>JAUMIR010000002.1:77385415-78635415 GCA_030847615.1 Gambelia wislizenii
GTCAAGTGAACAGAAATAGCTGAGTAGAGCAGAACAGAAAGTGCCAGGAGCCAGTGTGACAGCAGCAATGGCTCACCTAGAGAAGGAGATTGTGATAAGTAAGTGAAAGTCCAACTCATTCTCCTCTACTGGCAGTAAGCTTATTGCTGGTTGGTAAGAGGGGCTCTTCCCTTTTCCCAGGGATCAACAGCGGGTGGAGCAAAACACTGAAGCAGAAACTACTGTTCAAGTTTTGATCTTCAGACTTTAGAAATTAATTGGAGAAAAGGCTTATTATAATATAAGGAGATTCTCAAATAAATCTGAATGGTAGCTTGTTTGAATCCTCTGCTCTTGAAACCCAAGTTGGTACCTTGACCTCTTCAGCAGGATGTAACCCAGCAACTGGTACTGTGTGATACTTCATAGAGCCCAAACTTGTACTTCGTGCGTATCAATTGCGCCAGTATTTCAGTCATTCTTTATGTTGAGGCAAACATTTTGATCCAAACGTGACAACTTTTTTGCCATCTTGTGCAACTGGTGCAGATTAAATGGAACATGTCCACCTGAAGGCATCAAGTGTACAATGGTACAAATGCAGCCACCTATTCCTACCATTTGTTGACTGATAATTCATTGAGTGTTGCTACTGTGGTGTAAAGGAGAGTACTGGAACGATTGAATCAATTGCCCATTGTGTGTTTTGGTTTCATTTTATTCTTCATTATTTGATTTATTTACCTTAGGCTATTTAGAAAGTCAGTGCTTACAGGGTGTGAGTGTGTATGCATGTTGGGAGCTAGCTGTATTTAGCAGTGTAATAGACTTTAAAAATGCAAATGTAACTGAAGTTGGGGATTTATTGAAGCAAGGGCTGCATTTCAAAGTGATATTATGTATAATATCTAGTCGTGAAGCATGACTGTGCACCTACTTGTATAATGGTAATTAATTAGCAGGTAAGATTAATGGAGAAAATTACTGTCAAAAATATACTTTCAAACCACCTACTGGTCAGAGAAGGACAGTGTAAATTCTGGAAGTACCTACTCTGCTAAACAGGTTTGATAGATGTTAAATGCCCCCTGCAGTCAGTGTTTATTTATTTTCCATATTCCTTTTGTTTTGCTATGATTGTTTTACTAGAATGTGGTAAAATTGCTTTTTGTTAAGGTCATGTTGGCACTAAGTAGATATCAATAACTCAGGCCAGAGAACAGTTTAACATTGCTTGTAAATGACAGTACTCATCTGAACCTATGGAAATAAGTTTTTAATTTTATAAATGTATGAGTGTTGTTTTCATAAACTTCTCTCTCTTCTTCCCAATCTCCCTTACTATTGATGCCTCGTAGTGTAATTAAAATGAAATAGTGTTTTCTATTTCTGTTGAATTTTGCTAGTTTGTTTCATTCATAACCTGTGTGTGTGTTTTAATATCTTTGCATTAAGGGTGAGGCGCTGAGACAGGTTTTGGTCAACCGTTACTATGGCAATGTCAGAGGTGCAGGAAGAAGAGAGAGCCTTACCAGCTTTGGCAATGGCCCCTTATCTCCTGGAGGCCCAAGCAAAGCCAGCGGAGGAGGTAGGATGCTCAGTGTCCCAATTAATAACTTGTGTGCCTACCATGTTGAATGTTCTCTCTCTGAATAACAAATTGAATATATCTAACAGCTTTAGCACCTTTCTCAGCAGGGATTTTTCTTTTCTTCCACAATGTCACTTACACAATAGAACTAATTCTTTTCAAATGTTGGAAATGGATCTATTAATTAGCTTCTTCCTCCCTCCCTCCCTCCCTTTTTCTCATTTTACCTGTGGCACATCTATTTTTACCATTTTCCAAGTTATCCTGGATATTCTTAACCATTTCTTGATTGGTTTTTACAGTTATTATTGTAGCAGGTAACAACCAAGTTTGGTTCTACAAGATATGAATTATTAAAAATCCATTTTTAAAATGTTAACATAAACTATATGTATTTTTAAAAAATCAAGCCTCTAACATCTGTGGTTAATGAACCAAAACCTGGATGGATAAACTTAAAGAAAGCTGAGAAACTGCTTGATAGGTAGCAGAAAATAGCATATTCTCTCTCAAACATTTCTTGTTCTCCTTTATTGGTCACGTAACTCCAATGTCCCCACTCCTCCTCCTGCTGTGGTTGCCATTGTTGGATTCACAAGTGAATTTTTCGATTTCAAGAGTATTTCATATCTCCAAAATATGATTGTGGACATTTTCCCCAGTCCCCCCCCCTTCTTAATCTGTTTTCTTCTGTTGGGAAACTAGAGATGGGCATGGCCTACTTTGAACAGTGTAGTGCCTTTTCCAGAAGCTACCAGCTCTTGAGCGCTTGTTATTTTGGAATCCCTGAAATACTTGATATATTAAAAACTTTAGGACTTGGGACATGCAATTTATGCAACATCCAATTGCCAGCTGCTAGGAAAGTAAGAAAAGATGCAGTGGTCTAAGAAGAAGTGGGAGGTTGAAGAAGGACCACAAGTAAAAGTACAGGCCTTTAACTTGCAGGCAGAAGACCCAATATATAATCCTGTTATTTCTCATTAAGAGGGATGCAATAGGAGATGCTGGAAAAGTCCTCTCCCTTGAGTCTCTGGCAGCCATGATTTAGTCAGAATAGAATAGCCTGGGCAAGATTGACAAGTTTAGTCTGGCCCTGCTATAAAGAAAGTTCTTATGTGTAGGAGATGGTAGATGCAATTGACATATGCTTATATTTTATTTATGCTGCTCTGAGGATCCTTCAGGACTGAAAGGCAAAATGGAAATTAAAATGAATAACCTGTTGTTTGTTTCATAACAATTCCGCCAGTCTTCTGTAGAATAATAAAAAGTTTACTTTTTAGAAAGGCTTTTGCGCATTTCTAAACCCTTTTGAAGTGATTAATACTGATGCAGTTAATTTTTAAAATATTAAAATACAGAGAAAGTGTTGTGTGTGTGTGTGTGTGTGTGTGCTGTTTTAGTGAGTTGTGGCTACTTAATCGTATTTTTGTTGTTAAACTGTTTTTTAAAAAAACATTACATTTTTACTTGTGAAGTTAGATGTCTAGCTGTCATTGAAGTAATAAATATTTTAAATAAATAAATCATTACTAATGAGAACATAAGCTCATTGAGGTATGAAGAGCAGGACATATTGTTGGCACTTGAGTCTATAGTAAAAGTGTGAATGAATGGGAATGTGTTCCCTGGGTGCATGAGACACTTTCTCACTCTGTTTGGCTTAACCTTTTTTGTAGGAGGTGGGTCTGGCTCCAGCTCAGCAAGCCGCGGTGAAATGAGTTTGGCAGAAGTCCAGTGTCATCTGGATAAAGAAGGAGCATCCAATTTGGTGATAGATCTCATCATGAATGCTACCAGTGACAGAGTCTTTCACGAAAGCATCCTGTTGGCTATTGCTCTCCTGGAAGGTGGTAATACTATCATACAGGTATGATAAGTATTATAACCTATTCTGTTTACATGTTTGTGGATTCCAACCTTCCCAAGACACTCACTACAGATTAAAAGAGCTTGGCTCCTTTCAAGTGAAAGATATTATTTCCTCATATAACAACAACAACAAACAGAAAGTTGTATACTGTAGGAGGAGTTTGGGAAAGTTGTCAGTGGAGCTGGGGGAATATCCATGGCAGATGAAGCCTAAGCTACATGTACTTTGCCGCTTGATGATCATAGAATCATAGAGTTGAAAGAGACCTCAAGGGCCATCCAGTCCAACCCCCTGCCATGCAGGAGTACACAATCAAATCATTCCCGACAGATGGCCATCCAGCCTCTGTTTAAAAATCTTCAAAGAGGGAGACCCCACCACACTACACGGCAGTGTATTCACTTCCAAACACCTCTTACTGCCAGGAAGTTCTTCCTAATGTTTAGGTGAAATTTCTGTTCCTGTAGTTTGAACCAATTGCTCCGTGTCCTAGTCTCTGGAGCAGCAGAAAACAAGCCTGCTCCATCCTCAGTATGACATCCCTTCAAATATTTAAACATGGCTATCATGTCATCTCTCAACCCTCTCTTCTCCAAACTAAACATGTCCAGCTCCCTAAGCCGCTCCTCAGAGGCCATGGCTTCCAGGCCACCCACCATCCTGGTCGCCCTCCTCTGGACACGTTCCAGCTTGTCAATACCCTTCCAGAATTGTGGTGCCCAGAACTGGACACAGTATTCCAGTTGAGGTCTGACCAAAGCAGAATAGAGTGACACTATTACTTCCCTTGATCTAGGCACTATACTCGTATTAATGCAGCCTAGAATCGCATGGCTTTTTTAGCTGCTGCATCACACTGCTGACTCATGCTCAGCTTGTGGTCCGCTAAGACTCCTAAATCCTTTTCGCATATACTGCCCTCACGCCATGTGTCACCCATCCTATATCTGTGCATTTCATTTTTACTGCCCAGGTGTAGTATCCTACATTTCTCCCTGTTGAAATTCATTTTATTAGTATTGGCCCAGCTTTCTAATCTGTTGAGGTCATTTTGGATTCTGATCCTGTCCTCTAGGGTATTAGCTGCCCCTCCTAATATGGTGTCATCTGCAAACATGATAAGAATGCCCTCTATTCCCTTGTCCAAGTCATTGATAAAGATGTTGAATAGCCTTAGGCCCAGGACTGAATCCTGTGGCACCCCACTGGTCACTTCTCTCCAGGATGAAGAGGAGCCTTTGGTGACTACCCTTTGGGTTTGGTCAGTCAGCCAGTTACAAATCCACCTAACAATCAAATAGTTTTTCTCTGTTAGATCTCCCCATGCAAGACTACATAATCCTGTGAAGGCAGAATTGCGGGGTTAGTGTTAATTATTTAGAGATTAAAGCTATCTTATCTATTTAAACAAAATTATTTGAGTAAGCTGCTTTCTAAATGCAACATGCAGAGGAAGAGTAAAAAGTTTGCTGGACTTCAGCTCTTAGCTTCATATGAAGTGAGGGCTACACTACAGTGTAGTGAAATTACAGGGGAAGCGTAATTGTTGTGTAATTACAGTGTAATGAAATTACAGGGGGAGTGGGAGGAAGGTGGGCATGTGGTATGTGGGTCTCCTGGATGGATGGAGTGAGCAGGATGGGGAAGGAGAGGAGGAGAGGGATGAGGCAAGCGGGTAGATAGCAGCAGTGGTGGGAAGCGAGCAAGGACAGTTGGAAGGGGCTGCAGTAGCTGCTCTTATGGTGGTGGCCTCAACAGATCTGGACTTAATAGGGATTTATAAATCTCGCTTCTCAGCCCAGACCCACTGAGGTTGCTACCATAAGAGCAGCTGCTGCAGCCCCTTCCCACTGCCCTTGACCTTCTTCCACCGTTGCCTCTATCTCATCTGCCTGCCCATCCCAACTCTCTCCTCCTCTTCTCCCCCACTCCCACTTCCTCCGTCCGCCCCAGAGGCCTGCATACCACCCGCCCTTCTACTCCCCGTCTCCCCTCCCATCCGAGCGAGTGAGTGAGGTAATGCACGAGTCAGTTTGATTTCCTCCCAGTGACCAAAGATTTGACCACTGACTAAGCCTGACTTAACTGATCACAGCTCAAGATAGACAACACTGTTAATGAAGTCCTTGTTAAAAATGTCATATGGCAGCAGTGGAGACAGCAGCAAATAATCTGGGAATATTCAAATCCACAAAGGTGAAACCTGGAATGTAAAGGGCTGACTGTAACTGCTGAAAAAGAATAAACTGAAAAAGCAGGGTAATAATCCACCCAAGATACTTTTGCTAGATCTTGTAATCCAGTGTTCTTTCTTTGGATGGAATTGTTGTAACCTACCTGCATTATAAATCCAACAGGCTTTTAAAAATAATTATGTGAGTACGTCTATTTATTAAGGTTTGATCACCCTTATAGAGAAACATCCAGTCTTAAGGCGCCACTTCATTTATTTAATGCCATCCATGAACACACAGCTTCACAAAGAACAGGTTTGATAGGTCCTTCCTCAGGAGGACTTACACTCTGCAAGTGGACACAGAGCTACAACAAAGGAAAGAGGGTATTAGGTTAGCATTTGTCTCTTCTTGGGAAGCAAAGCAGAATGGGAGGGGGTAATTCTGAATGGACAGATGATTTTAAAATCAAGATTTAAGTAGGCTCTCTTCCCTGCCAATTCACTGCGCCTCTCCCATGTCTTTTATTCAACCTGAAACTATATTTCTACTTTACATAATAAAAAGTTCTGAAAACTATACAAAACATGTTGTTGCAATCACATTTAGCAGTACCTGAAGGCTTCATACTCCAGAACATGAGGTCAGTGATGCATTAGCCCACATTTTTAGGGAGACTGTAGTAGGCTGGTCTGTTTGGATACTCTTCAGTCAATATTGTAGAAGTTGTTATGTAGCTTTTAAATAGTCAAATCTTCCCTAAGTAATGATTGGCCAGTTTCCCTCTTCCAAACCCCGATTTCTTCTTTCTGTGTCTTTTTAAACTTTGTCTCATCCTCTTTCTTTTCTTATGTTTTCTTCCTTCCACCCCCACTCCTTTTTCTTAAGAGGGCTCACAAAGTAATATGGCACACATGTTGAGGGTGGGATGTGTAAAGGACCATTTTGCTTCCAACTGCTTGATATTTCTTTTGATTTTATGAAATGAGATTAGTCTTTTCTTTATTCTTTTTATATTGATGAAAATTGCAAAAAATATTTTCAAATTAAAAAGAGATGTGACATATATACTGTTTCTTCTCCCTAGAGTTTCACACTTTTCAGGTCTGTGAAATGAACTGCCTCATATGACTTGCTTTGCATGAAATTTTTCGTCAGATTATTTAATTATGGATCATCCTTAAAACTGGATTATGCTGTTTTGAATGGTCTTGTTTCTAACCATTTTTAAATTTCATTTAACACTTAGACAGCATTTTGTATTAAGAAAGTACTGATTCACTGAGATAACTAAAATGAAAAGGAAGGAAGAGAAGTTCACTATAAAATAGCAGAATAAAAAGTGGGTAATAAAAACTTGCCTTGTTCAATTAGAACTCTCTCTCTCTCTGGCTTTTCTTCGCAAAAGAAGATTCAGGAAGGACTCATCCTGCGCTTTCTGCAAGCACACTGATGACTAAAAAGGCCAATCTGAGATAAACAAGTCCAGTTGCAGAAAGCACAGAAGGTCTCCTTGGGTGATGTTTCCGGATTGTGATTCTTTCTGCGTTGTCGTTTCTCTTCAAGACTTGTTCGGCGTGAGTTCTCAAATAAGGCTGCAGCATTGTGGATAGCGTGTCTCCATGCTTCCTGATGTGAGGCCAGGGCGGACCATTGTTGATGATCAGTTTGGCCAAGCCTGAGATGTTGTTTTAGGGAGTCCTTGTATCGCTTTTTTGGAGTGCCCCTCTTACACTGACCTATGGCGAGTTCACTGTAGAGTACTATTTTTGGGAGGCGATGGTGCTCCGTCCTAGAAACGCAAGCTTCTCTCCCACGACAAGGGAGCGTCAATGGAGAGGAACTAGAACTAGTGCAAATGCATTTATAAGTTTAATTTATGAATGGGAATGTGAGAATATGCAAAGTAATTGGAAGGCTTTCCCCATTCCTCTTTAAATGAAATATGTTCAGGTGAGAAGGATATTTTTCATTCAACTAAAACCACATAGACGTTCAGTTCTATATTAGACAGACATGAGTTATATTTTTGTGCATGGCTTTTCTTTTCTTGCTTCCATATGTGAGCTAGATACATACCTGAATCAGTTCATATGTGTTTGTTGCTTGTTATATCATAATCTAAAGGCTTACACTTGAAGATATATTCTCTGGCTGGTACAAGAAAGAATCCACACAAAACTGGGTTAAGCCCATCAATACCCGGAGATGAGATGTTATACTCAGTGGTGGCACTAGGGTGGTGGGGAGAGGCCGATTCCCACCAGGTGGCACTGTCAGGGGGAGGGGTGACACCAGCCTTAGTGACACCATCAATCATACCACTGTTATACTGGGTAAATCCCATGACATTATAGTTTTCCCAGTGTTCTCCCAGTGGAGAATTGTTGGTGAAGCACTTCTTTTTTAACTTAAAATAATCTGTTAATGATTTTCTATCTCACTATTGTTTAGCTACTATTTCTGGTGTGAATGTCTCATTCTGATTCATGGTAATATTGGATATTGATCAGATGGTGTTACGTGGGTGTAGTTTTGTTTCCCCTCCCTAGGATTTTCCCTGCAGGGTAACCTCAGTCTAGTTTCAGTCATGGGTGAAGAGGACCCCAGCTAGAGTCATGGCTGAGGAGGATTCACAAGAAAACTACACTGATCTTTCCCTTCCTTCCTTATCTGTCACCACAAGGTTATTTATTTATTTATATGTTTATTTTTAAGGAGGAAAAGTACAATAGTGATAAACCATAGCAGCAGCATAAACCATGGAGGGGAGAAGCTTATGTTTCTGATTTTTCTTTCAGTACCTCTTGGGATAGCATAATACTGACAGGAGAACAGTACGAATGTGCAAATACAGCAGGACAACTACCTCAGATTCCATGGCCAAAAGGCAAAGCCAACTAACGGAAAACTAGGGAGATATCAGAATGCTGTAATACAGTAATTGCAGAATATAAAAAAGAAATATTTAAAAAAACAACCAGGAATCTGTTCAAGCCACACAATGGAGGGCCGAGAAAAGAGTAGGGAGGGTTTTGTTGTGGCATACAACAGGGCTTACTTGAGAGTCACTTGATTTCTGGCAGTTATTTCATGCATATAGAGTTATTGCCTAATGTTGCACTCATGAAGAGCTGAGCATATATATATATATATATATATATATAGTCTCTCTTATATAGGACAGCATCATATATTAACAGGAAACATGGTCAAAACAAATCCAAAAAGCAACTAAAATACTCCAGAATTCAATGTAATACATGCATGAACTATATAGAGATTTTGCACTTTCATGCTAGTCTGTGCTAAAACTATTGTTGCTTGCTAGATTTTCACAAATTGTATGCAAATAAGCATTCATTCTCAATTTTTGTTTTAATCAACCCAATCACAATAATTTGTGCCTTGTTTGAAAATATCTTAGTACACTCTTCTCATACAACTATCCCAATTTAGGTTTTACATGGGAAATCAGTTTGAAACTGCCCTTCTGAGAAATTTCAGACCACATTTAAACTCTGAGCTTAGGTAGAAGCTGCTTTTCTGGTGCTACTCCCAGGATGGACTACTAAAGTACATTTGTCTATGGCTGCTAACATTTGAATGTACGTAGCTACATCGCTATACTGCAGGCTGTTTCCATTTGCTATACTTATCTTATTAGATCATTTTAATTTGAGTATCTGATTTTCTGAATGCTCTTAAACCTTCTCTTTCTTTCCTGAGAAGTCACAGTCTGTGCTCAACACTGCACCTCCAGTAGCGTCTTGAATTTAGAGAATCTACATACAGTGCTGGAAATGATAGCCAGAAAGTTGAAAATTATTTTTATAAAGTTTAATGTTGGCCTCATCAATGAGATACATTGCAGTATCTTGTTTTCCTTGAACACTGGATGGTTCTCATCTATAAGTAAAGCATATAGAAAAGATAGTTTGCTTGCAGCCAGATGCCAGGACCTATGTACTTCTGTTTTATCTAATAAGTCTATATGCTATTTATTTAGACTTTTCAGATGGTCCCTACCAAGAGATAAGTCCTTGACAAGTAGCACAAGCAGGCTATTCAAAACAAGGTCATGCTACTTTTTTTCTTTTCTTCCTTTTTTTTTTTTTTTTAGTAAGCACAGGAATCAACAAGGATGTTATATAACTTCTATTTATATCCTACTTGCTCACTAGCTGCAGGCATACAAGAGAAACTGAGGAGGGAATTTAATGAGCTCTCAAGGCTTGCTCACCTTCCTAAGCTGGTAGAGACAGCTTGAGTTTTTCTGTTGGCTTTTTTGTTAAGTGCGTCACCAAATGAAGCTGGTGGTTGGTGGGTGGTGTGGGTAGATGGACTGACTTGTTGCTATGGTTTTCTATAATTCCCCATTCTCTTTCTCACTCTCCAAATATATATATATATATATATATATATATATATATATATGGTTCCTCACTTTCAGGAGCTTGTAAAACATCCTTGTTTCTCACACCTACATAGAACTCCCTCATTCAGGAAGGAAGTAGGATGTGTGTTCTGTCTTATATTGATCATGTTGTGTGGTTTAGAACTTGCAGTATTTGTGTAGGTATGTGTTTTTGTGCAGCTGTGTGTGTTTGAACTGTAGCTCTATCACTCCTGCATAGCCAGAACCATCTGCTTATTCTCCAAAATGTTTACTCCCTTTGGCAGAAGCAGGATTGGTGATATGCCTGAAATTTGTGCACATCTGTCATCTTGAAATCCCAATATGCTCTTGTCCTTTCCCTTTCCCTCTCTCTTATATGATTGGCTGTATGCTTAAATTGGAGACAATCAGGATTTTGGATGTGGTGATTGAATAAACCCATCTAATGAAAGACTTTCTCAGGAATCAAATGGCACTGATGGCCCGTCAGACATCCCTTTATTGCTTGCAGAGGAAGGCAACCAGTAGCTCTCCTCTGTCCTTGAGTAGTTCTGTCCCTTAGAAAGAGTGCTTAATCAGGTTTCTTGGTGAAATGCCATGCATCCAGTTCTGGGGATTGGCCTTTTGGGCAACATCAGTAATATACAACTAATGTGGGAGTTTGAATTATATTAGGACTACAGCCTGAAACTACGTGATATCCTCATGGCTCTTTCTGGTTATCTTAAAGCCAGATTGGAAGTTCTTGTTAACTTTTACAGGCACAAAACAGAGATCTCATAATAAGCTTCCTTTTTTACTTTGAAAGATACTTTGCATCAAACCATTTAACACTTTGAAAAAGTTAAAGAGCAGTGGAATGTACCAATGTTAAGGTGCATCTTAAGAATCTAATGGTTTCAGGACAAGAGAATAGAGAAGTACGGTTTTTGTTAGCTTTGCAGATCAGATTCCGTTATTGGACACAAACAACAAAAATGAGCATATCTTCTGGAAAGGAAGAAGGAGAATAACTCCTAGGAAAAGTTTTTTATATCAATCCAAAATGTCTTGGTCTTGCTGAATATGACGAGGTAATGCCCATTTCCTGGGCAGACACCCTTTACTTAAACCTGCAATACTGCCAGCCCTTCAGGCCTTCTAAAAACATATGTAGTGAATATACATAGGTGGTAGTAGGCTGGTTACAATTGAATATGCTTGTGTTCACAGAGCCTACCTGTGATGTGAACATTTTGTCAGAATTTGTGTTCCATACAAATAATTTTATTTATTTGTGTACTAGCAAGTGGTACTCAAGCTGCCAGTGATTTTTTTTAAAAAGAAAAGTCAGATAGAATTAAAATAGAAAAAAAACAGGTTTAGACACAGTCAACATGCTTTAGTAAAAATAAACTGATAACAGTGAACCACTGAAGGCTCCCCTCAGCAGTGACCCAGCTTAGACGTCAAAGACTGTCTGAATAAAATGGTCTTTGTATGTTAGTGGTAGGACAAACAGGTAGGAAGCCAGACTAGCCTTCTTTGGCAGGCAGCTTCAGAACCTGGGAGGGCAATACTAGAAAATGAATCCTGAACTTAATCTGTGCTTTGAAGGATATGCATCCAGATAAATCTGACCAAGCATGAGATCATGTTCTCATTACCTAGAGTTTGGAGAATATCACACTACACTGTTATAGCACTATTATTCCACTTTAACTGCTATGGCTGCCTCCTGTAGAATCCTGGAATTTGCAGTTTAGGGAGGGGCATCTAGAACTCTCAGCCAGAGAGCTCTTAGGCCTTACTAAACTACAAACCCCAGAATTCCACAGGAAGCAGCCAGAGCAGTTAAAGTGGAATAATAGCACTATAACAGTATAGTGAAAACAGCTGATGTCACTAATTGGACTAACCATGATTGGTGCAGGAGGTGACAAGCTTTTAAGTTTCATGGGGCTCTTCAAGAACTTTATTGAAAAGTTGGATGGAAACATGCAAATACTATGTTAACATAATATGGTTTAATAAAAAGTAATCATAGAATCATAGAGCTGGAAGAGACCTCAAGGGCCATCCAGTCCAACTCCCTGCCATGCAGGAATACACAATCAAATCATTCCGACAGATGGCCATCCAGCCTCTGTTTAAAAACTTCCAAAGGAGACTCCACCACACTACAAGGCAGTGTATTCCACTTCCGAACAGCTCTTACTGTCAAGAAGTTCTTCCTAATGTCTAGGTGGAATCTCTTTTCCTGTAATGATTTCACAGAGTGCATTTTTTGACAAATACACACAGCATGTGTGTGTGTGTGTGTGTGTGTGTGTGTGCACCTTCAACTTATGGTGACCCCATGAAGTTTGCTCAACTGCTAAAGCATACTGAACTGCTTAAAGTATCAAGCCAAAAGGGGGGGAAATGCCTCAGATGCAATGGACTAATTAATTAGTGGTGGTGTGAGGTTGGTATATGCGGTTTTGCACAGATCTTTGGATATGTCTGTCTGTCATACGTATTGGAAACTAATTTATTTCTGCTAATTGTTAATTAGGCCTGCCCTGCAGTTACAGCTATTTATTTATACTGCAGACCAAGACAATAGGAAACAGGAATACAGTATTTGTCTATCCACTGCCCAGAACCTAGAAACACTTTGCTTAAAAACTGCTAATGAGTGCTTTCTCTAATCAGAGTGCAGTTTCTTTTATTGAGGCATAGGAATAAACTTTGCTCTCCCCTGCTTAGAATTTTGGCAGTGTTTTTGCAATATGAACTTGCAACAAGCCAAGCCTGTGTAGTGGGGAGCGTGTCATTATGAAATCTGAGCAGAAGCCAAACCACTTGATACAAATATTCATGTTTCCTGTTTTCTTGGTTAGCAGTATAAATAAATAGCTGTAACTGCAGGCCAGGCTTAGTTAACATCTAGCAGAGATAAATATGTTTCCCATATGTACAACAGACAAACGTATCCAAAGATTTGAGCAAAACCTGGTATGCCAACCTCAATCCACTTCAAGCTAAAACCTTATACACTATCCTGAAGCCACCATTAATTAATTAGTCCATTGCATCTGAGGCATTTTTTTCCTTTTGGCTTGGTACCTCAAGCAGTTCTGTATGCAGCTGAACCAATTTAGCAGCTGAACCAATTCTCTGAGGTGCTCTAGAATGAAGACATCAACCAGCAACACACACAATCTGCTCTTCACTGCTACTGAAAGTGCAGAGCTTGGAAGTTATTTTTTAAAAGTTATTCATTTCATAATTGATGGTACATGCATGTGCACACACACACACACACCCTGTGAAACAGAAAAATTACTATGACTTGTTACATTGCTCATTAAACTTCTTATTTTTACATTGCTTTTTAATTCCATTTTTTTTCTTTTTCAAGTAAGAAAATAGCAGGCATTTAAAAAAAAAAATATTCTCAGAATGCCCCAAGAAAGCATTTTAACACCACAAAATTAAGGGCAACCAGCATTCATTTTGTGTGTATGTGCCTGCAAATCACCTGCCGATTTATGGTGACCCCATAAATTTCATAGTGTTTTCTGAGGCAAAGAATATGCATATTCTTCTTAGGCAAAGAATATGCAGTGGTAGTTTTGCCAGTTCCTTCCTATATAATGAGACTTGAGTCTCCACGGATTTTGGTACCACGGGGAACCAAACCCTAACAGATACCAAGGACCCACTGTAACATGCTAGAGGCACAGTTGTTACAGGTACTGTATTTACATATACTATGTTACTTACATGCTCTGGGACAGATTTGCAGTTAACTCATATACATAATGCTTATTTGGATAGAATAATGAGCACTTTTTTAAAAGTTTATGACTTTTACCCACTCCCACTGATTATTACTTATTGACAACAATTTGGGGGCCACTAATCAAGCAAATTATTTTAAAGAAAGAATCCACTACATGGCAGTTCTTTGCAAAGTAAATAGAAGGACAATGGGGAAAAAAACCCAAGGAAAATCTATGGATGTTGGCCGTGAAAGCCTTTGACTTCACAGTGGGAATGATAGGATATGACTGGGCACGTGACTAACTGTGCAGACGGCACAAAATTTGTAGTGATCCAAAGAGTGTGTTTAAAGATGACATGGGGGTGGTGTGGTGTGGTGGTCTTGAATTGGCAGATATTTGGGGAATGAAGTTAGTTGAAGACGCAAGAGGCGGCTGAAGTACGTGTGTGTGTTGGGAATAGAAACAGTTGGGTTGATGGCAGTGCTGCAAAGGAGAGTAAGAGGGGAGGAATGAACATGAGCAATAAATATTACTGCTGATAAATAGCAACTTGAGGGTAAAATACTGAGCACTGTGAACCTTAAATATAAGGGCTACCAACAAGCAGATTGTAGGAACCAGTCCAAAACCTAAGTGGTTTCAAGAAACTTGAAAAAAGCCATACAAAACAAACCAATGTAATATATGTACAGTATGTGGCCAGAAGATTTGTCCAGAAAATCTGACATACACATAATGGATCAATAAATTAAAGGTTTTATTATCTAAAGGGTGTAACAATCTTATGTAAGTATATATTTATGAACTGCCTTGTGGCCAAAGCTTTCGTGTATTTTTGTACCCAATAAAACCAAACACAATAAAGCCCAATTCTAAAATCATTGACAACACTAAAAAAAGAAATTGAAATCAGCAGTAATCATATTTTAAAAGTAGAGGTGAAATATCAAGGCAGCTAGAAACTCAAAATTTATAAACAGAATCTTAGTATGTTACGGGTGTTTTCATGTTAAGATCTTTGGGAACAGTCAGGAACATATTGTGGGACCTAGTCCTCTAGCTAGGAATGGTCAAATTTCTTCACAAAATCTAGCACTATGGCAGAGCATTTAAACTAGGACAAGAGGACTTTATTTTTCTCACTTTCATCCCATGTCTGTTCCAGTGAGTTTTGTGAATTCTCTGAGCAGATTGTGAGGGTACATGTGGGGATGGCACTTCCCATTGTTCTGGATTCTCACTGAAATATATAACAAATTATGAAAGGCCCAAGTCAACAAGGAGGAATGGTTGATTAAAAAGTAGAGTAGAGGCTGTAAAAGGCAAGAGCATCTGTGACTATGACTTTTCTAAGACATGCCCATGTTAGTCTGGAATATCAGTATGTGAAAGGATCTTGTAGCAATTTTGAGACTAACAGAGAAAGAAGCTGTAGCATGAGCTTTCATAGACTTAAGGATCCATCTACATGGTGGAAATAATGCAGTTTGACACCACTTTTAGTGCTGTAGCTCCATCCTATGGAATTCTGGGATTTGTACTTTTACAAGGTTTTTAACCTTATCTGTGAGAGAGCTCTTGTGCCACAACAAACTACAGAATTCTGTAGACTGGAGCCATGGCAGTTAAAGTGGTGTCAAACCACATTATTTCTACAGTGTATATGCACCCTCAGGCTGCTGACACACTGCAGAAATAATGCAGTGTGACACCGCTTTAACTATCATGGCTCTGTCCTATGGAATCCTGGGATTTGTAATTTGTTGTGTCACAAGAGCTCTCTCACTGGCTAAATACCTCATAAAACTACAAATCCCAGAATTCCATACCATTGAGCCATGGTCGCTAATGTGGTGTCAAACTGCATTATTTCTGCAGTGTATCAGCAGCCTTAGTCTACTTCCTCAGACACATCTGAGGAAGCAGACTAAGGACATTATCAGACTAGCATGTAAAAAGGCTGTAATTCCATGAGTGAGGAAAGTGGAAACATCATGGCATTATTACACTTACTATTGCATGTCACTGTAATCATGTGAAAGAACTGCCACGGAATTATTGCACAGTGACTGCTAGTGCTTTAAGAACAGGAGTTTGTTTCTGCAATTTAGCATAGGTGAGATTTCAGCAGTTCTCACGAGAAGACACGAGCAGGCTTAAAAGTCAAAAAACACCTTGATTAACAAAGTAAATGAACACACAAGCACCGAAACAAACCTAAAAATGTTGAAACTAAACGAGACTGGTCATACAAAGAGCGTCCTCTGCTTCGTTTTTGTGTTCTCGGATGTTTTCTCGCTGAGGACTGCCCATTCATACTGTAATCTTGCAATTACATGGGATGTGTTTTCGCACATCCTCAATACCACAAAAAACTATATTGATGATCTTTTGATGGCTTGTCCTGTCAATTAAAAGCAACACCTTATTTGTGGCTGGGGCATGGAGTAACCATTCGAAGATGACGATGTCATGCGATACCCATGCCCGTTCGTGCTACCATGACATAATCCCATGATTTTTGTTGCGTCTGATAAAGTTCTAAGTCTATGAAAACTCATGCTACAGCTTCTTTCTCTCAGTCTCAAAGGTGCTACAAGATCGTTTTGCATATGTCTTTTCTAACTATTGAAAGATGTGAATGTCTAAAAAAATTTCTGAAACCCTGTGGTGGCTGAAACAATTAACCACAATTGTTATTATAGGTTCTCTAACGTCATAGGTAATTGTCTAACTCAGAAATTTATAGAGTAGCAAAAAGTTGCTATTTTTTGGGAAGCAAATATACTTTATTTATTTAGTGTGCAATTGGGAAAAATGTGATGCAATTTGAAAATTAATAATGTGTATTTGGAAATATGAGAGGGCAATAGTGTCTATAGGCAACTTTGGTGAAGATATCCATTTCTGGAGAGGTACCACTTTTGGCAGTACAAATTTGATGAAGCAGCAGGAATGGCTCTTGCAATGGTTTGTCACTGAGCCGGGATTTTGCATTGGTGCATGAGCTCCTGAATTGTCCTATTAGTTAAGGAACTAAGGCAGATTCATAACTGGATTGTTGCTGAACAGTACTTGAAAGCTACAGATTCCTGTGGAGAAATTGCCACTGAAACAGGGTGTAGGTAAGAAGCAAAGCATGCTTGGTGTTCATGTCACTCTCCTCCCACCCCACAGTATGGGGCATTTCTGTAGTTGGAATATCTGCTTTTTTAAAAAAAAGCCACTTAGAGTGCTGTGTTTATTGACACCCCCAACATTTGTGAAATGTGTCTCTGTACATCATGTGATGGTTCTTGTTTCATGGCAAATGATTTGAAACAAAATACCATCTGATTTTATTAACCTTTCCTCCAAAAACACAAAACTGATCCAATGGAAGCAGACTTTGCCATATGTCTGGCATTAACTCTCTCTGCAAAGTGTTGCCCCTTTCCCAATTGGCATATGGATTGGTACAGTTTTCTTTCAAATAGTTTCTCAAAAAGCAAGTAAGAGGAATCCAAGGCAGGAGAGAGTTGTATGGAACTAGAAACACAAAATGTGGAGCAGGGGAATGTTGGTGGGGAGAAGGGGGATTGAAATAGAAGGGAAGTTGTACAAGAGTGAGTTTCCAGTGTTGAGTCATGTCAGGACCTTGTTAATGGGAGCAACTGAGTGTAAGTGACTGTCAGATAACATGAGGCAGCAGCTGGGCTGATTACATGACCTCAATAAAAAGTTTACATACCGTAGCAATTTAAGGATGTTGGAATTGGAGAAGGGCAGTTGGGCGAACACAGCATCTGTACCTGATGCCCTGGGAAAAACAACGTTGGTTTAATAGAAGGGGTTTCCCAGGCTTTTCCTTTTCTGTGTTTTTAATGAGACAAAGGCAAGATGCAACTAAACCAAAACCAAAAACCAAAAAAAAAACCAAACCCACTTCTGTGTTGTGACTGGTGGCAGGAAAATGCCTTTACAATGTGAGTGCAGACTTTGTCAGTAATGGGAAGTATTCCTCTCATAACAGATATAGGAACAGTACACTTTCTTTCGAGGAGGCTTGAGAGTTGTGAGTTATTTTTCATCTGATGTAAGGCACCTGTTTCCGTTATTGGACGATGCGATCATTTTGTCTAAGCATCTCCACCTCCTCCTCCTTGATATTAATGATATGCATAAAAGTAAACGCATCGGAAGAAACAAGCAAGATTTTACTCTTAGAATCTGGCATTCCCTATAGCTGTCTCTCACTATACCCACATACCGAATTTTAAAAATCAGTTGTGTGCTCTGTGTGGGTGTGTCTGTCTATGTTCACAGCTGTGTTTTCTTTAAAATTTGTCAAATCTCTATCTGAAAGGCCTGTGTTAGTAGTATTTTGTTGCATGTCTTCTATCATATTCCTAACAGATACTTTTTGTCTCAGTCACCCTTAAATTTCCTCTGAAGAGAATTTTCTGAGCTGAAGGGGAATCCTCACCTTCCTAGTTCCATTCCTTTTGGTTGTTGTTTCCATCCATATTTGCTTGTTGGTGCCTGGAAATAAATAAATAAATAAATATTTTTGCCCCGCCCCTCTGTTAAAAACAATTGGGGGGGGGGCTTACAACAGTTAAAATACAACAATACAGACTAAAATCCCTAACCCCCACCCACCCCCATAAAAAGATATTAAACTAGTATCAAATTAAAATCCACCTAAACTTAAAATCACATAAATAAACAAATACAAAAACCAACAGCCAGCGAGTCAGGGTAAAGGACTAAAAGAGGCCAGGAGACGCAGCTCCTGAGGCCAGGATCTAATCAGGAAAGGCCTGCCAAAAGAGATCCGTCTTTAGTGCATTTTTAAAGCTACTTAAGCTCATCATCTGACGGATCTCGTTCGGCAAGCCATTCCATAATTAGTAATCACAAACAGAACATTACCTTTTAAAATGCACTGTGAAGGAATCAACATTGGCAGGTCTAGTTGTTTTAAGTAACTCTTCATAGAACTGCCAGATATATACAAGAATATCTTACAAAATGTAACTGGTGGGGGAGGGAGTAAAATCTATTGAATAAATAAAACTTTGGAGGAAAAATGATACACTACAGTGGTCAAACATATGTGAACTCAAAGTGAGGCTTTCATTGACCAATCAAAGGAGATCTTCTTGATGTAAGTATTTTGACAGATAAAATAGATGAATATGTGATAATGCTACATGTAAGAATATAAAAGTATCACTTTCCTGAGTTGGTGCTTTGTGGTTTGAAATATTTATTCTGTTATACCATTTAAAATGATGTCATTTAGTCATTCTAATGCATATTTTCACAATGCATCTTCTAAATACAGAAAAAAGATTGTGACTGATACAGCTCCTCAACAGGATTATTCTCTTAGATTGCACATGTTATAAATTCTCTCTTTCTGGCATAGGATGGTCTTCCCCACCCCCAGCCATACTCTACCTTTCAGGTAGCCACTACTGAGTACTGAATCAGGGGAGAGAATGACTATTGATTGACCTCTCCAATCCAGCAAAGCCTACAAATGGCCTCTCATTAGTTTCCTATAACATCATTGCTTCTGTTTGTTAAAAGATGTTGCGGTATATGGCCCCAAGTGAGTAGAAGCAGAATGTGGGGCTAGTGGCTTCATAGCAAGAAGGACTTGGTAGTTGGGCTTGGTAGCTGAGATTCCATTCCAAGCTATCTGAAGGACTATATCTTCCCATGTGAGCCTGCCCGAGCTCTCAGATCTTTGGGGGAGTCATGTCACACAGTCCCGCCACTTTCTCAGGTATGTTTGGTGGAAACAAGAGAGTGGGCCTTCTATGGTAGGCTGGCTCCCTCATTGCTATCCTTTTGTCCTCTGGTGAAAACCTTTTTATTACAGCAAGCTTTGGGAAACCAATTGTTTTAAAAGAATAGGGCTTTTTATGGTGTTGTACTGCTTTTATTCTTTGTTTTAAAGTAATATTTTAAGCAGCTTTAATTTTGTTAGTACATTTTTGTACATTTTTAACTGTATGTGTTTGTATGTGCTCCAGTGTTGGAGCAACGTGGGCATGCATGCTGCCATGAGCACACAGGAGGAACGAAGGGATAGGAACATATGGTAGCCCTTAGTAAGGAACCGTTTTCTTTATGCTACATTGGTATAAAGTCAATCATAGATCATAGAAGCTGGCTTTCTCATTATCCTGCCCAAGGATCCACATATTCTAGCACTTTCGTATAGAAGGTCCTGATTACACATACCAGCAGACTAGTTTTCTCTTGATTTATCCTGTGAGCTCAAGGAAGCACATATTGCTCTCCTCCTCCCCACTTTATCCTCACTGCAGGCCTATGAGGTAGGTCAAGTTGTGAAAGAATGACTAGCCCAAGGTCACCTCAGTAAGTTTCATTGGCTTAGCGGGGAACTTGAACCCAGATCTTCCAAATTCCAATCGAACACTCTGCTTGGCTGAGCTCTCATACAGTATAGTATCTGAGTCATCTCTCCTTGACTTGCTGCTCATCCACAAAGTAAGGAGAAGTGGAGCTTCCATCCATCACTTTATTTATACCTTGCCTTTTCCACAGACTGGGACTCAAGGAGGCTTTCAAAAGGCAGAAACATTTACAGTAAAAACACATATACTTAAAAACATACAAAAGTTGATATTAAAACAGTATTAAAACATTTCAAAGTCACTTTGCCACAAAAATTCTGGAGAGTGACCAAAGGCCACCATGGTGGGACAGATTTGTGTTGTCTATATCTTAGCAGACATATTGCTACCGCACTGCTTTCCTCTTTTCAGCTTGCTTTTTCAATAAATCATAGGAGAAGATCTTGCAACATGAGCTACTGCAGAATGCTAGCTAACCTCCTAGTGCTATGCATAAGGTGACCCACTTGCAAATTCATCTTCCAGTCATGCTTTAAGCACCATCCCTGGTTTATATAACAACATATTGGTTTCATCAGATAACAGTCAGACCTAGTCTCTAGCTGTTTCTTTGCTTCTTTGTTTCTTTGCAGTCTTTGATTTTTGCTTTACAGAATTTTAAGCAGATTTTGATTTATTTTGCCTCTGTGTTAGAAAAAAATACAAACACTAATTAAAATTGGGGAAATATATTGTCTCACATAATGTAAATATATATCTTTGTAGACCAGGGATGAGCATTAGACATCCCCTTCCCATTTGGTGTTCCCAACCCTCTCCCACCGCTGGAAATTTTTTTTAACAAACTAGGAGAATTTCTGCTCATACAAGACTTCAGGACTATCAGTGCTTCTTTAAAACAAGGTGCTCACACACCCCTTTTTTGGCTTGAGAGAAGGGAGTTACGAAATTGGAAAGAAATGGGCTTTCTGTCCTTTTCCTATCAGTTTTGGGTTGGGGTGAGCCCCAGGAATGGGGATTAGTCACTGAAGCCCTGGAACATAGTCGTTCATATTGTAGACAAATATTAGTAGATATTTGAAGGTGTACCCCTATCCATATATATTTACCCAAGGACCAAGATTTGTTAGAGGGACCATCCTCTCCGTCCCACCAGTGGGAGCCATACACTGTGTGAGGACATGCGGAAAGGGCCTTCTCAGCTGTAGCACCCTGGTTGTGGAATGCCATCCTCTTGAAGGCCCAGCTGGCATGGATGTTGGTCTCATTTTGGCACCAAGTTAAAACTATAAATGCTTTTACAACTTTGTAGTATGTTTTTAGAATGTATAAATTATTGTTATTGTTGTACAATTTTATTGTCTTTTATTTTATTTTAAATTTTAAATATTTTAAATTTCCCCAAGTGATTTTATTGTAGGCCACCCAGAGATCTTAACGTAATAGACAAGATAGAAATATTGTAAATAAATAAGTAATAAACCAGCAGCAAGCTAAAATGTTTTATGTTTTAGGGCTAGTTGCCTTTACCAGCATATGCACTGTGCTTTGAACCACAACTACTTTCTTTATCTTCAACATTTTAGTATATTGCAGTTGTAAAATCGTTCCGTACATTATATGGCAACAAACAGGTTTCTGACTAATACATGTTTGACAGACAAGCTGCAGCCAACCTATATCACTGCATTCATGAATACCGGTATACCAGTCTCTGTCTCATTCACATACTATGTTTTAAAATGTCTCATTTTTAAAGTTATAAAGATGCTACAGATGGCATGGTGCACAGATAAGTAGCACTTTAAGGCCTCAACCCCCCTCCACATACTTGGGTAAATTTGGACTCAGGTGAACTAAGGTTTCCTTCTGTGTAAACACACATAGGTCTCTGTTAGCATGATACAAATGCATGTTAAAATATGAAACAAGATGCACTGTCGTGTCTTGGTTTGTGGTTTCTGAACATGAAGATTGCCTGGGACCATCTTCCAGTTTCTACAAGAAAAAAAGATTTTGAATTTAATTCTTCCTAAGCATTAGGAATAATTTCATGATATTATGAGGTATCTGACAATAGAACCGACTGCTTCAGAAGATGGCAAGCATTTTCTGTTAGAGGTTTTAATTAAGTGGTTAGACTGGTAAATTTGATAGGGTCAGTGTTTAATTTGGGGGGGGGGGCAGAGAAATCATGCTGTCAGGCCCAGAAGTAATATCTCCCATCTATATTATCTTTTATGCTGAAATTATATAGGCCTGAGAAAAAGTGCCACTGCACATGTTTACATGTATCCTATTTGAAAAACATTTTCTAGATCTGAGCCCTGATTCAAATGGTTAAGAAACAGCAGTTTAATTTATGCGTGAGCATGGTGTAGAGGTTTGAGCGTTAGACTAGAACTCTGGAGACCAGGGTTCAAATCACTGCTCAGCCATGGAAAAACAAGGTTTGAGACTTTGGGCGTCATCGTTCAGCTTCAGATGAAGGCAAAGGCAACCCCCCTCTGAACAAAGCTTGGACTGGTCAAATCCTACAGGTCGACCAGATGAAAGCTTTTGACAGTGTAGATCATACGTTCCTATGGGAAGCCCTCAAGTGGAAAGGAGTGCCAGAGAGATTTATTGCTTGAGTTAAATTGTTTTATAGGGATGCAGAGGTAGTTTTGCAAGTCAATGGTCATAGAGGAAAGAGGATTAAGTTAAATTCTGGGGTGAGGCAAGGTTGTCCACTAAGCCCTCTCTTGTATGTTATTGCTTTGGATGCTATCCTGTGTAAGATTAGTTTAGACAAGAGCATCTCGGGGATCCAAATCCCACGTCCATTAGATAGTTCGTGGTTGGTTCGGTGTGAATCTGTTAAATTTGTTGCCCATGCTGATGATGTGTCCCTCTTGGTTAAGGACAGGATGGAAGTTAGAAAGATTAAAGATGCTTTTGAGGCCTACGGTCGAGTTTCTGGTGCTCAACTTAACATGGAAAAGAGTTTTTTGATCAGGATTTTTGCTGCAGAGGACAAGATGGCAGCTATTCCTCTAAAGGACGTAGTTGAAGAAAAGGAAGGGTGGCAAGCAGAGCAAGAGGCAAAGATGGATAGGGTGAAGACCCTGGGGCTGAATTTTGCAGTGGCTCCCGAGGGATGGAAAGAAAATTGGTATCGCTGGTTGGAAAAAGTGAAGGAGAGGGTGGCCCTCTGGCAGAGATGGAAGCTGACCATTTATCAGAGAGCCACTTTTGTAAATACCTACCTGCTTCTGGTGGCAGCCAATTTGGCGGCGGTTTTCCCGCCCCCAGATCCAGTGATTAAGGAAGCCAATCGGGTTCTCTTCAAGTTCCTTTGGAGAAATGGCCACGTTCCACCTGGCAAGGGCAGTGGCTTATGGGCAGGTATAACAAGGGGGGGGTGGACTTCCCAGCCCTGGGACCTAAGTTCATCACCATCTTTTCTGCCCAAAATTTTGGGAAAGTTTCTGTGTTGCAAAAGGGTCAGATTCAACCTCAGGCTTCGCTAGTTTTGTTTTGTGAGTGCTGGATGGGGACTAGATGGGGAAAGACTTGGTGGGCCGAAAGCTCATTAAGTTTTAGGTTTTCTTTGCCTGAAAAATTGAAAGCACCAGATTATTTGAGAGACTTTGTTTTTTACATAAAGAAATATAGAATTCATGCTGAGGAGTTGAAGGGGGAAGACAGACCAGGTCAGAGCATCAAGAGAAGTTTGTACAGGAAAATAGTGGAAGAGATTTACATTAAACCGTGTTTGCAAAAGCGTCAGGCCAAACTAGATTTATCAGAGTACCTAAATCACCAGACTAACCCAATTGAGTATTTCATGGGCAAAAGGGTCCCCAAAAAGTTGTGGGACTTGAGGTGGAGACTCTACCATCAGGTTCTTAATCTGAGAGGAAAGAGACCATGGACTGCAGAGGATGAGCAGACTTGTCCTCATCTGAAATGTAAAAGGGCTGAGATTTTTTGAGTGGTGTGGCACAAAAGGAGACAATCAGACATTTTGTCCAGGACTGCCCGAGTGCCCAGGAAACATGGGAAGAGGTGGCCCGGGTCCTGGATTGGCCAGATTTGGCACATCAGGCTTGGGAGACAATACTTTCGGGGACTGAACCTCCAAAGGGTGTCAGGGGACCCAGAAAGTCAGTGGGCCAAAAGAGGAAGAGGAAGGAGTCTGCTTCCGTGGCTGAGAGTTTTTGGAAAGTGCCCTGGTCCACAGTGCACCTGGTAAACCTCTATGTGATGTTAGGGTTAGTTTTCCAAAGACAAAAGGAGGTGAAAAGTCAAAATCTGCAGGATGTAAAAGGCACTGCCTATTATGTGAAGAACTAATTGAAAATTTAGCTCTGAGTGAAAAAGAGAAATTGCCAAACCATCATTGGAAAAAGTTTTGGCCGTGGTTTAGTGAGACAACCCCAGCAATAACATAAAATGATATTTTTAAAAAATATTTTATTATTATTATTGTATTTTTGTATTATTTTGTATTATTATTTTTTATTAATCTTTAATTTGTTTATTTTCCGAATAGGTATAATTATAATGTGTAAATATAATGTGATTATAGTGTGTTTAGATTAAGAGGGAAATGTATTAGTGTTAGGATAAATAGTTTTATTTTTGTATTAGTAAGAAAAGAGGAAAACAATTATTATTTTTGCGTTATTGTTACGGCCTTTTGCGGTCGGGTGTATTTTTCAGTAGAATGGTCTTATTCCAATAAAAAATTCCCTCCTCCAAAAAAAAATAAAAAATCCCTCTGAACAAATCTTGCCAAGAAAACCCTGTGAAAGCCCACCTTAGGGTTGCCTTAAGTCAGAAACAACTTGAAAGCGCACAACTCTTTTATCTCCAATTTGAACGTTGAGGGGCTAAATTTGGTATTTAGTCCTCCAGTTGCATCTACCGGTATCTCCCCATCCTATCATGTTCTAGTAGGTTAGCGGACAACTGTGCTCACAGCAGGCTACACTGTTTGTTTGTTTGTTTGTTTTAAATCTGTTATCTCCTTGATGCTAGAAGGCCTTTATTTATTTACCAACCTATTCTGTTTTTTTGTTTTGTAGCACTCATTTTTTTGCCGACTAACAGAAGATAGGAAGTCAGAAAAATTCTTCAAAGTTTTTTATGATCGTATGAAAGTGGCCCAGCAAGAAATCAAGGCTACAGTCACAGTTAACACAAGTGATCTGGGAAATAAAAAGAAAGATGATGACTCAGACAGGGAGGTACCGGCCAGGAAAAGAGGTAATTTTACAGTGTTGCAGTAGTGTATGGTCCCATGAAAGTATGTACTTCATCCTGTGATTAAGTATTTAATTGATGCAGTGATTCTGGTCTACAGTATGGAGGTTAAAAGTTCAATCCTGTTGTGGCATCATTTTCTTCTTTATATGTTTGGGATATGGCAGTTGCTGAAATAATGACTGGTATTAATGTGCCAGCTAGCTATAGCAGTTTAGTACACTTCATCTTTGCTTTAAACACTCATTACTCCATAGGCACATGGTCTAAAATTCTGCAGCTAGAGGCAGACTCGTATATTATTAATTTGGACGAATGATGAACCGAGATGTACTGTATACTATTTCACTCTTCCTTTTCTTCTTTTATGCTTTATTCTCATGTACTATACTGGCACACACGTTTGATCCATCTGTACATATTGCCAATAACATGGAACAGAAGGCATTTCATTCCAGTGGCATGTTTTCTGACACCCAGCAATGTCACTAACATTATTATATCAGAAGCACATCCATAAACTAGGGGGGGGAAAGCATGGCCATAGTTAGGCACCAAATATTTGGGAGCATAGCTTAGCAATTTTTATTCTGTTTTGCATTTTAAATAAACATGCTCATGAATTAATCCTGATTACAATGTATGAAACAGGTATTGTAGGATATCAGTTGGGAGTCAAAGGGCAAAAGATAGAAAGCAGTGGAGCCTGATAGCCATCTTCATCTTTACAGTCTATCCCTGCTGAATCATGACTTCCCTATATATTAATATTCAAAGAAAGAGTGGTCTGGATTTAAGTATTAGGTCAAAGTATTAACTTTGGCCTACATTCTAATTGTGAATCAATAGATTTTATATACATATTGACTTGCCAAGTTCCCATTGATTATATTGGTCTAATTTAGTTAGAACTAAGAATTGGATTTAGGCCTATGACTTATTACCCATTGATATTAATGGAACTTAATTTGGTCATGATTTTGGTCCCACTGATTTTAATGGGTCTGTTCTTTGCATGATAGCCCACTATGAAGAAGTCTAACAACGTAGTAGATATGGGCATCATTTCTAATTTTTCAGTTCATTATTGGAAGGAGTTTCCATTCATGGGAGGAGAATTGCACTCATGGATAACCACAGCGAGTGGTTATGTAATCTATACATGAATAGAATACATTTACATTTACATATTTATTTATTTATTTGAGTATTTATACCCCCCTCTTCAGCCACAAAGGCTCTCAGAGTGGTTTGCAAATTGTTTCACCAATAGCACTTACACATCTACAGTACACCCCTTTATAGCACTAGACACTCTCTAAGCAGTTTACAAGGTGTTGGCTAATTGCCCCCACAAGCTGGGCACTCATTTACCCACCTGGAAAAGGATGGAAGGCTGAGTCAGCCTTGGAGACCTGCAGGATCTAACTCACAACACAATGAAATGAGCCAGGCTGCCTTATTAAATTCATTATACTAATTTCAGTGCATTTATTACAGAAGTGGAATGCTTTGTGTCTGATGTATAAAGCTTGCTGGAAATGGTTGGTTGATATGCTAAGGTGCCTTCATTGTTATTTGTTAATGGATTTTGCCATTATTTATTGTAGCATTGCGAGAACCCATGGTCCAAATAACAGAGGAAGTGAGAGATCAGTTGGTCGAGGCCTCTGCTGCAACTCGGAAGGCATATAACACTTACAGGAGGGAAGCTGATCCTGATGACCATTATTCGGCTGGAGATGGGGCGCAGTCAGCAGCAGACAAAAACAAAGATGAATTGGAGATGAGTCCTGTTATCACAATAATGCAGCCCATTCTGCGTTTCTTGCAGCTGCTGTGTGAAAACCATAATCGGGACCTGCAGGTAAGCTAACTAACTGGATGCTTGACTCCCTTATGGTTTCTGCAGTCTTTGCCACAGAAATGTAAACATTTTATTTAAGCTGAACTTTAAGCTTAAGCCATATGTTTCCCCCAATGAATGGCAGTGTCAGCCCAAGACATTTTTGTTGCTGTTTGAAATAGATCCCAAATGATTCGCTTTACCTTACCAGACCCAACACTGAAAAGTATTGATGCACTATTCAGTCCGCCATGCTTGCCTTTTATCTATATGCTCTCCTGTCCTCTTCATGGAACTGCCTGGTTACTTCATAGAATAGTAGAATTGGAAGAGACCACAGCGTCATCTAGTCCAACCACCTGCCCTGCAGAAATTGTCCTCTGCATGCCATAAATGCATGTTGAAACAATTTGAGAAGAGCTCTGCATGTTGGAAACATCTTTATTGTGCTAGAGGTCCCCTTCCATCGGAGAGCTCTTTGTGCATACTTGAGTATTCCCATGCTGTCTGAACGCAACATGAGGGAGGCACTTCCACTGTGGATGCCAGCAGAGGATGATGGGGTTGTAGAGTCAGTGTGTTAAAATGGAATCTGTATTGCTAAAACACATGTTTGTAGTAGACTGAACTACTGAATAAAAACAAAACTGAAGATTTTTCCTCCTCTTCTATAGAACTTCCTGCGTTGCCAAAACAACAAGACCAATTACAACTTAGTGTGTGAGACACTGCAATTTCTGGATTGTATTTGTGGCAGTACAACTGGAGGACTTGGTCTTCTTGGGTTATACATTAATGAGAAAAATGTAGCACTGATCAACCAGACACTAGAAAGTTTGACAGAATATTGCCAGGGTCCATGCCACGAAAACCAGGTAATACAATTGCTACATGGGGAGAGAATGGCATAGCTGGCAAGTTGGGAATCCAGCTGGTATTCTGAAAATGCTTCTCTGTTCATAACTGAATATTTTATAGTTTCTTGCTCAGAGGTCTATAGAGAGTAATATGTGTCATATTCTTGGGATGTTAGGGAATCATAACACCCCTCACTGAGGAATATGTCAATGTTTGAAGAGTCTGGCTGGCAGGCATACAGGAGAGAAGCAACATTATAGCTAACCATTTCATACTTCAAATCCCAAAGGTTACCAGTTGATAGATACAGCACACTGTGCTTAGACCAACTTCCAACACTGAATTTTAGCTCAAATGTATAGGTTGTGGAGGTGACTAATTTTTTTTCCAACAAGCCAACATTTTGACAACTTTGTGATTGACAGGAACATTGTCAGTTTGGAACCATGGCTTAGAAATGAAGCTGATGATTATAGTTGTATCATTCTTTTGCATTTGAAAATCTAACAATTATCACAATACAATACAGAATATAAAAAGTAACTGTCATAAAATGTAGTTGTAATGTAGTTAAAAGTTAAAGCAACTTTGAAAAATATTATAGGTGTTCTATGATCTTGGAAACTAAGCAGGGTACCTTGTTAGTACCTGGGTGGGAGACCACCAACAAATACCAGGTGCTGTAGGCTATATTTCAGAGGATGGACCTGGCAAAACCACCTTTGAGTATTATTCCTTGCGTAAGAAAACCCTATGAACTTCATGGGGTTGTCATACGTTGACAGGTGACTTGAAGGCACATATACACACATCCCTCCAAGCAAAGCATCATTGTCTATGCAATGTCTTAATAGAGATCAAGTTTTCTTTGGGTATGGCTAGTGTGTTAGCCACTTAAATCTTAAGAATATTAATTTTACCTATATATTTCCTATCTTGCCCTGCACAGAACTGCATCGCTACTCATGAGTCCAATGGTATTGATATAATTACAGCATTAATTCTCAATGACATCAACCCCCTGGGAAAGAAGAGGATGGATCTTGTATTAGAACTGAAGGCAAGTACATATTTTATGAAAGTGGACAATACACAAAGGGAAGGCAAAAACCCTTATGCAAATAACAAGTGATGATGAGCTTGCAAGAGTGTATATGTTAACTGAGTGTCCAGGTGAGGTTGTTTTAAAACATTGTGACAAATAAGTTATAAAATTTTGTTTTAATATGTTCTCATGTTCTTAATGTATGATATAGAATTAGTTGAAGCTCATAAGTTCATTACATGCAATTCAAAGTCTGTTTAAGTATTACTTAATTAGAAGAATGCAACATGCAGAATTATCTCAACACATTTAAAGGACCTGTGACAGACTGAAATGCATGTCATAAACTTATTTCAGCTGCAGCTTCCACTAATTGTATATCATACATTAAGAACGTGAGAATATATTACAATAAAATGTTATAAATTAGAAAGAACTTCCTGACAGTAAGAGCTATTTGGCAATGAAACACGCTGCCTTGGAGTGGGGTGGAGTCTCCTTCTTTGGACAGTCTTAACCAGAGGCTGGATGGCCATCTGTTGGGAATGCTTTAATTGTGTATTCCTGCATGGCAAGGGGTTGGACTAGATGGCCGTTGTGGTCTCTTCCGACTATGATTCTGTGATTCTAAGATATGTCATCAGAATAGAAAAAATCAATAATGGGCCAGAAGCCAACACCAGTGCCATCAAATGAGGCATGGTGGTTTTCAACTTAGCTGCTTTGTAACAGAGAAGTAGGCAAAATACTGAGGCTGTGGAATGAGGATGAAGGTGATGCATTTGTGGATAAGGGAAAACCTGCCATAGAACATTCCTACGCACAGTTGACTATTCTCAGCCATATTTTATAATGTGAATTCTGCTAACAGCAGAAGAAAAGGGTACGGTACTTTCCCGACTGAGAAGTAAAAGATACTAACGATTATGATCCATTAGCAAAGATCAAGAGTGATTAGCATACAGCCTTTAAATGTCCTTGGAGATGAGTTGCAACGAAATCAGTGGGACTGAATTTTGGTGCACTTTTGCCTGGTGAAAACACGAATCCACACAGAGTGGGTTATAGCCACAACTGCAACAAAACAGGAAAGAAGCCCACCCACGCACCCATATAGAAGAGAATCACATCACCTCAAACTGAAGGGCTGATAGGTTTTTCTCATAGGTTTTTCTCAGTTCCCTCCTTCAATTTCTATCTGTGCCCATAGTTTGAGTTTTTGTGAATAGTAATTGAACGTAGTTTATTTTCTTCCTTTTATTTATTCAATCCATATATCACCTTCCCACCATAGTTGGGATAATTAAAATATAAGCTAAAATGGAAAATTATATTTAAAATATAAAAGCAAATAACTTCAAAGCACATCAATAAAAAATAAATGAATAGCACCAATAAGTTAAAAACTACCTCAGCAAACAACTTATAGGCCAAAAAAATCTGTCTGAATTGAAGGCATATCACTACTGATAGAAGAACAATAGTAAGCAGTTTGACATAAGATTATCCTGGTGGCAGTTTCAGCTTCTGTATTGTGAATTTAATATACACATACTTTATTCAAGTATCTTAACTTTTAAAACTTGTTTAAGAGGGAGAAAATTTGCATGTATTATACAATAGCTGTACTGTATAAATCTGTACTCATTCATTCTGTATTGATTTACTGTGATTCTCCACATGGTTCCTGTTCACAGGAGAGCCTCCACATGCAGTGAAGGCTCTCGTCTTCAAACTTTGTTGCTCTCCATGTGAGAAAAGTGGAAACTGACAGGAGGTGGCAGACATAGCATGTTCCTCTCCTCACTTGTTGATTTACTTTTAAAAAGAGTGAATATGAAGAGCACAATGTTTCAGTTTACATGCTCCCCTTAAGAAAATTGTTCCTGTTCATTACATCAGCTAGACTGGAATAAGTTGCTTGTTCCAGTAGTGCTGTTCAAGTCTCTTAAAGAGAGGAATTAGACTGTATGCACAGACAGTACTACAGGGAACTGTTAATCAATTATCTTTCCTTTACTTCCACCAGAACAATGCCTCTAAGTTGCTCTTGGCTATAATGGAAAGTAGGCATGACAGTGAGAATGCAGAAAGGATCCTTTATAACATGAGGCCCAAAGAACTGGTAAGTTTCCAGGAATATGCTCCAAAGCTTGCAGGAGTTACAAACTAATTTGGCAGCATGGAATTATCTTCTTGCCAGTTGCATGACTAAGATTGTACTGTTTAACCTAGCCTTTTTACATCACTCAAAATTAGAAGAGCTTTCAGTCACTTAGTTCTATGTGAGTAATATATATCATACCTGTACATCATCTAATACAATAATAATGTAAAAAGTTACTGTTTAAATAATACTTTTAAATGTTACTAAATCTTCAGTCATAGGTTTCTATTGCAGCTGATTGTTAGTCTTAATAGTAAAAATAGCACAGTTCTTAGGTATCCTTGGACAATGAAGATGCTTGGTCAAGGAGGGAAGACAAAATCCATTTTATGAGTCTGAACAATATTCTGAAAGCATTGATTTGGAACCAGACTTTGTTCCCACCAGTAGAGGAAAGAGAAGTTTGCTGGGTTTGACTTTTCCCCTGAATAAGTTTGTGTCCTCCAAAAATCTGAAGAATTAAGTGACCTTCCAAAGCAGTGTTGAAGGCAGTGGTACAGGGGAAGGGGTGAGTGTGCCAGGGGGATTCCACTGCTGAATCAGAAGCTTTCCATAGACAGAAGGAAGCTTTCTGGTTTTGGAAGGGAAATTTGGAGTTGACTCTCTCTGTTAAGTTTTAGAGCCAATGAGGGAGAGAGTCCATGGCCAAAATAGTTGATTTCTCTTTCCTTTTCTGACACATTCCTGTAAATTTTCCCTCCCTGCTCAAGTAGCAGTGGCATAAGAGCCTTGTAGCATCTGTTCACTAGTCCAGCACCTAGGAAGCTGTAGTGGTCCAGCTGTCCATTCTGTCTGCTTCTGTGAAGATCATATAGCAAGAGAAGGGAAATTCCACAGGATCATCAAACACATTTTGACAGACCTACTGTCAGCTACATGATGGTTTGATGAGATGTGATGGGGAAGAGCTTAAAATAATCCTTTGTAACGTGCTGTTAAATTTGGCTAGTAGTTTAGATGTAGGAAAAGCCATTTAACAGCTTCCAAGAGTTACTTTCTGCCCTGTATAACAAATAACAAAACACAATATACACTGAAAGTCTGTAAACTCGCCACATTTTGCATTAGTTATGGCAGGAGTCCGAGACGAGTATGATGCAATGTATTATCCAACAACAATGGAGTGAGCCAGGGATAAAGTTTCAGTCTTTATTTTGGCTTGCATTCCACTGAGTCAAATGATTTCTGCTGTACACTAAATTTGGCATCAAATACCAGCTGCTTTAAAAATGAATACATTAGCTTGAGCCAAAGACCACTGTTTCAAAGGGGAAGAGGGAATCAATGTAATATTCCTTTAGAGGTCTTTCCTTTTCAGAAAGTGAGAAGGAGAATGTGAATCAGTTTGTATGCATGAAATTTGTTTTGTTTTGACTTCCTTTGTCTCAGTTTTGGGGTTTTTTTTCCAGTGTTGAGTTGTTTTTCTTTTTTTTTCCCTCCCCAGGTAGAAGTGATTAAGAAGGCTTATCTCCAAGGTGAGGTTGAGTTTGAAGATGGAGAGAACGGTGAAGATCTTGCTGCATCTCCTAGAAATGTGGGACACAATATTTATATATTAGCTCACCAGGTACAATTTCATTTATACAAGACAAATTTTAGGCCTAACAGGATTAATTTATTCCATATTAGCATATCTGTACCCCCCACAGTGCTTAAATTCAGGTGTAATTAGATGAAGACTCTTGTTGGGGCTTAGATGCACCCATTCCCTAAATCAGGTCCCTTTTGGTCCAGGGCAGCTGTATTGATTCTGCACACACCAATTATGCTAACCCATACAGATGACCAGAAGAATCATGGAGTCTGCTTCGTCGCTGTATTCCACTGGTAGGAATGTTGCATAAAGCTCCAGATAGCCTAATACTTCCCCCTTTCCCTCAGCCATTCCTTGCCTGTGAAGTCCTACAACAATAGTGTAGGAAAATCATTTTCAAAATGCTTTAAGCTCCTACAGGAAAACAAGCTACCACCTTCAGTCATCATGTTGAGTCAGTCCCTGCCTGTGCTATGGGCTGATCAGTAAAATAGACAGGAAATAGTGGAAGTGTGGAAGGGAAAAGCAAATATATTTTCAGTGAGTTGCTAGTCACAGTTGCCAATTGTGACATAGGAGGTTGCACCCAACCAGCAATTGCCCCCATTACTTCTATTTTCAGTTCTGAAGCATATGTCAAGTCTTCAAAACAAATGCTTTGTTATGGTACTTCCCCCCTCCCCCCATATGCAAGCCATTGTTTTAAGCATCTTGCCAACATTTGTTTCAGCAATTCTGGAAAACACCCCAGATAAAATAAAATTCCTGTTCAAATGTAGGGCTGGCCATACCCTTCCCCATTAAGTTACAGAAAGAAGTTAGTGTTGGCGTTTGGTTGTTAATGCAGGTTTGATAAGCTGTGCACAGATTGTTTAGTTCTTCTGCAGTGGTTTTTGTTGTCAGCCTCCGTGAGTATGCCTTATACTCGGTATTAACTGAGACAGTTATTGTTTTCATAACCAGTGTTACACCTGTATTCATTCATGTGGCCTCTGCCTTAAGGTATATGTAGCTCTTGAATGACTATGTTCACATAGGAGATATGTTAACATGTGCCACAGCAGTGGTCTTCAGGGAATATTTGCACCCTAAATATTGTTCTTGTCTAAGGGTGCACACTCACATATGCTATGCTTTCAAATTTCTTGATAAAAAGGAAGAAAGAAGAAACAGAACTGGGGAGGAGGCATTTAGAGGGAGGCTGAGAAATCTGAAACTATGAATAATGACCCTAATGTAAGATTTGTTTCAGAAAATTCTTTATTCTGAAATGGCCAAATTAAATACATACATACATACATACTGCTGGGATCCCTGGTGTTTATATTTTGTTGGGGTTTTTTTGTTTTTTTGTTTTTTAAGCAGAGAAGTAACTCCATCTTAGCTGTGGCCTCAGGTCAAGTCCTTTTTCTTTAGCTTTCTTGGCAATGAATTGTTTCAAACAGTTTGAAGCAACTTAGCAGCTACCTCTCCTCTGTAACTATCCATTTATTTTAGCTCGCTCGTCATAACAAAGAATTGCAGAACATGTTGAAGCCTGGAGGTCAGATAGATGGAGATGAAGCTTTGGAATTCTATGCCAAGCACACAGCTCAGATTGAGGTAAAAGCTACACTAAAATTTTGTTAGCTTCCACTGTGATAATCTGAAAAAAGGTATAAGCTTTCACTGTAATCCTTCTTTAACGTGTTACTTTTTTAAAAATAAAGTGTTAAGTTTGCTGTAATTTTAGAAAACTTTCCCAGGAAACATTTAACAGCTAGGTACTTCTCCCCCGTATGAAAATACTTTTTCATAAATGCGATGTGTGCATATTTGTGACTTATAACCATTACAAATTCCACTAAGAATTAAATGCTTTTGGTATAAATATGTTATGTGATAGAGGACATCTGGATCCTTGATGGAATAATGATTTCTGATTTAATTTAAGAAGAGGTAGAAGGCATCATTTTCAAATTTTTGAAGTTGTTTCCCCAGTAGATTAATTTATACGGGAATGCTCAGTGCAGATAAGATGTACTGAGTCAAAAGTAACTGGTATCTACGGGCTGCTGTTATGTTCTCCATTTTCACATGTTGGTGTGATTAAGAACATTAATCAGAGGATGCAAATACTTTTTTTCTTTCTAATTTATATATTTTTAATTACTGTATGTTTTTAATCTTTTATAATGTAATATTATTTTAAGGGGTGGGTGGGCTAGGGTACTGTGTCTATGGAGTTTTTATATTGTAAGCAGCCCCAATTGCATTGCAGACGGGCGGGATAGAAATAAAATTTTATTATTATTATTATTATTATTATTTGTAAATCAAAGGCCATGTAATTTTTGGTACTGATATTTGTAATGAAGTTTAGGTAATTGGTATCAAACTGTGGACACAACTCACACTCAGCTAGAGATATACATAAAGTTTCATATTGTTAAGAATTTTGGCAGTTCCTCTAACAGTGATCAGTTCCAGGAGAAGTATCTATTTTATTTATTTTTAGGTATTTATACCCCGATCTTCAGCCCAAGGCTCTCAGAGTGGCTTACAAATTGTTAAGCAACAGCATTTTACACATCCACACTGCTTTATAGCATGCTAGGCATTAAGCGGTTTCCAGTGTGTGTTAACTAATTGTCCCCACAAGCCGGGTACTTATTTTATCGACCTACGAAAGGATGGAAGGCTGAGTGAACCTTGGAGTCCTTGGGATAGAACTTGCAACGTTGTGGCTGCAGTACCAGCATTTAAACACTGCGCCACCAGGGTTCCCTATTCATTTAGTTTCCTCTGAGTGAGAGTGCAGGAAAGATGGCCATTGTGATATTTGCTTTATTTGCAACTAGCATAAGTATAGACAAACATATATGTCTAAGAAGCAGCAAGAGTTGCTACCGTACGTCAGATCCCAAGTGAGAGACCTTCCACTAAGTTGCTTCTTCTTCAGCCTCTTTATATTTTTAGCTGTTCTTCTCTATCAATGCCAATTCTAAATTGATATCTCATCCAAAAATTTCCAGAAAAACCTTCAGATTATCAGGCCATCAAATCATATACATTAGCTTCTACTGAAGAAAAATTTGTTGAGCGTCCTAGATTATTGACTGCCTGTTCCACCTAGTAAAGGAAAAGTCGGTCAGCAGCAATAAGCCTATATTTGTCTAAAACGTTTAATGAATAAATAAAACAGAAAACTTTCAGATACCAAGAAATCTGGCAAGTGAGATTTTGTATGGTAAGAAGTTATACTGCCACATTTTAAACTGTCACCATGCAAATTACTCCTTCCTTCTCTCTTACACAGATTGTTAGGTCGGATCGTACTATGGAGCAAATAGTCTTCCCTGTGCCCAGTATATGTGAGTTCCTCACCAAGGAATCTAAACTACGGGTGTATTATACCACAGAGAGGGATGAACAAGGCAGTAAGATCAATGACTTCTTCATGAGATCAGAAGACCTCTTCAATGAAATGAACTGGCAAAAGAAACTAAGAGGTACACAAGTTAGAAGCACAGGCTATTTTTCAAGATAGCCATTCTTGATTTGTGAGGCCCTTTATTTTTCTGATTTATCCTCCAATGAATTTTATTTTATCTGTATTCAGGCTCTTTCATGGGGTTTTATTCCTTCCAAAATAGTTGTTAACAGGATGCTATTTTGATTGGGAAGAAAGCAACACAGAATCCTGTGGCACCTTAAAAATCAATAGCTCTATTATAGCATGAGCTTTTATAGATTAGAGTCCCCAGTCCACTTCATCAGGAATTTTTTTTCTGCGGCAGTGCTAATACTAAATCCCTGTTGTTCCTTAGCACATTTTTTGTCAGTGATGCATCGTTTTACTTGGTGTTGAAGAGAGGGGGAAAGTACTCAAGAAAATGCTTTTTTAGAAAGGTATTAGTGGTTCAGTGAAGATGGTATTAAAGTCACATTCTGTGAACAGTGCTTCCCCCGCTCCGCCCCGGATCTCACTTCCTGGTTGCTTAGTGACTCTGTGTGTATGATGTCAGCATTACTAAGATGCTGTTAAGACTACTAAGGTCCAGGCTGATAACCAGCTGTATGTGTATCAGTAAGTGCTACTGACCTCTTGTGCCCCTGTTGCAGCTTCCCATCCAAAGTTTAATGGAGGAAATCAATTTATACAGCACTTAGGAATTAATGCCACTGGTGACTCACTTCAAGAAGCACATGGGAGGGCAGAATTCAAGAACAGGCTGGAAAGATGTTGTTGATATAAACTAGGGACAGCATACATTTAAAGGCAGATAGGCTTTCACCTGTGCAGCAGATACAACATTTTGTTGGCATTTTCCTAGCATCCTGTGTTATTGCTGGGTAAATGCTTCTACCATAATTAGCTTACAAATGTAAATGCTAGGAAGATAATAGTCATGTAGATGCCATAAGCACATTTATTGACTACTGTCAGAGTCTTTGGTTACTGGAAACAGACTCTTACTATCACCTGAACCCTTTCTCCTGTGCCATTGCCAATCCATTTTAGGGCATTGCATCTCTCCATCCTGTACCTGCCTACCATTAGAATGCATCTACTGTGTTGAAAGACAGGGAAGGCAGAAGTAAAGAAGTGTACATAATTCACTGAAAAGTAAGAGAGATGGGTGAAAAGTAATACAGAGATATGACCATGCTGTAAGAGAGGACTGTGCCCTCCCGCCCCTGCCTTCTTGTTGCACAGTTTCTAATCCCATTGACTAAGGGCACTTAATAATTGCAGTATTAGCCCATGTTTACACATATGCTACTGGGTTTTGACAGAGGTTGTCTAAAGAGACCTCGAGGTTTGAAGGGAAGGGGTTTTAGCCCTGTATATGTGCATAGGATGCTTTACTTTAGATAAGATACCGGGCTAAATTGTCATCATTGGTATACAAGGACCAGACTATATGTGACATTATGTATGTGAATGCCTCTGGAACACTTGATTTTTGATTACTTAATAGCAGGTGGTGGCAGAGTCATGTTGGTCTAGATAAGGGATGAAGCAGTGGAGACTGGAAGCTTTTATCCATGGCTGCCATGGCCACAGTCTGGATTGTACCCTTGCCTACAGCGGCAGTTTGCCCCAGAAGGAGTACCATCAGCACCAATGGCAGATTTCCTCCTGGGGCAAAAAGCAGCTGTGGATTGAGAACTTGGCAGGGGCAAAGAGTTAAATCCCCTTGCCCCCACCAGTTCTCCTGTGTTGTAGTCTCAATGTGATCAAGTGCCCACAGCTGTGAGCTGATAAACAGAAACTAAGCCCTCAAGGGGCAGTCAAGTGTTTAATGCAACACTTGCTTCAACTTGGAAGCAGCCACTTCCACAGCAAACATGTAGGGCTGTAGATTAAAATTTGGGTGAGTCGGTCACAGAAGGTCAGACTGTACGAAGTTCTATACCTATGCAGGGAGCACATTCCAACCTTTTGAATTTTTAACACACGATTCATTTTTGCTATCATAGTGCTTGACAATTTAAGTGGTATATAAAAAGCTAGTTTCTGTGTAATATGGCCTTTGATCTGAGAAGGCTTCTCTAGGAACGGAATACCCTGAACCTGCCAACTCTGCAAACAACAGTTAAAAAGCTATTTTAAATCAGGGTAATAAAGATTTCTACAGTTGATACCATGTGATTCTAGGAAAAGTTGGCAATACATTGGTCTCTAGGGCTGTGTGTGTGTGTGTGTTAAAAGGTATCTGTTATCTCTCTCTTGCAGACTTTTTTCTCTTTTTCTCTGTTTTGCTTGTAGCTCAGCATATATTGTATTGGTGCTCTCGCAACATGTCCTTCTGGAGCAGTATTTCATTTAATCTCGCAGTCCTTATGAATCTACTGGTAGCGTTTTTCTATCCATTTAAAGGAATCAAAGGAGGTATGAATATTTCCAAGTTACAGGATGTAATTTTAACAATTAAAGCAAGAACAGGGTTGCTAAATAAAGTTACTTTTGGTGAATGTTTAATGATTCACTTTCCGCTTTGTCACATAGTGAAAAAACTAAGGGCTTCTCTCTCTCTCTGTCTCTGGTTAGAGAAGGTGCTGAAGAGTTGTGATGTTTTGGCAGTTTCTTCTTTGTGGTCTCTGTGACTCACATAAAGGTTGTTCTACACCTGCCCAGAGCTGACCAGAACCTTACAGAGCTTACTGGGGCATTTTCTACAGTTTCTTCCCCACCCCCCACCCAATGACCAAGTGGGATTCTCACCTGTCCCCACAGTTTCTTCTGTCACTGTTGCAGCTCAGTTGAGAAGCTCTGTTGCTTGGTGCTCCCCAGAGCCTGCCACACTGAATCTGCTTTAACTTAAATCATAGCTTTTTCCCTTTTAGGTCCAAATTGAGACTACTTTAATTTTTTCCCCCTCTGTCCATCTCCACTATGATGGATGTCATATTCCAGGGGTAGGTGAAGGAGATTTCCGGCCATAAAGAAATAGTAATACTCTATTGTCAGATGGCTGATTCATCATTAATAAGAGGTCTTGATAAACCCAAGTATGCTAATTAAGTCAGTCAAACTCATAATAGCAATTTCTGCAAAAAGAGCTTTTTTATATTTGGATGAAACTAAATATAAGTGCCAGTACCATGAGAGTTGGCACATATCCAAGACAACATTCAATGTTTGTAGCTTTTTATAAACATTACTAATAAAACCAGACTATTTCAGTAGAGGAAAAGGACCTTATTTATACATTACTAACCACAAACTGCTAAGGACAGACGAGAATTCCAATCCCCAAGAAAGGGGACACCAGGGATTGCAGTAACCACAGGATCATTGCATCTCCGACACAAGCAAAGTGATGCTCAAAATTCTACAACAAAGATTTTTACCATATATGGAGCAAGAAATGCCAGATGTCCAAGCTGGGTTCTGGAAATGAAGAGTCACTAGGGATCATATTGCAAACGTACATTGGATAATGGAGCACACCAAAGAATTTCGGAAGAAAATCAGCCTGTGCATTATAGATCATAGCAAAGCCTTTGATTGTATATAGATCAAGAAAAACTATGGGTCGCTTTTAAAGAAATGGGTATGCCACAACATTTGATTGTCCTGATGTGTAACCTGTACTTAGGACAAGGGGCTCCTCTTAGAACAGAATATGGAGAAACGGAATGGTTTCCAATTAGTAAGGGGGTCAGGTAAGGCTGTATTTTATCACCCTATCTGCTTAGCTTGTACTGTATGCTGAACATATTATACTTAAAGCAGGATTAGACTCAGAGGAAGGAGGTGGGAAAATTCAAGGAAGAAATATAAACAATTTAAGGTATGTAGATGATGCCATACTACTAAGAAAAGATAGGAAAGACTTGGGACAGCTACAAAAGAAAGTCAAGGAAGAAAATGCAAAGGCAGATTTATAGTTGAACGTTAAGAAAACAAAATAATAACCACAGATGATTTACATAACTTTAAACAGTGAAGACACTGAAATAGTTCAAGGTTTTCCATACTTTGGCTCAGTCAATCAGAATGGAGAATGCAATGAAGAAATCAGAAGAAGATTAGGACTTGAAAGGGCAGCTATGATGGAGCTAGACAAGATCCTGAAGTGTAAAGATATATCATTGTATACCGAAGTCAGCATTGTCCATGACATTGTATTTCCCATTTCTATGTATGGTTATGAAAGCTGGATTGTGAAGAAAGCTGATAGGAAGAGAATCAACTCATTTGAGATGTCATGCTGGAGGAAAGTTTTGCAGATACCCTGGACTGCAAAAAGAACAAACAAATGGGTCCTAGAGCAAATTAGGCCTGAATTCTCCTTGAAAGCCAAGATGATTAAACTGACACTGTCATAGTTTGACCATATCATGAGAAGACATGACTCATTAGAAAAGACAATAATGCTTGGCAAAGTGGAAGGCAGTAGGAAAAAAGGAAGGCCACATTGCAGGTGGATAGATTCAATCAAGGAAGACACAACCCTGAGTTTGCAAAACCTGGGCGGGGCTGTTGGTGACAGGGTCACTTGTAGATCTCTCCAAGTCTGTTTTCAGTCCCTGTCCCATTCATATTTATCAGTCCTGTTCCTCATTAATCTCTCTCTCTCTCTTTTTTTTTTTTTTGCATTTTGTGGAGAGATTTTTTTATGTACAAAATTATTCCTATAAATAGTTTTGGAACGTACAGTATTTTATCTCAAAATACCGTATGCATTTCTAAGCATATTTTTCTCACAATATTCTTTTTGAAAAGCATTTTGCTATTTCACTTTGAGCTAAGGATTGGACTGCCTCATTTGGAAGTTTGAAATCTGATAAATAACTATATTCTAATCTTCCTGTTAGTCCAGGAATTGCTGATATTATTCATACTTGAATTTATGAAGGTCGAATTCTGAAAGCATCCCTCCTTTGAAGTTGTTTAACAGGCATTCCCTTGCCTCAAGGAACTTAGTTGACTGTAGTTGGACAAAGCAACCATAAACAGAACCCTCAACCCCCTCACAAAACTATAATTCCCAGGATTCTTTGGAAAAAGACATCATTATAAACTGGCAGAGAACTGATGCAGTGGATACACATCAAAGAGAGTAGATGATGCAAGAGAAGATGTGTGTGTGTACTCCACCTTCATTTGGCATTCATTACATTCTTTAATTTAACATGATAACAATAACCTACCAGTGTGGCTTCAGTGCAACTAATTTATGGCACATGTAAGTCTAAGGAAAAATTGCTTAACAATTTTAGTGGTAGCTTAGTTACATTTCTAAGTGATTTGTTGGGAAGCAGAAATGACAGCTTGCATTTGCCTAACGTGAATGTATTTCTAAGTAAAATGTTAGTGTAGCTTACAGTGCAATTCTGTACACGCCTACTACAAAGTAAGTTTCACTGAAAGCAGTGGGACGTCCTTCTGACTAGACGTGTATGGGATTTCACTATTACAATTTGTCTCAATCAACACTGAACAGCATATAAACCACAGGGTGCATACCAAGCAGTTTTGTGCATTTTGAAAGGCCTTATTTAAATGCCAGCTTTCATATTTTATTAGTCTTCATTATAAATTCTAATATTTATTTGCTTATTGTTGTATGTGCATGGCATGCATTGAGAGAATCTCTAAAATAAGAGAGCCAACAGCAGTGTGCAAGTGATAAGTTTATGTGGATACACAGTAACTTTGTACCAACAGTATTTTTATTAACTATACGTAGCTGAAGTTCTTTCTGTTGTTTATCAGTCTGAAAATGGAAGTTTCTAAATGGCCAAGTTTATAAGCATAATGATGGAAAACAATATTCAAAATTATTTGAAATTATTATTAGTATTGAAAAATCTGTTTCCAGACAGACAAGAAACTCCATTGGGCAGAAGGATGGAACAGCAAGACTTTTGTGGATCTGCATTGGTGTTCAAGTGTCCCCTGATTACCTGTGTCAGGCTGCCTCCAGACCAAAAATAATGGCAGTTCTGTCACTTGCCAGCTTGTGCAAGACCAGCTGGGAACACATGAGGAAGGTCTATGTAAGGCAGGCTAAAGTCTTCTGAAGGGACAGTCTCATGAAGTCAAGGTCTTGTCTATACGAGCCCCAAAAAACCAGATTGTTTCACAGTAATGTAAAATAGCAGCAGCTGCAATTTGTCTTAATAGTTTTCTTTGGGCCCCATAAGCTTTGGGCAGCAGGGAGAGCACCTGCGGGGAGGAGGAAGAGGAAGAGCGAGCCATCCTCCCCCTCCCTGGTCCCGGTGGTGGCAGGAAGGCATCTGTGGGAGAGAGGGAAGGGAGGGGGAACCACCTTTCCCGGTAGCAGCAGGAAAGCATCCACAGGAGTAGGGAAGAGAGATCCATCCCCTCCCTTGTCCCGGTGATGGCAGGAAGCCATCCCCGGGGGGAAGGGAGGAGAGAGCCACCCTCCGTCTCCCCAGTCCCGGTGGCAGTGGGAAGGCTTCCATGGGGGGGGGAGAGCCACTGTTCCCCTCCTTGGTGGCGGCAGGAAGGCATCCGCGGGGCAGGAAAGAGCAAACCTCCCCGGTCCTGGTGGCAGCAGTGGGAAGGCATCCGCCGGGGGGAGGGAGAAGGCAACCATCCTCCCCCTCCCCGTGGGTACCCTCCGTGGGTCCCTTCTGTCAAAAAAGAGGTTAAAGAGCAAGATCATGCCTGCGCACCCCTGACCAATCAGGTCTATTGTGCCCCTCCAGACTGTGGAACAATTTGCAGGGGCTGTCTTGATGGTTGGGGGTGTTAATTTCATTTGGAGTTTTTAAAAACTCTAGAAAAATCCACGAAGGCTTTTCCTTCAGAGTTTTTCCTGGTTTTGGCCCACCTTCACGATAAGGCAAAACAACATGGAGGGCCATTAAGACAGGTAGGATTCTCCTCACATTCTGTGAGGAGTTTTTCCACAGTTTGGACAACCCCCTAGACTCCTGTGAGATCTCAGATCTCATGGGAGTCTCAAAACTCAGGAAAATCTTGTGATGGCAGGCCATCAACCATAATGATATAAGAGCCAGAAGAAATTGGAGAGTAGGAAGAGTGTGCAACAGACAGACTCTGCCTAGAATTTGGTATGCAATTTGAGGCCATTTCACTGTATATCAAATGCTCATGGGTGGGTCTGTTGCAAACATAACTAATGTTCTCCTTTCCAAGCTCTTTCTCTTCTATGGATATTGCTCCATAGAGTCTCCTCCTTCTGGACTTTCAAATATGGAGGGAATCCTTTGAGGAAATACAGTTGTCGCTCCATATCCATGGATTTAAGCATTCACGGTTTGAAAATATTCTTTAAAAAGTAATAATCCAAAAGCAAACCTTGGTTTTGCCATCTTATATAAGGGACACCATTTTGCTGTGCCATTGCATATAATGGGACTGGAGTATTTATGGATTTTGGTATCCACTGGGTGTCCTGGAATCAAACCCCAGCAAATATGAAGCGACAACTGTATTTATTTTCTACCATAGCAGGGAGAAAGCTATGTTAATTGTTTGCCTTCGAAGCAGGCAGGGATTTACATCCCTAGTAAGCAGCACTGCATGATAATATCAGAAAATGGCCTTCTCGGAAGAAGACTAGAAATTTTTGGTTCAAGTAGATAAAGATACTGCTAAGTTGGGCCACTTTGATTATTATTATCATCAGGTAGTAGGTAGAACAAAACACCCCCCCCCCAAAAATCACCCTTGATTTCACCAGATCTGGGGAGCATGGAAGACTGGAATCTGCTGGACCTCTTTTTAAACACTTGTTTTGTTGCTGACTTGTGTACTCTTCTTTCTCTTGCTTGTAGATGTAGTTTAAATTTGAATTATCTTTTGTTGTTAGAACCCCTAAGGCCCCTCTGGAGCTGTGTGAGTAGAATCTACTTTCATGGCTTCACGGGGCCCTCAGGATTGCTAATAACAAAGATACATTACAAAACAGAAGTATAATGAAGTGTATTTGGGTGTTTTCCCTTTCTCAGGTACCCTGGAGCCCCACTTATCAGGCTTACTCTGGACAGCCATGCTGATTTCGCTTGCTATTGTCATCGCCTTACCTAAACCCCATGGTATTAGAGCTTTAATAGCTTCCACAATATTGCGGTTAATATTTTCAGTAGGTTTACAACCAACATTATTTCTTCTGGGGGCTTTCAATGTAAGTATCAAATCTTCTGAAATGTTGTTGCTTTCTTCTTTCTTAGATGCTTAGTTGGTAAAATTCTACTTTCTGCCAAAACTATTAACAGAATTTATAAGAAAATTCTCCAACATGAAGTCACAACTGGTGTTTGTTATTACAGGTTGGGTATCCCTTAAGAATTCCGAAATCTGAAATACTTCAAAATCCAAAATTGTCCACATGGGTGGCTGAGATAGTGACACCTTTGCTTTCTGATGGCACAGAGTTTTTCTCATGCACAAAATAATTAAAAGTGCTGAATATAAATTACCTTCAGGCTATGTGTATAAGGTGTATATGAAACATAAATGAATTTCGTGTTTAGACTTGGGTCCTATCTCCAAGAGATCTCATTATGTATATGTAAGTACTCTAAAATATGAAAAAATCCAAAATACAGAACACCTTTGGTCCCAAGCATTTCGGATAAGGGATACTCAACCTGTAGTGAGTTTCCTGAATGATCCATTTAATTAAGAATTAGTATTTTAATCATGTGCTAATCTTCATTTGTTGCAGGTTTGTAACAAAATCATATTTCTGATGAGTTTTGTTGGTAACTGTGGAACATTCACACGAGGATACAGAGCCATGATCATGGATGTGGAGTTTCTTTATCATCTATTATACCTTCTTATTTGTGCAATGGGGCTGTTTGTACATGAATTTTTCTATAGTTTGCTGGTAAGTGTTTAATCGTGATTTCTCATAGCATAGTAGTGTGCTTAATGCCTGTGATTATTGCTAACTTTGTGTGATCCTAAATGTATGTAAGCTGACTTGCAGAGGAATGATTGACCCAAATCGGATTGTTAGTCTTACCTATAGTAAACACTGAATGAATGCAACTAATGTAAATGTTGATTTACCAAGTTCCCATTGATTTAGTGGCCCTACTCTATTTGGATCTAGGCCACTGTTTGCAGGGTTACAGCCTATGGTATTTATATTTTTAAAATATATTTCTTACGTTGTGGCATACCTGGAATTGAAACTAATAGGAGCCACACAACTAGTTTCTGGAAACCTCATGGGCTGCAGGCATGTGCTTCTTAATCCATGCTGTTTGAGAAAGCACTTCTAAAGTGGAGAGAACTTGGCATTTATGATTTGGCTTAAAGCTTTGCCTTTCAGAGGAAAAAAGAAAAAATAACTTGTGTGCATTCCAAAGCATTATTGTGGTCTCTGGAATGGCTACTTTTCACAGGCCCTGCTGCCCCTTTTTGCTTATAAAATGGAGGGAGAAACTTGTTCAGTCCCAGATAAAGTGGAAATCCATGGAGTATATTAGTGACAACAAATACAAGGGTGAAACTACTGTATATAACATGCTGGCAGTGGCTGAACTCTGCTCACTCAGCTCAGTTTAGAGTAGAAGTGGGCAAACTGTGCCCGCTAAGCCCAATTTCTGCAGCCCTTGAAGCCCCCCCCCCACAAAGCCTCCAGCCCTTTTTAAAAAGCTATTTTTCCTATTAATTTTCAGGGGGGAAATAATCAAATTTTGTCCTAAAACTTACCAAATCAACTAAAAACTGGCAAAAATGCGGCAGTTTACTTCCTCCACCCCTTTAGAGTCCCCAACCAAAAAAAAAAAAAACATCTTCCAAAATCAACCCAAATGGAGACTGGAAGTGACACAGTGGCACTTCGAGGGTGTTGAGATATGGTGTGTGGCCAGCCAGTGGGGGCGCAGGAATGTAAATTGATCCCCATCCCTCCACAGTTGCCCGCTTAGTTTAATAATAGTCCAGTTGTGTGCATCTGGGCATGGGGAGGGGGAGGGAAGACAGATTATTTTGACAGTTTTCTCCTGGCCTGTAGTGTTTAGTACATCTCAGCTGCTGACTCCACACTGTATCATGTTGCTTCTGAGAATTGTAGTTCTCAGCATCATCCATGGTAGAAAGTTGCTTGGCAATTCAACTGCCCTTCCCCCTTCCATAACAAACAGCAGGAACAAGAGAGGGTTTTAGATAAAATCTGGGGATCATTCTGATAACAGTTGCAGAAAATGTTTGCAAGAAATTATCATAGTACTGTAATCGGCAAGAGTTTCGGTAAGAGCAAGGTGTTTAATGTGGAAAAAAAAACCCTCTTGTGCATGTCACTTCAAAAAAAACAAAACACCCCATGACTGGAATCCTTGGTCTGCATGCCCAGATGATAATGACGATGATGATGAACTGAAAGGATGGGGGATGCCACTGAATTCAAGGATTAAGAGTTCTCACATTCATATTACAGATGTCAGTGACTTCATTACAAAACACTGGGATGTCAATGAACTGTTTTCCTCATAAGGCAAATGGGAAGGTGGTACTTTTGTCTATGGGCTGGAGGGAGATGCTTAATCTTACATCATCAGGCACTTCTCTTTGGCAAATGCCCATCTATGATAGCAGAAAATCTGGCATGGAGGTGTTGATTCTTCCCTTGTGCCCTTTCCTATAGCTTCCCTGAAGTGCCCCCCCCCAAATTTCTTCATACATTTACAGGGTGCAAATATGGTGGGTATTCAGGGGTTTCTCAGGGAGGAATTCTGCAAAGACAAAAGTGGAAGATTTACTATGGAAATGGCTTTCCTGATCATTGGCAACTGTCATTTTATCCCAGGAAAGGTCTGTGAATGATGGCTACAGAGTTGTTCCAAGGAAAATTGTGATTTAAAGAAATGCAGGCCTTTAAAAAAAGAAGAAGAAACACTTCCCCTTTAGATAACAGATTGCCATTCACAGAAATTGTGTGGGGAAAGCAATGGCAGTGTTAACTTCTGCGCTCGGGGTGTGTGTGTCTTAAGTACCCTCAAAATATCAACATTATTTTGGGGAATTAATGTACTCAGCTTGACTATGCGAGAGGAGCAACAGAGCAGAAACTTTTGATCTATGTTTACCGGTACTAAGGAGGAGACATTAAGCTAGATAGTACAATAATTGATCTTTATTTGAGAAAAACAATAATAACAACATTCACACATACATTCAAGGCTTCAAGCATTCCCGCAAGACTAGCGAATAGAGTAGGAAATATTGGGAAAGAGCAATAGTGAAGGTAGTTGTTTGTGAGTGATATGACACCTATCCTATAGAGATGAGATCGTGGAAGAAACCAGCAGAGTGGGGGTCCCAATCAGGAATGGCTATACAGTTTGTCATGGAGTCTAGATGAAGATGAACTGTGCACCTTGCTACACAGATGGATGTAGTGTCCACAGGAAGGACATCTGTGTGTGCTTGACTGGAATTTTGGAAGGATTTTTATAGTCAATAGTTGCCTTTAGGGTGTAGAATCTATAGTAAGTGACAATGCTCCATGGAGTTGCTCAGGGTGAGACAAAGGTACTCTGGGTATGTTAATGGTATCTTAATGTGCGGGTACTTTGGAACTGAATGAAGAAAGCAACTTCCTTTGATTGGGAAAGGGTGAAGGAATGAGGGTGGTTTACAGGTCTGATTCTCCCAGCCTTAGCTGATAGGATTAGCCAGGTGTTTGTGCCTTCAGTTGCCTTGCAAATTAACATTTCTTTGAGATTTCGGTGCCCCCTCCGTAAGTGCATACCAAATGGAGTCTGAACACTAGTCTTTGCAATTTGTTGGAATTTTCCAGCTTTAATGGCCGCACTGCATGGAAGGCCACATTTGACCTAATTATTACATATTGCCAATTAAAAATATATACATGGGGCTGGGGTTTTCAGGATGGGTAACACCAGGAGTTAGTTGCAAGGAAGACTGCCATCAGCACTGCTGCAAATGTGAGGGGAAGGAAAGTTGAGGGGAAAGGTTAGGCTTCTTTCATCCCCAAATGCCTACCTCTTCCATTCAAGTGAACATTATTTGTCTTTTTATAGAACTTTCAGTGCATGTTATGGCCCTTCCAATTAGGACCTTCTCCATTAATGTTATTTCACAAAGAGTTTTGGGATCAGGTTGTTCAGAAGGCAGTGTGTAGGTGTGGCCAAAGACCATTCCATTTCAATGGAACTTAAATGTGATTAACCTTGTTTGATTCTCACAACTGCTTCCTGATACAAATTCGGTCATAGAAACTATAATGTTTCCATTAGGACATTCTGTGGCTTTTCACTTAGGTACTAATTATTCATATGGGGATTTCCACATCAAATTCTAAACTAGTGTGACATTATGCTTCAGCTGTTCTGCCACAATGCAAGTGTAGTGCAGACATTGTTGTTGGGCTTGTGGGTTTTCATTTGCCATAACTTGGCAATGTTTTTTTGTCTTTTCTAAACTAGAGGTTGTGCTGTGCTGCTAAGACCCCAGTAAACCAAACAAATATGTTTATAACTTTTGTGTAGATTTTAAAATGAAAAACATTGGTCCCCAATATACGATTTTCAATTTACCTGGTTGCTGGTTTGTTGTTTTCTGCTGTTGTTGAGTTTTTTACTAGTAATTGTAAAAAAGGATTATTGAAATATGGTCCTCCAAGATTAGTTATCAGCATTTCTAAAACCATATGTCTCCAAAGCATTTCACAGTTCATATAGCCAGCTGTGATAGTAGGGCCCTGTCTGTCTTTAACTGATAGTAAATTTGTGAAATGTTTTGAACTGCCCCTTTTCCAGCTTTTTGATTTGGTGTACAGAGAGGAGACCTTGCTGAATGTCATTAAAAGTGTCACCCGCAATGGACGTTCCATCATCCTGACTGCTGTTCTTGCTCTTATCTTGGTTTACCTGTTCTCGATAGTGGGCTACCTGTTTTTCAAGGATGACTTTATCTTGGAAGTAGATAAGCTACCTAATGAGACCTTATTGCCAGGTAGGTACTAGCCATCCCATCCCTCAAAGTACACAACCAGTTTAAATGTATTAAGGTTTTTTTTTATGTGAGTCTTAAGCCCCTCCCACAGATTATTGCCTATTAAGATTAAATTCCCATTGAGAAAGTTCCACTGTAAATTGAGATCTTTGTGTATTAAAAGCATAAATAATTAGGCTACAAAGCAAACTTGACTATCAGTCTCTCCTTCAGAAGTTCTTTTGCCCTGTGACACAGTGTCCTGAGTTGAAGATGGCTTGAGTCAATATCCTCTGTTTGCTGTAGAACTGGACCTGGTCCTGACATCACTTTTCTATAGTAAACATTTCAAGACAATTCTGGATAGCTTACCAAACTGTTCAGAAGCCCTGGTGGTGCAGTGGTTAAATGCCAGTACTGCAAGTCACCATGTTGCAAGTTCGATTCCAGAGGACTCCAAGGTTCACTCAGCCTTCCATCCTTTCGTAGGTCAGTAAAATGAGTACCTGGTTTGTGGGGGCAATTAGCTAACACACATTGGAAACTGCTTAATTCAGTGTAGATGTGTAAATTGCTATTGCTTAAAACAATTTGTAAACTGCTCTGATAGCCTTGTGGCTAAAAAGCAGGGTATAAATAAATAAATAAATATTTAAAAAATTTAAAAAGTATAGTTCTCCATCCCATTCTGGACCTTGGTGCACACATTCAGATATTAGCCCCATACCTCCCATCTTTGTTCTGGAGTACTTCCAGCATGGAAAATACAGACACCATTAAACTCATTTAGGAATACAACATCAATAAAGAATGACAGCTGTTCACAGGCTTTAGCCTTCACCTATGGAGATAGGGCATTTAATTCCTCACAGTCACATTTTGTTGCAGAGTTCACATAGAACTAGACCTACAAGGTAAGCTTTTTATGACATAGTCATCTGGGAAGTTATAAACAATGCTTTTGAGGAATAAATGAGGAATGCCAACTGTTCACAGAGTTTAAACTTCACTTATGCAAACAGAATATTTTTATCTCCCAGTATCATAGTTTTGTTGCAGAACTTACACTGAGCTAGACTTACAACATAGGCATTTTATGACATTTTCACCTGAAGAGCTGTAAACAATATCCCCAAGTTTCTGCAAACATTTTTTACAGACAAAAAGAGAGCTATAACAAAAACTGTCCTAATAAATCTATTTACATTTGTGTGGGGTTTTTTTGTTTTGTTTTTTGTTTTGCAAACACGGAAGGCTGACAGAAAGTGAAAACAAATGTTTTCCCTTTTTGTGAACACATTTTTTTCTTACTCTGGATGTTTGAATACTGTGAAATGCCCTTCATCCTGCACCCATGAACACTCCCATGAATATGGGACATTTTACATCCCCATACATTGAAATTCTTGTTCAATTTGAAAAATACCCCTGATTAAGTTGCAATATATGTACAAGTGTGTGTGTGTGTGTGTGTGAAAGAGAGAGAGAGAACTAACAAGTTGCAAGTAATGTTGTTAGCTATAAGTAGTTAACAGACAGTAATGAAATCACATTTCAAAAATGATGTAATGAGTAACAGCAAAGTCACTTTATTGGTACAAGTAATGTTTTCTGGTTACTTTCACTTTTTGCTTTTTAATGATACTCTTAGAGGCATTTTAACCAGAATATTTCAAGGTTTCTGCTATTCCCTTATTGAACCTAAGGTTTTTGTTTCTAAAAAAGTACTGAACAGTATCAGAAAAATGATGAACAGAGTAAATAGTTGGTTGCTTAACACTACCGTGAGTAACAGCAATGGATTACTTTTCAAATATGGTAGCTAGTAACTGAATGAATAGTTCTTTAAAAGTAACTTTCCAGGGTCTGGTTATGACATCTTGTGAACCCTTTGGGCAGAACTGGGGAATAATGATTTTTAAATCTGAAAACAATTATAATAAAACTATTATTAACAGTGGATGCTAATGGATGTACTGACTGTGCGAGAACTCTAGAAATATTTTAAGCTGTGCTCCTGCTTTCTTAATTTGAACTTGTAGATCAACACACTGAAGCTGGTGAACCAATGACCAGGGAGTTCCTATATACGAATGTATGCAGAATAGGGAATGGAGAAAACTGTTCTTCTGTTGTTCCTTCCTCAGGTAAGTATCCTGGGTTTTTTGCTCCTTGGACTAGTTTTAAATTGCAGTTCTTCCTGAGTGTTTTGATATGTTGTGAAAGTTACCTACCCAAATTTTCCTTACACATCACCCCTACAAGATGTTATAATAGCAATGTACATACATTTTGGATGGAGCATGCCTTGAGTCACTGTGCTGGAATCACAAGCTGACACAGGACACTGGACCCAGTGTGACAATTGTGATTGTTGCCATTTTCTGGCAGCCATTTTCAATTTCTGGAAAGAGCAGATCAGCATGATGTTAAGCCTGCACTAACCAAAAATGGCTTACCAAAAACGGAGGTGTGCAAGCCACTCTCACCCAGTCTTTCCTTGCAGTGTTGATACTTCCTGCTTCATCCTAGCCCAGCACATCTCATGGTCACTGTGGTTCTAGGGAATGTCTCTGTTTAGTTCAGGCATGAAAAAAATGTTCAGTGTTGCTTTCTTCCTAATTTGAATTTTTAAATCCTCAAGTTCTTTCTGACATAAATATGAAGAAATGTGCAGATCCTGGTAAACTGTTCAAAAACATTGAAATGAAATGCTCTCCCATTTCCACTTTGAAGAATTCAACAACTAGTGCAGAGAAAGCTATATTGTACCTGTTTGCCAAGCAATTGCAAAAGATGTGCAGCCTCTTAGGAAAAAAAGGAGAAAGGGGTCATTCTAGTCCAGCATTAGGGCTGAATTCATTGATAGTCAGACCTAGACTTTTAATAGTTCAGCACGAAGATCCCTCCATATTTCAGTTATTCTCACATTAATTTAAAAATCCAGTTCTTTCTATTCTGAATATGAAGAAATTTCGGAATTGTGGTAAATTGTTACCAAAAAGGAACTGAAATTAAACTCTCACCCACCCTAAGTTCATCAGGAGGAAGGAATCTGTTCCCCCCAACAACCTTTTTGTCCAGAAAAAAAAATTAAAATGGATTTTGGGATATTTTCTTTTAGAATAAAAAAGAAAATATTTAAGCCAAGGTATTCATATATTTACTTCCACACACACTTTATTTCTCAAAGCTATGTAGCATGTGGACTTTTTGGTAAGACTATGTACAGCATTGCAATTTCTAAGTTTGGTCCTCTTTTCTCATTTTATGGGGATGAGTGTTTTATGTCTACTTGGTGCTATGGGGGCCTAGAGGACACAAACTAATTTTCCTTGTTTTACCAATGTTTATTGTCTCTTCTGTTTTTATTTTTTGGAGAGATGGATTGCCTGTAAACTGGGAAAACCAAAGAGGCTTGTTATAGATTGGCGTTCTTCCCACTTCAAGACCTTCAATTTGTCATTATTTTCTGAATAAGCTGTACCTTTACTATAAGACAAGTTATATACAATTATCTTATGTTCTTAAAGTAACAAAGGGACTTTAAACCTGTGCTAATATTGCATTTTTATTTTTATTTCCAAAAATTTCCTCCCCTGCCCAAGGAGAAACACTTGTTCACCCCACCCCCGGCTTAAAAAATTCAAGAAACCTCAAGTTTTTGTGAGCCATCTTGAGTCCCATTCTGGGAGAAGGTGGCATATATATTAAATAAATAAAAAATTAATAAAAAAATTATGTAGGATATCTTTCTGTACACTTGCAACAATGAATACAATATTCCCTCATGTTTACTTCAAAACTTTTCTGTCCTTGCAGATTAATTTCATGCCCCCACCCAAATATCTCTCTCCTAAACCCATGCATTTCCACAATAATGGGTAATGGCTTAAATGGTTAATTCTACTATCTAAACCTTTATGCTTTTATAATTCTGCTGTTCATTTGTTATGTTTTAAACTTGTGAATTGCCTTAAGAGGATTTTCACCCTAAAAGGCAGCTTTAGCTATTTTAAATTACTGTTACTTTTATTTTATTTATTATTTTGGTGCTAAAAGTACTAGCTTTACTGTCAAGGCCATTTGATATGAACACTTTTTGGAGTCAAAACATTTTAGGTGTGAAACATCCAAAGGTCAGTGGGACCTGTACTGGTTCCTTTACTTTAGTCTCCCTTAAGACAAATTAAGTAATACAGAATGATTCACCTTTGGTCACCTTTGTCTGAAGGAGGAAGCTGTGGTGTTGGAAAACAAGATGAGGACGTAGTAGCCATATTTGGTAGATTATTTCTATCCCTGAAAAGGAGACATGAGATACCTTTAATATATACAAAACAAAACAGAAACATATCTTTATAACAGGGTGCCTAATTAAAATCTCTCTAAGTGATGTGTCTTTGTTTTAATAATTCAACAGGGCCACATTACTGCATTCAATGTAGACAACAAACCTTGCTATTAATCTTAGCATTCACTTTTTAACCTCTTTGCCTCTGCAACCCATAGCATATGCTTTTCATTCACTGTCTATCTCCTTTTCCTTTTCTTTAGTCATGTAACTGCACAGGTGTCTGCACTACACACTCCTACACACTGTTTTGTGTTTCCCTGCCCACAGACCTTTCTGCACCCACATCTTTCTATTTTTCTTCCACTGATCTCTGTTTCTGACCTTTCTGCAGCACTCACAAGACACATAAGGTATTTTTTTCCTCTCTACCAGAATTGTCACCCTGAGGGAGTCTTGGATCCATGTGGGTCATGCAGTTCAGATACGTTCACTCTAGTGAACTGGAAAAACTAACATCTTCTGCGTGGTCTCTGTGAATCACACAGTTGGGTTATTCCTGCGCCTGGATAGAGCATACGGAACCTTCTGGTATCGCTAGGCAGAATGTGCTTTGATACATTTTTGGCGGTAACTCCGTCCACACTAATGATCCCTTAAAAGGTGCTCCCGCCTAATTCCTCTCAGTTGCTTTTTTCCCTCTGCGTTAGCAGCTTGAAGGAACCTTCGCTTGCTAGTTTATTCACTTTCGCTTTTGGTTTTGACTCAGATTGGATTTTTGACGACGATTCTATCTCTCTCCCCTTGATTCTGTTTGTGCTGAGAAATTTTTGGCTTGACTCGGACTTCTGATGACGATTTTCACGCTTCTCTTGGCTTGGTTCTGATCTCTGGTTTTTGGCTTGGACTGGTTTGACTACGATTTCATCGCCATTGTGTCTGCTATGGCCACCAAAAGTGGCTTTAAATGGTGTGTCATCTACCAGGCGAAATTGCCCAGCTCCGACGGCCACTCACGTTGCCTCATTTGCCTCGGGGAGTCCCATAATGTGGACGCTTGTGTCCACTGTAAGGCCTTTACGCCACAGGCGTGGAAACATCGATCCTCACAGCTCAAGTCTTTTCTCTATGAGAAGGCTTTGATTCCATCTGCCGCCTTTTGCGGTCGGGTGTATTTTTTTAGTAGAATGGTCTTACTCCAATAAAAAATTCCCAAAATTCCCATCATGGGATCTCCGCAAAAAAGGGGATGGTCCCCTTCGCCGAAGTCCTCTCAAGCCAAATGCCACCGGTCATGGAGCCCTTCTTGGCGCCATTCCGTAGCATCTGACATGGAGGCTGTGCTCCATTCGCACAAACCAGGCCGGCCCCGGCTGGGGACCGAGCCTCCTCGGATTTGTCGGCTGTCAGATCCAAGGACAAGCCTCGGGATCGATCGGGTTCGAAGGATGGTGGCCGGGACCAGGAGTCTTCTGCATCTTCGAAGGGCAAAGCCCCTAAGAAGAAGAAGGCAAAGCGCACCCATGCTGAAGAGAGGCCGAATGAGGCTAAACAGGTCACTGAGCCCACTGTGACTGTTGTGTTGACTCCTGCTCCACCTGCACAACAGCCTGCTCCTGCTGCACCACAGCCTCAACCTTCGCCTCGGGATCGAGACCTCGGTACCGAGCAGCCCCACTTCAAAGCTGTCACCCCAACTCCCTCCTTGGAGATTGTGGAGGTTGAAGTGGGTGAGCCGTCGGGTGAGGAGGCAGAGGTCTCTCCATGGGCTTGTGGCCTCTCACTTCCCTTATTGGTCTCTTGCTCACAGTTGCTTCAGGACTCCTCTACTGCTCGGGGGCGTGACGATGAACCTCTACCGTCCACCTCTCGGATCCAAGAGGATGATCTGGCGTACGGTGCTTATGACCTGGCCAGGTCCGTCTTTACTGCACCCTTGGCCAAGCCGCCAGGCGCTGATCATGCTGGGGATCGTGTATTCTATCTCATGGAAGTGGCGACCTGTCAGGCCTTGACGCTGTCTCCACCCCGTCGCTCCTTTCATGGGCTGGACAAGGCTTCACTTCCTCCAAAAGATCCACTGAAGCCGATGTTGAAGGACACGGGCTGCCAAGTCTGTCCGTTCTGCCCTCTTCCTCCACTGCTTCCAACTCCGCCATCTCGTATGTCTTCTCTGCAAGGCCGCCGCCATAGCCGATCTCTGTCGTTGGATTCGTCAGTCTCATCTGACTCCTCTGACGAGTACCTACATTATTTGCCATCCCCTCAGCCAGAACTGATGGATGATTTGTCCTCGCCTACGGATGATGTCCTCTCCTCTGAGCAGGTGGTGCGCATGTTGCATGCCCTGGAGCTCAAGGTCACCGAGAAGGAGTCCAAGCCGGTTGATCCTATTTACCACTGGATCAAATCGAAGGCTCCCCCGGCTGCCTGCATCCTGGTCGTCCCGTCTCTTCTGAAGTTAATGCAGGGTTCGTGGGAAAATCCATCTTCGATCCCGTCGACTTCGAAGAGGATTGACGAGCTATATCGAGTAGATGGGGATGGCATCAAATAGCTGCAGGACCATCCAAAACCCAACTCGGTGGTCGTTGAGGCAGCGCAGCCTAGGAGACAACGCCGGTCACAATCTACTCCTTCTGACCCTGAAGGAAGAAAGTTGGACATAATTGGCAAGAAGATATATTCAGCTTCTGGGCTCAGCTTCCGAATTGCCAATTACTCAGCGTGTATGGGGGCCTACCAGCAGGTCCTTTGGGAGAGGATGGTACGCCTCATTCAGGACTTGCCAGAGGAGAGGCGAAGAATGGCTGAGGCCATCTAGGCAGAGGCCCAATTGCTTGCAGGGCAACAGATGAACTCAGCAAGGCACGTTGCTGACTGTGCCACCAAAACTGTTGCAGGTTCTGTTGCCCTACGTCACCACGCCTGGCTTCGGTCGTCCGGACTATCCACCCAAGCTTCTGCTACCGTTGAGGATATGCGTTTTGGCAGCTCTGGCCTCTTCAATGGGTCAACAGATGAAAAACTTGAGTTCATGCAGAAGATGAGGACCACCGCACGGAAGTACGGTATGCCATCGTCCTCATCTTCTGCCTACCGTCCGAGACACCAATCGGGCTGGCATGCCTCTTCCTATGGTCAGTCCTTTAGATGAGGCAATACACCTCAATCCTCCAGGCACTCTAGGTTCCAACAGCCGACATCGTCTTCCTCATCGGTGAGGAGCCAGGGATCCACCTCCCGCTACCGCCTTCCCTCCAAGCAAAAATCTAAGGATCAAGCGACCATCTACGGGACTTTCCCGGGACACTCCTAACGATGTCCGCTGCTCCCTGGACTGGTGGTTGGCACTGACCAATGTATTCTCTGGTCTTCCTTTCGAACCCCCTCTACTAGGTGTCTCCCCCACCACGGATGCATCTCTTCAGGGCTGGGGAGCCCACCTAGGGCCCCATGAGATCCAGAGTTCCTGGAGCACCAAAGAAAGGGAGCTACACATAAACGTATTGGAGCTCCTTGCAATTCAGAAGGCGCTTCGATGCAGGGCAAGACCGTGTTTCTGCTCATGGACAACACTTCCGTCATGTATTACCTGAACAAACAGGGAGGTACCAAGTCCCCCCAGCTTCTTCAACTCACCCCTTGGATCTGGGACTGGTGCATCCAAAGGGACATTCTTCTCCATTCCATCCATCTACCTGGAGAGGAGAACATTCTTGCAGATGGACTGACCCGTTCCAATTCCAGCGTCCATGAGTGGATGCTCCATCGATGTGTGGTGGCAGACCTTTTCCATCGATGGGGGACTCCACTGATAGACCTCTTCGCGATCGCTCAGAACAAGCAATGCGACCAGTTCTGCTCCAGAGCACGGGACAAGGGCTCCAGAGGGGATGCTTTCCTGTTTCAGTGGAACAGACTGCTCCTATACCTCTTTCCTCCAATCCCATTACTAACAAGAGTCATCACCAAGCTACGTCGGGACCGGTCGGATGCGATCCTTATCACTCTGTGGTGGCCCCGGCAACCATGGTTCGCACCGTTGCTACTTCTGTCCAGACGGTGTTTCCTCCACCTTCTGAACCAAGCCAATCTGCTCACCATTCAACAAGAGAAGGTCAGGCATCCTGACCTCGACACGCTTCGCCTGACTGCTTGGAGGATCCGCCCTTGAGCCTCCGTCTGTCTCATGCCATCTCTTCTTCCCCTCTACCTCGAGAGGTCCAGGCAGTTATCAATGCTGCTAGGAAGCCTTGTACTCAGAAAGACTACCTCTACAAGTGGAACCGCTTTGAAGGGTTCCTGGCGGACTGGGGATCGGACGCTCAATCTTGCTCGGTACCAATGGTCCTCCAATTCCTTCTTCACTTGTCTGAAGCAGGGCTCTCGGTTTCATCTCTCAGAGGCTATTTGGTGGCTATCTCTGTCGAATTCCAGGCTCGGGGTCAACCATCTTCCTTCCAGGACCCGACGGTGAAGAAGTTCCTGAAGGGTTATGTCAATCTCCATCCTCCAGTACTCGATCCCACTCTGACCTGCAGCCTCGAACTCATCCTCTCCCAACTGGTGAGACAACCCTTCGAACCCATGGACTCGACAAAACTCAGGCTACTGACTTGGAAGACTGCTTTCCTAGTTGCCATCACTTCTGCTTGTCAAGCTGGAGAACTGTGTGCCTTACAGTTGGACCCTCCGTATACCTGCTTCCACAAACATAAGGTGGTGTTGAGACCGGACACTTCCTTCCTTCCCAAAGTGGTTGTCAGCTTTCACCTTAACCAACCCATTGTTCTGCCTGCTCTGATGCAGGACCCGAAGGATGAATTCGAGCGTACCCTCCATTCCATGGATGTGCGGAGGGCGCTTACATTCTTCATACAACGGATTGCTCCATTCCGTCAATCACCTCAGCTCTTTGTCTCCTATGCTGACTCGAAGCGAGGTGCACTGATCTCGTCGCAGCATCTTTTGAAGTGGGTGACGTCGACCATTGCTCTCTGCTACGAACTGCCTTTGCCTGCACGGGTTCATGAACATTCTACAAGAGCTGTTTCCACTTTGACTGTGTTTCTCTCTGGGGTGCCCTTAGAGGACGTCTGCTGTGCTGCAACTTGGTCTTCACCATTGACATTCATCTCACACTACAGACTGGACGCTCGTTCTAGGAGCGAGGCTGCATTTGGGAGGGCAGTCCTTCTGTCCTCCATCCAATAAGTAAGTTTATTCATTGTTGAATTACTGACTGCTTTATTTCATTGCTGAACTGATTAATGCTTAAAGAATGTGCTGTCAATGAATCCCTTTCTTAGTTAACTTATGAGGTGGTCCTCGTCTACTGATGTACAGGACATACCCTACTCTGGTGGGGAAGCTTGCTAGTCTACCCAACTGTGTGATTCACAGAGACCACAAAGAAGATGGTTGCTTACCTGTAATCATAGATCTTCGAGTAGTCTTCTGTGAATTCGCACAGACCCGCCCATCCTCCCCTCTATGTCCTGCTATTGCATATGTGCTTAACGTTCCTGATGCTGCTGTTTGCAACGTGATTCAAGGAACTGAGGGGAATTAGGTGGGAGCACCTTTTAAGGGACCGTTAGTGTGGGCAGAGTTACCGCCAAAAATGTATCAAAGCACATTCTGCCTAGCGATACCAGAAGGTTCCATATGCTCTGCGCAGGCGCAGAAATAACCCAACTCTGTGAATTCACAGAAGACCACTCGAAGATCTATGGTTACAGGTAAGCAACCTGTCCATCTCCTCTACCATGGCACCTTTGAATCTAAGAATACTAGGGTGGTGTGTATTTAGGCAATCTTTTCTTTCCAATCATACCCTTGATAGCATAGGATCCTCTAGGCTATTTTTGTGAGATGAGAGGGGTAGACCCTCCCATGTGATGTGTGTGAAAACATGTGAATATCATTCCTACTAGCTTCCTGGAGTTGATTCAACTTTTGTAAACACATTGCACTACCATGCCACACCGGCCTCCCATTTTTCCTTTAAAAGCTTATCTATTTGGGAAGTAGACTTTTGGGCACAGGGGTTCTAAAGGTGTTTTTTTAATTTTATTTCTTGAGCTCATTCTGTCAGTGCACTGGAGAGTGAGGTGGGTAGGACAAAGGGCTACATTTGCCCATAGTGTCCTCTACCATATAAGCTTGCAAATATGCTTCAGAGATGCTCTGTTAGTCAAGAAAAATTGAAATAGTTCCTTTAGTTTATATTTGGTAGCTATTTCTGATACATCTAGGATTGAAAAAGGACCATAGTATATTAACATTAATGCTGTTTGCTCTGGAATAAAACCTGAAGCGCACAATGGATTATATGTTTGTATTTGCTGTTGTGTGCTTTCAAGTCATTTCCGACTTATGGCAACCCTAAGGCAAACCTATCACAGGATGTTCTTGGCAAGATTTGTTGAGCGGGGTGGGGGGGGTGTCTTTGCCTCCCTCTGAGGCTGAGAGAGTCTGACTTGTGAAAGATCACTCAGTGGTTTTCCATGGCTGAGTGGGGATTTGAACCTTGGTCTCAGTGTTGTAGTCAAAACCGTTACATCAGCTTATGTTGATATACCAACAGTAAAAGCACATCTATAATACTTGCTCTCTTTTTAAAAAGTCTCTGCAGTTCAAAATATAATGGCTGAATCCTGATCACATGATGGGGAAAGCTGTTGCCATGTTCTCAATCTGTGGGATTTAAAAAAAAACCTCTTTAGAATATGAACAACATCATGACTTTGTAATCAAAGTGCAGGAAGTGCAGGAAGACAAGCCTGTTCCTGTGACTTTGTGACTGTCTCACACTGACAGTGCATATTCAAGGAGAATGTGAGGAATATGGGTAGTGTATTTTCCACCCCACTCTGTCTCAAAAGCAGTGTCCTAACTTGCTATGTTTAACAGAACTCTTTTCTGAAGAAGCGGAGGAAGAGGACAAAGAACATACGTGTGAGACGTTGCTGATGTGCATTGTTACTGTGCTTAGTCATGGCCTGCGGAGTGGAGGTGGTGTAGGAGATGTGCTTAGGAAACCATCCAAAGAGGTAACTTGCCACTGTATCTGGGAACGGGGAAAGAAAACTAAATTGGGTTAAATCTCTAGAAAGGGATCAAAACACTTTCCCATAGCTATCTTTTCTCTTATTGCTTCAACCACAAAATCAGAGTTTTCTTAGATTTTGTATTGTTTTAGACTCATTGTTAGCCGATTTGAGTCCCTATTCAGTATTGGGAGAAAGCCGGGATATAAATAAATCCCGCCTTTCTCCCAATTTATACTATTAATTATTTATAGTTAATGAATAATCTCATATGCACAGTTTGAGTACTTGAGTTAATTTGATGATGCAGATGAAAGTGTGTACATGCTTTGGCTAAATGAATACACCCTAGCAATATCTTCTGTTGGCCACACAGGCACTAGTGGAGGTACGAAATAAAACTATTTACAAGTAAAAACAAAACACTGCTCTTGTGTTACAGTAGTTGACAGTGATATAGTAACTGAATTTTATCATCCATGCAATCACTTCCTTGCAAATCTGTTTCTTTAACTTGCTGTGACTTTTAAGCCCTTTTGGTAATGTGAAGAGTTTCCTGTGCACAATAGTAATAAATACTACTGTAGCACACCCACTATAAAGATTTTTGCATGTGAGTGAATTGCAGTGGTCATTTAGATATAGGAAATAGAAGCTTTTCTCCTCAAAAAGAGTGCTCCCCCATCCCATACAAATCTGTATTTGAAAAGCTATCCTTTTTTTTTTTTTAATCATTCTTCTTTTCCTTCATGTCTCACCACACAACATCCTATTAGATTAGTCCCACCATCAAATTTATACTCCAGGCTTGCTTACCTGAAAATCATTTGTCTTTCAGGAACCTCTTTTTGCTGCAAGAGTGATCTATGACCTCCTCTTTTTCTTCATGGTTATCATTATTGTCCTCAATCTCATTTTTGGTGTTATTATTGATACCTTTGCTGATCTTAGGAGTGAGAAACAGAAGAAAGAGGAAATTTTAAAAACAACATGCTTTATTTGTGGTAAGTGTAAAACTAGCATATGGTTTCTACTGATCAAATACAGGAATATTTTTTTAAAGGTAGTTGGTGGATTTATCCTCAGTAATATGGAGATGAAGGTTCTTATTTCTAACCTTCATTATATAATCAGCAGGAAGCTATTTAATACATACTTTTAATATATACTTTTTGGATGGATAGAAAAAAGGGAGAACTTCTTCCTGAAAGCCAATGTGGCTTCAGAGCCAATAGGAGTACTACAGATATGGTATTTGCCCTTAGACAACTGCAAGAGAAATGTAGAGAGCAGAACAAGGGTCTCTATGTAACATTTGTCGACCTCGCCAAAGCCTTCGACACCGTGAGTAGGAAAGGTCTGTGGCAGATCCTGGAAAGACTAGGATGTCCCCCCAAATTCCTTAAAATGATTATCTTGCTACACGAGGGCCAGTGTGGTCAAGTCAGATATGGCAATGCTCTTTCAGAGCCCTTTCTAATAACTAATGGAGTGAAGCAAGGTTGTGTTCTTGCACCAACTTTATTTACAGTCTTCTTCAGCATGATGCTCCAAAGGGCTACGGCAGAGCTCGAAGAAGACGACAGCATCTATATACGTTACCGTACTGATGGTAGCTTGTTTAACTTAAGCCGGCTGAGGGCTCGCACTGAGACTCTAAACTATCTAGTCCGTGAGCTGCTCTTCACTGATGCTGCTGCCCTTGTTGCCCACACAGAAGCAGCTCTGCAGCGCCTAACATCCTGCTTCGCAACAGCTACAGAGCTGTTTGGGTTGGAAGTCAACCTGAAGAAAACGGAAGTTCTTTACCAGCCTGCACTACAGGACGAACACCGCCATCCCCACATTGCCATCGGCAACTCTGTGCTTAAGCCCGTTCAGCAGTTCACCTACCTGGGAAGCATCATCTCCTCAGATGCCAAGATTGACAAAGAGATCGATCACAGATTAGCAAAGGCACATAGCGCATTTGGAAGACTTTACAAAAGAGTCTGGAGTAATAAACTCCTGAGGCGAAACACAAAAATCAGTGTGTATAGAGCCATTGTACTGTCTATTCTCCTTTATGGGTCTGAAACATGGGTCACCTATCTCCACCACTTACGACTCCTCGAACACTTCCATCAGTGTTGTCTACGCACAATCCTAAATATACACTGGACTGACTATGTGACAAATGTTGCTGTCCTTGAGCAAGCAGGGATCACCAGCATTGAGGCCATGATATTAAGAACACAGCTGCGCTGGGCAGGGCATGTTTCTAGGATGGAGGACCATCGCCTCCCCAAAGTAGTATTCTATGGTGAACTCGCCACAGGTGAGCGTAAGAGGGGCGCTCCAAAAAAGCGATACAAGGACTCCCTGAAACAACACCTCGGGCTCGGCCAAATTGATCACCAACAGTGACCCGCCCTGGCCTCACGTCGGGAGGTATGGAGACACACTATCCACAATGCTGCAGCCTTATTTGAGAACTCACGCCAAACAAGTCTTGAAGAGAAATGACAATGCAGAAAACATCACAACCCGGAAACATCACCCAAGGAAACCTTCTGCTGTGCTTTCTGCAACCGGACTTGTCTATCTCAGATTGGCCTTTTTAGTCACCAGTGCTCTTGCAGAAAGCGTGGGATGAGTCCTTCCTGAATCTTCGTTTGCGAAGAGAAGCCATATATATTATATATTATATATTATATATTATATATTATGTATTATATATTATATATTATATATATATATGAAACTAATCTATAACTAATCTGAATAACTAATCTATTTAGTATAAACTATGTAGAAACATGGTAGGGAAACTTTACATGTATAAAATACATATTTCACACACGTGTGTGTGTTTGAAACATTAGGAATGACAGGGTAGACAACTGCCAAAACTGTGGAGGAGTTCTATCCTTCAGAATTTTAAGTAAAAACATGAGGCCATTTTGGCATGTTTTTGTATCTTCCTGTACAGTTTTAAGGCAAGCTTTTATTTGACCAAAAAGTAATCTGGAAAATTGACTTCCAATTGACTTCTTGGTTAAATAGTCTGTCCCGGACTTTAAATTGCCTAGGGAAGGTCAGACACGTAGCAGAATTGCCCTTCACACCCCTTAGGAACTGTGAAGGATGCTTTTAGTACAAAAATAATTGGGGGGGAAATAATTTTAAAATGTAGTAACTAGGGGGCCCATGGAGGTCACTGTATGCACCTTACAGTCGTGTGAAAAAGAAAGTACACCCTCTTTGAATTTTATGGTTTTACAGATCAGGACATAATAACAATAATCTTTTCCTTAGCAGGTCTTAAAATTAGGTAAATACAACCTTAGATGAACAACACATGACTACATACACTGTGTCATGATGTATTCAACAAAAGTAACCAGGCCTGAATCCAGACTAAAATGAGTCCAGGTAATCCATTTCATCCAAGAAGGCCTGGAGCTGTGTTGCCACCACTCACTCTAGGACCTTACTTAGATTATAGACTGCCCAATAGTTACCTAGGGAGGGGGGGTCCAATGAAGGTTTTTATACAATTTGCTTCTTTTAGAGAAGGTCTTAGAATTTCTTCTTTTAGAGGCTAGAACATCACTCTTTTTCAAAGCATTAATACAAGACTTTTCTTTTATCCACCTTCCTTCCCTTCTTTTTATACTTGAAACAGACTGACATGCATTTTTTTTGCTGCTGTACGTGGGACTAACTTTGAATTTGGCCCTATATTTGTAAAGACTGCATTTTCTTTAAAAACTTAACTTTTATGTTGCTTGTACAGTGTGGTATAAAGCTGCAAGCAACCCAATGTTATCTGAATAACATAAGCCATAGACAGTTCTGCAATCTATAAAATATGTTTAAGGCAGGGGAAAATGGGCTCCCTAAAACAGCTTCATATACATCAGGGGTTGAACATTTTTGCAACTTTTTTTTTAATGTGGCTCAAATCCAAATACAGTTACTACGCATCTAGACACAGATAAACTTAACAGTAGAGCCTCCTCTACTGGGTAGATGAGCACATTCATTCATTTATTTATTTAATGTTGCATCTTTCTACCAGCATGGGATTCAAGGCAGCATACAATGGTTTTAAAAGCAAAATACTGTTAAAAGCTTTTAGTCAGACATGTATATACAGTTAGGTCTGGAAATAATTGGAAACTGACACAAATTTTGTTATTTCAGATGTTTACCAAAATTAATTCAAGTTACAGTTAAATAATGAATATGGGCTTAAAGGGCAGTCTCTCAGTTTTAATTTAAGGGTATTCATATCCAAATTGGAGGAAGGGTTTAGGAATTACAGCTTTTTAATATGTAGCCCCCTCTTTTTCAAGGGACCAAAGTAATTGGAGAGTTGACTCAAAAGCTGTTTAATGGAGAGGTGTGGGCTAGTCCTTCATTATTTCTTCATCAATTGAGCAGGTAAAAGGTCTGGAGTTGATTCCAGGTGTGGCATACACATTTGTAAGCTGTTGCTGTGAACCTACAACATGCGATCAAAGGAGCTCTCAATACAAGTGAAACAAAGCGAAACAGGCCATCTTTAGGCTGGGGGAAAAAAATCCAGAGAGATAACAGGAACATTAGGAGCAGCAAAATCAACAGTTCAGTACATTCTGAGAAAAAAAAAGAGAAAAGAATGCACTGGTGAGCTCTGCAACACAACAAGGTCTGGACGTCCATGGAAGTGGTGGATGAGACTGCAAAAAACTTGTGTCAGTGTCCAATTATTTCCGGACCTAAGTGTAATTTGTTCCAATTTAACATTTAAAAGTGCTTTTTAATAGAGGGGTGAGTAACAAATCAACACACCCTTCAGCAAATGCATACTTGAATGAGTGTACTTTTGAAAGTACTGTCGTCCCTCCACATTCATGGGGGTTAGGTCCTCAAGACACCCACAAATGTGAAAAAACCACAAATAAAAAAGGTCTCTCCCCCTCCCGCAACCCCCCCCCCCGCCCTTCCAAAGTGGTGACGGGGCTTTTCGAGTCCCATCGCCACTTGGGGAAGCGCAGGAATGGCTAAAAAGCCTCCCGCCTACCTGGCCGCCATCCCGCCTGCCACCTGCCACGCTTCCTGAAGCAGCTATTGGGCTCTCAAGCCCCATACCCGCTTCGGGAAGGCTGGGGACGGCGGCGGGCGGGTGGGAGACTTGCCGGCCTTTGCGAGGGGGCTCCGGGACTTTGAAGCCCTGGAGCCGTCTTGGGAAGGCCGGGGACGGCAGCGGGAGGGAGGGAGGCTGACCGGCCTCTCCCCGGCCTTCCCGAAGGGGCTCTGGGGATTGACAGCCCCATAGGTGCTTCGGGAAGGTCGGGAGGTGTGGAGGGAGTGTGGCAGAGAGCCTTTTCAGCCACCACCACCCCACCCTCCCAAAGCCGCGACAAGGCTTGGAAAGCTCCATCGTGGCTTTGGGAAGGGTGGGGGGCTAAAAAGCACCTTTCCCACCAACTCCCCACTCTCCCGGGGTTAGGCTACCCACCCCAAATGGAGCCAAGCCCCACGAGAGTGGGGAGTTGAGCGCCTGGTTTGCTCAGTAAGCACTCCGTTTAAATCGGCTCCTCTCCCTTGTGTGTGAGGGAGAGAAGCTGGTTTAAATGGGATTCTTGCTGAGCAAACCACAAATAATCAAAACCACGAGAGTGAAAGCTGCAAATGTGGAGGGGCAACTGTATATATGATTTTGAAGAAGAAAAGAACAGTGTACCTGAACGTTTTGATGGAAGAAAACAGCATTTTTTTTCCAACAGTGTACCTGTCAAAGGGGTTGTAGAAAACACATTTTTTTTACAAGAAACCTCTAAATCCACTCTGATTTCAGTAAGAAAGTAGCTAATATTAGTCCTTAGAGCTGGAGTGTTCAAGGCAGAAGCGCTGCTTTAGATGCTGTGTTTTTGGCCCTGGCTTGCATGCTGATCACAGGATGCAAGCACTCCTGTGATCAGCATGGAATGTCCACTTTGTAATCTACTGTGGCCAGAGAGTCATCATCCTTACCCATGTGGACAGATAACTGACCAGTATGAATTCAAGCTTCTGATAAGACTCTGGCCCATGGTACCAGATGCCCTATATAAGTGCCTTCAATCCTGCAAATAAAGTACTCGTACAGTATAAAGATGGGGCAGTATACTATTTAACTAATTTCTGAATGTCTGTCTTCAATGTGTTTTTCCTGTTATGATGTTGGAAAATGATATTCTTTCCACCTTAAAAGCTTACAGATTATGACTGGGCTGTTTTTCACATTAGGTTTGGAAAGAGACAAGTTTGATAACAAGACGGTCACTTTTGAAGAGCATATTAAAGAGGAACACAACATGTGGCACTATTTGTTCTTCATTGTCTTGGTCAAAGTAAAAGATTCCACGGAATATACAGGACCGGAAAGCTATGTGGCAGAAATGATAAAGGTGAGCTTGGCACAGTCTCCCTAAAATACATGCAATTTCTGTATATTTTTGCCTTTGAGTGATTATATGTAAACTGAATTCATATCATTATATAAATCTTGAGAAAATGGAGACTAAGGAGAAGAATTCTAATAAGTTGAACAATCCCATTATGTTTCATTTTATTGCTGATAATAGAGAATATTTAAAGATTGCATATATATTCCAATTGCCCTTCCCGATAACTAAAGACCCACCTACTTGTCTAGTGGATATACTGTGGTATGCTATCTATAAGTAGAAAATATCCATTAGGAATGTGCTCTATTACTTTATTTATACATGCCCTATCCCCAAAAACTGGGATTCGAGGCAACTTACAAGATAAAAGGACATTTCTTTTTTAAAACAATATTTATTTATTTAGTCATAAAACAAAGTACATAAGACATGTACAACAGAGAATAAATACATACACATACTGGTAAACATGGGCAAAAGACATAATAGTCTCTCTCCATTGTAAATGGGTTTAAGGATTTTCTGCAGGCGTCAGAGAATCATCTCATGGAGGGGATGCCTCTAGATGCAAAATGTCTTTCCAGAGAGTTACCTGATTTGGCCGGGTGTCAAAGTTGGTGTAAATGGTTGTTTATATAGTCAATAAAGATAAACCAATCTTCTTGAAATGTATTGTCTCTTGTTTGTCCATTAGAAAATTTTAATGTGTAAGAAAGTTTTTCTAACAACTCTGTAGTCCATACTCTCTTCCACCAATCATCTATGGTAGGATTTCCAGATTTCCAACACTTGGCCACCTCCAATTGGGGTGGCCCTGACAAAAAAGGCAATTAATTTTCTATACCTCAGTCGGGTATTGTTAACATAAAGCAAGTGTAATAGAAGAGCAGCACAGAAATGTACAGTTTGGCATGTAATACATGATTCAATATAAAACCTCATTCCAAAATTCCCTTTCTTTTGGGCATTCAATCCACATGTGAAGATATGAGCCACTGGTTTTACAGCACTTCCAACAACCCGGTGGGATGGTTTTTACCATTCTGTATAGTTGAACAGGTGTGAGACACGATGACTTCTAAGTCATCTTCTTTTGTAGAGCTGATTGAGATTTATAATGGGAGGAAGACCAGATGTGAGTCCATTCAGTATCTGAAATTCTTATTTTTAATTCTGATTGCTATAGTGACTGAACAAATTGTCCCGTCTCATGAGTGTTCAAGCAGGTCTTATATATAGTTGCAGTGACACCTTTTTCTTGAGCGTTATATGTTACACAGAAGTTTTCATACAAGGTTAGCAACTGTGGGATCTCTCCCACTGAGACTAAGTGTGACATAAAAGTGGTAAGCTAATGTAGTTGAAAACAAGTGGGCTTGATTGTTTGGAGGGAAGTTTTCAAAGTATCTATGGATTTGGGTTTTCCACAAGAGAAAAGATCCAGAACATGATAAAACCCACATTTTTTCCATTTCTTAAAATATATATATATATATATATATATATATATATATATTTGAAATCGGGAATGCAGGAGGAAAGGTCTCATGGGGAGGGGGATTGGGGGCAAGAATATACATCCATTTATTGCAAATGGACAGGGAATTGGATAGGAAAGGGTTGGGTATTGTTTTACATTTGTCTTCTGGCCTGGGCATAGAGGTAAGTGGACTCATGTGAATCTAATTTATCAATTTCTGTGTTAACCCATGTAGGAGAATTCTTTTCTTTAATCAACTGAGTGCAGTGACTTAACTGAAAGGCCTGGAAATAAAGTGCAATATCCAGAACCTCTAAGCCTCCTTTACTAGAAGTAATGTGTCTCGCTGGATTTTGAGAACCCAGGTCTCTTCTTATTGAAAACGAATTGATTAATCAACATTTGCCATTTTTTAGAGTCTATAGAATATTTTTGAACAGAAAGAAGAGATGTGGAATTAGGAACATTTTGACCAAAGCAACTCACCAAGAATAGAGAGATTTAGAATTTGCCAGTATTTTAGTTTATTTGTTAACTATGTGGTTATGGGATTATAATTGCACAGAATGAGTGTGTTGGATGTCTCTTGTGATTACTATTCCCAAACAAGGAAATTTAGAAGGGTGGAGTTATAAGGCAGTCTAGGCTTACCAACACTGCTGGTGATGGTGTGGCACATTCAGGCACATTGTAGATTTACTGAAATTAATTTGGAAGCCTGAATATTTTCCAGAAGTTTCAATTATACACTTCAGAGGTGGGAATAATGATTCTGGATTTGTCAAGAATATTAATACATCATCTACATAAAGGGCAATTTTATGATGGTACTTATTAATACATATACCAGTTAAACCATGGTCAGATCAAATTTAATTTGCTAAGGGCTGTATCATTAGGGCAAGTAAAAGAGGTGACAAAGGGCATCCCTGCCTAGTGCCCTAAAGAGCTTAATGGGGTCAAGTCTAGCCCATTAATCAAAACAGTTGCTTCCAACCGGTTGTAAATGTGGTGGAGTGCTGCAATAAACTGATGTCTGAAGTTCATCCCTTGGGGTATTCCAAAGGCTCCAACCTGTTAAAGGCTTTCAGGGCATCAAGTAATAAACGCGCGAGCAGAGTCTTCAACAAGATGGAGTTGTGGATATCATTGAGTGCCCTACGAATCAACGTTCTGGCATAAAACCAACTTGGTCCGGGTTGATGTAATCTAAACTAAATTCATTTATTCAGGAGGCCAAAATGGAAGTAAATAATTTCATGTCTTGATTAAGGAGTGCAATTGGGTGGAAGGATTTGGTCTCAGGACTGTCATCTGTGGTTTTGGGGGTTTGAAATATTTGCGCCATATGCCAACTTATTGGAATGGGGCCAAAGTTAAGAATGCAATTAAAATAGGTTAAGATGTTGGGGTGCCAGTTGATCATAAAGCAGCTTATAAAATTCATCAGAGAAGCCATCAGGACTGGGGGATATGCCTGGTTTCAGTTTATCCATAGCCCTGTTTATCTAATCAAAATGAATAGGTTTATTCAGCAGAGAAAAATGAGATTCTGGGAGTTTGGCAATTTGGAGATGTATTTATGGAATAGAATTCCATAAGAATAGAATTTATGGAATTCCTTCATAATTTTATTAGAAGTTGTTTCTGTGGTTCCCTTAGAAGTAGTAATGGAGGGAATAACTTTGTTTCTGGCTTTGTGTTTAACTGCCCTGGCAAGGAGGTGAGAATTTTTCTAAAACTTGGTTCACCTCTCCTCTGAAAATAACATCCCCCACTGCAATTTCACACAAGGTTTGTAATGTACTCTGATTAGAATTTGGAGTGTAAAATGTGCCCAGAGTGAGAGTCTTATGGCAATGCTTCCTCTTAATCTCAAAAAATGACCAGAAGGGTCTTTTACTATTGTATCAAGCTGGAATTGACATGATTCGTCAAATAATATTGCAACTCCTGTAGATTTATTTGAATTTCCAACCATATATTGCGCTTCACAGAGGGATCAAGATAGTATAGCACTTGTGCCCTTTCTGTGAGTTTCTTGTAGGAAGACAATACTTAGTTTAAGCTGTTTCAGGTATCTAGTAACATGGGTCCATTTGGGAGGGGACCCAAACCCTTCACGTTGAAGGAGATAACCCTGATCTTACCCAGAAGAAAAGCAGAACTGTGAACGGTTCATATTTCAGTGGAGTCTTAAGTTGTGCACCATAGTTGGCATAGTGTTTCCCAAGGTTTGTATAGCCCCGTGCTTGAAAACAGGAAGGAGAGAGTTACAGTCTTAAGTAATGAAGAACTTGCATCTTTAGGCCCCAAAGCAAAAACAACATCAATAGAATAACAATAACATCAAATGGAGAGAAACCAAGAGGAAGAGTGCATGGGACATGTTGTATGCCTCAATCGAGCTGGTTAGCAGTGATCTGCTCTGCAGTTGGGAGGGGACAGTGATCTCAAAGAGAAACTAAGAGTAAAGAAAGAAGAGAAAGTGAATTGGAGGGTGTGGTTATAATTGCTTGACAGTAAGATAGGTAAGCAAGGTTGAGAAGGGAGAGAAGGGGTAACCAAGTGCAGAGTCATGAAAAGTTTAGTTGTTTGATGATGATTCTTTCCAGAAAATGGTGGTACACCGATATGAGAGCTAAGGTGGGAAAGGGAGAGTAAGAAGGAGCTGTCAAAATGAGGGAGGAGAGAACCCCCTCAAGGAGCTAGATAAGAAGAGACTGAAAAACAGTGCTGGTTAAGAGTAAGCATATATAGTGATTAGTTTCAAAAACCATGAATCTTCAACACCCGAGGTGGTATACAATGTCATTCAGATGGACCAAATTTTGGCTATGCAGGTCCCCCATTCTGCTTGTTCCTCCTCTGTCATCCTTCTGAAAGCCTCTCAATTATGCTTAGTTGAGGTGTCATTGAAAAGGTGTCATCTTTTTTCACCTCCCTTAAGAGTTCTTGGGAAAGCTGATATCCATAGCTTCACAAATGTGAAACAGATGCCATTTGGATGCCATAGTGGTCACGACAGAGTCACCTTGGATAGCAATCCATGTGAAGGGAAAACCCCAAGTGGGCTTTTCCCTTCAAATGGATTGCTATCCAAGGTGACTTTGTCATGACCGCTACAGCAGCCAAACGGCATCTGTTTCACATTGCACCTACTTGCTGTAAAAGTGATGTGAATGGTTTGGGGTAAGGCTAAGATCTTTGAGTAAGTGATTTAGGACTGGTGATCTGTGAACTCTTTCAAAATTAGTGGATTTGAAATCGAGATCTGGGCAGATGTTAAACCATATAAGTATGAATGAGAGCAGATCTTCTTGTTCTACATGGTTGGGGACCCCTTGTAAGCTAATATTTAGACACCTATTCTCATTTTCCACATCCTCTACCTTGTTTGAGAGTTTCACTTGTTCTAGTTTTTGTATTCAGCATTCATGAGATGTCCCTTGCTCAAGGGCTGCATTTGCTGTGTCCTCTATGTCCCGAATACAGTCGGTAAGGGCTTTGAATCTACAGGTTCCAGGGTGAGCACCCAGTTTCTTTGGAGATCCTTTACTAAGTTCTCATGCAGCTTCTCTAAAAGATCCAAGAAGGGCAGGTCCAGTGCCAGGAGGATCACCTCTCCCGCCTTCGTTTCCCTCCTTTATTCATGCTGTACACCATGTCAGTGCTCTCATGAGATGGGTCTCCTTAGAAAGGATTTTCAGCTCCTTAGCAGGTAAGCAGAAACCTAAGATTGCTTGGTACACAAGCCTTTTTGTTCTGTGCATCAGGTGAGCAATTTTAGTTGTGAGATAGTGGTATAATTTATTCCAATTGTGAATTAAATGATGAGATTTTGTCCCGCTTGATCATTATGTGTCTGCCATGAATACCAGCTAGTCCCGCCCCCTCAAGGAAAAGGAATTTTCAAGTAAAAACATATTTTAAAAGAGTTATGATATTAAATTGTCTATAGAATTAAAATTATTTAAAACATTGATTTAAATGCAAAGCATAAAGGCATACTAGGAAAAGTCCTTTCTTGCAAAACAATCAGTTCCTGACAGCCCACTGGAATAAAAAAAGCCTTCATCTGCCGAAGAAAGGACAACAGGGAGAGATGTTGGAAAGCACCTTTTAAAGTTCTGTTTTATAAATTTATATTTTTATATAAATATTTGATATACAATTATCAAAATGATTTCATTTTATTTTAAGTGTGTGTGAGTTGTGGTCATTGTTGCAAGGAAACTGGTAGTTTTCTCTTTTTCTCTCTCTCTTGAAGAGGTATGTACTGAAAGTTGTTATGCTTCTGAGAAGGCTGCTAACAATTTGTCTTCACTGCTTAAAATGTCACAAAATGTTGCGAGTGTGATGAAGGCAGGACCTATTCTTCCTCATGATCAACAATACCATGGACACTATCCAGCTGGTGCGTGTTTTGCATTGGGAAGCCTATTTCACAGAACACTGCAAACTAACAAGTAGCAATAAGGGGGAAAAGATATCTCAATGTTGCCAGTGATCATCCATTGAAGAAATATGATATACCTATTACAGCAGTATTACCTGCGGGAATGATAAATGGATAAAATGTTGTTTGGTAAACTCATTGTCTGGCAAGGTTTCAAAAATGGAAAAATAAATTTAATCCCATAATCAAAAGTGACTCCCCAGCCTCTACCCTTCCCAAAACAAACCCAATAAGAAAACCTTTGCCTAGTTCATCTTCTGTGTATTCTGCCTAAAATAATAGAGTTGGCCTTTGATACAAAAATCACCAAATGATTAAATTGTAAAGGTTCGGTGTGACATCACCATGCCCCTCCCAGGGTCTTTAGTGATGAGATACCATCCTTTGATAGCTGTACCATTAACAATAACCTCCAATACAATTTCATGCAATTCAAATAGAGCCATCATTAAATATGTCATTTTTAATTATAATTAAATTGACTTCGGTAATAACCCCAACATATCAGTGTGTGGGGGTTGTGGTTTTTGTTTGTTTGTTTGTTTGTTTGTTTTTGTTTGTTTGTTTTGTTTGTTTGCTTTTTGCAAGCAGAGAAGGGTTAACTCATCTGCTATCCAAATGTTCAGTGCAATGATTCTTAAGCGATTTCCAAATGTTTGTGGCAGTGATTAAGGTTTGGTCCAGACAGCTTCTTCATATTTGTAGTTATTAACCCTCAAAATACTTGCAAAAGAATGTCAAACACACTGGGATAAATACAGTAACACAGTATTGCTATAATTGTATTTAACACTACTAGTCTTGTAGCAGATCAGAGAAAATTCTGCTTTGAAAACAATATACAAGTTGTCCCTTCACATTCACATATTTACACTCAAGGTTTTGCATATTCATGGTTTGTAGCTGCTGCTCAACTAGCTCAGACTCCAAGACCCCACCCTCCTCCCCTCTCCTCTTCTCCTGTCCTGGCAACAAAACACTCCAACTTGCTTTCTTACCTTGCACCAAAACATTACTGCCTGTTTAAAACACTCAGTAAGGTTGTGTTGTTGGCACAGAGGGAGGGAGAGCTTGTGGGGGAAGCGAGTGTGTGTGAGGGGCATGATTTGTGTGTGGGGGGGGGTGTTCCTACAATTTCAACGTTTAGCTTTGGTTTGGTAAAAGGAGCGACTTTACTGTTTTAAACAGGCAGCACTGTTTTGGTGCAAGGTAAGAAAGCAAGCTGGAATTGTATTGTTGGCAGGGCATTGGGAGGGAGAGCTGGCAGGGAGGCGAGTGTGGGTGAGGAGCATGGTTTGTTTGCCCGGGGGTGGGTATTGCTACTGCAGTGGCAGGTATCAGCAGTCCTGTTGGTGGGAGAGGAGTCTACAATACTGTAGTGTAGTATGTATGTTGGGGGCGGGGCTTAACTTATTCGCATTTTTTCCACTTTCATGGTGGTGCTCTACTCCTAACCCGAGCGAATGTGAAGGAACAATTATATAATGAGATAACAAGCTTTCTCCCCAGAGCTGTCTCATAAGTAAAAGATAATTCATTCATTTCGATATCTATAAACTGCTTTTCATCAGGAGATATGAGAGAGATGAACAGCAATAGACTAGCTTAAACATTTTGGGCAAACAGAAAGGTTTTGACCTGGCATTACATTAACTGAAAGATTTTTCCCAGTCATGCTGCCGTAGGGAGGGTTTTCCACATATGGGATACCACAACAGAAAGTGTTCTCGCCCTCATTATCACATCATATGTAGAAGGCACTTTGAGAAGGGCCTCCCCTGGAGGTGATTCCAATTTGTTGTGTTAGTTTATGTATTTAATTTTTTTAGAAATAGGAAGCCCTATTTTGGTCAACCTTTAAGTTAACAAGTCCTGAAACATTTTGTTCTTTGAAAAGTCCACTTTGCCAGTTAGCACATTGACTAATCAGAAACGTTTGCTGCACTCCTTTCTACCTTCCTTTCACCTTCCTTGCATTTTTAAATTTTTAAAACACACAGATAATAAGACAATTAATCAAAGGACATGACAATTGACAGCAACAATTACAACAAATACATTAACTAAGTTTATTAATCATGTAACGTCACTAAAGATACTGTCACAATCAACCTATGAAATTCATGAAATATCCATCAAGATCCTATGCAATAAAGGGTTTGACAGGATTCTCATCACCCAAATTTGTTGTGACAACTTCTCCATTAAGGCAAGAGTCCAGAGCCATTTCTTCTGTTATTAAACTTAATATTTTTGACCCCTTTTCCAGGCTAGTGCAATTTGAAACATATTTTTATATGATAATGTTATATGCAAGGCATTTGATATCGTTGCATTGCTTTCTGATACCTTCTCCATTGGGGAATTATAGTCCAAAAAAGGAACTTTTCCAAGTTATGCTTTGCCCCATAAACTGCCTCTGAAGTAAGTCCAGATTGAAGGTTGATCTCCTCTTTCAGTAAAAGGTGTGGAAGAGCCATTTAAATTGCAGCATGTGTTTACATGTTTGGAATATACAACTCATTGAGAGCTCTTGTTAAGTCACCCATATTACTTTATGATCAGTGAAGTTTGTGTCCTAGTTTTTGAGGGCTTAAGGAAACCTTGTGAGTCGTCACCTGATAGAGGATTATTGGAATAGCAAAGCGTGCCACCACACCTCTGTATATACAGCTTAGATTATATGGTGTCTAGGCATGCTGAAATGACTAGTACTTTGGGACATGTTGTACTCTGCTAGGATTTAATTTTCTTTTTCAAAAGGAACTTTGCTCCAAAGCCATAGTGTCTTCCTCTCACTGTTTGGACTGAAGTTTAGAGTCCTTTGTGGTGGCACAGGTCTGAGGAGGAGTTGCAAGCATTTCTTCTTTAAACAGAAACAGCTTAGAGTTTGGAAGAGCTATGACTAGAACAGAGTGCTATGTTTTTATTTATAAAAGTCCTATAGCCAGGGGGGGGAAACTGCCTTCCAGTTGGTTTGTCTGCCAAAATGAAGAAAGACTGAAATGTGGTGGTGTTGGGGGAATCAGAAAAGTGCTCTTATGTGGAATGACTATGAGTCCCATGGCAGTATGCCTTCAAGTCATCTGTCAATTTATGCCAACCCTATGAATTTTATGAGGTTTTCTTAGGCAAAGAATATTGAGAGGGGTTTGCTATTTCCTTCCTCTGAAATATAGCCTACGTCACCTGGCATTCCTTGGTGGTCCCCATCCAAGTATTAACCAGGCCAGACCCTGCTCAGCTTCCAAGATCAGGCAGGATCTGGTGCCTTTAGAGTATTTAGGCTGGCACTAAAAATAAAAAAATTCCTAGGCTCAGACTCCCTAAGAAATGGCCTGTTTCTGTTTCAGTCCCTCTCTCTGATCTGCTCCAGTTAGTGAGTCTCAACTGAGGAAGGGAGGGAACAAAATGTGCTTTCATAAGTAAAGTTGAATTCTGCCCACCACTACTATAAACCATTCTGAAGATCAGATTATAGCTGATGCCCCAGTGAATGTTCTCAGCAACTTTTTCTTTCATTCTTCCCAACAAACACCATAGAAGTATGCAATCTAGATTGGAGGTTCACGCATTTAAACTATATCCCTATTGGGTTTTTTAATCAAAACTGACCCTTGCAAAACTGTTTATTTTCTCTCCATGTGCTTTAGGTAAATGCTCTCCATGTGCTTTAGGTAAACTGAGCACCATGTGCAGTTTCATTCTGAGCATTTAAAAGAATAGATTGATAAAATACAGTAAATGATCCAAGCAAAGAGTGAGTGTGTGCTCTGAATTTTAAAAAAGGAACCAATTCAGCTTTTTTTAAAGACCGCAAACTTTTGGCTGGGGGACAGGCTAAGAAGTGTCATTTCCCACCATGATGTCGCAGATACAATCACAAGCATATTTCATTAAATATTTACAGTAGTAATTGATACATTTTGTTATGCTGGAGAGGGGAAACTTTCTGTTTTCTTAGAAGCTAAATGCTGCTGCTTTGAATGCCGAGAAAATGCAGTATCCAAAAAGTAAAGTGCTGCCTGAGGAAAGATGTCTGGGTCACAGTAAAAAACAACAACGGAGAATGCAAATGTTGCGGATGCAGGACAGTTCATGAACTGATGGCCAACCCTATCATTAGGCAGTGAGGTGGCTACCTCAGATAATTAATTCACCACTCTCCCCATCCTCAAAGAACCTTTGCCACCAAGCTCTCAAGATCTGGTAGCTTTTGAAATGCCTGGCCCTGAGATTTCTCAGCACTGGACATTTAGCAAGTCCACAGCTCCATGCAGAGAGATGCTGGCTGCTTTTTGTGGTTGGTACAGCTAAGCAAACAATTATTCTGGCCTTTGGCCATTGGGAGGGAGAGGCTGCCAGTGTGATGGAGGTGTGCCACCTCCTTCTCCAAGATGTAAAAGGGCTCCAGCACTGATATCATTAGAGTGCCGGGGAGGCACTTCACTCCTTACCTCAGGTAGGAGGAAAGCTTGGGGCACTTCTCGGTTTACAAACAGGACATGAAAGCCATCCTCTGTGGATTGTCCCTGTTGATCAAGATGCTGTCTTCAAACATGCAGGTCCCATTTTAGCTATTACCTCTGCTTTGTAAATTTGACTGGACTTTTAAAAAGTCATCTAATCTACTGTGGACATCATAATAGCTTGCAATAATGAGCTCTATATAGGCATGCCTTCAGTGAAATACTTGAGCGGCAATTGGAGAAAGAAAAGTGTGAATGTCCTGAGTATGAGTCATGATGAGAATCCATCTGGTAGGCCATTGTGATCAGTTCGGGCTTTGCAAATGGTCCACACAGAATAGTAAAGAGGTCGGGGCACAATGCAATACAAAACATATAATACTCTCTCTTTCTCTCTCTGAAAACTGTAAGAAACATCCTGTTATGGTGAATATGAAGTATTTTGCCTTCTGTTATTCATTCAACCCATTGTAATTTGGTTAATCAAAAATAAGCATGGAAAGGTCCCTGGTTTATAATAAATTAAATGTCACCCAGAAGCACATGTATGACCAATACATCTGTTAGCAACTTTTAAGAAAGTAAAAGAAAGATTAGCTGGTTCTCTTCTCTTTTCTTCGCAAACGAAGATTCAGGAAGGACTCATCCCATGCTTTCTGCAAGTGCACTGATGACTAAAAAGGCCAATCCGAGATAAACAAGTCCGGTTGCAGAAAGCACAACAGAAGATCTCTTGGGTGATGTTTCCGGGTTGTGATTCTTTCTGCGTTGTCGTTTCTCTTCAAGACTTGTTCGGCGTTAGTTCTCAAATAAGGCTGCAGCATTGTGGATAGTGCGTCTCCATGCCTCCCAATGTGAGGCCAGGGCAGACCATTGTTGGTGATCAATTTGGCCGAGCCTGAGATGTTGTTTCAGGGAGTCCTTGTATCGCTTTTTTGGAGTGCCCCTCTTATGCTGACCCGTGGCAAGTTGGAGTTGTTGTATGCCTTCAAGTCATTTCTAACTTATAGTGACCATAAGGTGAACCTATCATAGGATTTTCTTGGGAAGATTTGTTCAGAAGAGGTTTGCCATTGCCTTCCTCTTGAGTCTGAGAAAACCCTCACCCATAGGGTTTTCATGGCTGAGTAGGGATTCAAACCCTGGTTCCCCAGAGTCCTAGGCCAAAAATCAACCCGTTGAATAATGGACTTATATACGTGTTGACTAAGAAATACAATTTGTGTGAATCTGCTGTAGTGAAACTAAAATGGGATGTAGGCCTGAGATTTTAAAGCATTTATTCATTTGTCAGACTTACTATTCTAAGTTTGAGTAATATGTGGTATTGACCCAAATTGGCCCTGTCTGTCTTGAGGCATCACTGCTGCTTTGTAAATCTATTTTGCTTTCCCAACTTAGGTTTAAAATTATTATAGCTGCAATCCTGTACCTGTGGGTGCCTCCCATTGACCTTAGTGGGACTTCTGAATAGGCATCAGAAGAAGTTACACTGTTTGAGATTACAGGGTACTAATCTCCAGCCAGTAGTACCGTATGTTTGGTACTTGCAGCCCTGGTGTTAAGAAACAAATTCTAGAAACTTCCTGTGGCTCAATAGGGTTAGAATTGTAAATCCTTGCAAGGAACATGGACAACATGTTACAGATACTGTTAGCTAATCTACCTGTTTGACCTGTTTCTGAATTCTCTGCTGACCATAATCATTGTACAGCATATCTTCAAAATTATACTGTAGTACCAAACCTGTAGAGAGTCAGCTTGGTGTGGTGGTTTGAGCATTGGATTGCAGCTCTCTACTCAACCACTCTCAGCCTCAGAGAAAGGCAAAGGCAACCCCCCTCTGACAAATCTTGCCAAGAAAACTCTGTAATGGGGTTTCCCTAGGGTCACCATAAGTCAAAAATGACTTGAAGTCACACAACAAACCAAAACTGTAAACAAGTTGTTGACATCAAGATTACCTTATCCTGCTAGATGTGCTTTTGCCTAAGATGTCTGTCTTAATCAGGGCATGAAGCATACTTCTAAAATGTGTTATGTAACATGTGTTGTATTTTTTTTTTTTTGCACCCTACAGGAGTTTATTCCAAAAAAATATGCTCATCATGAGAATCGTGTACATAATAAACTGAGGATGCTTTGTGCTATTATTTCCATTATGATGTGGGCACAAAAAAAGTCAGCAGTGAAACACTTCTAGCCAAGTATATGTGACAAAGTACTGCATGAGAGTATGACATAAACTTGTGTGTGCATGCGTGTGTACATGTTTACATTGCTGGATGATTCCATGCCTTGGTAAGAATAAGTGAAATCTGAACCAGATGCATTCCCTTAAAGGGAATTATGTACCCTCTATGGCAAATATTACTGCAGTAGATAGGACAGTGTGGTGTGAATTATGTTTTTACAGGTAAAGCTTTCAAACATACAGTTTGAACATTCAGGAGATAATAGAAAAGAAGCAATGAATAAGATGTTTTACAGATCAAGATAGGTTTGTACTGTCAGGCTGAAAGTGAGGCGAAGCCAAAGCTCTCTGAACAAAGGACAATCATTGACAGGCATAAGAGATATGAAATGCTGACTGGAAGCCTGTTGGTTAATCCCCACTGGAATAGAACCAATCAATCATTGACTGGTGAGTCAACACGTAGGTAAATCCCATTGATTCAACTGGTCTACTCTAGTTAGAACTAGCAACAGAATTCAGGCAATTATCTGCTTTCATATGTTCATCTCAACATGCAGACAGGATGGGCAAAAAGACTTTTCTTTTCAAGCAGGCTTTTAACATATAAGCAGGAGGGCTTGTTTTATTTGGTATGTTTTAGATTTTGTATGTTTTAATCTGATTTTTAAAATATTTTAATTGTATATATTATATTTTTAATCTGTTGTTTTATGTAAGTTGCCTTGGGTCCCATCTTGGGAGAAAGGGGGCATACAAATGAAATGAATCAATACATAAATAAATAAATGCTTGCTTGTGATCCCACCTGGTACACAAGTTGAAGAGAAAATATGAAAGAGCCTTTGGGGCATACAAAGGGCACATACAGCGGGTCCTCCGGATCTGCAGGGGTTAGGTTCTGGGATCCTCCACAGATGAGAAAAGAGTGGACAATTGTGTCCCATATTATTAAATGGTGGTGATGTGTGCACAGATGTTTTAGTGCATCCACATTCACATCGCTGCCATGTTAAGTATAGGAGGTGATAATCCGCGGTCATTCAAAATCGCAAATCTGGAACCCACAGATCAGGAGGGCCCTCTGTATACATATTATTTGTCCTCTCATCTATGTACGCTGCTTTTTTCCTGATCAGGTGGAGAAAATGTGTCTGTCCAGCTGGTATTCATTTAGTTTCTTCCACATCTTCTCCTGAAAGCCAGTACAGGATGAGGCCAACACCTGCAGTCCTTTCTCATCCTCTACCCTCATGTTTTGCTGAATATGTGAAAGGAGCTATAAGAAGTGGTGAAGAGAGTTCATTCCCATCATTACTTTTTACAATACGCTTGTATGCTTTCTCTGTCTTATTATGGGCTCTGATCAAACCAGCAATGCAAATTTGGGGGCTTCTTTCAAGCTGCCTCTGAGAAAATACATTCTTTTGTGGCACCTGGGTTCATTCTTAAGCTTCAAGATAATGCCTCCTTGCGGACAATAGACTGAACTGAAGTTGGTTTCCTAGAGCTCATATCACCAAGGGCTTGTCTATACGAAGCAATAAAATGTGGATTGGTGTGCGGTAATGCCAATGCGTAACAGCTTCTATTTGTCTTAACTTTTTTTTTTTTAAGATTGTAGGCATGCGAAGCTATCCACTATTGCTGTTCCAATGGGCATGCCTGCGAATCAAGATGGTGGGCATGAGAGAATTACTCACATTTTTATTTATTAATCTTGAATTGTTGCTGCAGAACAGTTTTTTTTTAAAAAAACTAAATCCAAGGCACAATCTTCCCCTTTAATAAAGAAGCGAACAAAAAAAATGGTATTTTCTCATCATAGTGCACGATTGCTACAGTGAAAATCCAGCATAGTGGATTTGGGTGCTTACCTTGTTAACAAGCTCCACCCCTGCACACGTCTGACCAATCAGCTGTTCACTCTGAGAATGTGCAGTGATGCAAATCGGTTGTCTTAATGGGTGATAGTGCGCAATCCCATGCATTATTTTAAAAATCTGGGAAAAGCCACAAAGGCTTTTCCTCTCCTTTCAAATACAGTGGATTGATGTGGGATTCCATTAAGACAAATCGTATTCTCCTTGAATTCTATGAGGAGTATTTTCACCATTTAGATAACCCTCAAATTAGCCCTTCTGGCCTTAAAGGAAAATAATGTCAATAACAGGAATGTACCTGTCAAAAAAAGAGACCCAGATAGATGGTGCAAGGTTGGTAAAGTTCTATAATTGTGGTGCACAACCTGTGGCCCTCCAGATGTTTTGGCCTCCCAACTCCCAGAATTCCTGATCATTGGACCAACTGGCTCAGGCTTCTGGGAGTTGGAGGCCAAAACACATGGAGGGCTGCAGGTTGTGCACCATTGCTCTATAAGGATGCCATCAAATCATTGATGTGGGGCAAGAGACACCTGCCCATCTCAGCAGGACACCTGGAAGTGCCTCCATCACAGTAAGAGATTCATTCAGCAATTAGTGAAGAACTTGGAATGAAGACTCCACATATATGAACATGTGTAGCTTGTGGGGGGCAAATAGCTAACACACATTGGAAACTGTTTAATGCAGTGTAGATGTGTAAATAGCTATTGCTTAAAACAATTTGTAAGCCGCTCTGATAGCCTTGTGGCTGAAGAGCGGCGTATAAATAAATAAATAAATAAATAAAATAAAATAAAAAGTGTGTCTCCCAACAATTGACAACTTGCTTGAGCTGCCTCTGATTATCTTTTTGCCTTGCTAGAAAAAGCATAGCTGAACAGGTTCATAACAAGACATGCCTGCCAGGGAGCCAGAAACATAAGACACACTGACCCCACCCCCCAGGCTACCAGCTGGACATACACCTTTCTCCCTCCTCCATCAGAAAAGCAGGGCCCCAAAGCAATGCTTCCATTTAGATCTGGAGGGCTGCCCCTTGGTCCACCCTGCACACCTTTGAAAAAACTTATAAAGTTTATATATTTTCTTTAGTAGATGCATATCTGCTGCAGAAGGGTGATGCAGAGCATATGAGTTAGTAGGAGTCCACCCAGGTTTTGTAACTGTTGTTCTGTATCTTGAACTCATTCTGGGAATCATACAAGGTGAAAGACAAGTTTGTCCCCACAGATTCTTCGTCTCTGTGTCTCCTATAGAGCATTCTGTATGCTACTTGTTCTTCAATGGGCCACAATCCTCTCTTAAAACATATGTCGCATTGTAAGTTAATGAGTGGGGAGGAGGCAGAGATTTCGGGGCCCTTGCTGTCCCATATATTGTGTTGCCTAGTGCTGCCCTATGTTTCTTCATACTTACATGATGCCTGTTGTGTCCATTTGTTACTAGTTTGTCTTCCTCCACAAAAGAGTGGAGTAGAAGGGTTGATCTTTACTGTTCCAGTTTGGCCTGGGAGGGCGCTATATCCACCCTGAAAGGATCTTCCTGATTGCACCGTTTGTTGTCCAGGAGAAGGAGCTATCCCAAAGGTCACTAGGAAACACAGAGAAGAGGAATTTATTATTTTGAAAGAGCAACAAGAAAAGCAAATCTTTCCCATTCCTCTCTAGAAGGAAAGTGGAAGGCAGATTCCACAGATGTATGACTACTGCCACTGACATTGCAAAAAATGCATTTTATATACCTCTCCTTACCCCCTTGAGTTTCGCAACTGTTTTTTAAAGGTTTGGAGGAGGGTGTAAAATCAAAGATGAATGTGTAGGAAGGATGAAATCGCCCAGCCTCTGTTCAGGGAACAGCATGTTCCTCTTCTCCAGCCCTACAGTTGACATCTCTTGGGTTTTATGGCGGCGGCGGCGGGGGGGAGGGAGGCTCTGAGTCCACCCGCGCCTACACTAAATAAATCTCTCCCTGTCCTTAATTACATTTTTCTAACTATCCAGCATGTAAATGATATTAGGCAAAAGCTAGCAAAGCAGTAAATATATCAGGAATAAATATATCAGTGTGAAAGTGTTATGTCTGAATACAGCTTATCGTAAAAATAAAATGCAGTGTTCCTATATACACACCTGGGATTTGTTCATGTTCTAGGGAAGGAGTGGATCTGCAGAAAAATTTGTAGGAGTTTCCTCAGGTGCATCAGTTGTCTTAAAACTAGAGGGGTCTATTTTATAATACAGAATGGTTCTGAAAGAAGAACTTAGAAAAGCATAACAGTTGTGTACTCAACAGGATGTTGATTATGTGAAGCAGTTTAGGATGTATTGAGTTTGCAGTGAGCCATTTCATAGAAGGAGAACTGCTTTGAAATCTTAGAGGTGTGGATGTAATCAAAAATACCCATTTCCTACTCCCTACGATTCTCCAGACTAGCTCTGCTTCTGCTTCTGCAATGGGTTGTAATTGTGAACATTTTTAGAGTAGACAACTGGCAAACCTGACAAAAGAAGGAAATGTGAAAGTTACATTTCAGATCTTTATAGTGAGGAAATGAGAAGCACGAGGCACTTCTGTTTTCTGTTACATTATCACATCTGCATGCCTTGGGATAATCTGAGAGCTGATTAGAATATTTTTCAGTGTGGCTGCAGTGCAGAGATGGAACCAGGGTCCTGTAGGTCAGAAGCAATATTTAAATTTATTTACTGCGTGAATCTGCATTCTGGCTCTGTAGGGCTTTACAGTGCTGGTGTGGCTATTTCCCTTGTGATTCAACAGGCACATGTCAAGGAAGAGATTGCCCTGAAATGTTCTCACAGCCATATGGAGCCATGCCTGCATGTCTATAGTTTTTAACAGTGACCTCACCAAAAAAACTATGCCAAGAAGGTGACACCTGACTGCATTTGAGAGGAGAATTCCTCTGCAACTCTCCTGGAGTCTGCTTCAGGTAGCGATACAGTGTTATAAATATAGTAGGCAAGTCTGTTGTCTGCAGGCATAATTTTTTGCAGCCTCCTGGCATCTTGACAGCTCCCTTACATTTGAGCAGGGAAAGAATTGGAGCAAAGCTCCTTGTGTAATATCTCCTTTTCTGGTAGTGCAGCCCAGCAAACTGAAAAATGCATTTAGTCTTGAACTAGGTAAAAGCTGGAGCTTTGCAAGGATTAATTCAGAACAGCTTTTAAAAACAGGGCTGTTCTGGTCACTGAGCTGAGCATGCACTGTATTGGAATTGTATTGTAGAACTATGCAATGCTAGATTTGTCCCTGGGCTTGGAAGCAGCTTTTTACAAATAACTAATGACTTGTAATCAACTTTTAAAATAACTAAGGGCTTGTCTACAAAGGCAAAAAAAAAAAAAAAAAGTACACACATCATACTAGGAGCTGATAGAATACACAGTGTTCTTGAGGATTTGAATTGAATACAGTTCTTTTTTCTGCCTAAGCCTTTAGATCTGATTTTTAAAAAACTATCTTTTTCCACACTTTCCTGGAAAAACTGGTTTATTATATGTGTGGCTGCCTCCAAGTTGGCTTTGGTGAGGAGTGGGAGGGGTTGGGTCACTTCCTCTGTATTTATGTTTTACTGGCATGCAGTCACTATTATTTTTTTGAAGGTTTGTTTGTGTGGATACTTCTATATCGTTATTAGCACACCTCTGCCTATCGCAGTGATGGGCAACCTTTTGAGCTTGGTGTGTCAAACATCGCCAAAAAACTGAGCATAACTCGGGTGGTGTGTCACTTTGAGGAAAAAACATTATTTCGTGATATTTATTGTTCAATCAACAATATTATTAATTATTTATTAATAATTAATGAGTTGTCATAATTCATGTGACAACTGAGTAATCAAAATGTACAGTCATCCATTCACATTCATGGGGGTTAGGTTCCGAAGACCCCCACGAAGGTGAAAAAACCGTGAATAATAACAGCCCCCCCCCCCGGCCTTCAGAAAGTGGCGACAGGGCCGCCCTGTCACTACTCCCCCCCACCCCCCGCTGGCCTCCCAAAAGTGGTGATGGGACCTCCGGATGCCCCATCGCTACTTTCCCCCCACCTTCCCTGGCCTCCCTCTGACCCATGGGTTTATTTTGGGGGGGATACCTCACCCATGAGCGAAGCAGGGGAAGATATAAAAGAGGTGGACTTACCTGCTGGAGGTAGAGGAATGCTGGGGGGCATGGTAGTGAGTGTGGGAGCAAGGCGGAGTTGTAGACGAGGAGGCAGCCTGAGTTAGCCATGGAGCAGAGCATGTGTTTCCAGCTAGCCTAGGAGCGATTACGCAGGCATCTCCTCGGCTCCCAGACCCTCAGCTTCTTCCCTTCACAGCACTTACTCTCCCTCCCCACAACGCCACTTTCCTCCACCCTCCCTAAAGTGGCAATTGGGGCTTCGTAGCCCCACCTGCCACTTTCCTCCCCACCTCCCTAAAGTGAGGCTTTGAAGCCCGGATCGCCACTTTCGGGAAGGTGGTGAGGTTGCGGGTGGGGGCGGGTGGGGAGGAGGCCTACGGCCACGTGTCAACAGAAATGGCTACGCGTGTCAGTGCTGACACGCGTGTCATAGGTTCGCTATCACTTGCCTATTTGCATGCATGACAAGAAGAAAAAAATGGAGTGCCCATGGCTGTATAATAATGCAAAGTATAGGACATGTGATCATAGCAGGACCACCCTTTTACACTGAAGTGAGCTTGCTAAGGAAAAATGTGTGGCTGGTAATGTTGCTCTCACTTTGCCTTAACAAGATGTGTGTGGCATTAACAAGATGTGTGCCAGGTCACTGCGGACCAGGAAAAAGTGATTTAAATCAGAATTTGTTTCCTGTGTAGACAAGCCCCAAGTTATCATTAAGTTGCATTGTAAATGTAATGTAATGAGGAATAATTTCACTGTCTTGTAGATGTAGCTGTTACTTCTAAAATTATTTTTATAGGGACTAGGGTGTGTCATTATTGTTTAGACATGTTTTGTATGACAGAACAGAGTGTTAATAGGATTTTCTTGTTTTTAGTATCTGATAGCAACTTTTTAGCTACTATTAAACTATTAAATAATGACTTTAAAATTGCAATTAATAAATGTTTGTTTGTATGTTTACATTATTTATACTCCACCTCACATTATAAGATCTCTAGGTGGGTTACAATAAAATCAGTTGAACAAATTAAAATGTTGAAAAATAACACAGCATTTAAAACAATAAAGATAATGTAAACCTTCTAAAAAGTAGTTGCATAGTTTAAAAAAGCAGAACACTATAAAACCATTTATGTATACACATTAGGCCCCATTTTAAATATTTTTTTTATAAAAAGTCAAGTTTTGTTATGGTGCCAAATGGTGTCAAAATGGTGTCATTTGGGTCTTCAAGGTAAATTTTACAGCCAGCATGCCACAGCTATAAAGTCCCTTTTCTATAACCTCAAACAGTCCTCAAACTGTCTACCTCAGTAGCTTTTAACCTTTTTTTTACCAGGGACTTGCTTTAAATATTTTTTGTTGCCATGGACCCCTGAGATTTAAACTTTATTTATAGTAGTAGTAGTAATAATAATAATAATAATAATAATAATACAATTATACCATCCATCCATGAGACTGTCCCTCAGAGGCACTGAAGGGGGAGGTAAGGCTTTTCTTCTGCTTCTTCCTGCAAGTTTGTGGCTGGAGTGGATTGAATGGCAATGCACAGGCCAAGTCAGCCAGCCAGCCTTTGCCTTGGCTCCTGTCACGTGGCCACTCCACTGCAAGGAGGAGGTGGGTCAAGCAGCCTTCAAGCCTTCACAAACCCCTGTGAGGACATTGTGGGCCCCTGAGGGTCCCCAGACCACAGGTTAAGAACCACTGGTCTACCTGTTTGACCTTGTAATGGTAGCTAATTACTTAACAGCTAATTCCTAAAGTAACTAATTACTTTGTTTTTTAAAAATATGTTCCAAGCTTAGATTCAGTCTACATTTTAGATGTCTGTCTTGCTGATCAAGAAGGCAATCCACCAGACGCTTCTTCTGAACAAGCCCAGACATGAATTACAAGAGCGGGCTCCCTATTCGTGGCTACCCAAGGGATGTTCAGTGTGTTGTGCTTTGTTTATGCCTTATCTATTTTTGTTATGTATAGGACATAGGCCTTCAACTCAGAAGGATAACCATCATTGTATCTATGCAGAAAAAATGAGTCACTAAATTACGCTAGAATCCAGTTGAACTGGTGTTGTGACTTCATCCAATGTGTGTCCCTAAATGCTCAGAGAATTAGTTCACAGATAGTTGTTGTGTGCCTTCTGACCCATGGCAACCCTGAGCTGAACCTATCATGGGGGTTTTTTGGCAGAATTTGTTCAGAGGGCGTTTGCCCTTGCTTTCCGCTGAGGCTAAGAGAGTGTGACTTGCCTGAGGTCACCCAGTTGGTTTCCATGGTGAAACAAGAATTTTACACTGGTCTCCCAGTGTCCTAGTCCAATACTCAAACCACTACACCATACTGGCTATGGAACATTAATTAGCCGCTTGCTGTGGTTGTAATGAGGATTAATAAAACAACAATTATAAAGTATTTGCATGTTAAAATAGGCATCCTTTCCTTCCGCTTTCAGTGGAAACAGTGTAGTGAGGTGCCTTTTTAAGGCAGAGGGGAAAATAATTGTGTTGGACTGTGAATTTTTAGGGCAGGTAGGCACTTGGCTCACTCTCTTGCTGATATGTGAATAGGTATCTAGCATGTTTTTTATCCATGCATTACCCTCATCAGGTGTGTGTTGCTCTGATCTCATTTTAATCTTTTACTTCTGTTAGATGTTCTGCCACGTAGCCTGATAACTTTTCATTCCTTTATCTTTTGTATGAACTATACAGAAGCTCATGTCCTGGGGCAAGAAACAACAGAGGTTCAGCCGCCAAGATCTGGATAGGTCTGTGTGTATGTGCAGAACACAATGTATGCTGAGGCATATCCAGTTGGGTCTTGGTCCATTGGGTGCTGTTGTCTTCTATGAACATAGCCTAGATGCAAATTTGTCTCCAAAAAAAAAAATGCATCTGCATAACCTGCCTTGTTCCTCTATTTTGAAAACACCCAGTCATTTTTCCTGTATCTATTTCACAATAAGTTTTGGTGTAGGGTTCATTATCATGGGCAGAAGACAGAAAATCACTCTGTGTGTGTATGTTTTTTTCCCTTTTAATTATTTGTTCTAGGCATTCGCTGGCCAACTAATTCCAGCCCAGCTGCTCATGATATAATATGTCCTGGTTTACTTATGTAATCCAAGCAAGAACTAGGTTAGCAGAAGAGCCGGCACTGTCATAGTACAAAAGACAAAAGGGAAACCTCCTTTGGGCAATCCCTCAACAGCTCTTCATCACTGGTTATGTAAAAGCTGGACAGTGTTTGCTCGTAATGAAAATTACTTCATTGTAGAAACAGCTACTAGTTGTGATTTTCCCTATGGCCACACTGAACTATTTTGAAATGCTTTGAACCTTCCAAGTATGTGTCCTATTTTGCCTCCAGGTGAGGAGATGACTGTCTGCAATTGCTACATTTCTTCCTAATGGTGAAGGGTTGCTACCTGGGAAATGTCAAGTTACCGCCAAGGTAACTGGTTGCGTCTCTTGTACAAGGAGGTCATTGAGTGGCAAATTAGGAGTGGTTAGATAATGATAGCATAAACATAAATGAAATGATGTGTTAAGCAAGAAGCCAAAGGAGAAAATCAACAACTGGTGTCAGATGCTTTCTCATTCTCTCAGAACATTTTATTTAAAAAAACAACAGTGAATGGCATAAATACAAAAGTGCTTCTGTTATCTTGTGCACTTCGGTGGGATTTTTCAGAAGCATCTGAAGTAGTAAAGTTTGAGATGCAGCCAAGCTTCTAGAATTCCCCTTTTGAACTCTTCCGTCTTTTTTTTCCCTGAGCCATCTCATTCTAGAACCTGTAAGGTATCTGAAGATAGCCTTTTCTCTCTCTCCAGTCATCCTTTTCCATGTCATGGGGAGTGTTTTGTGAGTGCACTTCTGAAAATGAAAATTGTCTCAGGCCTGGCTATGATTTATGAGAGACGCCATCGTTGTCTTTTAAAAGTAGTATTGGATATAATCCTTGGATGTTTTTCTTCTGGGCATTTCAGCTCTAACTATAATGCAATAGGTACCCATAGATTTTCCTTGGTTTTTTTCCGGGCTGTGAGGCCGTGTTCTGGAATAGTTTCTTTCTGACGTTTCGCCTGCATCTGTGGCTGGCATCTTCAGAGAATAGTTGGGTGGGAGTGTATGTGGAGTTTATATGCTGTGAACCCCTGTTGGGGAGTATATGTAAATTTGTGTAATTGAATGCAGACTGGGCCAGCCAGAAAAATCAGCAGTAACAGAACATGTTATAAACCAACCTGGACACAAAATGCTATTTAAAAACACAGAAATTCTGGACCAGGCCAACAACTATCATGTCAGAATGCACAGAGAAGCTATTGAAATATACAAACACCTGGACAACTTCAACAGGAAAGAAGAAACTTTAAAAGTAAACAAAATCTGGCTATCAGTTTTGAAGAACAATAGAATCAAAACTCAACACTTAGAAAGGAATTCCACCCAGGGACAAGAGGAGTTCAAGCAGATAATGGCCCATCAACCAACCATTAGCCAAACACACTAACGAGACTTGCATTTCTATACCCAGAAACTAACCATTCAATTACACAAATTTACATATACTCCCCAGCAGAGGTTCACAGCATATAGACTCCACATACACACCTACCCAGCCATTCTCTGAAGATGCCAGCCACAGATGCAGGCGAAACATCAGAAAGAAACTATTCCAGAACATGGCCTCACAGCCTAGAAAAAAACAAGGAAAATCTATGGATGCCAGCTGTGAAAGCCTTCGACTTCACATTAAACACAACTTCTTCCTAATGTCCTCACATACTATATATCCTCAAGGTCTGTAATCATTCTTGTTCTTCTGTGAATGATTAGTTTCAACTTCACCTCAAATAGGTACCCAGTTTCTCATTCACTGAAAGACGTTTCAGGGTCTTTCTCTTGGGTGTGGCTTTTTTTTAAGCATTCCACCATTTAACACTGAGGGAAAGTTCCCCTGTTAGCATATTCATTGCATAATATGTCAGGTGTGTTCATCCTATCAAGAATAAGGTCATGAGGACCCTGTTAGAAGTGATTTATGTTTACACTCCCAACTTGATGCAGCATGTGGGGTATAAAGAATGCTTACCTTTTTTTTCATCCTTGATGAGAAAGTTTGAACCATTTTTTGCACAAAAATGCTGCTTTTTTCCTGAACAATTTTCTTATAAAAAAAGTCCCAAAGTGCAAAAAATTGTCAATATATGTGTAGAAATAAATTCTAGTAATCTCACCCAGATGGGACAAGGGCTTCTGAAATTATTTGTTCTTCCATGCAAGAACAAAAGAAGCAAATAAATGTGTTAGATTCCCTGATGCTGTCCAGATGTTTTGCAGTTCTTTTCAGACTGACCCACCTAGTTGTCAAGAATTATGGGCATTGTGATCCAAAGTTTTAGTAGCAAATACAAATGTCTGCTCCCTGTTTGTATGAGGTCTGTCTATTGAATAATGAGACTGATACAATAAGCCATCTTTATTTATATGTATTACAATTCTAATGCTTGTCCCCCTCAATATACTCCCCATTCACACACACACACCAATGCAGTCTTATTTTCCACTGGTCAAAGGTGTGGAACAGATCAGTTTCTGTCAGCTATGTCAATATATCTGCCGTTTTCTTCATACTGCATCAATTGACTCGAAACGTGTTCCTTTAAGCATCAGTTTTACTTTGGGGAAAGGAAAAAGTCAATGGTGCCAAATCTGGTGAATATAGAGGATGTTCAAGTATAGCAATGCATTTATCAGCCAAAAACTGCTTCACAGAAAGTGCTGTGTGAGGAGGTGCATTGTCTTGATGAAGAACGGAACCATTGTTCTAGAGTTTTGGCCTTTTTTTTTCAGACTCTTTCAACTTTCTCAAAATTTCCTTATAATAATGCTGGTTCACTGTTCTATCTTCTAGAACCCATTCTGCCAAAATTACGCCCTTGATATATTAAAAAAAAAACAACCAATGAGCATGGCTTTGAATGCGGACTTGCTTTGACATGCTTTTTTCATCCTTGGTGAGGATGGTGTTTTCCAGTGCATTGACTGTCATATTGTCTCAGGATCATACTGGAAGATCCAGGTTTCACAAGTGATGATTTTTTGAAAATGTCACGTTGCTCAACTTTTAAACTTAGCATATTTCCGGCACACAACAGACAACACAGCTGCTTTAAACAACAACTGACAATGTCACCAGGTTCAGACATGTTCAAGGCTACCACTCAAGCATTCACAATCAGTTCTCCCTGATTTGTCTGAAAGGTAGAAACACAATCTCGTTATTTAATAGACAGAGCTCATAGCAATTTTGTGAATTGTTAAAAGTTTCTGTTTGATGTGATTTACTTTTTTGGAACACTGGTTTCCTTCAGAATCTTATAACATGCACAGGGCTCCCTCCCCTAACAATGCTGACAATCTGTTCCCTTGCTAATTTTTTTTTTTTTGGCTCTCTGAAGAAGGTGCAGTCCCTCCCCACACCCCAACCTCTCCTGTGCTGAGTCAATTGCCATGGTGTAAAATAAGGGGAGGGGGAACTGAGAGCAAGGGTACAGGTATCCATGCTTTTCTTCCATCACTTCAAACTCAGGATGAAATATTAGAAAATTGTTTTGAACAGAAGCCAGGGTGTCACATCAAAGATAAAATCCAAGTTTGGAAAGACCCCTGGAGCAAAGGGAGTTCAGTGAAAGCTGGGAAATGTGAACATTTCTCAGAATGAGTGATAATTTCCCTCACACATAACAACTTCCTTTAAAGAAAACAAAAATAAATAACTTGCCAATTATGGACACTTTAAAGCTCTGGCCATCACCGCCCCCGTGTCTGAGATTCTGACGATAGTGACTTGAAAGGGACTTTTCCAACTTTACCTAGAAAAGCCAGCAACACAACACTTGTGGTTAGCCAGCTTCCGTCAGTGGCTTGATTCAGTTGGTCTGTTTAAAGAGGAAGTTGCTTCTGTGACGGGAAGAGGGAGCCAACAGCACAACCAGGCTTGTAGGAGGCCATAGCAGACAGTACATAACAACATTGGTATGTGGGACACCAGGAGGAAAGGGGTGTGTCCATGGATGCAGGGAAACAGACCAAAAATAAAGGCTTCAGATTATGGCTCACTTAAAGCATGCAGAAAAACTGTGGTGGATTAATATCTGTGGCTTGCAGGACCAGACACCTAAGGGGCTCTGTTGAACTTTAACAGACCTTAATCCTTTGTTCAGCCTTTAGTAGAATACTCTTCAAAATGGGCATCATCTGGTTGCGGGGAGTAGCAGAAGGGAAAAATGGGTTAAGGCACCTTTTGTGATATAGGCAATAACATTCTTTGCTCCAGCAAATAATCTTCACTGCATGGCAGGATGATTTCTTATATATGCTGAAAATGTCAGGATAATGTGGCACACAGAATTTATGGGCAAATCTAGCATTTTGCCAGTATGCTATTTTACTTTGATGCATGAGCTATTGTGTTTTTCTTTGTCATTTGTATGGCTATTATCCAGATTGACCAAGGTGTCCTCACCAGATACCCAATAATTGGCCCAAACCAGAGATTTTTATTTACCTGTACTTCCACCTCTCAGTAACAGAGTCAGTCTTCCCAAGAGCTACATCCCACCCCAATATATAAAGATACCCAATAGTAAGGTATAGCTATCAGTGTTTACTAGCTCTGGGTGAATAAAAACTTGGTCTATTATCACTAGGGTAATGAATGTGTGAACAATTGATTGTTGTTATTACGGTCATTTTCAAGTGCTGTTTGTGTAAAATGTCAAGTCAATATACAACTGCTCTGTGATGTTCTGCCCTGTTTAATTACACTTACAGTTTAATTGGCCACAGCAAACTGCAGACTCCTACAGTTTTAGTTCTATTACACCGTTCTAGTACACCAGCACCCTTATATATTCATGTGAGCAAACTTCAAATGCTTAAATCCAAATACATTTAGAAATGTTTTGTAATGTATATCCTGAGCAGCTGGCTAGAAAACCAATATGGGTCATTGTCTTTAGTTTCAAAGCCAGTTGGATTAATAGCTATAGATCTTCCTTCATTAAACTTGCCAAGAGAAAGGAAGAAATGGTTGCCAAGTATCCATTCACATATATGCCCTACTTCTTTGAGAAGGGAAAAGGTTGACTTTTGATTTTATGTGCCGCAAAAACCAGCCTTCTCCTGTGGCCATCTTGGTTGAGGATTACTGGAGTTGAAGTCCAACCCATCTGTAGTTCACCAGATTGGAGAAGTCTGTGTTAAGGCTAATTTCACATGGTGATAACAAGCAACAGCAAGCCTTTACTCAGTTGCTGCTTGTGTCAATGCTAGGCAGGCATTTCGTGGCAGACAACCTGTGTTCTGCCAGGTACCATGGAACACTCGAGAGGAATACTGTTGAGGAGTTCTAAGCAATATTGACTGAGAAGCCAATTGTTGCATGTTTCTTAATATGTATTCATTTTTTTGTTGCAAAGTGAAATGCATTCGTGTGAAAAGCCATGGCAGTTGGATTAAGTGCTTAGTTGTCTCCTCCTCCTCCTCCTTCAGAAAACTTAGATCACATTTTAGTAAAATGCTAGCTTCTCACTCAGTTTTTCAGTGATCTGACTTACTGTGGAAGCAATTGTTTAAAACATGGGATCCCCAGCATAATAACAAAACAAAGAACTGGAAAGCACATAATCAAACTGGAGGAATAAAAGGAGACAAAGCTCCATACGCTATTTGATGGTCACAGACTTTTATTTCTTTAAAAGCCCAATGTGTTTCAGCCTTAACACTAATAGCCCTTGAAGAAGCCAACTGGTGTTAAGGCCAAAACACATTGGGCTTTTTACGAAATAAAATGTTGTGCCCATCATATAGCACGTGGAGATTTGTCTCCTTTTATCCCCAGCATAGTGCCTGAAGACACTGTGCCTATGCACACATAGATCTCTGGAAAGCCTCTGCAAGTTGCACCAACTAATCTTTGCAAATTGTAAGACTGTTGTTCTACTAGCTGAAATGGAGATTTGCACATATCCCTTTTCTCTTGCCTGGAGCTAAATCCACCAAAGCTGAAGAATTTGCACTCTTCTTGGAGATGACCCACAAAAACTGGCAGCTCATGGACAGGCCTTGAGATCTGGTAACCATAGCTTCATGCCTTGCTCATGGACTTTCCAGAGGAACCTCAAAATAGGATATAGAATTGGAAAAACATTTTGTCTGATACAGCCTGGTTGTTCTTACATTGTAGCAAGATCTCCAGGTGTGCAAGGACCTTGCAGTAATTCTTAAAGCAAGAAATGATCAGTCAAAAACTATTTCAAAGTGGGAAATGGTTACCTGGGGCAGGAGGATGGATGAGATATTACTCACACACTGGCAAATACAAAGATTATCCACTAAGTAGAAATAGTAAGCACCTTGTTGTTGAAATACCATGGAGTTGAAACAGATACAGTATTTACAATAGAAAAAGCATGGCCATATACAAGATTAGTTTTGTTCCAGTTTACAGATGAGATAGTATTAGGTTTTTCTATTCACACCCAGGTTTTCTTACTTTGTCCTCCTCTTCAAAGTATTCTCTGAACTTTCACATTAAAGAGTATATCTGTAAAGTGGGATGACAGAGAAATTAAACAGTAACTGTATGGTCTTTAAAGCATTAAGAAACTTTAATGCTTAAACTTTAAGAAAGTTATCTTACTACGTGCCCTCCTTCTTCTTTCTACTCCCACACTACTTTGTGGGTTCTCTTTTTCCAGTTCTTCTTTCATTTCACATCACCAACTATGTGCATTAATACATGTGTAAATAGTATTTAGCATGTTTATGGATGGATTTATATGTGAGCAATTAGCTGCCAAAGCCTATCAAAAAATATGTAGTCAGAACAACCTCTGGGACAGGGGACAGAAGAAGCTCCACATTAGATTTATTCAAATGGGGATTTTGCCAAGGCCAGTAATTCTGGGAGTGGATTTTGTTTTCAAGAGTTTACCTCCCCCATTCAAGGTTGAGTGCAAAAGAAACCACTGATTGATAACAAGTTATACTGGAATCCATTACCTTCTTGAACATGTAAAGTAGAACTTGCTTTTCTGATGAAGTCTGTCATGAGGATCCAAGAAAACTGGACGATCAGATGAACATGGGAACATCCAGCTGAGTTGTTCCCCTCTGGAAAAAAAGGGTTACAGCATAGGAAACATTACCCAAAGGCCTACTTCATGTGTGGTTGAAACTCAAAGGCCAGTTGAATATAAAAGCCCAAATTTTATCTTGTGAAAACTCTTGTTGAAAGGCTCTCAGAAGGTATGACCCTTGTGGAAAGGACACTGACCTTGTGCAGGTTTAGCCTTCTACCTTAATTTGGGGCTTCTTCTGAATGTAATCTGTAATGAAAACTGCAATTCCAGTGTTCTTGATTTATGTTCTTCTTGTTGATTATCTGTAAGTATATTGCGGTTTAAATAAATGTCTTACTCAATTATAAGTAGCTCAGAAATCACTGGTATCCACTGGAGTTTGGTTCTAGGACCCACCCACCACCCAGAGACCAAATCTGTGGAAGCTAAAGTCCCATTATATACCATTATATATGGTGTAGTAAAATGGTGTTCCTTATATACAATGGTGAACAGCAAGCTTTGCTTTTTGGAATTAAAAAAAAAAACATTTTCAAGCCATGGATGGTTGAATCCATGGATAAAGAATGCATGGATACGAAGGGTTGACTATACGAAAAACATCAAAGACAGAGGATAAAACAAGTTACTTCATTTTGATTTATTACAATACCTTCTTGTTGTTATATGCCTTCATGTCAACTCCAACTTACAATGATCCACTCATAGGATTTTATTGGCAAGATTTATTCAAAAAAGTTTTGGTATTGCCTTCCTCTTAGGATGAGAGCGTGTAACTTGCCCAAGGTCACCAAGTGGGTTTCCATGTCTGATCATGGAAACTTAATTATTAAATGTTGTGCTACACCGTTCTTCCAATATGTCCAGGATGACATACATGTATCTCCACTTTATTCTTACTTTATTCCCATAACAACCCTTTAACTCAGGTAGAGAAAAAGTAACTAGCTATGGTCAACTAGTACATGTTTATAGCTGAATGGGGCTAGAATCTGGATCCTAGTCCATCACTGCAGTCACACCACTACACTGGCTTTAAATTAAGCATTAGATGACTTCAGATTTATGAGATAAAATATTTTTTTCTGATGTTGCTTTATTTTGTATCTTTGGAATATCAGCCCCTTCAATAGTCAATATTCAAAGGTGATTTGTTCCCCTTTTTTAACAGCACATTGGTGTAAAAGATATTTAACAATACAAAATCATGCTCTATAGAACAATCTTTCAGAGTTATCTTTGAAATCCCAATGGACGTAACAGTAACTTAATGTATAGTTTTGTCTTTGTAATGTTTCTTTTCATGTCTGAATTCCAGGAGAGAAATTTGGATTGGTTTCCTCGGATGCGTGCCATGTCACTTGTGAGTAGTGATTCTGAAGGGGAACAGAATGAACTTAGAAACCTGCAAGAGAAGCTGGAATCTACCATGAAGCTGGTATCCAACCTTTCTAGTCAGCTGTCTGAACTTAAAGATCAGGTGAGGTGCTTATATCGGATAAGCCACATAAGGCTATCTGACATATGCAGAAATGCAACTGCAGTAAATGAGGAATTTGGGTGGGGCAACTTGTTGGTATTGTATATTTATGCATCTGATCCTTTAGTGATGGCCCATTGGTAGGGTGGGAGTCTGATATGGTCCATTGGGCCAACCTCTTCATTGGCTTCTTCTCCACTTCTGATTTAGTCTCAGACACCAAGCCCAACAGCTCTGGGCAAACGGATAAATGTTTTCATCCTTGGAAAGGAAGATGAATAAAAACATCAAGGTAAAAAAATAGCTGACTCAACTCTTTAAGACTTCCATCCTTCTAGAGAAGGAAGTGGACCAGTGTAATTGCCCCTCATTTCATAATACATGAATACCACAAGGTTTTTTATTTAATTCAACCCATTTTTTTCTTAAACAACAACCCACAATAGGACATTTTGTGGGGTTTGTGGCATAGGGAGCAAAAGGAGAGGCTCAAGTTTAGGGGAGTCACTAAAGGCCACGACCTTAATCATCCTTCCCTTGTGCTCTCCTGCTAGAGATAGAAATTTTGAAAGTTTGAAGGAGCCCACAGAGACTCCTACCACCTTCTTAAGCTGAATTTCCACATTAATGGCATTGGAAAAAGAAACCTCAGGTTCACACGTATTTTCTTCCCACTATGTACTGAGATCAGAAGAGCATGGAAAAGTTACTTTCTTGGGCAGGAGTGGACAACTGCAGGAGGGGTGGGGCAGATTTTCACCCCTGCACGTTCCCCAGCACCTTTTGGCACACTGGAAATGGTATTGTATAACTTTCAGGTGTCGTTTCAATTTTTGGCTCTGTGTGTGTGTGTGTTTTCGGCTGTTTGGGGACAAAAAAACATTTGAAATTGACTGAGTTCTTTTTTTTTTTTTTTTAACTAAAGGTTGGGGAGGTTCAAGGGTCACTGGGATGGGGCTTCAGGGGCTGCCATAGTAGGGCTCAGGGGCTGCATGCAGCTCATGGCCTGGACTCTGCCCACCCCATTTTTGAGCTACATCTTCTAGAAAAGCCCAGCCAGCAGATCCAGTTACAAAAATTACTCAAAAAGTAATGGTTCCAAGAACAAGAGATTAGTAACCTCTATTCTAGGTTTCCAAGTAGGCCAAATTTTGCTGTTTTGTTCAAATAAACTAGGATTGATGTTTGCTTGCAAACTAGGCAAGCACAGATGATAAATTTAGTGAAACAGTAATGCCAAAATTTAATGTTTCAGAAGAAACTTGGATCAGAAGCTCCTCATTTCAACATGTATGGAAAAGAATGGGGAAAGAGCGGGAAGAAGGGAGCATAGAAACCAGAGGCTTGATCCTGCTTATTGTCATGTCTACATCTGAATGCTAAATTAATCTCATACATTACATAACTAGATACAGTGAAAGCCCCAAACCTGCCATGAAGAACAGCAGGACAGAAGAGGGCTTTACACTTTCATGTCTTTCCACTTCAAATCTTTCTTCAACTGCTATTCCCCAGAGTTTCTTCTATTTTTATCCATTTTTACGTCCCAAGTTTTCCTACCCAAATTAAACACAACTTAGATTTTCCTTGGGTTTTTTCCAGGCTGTGAGACCGTGTTCTGGAATAGTTTCTTTTTGACGTTTCGCCTGCATCTGTGGCTGGCATGTTCAGAGAATGGTCGGGTAGGTGTGTGTGCGGAGTTTATATACTGTGAACCCCTGTTGGGGAGAATATGTAAATTAGCATATTTGAATGGTTAGTTTCTGGGTATAGAAATGCAAGTCTCGTTAGTGTCTGTTTGGCTAATGGATGGTTGATGGGCAATTATCTGCTGGAATCCTCCTGTCCCTGGGTGGAATTCCTTTGTAAGTGTTGAGTTTTGATTCTTATTGTATTTCAAAACTGGTAGCCAGATTTTGTTTACTTTTAAGGTTTCTTCTTTCTTGTTGAAGTTGTCCAGGTATTTGTGGATTTCAATAGCTTCTCTGTGCATTCTGACATGATAGTTGTTGGCCTGGTCTAGAATTTCTGTGTTTTCAAATAGCATTTTGTGTCCAGGTTGGTTTATAACATGTTCTGCTACTGCTGATTTTTCTGGCTGGCCCAGTCTGCAGTGTCTCTCATGTTCCTTGATCCGTGTTTGCACACTGTGATTAGTGGTCCCTATGTAAACTTTTCCACAGCTGCATGGTATATGGTAAATTCCTGCAGCTGTGAGAGGGTCTCTTTTGTTCTTCACTGAGCGTAGCTTTTCTTGGATTTTTTGGGTTGGTCTATAGATTGTTTGGAGGTTGTGTTTCCTCATCAGTTTCCTTATTCTGTCAGTGACTCCTTTGATGTATGGTAAAAATACCTTCCCTTTGAGTGGCTGTTTATCTTCATTATTCCTATGTTTTTTCTGGTCTGGCTGCTCTTGTGATGTCTGATCTGGAGTAACCATTAGCCTGTAAGGCCCTGTTTAGGTGCCTCAGTTCGTCGTCCAGGTAGTGGGGTTCGCAGATCCTTTTTGCATGGTCTACCAATGTTTTTATTGTGCTTCTTTTTTGTCCTGGGTAATGATTGGAGTTCTTGTGTAGGTACCTGTCTCTGTGTGTGAGTTTTCTTTATACCTTGTGGCCGAACCGTTAGTTTGGTTTGCGGATGACTAGGACATTCAGGAATGGCAGTGCTTCTTCCTTCTCTTTTTCCATCGTGAATTGGATATTTGGGTGGATGCTGTTCAGGTGGTTCAGGAATGAGACCAAATCTTCTTCTCTGTGGTTCCAAATGGTGAAAGTATCATCCACATATCAGAACCATGTTGTGGGCTTTTTTGGTGCTGTTTCCAGGGCTTGCTTTTCAAAATGTTCCATGTAAAAGTTTGCTATCACTGGGCCCCATCTATCTGTTCATAGAATTCCTTATCCCACTGGAAGTAGCTTGTGGTGAGGCAGTGTTTGAACAAGGCTGTGATGTCCTCAGGAAATATTTGTTGTGTGAGTGCCATGGTGTCCATTATGGGGACTTTGGTGAACAACATCAAAACTGATCAGTCTGTCTCCAGGTTTCAGTTTGATGTTGTAACATGTTATAAACCAACCTGGACACAAAATGCTATTTGAAAACACAGAAATTCTAGACCAAGCAAACAACTATCATGTCAGAATGCACAGAAAAGCTATTGAAATCCACAAGCACCTGGACAACTTCAACAGGAAAGAAGAAACCTTAAAAGTAAATGAAATCTGGCTCCCAGTTTTGAAATACAATAGAATCAAAACTCAGCACTTACAAAAGAATTCCACCCAGGGACAGGGGGATTCCAGCAGATAATGGCCCATCAACCAACCATTAGCCAAACAGACACTAATGAGCCTTGCATTTCTATACCCAGAAACTAACCATTCAATTACACAAATTTACATATACTCCCCAGCAGGGGTTCACAGCATATAAACTCCACACACACACCTACCCAAACATTCTCTGAAGATGCCAGCCACAGATGCAGGTGAAACGTCAGAAAGAAACTATTCCAGAACACGGTCTCACAGCCTGGAAAAAACCCAAGGAAAATCTATGGATACTGGCCATGAAAGCCTTCGTCTTCACATTTAACACAACTTCTTCCTAATTTCCTCACATACTATATATCCTCAAGGTCTGTAATCATTCTTGGTCATCTGTGAATGATTAGTTTTGGTGTCATCCTGTCCCTCTTAGAAGTGCACTTTTTTCTACTCCTTCCTGTTTAGTATGTTAAATAGGAAAAAGCATTACAGCATCTCACCCTCCCTGATACATTATATAATATAGTAAGGGGTGTCAAAAGTATAAGTATTCTTCACTCGTTCTGCAGTTGCACTGTCTGCTTCTGGGTTACCATTCATTGGGCTTGTTTAAACTAGCCCAACAAGTGTCTCTTCTGGGCTGTGTTCTAGTTTGCTTCCACCTGGATTTTTATTTTGGTCCAGGTAAGAATTAGTCAGTGGGCAATTGTTTTATGTCAATAAGCAGTGTCAGTTTCTTTATAACTGGGCATGTGGCAACACTGATTTTTCCTCTTCTTGGTGAACGGTCTACTTACAAAACATGTCTGTGTATGTAAAGATACCGGCATCCCATCTGTTAGCACACTCTTTGTTTCCTGAGTGACAAGAATGACATTTTAGCATTCTGTGGAATGATGTTCAGTGCCCTTAATGTTATACCCCACCACCACTAGCATGGGTTGGATCCAGAGAACAAATAGTGGAAAGAAGTAGAAGGGAGAACATATTCCTGAACCCTCCTTTCCTTGGCACACACACATGCATAGCCATGCATGTGCATGCACACACACATGTGCACACACACACACATGTGCGTGCACACACACACACACATACAGAATATCCTGTAAAGCTTATTCTGACAATGAGGGTTTGGGTTGTTGCATGGTGGGCTGAAGGAGAGGATGGAGATCACAGAAAATTGAACAAAGGTACCTCCAGTCACATTAACAAAAGACTCTACTCAGGTTGCACAATCTAACCCTTCTTCCTCCATCTATTGCACAGCAGCTCACTGATCACTGGAGTCTCCTGAAACTTTGGGGAGTGTTTGTTCTTTGAAGGGAGTGTTCATCTTTTGTCCACTGCCTTCCATGGGCATCCAAGCAACTAGGATTACAGGCTAAGTAGAGACCAAGATTACTAAATTGTGGCTGCTGTATTTCAGCCACTCATGAGAAGGCATGACTCACTAGAAAAAGAAAATAATGGTTGAAAAAGTAGACGGCAGACAGAAGAGAGGAAAACCATATGTCAGATGGCTAGACTCAATCAAGGAGGCCACAGCCCTGAGCCTGCAAGCAGAGTGGTTGAGGACAGGGGGTCTTGGAGGGGTCACCATGTCAAAGTTGACTCAAAGGCAGTTAACAACAAGAGGCACAGAGCAAAACTGCCCTCTCTGTCTCTTAGCAGTGCTTTTGAGATACCATATACTTTTGTCTCCTGTTTATACCTCATCAAACACAAAATGCATTAATGTGCTTGATCAGCAACCAATATTTTAAAACATGTGACTTAAGCCTTATAGAGTGGGATTTGCTACAAGCCTCTGGGAAGCTCCATTTCCATCCAGTCCACTTCAGCTTCACCCATTTTTAGGATAACGTTGAATAATGCATCAGTGCCAAAAGTCCTCTACTTTTAGCTGTGCAAACTTTCAAACTTTCTCTTTGCTGTTGTAAAAATGAGACTGGGGGGAGGTTAGCTTTCAGAGACCTCTTTGGTGTGGAGGAAGAAGGGAAAACCAGGCTGATTAATGTGAGAGAACACGCTGGAATTTCCCCTAAGTGCTGTCATTGAGTCTGCCTGGCTCAAGTTGCAGCATGTACCAATTATGTGACCAAACCAATACATCACTTTCTCATTAGGAACAACCCTCTCTAGAAAGGGGAGCTAACAGAGATTAGTCTTGAATGAAATAAGAAGCAAGTTCTGCTTTCAGAGTGGACTTTTCAGAGAGGTTTCTAGGGACTAAAGTTAATGCCAAAATACAGAATGTCCATTTGGACTAAAACAACATTCTCAGGGAACAATTTAAAGCATGATCCCTTGCACTTTTAATGAATTCCAAGTTGATTTCCTGTATCAATCATTAAGGCTACACATTGAAAACAGCTGCTTTTCAGCAAGGTGAGCATGATGTCTTGCCCATTATGTCCAGCTCAGACTAGGTATGTGATTTTTCCACAAACAGCATTAGAACCCATCATGTTAATTTGATTCTTTGATTATGCTTGTTATCTGAATTACCTTTGTAAAAACGGTTCCTTTTGATACTTGGATTCAAAGTGGCAATCAAAATGGAACCTAATGATGACAAAAAGACTAACCTAAATTGGAAACTCCTTTTCAGTTAATATGAGCTTCTCCTTGATTTTTCTTTAGCAAATGGTACCCTGTGTCTTATGTGCACAGCATGTCACTATGGCATGTCTTGGTCTGTATTGTCATCCATAGCAAATTATGGCATAGCAAGTAATTCCAATGTTAGCAGTTTGCAAGCCAGATATCAGAGAAAGGAAAGGATGTAAAAGTGTGAAGTCGAAGGCTTTCACGGCTGGCATCCATAGATTTTCCTTGTTTTTTTTTTCCGGGCTGTGAGGCCGTGTTCTGGAATAGTTTCTTTCTGACATTTCGCCTGAGGCTGGCTTCCTCAGAGAATGGTTGGGTAGGTGTGTATGTGGAGTTTATATGCTGTGAACCCCTGTTGGGGAGTATATGAAAATTTGTGTAATTGAATGCAGACTAGGTCAGCCAGAAAAATCAGCAGTAGCAGAACATGTTATAAACCAACCTGGACACAAAATGCTATTTAAAAACACAGAAATTCTGGACCAGGCCAACAACTATCATGTCAGAATGCACAGAGAAGCTATTGAAATCCACAAACACCTGGACAATTGCAACAGGAAAGAAGAAACCTTAAAAGTAAACAAAATCTGGCTCCCAGTTTTGAAACACAATAGAATCAAAACTCAACACTGACAAAAGAATTCCACCCAGGGACAGAGGGAGTTCAAACAGATAATGGCCCATCAACCAACCATTAGCCAAACAGACACTAATGAGCCTTGCATTTCTATACCCAGAAACTAACCATTCAATTACACAAATTTACATATACTCCCCAACAGGGGTTTCACAGCCTATAAACTCCACACATACACCTACCCAACCATTCTCTGAGGATACCAGCCACAGATGCAGGTGAAACGTCAGAAAGAAACTATTCCAGAACAAGGCCTCACAGCCCAGAAAAAACCCAAGGAAAATCGATGTAAAAGTGATTGTTCTTCTCCAGTATTCTTTCACCATTGCCTTGACCATAGCAACATTGCTTGTTGACACGCTTCATGGTTCAATATTTTGGGTTTTCTTCATATTTGTTTCTGTTTTTATGTAGCTGCTCTGTAACAGGGGTTTCTGAGAAACTCACATAGAAACATTACATTAAAACACAATATAATACAGTAAAAACATTTTTTAAAAAAAAGAGAAATAAAAACATGGAATCTCAAGATAAGGATCAGTGTAAAAACAAATGTGACTGTTATAGAGGTCTTCACCTAGTACCAAAATAACAACATACAGATGGCACCAGGAAGTTTGTATGTAGACACTTTTCCAAACTAAGATGCCACCCTACAGTTCTCCACTTCACCACATTTGGGGGAAGACACCCCCAAATGATCTGGACTTCAGATTCACTCAGATGCACATGGGACAAGCTGGTCTTTTTACGTTTTGGATTTGATCCCAGACTGTTTATGGCTTTAAATGTAAAATGGAGCTATTTAAATTGGACTGAGAAGCAAGTCCAGGAACCAGTGCAGTTTACAAAGTACGGGTGCCATGTAATAAAAAAAATGCCTAGTCGCAGTCAAACCTGTAGCATTGTTGTGGTCCAAGTGCCACTTATTTCTAAGGGCAACCTCTTGCATATCGAATTTCATGGGGAATTGTCAGTGCTGTAAGAATAAAAACATTGGTTTTGCATTATATTGGAGATGTGACCCTGAAATACCATGTGACAATTCATAACTCATAAGGGTTGAAGAACTATCAAACATGGAATAGGAAAAAAATTACCCCCACCCCCAGTACTGTTGGGATACATTTGATCCCACCAGTTGATAAAATATTAATTAATGCACTGTTCATTTATAAAAGGAAAAACTGAGCCTATTGGCTTTGATAGAATATAAAATCCATAGTGTAAAAGAAACTGAACCATTTGAATTGAACTTATGATACTTTAATATATTTTTATTTTTAATGTTAATACTACTGCCCTGTAAATAGATGAAGCATTTTTGTTTATTATATTATTAAGACTATTGCAGTTTAAATCTCTGAAGATCTACTCTGAAACAAGCCTCACTGAGTTTTATTCTCAGCTGAGTATGTATAATATTGTAGCTTTTAAATGTACTATTTGAACCAGCACACTGTAATAGACATCTGGACTTTCAAATTGCCATTGGGTCATTCTGAAGATTATTTACATCTCGGCCAGTAGCTAACAGTAGCTGACACATACTGCGGTTTCATCTAACCCAGCTTCTCCATATAACTTTTTTTGTTTTCATGAGGAAAACATGAAGTATGATTTGCCCTAGATTGCTTCAGTCCCTTCTTAGGTTTTGTCTTTGTATTTCCAGTTTGTTCAGATTGAGGTATGGCTATGTTTCATCTTATTATGTTGGTAAAATATATCATACTGGAGTGGACTTTTTGTTGAAAATGGCTTTCAGAATAACTCTTGACCATAATCTAACACAGTGGCTCCCAAACTTATTTGGCCTACCTCCCCCTTTCCAGAAAAAATATGACTCAGCGCCCCCTGGAAATTAATTTTTAAATTTTTTTAATAGCAATTAAACAGAAGGATATATGTATTAATGCTTCTACCTTTTTCGTAAAATATAGTAAAGAAAAGTGTAAATTAGAAACATTGAAGTTTAAATTATGAAACTATTTATTGACCACAGAATAGAAAGGTAATACAAAAAAAGCTAAAACAGTTGCAATCTCCTTAATGAGAAGGATGTGGCAGGGGGTTGGACTAGATGACCCTTGTGGTCTCTTCCAACCCTACAGTTCTATGATTCTATGAACCTGGTATGCTGCTACCAATTTAGTAATCCTCGGCTCTATTTTCGTCAGCAGTAATCTTAAATTACCGCGATTGACTATTTGCAATCGGTTTCTTTTTCTTTTTCTTTTTCTTTTTTTTTTTGGTTACCGCACTGATTCCACGTTTCACTAAATATGATGAAGGAAATGCAATTAAGAACTTTTGAATTACAGCCCATATTTCAGGATAAGCCGTAGGGATCTCCTTTTGCAGCCAGAATTATTGGTAGCCGCTTTTGAATTTAAATTTCAATTCATCATTTGTAGTTATTTCCATCATTTCTTCTTGTAACTGTGGAGATTCTTCTGTGTTTGCACTTGAAAAACGATCCAAAATCCAATCAGGTATGTTCATTTTCAAAATATCTTCAAATCGTTGATTAAAATATGAATGGAGAGCATCCAAGTGCGCACAATAAGAAAGTATGTCTTCATCCTTTTTTTTCTGCTCCTGATAAATTTGGGAACTGGTTGAATTCCCCTCATCCAAAATTTTGTTTGTACAGAAGAGTTTTGTCACAAATGCAGAAATCAAAGATTTTGTTTTTATTAAATTCAGTTCATCACCTTGAAGGTGAAGATTGCTTCCATTAAATTTTTGAAACAAGTCAGTCAAGTAAGCGATGTCACTTTTGGATTGAATTAAATTGGATCGTAAAGCATCATTTCTATCTTTCAAGAACTCCAGCACCGAGTTAAACAGCTTATAAAACCTATCTAAACAAGCACCCTTTGACAACCGACGAACTTCTGTATGAAGCAGCAAACAATTAAATTCTTCATCGTTTTCAATAAAAAGCTGTTTAAAATAATCTGTCATTCAATGATTTGCTTCTGATTGTGTTGATCGCTTAAATTACATATTGTAATGAATTATGTAGGCGTGCACTTAATTTTTTGGCAACTAGATGTTGACAATGGATGATACAGTGTACTGTGAATGCATTTGGCACCTCCTTTTTTAAATATGCAAGAAAACCCCTGTAGCGCCCTACCATTGATGGAGCACCATTTGTGGCTACTAAGATATTACTCAGAGGTATTTCTTTTTCTTTAAAAAAACTCATCCAATGCATGAAATATTGATTCTCCTTTAGTATCAGTGTGTTAATATTCAGCAAATAATAATTCTTGGCAAATTTGTTCTTCCTTTGTGAACCGCACATATGCTAAAAGTAAAGCTTCATTTCCTAACAAAGTTGACTCATCAAGTTGAATAGAAAACCAAGATGTTTTTAAATAGCCACACAATGAATCTTCAACATCTTGAGCCATTTCATCAATTCTTCTTTGCACTGTATTATTGCTCAACGAAATTTTCCTGATAATATCAGATTACGTCACTTATAGCCGGTATAATTAGTTGTTCACCAATAGTATGAGGTTTTCCCGATTTGGCAATCATTAACGAAATATTGTAAGAATCAAGCAAGCCGTCGCCATCTTGTGTGGTTGCGGTTGAAAAGAGTTTTGCCAATGTCAGTTGTTTGATAAAGTTTTCTTTTAGTGTTTGAAAATAAGATAAATCCTTATCTTCTTTATTATCATGAATTTTAGTCAAATGTTCTTATAGTCTGGAAGGCTTCATAGCTTCGTTTGATAAAACTTTCTGGCAAATCAGGCACATTGGTAATGTATTGTTTACAGGCGACTCAATAAAGCCATATTTCAAATATTCGATATTATATTGTCTACATTTTTTCTTTGGTTGAGCCATTATTATCTGTAGAAAAAATAAATTTTTTATGGAGGTATTTTTATTTTTATTTTTTTTTGTAATTTTTTGAAATATTTTTTGTAAAAAATAAACTAAAATAAACACTAATGAAATAAATAAACATGATATTATTAATTGTAAAGCGCATATAATTATTACAAAATAAATAAATAATACTTACCAATTATAGTCGCACTATTTGTTAGTTAACTTTAACTTGTCACAATATCACAACAATCTAATTTAGGACTTTTTCGGACAGAGAACTACACCGCAAGAAGGGTTGTTCCTCTTGCGACACTGCTGCACGGCAAGGGGGGGGCGTTTTGTATGACTCCGTCCCCCTGCCGATTCTGTTCCAGTACAGATCGCAGCTCCAGCATCATATTTGGCCGTTTCTTAATGACGATCAACTTCCATGATTAAGAAATGGCCAAATATGATGCTGGAGCTGTGATCTGTACCGGAACAGAATCGGCAGGGGGACGGCGTCATATGAAATGCCCCCCCTGCCGCACAGCAGCGCTGCAAGAGGGACGACCCTCCTTGCGGTGTGTTTCTCCATCCGAAAAAGTCTTTAGTTATATTACGCCATAATTTTCCCATAATAATTACGGGAAATCTGATTCATAGCTCCAAAATCTACTGGTAGTACTGCCAGTAGCCACTACTGCCACTGCCATTCCAGGCTTTAGCCTTGCGATCGACCAATCGCACGAGTGGTAGTTGCCCGCAGCAATGCTTGTAGTGCTCCCTTGGTTTGGAACGGCAATTCAGTGGAACCACATGAACAGTAGCAGTGCGCGATTGCACATACCTCAATGCAAGTGAGGGAGTATGCGGGAACCGAGCCAACGTCCAGTACATTGTTCAAAGAAAAATTAAGCGTTATGAACGGAATACATAAATAATTTTTTTCTAAATCTTCTCTTTTTTCTTTTATGCTTTCACCGCCCCTTACAGTTATTCATCGACCCCAAATGCACCTGTGGCCATCACCGCCCCCCTGGATCACTGCAGCGCCCACCAGGGGGCGGTAGCGCCCGCTTTGGGAATCACTGATGTAAGAGCAATAGCTCATTCTGTGATGTGACATGCAGGAAGTGCTTGTGTTTACTGAGTGAATGTTTCCATTTTCCAGATGACAGAGCAGAGGAAGCAAAAACAGCGTATTGGGCTCCTAGGACATCCTCCTTCTATCAATGTGAACCCACAGCAACCAGCATAAATTGGACGAGTGACTTGTCTCCCCAACGTACCCCCACTCAGCAACACTTCATAACAAAAGTTGAGATTCACTTGAAGAAGTAAATCTCTTAAAGCTGCTTCTGTGTATTTCTAGCTCTTGTAAATAACCCTGTTTTTATACTATGTGTATAGGACTGCTGTGAGAAGGTATGGGCTTATATATATTGGCACATTAATGGAAGGGGCGGACTGTATTGTTCCCCCCAAATGCCTTTTTATAGGAAGAAGTGAAGGGCACACCAAACTTGCACTTGAAAAATGATTATTAACTAAAATAGTATGTGATCTCTATTTTGTATTTAAGACTTCAGATAGCTAGTATTTATGTTTTTTATACAGTTGTGCAATATGAATTATGCAATCACACTATACGTGTTCCTTACTTCTGTGTGTCCTCAAGGGAGTGCACATCTTTGAATCTGGTGTCGTCTTATATCATTTACTAAATGGCATCCAATGACAGCTAAGTGAGGTTGCTGCCAAACTGTGTTCCTAGCAAGGTTTCATTCTCCAGGGCATTTTTATAACATATGGCATTCCAAAAGATTGACACGTTCATGCTGCCTCTTCCCTCAACCAACATTCCCCTTGATCTTTTTTAATTTTAAAAGAAAAAACAGTAAACAAGCAAAAATGTTAATTTATTTTCCCTGCTTCCCACTTTAGAGCTTACAGTTTCTTAGCTGACAGTTCCATACAGCCCAGAAAGCTGTAGAAGAGACTCAAGCATTCATACATGAAGAAATCTTGAAGGGAAGTTTTATTTCTCTATGAAAAATTTAAGCTAAAATGATTGTACACTGCTGGCAGATCAATGTAATTTTGTAGGGAAATTGTTTTCCTTCCTTCCTTCTTGCCTTTATTTCTTCCTTCCTTTCTTTTTTCTTTTCTTTTTCTTTTTTGTGTGCCATATTGGTTTAGAAGAACACAGAAGGGTTTCCAGAATGTACCACCATAGTCTATCATCTATATATTTTGTTGCTCTGACAGATGTACTTTTCCTTCAGTCATGCATTGCACCAATTGAAGTATGAACTATCCCTTTTAGGACTCATAGCTGAGCACTGATTTTTGTAATGACTTGCAAAAGAGCCACTAGTTTTTGGATAGTGTTTTCAGTTTCTTTCCATTATGGTCACTTTTTTTTTTTTTTTGTTCCTGATGGCTGAAAAAAAAAAGTTCAGATGTTGCCTAGTTTTGTACATGCTCCTCATTTTACAGAAATGAAATATCTGCTTTTTTAAAAAAAAGCAGAGAAATGAAATATGCTTATTAAAGTTTGTAAATGCATAAATATAGATATTTAAATAAATGATGAAATAATGATGTACAGCGCTTTAGTGTGACGTCTCATTTTTCTTCAGCAGTATTAACCTTTCTACCCCAGTTCCCTTTCTTGACTCTTGTGGAGATCTGGGTGAAAAGCATACAAGTGGACTGGGTTTCTAAGCTAGCTTTGAAGCTAGGATCCATTGTCAATAAGAAAGACCTGACTGGAATGCTGCACATTCATTGCAGTAAACAATAATTATTCCCACGTCCTGTCATTTAACAAGCTGAAACTCTCATCACATAGACAGTGTTTTTCCTTAGGATACAGACTGAAATTGGTTTTAATCAGAGCTCAGGAAAGTTTATTTTTTGACTACAGCATCTAGACTCCCCCAACCATTATAGACAGTGGCCATGTTGGATGAGGTATCCTGGGAGTTGTGGTCCAAAAAAAGTAAATTTTCCAAGCTCTGTTTGTAGTTAGTAATATGCAGTCTTTCCTCTATAGTGAATGGGTTTTTACTGAACAGTCTCTCTCTCTCTTTCTCTCTCTCTCTCTCTCTCTCTGGCTTTTCTTCGCAAACGATGTTGGATTATCACCTTAATGATCACTTGCTAAGGCGATAAAACAGGATGAACATTTTCTGTTTTGCTTTATCACACTAGTGCACCTTGGACAACACAAGAACTAATGTGAGTAAATCACTTGCGGCCACTGTCAGGAATGTGATGCTTCTGAGGGCTTCTGAGGCCAGAAAAACCATTTAGACATGTCACTGCTGCTGTGAGATGCCAATACTACGAGGTACTTTGATTTTTTCCCCGCGTGTAGATAGGCCCCTGGTTAGTACTTGGATGGGAGACAGCCAATGAATACCAGGTGCTGTTGGCTATATTTCAGAGGAAGAAACTGGCAAAACCACCGCTGAGGATTCCTTGCCTAGGGAAACCCTATAAAATCCCTGTGATTTGAAAGTGCGTGCACACACACACACACAAGGAATCAGGTTGGGTTTTTGATCAACAGTCTTTCAGAGGGGCTGTGGTGTGCTACTGCTGTAGGCAGACATGTAGCTTGCAACAGACAGTTGGTGGCAGTCAATATATTAAAATCTTGGGCAGGGGGAATGAACAATTGAGAAGCACCTCAGACACAAATGAAGCCATGTCTCTCTCTGGCTTTTCTTCGCAAACGAAGATTCAGGAAGGACTCCGCCCGCACTTTCTGCAAGCGCACTGATGACTGAAAAGGCCAATCCGAGTTAAACAAGTCCAGTTGCAGAAAGCACAGCTTAGGTGAATTGTATAGGACAATAGGACATTATTCTGTTTGAGGCTGGGAAAATCAGGGGCCCTTCCACACTACAAAAGATTTGCAGTTTGGGGAGAGGCATTTAGAATCCTCAGCCAGAGAGAGCTGTAACATCTCCCCAAACTACAGACCCCAGGATACCTAAAAAGTGGCCATGGCAGTTAAAAGGGAGCGCAGCGCTATTTGTCTGTAGTTGGAGTTCTACATCTGCTTATACAAAGTAATAAACTATTTCTTTCAGGTCCACATGCTATATAGCTCAATTAATTTATAGAGAATTTAAACTCTAAATTTACATTTAAGGCCATAACAGGATAGGGTTGTTTTGTTGTTGTTGTTTTTGTTTTTGTATTTTCCGCCTGCCTGTTAAGCCTGGCATTATCTATCAAATACTCAGCAAATAATGCAAATTACTTTGTATACTGCAAAATGTAAGAGTTTCTCTGTTAATGATGTAACATATATAAGCATAGTCATAAAATTAGATGTTACCATTCATGATAATTCAGTTGGTATTGAGAACTCATTAGTTTCACTTGCATGAATGTGACAGCACCAAGTCATCAAGGGCGGGGGGGGGAGAACAAAAATTCCAGTGCTGATTGATATTAAGGGTATATCCACACTGCACAATTATAGCAATTGTATACCACTTTAATTGTCATGATATTTGCCTATGGAATCCTGGAATTTGTAATCTGGGGAGGTATTTAGAATTCTCCACCTGAAAGCTCCAATGCTGTAGTTCAGGAGAGAGGACTAGAGAACTCCATCCCAAACTATAATTCCTAGCATTCCATAGGATGGAGCCATGGCAGTGAAAGTGGTATCGAAGTGCTAGCATTGTGCAGTGTGGATACATCCTTAGTTCACTATTGTTTACAATTAGCCACAGACTGAATCCAATGCATTGACATTATTGTTAATGGCATTCTTTACAAAAATAAAATATAATAAAAATAAACCTGAACATAAAACCCCTTTCTGCCCAGAAAAATTCTATTTAATTTTTGGGCCCTTTCCTGAGAACAATAAGTGGGATATGTAGTAATTTTGTTTTTGCCACACTTTTTTCTGTCCCCTCCATTGGCCATCTTCCCAACATCCTCGCTGGAGTTTTTCACTGCATGATAGCACAAGGCATTGAAAAAAGCACTGGACAACAAAATATGAGGGAGTAGGGAACAGAAGGATGAAGCCCAAGCATTCTGCCTTGTAGTATGGCATGTATCTATGGAAAAGAAGCTACAGAGTGTGAGAGAGGAGGCAGTTGGATGGATTGACAACAACAAAGAAGATGGACAGAGCAAGCAGAGGGGGAGAGCCAGAGGCATTAATAGGCTCAGAGGAAGGAAATGCTGATGACATATAGAGCTAAAAAATGGAAGAGAGAGAATGGAAAAGGGAGGTTGTGGCAACACCACAGATACTGCTGACCATATATCAGAGGAGGAGAAAGTTTTCAAAGAGGTGAGAAAGTAAGAGAGATCAAACAGCTGGGGAGAAAGGGGAAGTGGGGTCAAAGGTGACATGACCAAAAAGTAAAAAGATTCAAATAATCAAACAATGTAGTTACCGGTATATAATTAATTTTCAACATTTTACCAGGCTTATTTTTTGGCCAGAGACAAAGAATATGATGAAAGTGTTTTGTTTTGTTTTTTACAGTTGCAGATGGATTAAAACTTCCAAGTTTCAAGAAGAAATGCTTTTCTCCCCCAAAGAAATATAGCTGTTTAATAATAATAGTCAAAACAGCTCTATTCCTTTGGGGAAAATAATGCTTCTTCTTCATGGTCTCTGTGAATCCACACATAAAGGGTTAATCCTGCACCTGCGCAGTAGCATTCGGAAGTCGTTAGAGTCAATAGCTATCTAATTTAATTTTTGGCGGTAATCCCGCCCACCATCCCTCTAGGCTATATAGGCCCTCCTCGAGCCCGCCTTCTCAGTTCCTTTTTTTCTGCCGCGTTAGCAGCATGAGGAACATTGTTGGAGTCATTAGTCTTTAGTCTAGTATTTCTCCCCCCCCCCAACGGTTTTTTGTACCCTGGTTTGGATCTTCAGACTGTCTTTGGTAATTCTTCGGATTCTGGACTGTATTTTGGCGAGTCTTCTCGGTACGACCTCAGAATTGATCACGGACTTCGAACTCGTGAGTGTCCCCCGTTTCTGTTGATGATGGCATTGATGGGCTTCTTTAAGACCTGTTTAACCTGTGGGGCAAAAATGCCTGAGTCGGACGGGCATTCTAATTGCTTGATGTGCCTGGGCGAGAGACATGATGTCCGCTCTTGTTGCCACTGCAATGCCTTTACCCCTCAAGCAAGGCGTAACAGAGATAAAAGGCTGAAGGCCCAGCTGTATGAGCATGTTTTGTCGGGCTCAGCCTCCTCATCGGCCCAGAGAACCCCAGTACCGTCGGGTTCGTCTCAGGCCCCTAAACAATCATCTAAGGAGACGCCCAAGCCCAAATCCCGGGACCGGGAAAAGGTGGGGGCTAAGAGCACATCCTCGAAACCGAGGAAGCACAGCTCCAATACCGTGGATGGTACCGTCTCGAAAGGCACCGCCGGTACCGCTCCTAGCCACGCTACGCAAGAGCGGCCGAAAGACAAACATAAGGTGGTGAGACTTACCTCACTGAAGACCACGCCTCAAGAGCCCCCTAAAAAGAGGAAGAGGAAATCTGATGATCCTCTACCGAGTGGCACGCAGAGAGGCAGAACCCCACAACCGGACCGCTCCCCGGGCCTGAGGTCCCCGGTGGTCTCCCCACTCAGACTCAGACTCTCCAAGCTCCGACCGCCGTCGAGGGAATCAACTCTGACATCTGTAGTGGATGATCGGGACCGTGAGCTGTCGGAAAGCAAACTTCAGGACCCATCCCCGGATCTTAGAATTGTGGAGGTGTCAACCACTTCGGTCGAGAGGGACGGACGCTGCCGGTCCCGTTCAAAGTCGGCCACACCGACATCCCATCAGTCCCGCTCACCTCAGACGATCCCGTCTCGATCAGCCTCACGCTCCAGGTCCCACTCGGTGCAGTCCCACCGGTCGCCCACACCACACTGGTCTCCACACCGCTCCCAATCCCACTCACCAGGATGACCCCGCTCTCTGGAAGGATCCCCACAACGGTCCCGGACGCCCCGGCGGTCCCGCTCACCGAGACAATCCTCGTGTCGGTCCCGGACGCCTCGGCGATCCCGCTCACCACAGAGACCTCACAGATCCCGTTCTCTGAGACAAAGGCATCGGTCCCGCTCGCCACGACGACCTCGGTCCTGGTCGCTCTCCTCTGGCTCATACATGTCTGACCTGGGCACATCAGAGGAGGAATGGCTATGGGAGCAATACAGCCACCTATACTACGACCGCCCGCCTAGATACCACCGGTATCACCCCTTCAGTCGCTACTGGGACCATGACCCTCGGCATGCCTACTATGAGGATACCTTCGACCCCTCGCCACGCTGCAGACACAGAAGGCATAGGGACCCCCCTCGGTCCCCACCACACACCCCGGAGAAGGAGCGCCATCAACCCACTAGACCACCAACGGAGTCTACACCAAAGTCAGGGACCGGTACCGCACCCACGGACTCTGGGAAAGAAAAGGAGCCTACCCCATCGAGGTCGGTCTCCAGGTCACCCTCTAAAGAGAGGCCAATCCCTCACAGGTCTCCCCCACGAGGCTCACCATCAGGGGCTACGGTACCGTCCAGGCCACATAGGAAAAGACGGCCAGATCCCCCGGTATTGCCGAGAAGGTCACCGTCGAGGACCCCCTCGGCTTACTCCTCGGAGTCAGAGTCCTGGTCCTCTACTCCATCCCTGAGGCCATCACCAGTTCCAGAGGGAGCCCGCCCGGACCCGCCCTCCCCAATGGACGATATGAAGGCATTCGCTGACTTCATGCACAGGCTAGCTGGCACACTGAGCATTAAAACCACTCCGCCTGGAAAGGAAGTGGATGACCCTATATTCGAGGACTTGCAACAAAGGGCACCGTCCCTTCCCTCCCTGTCGATCTCCCCATACTTGCTGCAGGTGTTGAAGTCATCCTGGTCGACAGCCTCCTCATCCCCACCTACATCCAGACGCCTAGACCACCTGTACCGCGTGTGCACAGATTCGGTGCCATGGCTTTCATTCCACCCCAAGCCTAACTCAGTGGTGGTCGAAACAGCCCAGATGAAAATCTCTCAGAGGTTACATTCATCAAAGAAGGCAAGAAGTTGGACGTAATAGGGCGCAGGTTCTATTCATCTGCCTGCCTCCTCACTAAAATGACATCTCATGCAGCATGTATGGGGGCCTACCAGAAGTTCCTCTGGGACATGTTGGCTGTCCATATCTCAAAGCTGTTGGAACAGGACCAGAGGATCATCAATTCCTTTCCTTCAGGGAGGAAGGCCTAGCACTGGCGGGGTACCAGCGGCAATTCGCCAAACATATAGCCGAGTGTACGGGAAAAATTGTGGCCAGCTCCATTGCGGCCCGCCACCACGCTTGGCTCCGATCATCGGGACTGTCCCATATGGCGCACTCCATCATTGAGGACCTCCCCTTCGATGAACTGGGCCTGTTCCATGCAGACACTGACGCGAAGCTGGAACATGCAGAGAAAATGAGGTCAACGGCCAAGAAGTTTGGTCTGCCGACCACCCACCAGCCTTCGAGACCACGACTGCCTTTTCGCAGGCTGGGATCCTCCTACAGAAGAAGACTTAGCCCGCCGCCCACCCGGACACGCCAATCATCTTCCTACCAACCCCACAAGAAATTCCAGTCTTTCAAGCCCAAACCACACTTCACTAAAAAGAAGACGGACTCAACCAAACAATGGGCTTGACTCCGAAGGGCCATTACCACCTACCAGCACCATCTCCCCTTCATTCCATACTCCACCCTCCCCTGCCAGCCGCCTCTACGATGCATTCCACTCCTGGCAGCTTATAACTTCAGACCACTGGGTCCTGAACATCATATGAAGCGGCTACTACATAGATTTCGAGGAACTCCCACTGCCGGCGCCCCACAGGGTAACCCCACCCTCCCTACCAATCATAGAAGAAGTCAACAGTCTCCTACAAAACAGCGCCATAGAGCGAGTTCCCCGCTCAAAGATGGGAGGCCTTTTTCTCTCCAGGTACTTTGTAATCGAAAAGAAGGATGGTGGATTCCTCCCCATCCTGGATTTAAGAGACCTGAACTCATTTGTCTGTTCGCAGAAGTTCCGCATGGTCACACTCCCATCCATCCTCCCCTTCCTGGAAAAAGGAAACTGGTTTGCCACCCTGGATTTGAAGGACGCTTATTTTCACATACCTATCGCGCCCTCCCACAGGAGATTCCTTGCCTTCGCAGTTGGCGGCATGGCCTTCCAGTTCAGAGTTTTGCCATTCGGCCTCTGTACAGCTCCAAGGGTCTTTACAAAATGTATGGCGGTGGTAGTGGCCTGGCTCAGACAAAAAGGTGTTGTGATGTTCCCGTATCTGGACGATTGGCTTTTTACAGCTCCCTCAGCCGAAAAACTGGACAGAGACATCAGAATGACCCTTGCCTGGTTGCAATGCCTAGGACTGATGGTGAACTACGAAAACTACGAAGGGAGCACCTTCAGCCCTCCCGAACTGTCAGATTTATAGGGGCCTCTCTAGATTCCATCACAGGAAAAGCGTACCTCCCAGACGACCGATTTCAGACGCTACACACAACAGTACAGAAGTGCATCAGATGAAGGAGATCCACGGTGCGAGACATACAACAAGCCTTAGGCCACATGGCCTCCACCACGGCAGTCACACCTCTCACACGGCTCTGTATGAGGCCTCTACAAAGCTGGTTCATTCCGAAGTTCAAACCGTTTGTTCACAGTCCACTCAAACTACTCACCATTCCCCGCCCGCTCAGGAAGTCCCTCCTCTGGTGGACGGACCCTCGCGCAGTCCAGAGGGGCTCCCAATTCGAGCAACTGAATCTCACAAGGGCCATCATGACGGACGCCTCGCTGTCGGGCTGGGGAGCGCATTCCGACGGTCTGTCCATCAGGGGGCGTTGCTCGCAGAAAGAGGAAGCCCTGCACATCAATGCCCTAGAGCTACTAGCTGTGTTCAAGGCCTTAAGGGTGTTCGAACCTTCTCTGAAGGGTCAGGTGGTACAGGTGGCCTCAGACAACACTACTGCAGTGTTCTACATAAACAAACAGGGAGGAACACACTCATGGACTCTACTCCGCCTCTCCCTTGACCTTTGGGAGTGGTATGTAGAACGAGACATCACCCTAATGGCCATACATGTCCCAGGGCAGAGCAACGAACTGGTGGATGCGCTCAGCAGATCGACCACCAGCAATCACGAGTGGTCGCTGAATCATCAGATCCTTCTCTCTCTCTTCTCACAATGGGGCAACCCAGTGATAGACCTCTTCACCTCCAAGGACAACGCAGTATGCCCATTATTCTGCTCCAGAAGCCGCCAGTCACGGGACAGCCTAGGGGATGCGTTCCTATGGCACAGGGAAGGCCCCCTGCTTTATGCCTTCCCTCCCTTTCCCCTCATACCCAGAGTGATCTCGAAGGTGCAGCAGGACAAAGCCAAGTGCATCCTGATAACCCCATGGTGGCCTCGCCAACATTGGTTCACACCACTGCTCAGACTGGCCCGGGGGCGATACAAGTGCCTCCCGCAGACACTGGACTTGCTGTCAATGGCGAATGGCCAAATCCTTCACCCGGATCTCAAACTGATCAACCCAACGGCCTGGCTGATCACAATGTGGAATTCCCTTTCAGATGCAGCACAGAAAATCGTCAAGGCGGCTCACCGTCCATCAACAGTGAAAGCCTATAACTACAAGTGGAATAAATTCTGTTCCTTCCTGGAGGAGAAAGGAATCCCGCAGAGTCAAGCGGGCCCCTCCAATCTGATGGACTTTCTGGCCTCTTTCTCAAACAGGAATTTCTCTACCTCTTCAATCAAAAGCTATGTGGCAGCTGTGTCCTGGCACTTGCAACGCATGGGCAAACCATCGTGTTTTAGAGACCCCAGGGTCAAGGCCTTCCTTAAAGGATACACCAAATTGCACCCGCCCGCACTGGGACCCATCCCCGCATGGAGTCTTGAGATGGTTTTAGCAGCTCTATCCAGGACCCCCTTCGAACCGATGGCCACGTGTGACCTTCGTCTCGCCTCCATGAAGACAGCGTTCCTAGTCGCGATCATGTCAGCAAGACGGGCCAGCGAACTGTGTACTCTGCGGGTGGACCCACCGTACACCCGTTTCCACCAAGACAAGGTGGTACTAAGGCCAGACGTCGTTTTCCTGCTGAAGGTTGTATCCTATTTCCACCTCAACCAGGACATCGTGTTGCCAGCCTTCTTCTGGCACCCGTCGGATGACCTAGAAAGGTCCCTCCACCACCTGGATGTAAGGCGGGCCCTAGCCTTCTACATAGAGAGGACTTCACAGCTAAGGAAGACTAATAGACTCTTCGTCTGCTATGCGGGCCCGAGGAAAGGCGAGCCAGTGTCCTCGCAGCGTTTTTCAAAATGGGTGTCTACAGCGATCAAACTGGCCTACCAAACTCTGGGAAAATGACTGCCGGAACCCATCCGCAGCCATTCGACCAGAGCTACCTCCACATCAACGGTGTTCCTGAATGGAGTGCCTATCCAGGACATTTGCAGGGCAGCCACCTGGGCGACCCCCCTAACTTTTGTTAAGGTGTATAAGGTGGACTCGGCTTCCAGAGAGGACGCGGCGTTGGGCTGTGCAGTCCTCATGTCTTACGTTGCAAAGAGATCCCTATAGGGATCATAATCACACTGACACCGGGGACTGGTGTCTCTCAGCTACCTCCTCCAGTAAATAAAGCAGCCCCTGCAGTTTGTTTCAACTCTAACATGGTCTATGGTGTCTCTTTCTCCTTCCTCTTACACAGGACACCCCTCCTCCAGGATATAAGCTTGCTAATCTACCCTTTATGTGTGGATTCACAGAGACCACGAAGAAGGACAGGTTGCTTACCTGTAACTGTAGTTCTTCGAGTGGTCATCTGTGAATTCACACAATCCCACCCATCCTCCCCTCTGGTGTCCTAGGCTATCTCCTCAAAAAAAAAAAGAGAGAGAGAGAGAGAGAAGGGGAGAAAAATTGCTCCTGACCGTAGGCTGCAACCGCAGCTATTCGGAACTGAGAAGGCGGGCTTGAGGAGGGCCTATATAGCCTAGAGGGATGGTGGGCGGGATTACCGCCAAAAATTCAATTAGATAGCTATTGACTCTAACGACTTCCGAATGCTACTGCGCAGGCGCAGGATTAACCCTTTATGTGTGAATTCACAGATGACCACTCGAAGAACTACAGTTACAGGTAAGCAACCTGTCCATTTCTTTCTCAACTTTGTTCTAAGTACCTATATGATCTTGGAAACTAGGCAGAGTCATCCCTGGTTAGTACTTGGATGGGAGCCTAGAAAAGAATTTCAGATGCTGTAGGCTATATTTCAGAGGAAGGAACTGGCAAAACCACCTCTGAGTATTCCTTGCTTTCAGTGGTGATTTAGAAATATTTCAGTGAAGTACAGTTTGACCCCTGTATCCACGGGATTGGTATCCATGGTTTCATTTATCCACGTCCAAACAAATATGTCCTCTCTAGCCCTTGCCTAGGTCTCCAACCAGAAGTTGGGCCTGAAGTAATTCATTTCAATAGGGTTTGCTATTATACATGATTTCACGTATCCATGGTAAGTCTGGGAATGTATCCCCTGCAGATATGGGGGTGACCCATATTAATTATTTTAAATACAGTCCTGTGTCCAAATGGTGACTAGAAATACTATAGGCTAAGGAAATTTTCAGACAACCCAAATATGGCGTGATAATGACACCAAGAGACTGCTAAAGTACTTGATTTCCAGATGACGTTGTCCTGTCTTATTATGCTCCCATGCTGCTCCCATTCCACCAGTGGTTCTTTTTATTGATAGGCTAAGCCATCAATAGATCGCCTGTTCCATTTTTTTAACGGAATGACAGGCGAGCAAAAAGGTGCCCGTTATGTTGGCATGATCCCTGCTTTAGTGGGAGGTCCGTGCCAAACACTTCCGGGTGCAATCGGAGATCCAGGTAAGTCACACACTTTTTTGTACCCTCCCCGGGTTACTTGTAAGCTTTTAAGTATGCTTAGGTGCTTGGTTTTATTTTTTAAAGTATATTTTTTGTTTTACTTTTGAATTTCCCGTGCGCTTGTCCTCTCACGAGAACGGCCCAGGATTTCAACAAGGAAGTGAATGCAGCTCCGGAGACCTGCATTCACTCCTGGGCTGCCGGTGTGGGGGGGGAGCGGGAAGAGGTGGCAAAGGTAGGTGTCTGAAACGTTTCGTTCTCGTGCCGGGACAGGGTCGGGAGGGGGACAGGATAGAATATAGCGAGACGGGGACACTTTTTTCGTCCCCGTCTGATAATCTCCTCAATTAATAAATCATATATGCCTATGAATATGTGCTTAATTATTAATTTCAACTTCAGGCATTTGAACAAGTACAAATGGATATAGGGATCTATTTTCTTTTAGTGTATCACCAGCATATGATTTTAATGAATTATAAATATAAATTGATTTAAATGGAAAAATTAATTGACTTACCTTCTTTCAGGTGTTGCTACTGTTCCAAACATCAAGTAAGAGGTTGAGGGATCACCCTCATTCACTCTGTGCTTGAATCACCCTGATATAGGTGTAAAAGAGCAGTAACCTTTACAACCCGGAGGGGGAGAAACTTGCTGCTAAACTCGAACTCTTGCCACTAACCAATACAAATGGCCACACATGAGAGGGAAGCTCCTCAGCCATGTTTTAAGTGTTTGAGGTATTTTTAATGTGTTGTGAATGTAGAATGCCTTTTTCCCTAATTTTGTTTTAGGATTTCTTTCTGGCTCTTGTTCCCTGTCTTGCTCTTATTCTCTTTCTCTTATTCTTCAATGAGTCCATCCTAAGAAATGGGAGGAAATCATAGAGGTTACTGAAGAAGGGGAGGGAGAACTGGAGTTAAACAGCAGCATAGGGATGATCCTCCCCTCACTCAGGAAGAAGCAGCTGCTGAGCGCTATAACTGCTAAATGGTTTCTCCAAAATCTTTCTATTGAGAATAAGAAGACTATTCTTGTTACCTGTTGTATCCTTCTCTCTCAAGTTCAAAACAAGGAAAAAACTGTGGGTGGGGGATGTGAAAACAAGGATACGATTTTTCTCCATTTTGGTAATGCTTTTTAGTCCAATAATGTAGCACTGAGTAAGAATTAACATCATTAACATTACATTACATCCTTCGTAGAATCAGACCACAAGGGTCATCCAATCCAATCCTCTGCCATGCAGGAATACATAATCAAAGCACTCCCAACAGATGGCCACCCAGCCTCTGTTTAAAAAACCCCAAAGAAGGAGATTCCATCACACTCTGAGGCAGCACATTCCACTGCTGAACAGCTCTTACTGTCAGGAAGTTCTTCCTAATGTTCAGGTGGAATCCCTTTTCCTTACAGTTGCCCCTCCACATTCACAGCTTTCACATTTGCGGTTCCAATTATTTGCGGTCAGCCACCCCTCTGCCTTTCCTAAGCTGCGATGGGGCTACCCAGCCCCATCATGGGCTCAGGAAGCAAGGGGGGTGCTTGGCAAGCCTTCCCCATCCAGCCACCCACCCACCCCTCCACACTTCCCCAATCCACGATGAGGCTGCCCAGCCCCATCACGGGTTTGGGAAGTGCGGGGGTGGTGGCAAGCCTTCCCCGTCCAGCCACCCACCCCTCCACGCTTCCCCAATCTGTGCAGCCCCATCGCAGGTTTGGAAATCGTGGGGGGGACTGGTGGCTGGCAAGCCTCCCCCCATCCAGCCAGCCCCATTCCGCTTCAGGAAGGGCAGAGGAGTGGCTGGCTGGGCGAGTGGGAAGCTTGCCCACCCCACCACCCACACTTCCCAAAGCGACAAATGGGGTTGAAAGCCCCTTCGCCACTTTGGAAGGGCGGGAGGGTTATGGGTGGGCATTGGGAGGCCTATTTTTATTCGTGTTTTTTTTCACATTCGCAGGGATCTTGCGCCCCTAAGCCCTGCAAATGGGGAAGGACAACTGTAGTTTGTAGTTTCATAAAGGAGAAAAATATTCCTTCACGAAATGAGACTTTTGGGAAACTTAAAGGAAACCAACATGATAAAAATCTTTTTCATATTTAATTCCATTGCATAAAGAGGTGAATTGAATTTCCTTTGCAAATGCAGACCACAAGATCTAAATAACAAGATTAATGCAATGGCCAGTTTTCTCACTAGTCTTTATCAATTTGTGGTTTTTTTCTTTTTCTTCAAATTAGAATTGGGGTGGGAGGAGAGAACGGATTTGCAATCAAGAAACTACAGGTATCTGAAAACCCATACAATATAGCCTTGAAAAAGTAGCTGATAAAAGTAGCAGATAGTGCCTGCAGGGTTTTTTTTTTAATTAACAGACCATTTTATCAAATCCTTAATGAATCCCTAATATCATCTAATGAAAGAAATCTGAACAGAATGATTACACGTGCATAAATTTGCACATGAATAAATGCAGTATGTATTCTTATATAAAAAAATACAAACAACCATAAAATATAAATGTAGTATAAAAACGAGCAGCAGTGGACAAAATATAATTTGTATTTATGCTTTTACATGATAGGCATATAGCAGGCCCTCAAGATTTGATTCCAGACCCCCTTCCCCGTGGATACCAACATCTGTGGATGCTAAAGTCCCATGTACATAAAATGGCAAACAGCTTTTTCGAATTTTTTCCTGCATATTTTCGAGCCATGGTTGGTTGAATCTTGGATGCAGAACCTGTGTATACAGAGGCTGACGGTATTTGTTGTGACAGGTACATTTTAAAACCCTTCCTCTCCTGTGTGTGATGGAAGGAGGAACAGCTCTTCTGTGGCCCTTGTTAAGTTCTCTTATTAAGCTTTTTTCTCATGTATACAGATATGCTAGCGAAAACAAATACAGTTCTCCCTCCACATTTGTGGTCTCCACACTCGCGGTTCCACATATTCACGGTTTGCCGCGAGGGGAGGCCGGGGAAAGCAACGAGGGGGCCTCCGGAGGCCCTGTGCTCCCTTGGGGAGGGCAGGAGAGGCCGGGGAAAGCGACTACGGGGCCTCCAGAGGCTCCATCACCACTTTCGGGAGGGAGGGGGAGGGCTGTCATTATTTGTGGAATGTTCACATTCGCAGGGGTCTGCGGAACCTAACCCCCGCGAATGTGGAGGGACGACTAGAAATATTGGAATATTATGGCAAGAAGTTGAGTTTCCACCTTCTTCAGCTGACCGAAATAAAAGTAAGCTGTACCCAAGATGGCAGTTATGAAATACGGGTGGTGGGTGGTGGAGCATTCCATAGTGGTGGTGGTGTGTGTGTCTTCTAGTAGTTTCTGACTTATGGTGACCCTATCATGGGGTTTTCGTGCCAAGATTAGTTCAAAGGGGATTTGTTGTTGCCTTTCTCTGAAGCTGAGAAAGTGCAGCTTGCCCAAGGTGACCCAGTGAATTTCCATTGTCAGGAATTGGTTACTGAACCCTGCATTTTAAAATGGCCAAACAACTGCAGATATCATGCTGAGTCATGATGACTGACTCCATGAACTGCCAGTCATGCTCATCATGCTACAGCTGCATGAGAAGGTTGCATCAGAAGAAGGGTTACTACAGTACAAAGCCATGTAAGGTGGAAATCTGATGGAATGTAACCATGTGCTTGGGTAAGCCAATGGTATGCTGAGTTGTACATAAGAAAGCCAGATCAGTGTTCATTCTCTTCCTATGATTCTCTGATGCCTGGCGTAGCACTTTGTCTCTGTACATACTGAAACTTCTGAAGATTAAAAGCACCTCCTGTTTTCTGGATGCCAAACACTCTGTGTGTGAGTATTCTTGGGAAAGGGTTGCTACCTAGTCTGCTGAGACGGTTCTTGGCTTCTGCCGGGGATTGAGTGTCCTATCATCCCCTGACATCCATGGCCAAACCCTGGTCACTGAGTCCTAGTCCAACACTAAAAACTACACCACTCTGGCTCTCATCCCAAAGTAGATGTGTTTTCTTCTTGGTTGAAGCCATGAGGTATTAGAGTATTAAATCAATAAACTGATAAGTTTTCACTTTTTTCTATAATGATCTTGCCATTAATTGTTCTGGCCTTCCTTCCATGTCTGATAACTGATTGAAGGAAGACTATATTAAAAACCCTTTGGTCAATTAAATCTATCAGTCTAAACTGACTGACCATCTAACTAGATTAATCCACTAAGACCTATTATTTTAATTTATACATTAAGACAATCTTGGACTGCAAGATCGGGATATAAGCACTTTCAATAAACTAATTCAAAAACAACCAAGTAAAAATTGTAACTCTTTTTCATGAATAATTTATTTTAACCTCTTTATTTTTGTAATACGGTATTTTATTTAAAGGTTTAATTTTATATATATGTGTTTAAGTATAAAAATAAGAGAGAAGAAAATATATTTACTGAAGAAACAAGGACGGTATACTGTACTGACAAGTAGTCTGAAACAATGTAAAACACTTCAGGAAGTACAATGTACAGTATGTCCTTCTTTTCCAGCAAATTGGCGCAGAAAAATATGGCACAAGGAGGCAGACTAAAGGGCGGTATTTTCACAGCAGGGGAACGGGTGGGTGTGTTGGCTCTCTAATTGATCATAGAGCTTTGACTGGGAACCAGGGAATACCAGGGAAGATTCTAGAGCAGATCATTAAACAGAGAGTCTGTGAACATTTAGAAGGCAATGCCATAATCACAAAAAGTCAACATGGGTTTCAGAGTAACAAGTCATGCCAGACTAATCTGATCCCTTTTTTTGATAAAATTACCAGCTTGGTAAATGAAGGGAACGCTGTGGACATCGCATACCTTGATTTCAGTAAGGCCTTTGACAAGGTTCCCCATGACATTCTTGCAAACAAGCTTGTAAAATGTGGACTAGACAAGTTAACAGTTCAATGGATTTGTAATTGGTTGACCGGCTGAACCCAAAGGGTGCTCAGCAATGGCTCCTCTTCATCTTGGAAAGATGTGACCAGTGGGGTGCCACAGGGTTCTGTCCTGGGCCCAGTGCTATTCAACATCTTTATCAATGACTTGGATGAGGGAATTAGGGGCATACTTACCAAATTTGCAGATGACATCAAATTAGGAGGAGTAGCTAATACCCTGGAGGACAGGATCAAAATTCAAGATGACCTGGATAAACTGCAGAGCTGGGCCAAAGCTAACAAAATGAAATTCAATACGGAGAAATGTAAGATACTGCACTTAGGGCGAAAAAATGAAATGCATAGATATAGGATGGGGGAGACCTGGCTGAATGAGACTACGTGCGAAAGGGATCTAGGAGTCCTAGTAGACCACAAGTTGAATATGAGTCAACAGTGTGATGCGGCAGCTAAAAAGGCCAATGCGATTTTGGGCTGCATCAATAGAAGTATAGTGTCCAGATCAAGGGAAGTAATTGTGCCACTCTATTCTGCCTTGGTCAGACCTCACCTAGAATACTGTGTCCAGTTCTGGGCACCACAATTCAAAAAGGATATTGACAAATTGGAGCATGTCCAGAGGAGGGTGACTAAAATGGTGAAAGGTCTGGAAACGATGCCTTATGAGGAGAGACTTAGGAAGCTGGGTATGTTTAGCCTGGAAAAAAGACGGTTAAGAGGCGATAGATAGCCCTGTTTAAGTATTTGAAGGGGTGTCACGTTGAGGATGGAGCAAGCTTCTTTTCTGCTGCTCCAGAGATTGGAACATGGAGCAATGGATGCAAGCTCCAGGAACAGAGATTCCACCTCAACATTAGGAGGAACTTTTTGACAGTAAGAGCTGTTCGGCAGTGGAACGCACTCCCTCGGAGCGTGGTGGAGTCTCCTTCCTTGAAGGTCTTTAAACAGAGGCTGGATGGCCATCTGTCAGGGATGCTTTGATCGTGATTTCCTGCATGACGGGGGGGTTGGACTGGATGGCCCTCGTGGTCTCTTCCAACTCTGCAATTCTATGATTCTATGATCTTGTCAGAAAATTCATAACAGAGCTCCAAAGAACAATTCCACTTCTCTGTCCAGTACGAATTCTCTTACATTGTGAATACAGTTGCCCCTCCACATTCGCGAACTTGACATTCGCGGTTTTGGTTATTCGCCCGGCCCCCCCAAAACCGCGACACGGGGCCTCCAGAGGCCCTGTGAAAGACCTGGAGGGAGCGGGGAGGCCTCCACGGGGCCCCCGGAGGCGCTCCAGAGGCCCCATGAAGGTCTGGAGAGGGGTGGAGAGGCCTTCACGGGACCCCCGGAGGCCCTCCGGAGGCCCCGCGAAGGCCTGGGGAGGGTTGGTGGGCCTTCGCCGGACCCCCGGAGGCCCTCCGGAGGCCCCACGAAGGCCTGGGGAGGGGTGGGGAGGCCTTCACGGGACCCCCGGAGGCCCTCCGGAGGCCCCACGAAGGCCTGGGGAGGGGTGGGGAGGCCTTCTCGGGACCCCCGGAGGCCCTCCGGAGGCCCTGCGAAGGTCTGGGGAGGGGTGGGGAGGCCTTCGTGGGACCCCCGGAGGCCCTCCGGAGGCCCCGCGAAGGCCTGGGGAGGGAGGGGGGAGGGGAGTCATTATTCGCGGATTTTTCACATTCGCAGGGGTCCGCGGAACGGAACCCCCGCGAATGTGAAGGGACGACTGTAGTTCCTTTACAGGGTTTTTGAACATTTGTGTCCTTTTTGTTTCTCAACAGAGGAAACTTTATTAGAGTACATAGGCTTTTTAAAGATAGCACATTGGATATTCTCTAGCAATGACATTTGGAATCCAAGAACTAGCACTGACTTGTAACCTCTCCTGTAGCTCTGCATCACATCTTGCAGATTACAAGAATCCCACAATTGTCAGGCAAGCATAACCATGTTTGGAAGCTCTAGTTATCCATTTTCAGGTAGGGAGCAGAAACTGGCTAGCTTTACTTTTGGTCAGAGAGAATAAACTCTCAGAAAATCAAGTCCCATATTCTTCCTCCAGTATCAGGTTCTCTGAGAGTCTCTTCAGCAATGCCACCTGCTACTTATGGAGGGTGATTATAATGGAGAAAGAGGAGGCAGAGCCAGTGCACGTCTCCTCATTTCTCTTCAATCCCCAACTTGCATATTAGGTTACACATAGAGTTCCACAGTGCTCAGGAAATCTTTGACAAGAACAGAGCCGTTTTGAGATCCTTTGCACTGTGCAAAGACTTCTAAGCCAATTTCCTTCTCAGAAATCACAATATATATATTTTTCTGCACAAAAGAAGAAAACACTTTTTCGTGCAGAAAATATATAACCTGCATAGGAAGTGGTGTACTTTTCCAATAACTTTGTTTTCTCTTGCATTAGGGAGCAAACTACAGAAAGTATTTGTCCTTGCATGAGGACAAAGAGCATGGAGATTTACATTCATACGTAACACAGCCGAAAGATGAGTGGGGCTTTACTTGCAGCTGAACCTATGAAGACTGCCTCTGCTGAAATTTAAAGAGCAATGTGTTTGAGCTGATATGAAATCCATCTTCACACTGTGTCAATCTGCAATGGCTGTTTGACATGTGCAAATAAACTCTGGCTTTGCTAACACTGAGCAATGAACATGAAGGTGTGTACTTAAGAGGGCTGAGCAGAATAAATCACAAAGTACTATCACATCAGATTCCCTGCCCTGAGGCAAGACTCTTAAAACACACTACCCCTAATATAATAAGACAACACTGTTGCCAGAATGGAGAACATGAGCAAGAAAAGTAACATATGCTGAACCGTACTTAAGAAGCTATCTAGTTACACAGTCAGATGTCATCTGCCTATTGCACTCACAATAAAAGGAAAAAGACAAAACGAATCGCTGAGTAATCTGATTTGGTGGAAATTCCTTTCCATTTCAAACCCTGAGCAAAATAGCAAAACCTGCACCAAAGGCTTTTTAAAAAATCTTTTAGCAACACTTCCACTCATTGCAGTACTGAAAATTCTTGCAACTTTTGCATCTGTCAGTAGACAGGAAAAAAAGAAAATTAAACATTTGTGGCTAAACTGAGAGAGACCTTACATGTACTAGGTTCCTGTGCTTTCATATACGGTAATTGCATGGAAAGATAATCTTGGCAGGTAAAACATCATCCATTACCATCTCTAGATCTTTTTATCAAGGCTTTGTGTATGCTATTAATTTAAGCATACCTCTTCGTTGTTGTCTAAGCTACTAAGGCTGTAAACCCTATGCACAAAACTGGCACCATGGCTAAATCTATACTACAGATACAATCCAGTTTGAAACTGGATTATTTGCATGGCTTCTTTCTGTGGGATCCTAGGATCTGTAGTTCTACAAGGTCTTTAATCTTCTCTGCCAAAGAGTGCTGCTGCCTCACCAAACTACAAATCCCAGAATTCCATAGAAAGGAGCCATGGCAAATAATCCAGTTTCAACCTGGATTATTTGTGTAATGTGGATTTGGCCATGTCCCACTGAACTCACTGTAGCTTACTTCTGAACAAACACAGAGAGGGTTTACATTTTAGGATTTTTTCCCCTTTAAAGGTACTCCTCTTCCAAAACAGAGAGAGTACTCCGGCATTGCATGCTTATAAATAGTAAAACTTTTGTCTGTCACCTTTCACTGTCACTTTACATTTATGAATAAACATATCCATCTTCATTGTGAACCAGCTTGCTGGATACTACCATTTCAGTCTATCAGTATACAGCAATGACTAACTAGAAGTAGCATGCTTCTCCCTTTCCAAGGATGTTCCTGGCTATGACTACCCACACTGTAGAAACATTATAAATGTTCTTCTACATGGCTTCCCTCTCCATTGATGCCCCCTTATCATGGGAGAGAGGCTTGTGTTCCCTAATGATGTTTTGAGCTATGCTGGCGGTGGCATAAAGCCATCGGTAGGGTCTCCCACGCCAGACAGGTCAAAACCGAAGGGTCTGACAAAGAGCGTCAAAGGGCAGGATGGGCTCTCTAGCCTTGTGGCAACCGTCCTAGGAGAAGGAAAACTCTAATCCCAAACCTGGGCAGATGGTGCTTGTCCAACCCTGTAAGGTCAACCGTCTAAGAGAAGGAAACTCTAATCAACCCGGGGACCCGAGGACCTCGCTGCTATGTCCATGCTTGCAAGGCCAGCAGATGAACCTTTGGTTTAAAGGGTGAGGCCAGTTCTGTGCACGCTGCGCCCCACCAGAAAAATCCATTGCACAGGCTTGAAGGACAAATCCAGTTTCCAAAAAAAACCAAAAAAAAAAGCCCTGTAGCAATAGGCGAGGGACAAAACGCCAGGTATAAAGATGCACTGGAAGCCGCAGACCCAACCCTGCATGCAGGCGGTTCAGGACATTGGTCGCTCGAGGCTGACCCGGGAGATGACAGTCTTGTTCCGCAGCATCCTGAACAACCAAGAAGCCTTTTTTAAGGAGAGCACTGCTTGCTCCATATGGAGAGGGGCCTAGAAAAGGTGGCCTAACGAAAGCGCATCCCCAACTACCTGGTTGGCTAGCCGCGGCCAACAGGCATCTTCTGATGCGGTCAAACCAAGGCAAAGAAACAAAGGCACACACCGGCCTCCAAAGGTGTAAATAAACTGACACTTGCATGCTGGAACATCAGAACCATGCAAGACTCTGAAGATAGTGGACAGCCTGAGCGTCGTTCTGCTCTAATAGCCCAAACTATCACTACTTAATATTGACATTGCTGCTCTTAGTGAAGTTCGTCTCCATGAGGAAGGCAGCCTTAAAGAACACGGTGCTGGCTACACACTTTACTGGTCTGGCAAACCCAAAACCGAAAAACATCTTTCAGGAGTAGGCTTCATGATTAAAAACTCTATTGCCTCCAAACTTGAAACCTTGCCAACAGGATACTCTGATCGCATTATTTCCTTAAGCCTCCCACATGTTGTTCTCTTTAGTATATATGCCCCAACTATGTAAGCCGACCCTGTAGAGAAAGACAAATTCTACACAGACCTACGCCAACTCATACAAAAAGTCCCTGTAGAAGATAAAATTATTATCCTTGGTGACTTCAATGCCAGAGTAGGAAAGAACTCCGAAGCCTGGAAAGGTGTCTTAGGCAAGCATGGTGTTGGAAATTGCAATGATAACGGACACCTCCTGCTAGAGTTCTGTGCAGAACAACAGCTGACTATTACAAACACAATCTTTCAGCAGAAAGATAGCTTGAAGTCAACCTGGATGCATCCCCGATCCAAACATTGGCACCTCATTGACTATGTTCTAGTCCGTCAGAGAGACATTCGTGATGTCTGTCATACCCGAGTGATGCCCAGTGCAGAATGCCAAACAGGTCATCACCTCGTCAGATGTAAACTAAATCTTCATCTTAAGTTCAAACCTAAGAGGGGTGGCATCTTAAAGAAGAGACTCCAAGTCAACAATCTTCAACAAGCTACCATGAGAGACAACTTCCAGGCAAATCTACAAACAAAACTTGAAGACCTTCTCCTACAGTGCTATGGCAACATATCAAAACCAGTATCCTCCAGTCTGCAGAAGAATCCCTCAGGTTCTCCCACAAGAAAAATCAAGACTGGTTTGATGAAAACACCCAAGAGATCCAGGAGCTGTTGGCAAAGAAGAGAACTGCTCACCAGGCATACCTCGCCCAGCCAACCTGCCATGTAAAAAAAATCAGCTTTCCGCCTCACATGTAGTGAACTTCAACAAAACTCCAAGACATGCAGAACAAGTGGTGGATCAATATAGCAGAAAAGACACAACGCTGAGCAGATCTGGGTGATCAGAGGATTTTATGAAGCTCTTAAAGCAGTGTTTGGACCTACTTATCAGGTCCAAAGCTCCTTATACAATACAGATGGTCAAACATTAATTACTGATAAAGCCTCCATCCTGAATCGATGGGCTGAACATTTTCAAAGTCTCTTTAGCGCCAACCGAGTAGTCCAAGGCTCAGCTACCCAACATATGATACAAAAACTGATGAAAAATGAATTGGACATAGCTTCCACTTTGGAAGAGACCCTTAAGGCCATACAGCAGATGAAAAACGGCAAGGCATCTGGGATTGATGGAATCCCACCTGAAGTTTGGAAACACAGAGGTCATGCACTCCACGATAAATTCCACGAATTCCTTGTGAATTGCTGGGGAAAAGGGGAACTGCCATCAGACCTCCGAGATGCAGTCATCATCACCCTGTACAAGAAAAAAGGAGCAAAATCCGACTGCTCAAACTATCGAGGCATAACACTGCTCTCTATTGCTGGAAAAATCCTTGCAAGGATATTCCTGAACAGATTAGTTCCTGCCCTTGCAGAAGAACTTCTTCCTAAAAGCCAATGTGGCTTCAGAGCCAATAGGAGTACTACAGACATGGTATTTGCCCTTAGACAACTGCAAGAAAAATGTAGGGAGCAGAACAAGGGTCTCTATGTAACATTTGTCGACCTCACCAAAGCCTTCGACACTGTGAGTAGAAAAAGTCTGTGGCAGATCCTGGAAAGACTAGGATGTCCCCCCAAATTCCTTAAAATGATTATCTTGCTACACGAGGGCCAGTGTGGTCAAGTCAGATATGGCGATGCTCTTTCAGAGCCCTTTCTAATAACTAATGGAGTGAAGCAAGGTTGTGTTCTTGTGACAACTTTATTTACAATCTTCTTCAGCGTGATGCTCCAAAGCGCTATGGCAGAGCTTGAAGACGACGGCATCTATACACGTTACCGTACTGATGGTAGCTTGTTTAACTTAAGCCGTCTGAGGGCTCACACTAAGACTCTAAACTATCTAGTCCGTGAGCTGCTCTTCGCTGATGATGTTGCCCTTGTTGCCCACACAGAAGCAGCTCTGCAGTGCCTAACATCCTGCTTTGCAACAGCTGCAGAGCTGTTTGGGCTGGAAGTCAACCTGAAGAAAACAGAAGTTCTTTACCAGCCTGCACCACAGGACGAACACCACCATCCCCACATTGCCGTCGGCAAATCCGTGCTCAAGTCCGTTCAGCAGTTCACTTACCTGGGAAGCATCATCTCCTCGGATGCCAAGATTGACAAAGAGATCGATCACAGATTAGCAAAGGCATATAGTGCATTTGGAAGACTTCACAAAAGAGTCTGGAGTAATAAACACCTGAGGCGAAACACAAAAATCAGAGTGTATAGAGCCATTGTACTGTCTATCCTCCTTTATGGATCTGAAACATGGGTCACCTATCGCCACCACCTACGACTCCTCGAACGCTTTCATCAGCGCCGTCTACACACAATCCTAAATATACACTGGACTGACTATGTGATGAATGTTGCTGTCCTTGAGCAAGCAGGGATCACCAGTATTGAGGCCATGATATTGAGAACACAGCTGCGCTGGGCAGCGCACGTTTCTAGGATGAAGGACCATCACCTCCCAAAAATACTACTCTACGGTGAACTCGCCACGGGTCAGCGTAAGAGGGGATCTCCAAAAAAACAATACAAAGACTCCCTGAAACAACATCGCAGGCTCGGCCAAATTGATCACCAACAGTGGTCCGCCCTGGCCTCACATCAGGAGGCATGGAGACGCACAATCCACAATGCTGCAGCCTTATTTGAGAACTCACACTGAACATGTCTTGAAGTGAAACGACAATGTAGAAAGACTCACAACCCAGAAACATCACCCAATTCTGCTGTGCTTTCTGCAACTGGACTTGTCTATCTTGGATTGGCCTTTTTAGTCATCAGCGCGCTTGCAGAAAGTGCAGGCGGAGTCCTTCCTGAATCTTCGTTTGCGAAGAAAAGCCAGAGAGAGACATGGCTTCATTTGTGTCTGAGGTGCTTCTCAATTGTTCATTCCCCCTGCCCAAGATTTTAATATATTGACTGCCACCAACTGTCTGTTGCAAGCTACATGTTTGCCTACAGCAGTAGTACACCACAGCCCCTCTGAAAGGCTGTTGATCAAAAAGCCCAACCTGATTCCTTGTGTGTGTGTGTGTGCGTGTGCGTGCACGCACTTTCAAATCACAGGGATTTTATAGGGTTTCTCTAGGCAAGGAATCCTCAGGTGGTTTTGCCAGTTTCTTCCTCTGAAATATAGCCAACAGCACCTGGTATTCATTGGCTGTCTCCCATCCAAGTACTAACCAGGGGCCTATCTACATGCGGGGAAAAAATCAAAGTACCTTGTAGAATTGGCGTCTCACAGCAGCAGTGACATGTCTAAATGGTTTTTCTGGCCTCAGAAGCATCACATTCCTGACAGTGGCCACAAGTGATTTACTCACATTAGTTCTTTACTGCCACCATTAAAAAAAAAAAGTTGTCCAAGGTGCACTAGTGTGATAGAGCAATTTTCCAATTTTATAGGAAAGCAAAACAGAAAATGTTCATCCTGTTTTATCGCCTTAGCAAGTGATCATTAAGGTGATAATCCAACATGGCGGCACCAGGTGCTTGCCCTGCTAGCAAGCCCCGCCCCCGCCCTCACCCAGCCAATCAGCTTTGTGCTTCCCTTCTAATTTCCTGCCATTTGATAGTTCAAATGAGCAGGAATGTGCATCCCCCTCGCGGTTTTTGAAAAAGTATGGGAAAATCTGCGATGGTTTTTACTGTGGTGTTTTTGCCGTTTTAGGCTCCCCTCCTTCTGAATAGTGTGGATTGGTGCTGGATCCCATTTAGACAGGGAGGATTCCCAGCGAATTCCATGAGGGGTATTTTCTCTGTTTAGACAGGCCCAATGGCTGACCCTGTTTAGCTCCCAAGAGCAGATGGGCTCTGGTGCCCCATGATGCCTCTTTCTTATTGTTGTGCACCTCCAAGTCATTTCTGACTTATGGTGACCTTCACGTGAACCTATCACGAGCTTTTCTTAGCAAGATTTGTTCAGAGAGGGGTTGCCATTGCTTTCCTCTCAAGCTGGGAGAGTGTGACTTGCCCAAGGTCACCTAGTCAGTGTTCATGGCTGAGTGGGGATTCGAACCCTGTTCTCCAGAGTCAAAACCCAATGCCCAAACCATTACACTACACTGGCTCTGCCCTGATTGTCTCTTTCTTGGAGTTGGGGGAAAATCACAGCCAAAGTGATATTGTTAAGTTTCACCTCCATGCTCCACTTTTTTCAGGGTAAAACATTTTGCATGGATGAATTAATGAATGTCAAACATAACTCGGACCAAATTATCTTTGCCCCTGCTCTGCTAACCCCAGTTTATTTGTTTCTTTAGCAATTTAAGATGCTGGAAAACCCCAGTAAAATGCTTTTGCTTTAAACAGAAAGTACCAAAAACTCCACCAAGTTTTGCATTGCAAAGCAGTGGGTAAAGATTTGAGTAAAACATCTTGTTTGTGGTTTTTGTGGGTGGGTGTCTCTCAGAATGACTGCTATCCCTTATCAAAAGGGAAATCTGCATGTCATGTTTGAATAGGACAAGGGAAATCTATGGGTAATAAATATCTTCCCATCAGCTAAAATGTTAACTGTGTACGTCTAAATGCCTTCCAAGCTACTGAACCCTGCATGCTACGGATACAATGGACTCAAAATGAAATTAGGGAGATAAAAATGCCTATATTGTTTCTGAAATATAATTCAGTGTGGATGCTGTGCTTTTTAATCAGCAAACAGGAGGACTGCACTCAAATACAGTTGTCCCTTCATATTTGCTGGGGTTTGGTTCCAGGACACACACACACACACCCGTGGATACCAAAATCTGTGAATACTCAAGTCCCATTATATGCAATGGCATAGCAAAATGGTGTCCCTTATATAAGATGACAAAATCAAGATTTGCTTTTTGGATTGTTATTTTTTAAATAATATTTTCAAGCCATTAATACTTAAATCCGTGGATACCAAATCCGTGGATACAGAGGGACAACTGTATTTATATGTGAAATGTTCCATTTATTAACTTTAAATTTTAGTTTTTTCCCATATGAACAAATATTAAAGCATATATACACAAGATAAATAAACATGACATGATTATCCTTTTCCTAGCCTCAGTGAGAGACCTCAGTATGAATCTACCAATGCTTAGAATCATCACCTACCTCACCTATATGTTTTCATAGGCTGGATTATTATTACTGTATTTTTAAAATGTGTATTGTGCTTTATGTAAACGATCACAAAGATAAAACACCATATAAAGTGTTCCAAATATTAATTTTCAAAATATAGGAAGTGCAGCAAAGTCTTGGAATCCATGTAACATATAACAAACTACGTTGAGTCTTTCCTAGTAATAACATCATTCCACATGCTCACATGTGATTTAGGATGGACAACAAAGTCAGTTGAATGACTAACAAAGTCAATAAAAGGAAACCAAACTGCAAAAAATAAATAGATCCATCTGGGTCTGTCTGATTGCAATTCATATCTCAAGAATAGTTTTCCCATCAAAACGATATCCCAAAGATGTTTTATCCAAGTCTCTATTGATAAACAGCTCAAAGTTTTCCACTTTGAAGCAATTTCAAGCCTTGCGGCTAAACACAAAAAGCTAATTAGTTCTTTATATTTTAGGGATCTGTATTGATTATCAAATAAAGAGAACAGGCCAATTTTAGGGTCAATGTTAACTGTTTGATTTGTTCTGCTTATCCTTTGGAAAACTTTGGGCCAGTATCCTGTTACCTATGGGCATTCCCATCACGTATGTAAACAGATGCCTTTTCCACCCCAATTTTTCTAGTATTTACCATTCAGAGAAACACACAGGTGTTGCAGTTGGTGTTAAGTACCACTGGTTGATTTAATTTGATTACCTGTTTTTTAATATTAGTAGAGATAGTCTTAAATGGTAGATTCTTTCATAAATAAGACCAGGTTGACTACACAATGAAAATATCCTCTAAGAATCCGAGCAGAGTACCCATGGTCCTCATGGACGCTGGCCCACATTTGCCATATTCAGAAGGAGGGGGGCTGAAAAATCCAAAAAACTCCAAAAAGATTGTCATAATAGTTTTCGCTGTTTTTAGTGAAAAATCCACAAAATAGCACATAATTGGTTGTGTGATCAATCAAATCGAAAAGGGGTACACAGTACACAGCAAACAGCAGGGCTGAAACGTAATTGGTCAGACCTCGCGGGGGGCTTACAAGGGAGAGCTCTTGATGCCAAAGCAGCCATTGTTATTTTTTAAAAAAAAATTGGCCAGCACGATCGATAAAGAGGCAGAGCAAAAGAATAGAGGTACTTTTTAGTGGAAAATTGCTCTTCTGCAACTGGTTTCTTTAAAAAATACAGATATAGGAGGAATGATAAACCTGGAGCTTACCACAAGGAATTTCCCTATGGGGTAATCACTGAGGTCATCTAATGAAGCCTTGGAAAATACAGCTGAACGTGAAGGGGATTACTCCCTGCTCTTAAGAAATATTGTCTACCAATGAAATACATTGCATGAGGAAGAGGGTTTCAGTTTGTTCAATAAAAATGAATTTAAAGTTTTGTTTTTTTTTACAAAGCCTAGACAAGAATGTGGACAGGATCTTTTCTGCTGTGGTTTTTCTTTCCCAGAGTTTTTGACACTTCTTTTATTTAGTCCCAGAAATTTAAAATGTTGTAGTAATTAAAAAATATTTTTATTCAATTTGATAGTGTTAACTGTCACATCATGTCTTAATTGTATTTATATTTTGGTAGCCTGTTTGGGGATTTCCATTCCAGAAAGAGAGAGAGATCCCTTATAATCAGCAGAGTGAGGGAGGAGGGAGCACAGGCAGTTTTCATCACCCCCCATTGGCCAAGAAGGCCATGGTTCTCAGACCTTATGGACCTGGCCCAGGAGGATCCGTGGCTCCTTCTTCAGAGGAGGGATCTCCTAAACCAGGGACCTTTCCTTCATCCCAACATGGGCTGGCTACGCCTAGCTACCTGGAGGTTGAATGGAAAGCCCTCAGGCTATGCGGCCACAAGGAAGCAGTGATTACCACACTTCTTTCTTCTAGTAGACAATCTACCATGAAAATATATGCGGCAACCTGGAAGGCTTTCTCGAGATGGTGTTCCTCCAAGTGCATCTCTCAATTGGAAATGACTGTGAAACACATTTTGGCCTTCCTGCAGAGGGGTCTGGACCTGGGTCTCAGGCCCAACACACTGAAGAGGCAGGCAGCAGCTTTGTCCTCCATTTGTTCCTCAGGGAAGGGACAATCACTCTCCTCGCATCCCCACATCAGGAGGTTCCTGTGAGAAGCCACCATCATCTTGCCCCCTGTGGGACACTGCTTCCCAACCTGGAACCTTCCCCTTGTCCTTAGGCAGCTATTCCAACCTCCCTTCAAACCCCTCTGGAAGGTGTCTCTCAGGTTCCTTTCTTTGAAGGTAGCCTTCCTGGTGGCCATCACCTTGGCCAGGTGGGTGTCCAAGCTAGCAGCCCTGTCGGTGAGGGAACACCTCTGCTCTTTCAATGAGGACTATGTTTCCTTGTGCACAGACCTTTCATTCCTCCCCAAGGTCATCTATTCCTTTCATCTCTCTCAGGAGCTCATACTGCCTTCCTTCTGTCTTAACCCTTCTCATCCCAGGGAGAAGTTATGGCACAAGCTGGACCTATGTAGGGCACTGAAGATATACATAAAGACAACAGGACCCTTCAGACGCTGTGTTCCCTCTTCATTTCCTTCCATTCAACCTCTTTGGGGACGAAGGCATCCAACTAGACTATTGTCAATTGGATCAAAGCCTGATCAAGATGCCCCGGCCAGCCAGGGTCCTGGTCCAAGGCAGCAGTCACTTCAGCTGTCTTCTCTTCCAACATTCCAATTTCGGAGATTTGCAGAGCTGCCACCTGGTGCACTCCTTCATCCTTCATACGCCATTGCAAAATTGAGATGTCCAAGTCATCAGACGTGGCCTTTGAATGAAGGGTCCTTCAGGAGGTAATCAAGGACTAAACTCTAGGACAGTCACCCCTCCCTATCCATATATAGCTTGGGTACATCCCAAGTGTAATGGATTCCTCCTCTCACCAACCCAGAGAATGCCACATTGGTACTTACTGTGAAGGTGCATTCTGGAGTTGGTTGAGAGGAGGAATCCAGCCCGCCCTGGTGACTGCCTCCTTGTTCCTTATTTCTGTTACCTATTTGACTTCACTCTATTCTGGGCTTTGCTAGTCAGAGAACTGGTAGCCTGGGAGGCTGGAGGGGGTGGAGTCAATGGCCCCTCTGGCTACCACATGACTTGATATTTGATATTCTTCCTGCCTCTCCTCTGGGTGGTGAAAGTATGTTCCCAAGTGTAATGGATTCCTCCTCTCAACCAATGCCAAAATGCACCTTCACGGTAAATACCAATGTGGCATTTCCTGCATTGTTTTTGCCATTTTGGGCCCCCCTCTTTCTGAATAGTGTGGATTGGTGCATGATCCCATTTAGACAGGTAGGATTCTCAGCAAATTCCATTAGGGTTTTTTTGACCATTTAAAGAATCCCACAGTGTCTATGGTTGCAGCAGTTATTAAAGAGTGGTGGTGTTACAGGTGGCGGTGGTGTTAAGTTATAGGGTAATTTCAGTTGAACATTAGAAGGCATTTCTTGACAGTGAGAGCAGTTTGGCAATGGAACCATTTGCCCAGAAAGGTGGCAAGGTTGCCTTCTCTGGACATCTTTAGAAAAAGGCTGGACAGCTACCTGCTGGGGATGCTCTAGCTGGAGATTCTGCATTGAGCAGAGGGTTGGACCTGCTGGCCCATAGGGCCCCTTCCAACTCTGTTATTTTAACATTCTGTGTGTCTGGTGAGGACAGAAGATGAATAAAATCTCACAGAGGAACCACAGGGACATCTAGGAAGTCTTCAAACTCAATGCCCACAGTGGTGGGAAAGGAGGAAGTCCTCATATTTGGTGGCGGGGTGGTGGTGGAAGGAAAGCCCTTAAAGTTGGTGGCAGTGGAGGGATAGGCAGAACCTCATAGAGACATGCAGCATTTTTTGTAGTGTTTAATTTCTTTACAAGTATACAATTAGAACATAGTTGGAAGAAAAGCTTGGAAATGTAACTTATTTTTACTACAAATCCCCAAACCCTCCTCAGCTGGGGGATCTTAGAAACTACAGACCAATAAAAGGAACTTTTCCCAGCTCTGAGTCAAGGCCAATGCCATAAGCACATCCTTAGCATGCAAATCTGCAGAGAGACATACACCATATCAGATAGCTTGACATCATATACACCATTTCTGCTTTTGTTTACATCTCAGGTTGTCTCTCTCCACCCTATTGTTCCCTCACTTGCATCTATTGTTCCCTCACTTACACCTCTGACAACTCATCTATAGGGTCAGCGGGGAGAGAACAAGTGGATCACTCTTTCTTCAACTGTCATTTGCTCTGCAGGATTTTTTTTTTTTACAGGTATCAGTATTGCCAGGGCTCCACAACTATTGCCTCAGTTAACTATCCAGACAGGCTCACCTAAGTATCTATTATTTGTGTTCAATACCAGCTTCCTCCTCTCCCTTGAGTCCTCTGATATACACACAGGGCCTGTGGGAAGGAAGGCAAGAACATCTCTCACTTGTGTGAAGGGGGTAAGAAGCAGTGGGAATCCCTGATGCTTCTTAGAAGAAAACTGCAGGGAAATGAGACCTCTTGGGGAGCAGATCTGTTGTGCTACTATGGCCAGAATCCTGTTGGTGACACCCGCAGGCATAAATCAGGCCTGATTTTCCCTAGAAGCCAAAATGACTAAATATTATTGTATTTTGGATTTAAAATGAGACAACTTGACATACCAGGAAAGATGATAATGCTTGGTAAAGTTGAAGGCAGTAGGAAAAGTGGGAAGACTGCATTACAGGTGAACAGACTCTATCAAGGAAGCCACGGCCCTGAATCTGCAAGATCTGAGCAAGGCTGTTGATGTCTAGGGCTCTTGGAAGTATCTCTTCATAGGGTCAACATACATTGAAGGCAACCAGCCAGCAATTGACAACAACAACAACAAAGTTGTGCTATTCATGGGAAGTGCCTTTTTTTTTTTTAACAATGTGGAATAGATGTAACCAGTGGGTGATGGCAAGAGTGGAGTTCTGCATGCAGAACTGTTGTAGATGTGCAATAATACACTTAGGGTTGTGTTTCAATATGTGTTGTGCATTGTCTACTGCCTTTGTGCATTGTGCAATGAGGAGCAGCCATGCACATTCATTTCTCAAACATCGTGCTATGGTAGTATTCAGTAAAGGGATTATTTCATGCTAGCCTAAATACCCTAAAGCAGTGGTTCCCAAACTTATTTGGCCTACCGCCACCTTTCCAGAAAAAATATTACTGGAAATTATTATTTTTTAAAATTTTAATAGCAATTAAACAGAAGGATATATGTATTAATGTTTCTACCTTTTTCGTAAAATATAGTAAAGAAAGGTGTAAATTAGAAACGTTGAAGTTTGAAATTGTGAAACTATTTATTGAACTCAGAATAGAAAGGTAATACAAAAAAAGTTAAAACATTCAAAATCATCTTAATGAGAAGGATGAACCTGGTATGCTGCTACCAATTTAGTAATCCTCAGCTCTATTTTCGTAAGCAGTAATTTTAAATCACCACGATTGACTATTTGCAATCGGTTTCTTTCTTTCTTTTTTTTGTTAATAAATTGGTTACCACATTGAATCCACGTTCCACTAAATATGATGAAGGAAATGCAATTAAGAACTTTTGAATTACAGCCCATATTTCAGGATAAGCCGTTGGGATCTCCTTTTGCAGCCAGAATTGTTGGTAGTGCTTTTGAATTTAAATTTCAGTTCATCATTTGCAGTTACTTCCATCAGTTCTTCTTGTAACTGTAGAGATTCTTCTGTGTTTGCACTTGAAAAATGATCCAAAATCCAATCAGGTATGTTCATTTTCAAAATATCATCAAATCGTTTATTAAAATCTGAATGGAGAGCATCCAAGTGCTCACAATAAGAAAGTATGTCTTCATCTTTTTTTTTTCTGCTCCTGATAAATTTGGGAACTGGCTGAATTCCCATTGTCCAAAATTTCGTTTGTACAGAAGAAGTTTTGTCACAAATGCAGAAATAAAAGATTTTGTTTTTATTAAATTCAGTTCATCACCTTGAAGGTGAAGATTGCTTTCATTAAATTTTTGAAACAAGTCAGTCAAGTAAGCAATGTCACTTTTGGATTAAATTAAATTGGATCATAAAGCATAATTTTTATCTTTCAAAAACTCCAGCACCGAGTTAAACAGCTTATAAAACCTATCTAAACAGGCACCCTTTGACAACCAACGAACTTCTGTATGAAGCAACAAACAATTAAATTCTTCATCATTTTCAATACAAAGCTGTTTAAATAATCTGTCATTCAATGATTTGCTTCTGATTGTGTTGATCGCTTAAATTACATATTGTAATGAATTAAGTAGGCATGCACTTAAATTTTTGGCAACTAGATGTTGACGATAGATGATACAGGGCACTGTGAATGCATTCGGCACCTCCTTTATTAAATATGCAAGAAAACCCCTGAGTGCCCTACCATTGATGGAGCACCATCTATGGCAACTGATAAGATATTACTCAGAGGTATTTCTTTTTCTTTAAAAAACTCATCCAATGCATGAAATATTGATTCTCCTTTAGTATCAGTTTGCAAATATTTAGCAAATAATAATTCTTGGCAAATTTGTTCTTCCTTTGTGAACCGCACGTATGCTAAAAGTAAAGCTTCATTTCCTAACAAAGTTGACTCATCAAGTTGAATAGAAAACCAAGATGTTTTTAAATAGCCACACAATGAATCTTCAACATCTTGAGCCATTTCATCAATTCTTCTTTGCACTGTATTATTGCTCAATGAAATTTTCCTGATAATATCAGATGTTGGCTTGTGTAGCACAGTACGTATTACTTCACTTATAGCCGGTATAATTAGTTCTTCACCAATAGTATGAGGTTTTCCTGATTTGGCAATCATTAACGAAATATTGTAAGAAGCAAGCAAGCCATCGCCATCTTGTGTGGTTGCGGCTGAAAAGAGTTTTGCCAATGTCAGTTGTTTGATAAAGTTTTCTTTTAGTGTTTGAAAATAAGATAAATCCTTATCTTTTTTATCATCATGAATTTTAGTCAAATGTCCTTGTAGTCTGGAAGGCTTCATAGCTTTGTTTGATAAAACTTTCTGGCAAATTAGGCACATTGGTAATGTATTGTTTACAGGCGACTCAATAAAGCCATATTTCAAATATTCGATATTATATTGTCTACATTTTTTCTTTGGTTGAGCCATTACTGTCTGTAGAAAAAATAAAATTTTTATGGAGGTATTTTTAATTAATATTTTGTAATTTTTTGAAATATTTTTGTAAAAAACAAACTAAAATAAATACTAATGAAATAAATAAACATGATATTATTAATTGTAAAGCGCATATAATTATTACAAAATAAATAAATAATAATATAATAATATTCACCAATTATAGTCGCACTATTTGTTAGTTAATTTAACTTGTCACAATATCACAACAATCTAATTTAGGACTTTTTCGGACAGAGAAATACACTGCAAGAAGCGTCGTCCCTCTCGCGATGCTGCTGCGCAGCAGGGGGGGCATTTCATATGATGCTGTCCCCCTGCCGATTCTGTTCCAATATAGATCCCAGCTCCAGCATCATATTTGACTGTTTCTTAATCACGGAAGTTGACCGTGATTAAGAAACGGCCAAATATGATGCTGGAGCTGCGACCTGCGATCTGTACCAGAACAGAATCGGCAGGGGGACGGTATCATACGAAATGCCCCCCCACCACCACGCAGCAGCGTTGCAAGTGGGACGACCCTTCTTGTGGTGTATTTCTCCGTCCGAAAAAGTCCTCAGTTATATTACACCATAATTTTCCCATAATAATTACGGGAAATCTCCTGATTCATAGCATGCTCCAAAATCTGTTGGTAGTACTGCCAGTAGCCAGTACTGCCGCTGCCATTCCATGCTTTGGCCTTGCGATCGACCAATCGCACGAGTGGCAGTTGCCCACAACAATGCTCGTAGTGCTCCCGTGTTTTGGAATGGCAATTCAGTGGCACCACATGAACAGTAGCAGTGTGCGATTGCACATACCTCAATGCAAGGTATGTGGAAACTGAGGCAACATCCAGTGCATTGTTCAAAGAAAAATTAAGCATTATGAGCGGAATACACAAATCAATTTTTCTAAATCTTCTCTTCTTTCTTTTATGCTTTCACCACCCCCTTACAGTTATTCATTGCCCCCAAATGCACCTGTGGCCATCACTGCCCACCAGGGGGCGGTAGCGCCCACTTTGGGAATCACTGCCCTAAAGGCACTAGATTCCATCTGATCTTGGAAGCTGAGCAAGGATAGCTCTGGTTAATATTTGGATAGAAGACGGCCAATGAATACTAGTTGGCAAAGAACACTTGTTAGCAAGTACCAAGAAAAACAACAACATACAATTAGTATAAAGGTTACAGGAAAATAACTGAAAATAGCAGGAACAGGCACCACCAGGGGCCGATCCTGGCATCTAGACTATATTTCAGAGGAAGCAACTGGCAAAACCACCTCTGAGTGAAATTCATGGGGTCACCGTAAGTCAACAGGTGACTTGAAGTCATATACTCACATAGTCTAGTGTAACTCCACCAGTGGATATTGATGCTAAACTGAGACAACGTAGCTCAACCTTGGTAACTGCATGTGTGGATGCCTGTGCACTGGTAGCTCTAGATGAAGCATTAGTGGTGCTGAGTAACACAAGAAGACCTGGCCCAGTTAAATAACAAACCCCCCACAAAACTTTCTATACACTGTTGCTAGAGATGAAGTGGGCAAAGGATGCTGTGTGTCCAGTCCAATTGCCCACTTGTGCTGAGAGTGTCAATAAATCAATAACTAATGCTGTTTTCGGGGGGGGGGACCTACAAAATGAACCCTTCTTCTCTTCCAGTTCACCTACCAGTGGGTTCATGTCTGTGTTGCCATGCAAATTAATTAAGCTTTTAGAACATGATGTAGACTTCTAGCTGTTCACGTTTAGAATAGATTGACTGAAAAACAAGAAATGCTGAATGTGAGACATGAATTTTCAAAAAAGTGAGATGAAGAGATAATATGTTTTTTCTCCATACATTCCTATTAAGTTCAATTGTTTCTCTACATACCAATCCCACTTCCTTTTTATGGTCTAAATCCAATTGTGGGTGCTAACCAGAGCAAACCAACTGGAACAATATGGACTTGGTAAGTCATCACTTATATAAGTTCCACTGATTTAGTGGATCTACCTCAGTGAGAACTTGTGCGTGTCTGCTCCATCTATTTGTAATCTACATTAAAATTTAGAATTAAACTTATCATACTTTTTATTTCTCACATACAGCCTAAGCCTAACTATATCTATTCTCAAGTAAATTCTATTGAGTTCAGTGTTAATTTACCCACAAGGAAATGTGCTTAGGATTGCAGTCAGAATGACTTAGGTCCCTCTAAAACTAAAGACATATTCCTGTTGGGACACTACACTAACATAAAAATGCTTGTGCAAAGGAGCTGTGCCTTCTCAGAGGTTGTGTGTGCATATAGTTTTGACTTGTTTTGACTTGGTGGATTGGGTGTGTTGGCAGCTCTGGTGCAGTGGGTGAACTCAAGATGATATGGCTCCCATTTAGGAACTGGATGCACGAATGTGGAATTAAGTGTAATATGTTGGTATATATCTTTATGCTCCTCTAACAGGGAGTTGTGTGCATTGCCTCACGATTCAGGGGCGCAGGGGGTGCCCACATTCTCCTCCAATCTTGTTACTCCAAGAGATTTTGTGTGTGTTAGAGTTCCACCTGTAATGCCAAAATCTCCTGTATTATCTGGGGGAATTATTAACTCAAATAGGAGGCCTGCAAGACAAGGGTAACTTCAGGGATCTTTTCACTTATGTTTACTAGTACTAACTGTAGAGAGCACTCCAGTTAAAGTAAAACAGAAAGTAAACTAACATACTCAACACACGTTCTATGAACCATACTAGGCTATAGCAGAGTAAGGCAGAAAGGTTGGATAGAGAGAGATGCCTGGGAAGATAGGGTGATAGTTACCAGTCTTGAAGAGAAAAATTCCTTGCAACGAAGATACTCAGATCAGCACCTGAAGGTAGAACAGCAAAGAAGAGAATGACAAGGTTTGACTGTCTTACTTGAAGAATTGCAACAAAAAACCTGTTAGTTTCTCAAAAGAAGAGAATAATTCCTTTCAGCAAAGATAATGAGACTGGCGTCTGAGGGTAGCACAACAAAGAAGAGAATGACAGGGTCTGGCCATATCACACCTCGGCTGTGACACACCTTGCTATTGCTAGAGCTCTAGTACTTATAACCTATTCCATGCCTTGGAGGGCTAATCTAGGAATAACAAAGCTTGGATGGCTCTCCCACTGAATAGACAAAGAAAACGAAAACACAACTGATTGCTTGAATTGCAGATAGAAAGAACATTGATGGTTTTTTTTATAATATAATTTTTATTGTTCAATTCTCCATAGTTAAGTACATTCAAACAGTTTGTTATACATACTCATTACTTTTTAACTTTTCATAATATCACTACACATTCCACATTACATTCATCCTACCCTTTTTTACTTTCTTTTATTAACTAAAAATCTTCTCTATCACTCTTCCATTTAGTCTCCTACCTTCTTCTCATTCTTCCTCATCCGTTACTTCCCATTAAGTCTCATCATTGATGATTTATCCAGCATCTAATTTTATGTTGCCTCCTTTTCATTTCAGCTTAATATTAACAATGATTTGAGTCCATATTGATCTATTCTGAACAATGGGGGCTTCTCAAATTTCCTTTCCTCTTTTATTTCACTTTTTTTACATAGTGAACCTGATATCTATCCTGCTTCCCCACATTCCATAAAAATATTCTTTTGTCTCTTTCCATTCTTTCTCAAAATCTTTCATATTTTTATTTCTGATCATCGATGTTAGCTTATCCAAATATATAAGTTCCACCACCTTAATTCCCCATTCCTCCCTTGTGGGGATGGTTTCTAATTTCCACTGTCACGCGTAAACAATTCTAGCCACCACAATTAAATTAAACAAAATTTTCTCATTATCTTTTCCCATAGACTCATCAAAAATACATAGCAGATATTTTTCAGGTCTTATTTGAGAGGGTGTTTTTAATATTTTCTCAATTGTAGAATGAACCATTATCCAAAACTTCCTTGCTTGGTTACATGACCACCAACAGTGAAAGAAAGTCCCCACTTCTTTTCTACACTTCCAACAATGATTATTAGATGTTTTATAAATTCTCAACATTTTATTGGGGGTCATGTAACATCTGTGAAACATTTTCCAACAGTTCTCCTTTAAACTCTGACACACCGTTAAAGACAATGTATGATTCCACAATTTCTCCCATTGTTCAAACCTAATTGTGCTTTTAATATTCTGGGCCCATTTCATCATAGACTCTTTCACTGTCTCTTCCTCACAGTCCCATTTTAACAATAATTTATAAATCTTGGCAAGTATTTTGGTATCATCTGACCTGATTAACTCTTCCAATTCTGTATTATTTTGTTTTATTCCATAGATCTTCATATCCTGTTTCAGCCTTTCCCAAACTTGTCTATATAATAGCCAATGGCATGTAATTCCCTCTGCTTTTAACTCATCTTGAGTTTTAATTTCTAATTTACTCCCTTCCCATCTTATCAGGTCCTCATATCTTAACCAATTGATATCCCACAGTTTTTCCCTTCTATAAAAAGCTTCATGTGGCGATATCCACACTGGAGTTTTAGGCAAGCATCGACTTTTATATTTTTTCCAAACTCTAAGGAGTGGTTTCCGTAGATAATGATCATTAAAGTCCTTGTTCGCCAATTCCTTATTAAACCATATAAAAGCATGCCATCCAAACCTCAGTTTATCGCTCTCAGTCATTAATACTGCCTCATCTTTTAGGTCACACCATTTCTTAACCCAGCTTAGACAGTTAGCATGAAAATATAATTTTAGATTTGGTAGACCCAAACCTCCCCTTTCCTTTGCATCCTGAAAATGTTTCAACTTTATTCTCGGTTTTCGACCTGCCCAAATAAACTTACTCAATTCCTTCTGCCAGTCATATAACATTGACGGTTTTGTGACAACCTCATAAAGTTGAACAGGAAGGGTCATGAGGGGAGATTTCTGTAGGGTATGGATTAAATAATTGTCACTTAATTGTTTGATTGAATCATTGCTTGAAAAGCCCAAGGCTAGAAGAATGGATTAGCATATATCCCTTTAATGACTAGGTTGTTAGCATAAACCCATCATGGGGGCTTTCCACTCAATCCTAATTTGGGCTATCTCACCATTATATTTCTAGACATGTCTCAGATCATTGTGACCTCCAGCTGACCTCCAGTCTGCCTAAGCCAATATGACCCTGAAAAGTGTTCAATAATTCCAGTTATGGAACCTCGCAGAGAGGGGATAGTAAGGCATGCTAACACTTCCCCCAAAAGGATTGTGTAATTTTGGTAGGGCATGGCTTCTGTGTCAAGACCAATGATTACTTACCTCATGACAATGAGATAACATCTCTGACATGTGCATCATTTAAATGTTTTCTGATTATTTTTCAAAAATAACAACTGGATTAAAAACAAAGAAAACCAACAGAAGAACATTGAAAGCCTAATTCATTTTTATTTTATGAATTAATTATTTTCTAGATGCCTCTTAAGATATATAGGCCTGAATCCTCTATCACAGAGTACGTTGTGTAACTTTACATATCCTTAGTTACATAGCAGAGGTGCTAAGAAACCCTGTTAGTAAACTGCAAGGATGCGCAATGGGACACCAGCAAGAGTGTCCCAATGTGCACCCAGTTCTCCCTGGCTAGTGTTCCAATGCACAATGGTATGAATGTGCATCAGCCCCAATGTGCATTAATCCCATTGTGCATTGGCCACTTTTAATAGCTCCCTTACATAGTAACATAGCAGCCCTTTACTGGATGTGGATATTATGGAACAGCCAATTTTAATTCTAATTCCCACAACAGGATTCCAGCCATAGTTTTTAGATGTTATTAGAAACTAGCTATGGCTTTTGTTTTGTTTGCCAAATCCCACATTTAAATGTACAGTACTACCACTCTGAAACTTTCTGCCTATTGTGTACAAGCCCTCATGTCCCTAAACCCTGTATGATAGAAGAGAACCCCAACTTGTTTCTATCAGTGGGCCCATTTGGAATTTTGGTAAGTGTCTCAGGCAACATCACAAAATGTCGGGTTGCTCATGCACAAAATTACTGTCATGCTGGATGCATCTGCTCATTAAAAATCCATTTCCCAGAAAAACAGACTGGTGAGACCAAATGACAATTTGCTAGAGAAACCAGGTGCAAGACAGAGGTACAGGTCTTAGCCTCCAAACAGAATATTACTCTTTTGAATGTATTTATTTATTTGCTCCAATGGTCTATTGGGGGGGGGGAGGAAAGCCAATTCTTTCCCAAATCATCTATAAAACTAATTTATTCTAGCCACCTCTTGAAAAAGATCATTTTTCTATCACATCTCTCAGAATTCCCCATCACTGTAGTCAGTAGCCAGACTGTCTTGTGGATTCTGGAAATTGTGGTCCAGAACCTGACTTTTTCAAGCTCTAGTTCCCACAAGTATATTTCCCCAAATGGAAAGATCACACTAAATCACACTCAAGAGCCACACACACAGAAACCATTTACACATATGCTATCCTGTCTGTCTAAGAAAAGCCAGAGAAATTCTGAGGAAAGAAAATGAAGGTTCCTGAAAGCTGAGCACTTTACTTTGCAAGCATCCCAAGCTACAAAGTATTTCAAAATAAACGTTTTTAAAGTATCTAGAAGACCTTTGTGAATTTTGTGGGACATGTCTGCTGAACTGTACTAAATTATGTTTCTTCACTTTTTAGTTCATAATCTGCTCTAGGTGCTTCATTGTGTTATCATCTTGCCTCATTCACAGAATATTATAAAGAATTCAAGTATCATCAACATCCATTTGTAACTCTGGATCCCTCCCCATTTCTCCCCCCCCCCGCTCTCATTCTCTCTGTTTGTTGAGGCAGGGAGGGGAAAACAGAATAGCTGCATAATTACTTTTGATTGGCAGTGTAAGGAGCCATCTCTCTGGAACCAATCTTAGCTGGAGCTTGTCTATTGATTAAACTTCCTTTTTGAATAACCTCCAACTGTCCTGATTTGGCAGGGACAGTTCTGTCATTTGACTTTTTCAGCTGCTTTTAAAATGTTCCAGATTCTCTCCCCTCCTCCTGCTTTCCTCCTTTGTCCTCAGCTTACTTCAGTTGCTGCAAACTGAGAAAAATAGTTTGTACTAGTTAACTCAGCAGGAGAGAAGAATTGATGTTGCCCTTTCCTGTAGACTCAGGCAAAGCAAACTGTTGTACCCTCTCCTAGTTCATCTGTTCTTCCTCATTAATAATTTTAATTCTTTTGGCCACACTGATGTTGGAGGGTATGTTTTTCATTCTTGTCTCCCACCCCCCAGCCTATGACACCCCTTGATCTCTAAAGCACACAAAGATTTATTGGCAACCTCCTCTATCTTCAGTTTCCTATGTTCTACAACCCCTTCATCAAATGTCATATCCCGCATTTAACTTTCCCTCAGATTCCTCTTTTTCTTTTTGTTCACTCATCTGCCCTGTTCTTCAGCCACCTTGCCTTTAGACTCCCAGCTCTCTTGCAAAGCTACTCTTTTGACAAGTATGTTCCTCTTTGAGGTTGTATTTTATTTTATATATAAAATTACAAAAATATCAGAGCAATCCATCATAGACAAAATAGGCAGCAGTGGAAAAATCTTAAAAGAAATTCATTTATATCCTATAGTGCCTAGTCATAGAAGAAACATATGGGTTCCAAGCATTTTGTTGCTGGCCATCCAGCAAGTCAAGGATGACAAATGGGCAACGTATCGCCATCCAGATATTTTTGGACTACAGCTGACATCATCCTTTGCCTTTAGCTATGCAAGCTAAAGCTGTTGGGAGCTGCAGTACAACATCTGGAGGACTACACATTCTTCACCCCTGCTGTAAGTGAACATAAGCAGTAAGCTCCGCAGTTAAGGCTGAGACCCATGCCTTTTGGAGTCACCCACTTACTACTGCTGTATTTAGAGTCATGCAACTCGGGAACTAATTAGAATTTCTGAGTGTGTCAACAAGGAGCACACTAAAGAGACATGTTCAGAACACTGGCTGCATTTTATAGAGAGCTCAGCAAAATACAGCATGCATTTGGCTGAACATCTTATATATGAACAGCAGACTCCTTATTCGGATGCCTATTCTTATTCACACACTATAAGCACACAGGAGGGAGATGTCTTCCAGTTTGAGGGAACCCTAGTGTTTTCAAAAAGAAAAACATAAGTGGAACAGAAGCAAGTGATAGTGCAGGAAGATGAGACTCTCAGGTCTCGACCAGCTACTGGAGAAGAGCAAAGGACACATATGAATAGTGCTGTGTTTAATGCCACAACTGGATGTGAGCCAAACAGACGTTCAGCTGCTCACATGTTCAGACATGAAAGTCCAAAGCTGCACAATGCATGTAACAGGGCCATGGTAAGTGAGAAGCATAAATCAGAGCAAGCTAGAAACTGTAAAACAAGAAATGTCTCTCTCCCTCTCTGGCTTTTCTTCGCAAACGAAGATTCAGGAAGGACTCATCCCGCGCTTTCTGCAAGTGCGCTGATGACTAAAAAGGCCAATCCGAGATAAACAAGTCCGGTTGCAGAAAGCACAGCAGAAGGTCTCCTTGGGTGATGTTTTTGGGTTGTGATTCTTTCTGCGTTGTCGTTTCTCTTCAAGACTTGTTCGTCGTGAGTTCTCAAATAAGGCTGCAGCATTGTGGATAGTGCGTCTCCATGCCTCCCGATGTGAGGCCAGGGCGGACCACTGTTGGTGATCAATTTGGCCAAGCCTGAGATGTTGTTTCAGAGAGTCTTTGTATCGCTTTTTTGGAGCGCCCCTCTTACGCTGACCCGTGGCAAGTTCACCGTAGAGTAGTATTTTTGGGAGACGATGGTCCTCCATCCTAGAAACGTGCCCTGCCCAACGCAGCTGTGTTCTCAATATGGTCCTCCATCCTAGAAACGTGCCCTGCCCAACGCAGCTGTGTTCTCAATATCATGGCCTCAATGCTGGTGATCCCTGCTTGCTCAAGGACAGCAACATTCGTCACATAGTCAGTCCAGTATATATTTAGGATTGTGCGTAGACAGCGCTGATGAAAGCGCTCGAGGAGTCGTAGGTGGTGGCGATAGGTGACCCATGTTTCAGATCCATAAAGGAGGATAGACAGTACGATGGCTCTATACACACTGATTTTTGTGCTTTGCCTCAGGTGTTTATTGCTCCAGACTCTTTTGTGAAGTCTTCCAAATGCACTATATGCCTTTGCTAATCTGTGATCGACCTCTTTGTCAATCTTGGCATCTGAGGAGATGATGCTTCCCAGGTAGGTGAACTGCTGAACGGACTTGAGCACTGATTTGCCGACGGCAATGTGGGGATGGTGGTGTTCGTCCTGTGGTGCAGGCTGGTAAAGAACTTCTGTTTTCTTCAGGTTGACTTCTAGCCCAAACAGCTCTGCAGCTGTTGCAAAGCAGGATGTTAGGCGCTGCAGAGCTGCTAACATTGCAATACTTGGAGTAAGCAAGCAAGCTAAAGCAGATAGGAGTGAGACATTTTCAATCAGATAAATACACAGTACAATTACAATCAAAGAAGAAACATGATGGTATTAATAATAATGGATGATGTAGCAAAAGCAAAGACAGTGTGGTTTTAATATAAATAAGATTAGGTGAAAAATCTATTAATAAAACCATAATCCAGGTTTATGCTGCAACTACATAGGTAGAAGAGGAAGAAATTGAAAGTTTCTGTGCAGGCATCCAGGAAGAAAGTGGTCACACACCAAAACAGAACATGTTGATAATTGTTGGTGACTGGAATTCAAAAATAGGAAATAAATTAGAACCCAACTTGGTTGGAGAATTTGACCTTCAAAAAATGAAGCAGGAGAGGAACTTAGCGGTATCAGCTTTTAAGAAACCAACAGGTTTTTTGTTGTAATTCTTCAAGCAACTGAACTGTAGACATCGACATCACCAGATGGCTAATGCAGAAATTAAATAGACTATATACAGTTGGCCCTCCTTATCCATGGATTCTACATCCATGGATTCCACCGTCCATGGCTTGAAAATACCGCCCCCCAAAAAAATTCCAAACAGAAAACCTTCATCTTGCCATTTTATATAAGGGACACCATTTTATTACACTATTGTATATAATGGTGTTCCTGAATTACTGGAGATTCATGGGAACCCCACTCACATCAGATATCAATATGGGGAATTTTAATTAGCTCAATATGGCAATGAGAGGCTGGGAAACTACAAGATCTTTTTACCTATGTATATTGGTGCTAACGGATGAGACTCATAGCCAGAAAATAGAATGAAAATGTTTTTTATTGAAAAATAATCACAGAAACACACACATGTATCCACTGAAGCTTCAAGTAGTTGCACAAGGCTAGCAAAGAACAGGAGGTAGCATTGGGATAGAGGAACAGAGTTTGGGATGTTGGGTATACTGTCTTTGTCCAAAGAGCAGAGATTTCTGCAGAGAAGCATGGCTATGGACACCAGGTGACACAGCAAACTAACAAGAGTGATGGCCTCTGGGAAACTAAGCACACTTTGGTAGTATTTTAGGGTGAAATTTATATTCAATATTCCCCCTGATGGGGTGTTATGAATGGAATACAATGTTATATTGACTTTCCTACAGTTAGACAATAGAAGCTTTGGCTATGTTAACTATCATTAACGGCTGAGACATAAAACCTGATGGGCATCAGGCAACCTTCTATTGTTGAGGTGAGAGGTTCAAAGGAAAACCAGAAGACATGCCTGGGTAGTAATTATTTGGGCCCCCCTTGGACAGTGAGTTAGGGTGGAAATGTGCTAATTCTCCTGGATGCCCCTGGAAGTGAGTCATTCACTGATTCAATGAAGTGGCCGGAAAACTCATTACTGAGAAACCCTGAACAGCAGCACTCCACACTGTTTGTTTGTTACGTGTCTTCAAGTTGTTCTGACTTATGGTGACCCTAAGGCAAACCTATCACAGGGTTTTCTTGCCAAAATTTATTTGGAGGTTTGCCTTTGCCCATGAGGGCCAGCCAGTCCACCACCCTGCCTTACTGGAGTACACATTCAAAGTACCCCCAACAGATGGCCATCCAGCCTCTGCTTAAAAACCTCTGAAGAAGGAGACTCCACTACATTCCAAGACAGATGAAGGGGATTTCTAAGTATACATTGTGCTTGTAAAGGGTTGATAGAATGATATTGGAAGTGTTCATTCTCTACATCTCAAGCTTAGTTAGCTATACATGTTTTGCCTTTTTGTTTCAAAAGTGTTATGTGTGCAATCCTGAATCTTCTGGCTATCTGTCGGGAATGATTTAATTGTGTATTCCTGCATGGCAGGGGGTTGGAGTGGATGATCCTTGTGGTCTCTTCCAACTCTATGATTCTAACACATCTCTACAGCTTTTGCTTCTATAGTAGTATAGTGTGGGGACAGATGTGATAGGTGACCTTATACACACCTTTCCTTTCACTTAATAGGGTTGTATATATTTTCTTTCTGTTTGATATATTAATGGTAATTGTTATTTACTCAATTTTGTAATGTATCATTTATTATTTTACCACTGCTTTCATAGTAGTCAAATGTTTCCTGCTTTGTTTGGTTGTTACTGCAGTTATTTAATGCAATGCATTGTGTGTTTTCATTGCCTGTTGCAAGTAGGCAAAATTATTAATGACCTTTAAGGGACACCCCTCACCTTAAAAGCAGTTCTAGAGTCCATGTCACCTTAGCGCACTGATAGCCTCTGACCATGTCAGGAGGGTCAGGCAGCAAAAAGTTATAGCAGAGTTTTCATTCTCCAGGCAAGAAAATAAACGCACAGACACAGGCTTGTGTCTACAAACTACTTATCTTTACTATAGCATAATAAATATATTTACAATGTCACAGAGAATCCTCTCGGAGAGCTATATATTACAGCATTCAATAGAAAAACGTCTTCACACTGCAAAGCCCAGAACAGAACTGAAAAACAGTTACATAGGATAGCTGATTACATAGTTCACAACAACCTTTTTTAATATAAAGATAACAAACATTCTCTCTAGCAGAGATAACAATCTCTCCTAGGCTCCAAACTTCCAAGGCCAGGGTGTCAGGCCATTAATCTTGTTATACAGGCTAGCTGCAGCAATGTGTTACACTTCAGCATTTTACAGCATAAATCTATTAAACCGCATGTTCCAATATCCTGACAGTCCCTTGAGTAAAGTCTTTCTCAACACCTGTGATCTGAGATACTTTTTAAAGCAGAGATTTTTAAATCAAAGAAGCATAAAACCGTAGATCTGGAAGAGACTGCCAGGGACATCTAGTCTAACCCCCTTCCATGTGGGAATACACAACTAAAATACTCCTGAAAGATGGTCATCCAACCTCTGTTTAAAGACCTCCAAAGAAGGAGAGTGATTTGGAGGGGCACTCCATTCCACTGTGAAACAGCTCTTAAAGTAGCGATATTCTTCCTAGCGTTTAGATGGAATCTCTTCTTATAATTTGAAGCTATTGCTTTGCGCTCTAATCTCTGGATGTCAAGGGTTAAATTTGAGGCTTCTGCATTTCTCTTTCACTAAAATACTCTGAATCCCCAATGCCAGCCAAACAAACTCTTAAAATTATTTGAAAAGTTGCACGTCCTTTAACTGACACAGCTTTCCAATCATATTCTGGAACTTCAAGGCCCAAGTTTTTACACCATCTGTTTTTTGTTTTTTTTAAATAACATTCTATTATTATCCTTTATAAGAACTTCATAAATTCAAAATAAAGATCCTTTCATTTTAACTCAAGTTATAATTATCACAAACAAGTTATAATTGTTTTAACAGAGGGGCGGGGTATAAATAAATTTTATTATTATTAATATTATTAATTATCACGAATTATGGCTCCATCCTATGGAATCCTGGGATTTGAAGTTTGTTGTGGCACCACAGCTCTCTAACACAGAAAGCTAAATATCTCACAAAACTACAAATCCCAGAATTCCAAAGCACCGAGCCATGGCAGTTAAAGCTGTGTCAAACTACATTATTTCTACAGTGTGTCAGCAGCCTATTGAAGTCAAAACACAAGGTCATGCTAAAGAAGTTTGATTGTATGGATTAAAGCAACAGCTCCAAATAAAGAAGTAGTTTGCATAAAGCAGGCTTTAATAAATTTAACTGCTGAAGATACTATGACCACTGGCATAGATACATTTGAAGCAGAATTAGACAAATTCATGGAGAACAACTCTGTACAAAATAGATAAACGGACCCTCCTGACTCAGGGTGCATTGGTGGGTGCGTGTGGGAGGCACAGTTATTAACGGACACAAATTGGCTTGGGGAGAACAACTGCAGTGGATTTTCTGGCTCTCTAAAGTTGGGGAAAAGGTGCTGGATTACATACACCCAAGATCTGCTGCAGCAGAACTCTTCTATTTAAAAAATATTGTTAAAAATCAAAGTCACTGTCTGGAAATATCAGAGTAGGGGAAAGAACTCGTATTATAGCCACCTTGACCACTGATTATGGTGAAAAGACAAGATACACATTTGACGATTAAATAATCATATCAACAGATGTTGGCAGAAGCTAGGGACCTTTATTTTTTTAAAGGTTGTCTTTTCACGATGTTCTAGGTATATATACTATTTACAGCTACCTTTCCTTCCCCTTTTCAATGCTTAGTTCCTGTAAACGTTTCCCCTTAGTTTCTAAGGAAGAGCTCATGTACCAGAATAATCATTCTGTTTTCTTTCTTTCCCACCCCTCCAGATTGGCCTGGAGGTGATGCAGGAGAAACCACAAAGGCATTAAGACCAATGGCTTTTAACCTGGGGTCCATGATGTCCTCACAAGGGGGTCTGTGAAGGCTTGAAAGTTGCTTGGCCCACCTTGTCCTTGCAGTGGAGTGGCCATGGGACAGAAGTCAAGGCAAAGGGTGGCTGGCTGGCTTGGCCTGTGCATTGCCATTCAATCTGCTCCAGCCACAAACTTGCAGGAAGAAGCAGGAGAAAAAAGGGAAGGTTTAATGGGTGGTGTAATTGTATTATCATCATCATCATCACCATCGGACATTATTATTGTAGTTATTGTTGTTTTAAATCTTGAGTTAAGTCTTGAGGGTTTGTGGCAACAAGAGATATTTAAAGAGGGTCCCTGATAAAGAAAAGGTTAAGAACCACTGCATTAGACTTCCACTCTCCCAACTTCATACTGTCAAAGCCAGATTTTCCATTTCCTCTGCCCAGTGTGTGTGTATGTGTGTGTCTGAGAGAGAGAGAGAGAATTCCTCCCTTCCCCATCCCTTTAATGAATAAAGTTTATTCCCAAAGGTAATTTTTAAAATGATGCGGGGGGGGGGGAGCTTGGAAAATTCCCCAGGAAGTCTGGAATGGATGACAAGATGAGAGAGATTGAAAGACAGAGAGAGAGAAACTGGCAGTAAAGGAAAGCTGTGAGGGAAGGAAAACGTAGGAAAGGTGGGGAAAGAGCCACTGCCATAGAGCGCGTCAAAATGGAGCAGACTCAGAGAAGGCACTGCAGGCCACAGGGCAAAAAAGTGCCAGCACGGCCCAAAGACAGATGCACTGTGAGGGTGGAAGGGACAGAGGGATTTCAAACCCACTGCCAACAATTGTAAGACATTCACCAAATATGAAAAGAGGAGACAAAATGTTTTTCTCCCCTCTGAACACATCTCTTTTAATTCTGGGATTTGTAGTTTTAGGCCTTTAACCTTCTCTGCCAAAGAATCCTAGTGCCTCAGCAAACTACAAATCCCAGGCTGCCATAGGAAGGAGCCGTGGCAACTCATCGTTTCAAACTGGAATATTTGTGTAATGTGGATGCACCATCTTCTGTGATAGCTTTGCTTTAGGGTTACCATAAGTCATAAATGACTTGAAGGCAGACAAGAGAAGATGCAAAATAAAGGCACTCGTTTAAGGCAAGCCACACACATTTAGCTGGAGACGAAAAATGTAGTGCTAAATGGTAGGGAGAGGTTTTCTAAGGAAGGCTTTTTAAAAAGGCTGTGGAAGGACGCATCAGGTTTGAAACCAGCAAAACAGAGACCCAGCTCTCCTGCCATGCTCAGTTTATTTTAGGTCTAAATGAGGTCCCTCAAGGCAGGCGGAGCCAGTGAGTAGAGGTGCTTGTTCCATTCCTCCCCCTCCAACCTGGCGCCTCTTACAGCGCTATTATTCCACTTTAAGTACTATGACTGCCTCCTGTGGAATGCTGGGATTTGTAGTTTCGTGAGGCCTAAGGGCTCTCTGACTGAAAGTTTTCAACGCCCCTCCCTAAACTGCAAATCCCAGGATTCCACATAGCACTGAAAGTGGAATAATAGCGCTATATGAGTGTAGGGTGATAACCTCCTTGGTGGCTCCTCACCCAGTGAAATGTTTACAACGTATGAGGAAAAGGCCAAAGGGAAGCGTCCCTTGCTGGCTCTTTTCCCTCACGCCTCGACGGCAGGGGCTGCGGGTTAAATAAATCACTCCATCCTCCCCGCCACAGTTAAAACGGTCAGGCACTCAGAGCAGGTGGCTGGCTGCTTTCAGAGATTTATTTATTTATACAAAAGCCGAGCCATCCAATCACGGGCGCCCGTCACGCCACGTGTCAGCTTGGCCCTTTTTTAAACCAGCCACCATGGGGCTCAAGTCTGCTTCTGCCGAGACAGGCAGACGGTGCCGCCCTGCTCGCAACTTCGACCACACGCCACTCAAGCGGAGGCGGGACTTGGAGGAGAGCACGAGGCGGTCATGCACTCAGCTTCCCTCTCGGCCCCTCCTCTTTTCCCTCCCTCCCTGAGAGGCCGAGGCGAGGCCAGCCAGGGCTAGTGTGGGAGGGTGGAAAAGGCGCCGACACGCCCTCCCGACACGTTCCTTTCCGCGTGGAGCCGCGCACGCGCCCGGCCCGGCCCCTCCTCCCTCACGAGGCGCCCCATGCTGGCGCGCGGACCCACCCAACCGCCGCAAAGAGGAAGAGACGGTTAGGGCAGGACAACGAAGGGGGGGGGGGCGCAATTTGTAGGCGGCAGTTGAGAGCCACTCCTCCCCCCCGCCGCCTTCGCCTTATCCCTCCTTTACCTCAGAGATGCTCTTTTCTTATAAGGGCCTCCCTCTTCCGCCAATAAATAAGGTGTCTGTGTGGTTTCAAGTTTCCTGTCCACTGAAGGCGACACCATGAATTTCATAGGACAGTGTTCCTTAGCCTTTTCTTTCATAGGGACCCCGTTTAAATATTTTTTGTTGTCATGGACCCCCCCCCCTCCGATTTAACTGAAGATTTAAACCCCTAACAACAACAATGATACCTGATAATAATTTATTTTAAATTTAATTAATTGTATTTTAATAATGCAATTGCACCATCCATTAAACCTTACCTCAGAAGAACTGAAGGGGGAGGGAAGATTTTTCTTTTGCTTCTTCCTGCAAGCTTGTGGCTGGAGTGGATTGAATGGCAATGCACAAGCCAAGCCAGCTGGCCAGCCTTTGCCTTGGCTCCTGTCCTTTGGCCACAACTCTGCAGGGAGGAGGTGGGCTGAACAGCCTTCACAGACCCCCTGTGGGGACATTATAGACCCCTGGGAGTCCCCAGACCCCAAGTTAAGAACCACTGCTATAGGGGCTTAGCCTGCCTCCAATAAATACATGTCTATGTGGTTTCACGTCGCCTGTCAACTGAAGGCAACCCCATGAATTCCATAGGATTTTTCTAGGCAACAAGTACTCATAATCACATGCAGGGATGTCTGTTCAAAAAATCTTGACAGCATCCGGAGGGGTTTGGTGCTACCTCTCTTAAGGCATAAAACTTCCAGGGACTACACTCCCTTTCGTGTATGGAAGGATTATTATCTGACAATGTGGGGCTATGCTCCACGAACCAAGTCATATCATTTAATTAATAAATTAATGGGTCTTGAAGGTGGTGAAGGACGCTGCTGATTTTAATAATGGTAATAAGAAAAGTAGTTGATAATAGTAATAAGTCCCATCAGAGGTAGCCATCAGCCAATGGAGAAGTGTGGTGTGAGTTGCAGTTCAACCACATCTGGAGTCGTGTATTCTTGTAACACACCCTCCATATGTTGTAAAAAGGTTGTGGTAGTGTGTGATCTAAACCAGTGCTTCTCAGGGTATCTGACATGAGGGACTAGCATTATTCACCCCAGTGTGCCAGAGTCCAATGCCATATTTGTGCCTATTGGCAAAAATTGTTTTTTTCTTGGAAAACAGGACTGCAGGCAATGGCTCACCTTGCCAGCACCTGTCCAGGGAGCACCTCTTTGAACAGAACAGCTCTTAACAAACAGAATTTTGATATTGTTATTCTGTATGATAACTGCCTCCTTGGGCTACCCCTTATGATCAATTTCAGCTGTATAAAAGGTTGCAAAGAGGGAGGCATTTGTGGATCCATGTCACTCATGTCCAGAATACAGAGGATCTGTGATGTCAGCAATGTCTTTCTCCATTCTCAGCATACAAAGCAGTTTATAATTCTTTCATGAGCCTCAGTAGGATGCTATCCTGATCAGATAGACTTAAAAGATACCAGGCTACAAGCCTGCCCCCCTCCCCCTGTGAAGCTCACTTGTGGTAGGTGCATTCTTACAGAATTTTAGAAAATTACACAAATTTACAGAAGTTGCATTCAAAAACATAGCCGTGTTAGTCTGGATCAGTATGCAAAGGCATATTGTAGCACCTTTGAGACCAACTGAGGACTTGACTACACGGGCAGGAAACCCTGAAGCTACCTTGTAGCTGCAGCAGCCCCATAAACATCACAATCACCGGGCCTCTCCGATTATAGATCAAGGTAACCCGCAACACTGTTAGTTGCATCAGAGTAAAAAGGCAGGCCTACACTGATCACACATCATACTATTTCTGGCCATACCGCCAGAGCTGATCCAGTGTTGTGTTTTCTGTTCACCTGTGCATGTGAATAAACAAATGTATGTGGTCTCAAAGTACTATGTTACTGGGTAAGGAGAGATATGCTTATCCAGATATGCACACAATTGGTGGGCGGGGGGGAATTAAGTTTTTTTTAAAAGCGCCAGAACAGAGACCCATCCACCGGAAGTCCTACTCCGGCTTTGCTCCGAAGCCAATCCTCAGCCACCTTATGGCCAAAACCTCTGTTTTCCCCTAAAATCTGGAGCAAACTGAATTTTACAGATCCTGGGTTTCCTGCAGAAACCCTGGTGAAAATGCACATCGTCAAAAATGTTGTGTGTCAGCTATGCCATGAATACGGGGTGAGTATGGGTTTTATTGCTGTAGACAAATCATGAGAGAAAAAAGGTTGTAGCATAAGCTTTCATAGATTGAGTCTACTTCATTAGATGCAGAAGTTGAGTTTAGCAGGTTAAGATATGGGAGGCTGTGGAACTTCCAGTGTTATGGGCAGTATTTCTCTTTGTGGCAGATGCTTTGAAGGAACAAAGGAAAGTCCTTCATAACCTGCTAGAATTTGTGGATCTTTGATTGACTCCAGCAAATATCTCTTGGGTTATGAAAGGACAAGTGGACAAATGCAAACAATGTTCGGCATTCCAACCACCCCCACAAAACTTTTCTGTGCTCCATGCCTTCTCCCAGCATTCCATGTTCATTCAACATGCTTAAGTGTTCATTAGGCTACTTTTGAGCATCCTGTCTTTTGCTGAAGTTATTTTGCTCTTTTTCCAAGCCAGCTGATAGTATGTATGGTGCCATTTAGGTTGTATGAGGCTGTAAGTTTGGGAATGCCTCTTACCTATAAGGACATGGAATACTATGGGATGGCTCAGATAGTTATGGAGATTTATTTATTTGACAGATTTTGGTGATGCCTTTGAGCAGAGCTTCCAAGGCAGTTTACAGGATCCCAAGGCTGTGGTGGTTGTGTGACAAAAACATCTCTATACAGTGACTTGTAGAAATATTTACACACTCTCACACACATACCTGACTTTTCCACATTTTCTAGTGTCACCATCTGGAACAGAAATGGACTTAATTGACATTGTGGCTAATACAAGCTCAAATACTTTAATTGAGATGCAATCAGAATGTGTTTAAGCCAAATTAGGCAATAAATATCTATGCAGCATTTGACTTTAATTGTGAGAAGTATTATATGCTTTTAAGAAATCTGAAAAAGCAACCTTCTCAACTGACATTTATATAAAACTCTCTAGAGGACATTTCTTCCATGGGAGGGGGTAACTGGAGACACTCTGAATTTCAGGTTGTATGATGCCTATTTGACAGAAAGATTAATAGCCACAAAGCAGCTTGGGTTGGCTGCAAAATGTGTGTTATTTATAGTCACCTCACACTGTGTTTCTCAGCAGTAACCTGGCTCCCTAAAGATAAAGCACTTGGTCTTCCCATATGCAGCCTGTTCCCTTTTGGTGGTGGTGGTGGTGGGGAGTTTTGCTAGAGACTTGATATTTTAATATTTTTTAAAATTATGGCTTATTAAGATTGAAGCAGGCATGCATACAGATCAGTAGTCTTTGGCAGCAGCGTAATCTAAGGGAATTCCTAATCTGCATTAACTGGAGTCTACATTTTGTGTTTCAATTTGTTTCATCTAATAAGAGCAGTAAGAAATATCTGAAGCACAATCAGTCCAGATACTACTGAACTGGAATCTTTTAACAGTACTGTATTGGAGACTGAGATCTATACTAATTCTCTGAGGATGTGGGGTGTGATCCACAAAAGAACATTAAAGTTATAAAAATATGCTAGTCTATGTATGTGTGCCACATCCTTAATTCACTAAACTTCATATATTTTGCAAGATCACAAATGCCTCAGTTATTCTGGTTTTGCTCAGTTTGAACAATACCTTCTGAGAAAGCCTTCTGCCTTCTAAGATTCTTTTGGTAGACTAGTAGTTAGCTGCAGTTGTTTAGAATGGTTGAAGGGGATATGGAAGAGCTGCAACATGTCTTGTAAACAAACAAAATATACAGTGTTGATATATTTGTATTTAAATACCTCACCTTACTCATACAACACTAGGAAAAATACCATTAATCATTTAAAAGAACTGATAGGGCTCTGCAACCATAGGGCCTTTAATCACATTGCCAATATTTTATTATATACTGTATTTGCCTAGATTTCCAAACTGAGATCTATGCACAGCTAATAATAGTAAAACCATAAGAGAAAGTACCCACCAAATATAAATGGTATTTCAATCATATATAACTCAATTCCATCCCAAACCAGAAAGTCTTATTCAATGTTGACAAACTCCCAGGCAGTGTATTCCATTTCTGAACAGAAAGATGGCAACAGCACCAATAACTCAGTTTGAGTCTCTGCAGTCTGCTTGATTTATTATCAATTTAGTTACAGGGTTTTTTTTATTATTTAATGTTGTTAATTGCCTTCAAGCCAGCTTTGACTTGTAGTGACCCTGTTAATGAGAGACCTCCAAGTCAAGCTGTTATCAACAGTCCTACTGAGATCTTGCAAAATCAGGGCAGTGGCATCCCTGCTTGAGTCAATTCACCTGTACTGTGGTCTTCCTTTTTTCTTACTGCCTTTAACTTTACCAACCATATTATCTTTTATAATGAATTATGTCATCTCATGATGATATGTCCAACATACAATAGCTTGCAAACTCGACCAAAATTAGTCATTTTGGCTTGTAGGGAGGGTTTGGATTTATTTGTTCTTGGATTCATTTCTTTGTCTTGTTGGCAGTCCATGGCATCTGCAGAATTCTATCCAGCATCACATTTCAAGTGAATTAATTTTTTTCCTGACTGCTTTTCTCACTATCCTGTTTTCACATCCATACAAAGAAATCAGATATACTATGGCATGGATGATCCTGTCTTTGTGTTCAATGACGTATCTTTGCATTTGAGGATTTGTCTAGTTCCTTTGTAGCTGCCCCTCAAAGTCTTAGTCTTCTGATTTCTTGACTATAGTGTACATTTTGATTACTGACTGAGCAAAGGTATAGAAATTTCAGTGTCTTCATTACCAACTTTAAAGATATGTAAATCATTTGTGGTTGCTATTTTTGTTTTCTTAATATTCAGCTGTAATCTTGCTTGTGCACATTCTTTGTCATCAGTAGTCTTTCTATGTCTTTGCTGTTTTCTTCCAGTAATATTGTGTCATCTGCATATCATAAATTGTTGGTGTTCTTTCCCCCAGTTTTCACACTTCTTTTCTCTTAGTTTAACCCCACTTTCAATATGATATGTTCTGTGTTAAAAGTTAAAATGATAGTGTGGTAAAATATAGCCTTGTCAGACCCCCTTGCCAATTGGAAATCCATACTCTGTTCTGACAATACCATCTTGTCTAGAGTATAGTTTACACATCAGGGCAATTAAATGCTGTGGCACACACATTTCTTTTAGAGCAATACGTAGTCTTTCATGATCTAAACAGTCAAAGGCTTTAATATAATTCTTTGGTATGTTCCATTATCCAATGCTTGTTTGCAACATGATCCCTAGTACCCTCTCCTTTTCTGAACCCAGCTTGTATATCTGGCATTTCTCATTCAGTATCTGGTAAAAATGCTTGTTGTCAAAATCTTGGGTATTACTTTGCTTGCATAGAAGATTAATGCAATGGTCAATGGTTACTACAATCCCTAGTGTAGTCCTTCTTGGGAACTGGAAATTATATTTAGCATTTCTGTTCTGTGGGCTGCTTTTTTCATATTTACTGTCAGATTTTGCTTTGAATTTGGATGGATTCTGTCTGTCAATGGTAATTTCCTTCCACTCCCTGTCTGTGCTGAACTAAGTTTCCCCAAGTATTTAAACCCAATCCACAAAAGCCTGCAAGTTGACACATTATTGGAGTGGAAGGAAATTACCATTGTGAATGCTAAAGGTACAGCTGAGGTAAGCAGCTATGAGCTTTGTACTCTTTAATCTTCAATGTTTAAAAGAGATAATGGGGCATTTTGGTACTAAATATTTTTTGTGTGAATTAATTATAGAATCCTAGCATTGCATTGATAAAGGAAATGAAACATCAACTAAAATGTATCTCTGGAGCTTGTCGTCTGCAATGCATTCTGGAAAGTGATTAGAGTATGTGGCTTACCCCATTCATCACTGTGCTATCTCATAATTTTGACATCTTGTTTGAAAGAGGATACTTCTCCTGTCTAATTGGAACAATAAAAGGAAAATGATTGCGTACAAGTGAATGCATCCCCAAACCCTTCAAATAAGCATTTATGGACATTGTGGACACTTTGGAATTTTCATCCCACATGTTCATATATATAAGGACTCGATCATATGCATGTACTAATATAAAAATTTATATGTATGTATTTATTTATTGAGTAATTATTACTTGCATGTGACACTTTGGTATAATATATGTTACATCAATCATTGCACTAAAATAAACTTTATTAAGAATCACAATGTACACTGGAGATTTATAGAAAATTGATTCTTTATTACTGAGTTTTAAGATTAGATATTAGAGTCTGTATACAGTAACATTTCCTCTCTAACCATTTTGCACTTTTCACAGTGAAACCTCCCCTGTACTTTAGTTGATTTCTATATAATATAATAATAATAATAAATAATAAAATTTTATTTCTATCCCGCCCCTCTGCAACGCAATCGGGGCGGCTTACAATATAAAAACTTCATAGTCCCAGTACCCTAGCCCACCCACCCCTTAAAACAATATTAAACTATAAAAGATTAAAAACATACAGTAAACTAAAAATATATAAATTAGAAAAATATTAAAACATACAATAGGTTTTTTTAAATAATAATAATAATAATAATAATAATAATAAATGATTACAGCTCAGGGAGGACAGCCGAGTCTTGGGCCGGGATAGTTATTCAGGAAAGGCCTGCCGGAAAAGATCCGTCTTGACAGCTTTTTTAAAGCCGTCTAAGGTGTTAATAAGACGGATCTCGTCCGGCAGGCCATTCCATAATCTGGGAGCAGCAGCGGAGAAGGCCCTCTGGGATGTCACCGACAGCCTTGTTTTCATAGGCTGTAACAGATTCCTCCCAGAGGACCGAAGTGCGCGGGGAGGGTCGTACGGAAGGAGGCGGTCCCGGAGATAATTGGCCATCTGGTGACCTCCACATATACAGCCATGCCTTTGGTTGCCTGAAGAACAGGTTTGCAGTGAACAAATTATTGACCTCAAAGAATTTAATAAATTACTCTCCTGCTTAATTTGTTGATACTAGGCCAATTTCGCCAATGATTCTTGGTTCTAATCTGATTCCTACATCTTTGGAATCACTTATGATTATCAACATTTGGGTGTGTGATCAATTTCCTCCTGGACCCATAACACATAATATTTCAATTTCTTTTGTCTTCTACCTCTGTACAGTAATTGTATCATAAACCTGGATTATGGTAATATTGATAGGTTTACCCTAGTGATACTTTTCAGTCTCACTTTGCATTATATCCCATGACTGCTTTTGCTATATCTTGCCTCACTGTTAATATCATTCTGTCATGTAACTGTTCAGAGTCAGTGGACAGCAGCTTCAGGGTTAAACAGTAAGCTTTATTGTCACAGAAATTAAAGAGCAAAGTATACAAAGTTGTTGCTTCAAATGAAGTTCATTGGCAAAACATTAAAAAGTATTCCCAATCTGTCAAAATCTGATGGGCAACTGAGCCATTGGCTACCCATCATCCACCTGCCCCATTCTCACCCATCTGTGACTCCACTATTGACTCACAATATCTGCAGGTGCAAGGCCATCCTGGGCATTACCAGACAGACTCTATCCTCCCATGTCTATTCCTAGCACACCAAGTTGTTATATTGATAAAAAAAATGCAAAAACATCAAATGCTCTAACATTAAAGCACACAGTGAGTGGACACAACCATAAATCAAAATTGTTGGTAGGGGGGTTGCTTTGGGACTGATCTTGACACATTCCATTTCTTCTTAGATTTTCATTTCATTTTCATTGTGTAATTATCCAGTTTAGCTTGCTCTCCCCAAGTTTTGCAATGTTTATACATTCCATTTCTTGTTTTACGATGTCAAGCTTTGCACATTCATGTTCCTATTATATTTGTTGTGTAGCTTCAGACCTTCACCTCTGAACATGTTAGCAGCTTTCAAATTTTCGCTTTGAGTCCAACTTGCATCATTAGATGTCCTCCACTCTTCCCCAGTAGCTGGGTGAGATGCCTTCTGACCTGGGAGTCTCATCTTCAAGCACTATCTCTTGCTTCATTTTGGATTGTCTCATCATAAGGTTTTCATGATAAAAACATTCAGAAGTGGTTTACCAGTGCCTCTTTCTGCCCAATACTAACCTCTCTGGCTTTTCTTCGCAAACGAAGATTCAGGAAGGACTCATCCCACGATTTCTGGTGACTGAAAAGGCCAATCCGAGATAAACAAGTCCAGTTGCACAGCAGAAGGTCTCCTTCGTTGATGTTTCTGGGTTGTAATTCTTTCTGCATTGTCGTTTCTCTTCTCTGAGTTTAGTTAAATAAAGTGCTATTGCTGTTGTCTCTTTAAAAAAAAAATCCTCTGCCAGTGTCATCCACCACTACTGCTGCTTCCTACTAGCTTTTTTTTTGGCACATTTAGTCTGACTTTTCAGCAAAAGCCTGACTTGGGAGAGCCTGCCACTAGCAATGCTGCTTTCAGCATAGCCTCTTGCCTCAAAGGAGCACGGAATTCCAGCACCACAGAATGGCAGTGCCAAAATGATAGAAGGCTTTACAGGTCTACAATAAAATATCCAGGTTTTGTCACTGGCCAATCTAATCTCTCTCTTTGTGTGGATTTAGCTCACATATGGAATACATATTTTCATCTATATACATATTTTCTGTTATTTCTTGCACTCTTTCCCAGATCATGAAGACTTAAGAATTGTTTTCAATGCTTTTGTGTATTTAAAATACATCATATAGTTAAGATATATGGAAATGTATCTGTACGTAATCAAATGTACACAGAATGTAATTTATATTGTTTAGATCATAACTCTTATTAGACGTCATCTCTCCACAAAGTTTAGATAAAGGAAGTCCATATTAAATGGTTGTCTATGCAAAAGTGGAAGAGCAGATACCTGCATGAAAATGTAGAAGTGGCAGCTAGAGATAACATTTTCTGAAAAACCTTCCCAAGTTCAAATGGAAAGTTACTATTACATATGATGTACAAGCCAAACCAAGAACATTTAAGGACAGGAACAGTGGAGACCATCTGTGCAGGCCAATTCAGAAAGCAGTATCAGGGCATACTTATACATTAAAAGAAAAAAAGTTAGGAAAAAAGTATTTTTGAACCATCAGCCATCCCCTCTTCTCTATAATTTATCGTTTTCATGATATCCCTTTTTGCTTGTCTTCACCTTAGTACTTATCTAACAGCAGGCAGTGATTATCTCAGGGGCAGCTTCCTTTTCTTCTGACATCCTTTAATTAAACTATAACCCTTGCTGAGCATAGAAGCAAAAATAATGGAGGAAAAATATCTCAATGAACTCTCATTAGACCACTGTATTTATGAAACTGCAAGTCAACTGGAAAATAGTTGATGGAAGGTTTTAATTATCTTTATATTTGTTTTTCAGTTTGCCACACTTATCTATATTTTTAATGGTTTTATCTTAGCAGCTACTGTTTGGATCAAAATATTGTTTATGATTTGGCTAGCAACTACAGGACAAAAGAAATGAGCTACGGCACTGTAGTAGCATCATAAGGCATTCAAAGTGCTGCACTGACATAGAAGCTTGGTCAGCAGTACTGAGGTCCTAGTAAAAGCTATAGTTGTCATAAAAAGATGACACCATCCTTAAACCTCTTCATAGCATGGAACTGGACACAGTGTGTTTTGCACATGAAGCTCGAAGTTTTGAAGTCCTCTGTAAGGATTCCATATTTTCATTTATTTATACAATCTACATGGAGCTAAAATATAATTTAGTCCTGATTCTAATCTAAGTTTACAGTGCTTGATCCGTCTCAGAGCAATTCTGGATCTTTTCATTGCCTGAGAATTAAAATTTGGAATACAACTATTACAGCCTTACTCAAAGCTTTTGAAAATAATCCAGATTTTTCTTTACCCTTTGTATGTTTTCTGCCACCAGATTAAAATTGGGATTGACTAAATGGGAGGGAGTGGTAAAGTCAGTGCCATTTTGTTTTGTTTGGATATGATTGTTCACATATTTGCATAGTTCTCTGCCTATCCTGGTTTATTTAAAGGTTGTACCTATAAACTGATTCACTTCAATTACAAAACTGGGAAATAATGACTTACGGTGCCATTGAGCAGTCAGAGCAGCAAAGCCTAGACTAGTACTTCTCAAAGAATCATAGAGCTGGAAGAGACCACAAGGGCCGTCCAATCCAACGCCCTGTCATGTAGGAACACACAATCAAAGCACTCTCCAACAGATGGCCATCCAGCCTCTGCTTAAAAACCTTCAAAGAGGGAGACTCCACCACATTACAAGGCATCATATTCCATTGTGGTTTTTTTGTATAATTTCTTTTTATTAATTTATAATAATAAAATACATAACAATTCCATTTTGTGGTTGACGGTCTCCACAAAATGACAAGTAACAATAATATTTTCAACATATATGATGCTAAGAAAAAATAAATAATTACAACAACATAAACAAACAAGGATAAATATTAAAAGGAAAAATTATGCTGTTATATATGTCTGATATGCAGTTTCTTCATATATGATTCAATTTGGTTGTGCTGAACTTTGTACAGTGCATTTATATGATACAGTACAAGAGTTAACATCTTACTTCTCCAGAATATCATTCCACAGTTTTCCATGGGTGGCGGGTGGGGTTTGTTGAACCAGGTTGTGATTTATGTATTCAATCATTAGGAACCATTTTTCTGTGAAGGTTGTTTTTGCAGGACTGCCTTGGGATGCTCTAATTTGTTCCTTAAGTTTTTCCATTAGCCAAATGTTCCAAAATTGATTCCACTGTTTTTCCATTGTAAATTTGCCTGTTTTCCAATTTTGCGCAATTTCCAGTCTTGTTATTGCTAATAAAAATCATATCAAGTCTCTGTGTTTGACTGTGGTGTTTTGATCAGTGAAACAAGAGAGGAGTACCAGACTGGGAGTCATGGTAATGGTTTGTTTTGTACCAGTCTGAGTACCTCAGACCAAAATTTTTGAACTACAGGGCAATGAAACCACATGTGGAGATATGTACCTTTTTCTGTGCATCCTCTCCAACAGGTGGGGTTACTGTTTTTGGTGATTTGATTAAGTTTGTGGGTGTCAGATACCATTTGTACACCACCTTAAGTATGTTTTCTTGTATCATGACTGGGCTTTTCTGAAATGTTGGGGATTTCCAGATGTTCGACCAGTCCAGATCGTTTAGCGGGTATGCAATATCTGTTTCCCAAGCTAATTTAAAATGTGAAGTTTCAATCATGGTAGTTTCCATCATGAAGTTATATATAGTTGTCATGTGGCCTTTGACTTGATTGATACACATAAATATTCCAATTTTGTTAGAGGTCTGGGTACAAATCTCTGACGTTGAATATGAGACAGGAAACGCGCAATTTGGATATGTTGTAGCCAGGTGGGTTGAATAGGGTATAGGTCTCTTATTAGCTCCTCTTTAGTTTTAGGAACGTTTTTGTTATAAAGGTCAGATATTGTATTTATTCCCTTTCTGTTCCAATCCGAGTAGGATTTGTATTTGATCAGCTCGTAAAACTCTGGATGTGTCAGAAAAGGGTGGGCAGGTGACACTAGTGGCATCATTTTATGGCTCCATTGTTTCCAAATTCGTAAAGATGTTTGTAAAAAGGGGTTGTCCAATTTATTAATCTGAGAGTGGGAAAGGTTAGAAAAATATGTTTCCATGTGTTTTGGGTCTCCTTGGTTTAGTTCAGCTTCAATCCAGTTGGTTTGGGGATTTCTCTTGAATATCTGGACCAAATGCGCGAGCTGTGCAGCTGCAAAATAATGTGGAAGATTTGGGACACCTAGACCACCTTATTGGAGTTTTAGATGTAAAATACTTTTTGGGAATCTTGTTTTTTTATTGTTGAAGATGAAAGTGTAGAGTAGTTTTTCCAATTGTTAAAATATGTGGTAGGAGGTTCTAGAGGTAGTGTAAAAAACAAAAATAGAAGTTTTGAGAGTGCAAACATTTTTATTATAGCTATCTGTCCCAGGAGAGAAAAGTTGAATGTGGTCCAGTGTTTTATTTTTTGCTTAATCCATTTTGTGAGTTGTTTATAGTTCCGTGACAGTAGTTGTCCCATATCTTTAGTAACTAATATCCCTAGGTATTTAAATCCTGAAGGCTGTAGGTGTAGTTTGGTCAACCGCTGCCATTCCTGTTGTGTTGCGTGTGGAGTGTTTGGACATAGTAGTTTGGATTTTTGCATATTTACCCTAAAACCTGTATATATATCAAAACTGGTCAGGATGTTTCGGAGAGCTGGAAAAGCTGTGGTTATATTTTTGATATAGAGTAAGATATTGTCTGCAAAGAGACCAATTTTGTGCATTTGTTGGTAGATTATTGGGCCTTCGTTTTGATGTGACATTCTGATTTGTTCTGCAAGGGGTTCTATGGCTGTTGCGAACAATAGTGGGGATAGTAGGCATCCCTGTTTGGTTCTGCGGTGAAGTTCAAATGCTTGGGAGTCAACTTTGTTAGCATATATCGTTGCTTCGGAATTGGAATACAAGTTTTGGAGAAATGTTACAAATTGGTGACCCATATTCATCTTCTGAAGCAGTCCAAATAAGTAGGGCCATTCCAACCTATCAAAGGCTTTTAATGCATCTAGCGATATCAACGCCAAAGGTATACGTTTATTATTGCAGAAGTGTATTATGTTTAATGTTCTTCTGATAGCGTCAGCTAAGCGTCTACTAGGCATAAAGCCTATTTGGTTTGAATGTATGTATTTGGTGATGAAAGTATTAAAACATTTTGAGAAAATCATGGTCATTATTTTGAGGTCAGAGTTGATTAGAGCGATTGGTCTAAAGGATGTGATGACAGGTGTGTCATCTTCTGTCTTAGGGATTGGAATGATCCGCAATATTTTCCAGCTATCTGGGTATGGATCGCTGTGAAGGAGTTCATTATATAAATTGTGTAAATGCAGGGTGAGATCTGTTTTAAATTGTTTATAAAATTCAGCAGAAAATCCATCAGGTCCAGGTGACCGTCCCAATTTGAGTTGACTGATGGTTTGTTCAATTTCCTGTATGGTGATTGGGGAATTTAAAGTTGTCTTGTGTTGTTCAGTGAGTTTTGGGATTTTGAGTGAATTTAAAAATTGAGTTAAGTCTAAAGACTGTGGGCATTTTGAGGTATATAGATCTTTGTAAAATGTGCAAAATTTGTGAAGTATATCTGTGGTTTTGGTTATAGTTGTTCCATCAAGAGTTTTAATTCTTGAGATAATTCTCTTTTCGGCTTTTCTTTTGATTAAGCGTGCTAATAATTTTGAATTTTTATTTCCATGTTGGTAGTACTGTGCTTTTGTATATTGGGTGGCTATATGAATGTTTTTGAGGCCTAGTTCTTCTATTTCAGATTTTATTTTTGTCATTTGAACTAGTATCTTCTTATTTTGAGTCTTCTTGTGCGTTTGGGTCAGTATGTTTAATTTGTTCAATAGGAAGTGTCTGTGCACCTCTTTTAGTTTTTTGTTTGTTTGTTTGTTTGTTTAGCTCCTTCTTGAATCAGGAGGCTGCGCAAGACTGCCTTTTTAAAGTGTCCCAGAGTAGTGATTCTGGGGTATTGTCTCTTTTATTCTCTTGATAGAATTGTTTTATTGCTTGTTGTATTTGCATTTTGAACAGTTCATTGTTTCGTAAGTAAGAGTTAAATCTCCATATTTTAGTGGGGTGTGTTGTCAGGGACCAATCCATAGTTAGTGGAGTATGGTCTGAGTGGAGGGCAGGGTGGTTACTCTTTTGATGTGGGACATTGTTAGTTTATCAACAAAGAAATAGTCAAGTCTTGAGTAAGAATTGTGAACTTTGGAGAAATAGGTGTAATCTCTAGTAGTGCTGTTTAATAATCAGCAAGGGTCAACCAAGTTAATTCTTTTAAGATTTTCCAAGGGAATTTGTGGTATTGAGTGGGATTTCAGTGATTTGTAAGAGGATTTGTCCATGTATGGGTTGAGAACTGCATTAGCACCTCCTGCGATTATAACTGCACCCTTTGTCATCTATTCTAAAGATTCCAGAAAGAATATCAAGAATTGGGTTTGGTTTGAGTTTGGCGCATAGAAACTGGCTAGAGTGACTTCCCTGTTCATAAGATTACCTTGTACTACCACAAATCTGCCTTTAGGGTCCATATGGGTTTTCTGTGGAGTGAATGGGGTGTGTTTGTCAAATATTATTGCAGTCCCTCTCACCTTCCCATTATCTCCAGCCACAAATTGTTGTCCAAATTGGGATTTTGGAGGCCAGACGATTTGTTGTGAGTCTCTTGTAGGAAAATTATATTCGGATGAAGTGGTCTGATTTGTTTCAATATCTTGGCTCTCTTGATCGATGATCCCAACCCTTGAACATTAAAGGAGAGAAATTTGAGACTAGAGATGTTTAGTTAAGTGAAAATTGCTATTATAGTGGTCACTCCATGGGTGGGCTGGAGGTGTCAGTTGTAAGGGGCCAGAGAGAGTGCAATTACAGATATTTAGCGACCATATAATAAGATTGGCTCCAACTTATTTTTGGAACCGCCTTCTCCCATACAATCCTCCCTGTGCACTCTGGTCCTCTGGGAGGAATTTGCTTCAGCCACAAAAATATAGGCTGTCTGCAACCTCCCAGAGGGCCTTTTTGGTAATCGACCCCAAATTTATAGAATGGCCTGCTGAACGAGATCCGTCAGATGACGAGCTTAAGTAGCTTTAAAAAAGCACTAAAGACGGATCTCTTTCGGCAGGCCTTTCCTGATTAGATCCCGCCTCAGGAGCTGCATCTCCTGGCCTTTTTTAATCTTGTGTATATTTGTTTTTAATGTGATTTTAGTTAGATGGTTTTAATTTTATATTGTTTAATGTCTTTTTATGGGGGTGGGTGGTGCTTTTAGTCGTTATTACAATGTTTTAATTGTTGGAAGCTGCCCCAATTGTTTTTAGCAGAGGGGTGGGGTAATAATAATAATAATAATATAGTAAGAGTCCAGCGTTTTTCCAGAACATCGTAAGGACTGATGTACAGCATAATAATTAAGAATATCAACATAATCAACATTAACATTTGAACATTCAAACACCTGGGTATGGAGTCCCACAGAATGCGTGGGACTTCGGGTGGGGGGATAATATACCCATTCTTTCAAGGGAAAACATTTTTGGGGGTTAAGCTAGAGCAGAGGGCAGCTTACTGAGGCCTCTTGATATCAGGGTGTTGAATGTTGCCTATTAGTCATTGATTTTTTATACAGGGTTATGTGGTGCACCGTCTCAGGTCTGAGCATTTCACTCAGGCCCAGGACCACGACACCCCCACCCATGTCAATAAAAATATAGCAAGTAGATACTTATCAATCAGGTAAACCATCAGTTAAGAAGGCAACAAATGTAGATGTGTTGACAGAAGGTCTGGTAAAATCTTCAGAGGGTTTGGCTTGAAAATGTACATTTGTCTTGGCTGACGGTGTCGAGCACAGTCATTCACTTTTTCTTGTCCTTTGTTCTGATTTTTGCTGTTGATGGGGTCGATGGTGGTCTGATGTGTGTTAGACCTTTTGGAGTGTGGGGCTTTTCTTTTTGCGTTTGGAGATCTGAGTCCACTTGTCGGTATCAGACGGGTGAATACTCTGTGTGGCCCAGTTGTCCTCATGATGTATCTCTTGCTCCACCGTTGTAGGCACTGAAATATCAATGGCCAGTAGTATATCCAAGAGTTGAGATCTTGTAGAAGTGATCCTTGTTGTATTGTTGTGGGAGATGATAAGTTTAAATGGGAAGCCACACTTGTAGCGTATCTTCTCTTTTTGCAAAATTGATTTCAATGGTTTGAAGAGTTTTCTTTTGCGTAAGGTTTCTGGGGCCAGATCTTGATATACTGCTATCTGGGTTGCATTGTGAAGTATCGGTGTTTGTTTTGAGAGGAGGTCAAATATGCGGGCTTTTATGGAAAAATGGGTAAATCGAGCAATGATATCCCGAGGAGGTCTGTTTAAAAGAGGGTGGGGGGCCCAGTGCTCTATGAATGTGTTCTATATAAGTTGCAGTAATGGTGGCACTAGGGCAATGCTCGTTAATCCAGTTTACTAGAAAGATTAGAATGTGTTTTCCCTCAGCGCCCTCTACAATACCACGAAATCTGATATTTGCCCATCTCCCTCGATTTTCCAAATCCTCCAGCTTATTTGTTAGAGATTCATTGGCCTGTTCAAGGTGCTGCAATCTAATTTCATGATTTTGCCTCATTTTGTGTGCCTCAGTGGCCGTTTCTGCAACTTCAGAGATGATCCCTGTAAGCTCCTTGATGGAGGTCTGTAGGGGAGCAAGGGCTGCAGGCCAGTCTCTTTGGAGGTCAGAGACAATTTTCTCAGAGCAGTTCAAATTGGTCTGGCAGCAGTTGTGTATTTTGTTTAGGTGAGGTTTCCTTTCCTCTCCCTCCGCTGTTATTTCCCTTACCACCTCCTCCTTTGCCTAACTTGTTTATTGCGGGCGCCATGTTATCTTCCCACTCGTCCTCCTCACTGCTGTTATCCGAGGGGGTTTCTCTTCCTCTTTTTTTCTGGCAGTATTCAGAGATCAGTCTCTCAGATGATCTCTTGGTGCCAAGCACCATTTATTTAGTGTTTCAGAAGGACCCCTCTGGTCGCTGTAGGGCAGGTTAAAATTCGGAAGCCTTCAGGAGCCCTCGCTCTACACATCCACCATGTTAGGCATCCAGATACGCCCCCATCATATTCCATTGTTGAATGGCCAGGTTTAGGGATTAATGTGTGGCATTTAATGGTCTGAGTTTTCTTGGAGAGAAATGTTTAAAAGTATGAGCTGTGTTTTAAATGTATTAAATGATCAATCTGTTTTGTTATGCTCAACTTCTCTTAATAAAATATTGTTTTTGTATTTATAAGCCTTTGGCCTCTGGGAACACTATACAGGTCAGCCCCTGTATCCACAGGGATACGTTCCAGGACTTCCTGCCAATACATGAAACCTCAGGTAACAGTGAATGCTTGGAGCAAAAACAGAGTGTTTGTTATCCCCCCCCCCCACACACACACACACTCACCTGCTGCCCTGTGGAAGGGAGAGTAGGTGAAGCTCCTCTGCTTCACTGCCCAGGAGGGGGCCGGCTTCTTCCCTCTCTTCCTAGTGAAAGGGCTCTGCTTGCTGTGCTTTGTCGCCTGGGGGAATGCAGGACAGTGGGATCGAGTCTCCCTGGTGATGAAGGGCTTGCAGTGTTTCATTGTCCGGGAGAAGTTGGGGCAGCAGTGCAGCTTCTCCACAGTGACAAAATGCTTGCTGTGCTTCATTGCCTAGGAGAAATTGGGACAGCAGGATGATCACCCCAGTGAAGAAATGCTTATTGTGTTTTGTCTCCCAGGAGAAGGGGGAGCTTCTTCCCCCTCTCCCTGGTGATGAAGCTCTACTTGCTCTGTTTCATAACCCAGGAGGAGACATGGTTTCTCCTCTCTCTCCCTGACAATAGAGCTCTGCTTGCTGTGCTTCATAACCTGGGAGAAGTAAGTACAGCTTCTTCCCTCTCTCCCTGGCGATGGAGCTCTGCTTGCTCTGCTTTGCTACCTGGGAGAAGGAGGGGCAGCTTCTCCCTGGTGACAAAGTGCTTGCTGTGCTTCATTACCCACGAGAAGTTGGGGCAGCAGGGCCGCTTCTCCCCAGTGATGAAATGCTTGCTGTGTTTTGTCACCTAGGGGAAGGAGGGTGGCTTTTCCCTCCATCCTTGGTGATCGAGCTCTGCTTGCTTTGCTTCGTTGTTTGGGAGAAGGAGATGCAGCTTCTCCCCGCTGTCCCCCGCGACGGAGCTCTGCTTGCTCTGCTTCATCACTTGAGAAAAGATGGAGCAGATTCTCCCCAGTGTTTTGTCACCTAGGAGAAGGGGGGTGAAGCGCTTGCTATGTTTCATCACTCAGGAGAAGTTGAGGTGGCAGGGCAGCTTCTCTCTACCAAGAAATGCTTGCTGTGTTTCATTTCCTAGGAGAAGTCGGGGTGGCTTCTCCCTGGTGATGAAGCAATAGCGATGTGGGTGATACTTTCTGCTTCCACCCTCAAAGCCTGAGGCTGTTGTGCGAACAGTGGATAAGTGAAACTGCAGATATGGGATTTGCAGATATAGGGGTCAACTGTATATTATAAAGCTTAGATTCAGACAGTGTTTGTGGTGGCAGCAGTGACTAAAGAGGGATGGTTTCCAGTGGAGATAGAAGTTGTCTAATATCTCATACAAGTACTTTGAATACATCTCAGAGATCTCCACAGTTGGTGACCACAGCAATAGGACAGGAGGAGGACCTTACATGGGTGGCAGTGGTGGGCACAAGAGAAAGTTCTCACTCTTGGTGGTGACACTGAGGTTTCTGGAAATCTTCACATTTGCTGGCAGCGGAAATTTAAGCAGAACTTCACATCTGGTGGAAAAGTGATGGATTAAGTGGTAAACACCTACATGAGCCTTCAAAACTTAAGACGAAGATACTTGGGAGGTGGTTACACAGAGGCACAAATGGATTACATTGCAATGCTACTTAAAGTAGTTATCCCTGAACTGATGTTGGTTTGTGAGCCATTGGCTGCTGGTTTGTGGCAAATTTTTAGGAAACTACAGCTTGACCCCTGTATCCACGGATTCGGTATCCACAGTTTCACCTATCCATGTCCGAAAACAATGTGTTCTCACTAGGCATTCCTAGGTCCTCCAATGTGATTCTATGGTCAACTTCCAGTGTTTGTCTCATTAAAAATAATAGGGTTCCCTATTATCCACAGTCTCAGGTATCCACCGGTGTGTGTGTGTGTTTTGGAACTAATCCCCCATGGGTACGGAGGTTGACCTGTATGTGAATATGATAATATAGCACAAATATGGTTCCAATCCTGGGCACATGAGGGCAGGGATGGTGGTGGGCCCCGTCAGATAGCATGAGAAACACTTCTGTAGAACAATGCCACACTCATGCAAGATCTATGATAAAGCAATACTGTGTGCATGGCAGCAGTTACAGTTTGCTTTCCAACAGCATTTCCACTGTTAACAGCTCCTGAGCAGTAGCATGTAATCACTAAACATAGGACAGAAATGCAAAGTGGAGGCAGAGCTCTGCAGTCTCCAGTATCATAGTGACTGATGTGTTTCAGATAATGAAAATGGCAATGGGACTGTAACACTAATGAACTGGAGGACCAGGTACACTCCTAAGTAACAGCCGATTAGGAAAAGGTACCATCCCACTGGACATAATGCTGCACAGATGTGCAGGTGCAACAGAAAAAAATTGAATCTGCCCCGAATGAGGTGCCATATAGCTCTCTATCGTGACGTTGAAGAATAAAACAGCCCTCTTGCCCACATATCAGTTTAAAAATAGCCCAGGAAAGTATAGATTGAACTTCTAAAAACAAGGCTACCAGTTCTGTAGAAATGGGGATTCATTTTCTTTTTCACTGGAAGTGGTTCCTAACCTGTGGGTTCCCATGTATTATTAGACTACAGCACCCACAATCCCTTACCATTGGCCATGGTAGCAGACATGTGGGGACCTATGCTTGGGAACAAAGGCATATAAATTAATGCAGATCTAGTACACATTATGGTGAACAGATTATTTTGCTGTTGTCAATGTTGAAAAACCTACATTTAGGAAGCATTTTTGAGTTCAGTCCCACAGCTGTTTAGTTTCAGCATTTTGATCTTGTTTCTCCTGCCTCCTTTGGCAGCAAATACATTTATCTAGTTTCTCCTTGTGTTAATTAAATTATACAAGGAATAAATCAATACCCCATGAAAAGTATGTAATGAAACTGATAAATCATACATTTCATTCTCATCTCACTCACTCCTACACATGACTTTGTGTGTGAATGTTTAAGGCCAATGGCTTTCTTTCACTCTAATATTGCAATTAATCACATTATATAACCAGCCCACTGCTATTTTTAATTAAGTTTTAAAAATACATTTGAATGACATAAGGGGTCTCTTGAAAGTGTGAGCATACTTATGAGGGAAGGAGGAGGATATAAAAACACCATCGTCTGTGTTTTAGAAATGCAGCATATACAGTGGTTATGTAACATCGTACAATCATTACTGACTCACATGCTTACCTCACAATGGACCAGCTAGAATTAGATTCTCATTCTTAAGAATTAGAACTTTCCTCCTTACCCCCAGTGGGATTTAAATATAGCAGATTTTACCCTGAGTTCCTTTACGTACTTTAAACCAATATTACTTATTGAATTTTTGTTTCCACATTATTTTCTAGCTGCTGAAAGCATTCAAGTATTTTGTGATGAAGACTGAAAAAATAGGTAGCTCTTCACTTTTAAAATGTGTATACTCCAGTGAGTTAAATTTATCAGTTTATAATACAATATTCAAATTTGATTAGACTAGTAGAACATAAATAATCTCCTTCTACCATATAGTTACCATATATTTAATCCTTGCTATACTTATATCCCCCAACCCAGCAGAGAAATTGAACGTACCTTGTAAGATTCCAAAATGAAAGTTGCATCCATTGAGAGAGAAACGAAAATTATCAACATTTTTAAAACAGTTTTTGAGATTATTCAAAGTAGAACTAGATGTGACATTAACTGCATGAATGCAATTAATGTGCACATTTTATAAGTATAAATAAATTATACTTATAAGTATATAAATATAAATATAAATAAAATGGATTTGTAATTGGTTGACTGGCCAAACCCAAAGGGTGCTCTGCACTGGTTCCTCTTCGTCTTGGAAAGATGTGACCAGTGGGGTGCCACAGGGTTCTGTCCTGGGCCCAGTGCTATTCAACATCTTTATCAATGACTTGGATGAGGGAATTAGGGGCATACTTATCAAATTTGCAGATGACACCAAATTAGGAGGAGTAGCTAATACCCTAGAGGACAGGATCAAAATTCAAAATGACCTGGATAGACTGGAGAGCTGGGCCAAAGCTAACAAAATAAAATTCAATACGGAGAAATGTAAGGTACTGCACTTAGGGCAGAAAAACGAAATGCATAGATATAGGATGGGGGAGACCTGGCTGAACGAGACTATGTGCGAAAGGGATCTAGCAGTCCTAGTAGACCGCAAGTTGAACATGAGTCAACAGTGTGATGCGGCAGCTAAAAAGGCCAATGCGATTTTGGGCTGCATCAATAGAAGTAGAGTGTCTAGATCAAGGGAAGTAATAGTGCCACTCTATTCTGCCTTGGTCAAAATAGTGTGTCCAGTTCTGACCAAGAATACTGTGTCCAGTTCTGGGCACCACAATTCAAAAAGGATATTGACAAATTGGAGTGTGTCCAGAGGAGGGCGACTAAAATGGTGAAAGGTCTGGAAACGATGCCTTATGAGGAAAGACTTAGGGAGCTGGGTATGTTTAGCCTGGAAAAAAGACGGCTAAGAGGCAATATGATAGCCCTGTTTAAGTATTTGAAGGGGTGTCACATTGAGGATGGAGCAAGCTTGTTTTCTGCTGCTCCAGAGACTGGAACACGGAGCAATGGATGCAAGCTCCAGGAACAGAGATTCCACCTCAACATTAGGAGGAACTTTTTGACAGTAAGAGCTATTCGGCAGTGGAACACACTCCCTCAGAGCATGGTGGGGTCTCCTTCCTTGGAGGTCTTTAAACAGAGGCTGGATGGCCATCTGTCAGGGATGCTTTGATTGTGTATTCCTGCATGGGAGGGGGTTGGACTGGATGGCCCTCGTGGTCTCTTCCAACACTACAATTCTATGATTCTGTGATTCTATGAAATAACAGCTACAGGATGCGGAAAACATAAGTGACACTGCAGGAGGGTAGGAAGGAAAATTTAAACCTGTTATGCTTCCAACAAAAATACCCCATCCCTGCCAATGTTGTGAAGGAAGTGTCCTTTGGCACCAGTGGATGTTTCCTGCCCAATGCAAATAGCAGTTTTAGTTTCAATTTTTGTCAACCATTTGAAAGCCAAAGTTTAGAGTGATACCTTCCTACTCCCTGTGGTTCTGCTGCAGTTCCCTCTTATGCAGAGCCTGAAAGTAACAGAATACTCTTGTTTCTCTTCTGATTGTATAACTTTAAACATCTTTTAAAATAATTAATTTCATATAAGAAGTTACTTGTCATTAGTTACTTGTAATTTCACTAACAACAAACTTTCATATCTGAATAAGAGATACTTTCTCTCTCTCTCTCTCTTTCTGGCTTTACTTCACAAATGAAGGTTCGGGAAGGACTCATCCCGCGCTTTCTGCAAGCGCACTGATGACTAAAAAGGCCAATCCGAGATAAACAAGTCCAGTTGCAGAAAGCACAGCAGAAGGTCTCCTTGGGTGATGTTTCCGGGATGTGATTCTTTCTGCGTTGTTGTTTCTCTTCAAGACTTGTTCGGCGTGAGTTCTCAAATAAGGCTGCAGCATTGTGGATAGTGCGTCTCCATGCCTCCCGATGTGAGGCCAGGGCGGACCATTGTTGGTGATCAATTTGGCCGAGCCTGAGATGTTGTTTCAGGGAGTCCTTGTACCGTTTTTTTGGAGTGCCCCTCATACGCTGACCCGTGGCGAGTTCACCGTAGAGTACTATTTTTGGGAGGTGATGGTCCTCCATCCTAGAAACGTACCCGCCCAGAGTAGCTGTGTTCTCAATATCATGGCCTCAATGCTGGTGATCCCTGCTTGCTCAAGGACAGCAACATTCGTCACATAGTCAGTCCAGTGTATATTTAGGATTGTGCATATACAGCGCTGATGAAAGCGTTCAAGGAGTCGTAAGTGGTGGCGATAGGTGACCCATGTTTCAGACCCATAAAGGAGAATAGACAGTACAATGGCTCTATACACACTGATTTTTGATACTTTTACAGTAATGGAGGTCCTGTGTCACTAAATGGGGTAGCAAGAGTGTATACAGTAGGCCCTCAACTTTGACAGGGGTTAGGGGCCCAGGTTCCCACAAAAGTAGAAAATCCATGAATATTTTATATTCAGCATGCATGCTACATACAGCTGCTGCAAAAATCTCCACCTCACTCCCAGGTTGCTCTAGTGCTTCTCCTGCACTTCTCTGTCACCTGCGCTGCCAGTCTCCCAGCCTTCTGCCTCTGCACCTCCTGGGATGACAACACCACTGCAGCAATCTCCTGTAGCGTCATCTTCCTTCTTTCAAGGAAGAAGGAAGAGAAGGAAGACTAAAGGAAATTTTTGCAGGAGGGTGGCAGCAGCTCACTCTCCTCCTCCTCTCTATCTCCTTTCCTGCCAACAGCTCCCTTCAGCCCATGGTACACATGGGCTGCAACCGGGCAGCTGCCCACCTGCCTGCTTCCTCACCTGTCTGCTTACTTTCCCTCTCAGTGGCTGCCTTGCTCTGTTTGTCTCGCTCAGTCCACCCGCTGCTCTGGCAGCCCCTTCATGCCCCACTGCTCACTGGGTACATCTTCCCTCTACCACCTCTGCCCTCTGAGGTCCTTGATGATGATGTTAAGCTAAGGCCAGCTGGAGTGAGGGGGAAGGGGGAGGGAAGTGGAGAAGAAGGCGAAGGATCACTTGTTGCTGCTTCTGCTAGACAAGGAAAAGCTGCCAGTTTTAGGGGGAATCCAGCATGGTTTTCTTGCTTCCTGCCCCGATTCCTTTTACACAGTGGGGACATCATTCCATTGCTATGGAAAATAAACAAAAGCACTAAATTAATCTCTCCCATCCACCCTGCTTTGCCTCACATCTCGGGGGGTGGGGAGGCAGAAATAGCAACAGGCAACCCTTTGCCTTCTTTCCCACTTCTCCCCCCAGTGGTGTCACTATGGTTGGTGTCACCCTAGTGCAGTAACATGGTGTCACCCCCATGGCTCTCTTCCTGTACCACAATTCCTGCACTGCGCTTTCCCTTCTGGGCTGCTCAATGTGGTGGGGGTTGTTTATTCACGAGTAAGCAAGTGGACAATCACTCTTCCTCCCCCCTTTGCCCAGGCTGCCTCCCATCTCATCTGTTGTTACGGCTACTGCTACAGCCATTGCCACTGTACCCTCCTCATCTGGTGGGGCCTCACGTGAGTGTTCCAGTTCTTTCTCTGACTCTGGCAGCAATGCACTCCTCTCCTTCAACTCCCAGGCAGCAGGATGACCATGGTGGGCCCGAGGGGTGGTGATGATGGTGGTGGCGGCCATATCCTGGCAGCAGTGGCTCCAGAACAGCCCTACAGGACACCACAGACCAGACCTCTATGACCAGCTGGGGAGCTCATTGTGTCACAGTTCAAGGATATTGGTCACCTCAAGAGTCCAGGCTTCATATCAGTGCTCTGGAACTCCTGGCAGTAATAAAAGCTTTTTGAGCTTTTGAAAAGATGTTGATAGGCAGAGCAGTTCAGGGCACATCCATCAATATTACAGTAGTGTGCTACATAAACAAGCAAGGAGGCACTCTTTCAACCTTGTTGCTTGATCTGGTGATCACTCTATGGAGTTGGTGTGTGCAGAGAGCATCATCCAGTGACAGTCCTGTTGGGTGTATGAGTATAAAAATTAAAAATTTATTAAAGATTCCAGGGAGTAAGCCCTTTAGGAATATCTTCTTAAGAAACTTTTCTTTTAAAGTAAGCAGAGTTAAACTAGGGAAGACTGACCAAGCTCAGTTTGCATTTGTATGTGTTCTAAATCACCCAGCATTAAAGTCAAGCAGACAAATCAAGGACAATAAAGATGTTTGCTTAAAAATGCATGTCAAAGTTTATTGAAGGTAAAGCAAAAAATCTACATATTCAAAACAAATCTAGGTCCTTAACTAACTAAGAGGATTACAGTTCAGGGTAGAAAACTCACCCAATCTTGAGAAGTTCAGGTTAGGCTAATCAAATCAGAAGTTTCTAAGTATTACAGCAGTAACATCCATATTTCCTCAGAAAAAGAGGTGCTTGTAGGTAAGTGAGAGCTCATCTCTCTTCTTCGTGGATGGAGGTTAGCTACATGGTAGAAAGGGGAGAAAAGGGAAGAAGACGCACCTCATGGTGAGGCTGCACACCCCAAGTAGGGGAACAAAGAATCATGAAGTATTTAAATTAGGAGGCCATGTGATGAATGACTCAGTGGTCACCCCATAGCTCCAAATGTCTAAGATAGCCTGAGATGAGAAGGGGGAGTAGGAACTTAAGCATGCAAGGAATTTCCTAAACTCACTAAGCAGGGGTGAAAGAAGAATGTTACATTTCTCACAAGTCCATCTTGAAGGTACAGAGAATGTGCTGGTGAATTCTCTCAGATGTGTTTGCGTTCTCCAGCACAAGTGGTCTTTGTCTGATCCAGGTGGAGACAGCCTTCTCTAGACCTACTTGCTTCATCTGCCAACACCAAATGTCCTCAGTTCTGTTCCAGAGCAGGGACAGGATGCGGTTCTCCCAGCAATGCAGTTCTACACAGATGGTCCAGATCTCCAATTTACCTGTCTCGTCCCTTTCCGCTGTTAGCAAATATAGTAGTAAAATTAGCGAGGAACAGACCAATACCATTCTAATCATTCTATATTGGCCAAAACAGCTGTGGTTTGCTCCATTTCCCCACTTTTTCAGGGATAGGCAGTCCCACGGGCAGGTTCTCCATCCAGACTGCAAAATGCTCCAGCTCATGGTGTGAAGAATAGAACCATGAATTCTCTTAGAATTGTGACAGTCCTCACAGCCTCCAAAAGGAACACCACTAAGTGATCTTATGACTATAAGTGGAGAAAATTCTGCACTTTTGTAATAATGAGATCAGAGCTTGTTTCTCCTGCAGCTGTGTCCACCATGCTTCATTTCCTGCTTCATTTATGAGAGCAAGGACTAGCATTCTTTTCTCTCAAAGTTTACATGGCTGCAATTGTGGTTTACCAGACACTGCCTCCATAATCAGCCACTCTGTTTTCCGATACAGTCCTCAAACAGTTCTCAGGGGCTTGGCACATCTATATGTACCTGTGCCTCTGCCCATGCTTCGGTCGTTATTGTCTCTGGTACTGTTTCAACTCACACACAGGTCCTTTGAACCACTTGCTACCATTGATGAGCACCTACTTACCTCATCCTATCACATCCACAAGAAGGGCAAGTGAACTCATGGCCCTGTGTTCTGATGAACCATTTCTGGTGGTTTTATGGCCGGGCATCGCCTTTCTTCCAAAAGTTGTTTCACAGTTCCATTTGAGTGAAGAGCACTTGCTTTCTACATTCAGCACACTGCGGCTTTTCATCAGTTTAACAGGCTATTTGTCTGTTATGGTGGCAATAAGAAGGGGCATCAAATCTCCTCACAACATCTTTCTAAGTGGGTTGTTCAAACGATACAATTCACCTATTCAAACTGGCTAAGCAACCTGTGCTGACAGGGCTGAGAGCGCACTCTACGAGAGCAGTTGCAACATCGACTGCTTTATTTAGAGGAGTCCCTTTACCTAATTTATGTAGGGCTGCTACACATTCACAGTCGTCAACATTTACCCATCACTGTAGACTGGAATATAGAGTTTGAGGAGGTGCTCATTTTGGATGTACTGTCTTATCTTCTGTTCTTCAATGACTTGACCCACTGTCCTCTGGCATTGACAGTCCACCCATTTGTGTGAGGCACAGAGATCACTAAGAAGAACAGGTTGCTTACCTGTAACTGTGGTTCTTGGAGTGATCAGCTGTATCCTTGCACAAACCCACCCTATCTCTTCTCTTTCAGGTCCCTGCATATTTCACAGTGCGTTACGAGGGCACAGTAGCTTGGTGGGCTGGGACATGCATGGTACATGGAAGATGGACAAGCTACTCAGCTCTATAAGGTTCTGAACGGGGTCTCTACGCAGGCATGAAATCATAGGACAAGACATCAGGCAGATATAGACATTTTCTACTTCAGTAAGTGAAAGGGGCCATGTTGTATAGCTGTACCATCTATCACCATGCTTATATGTCCCCTCTCTTGGTGCCTGTATGAATACTACAAATGTCTGAGTAAGGGAGATGTGTGCTCATAGGTCTCAATGTGAGGCCAAATCCTGCGCAGATACCTGGAGTTATTATACACTATCTGGTTTTAGCACTGATTCAACTTTAACTGTTGTGGCTGTATCCTATGGAATCTCAGGAGGCACTCGCACGATCTTCCTGATAATTCTTAAATACTTCTTCTTAAACTGCAAATTCCAGGATTCCACAGAATGAAACCCTGGCAATTAAACTGGAATCATAGCACTATACCCATGCAGTGTGAAAGGGATCCTGGAAGAGGATGACATGTAAACAATGCTGAGTGTAGTTCTGCATGGCCACTTCTACTCCCAGTATATAGTACTTTGGTTCAGGGCTGGGAAGCCTTCCTTAATTCTTGGTCATATTGTATAGCACAGAAAATCTGCAGTAGGTACAGAATGAAAAGGTGCCCCTTGCAAAACCCAGAATAGTCCTTCTCCAAACTATTTGGAGCATTGTATTATGGAACCCTGAATAATAGTTGAAACCCTGCACAGAAATACCCCTGATAGAGGCTGGGGAGATGGCTGCAATTTAGGCTGCAGTCATTTGTCACTTATCTAAAATTAAGTCCCACTTACCACTGAGTAGAGATATGTATGAGACTGAACTGTTAGTTGCAGGGTGTTTTCCCCCCAGAAGTACTCATCTATTCTGTTTTCCCTTGGCTAACTTTTAGCCCATGATCTAGAGCATAAGACAGTCACAGGACCATGAGACCTACAGTGCTTTAGTTGAGCAGCAGGAAACTTCCTTCCTTATTCATCTTCTAAGACAAAGTGTTTTCACACTTAATGCAGAAATTCAACATACCTTCCTAGTGATCTGTGAACATCATAGATTATCTATCACAAGGTATTACAGTACAGCGTTGTTTTGCGAGCTAGGAAAAGAAAACAATACTTTGAGGTTATATGCTGATTGAATATTACTTTGAAAGATAGAGGAGAGGCTGGCTCTATCTCACACTGTTTTGAGCTTTATGTATTGAAGGGTTCTGAGGATTATCAGCTGATGTTTTTGTGTGCAGTTGAGTTAGAACAGCGTGATCAGAGGTCAGCTTCTAGCTGGATAAATGGATTTGCTGAACTTAACTGTGAAAAGATGTCTTATTATACCAAGGAATAGGCTGCACAAGGATTGAAAACACTCTAAAGAGTTGCAGCTTACCGGGAGTAAGTTCCTGTAGCATTCACTAGATGTTTTTCAAAAAAATGTTTTTCTTTAATTCATCCTGCAGCACTTGTCCAAACTAAGTCTCTTGCTCTTTCTCTGTCTCCCCCACCACCCACACCCACACACCCCTATCTCTTTGTGCCATTGACAGGATAATCTAAAATGAACTCTCCTATGGAAAAGGGTGAACTATTTCAGCACTTCAGGTACTGATTACATGCAAAAATGTGATACATTAACCTCTGGTGATCAAAGGAAGTCCCTGCACAGCATTTGAGGGACATTTCCCTGATGACATTCCAATTCTAACCATCATGACACAAAAAACCACTGCTTCATCACTGCGCACTAACAACATGATTCAAGTAAATAAATGATGGCTATACTTTTATGAAATTCTGCAAATCTATTCATTCTAATCTGCTGGCTGCTTTATTGCACTGACTCTTCTCTAATGTAGCAATACAGTCAACATTTCTCAGTCTAATAGTGGTACATTAAAGCCAGTCAGATTTATGATGTATGGTTCATGTGGCTGCTTTTGGTTTTAATTTTAGGCCAAAACCTGACACTATCTTGTGGTGGATGGGACAGTGGGGGCCAGTGGGACTCCAAATGCCATGTTTTGTGAGTTTGGGAATGTACGTTGGCCAAAATAAATTTAAAAATTGCAAGGTGGGGGGGGGGGCTTTGGGGGTTACAAAACAACAACCCTGTGCAACCTATAGGTTGCATTATTTAAATCTTTTGTTTAAGTGGCAACACCATACTATTTGCATATTTATAGCCAGGAAAATGTTTTAGTGATCATTTGAACAAAATTACAAAATAAATTTAATAAAATTGTGCCCACTTTGGACACTATACTGAATTTGTCATCATTCATTTGTCCACTATGTTATCCACCTCAGAACACTATGGCTAGAATCCTGTTGGTGGCATATGCACATGTAATTGCAGATTACTCCTGTAGATGTCGTTTTTTGGTTGTCACAGATCCAACAATACCCTGCCTACACCACTTGTTTCTGTGCCAATTGGGCATCACCCTTATGACCACTCAGTGACTACAGCAGATAGAGGGTAGCTAAGCAGTATCCCGCTGTTTTTCTGCTGGACACATGAACATTAATTAATCCTCTTGAAATTCTAGAGGACTTCTGGGAATTCCAGGAGGATGCCTGCTCCTTCAGTTGCCTGACTGCAGAAACTGGATGCTGCCTGGCCAGCCTGGCTCCTTTCTGGCCACTGATGCCCATGCAGCACAAAGATAGGTGTTTCACCCAGGAAGAAGGAGGAGCATATCTGTGACTGGTGAAGCTTTACTCTCTGCCAGGTCCATTTCAGGAGCTCAATCAATTCTGTTCAAAAGATAGAAGAGTAGTGTATTTACACATGTGGAGCCTGTGATATTCCATTTTTTTTTTTTTTAAGGAAGGATAGAAGGAAGGACGATAAATGTATCTTCTGTAGCCTGGTAAAAGATTTAGGAACATAGGGCAAATATACAATGGCAACGAGTAAGTTATCACAGCAGTGAACAAGCTCCAAGTTTAGGGACAGTTTTCAGTCCCCTGGATCCACTGTGGGACACACCATTCCTATACAACTTTTAAAATTCAAGGGAAAAACATGAACAGGAAGTAACTGGAAATCCCCTTCTTGTTATGTAATCTACCCCACCCATTTTAGATGTGCTGTTTTGTGGGGGCAGAGTGCTAGGAGGTATGTAACTTCTTTTAGGGCATGATTACTACTTCTAGAGGATTCCAGGAAAGCAAAGGTTACCTTTTTCCCAGAATGGGGGGGGGTAGTCCAAAAGGAGGTACAGGGCCCCCTAAAAGGCCCTAGAGATTGCTTGTGGCTTGTGGACTGCAGAATTCCCACCTCTGGGTTATAGTTCCATGTGGATATCATTTAAAATGAACAGCTGTAGCATTCCAATTCCATGCTAAACATCTAGCGTGGCAGACCCACAAAACACCTAATAAAGTGGTTTCTTGAGTTTTTGCAAGTGCATTGTCTGATTTCATGAAAGGACTTCACATCCTATATTGCTTGTCCAGCATAAAGGTCTTGACAGGTTAATTGACCAATGAAGTGGTATGGCTTGTTTGCTGAAGCTGACCTCTCTTTATCTAAGTTTCCTATGGGAAAATAGCATATTTGTGTCCTAAGTGGAAAATAAGGTTAGACAGAAACATCTTCAAAGAGTAAACATGCATTTGCCTGTGTAAGTTCAATCATATGCTAAAAAGAAGACTCATATAACCTTCACAGCCATCCAGCTCATACGTTTGAGAGTCTTCTTAGGATCATGGCCTAAAAATACACATCCCTCACTGACAGTAGCTATGAGTATAATGCTCTTGTTAGTGATACATCAGGGTTGGTGACTGTCATTCAAAGAATGCACAAATCAAGAAAACATGGTGACTTTGAAACAAGTAAAAGAGTATTTATTCAGTTGCAATCAAGAAATTGGGTCAAGAGATTGTGAGAGAAGAAAACATAAGTGATTACTAATGGGTCTTCCTTAATTTACTTGGGTCAGCAATGATGAAAGCATTCACTCTTCCAGATTCTAGACTAGGAAGTAACTAATTTATGTATTAATCTCTAAAAATTCTCATCATTTAATTATGCCAAATATGCCCTGCGCTCCTCGCCACCCCTGTGCCCCTCGTTGACCTCCCCACCCACCCCGCCGTGCCCCTCGCCAACTGTTCCACCCCCGTGCTTCCCCCTGCACCCCTCGCCACCCTCCACGCACCCCACTCTGCCACCCCACCATGCCCCTCACCGCCCTCCCCACACCCCCACTGCCTGACCACACCGCCCCCCACACCCCTCACTGCCCTCCCTGCTTCCCCACCGCACCACCACACCCCTCCCCACCCTCCCCATGCCCGGTGGCCCCCCATGATGCCCTCCTAGTGCCCCTCGCCACCCTACCACAGCCCCTCGCAGCCCCCTGCACCGCCCACCACACCACACCACCACCCCTACTCACACACAGACAATGCCACATCACCCCCTACTACTTGCACCTCCTCTGCTGGTGGCCATGTTTAGAAAGGACTTAAAGGTCCAAATGTTCCCACCCCCAGTGTGCTGACTGGCTGCCAACTAAGCTTTGATTGGTTGGTCAGTTTCCTAAGCAGCCAATCAGCACACTAGAAACGGCAACATACCCAAGAGAATCATATATATAGATAATGGATTAAAAATTATCCTAACTTTAAATATTCTGAAATGAAATTAGTGAAACTAAAAACTGACAATTGTTCGTTTTGTTGATTAACTGATGTTTGCATTGAGTTTGCATAAAAAGATTGCAGTGTTTGCCATCTGTATAGGCTGTAAGCAAGGGCCTGATCTTAAACACAAGAAAGGGTTGATTCACATATATAAGAAACACAATTTCCTGTTTGCCCAGTGTCAATCCATTTAGGCAGGGCTATAATGTAAATATGAGATGAGAATGTATGCCTAAAAACACTCAATAAACATGCACAGGAAACTGCTGTGGGGACTCCTGAGCATGTTTTAACTGTTACGTCAAACATATCTCACCTCAGTACATTACTAGATGTTATAGTAGCCCATGTGAAACATCCCAAATGTGGGGGAACATGCCAAAAATCATGTTCCCAACTTCATCAGAAGATCACTAAAATAAAAGAAAGGGAGACCTTACAAGACGCTGCGTCCTTCTGCCATTCCGGGGACGTTGCACTGCTGCAGATGCGGCTTCCCTTTTGTATTGATGGGGAGAAGCCGCTAATCAAAAGGGACACTTTACTGACACCAGTGCTATGCCCCCGGAACACTGGAGGCTGATGTTATCTGGTAAGGTCGCCCCTTCCTGTTCTTCTAGTGAACTTCTGATGTGGTTTTTGCTGTGTTTGATCATCTTCTTTGATACCAGGACTTCCTGACCTGAAATCAGGAAGGAACAAAATCAGATAAAGCAATGACAGTACAAATGCTCTTTGATTTCGATACAAATTCTATTCAGGATACTCATACATATCAATGGGCCAAACCAACATGTGACAGAAGATATTGTGATTGTATCTTCCACCAACTTTTATTAAAAGCATCCATACAATAGCCCTGAAGACCATTTAGTCCTTGGGAAAGTGCTATTTTGTTCTTATAAATCTTTCCTTTCCAATCATGTTTCCACAGTTGAAACCACACCTCTTGAAGCTGCTTATTTAAGCCCTGTTGGGAGGAGAGAAAAAAAAGGTACCTATTCCTCTTTTGTCCTGAGCAAGGCTATTAGCAGCACCTCCAGTGAATGATTGAAGATATGGCATAGGGGCTGGTGGAAGGGATTTTTTAAAAAACAAAACCTCTTTCCAGTGCTGCAGCTTCTTACCTAGTTTTCTCTCTCCCACCCACAGCTGCCTTTAAGTAAAGAAAAGATGTTGAGAAATCACGGAATGCCCTCATCACATGGCTCTGAAATGAGCAACTGGCCCTGAGGAATGGGTGAGAGCATTGCAGTTTCCACATTCATTTTGAGAAGGAGTTTTATCCTAAAGTTGAAAGGGTTTTAACACTGAGAGATTATTGACTATTTTTGCACAAAATATCTCTGAGTGCAGTGATAGCCTGCTGAAGCTAGTTTAGAACAAAGTGTCTCCTTTCATCGCTCTAATAAAAAGGAAAATGCTGGAAGACTTCTGAACCATAGATTGGGACTACAAAGCACTGAAGAGGTCACAACAGCTAATCATAAAACAGAGCAAACAGAGTGGTTCACCTTTTGGAAAGATGCTTGTTAACAGTTGATTAAAACTACCAAATCCCCTCTGATCTTGGAAGCTAAGCAGAGCCAGCGCTGGTTAGTGCTGGGATGGAAGACCACCAATGAATACCAGGTGCTGTGGGCTGTATTTCAGAGGAAGAAACTGGCAAAACCACCTCTGAGGATTCCTTGCCTAACAAAACCCCATTAAGTTCATGGGGTTGCCATAAGTCAACAGGCAACCTGAAGGCATGTGCCTGTGTGCCTGCACACACAGTAGTTTGTAAGAGGAGGTGTAAACACATCCACCTTACAGTTGACTGGAAGTCACAATGAAGGAGTCAGGGCAGAATGAGGCAGGAAGGCAGATCCTGGGAACACTGAAAAGCAGTCGTGGTATCAAGCTGAGGGGTGCGTTTGGGAGACAAATACACTAGGCTACATTCCAAGAAAAGAAATAACGTCAGTCACACTTCACCTTGGCTAAAGCAACAGAAATATAGTTTGTCTCCAAATATTCTGCATCATGGTAAATCATGCTATTTGATTAAAGAAAACAAATGCCTTTTCATGGCTCTTTATGTAACATTATACTTGATACTTGATGACATACCAGTTTGAAAGCCAACTTCTGGTTTCCTCTCTCCTTGCAAGGAAACATCCCCTACAAAAGGCTGTCCTTTGCTTTCTACCACTTGGGAGTTGGGAAAGAGATGTTTTTAAAGTAGAGTATTAATTGATTACTTTAACCTTTTGAAATATCAACTAGAGATGTATATTGTGGGTGCTGCTATTCAAACATGGAGTGATATTGAAGAGTAGAGATTTAAAGAGGATATTTTCATTCAAAATTGGTATAAAACATTGTCACTAAAGACCAGTTTATGTAGCAAGTATGCACAAGATTGTGTGTTTGATTTTAGCTTGAATAGAACAGTTGCTCTTTTTTTATTGTACTGTATTTGCAATTTTAACAATTCTCATTGTACTGTAATTTGCTATTGAAAAGTTTGTTTGAAGTTTATAAATCTAAATCAAATAAACCAATTTATAGCAGATTGATTGCTCAAACTATTCTTTGTGTGCATGCTTTACAGTTGGTTAAGCCTTCTTTTGTAATAAGGTATATTTGTTTTACTTTTATTTTGTTTTAGTTATCTGTTGGAAAGCATGTATACCCCATTTTTCTACACAAGATCTTCACAATGGTTTACGGTATAAAATAAAACCATGTCAAATACGTTTGATGATGACCTCAGTGAATGATTAGATTTCTAAGGCAGAATGAAGATCTTTGGGTAGAGCTGATGTCAACTCCATTCCACCAACTCTACAATCCCTAGTTTAGACCACAGATATTCAGACTTCAGCCTCACTCCAAACATCCTAGAGCTTAGAAGTTTTTGGTGGGAATCATACTCCCACACCTCCAACAAATGCATTTAGGCATGTCCAACTCTTACTTTCTTGGTTCCCTTTTTTCTGCTGTAAGAACAGCATAATGAGGAATTTGCCACTCTTTCAGTCTCAACTGCTGAATAGGTTTTTTTTTTAGTATATTATTGACTTGGACTGCCTTTATAGACAACCCTTAGTGATTCCTTATTAATCCCAGCCTGGATTTCAGTTTCTGTCTTCATTTCACCTAAGAATGATATGGCCCCTAGGGCTGTCTGTGAAAAGTGCATCTTGTGTGCTGGGAAGATAGCACAAACTGATAGTTACTTGAAATGCCTATGTGACCTGCCAAAGTTTTGCAAGATAAAGGTGTGGCAGTATAGCTATTCACCTTCACTTAACTATAGGAAAAGAGATTCTACCTAAATATTAGGAAGAACGTCCTAATGGTAAGAGCTCTGCAACAGTGGAACGCGCTGCCTCAGAGTGTGGTGGAATTTCCATCTTTCAGAGGTTTTTAAACAGAGGCTCGATGGCCATATGTCAGGCATGCTTTGATTGTGTGTTCCTGCATGGCAGGGGGTTATACTTGATGGCCCTTGTAAGTCTCTTCCAACTCTATGAGTCTATGATACCCTCAAAGTAGCTGACCAGGCAGCCCAAAATTGCCCTACTGCCTCTTCACAAAATCTTTACAAAATTGGTGATTGTTCAAAAATAGGTTCCATCTTCAATTCCAGCTTTGGCAGCTTTGGTTTGCTAATCACTTTGACTTCTGGTACAGTATCAATGCACACAGTACCAATCACCCAGCCTTCTTGTTGGGCAGCTTATTGGACAACCACATTGTTCCATCTTCGCAAGATTTATCTCCCCACCAACATTGGGTACACCTGCGTCCAAAGAACTTAACTGAAAGATGGGCCTAAATGCCATTGTGCTTCCTCCTCTTCTAGAAGGATCATAGCAACAAAGGTAAGAAATTGGTGTGTGCTGTACCAAAGCACACTGTCACCTGAGCACACCTTCCTGTTTCTCTGGAACACATACCTATGACATCCATTTCCATGCCAGTAACTGAGCCTATGTTGTTTGAAAGGAATGTAAAGAATACTTATTAGTATTTTTTATATTATCTTCAATGGAAAAAGGGTGTTTTGACACCTAAGACACACTGCCAAGGAAAAAGAGACCAGCCATCAAAGTTATTTGTACTGTGAGATTTCATTGGTAAAAGTACACTTGCATACATGTGGTTTCTGTTCACTAAAAAAAATGTTTTTGTACAGAAAACACATGGTGGAAAACTGTTTTTTTTCTGATTTTTTTTTACATAGGAAAGCAAAGGTGTTTTTCTGCACACAAATCCATGTGTTTATCCAAGTTGTGTAAAAGGTATGCAATTCACACAAATACATGGTTTCTTCTGTAGAAAATCTATGTGCAAACCCCCCAATGTTTTTGCACAGGAATAATGTATGTTGCACAAATGCATATTTTAATGTCTCAAAATATTTTGTGTGTGTGCAGGAAAACCATGCATATTTTTTGTGCAAATGAATTTTCCCCAGTGAAGTCCTTAGTGCTTGGAAATTGCACAGAGACCTTATATTCTTATGAAACAGGAAAAACATTGCAGAAATTATCCATTTGTGTATGCTGGGATGAAGATTTACATCCTTACATGCTTATTGATAGTGACTACGCTCTCTTCTGCAATTATGACTTGATGTCCAGCATCAAAAGCTGCAGCAGTTGCCTGAAACTTTGTTAGCTTCAAGTCCTTTTGATCCAACACTTCATTGTACTGGTCTTTGATCAATTCAAGCTAGAAGAGAGATCTGCAGATGTCATACTTCATTTTGGATCATATTCAGAGAGTGAGATTACGGAGAACTCTCCTCTCTTGTTCCACTCAGGAGGCACCACAAAAAAGAGGTATCTTTATTGGCCAACCAAAATACGAAGCTCTACTAGCTTCTTCATCAGGCAAAAGATGTTAAAAAATAAATAAAGAAAAGCGAGGGTGCTGAAGTCACAGACCTACACATCTCAGATGTTGCTTGTGTTGTTGTCAAGGTGAGGGATTCATGCAGGCAGAGGCCACTCCTACTTCTTGACCATGGAAGGCTGAGAGAAAGGATAGTAAAATTTAAATCCGTTTGCAGTAATGAGGTGTCCTCTCTGGTATCCAGGACAGCTCTGTTCCTTTGTGAGACCATGGACCCTTTTGTTAGGCAGATCATTGGATTTTTCAAGACATCTATGTACTGCTGCATCTGGAAACAACTTTTAGGTACTGTATAGGTAAATCTAGCCAATTATAGTCTGAAAGAGAAATTTACCTTTGTCGGAGGTAGAAATCTTGAGAGTTTAGTCCCAGTCCATCTTTCTCTCTTGTTTAGGATTTCCCTTGTTGTGGTAAAATGAGGTATCTTCAGATCCAGAAAACACATTCAGGGGTAGCTGTGTTGTCAATGCCATTCTTCACAATACTCTCTGTCAAAGGGAAGCCTTTTGGATTTTTCAGTTACACACGATTGCCCCAATGGATTTGCTAGCTTAGATTTTTCATGTTTCTTGTAGCTCTGCCATTTAGCCTAGGTCTCTTGAGAGGAATATCAAAGTACGATTTTCAGTTATAATTAGTACAGTAATTAGATCCACTGAACTGTAGATTCTTTGAGTGTAAGAATTGCCTACTACCAATTGGTTGTCATTTTCATCTGTTGATAAGCTGCATTGAATTAGTTCACTATATATTGCAAGAAGGGCAAAATCTTACACAGTGTTACTTGACATCATGTGATGTGTTTGTTGGATGAAAATGGCTGTTTGTATTACATACTTTGTATTACATACCTTGTTAAAGTCTTGTAAGGTTTGTATTTTCTTCACTCTTTTTAAGCACCATTAAGAAATCATATAGTCTCTATGATCTGTATTATTCTTTATTTTTCATTGGATAGGAGTTGAGGTTGTTGAATCTCCAGTTAAGATTACTGAATTAGAAGTGGTTCATAGATGAAACAATTGACTGAGGAGGATTGCGTTGAAACAACTTCAGATTTTCTGGAGTGGCTGTATTATTATTTAATATCTATTACTATTATCTGGTATTATTGGACTTGCTATGCTTTTTAAATATATTTGGACTTGTTCTAATTGGATTTACTTATTTATTTATAAATTCTTGATTGAAAGAATTGCATACACTTCTAATCATTGTTAGTCATATTGTTCACTCTCTCTGGCTTTTCTTCACAAAGATTCAGGAAGGAGTCATCCCACGCTTTCTGCAAGCGCGCTGATGACTAAAAAGGCCAATCCGAGATAAACAAGTCCGGTTGCAGAAAGCACAGCAGAAGGTCTCCTTGGGTGATGTTTTTGGGTTGTGATTCTTTCTGCGTTGTCATTTCTCTTCAAGACTTGTTCGGCGTGAGTTCTCAAATAAGGCTGCAGCATTGTGGATAGTGTGTCTCCATGCCTCCTGATGTGAAGCCAGGGTGGACCATTGTTGGTGATCAATTTGGCCGAGCCTGAGATGTTGTTTCAGGAAGTCCTTGTATTGACCTCACCAAAGCCTTTGACACTGTGAGCAGAAAAGGTCTGTGGCAGATCCTGGAAAGACTAGGATATTGTTCACTACTATGGATACAACAATATTCCAATTGCTAATTTGTTTTTCATATTATAAATATGTACTTGCTGGTACCACATATTCTGTCTGGCACCACTAGGTTTTTTTACCTACTTCACAGATGTTACATTTCAATTATAAGATATATATAATTTATATTATCATATGTTGCATTTATTATATACATGTATCCCATACATTTTTCATATATTAGTTTCTGTAGTATATATTCCTTGTTTTCAATACTGTTTGGTATTCAGACAGAACAGAGTACTGTAGGATTCAACCTATCCATTCACTTCCCACCCCCCATGGTCGTGTTCTCCACCTTGTATTCTGCCAGTGGATTAGTGTGGGGTGGGGCAGAGATTGCTTGCTTGCTTGAATGCATGTCCCACCTTTCTCTCAACATAGGACCCAAGGCAGCTCATAGCATAGATTAAAACAAAATACAGCTACAAAATAATGAGATAAGAGAATTCTGCAAAAATTAAGCTTGGGCAGTGGGAGAAAGATGCAGCAGACTTCCCCATTCTCCCTTCTTAGCACAGCTAATTTGATGTCTTGGTGAAATGGAGGGGGGGAGGCTTTTCCTCTTTTCCCTTCTGAGCAGGAAAATTCACCCTCTGAGAGAAGACAACCTAGGTCTGCAAACAAGTCTGCTCATCTTCAAACTCCTCAGTCGCTTCCCTCATTACTGAGTGTTGCTCTGACTTACACTGCGGCGTTACTAAGGCCTGTGTCACCGTCCACTCCGAACTGCACCAGGTGCAGTTCGGCCTCTCTGCACCCCCCTAGTGCCACCACTGGCCTTACCCCTGGAGCATGCATTGGGATCTATAATAATGCATCTGATTCTTCTGTTTTCAAAACCCCAAAGAAGAATCCTTGAGAAAAATACATGTGATACCTGTCACTAAACCACTGTCCTTTCTCAGAAGGAACAAGTGGTTAGATTTCTCTCTCAAACTGGATATAGCAATCATACAACTTACTACCACTGTGAGTAGTTATGCCATCTCAGCCAGGGCATCTAAGTCCAAGACGTGACACTTCTTGAACTGGACATCTTTAAGTATCAGATTATCTCTTTTAGATATGTCAGACATTTCAGAGCTGGACTAGATGACCTTCTCTCTTCCTTATCCTGTAGGGGTACTTCCTCTAGGAAGTTGTCTGATTTACCTTATATATTTATCTTCTTCTAGGTGTATTGTACTTTTCTGTCTCGTTCTTTCCCTTTAAGTTCAAAGTAACCTGAAATCTAGTTTATAAGAATAGCTTACTTTTCATAAATAGCTTCTTCATACTGATTCTGATATATATATATATATATATATATATATATATATAAAAGACTCCAATAACTTTGTAGCAAGGAAAATGCGTTGAGATTCCATGTACAATGAGCTTTATGTTTTGATTAGTTTTCATCTAGACTGATTAGTGTTGTAGAAATAATACCTTCTCCAAGATGGACCTTTCAAAGAATCATTGACCTAAATTGCACTTTAATGCACAAGCTGTGATGTCCACTCCACCTACGTGTCTCCAGGAACACTGCTAAATAACCAGCACTAAATGTTTAGTCATTTCCTGCATCACGTTTGCAAGGGGTACTTGACGCGATTAGCATATATAAGTTCACTGCAGTTCAAACAGTTGGTTTCCATATCAGCAGCTGTTTGGCTTAATCTCCTTTTGGGAAGGTGCCATAGGGAACATTTCAGAGAACTTCAGGTCAACATTCAGTTTGCTTTCCTGAGAATTGTCAGCCTCAGTGACTCAGAACGACTGGAAAATCATACTTTTTTTAAAAAAAGTCTTAACTCTTAATTAAAGTTTCCCTTACAATGTAGAAGGATTTACATATGAAATGCTTATTACCTGCTTGGAATAAATGAGGCATAATTTTATCTACTTGGATAAGATGTGGCAGTGTAATATGACAGAATTTCTTCCTTTTACCTCTGCATCTGAACATCTCTGTTATCTGAATTCATAGGTGGCCCCACACCCATGTCACTTGTGTAGATTTCATTGCCAAGTATGAAAATAATCTTGGATTGTTTAGCTATACCTATGCATTTCACAAAGTTGACCTGGCCCAAACTCACAGGCAGTTCTGTAGTGCAGTAGTTTTCAAAGCTGGTTGCTTCAAGGAAGAATGTGAAAACAGAGATGGGTGACTTTGGCGTTCACCACACAAGGGTTTTTTTCCGTTGAGATAGCACTTCAGTGTTGGGTAGAATTTTTGTGGCCCACACGACGCCGTATGTATTCAGTGTTCCATCTGTATGTGTTTGAGTTCTGGTGCGCTACAACCTATTGATGATTTTTCCCTGTCAATAGCCCTTCATCACGCAATACTCCCACCATATCATGGCATGTGGTGTGAAATTTCGTGCTTGTTCCGGCTTCTCTTCATCACGTGATTACGCGAGGGCGTGACTATCTTTCGCTGTATTCTGTCCACCCTTGCAGTCCTCCCAACTCGACTTCTGGTGGCCATTTCGTCAACAACAGGGAGAAGATTTGGTATGTGATAGTACCTTTTATTAACAAACTTTGGAGTTTAACGCGAGTGCGTCATGGTTTCTGTTCACCTATGCTTCCTATACAGCTTTATGTGATTTCACGTGAAGCTGTACTCCTTTGCTGAACCGTCATTACGTGTTACGGAAGGGTGCTTGTTCATGTAGCCAGCACCATTTTCTATTAAATTTGATGCTTTTATTGTTACGGTTTATTTTTGCTTTCTGGATTATATCATCCAGAAGAATGATGTGAACATCACCTTTTTAATTTTTATTATATATATAGTGCTTATTTACTCGCTTTTATTAACTTCTATGTTTTATTTTTGCTGTATTTTACATATTTTCTATTAGGTATCACTCGTGAAAATTTTTCGAGCTACATCACAGGAATATTTTAAGTGATGTCCTGCTGCTCCCACTGTGAGAAAATTAGCCATACAGATATATGCATAGGATCTTTTCTCCCTTACATTACAATTTTCAGTTTCCTGTGTTTCTGCATGTATTTCCCTGCGTACGTGGCAATCATCAAATGTCGCGTGATTATGTAACGTCGTGCGATGACGTGAAACTTGTCGCACAGTAATTACGTGTGGTTTCATAGATCTACTGCCTCTGTTACAGCATTTCGCTCTGCCAACATTATTATTACTTGCATTCCTCAGTACCTGAAATGAGGCTTTACTAAGTTATAATCACTGGATTCCCTTCTTCAACAAACAAAACAGTAGCACAAAACTCTAAGCTGATACATCTGTGATGTCAAGTCCTTTACAGCGCACAAGTTTCGCATCATAATCTACATCACTATTACATCTTCTTCTTAACGAATGTCTGCAATGTTTTCTATTTCTTCTGTAGGAGGGAATGAGTACAATGATAGCCAATGTGGAGGATGTTCAAAATGCAGGTTGGATTGGCATTGCCTGCAAAAGCAATGTAAGAGAAAGAATAATACTTATGGGTCGGGAAATGGCACTCATACCTGCTGCTGCCGTGCAATGTACCCTGCCCTGTGTACAGGTATGTATCAGACTTGTTAACTCCTTATGAAACCTTCCAGGCACTATTTTCTTGGTATAATTATCACCTTACAATAAATGTACATGTTAACTTGTTTCCATACCTCATTCACGCTACGTGGGGGGTATCAGCACCCGCTCCATGGCCAACAGTCTTCTATTTTTAAAAGGGAAAACATTTGCTGAAAAGCTTTCTCAGTGATCGGGATTCTGGAGCCAAGGGATGGGTGTGGGAAAGCCAAAAAATGGGCACAAGCAATGGCCTTATCGTTCCCCATGGAAGAAACCATGACGTGATAGGCTACGTGTACTAGTTTCTAGGTAGGTGGAAAAATTTGCTCCGGGCAAGGCATGAGTAAGGCACAGGGGAGGGATGACCCCCCAAACTTCATGCATGGTACCTGGGGGGATGTCAATGCCCACTCCATTGGGCGCAAGCCCTTACCTTCTCATTTCACACGGAACAAAACCACGATGTAAATGGCTACATGTACTAGTTTCTAGGTAGGTAGAAAAGCTTGCTCCGGGCAAGGCATGAGTAAGGCACTGGAGAGGGAAGACACCCAATACTGTAGGTTTGGGGCAAAATGAAGGCATTGACCCAACATAAAAATTCATTCCTCAAAGGCTGCTGGAACTAGTTTTACGTTATTGGGAAAAGATCACTCATGTGGATTCCTTTTTCTAAAAATTATTTTTCCTTCCTAGGAATGATTTCCTGTCATGTGTCGCAACAAAGCCACTGTTTAACAACTTCATACCACAGATTTAAAAGGCGAAGAGTATTGATTGATAGTGGAACTCCAACTGAGAGCCCAGCAATATCTTAGGGTATATGTTACTATTTCTTCATGAGAAACAACCCCATTTTTGGAAACCATGTGGACTTACATTAAGTTTGGGATGCTCTTAAACCATTGTTGGATCTAGATGCAGGGTAGTGTACAGCTTGGGTGGAAGAAATGGAAGTGGATCTTAACTGCAACTTGTACTGCTACGCCTAGTATAATACCCTAATACAATTGTTTAATTCTGTTTCCTAATACATTCTTTATTACATGTTTAGTAATAAGTAGAGGGAGTGAGAATGAAGCCAACGATCAGCTGTATGTAGACAACTGGTACTCTTTTGCTCGTAAAAATGGGCACCCTTGTTATATGTAACGATAAAATGAGATGAAGTTATTTGCAGCCATACTTATAGCCAACTGTGAAATACAAATATGTTGCTATATTCTTCCTAGTGTTGCATTACCAATCATACGCATAGTCTGATGTTATGACTTCACTGAAATGAGAACATATGACCCAGCCTTGTTTGTTGCTATGGTACTGCTGATGTATGCACATTGACTCCTATTAAATGAAGTAAACCTTGTTTGCTTTGCTATTCTTCATATATCCATTTGTAAGTCTCATCACAAGTTGCTAGTGCACAACCTAAAGGTTATATATAGTTTAAATATTATGGTAACAGCACAAGGAAATCCACAAGAGGTTTATCGTTAACAGGTTACTTGCTTTATTTGCATGTCGGCAAGAATTTTTAGTAAATGTACACGGAATTTGAAACTGCATGACAATGCAGTGTAGCCATGTAACGAATTGAAATAAACAGTTTCAAATTGTTGACAAACAGTGAGGATTACAGGAAGTAGACACAACATGTTGAATAGTCAGTTTTGGAATTTCAGTTTTGTACATAACCATTAAGCTTTCAAGAGGAAATAATGACTGTAAAACCCAGAGGCAATAGTATCTTGTTGGGTATGCACACACTGTAAAAACTAAGGACTTGACAGTTTGAACTACAAGTAATCCGTGTTTTATTTGCAGTCAGTAAAGGGGTTCATTCTGTAGGAAGCAGCACAAGACACCTCCAAATGCACTGCTAACCTGAAGTTTTATTCCATGTCTTGCAAGAGATTGTGTCCTCATCCAATGTATTGATGGTACCAACGGAAAATAAATTTTGTAGGTACAATAGAAATGGGTTTCCACACACAGTTTTCTTTTTGAATGGAAGTATCGCTTGGCAGTTACTTTTGTAAATTGGCCACAACTAACCCAGAATAAAACCAGGGGGGGGGAGTCTGAATGGAAGTATCGTTTGGCAATAATTTTTGTTAATAGGCTACAACCAGCACACAATAAAACCGGGGGGGGGGACTAGTAAAAACATAAAGAAAGGTTCTTATGCAGTGTCTCACTGAGGTATAAAGTATACATGTAGAGTGTAGACATGACTCAAAGGTGAATTGTTCAGTAGCAAATGCGACTTACATTTGCTCCAGAAAAAAAAGTAAAAACACATCACAAGTTTCATGAAAGCCAATAAAGCAAAGAAAAGTATTACTTGAATCCATTGCCTCTAGTTACAGTGCGTAAGCTTATAATGTATTCTTAATGCTACCACAGTGCAGTTATTAATGAGTGCCGTTTAACGTAGGTCTAGAAGCCCAGCAGCATGTGTGCAAATGCCGAATAACAGTTTTCATAAGTAGCGATTGTTATAACGTTACCAGTAACCAAGGTGTACAGAAATATATTCAGTGTATGTATCACCCAAAAGTACATCGATCATTACTTTTGGAATTAACAGGCATTGGTGAACCCGACGGTATTGAAAACAAATAATACTAGCACATTCTAATGCACAATTGTAGTGAAGAAGTCCAAAATTTCTAGCAGTATTAACCTATTAATACATGGAAAAGCAAAGGCACTGTTTGGTGGTGTATTGTTTAGAATATACAGCATGGGTCACTGTTTCCTTAAGGAGTACTCAATTGGATAGTGAAGTATTGTGCAACAATATAACAGACAAAATGGTTTTATAATTATGATGCTCATTCCTTTTCTTAAAATTGAAGGATGGATGGCACTCTTTGCAGTGCACTCATTAGTAAGTGCTATTACTTTTAGCAAATAGAATTATATAAAATATATATTTTTTAAAAATATTACTTTAGGCTCATAGTTGCAGGATTCACATTTCAAGAATGATGAAAAATTGGAGTACAGGCCAGCAGTCGTCAATATTATTTAAATGTAATATGGCAGTATGGTTCTGCTATCAAGTAAAGTACTCATAAAGGCGTAGCTAATTTTTCCCAAGACAGTAAATGAACAGAAAGTAAAGGCACAACAATTTTTTTAAAAAATTCAAATTTTCACATTATCACTATGGTAGAGTGCGCCTTTGGAGTTCTTCGAGCCATGCTCTGTGTCTGTTCGTTGTTACTTCAACCATTGTTAAGCGCCGATCCAGATTAGTGAAGTGGATGTCCAACCGTCTTGCAAGGCTCACAACTGTAAGGTATGATTGGGATGGAATGTTGATTATTGTTTTTGAAAAGACACAGTAGTGAAGCATACATAAAGATTACTCGTACCTTTGTTTATCGAATGAGAAGGTTGTATCTACCATATGATGAATGAGGAAAAAAAGGACATTGTCCTGAGAACACTACAGAAAGAATTAAAGTATAACATTAGGCAACCATGGAATGCACAGCGGGGAGGAAGAAGAATGGTTTGTCAGTGTAGAGTTTCAATCTCCATAGCCAAACATCAAAGTAAGCAGTGTACTCTGTAGGAAATGTATTCTATAGAACCATAAATACAGCTGTACAGTTCTAAGCATGGAGTGTAGTACAAACCTTCTCTGTTGACATGAAGCAGCAATTCAACTGTTTCCCACAAGTTGGATGGATGTTCTCCATCACCATGGTCCATTTGCACAGCTTTATCGCGCAGCTCGCAATGAACGGTTTGCACTCCAATTTCCTTAGTAACAGGGCAAGTTACAGTTGTGACTTGTAACTCTGAAAAAGATGTAGAGAATAATTCTCATTCCTGAGAATGTACTGTACTATTACGTACTCAATCATTATAATCACGTCGGCCAAAACACAAAGGGCAGTGCAATATTCAAAATATCCATCTCACAACGTGAGCCATACTTGGTTTTGTGGAGCAATGTATTTGCTGTAATGGTTATAGTCAGCTTATAAGTGCTTATTATATAGCATATAGAGCAGCACCTTCAGAGCGGTGCCTTTCAACCACCCCCCAGGAAAAATAGGGGAATGTGGCCCAACTATCCCTGCAATGTCAGTGTCACGAACCACAACATCAATGTTTGCTGGGGACGATATATTCTGCTTCTGGGTGTCAATCTCAACCTCAGATGCTGATGAGGAAATTACTGAAGGTTGATGCACTTCCTCCTAGTTGTGCTGGTTCACCCACAGCGCCTTCTGTGACATCTTCTAGACTCCTTTCTGAAAATGAAGTGTAAGAAAGTGTAAGGAAGTTTAAGTTTATTTAGCATGTTTCTAGTGTGTAGACAGAACAGTATTAAAGGGATTAATTAAAAAATGAATGACATACCATGTGACGATGAGGGGAACCTATGAACAGGTTGCTGCACATCTGATGGTTGAACATCCTCAGGTGTATTTTGCCATACTGGTGGTGAGAGAGAAAGATGTACAGTATATTTTTAATAATCTTGTTTAGATAGCGGGGCTGTCCAAAAATGTCACATGTGCGGCCTTTGTGCATTCTGTCTTACCTCTGCTCTGTCTGCTTGTAGAAAGACCTGAACTCCCCTCAGATCTGGATGCCTGCCCTAAAAGGAACAACACAAGTTTTAATCGAAGTTGCAGTAGTCCTGCCAAAATTAAGGAAAAGTAGCAAACTAGTTAAAGCAGGATTAGGTGTTATCTATGTAAATGAATGGTTGTATCAAAAACCTGTAAACTTACTTTTTTTTCCAGCAGTTATATTTCCGTAAAAGAAATTCTTGGGGGTACATACAGTTATATCCCAGTGTTTTGTATTCTTAGGCAGAATACCAGGGGAATATATAGGTTTACGTGCAAGTAATAAAAAATAAATTGACAGTGCAATGTACCACTCACCCTAGATATGTCTCTCCTGCCATCTTGGCCTTCCAGCCAGTTTCCATAGCTTATACATTCTTTTAAAGAATGGTGGCTGGTGCCTTGGAGAAGGCCTGCTGTGAAACATCTCCATGGCATGGTAAAACCTTGCCTTCAAAACTTTTAGTTTAGAAGCAATTTGTGCCTGGGTATGGTTATGTCCAGCAAAAAGGAATGCCCTAGTAATTTTTCTGTATAAGTGCCTATTGGGCACAGAGGCACTTCTCATTAAAGTGTCTACACCCCCACTCCTCCTAACCTCCCTAAGAAGGAGATGTACCTCCTCTCTAGTCCACCTAGCTCCCCTCCTTGATATGATGGACGACAGCTTGACAAAATGACAGTAATTAAAAAATCTCATAAGTAGGCCCCATGCAGTAACTGATGCATCCAGATCATATGTCATGGCGCTGCTATAAGTATTCAGTTTCGCGTGATGACTCGGGAAAAGAAAACATAATTGTAACGCTTAATCAACTTACGGTAATATTTAACGTAGAAATAATGCGCTGTGAAAGTGCTTCCTACTTATCTCTGCGCCGACCATGGTTAGAAGCACACATGCGCTATTTCAGGGAAATCCCTGCCACAGCCCAAAGTATCACGCAATCGCGCAAAAACCAAACGGGACCAGGGATAGATCAGGAATATGCATGCACACAATAATGCTAGGAAGTGACATGAGAAGGAGGAGACTGATGTAGTAATTGAGGAATAACGGGAGGGAGGGACATAGAGGGCCAATGTGGTGCGCAAAAAGCGCAAAATGTGCTTGATTATCTGCCACTGTTCCGGTATGACCAGAAACATGTGGTGCGATACGGCAATGATTCCACGATCTACGTCACAGAATCATTGCACATTCTGACCTCTGTGTGGTAAATGCAGAGAGGGGGAGAGGGAGTTGCTTGAGGTTAACTTGGATCTGGGAAGGGACAGAAAAGAAAGATTTAGTTTTCTTATTTCCCTTTTGCTTCACAATCATTTACCCCTGAAATGTACTTCAGAAATGTAAACTCACAGGAGCAATGTCCAGAGCACAGGCTTAACCGATGGCACACTTTTCCCACATAAAAAACAGGGGTGGGGAAAATGCAGCAATCCAGGGTCATTTTTGTAGCCCCTAGGACCACTTTTTTTTTCCAGGGCTAAAGGTGTGGCAGTACTCTATTCTGCTTTGGTCAGTCCTCACCTGGAATACTGTGTCCAGTTCTGGGCACCACAATTCAAGAAGGATATTGATAAGCTGGAATGTGTCCAGACAAGAGAAACCAGAATGGTAAAACATCTGGAAGTCATGGCCTATGAGAAGCGGCTTAGGGAGCTGGGTCTGTTTAGCCTGGAGAAGAAGAAGTTAAGAGATGACATGATAGCCATGTTTAAATACTTGAAAGGATGTCATATTGAAGAAGGAGTTCATGGTGGGTGGGAGTTTCTTAAAAGTGAGATATTGAAGGCACAACTTCAAGCAGTTCCAATGAGGAGGAAAAAGGGGAGGTGTCTAAAGAAGCCAGGATGGATGTTGAAAGAACTCTCAACTGATCTAAAACTTAAAAAGGACACGTAGAAGAAATGGGAAAGGGGGGGAATCACCAAAGAAGAATTCAAACAAATAGCCAGCTTATGTAGGGGGAAAGTCAGAAAAGCTAAAGCACAGATGGAGCTCAGGTTTGCTAGAAAGGTTAAAAACAATTAAAAGGGCTTTTTTGGTTATGTCCATAGCAAAAGGAAGAACAAGGAAATAGTAGGGCTGCTGCATGGAGAAGATGGTGAAAGGCAGAACTACTTAACACCTTCTTTGCTTCAGTCTTCTCCCAAAGGGGGAACAGTGCTCAACCTGAGCAGATGATGCAGTAGGAGAAATACATAACAGAATTGGTAAAGGGGTAGTTGAGGAATACCTGGCCAGTATAAATGAGTTCAAGTCTCCAGGGCCAGATGAACTTCATCCAACGGTATTAAAAGAACTGGCAGAAATAATCTCAGAACCACTGTCAATAATTTTTGCGAAATAAAGGAGAACAGGAGAGATCCCAGCAGACTGGAAGAGGGCAAATGTGGTCTGTATCTTTAAAGTGGGGGAGGAGACCCAAATAACTGCCCAGTCAGCCTGACATCAATACTAGGAAAGATTCTAGAGCAGATAATTAAACAGTCAATCTGTAAGCACTTAGAAAGGAATGCTGTGATCATTAAAAGTCAACATTGGTTTCTGAAAAAAAATGTTGTGCCAGACAAATCTTATCTCTTTTTTTAATAGAGTTACAAACTTGATAGATGAAGGGAATGCTGTGGGTGTAGTGCATCTTGATTTCAGTAAGGCTTTTGACAAGGTCCCCCATGATATTCTTGCAAAAACGTTAGTAACCTGTGGGCTAGACAATGCAACTGTTAGGTGGATTTGTAAATGGTTGACTGATCGAACCCAAAGGGAGCCACCAATGGCTCCTCTTCATTCTGGAGAGAAGTGACCAGTGGGGTGCCACAGGGTTCTGTCCTGGGCCCAGTGAGATTCAACATCTTTATTAATGACTTGGATGGGGGAATAGAGGGCATGCTTATCAAGTTTGTAGATGTCACCAAATTAGGAGGGGTAGCTAATACCCCAGAGGACAGGATCAGAATTCAAAATGACCTTAACAGATTAGAAAGCTGGGCCAATACTAAAAAATGAATTTCAACAGAGAAATGTAGGATATTACACTTGGGCAATAAAAAGAAAAAGCACAGATATAGGGTGGGTGACACATGCCTTGATGGCAGTACATGTGAAAGGGATATAGGAATTTTAGTTGATCACAAACTAAACATGAATCAGCAGTGTGATGCAGCAGCTAAAAAAACCAATGCAATTCTAGGCTGCATTAATAGGAGTATAGTGTCTAGATCAAGGGAAGTAATAGTGCCACTCTATTCTGCTTTGGTCAGACCTCACCTGGAATACTGTGTCCAGTTCTGGACACCACAATTCAGGAAGGATATTGAGAAGCTGAAATGTATTCAGAGGAGGGTGACCAGGATGGTGGGAGGTCTGGAAGCCATGCTCTATGGGGAGCAGCTTACGGAGCTGGGTCTGTTTAGCTTGGAGAAGAGATGGTTAGGAGGTGATACAATAGCCATTTTTTAATATTTGATGTCGTACTGAGGATGGGGCAAGCTTGTTTGCTGCTGCTCCAGAGACTAGGACATGGAGCAATGGACTCAAACTACAGGAAAAGTATTCCACCTAAACATTAGGAAGAGCTTCCTGACAATAAGAGCTGTTGGGAAGTGGAATACACTGTCTCATAGTGTGGTGGAGTCTCCTTCTTTGGAGGTTTGTAAGCAGAGACTGGATGGCCATCTGTCTGGAATGATTTGATTGTGTATTCCTGCGTGGCAGAATGGGGTTGGACTGGATGGCCCTTGTGGTCTCTTTCAACTCTATGTTTCTATGATTCTATGAAGGAACAACCTTGTTTTCTGCTGTTCCAGAGACTAGGACATGGAGCAATGGACTCAAATAACAGGAAAAGAGATCCCACCTAAACATTAGGAAGAAGTTCCTGATGGTAAGAGCTGTTGATCAGTGGAATGCACTGCCTTGGAGTGTGGAGGAGACTTCTTCTTTGGAGGTGTTGAAACAGAGGCTGGATAACCATCAGTCGGGAATACTTTGATTTTGTATTCCTACATGGCAGGGGGTTGCACTGGATGGTCCTTGTGATCTCTTCTAGGTGATTTCTAAGAGTCTAGGTGTGATGATATCCCAAGGTCTTTGTTGAACCAATATGGCCCCTTATAAAGCAGACAGCTGAACACCCCTGCTAGACCTGGATTAGGCTGGTGTTCTTTTCAGAAGGCAGTGGGAGATTATGTAAGAAGCTGGAATGCTAGCATAAGTTTAAGGACAAAATATTTTATTTGTTTGTTTGTTTGTTTGTTTGTTTCGGTATTTATACCCTGCTTTTCAGCCACTAAGGCTCTCAGAGTGGCTTACAAATTGTTAAGCAATAGCACCTACACATCTACACTGCTTTTATAGAGCACTAGGCACTCTCCAAGCAGTTTCCAATGTGTGTTAACTAATTGCCCCCGCAAGCCAAGTACTGTACTCATTTTACCAACCTACAAAAAGATGGAAGGCTGAATGAACTGTGGAGCCCTTGGGACCAAACTCGCAACATTGTAGCTGTAGTACCAGCATTTAACCACTGCGGCACTAGGGCTTCCTGCAAAATTAGTGTAGCTGCAGGATCAGCTTCTTCTGTAGAAGGTAAAACCTGAAGTGCAGAATCCTCCTATTCAGATATGGGTCATATCCCTATAGGAGATGGATTTAACTCATCAACAATTTGGATATGATTCAACACTACATCACACCACCCACAGATTCCAGCTTCTTTCTCTTCCCCACCACTCCCCCCTTCTAAGCAGTAAAAGGAAACACATTCCTTCAAGTATGGCAAGATTCCAGTTTCATCCTCCCCTTCATGCCCTCCTCCTAAGCAGGCAAAGAAAAAATCTTCCTCCAAATAATAGGGAGACTTGAATTTCTCCCCCCTCCCACATACTCCCCCTTCTAAGTAAGCAAAGGAAACCCCTTCTTTCCAGCAATGCCAAGGCTGAAGTTGCTTTCTCATCCTCCCTGCTCCCTCAACCTAAGCAGATAAAAGAAATCCAGTCCAGCCAGCTTTTCTTACCACTCAAAACTCCATGCAGAAACTCCAAACAGCCTCTCTCTTACCTTATCCTCCTTACTTTCCTACCTCAGTCAACTGAACTGTCATGCTGGTAAAGTTATGCATTGCCAGACCTTTATTTATTTACACTATTTATTCTGGAGAAAATTTGTAAATTTGAAATATCATAAATTTGGGGTAACACAAAAGTTTGACCTGTCTGTATTCTACATTGCTAGGGAGTGCCTCTCTTAGTTCCCCTAACTTCATCCCCTGGGAAAGGGATCTTGTTACACCTTTGAGACTGAGAGGAAAAAATTGTAGCATACGGATTCGTGGATTTGGTCTGCTTCCTGAGATGCATTGAGTAAACACCATCTGAGGAAGTAGACCAAATCTACGAAAGCTTATGCTACAATTTCTTTCTCTCAGTTAATCTCAAGGTGCTACAAGATCCCCTGGTTTACTGATATTCCAAACTAACACAGCTATGTCTTTGAATTCCATCCCCTGGAAGAAGTTTCATACTAGTCTGAGACTTTTATTTCCAATTGGAGAAGTTCATGATGTGCTGTGAAAGGGAGGACGTTGGTGAATTTCTACTGGCTTGATTATGCTGTTGCCTAGTACCAAGCCCTATGAAGCATACAGGTGAATCTTCTGGATGTATAGTTTTGGTCTGTAGTACAGGCTTATATAATTGTGTGCGTCTGTTGTGCTGAACTGCATCATTGCCAATTTCAATTAACAGGGAGAATGAGCAGAAACCTTGCAGCTCTTGTAAGAGCTTATGCTCTGGGAGACCTTGCGTGGCTGCATTGTATAAGCCTTCCTTTTAAAAAGCATATGGCTGTTACAGCACAGAGCATGAGTCAACAGCACAGCTAGACTTGTAACGTGGGAGTCACACCTCCTCCTGGCTGCAGAATTAGCCAGAGAAACAGAAGGTTAACCGGAACAAATAAAAGGCTGAAGAAGCCCTTAAAGGTTAGTAACAGGATTTGAATCTGCTGGCAAGAATAAGCAAAGAGTAATATATAGAGATATTTTCCCCAGGAGTTGGGACAAAGCTGCATAGTAATATATCTTTGTAGTCCATGCATGCAGCACACGTTACTACAACACACATGTGCATAACCCTGGTATGTGTGCTTTGTTGTTCAGAATCACATTTCAAGAACCTGCTATCTGATACATACATCTACTGCTAGTTAGAGCTTGCTAGTAAAACTATTTCTCACTCTTTCCCCACCCCCCATCACATTTATCCCACTGCAAAGCAATAAAAACATTAGTTTTCAAAGGTGTGGTTGTGCCCATACTAGGGCAACACCTAGGGCAATTTGATGTCACAAAACAACCATTTTTTTAACTCTTTAGAACTCTGCATCAAGTAAAATTTTATTCCCCCCCCCAAAAAAAAAACAGGTAGAGGAGGAACACAAGGGCAGAATTTATCATGAAGTCTACATAGCCAGAGTCTTGAGAAGAAATGTGGACCGAAAAGGTTGTAGATATTCAAATTAGCCCCTACCAGGTAATTGATAAGAGTTCCCCTGAGTCTGCTAGGGAGCAGGATCACTGCCTCTCTTTCCCCTCAACTAACCCAGAAAAGGAGAAGAGTAATGGGAAGGCGATGGTCCTCCATCAGTGAAGACTAAGCCAAATAGCATCTGGTTCCCTTTGAGGATGCCTATCTTGCACCTCTAACAGCCTCCTCCATTGGAAGGAAGAGTCTGTTTGTGTCTTGGGTAAGTGGAGGAACAGCTTAGGGTGGGGAAAAGGAAAGTGATGGGAATGGGAGGACTTTAAGGATCCACAAGCATTTTGTGGTGCATGTTGTCCTGTGGGCATGTGTAAAGGATTGAGGTCCTTTGGAGTGAATACAGGGAATGTCTATGTATTCCTAGCTGATAGTTTGGGGCGTACAATATAGGAACCCTGGTGGTGCAGTGGTTAAATGCCAGTACTGCAGCCACAACATTGTGAGTTCAATCTTGCAGGGATCCAGGTTGACTCACCCTTCCATGCTTTTGTAGGTCAGTAAAATGAGCCTCCCAAAAACAGTACTCTACGGTGAACTCGCCACGGGTCAGCGTATGAGGACCGCTCCAAAAAAATGATACAAGGACTCCCTGAAACAACATCTCAGGCTCGGCCAAATTGATCACCAACAATGGTCCGCCCTAGCCTCACATCAGGAGGCATGGAGATGCACTATCCACAATGCTGCAGCCTTATTTGAGAATTCACACCGAACAAGTCTTGAAGAGAAACGACAACACAGAAAGAATCACAACCCAGAAACATCACTGAAGGAGACCTTCTGCTGTGCTTTCTGCAACCGGACTTGTTTATCTCGGATTGGCCTTTTCAGTCATCAGCGCGCTTGCAGAAAACGCGGGATGAGTCCTTCCTGAATCTTCATTTGCGAAGAAAAGCCAGAGAGAGAGAAAATGAGTACCCAGCTTGTTTGGTCAATTAGCTAACACACATTGGAAACCACTTAGAGAGTGCTTAGCACTATAAAGTGGTATAGAAACTTAAGTGCTGTTGCTAATATAGTGCCAGCTATGGCATCACTAAGGCTGGTGTCACCCCCCTCCCCCTGATGGCATCACCTGGTGCGGTTTGGCCTCTCTACATACCCCTAGTGCCTCCACTGGGTGCCAATAGGTAATGCTAGAAATACTATTGTACAGTACAATCGGCTTTGCTCTTTGGGGTGCCTGTTCTGTATCTACATTAAATCACTGGGTAGAATATTCCAGAGATTTGGAGTAATGGTTATGAGTATATTGAGAACAGCCAATGTTTACTTCTCCCCTTCATCTAGTTTAGGGATGAATGTTTGAGATCAGGTGTGGATTATATGAGGGTGAATAAACTGAGACTCAGTCTAGAAATGTCGAGGATGAAAGATTATCTGCACAATCAGGAAATAAATTGATTACTTGTTTCATAGGGGTTCACATCTAGTCAGCCAGCTTCAACATACTGAAACTTTCTTGATCCTGGATCAACAGTTGGCAACAATAAGATGGAGTCTCACCAGAGGGTCTACCTGACTAGACTCTGGAAAGACAGGTTCATAAGAACGGTTATGCTGATTTAGACCAAAGGCCATTTTGATCCTCCATTCCATTCTTACAGTGGCCAACCAGATGCCTATGGAAAGTCCAAGTATGACATGAGTACAAATGTACAGTGGCACTCTCCAGCTTGTGTTCCCTAGCCTCTGATACTCAAGGCAATATTAAGTATCATGATGGAGCAAATTTGCACACGTTATAGAGAATTACAATGGTTGCGAATAGAACCCAGTCTGCCATTAAGAGTTTACCATGATGTACATGCTCTTCACTCCTGATATTCTAATTAAAATCTTTTCCCTTATGGAAAATACTCATATTCAGCTCTGCTTCAAGTACCTGCTTTATTTCTAATGAGTTTGGAAACTACAAGGACTAAGACGTTTGTTTCCCCTGCAGAGGCACTTCAGTACTGGAGTGTTCTGTTGCTGTAAAGTCCATAAGGCTAGATTGCTGAGAGTTGTCTGAAGGCTGAGGTAATTTTATTTCAGCAGGCCTTTGGAGGATATTATTAATTGGCTCACTTTTTCTTGTCTGTGTTGTCATCTTTATTGCTTTGTTGACCTGATTTGATTATTACAAAGTTGGCTTTTAATCTTGTTAGTTTTAAAGATGATGGTTTCATTATAAGATACCTCTTGTGGTTTGAAAAATGAGTTAACAATTCTTAAAAGCATCTTAATGTTTATCACATTGAAGTGCTGGAACAAAGACTGCAGTGGCACTTTAAGGACTGATATTATACTAAGATATAAGCTTTCATGGAGAATTGACTCCACTTAGAATCGGTTAACCCCATTTATGAAGTGTCTGAAGTGTTAGTCTTACTTGGTACATATATGTAGATGAAAACTAGTACCTTTAAAGTGGTCCATTACTTTTGATGTATGAAAACAATAAGTCTGCTTACCAAAAGTCAATTTCCTTGTGGGTCAAAGCCTTTTCTGAAGAGATTCTTTTTGCTATATGTGCAATTCTGTGGGCTCGTGTATTAATATATGTAGTGTACCATGAAACCATTACCTTGGTTCATATCTCTGTTAATGGATTGCAATGTGTGAGTATAACTCAGTTCAGTGGTTTATCTTTCCTGTCTTCCATTGCAATTTCTTTGCTGAAGTTAGAATGAGCGGCCAGCCATATGACCATGTGCCTGGCCACCTCATTCTGACCCCAGAGAGAGCAACTGCACACCAGCAGTGCCACCACTGATGAAGAGGGGAAATGATGTTGCGAAAGTGCCTGGAAGTAAAAATCCAGATGATTCATTGTGTAGAAAAGGCCAGCAACAAGCAGTACAGATTCAGGCTTTGGCCAGGTAAGGTGTGGTGCTTAAATCTAGGACAGAGTAGTCTGAATTTCATGTGGTTCAGCTCCGGGCCAAAGTTGTCCAAATTTCAATTAGATTTTTACTCCCAGCGTAGACCTGTGCTCAAACCCTGGCATTTCTAGGATTTAAAAAAAAGGATATCTGGTAGCATGAGATGTGCAAGATCTTTGCTTGGCAGCCCAAACTAGTCAGAGTAGACAATAGTGGTCCAGAAGGACAAGTAGCCTGACTTGGTAGAATCATTTAGATGATTCTTTTTCTTAATCTAGAAACATTCTCAATATCTCCTAGCAGTTATTCCTGTATGTTGATTGTGTATGGGGTGGTGGTGGTGGTATTTCTTTATGTGTTCAACTTAACATGTGATATTTCTTCTGGCATTAAAAAGAAGGAGAGGAGAGGGGGAGCTTCATTTTCAGACAGCACATGGCATGCATGTGTGGGAAGAAGGAAGGGATGTTTCATTCTCTACTCTGAATGGCTTCAAATCCCTGCAGAAATCCAGAGAAGCAATAGTTTGGTGATAGTGTCAGAAGATGTGGGTTGCTGAAAGGTTCCAATTCCCACTGTTTGTGGGATGCTCAGAGATCCTTAGCTGACTCAGGAATTCTATGTTGTAATTCTGTAAAACTAGTAAAATTCCTTTCATTGTGACAAGGTGTGTGTTTCACTCCTTTCTCCACCTCCACGAATTTCCTGTCAAGCATGCGGAACTTTAGTTCAGAACTTTACCTGTGTCATCAGCAGCCATTCACATATACGAAACAGAATAAAGGAATACAACTGGGAACAATTATTGGAATTTGAAACCTGTGTCCTTCACATGATTGCCCATCTCCTAAGAATCAAGCTTTTTCCTATCAACAGTCTGTTCTAGGTTCTGTATGTTAGTCACCCTGGAGTATAATGGAACTTCGAGATGTGGGCTCACACGCAATGGGGATCTGCAAATTCCCTTCTCCCCACAAGCAATTGCCAGTTATAGGGAGAGAAGTAGTACAGCCTTTGTCACCAACCCAACCAGTACAGACAGTATCACCAGCCTTAATTCAGAGAAAGAGTTCTGCAGCACTATAGGAGAGAGGTCTTCTGGCTTTGTGGAGATTAGTGGATTTTTACTAGTCCAGCCTGAGTGGAGATGTAAGATTTCCAGAAATTTTGAAGCCATGGGAAAAAAACTGTTTCCCCCTCACAGTTTTTCCCAGAAAAAATAGAAATTTTCAGAAAAATTGAAAAAAATGCAACATTAGCACTTTTTACAGATTGAAACTCACTCTGTTACATTAGGAACATAAAATATCACTATGTATAATTTGATTTATCATAAAATTATCCCAATTGGTATATTAAAAATGCAATGTATTCAAACAATTATTACAAATGGAATTTACTTTTATTTTATTTTTTATTTTTATTTGTAAGAAATGGAGCAACAATCTCCTGAACTGTATGGAACCTCTTTGGTTTTGCTAGTTTAGGTGGAGCAGGCAAGAAAAACCCACAATTTAAAAAAAAATAAGAAGAAACCATCAACATTAGTAACAAAGAAAATTATTTATATTTACTCTCCGCAGTATCAAATAGACATAAAGCACCTATGTCCATAAAAAGAATTGGCGGGGGCGGTGTATGGAAGGGAGGAGGGAGGGGCTAAGATTCCATGAATAGTCATGAAATTTAATCAGACTCATTTTCTGAGCTATAGTTATCAGTATCAGTTTCAGATTTTATTCATCATGCTAAAAGAAAACATTCCATAATTGATTTTCTTCCTTTCCCCCCATTTTTTCCAATGTTTCAGAAAAAAACAAAAAAAGTCTTCAGGAAAAAATGAGGCAAATGGTTTTTTTCTGATTTTTCCTCCCCCCCCCCCCCGGGCCTTCACATCTCTACCTCTGAGATGGAATATCATCCGTTTCCACACACAGCTATCTGGGAGAATTCCTATTTGTCTTGCTGAAATTACAGTCAGCCCTCTGTATCCATGGATTCTTTATCCACAGATTCAACCACCCACTGCTTGAAAACATTTCATTCCCCGCCAAAACCTTACTGTTTGTCATTTTATATAAGGGGCACGGTTTTACAATGCCATTGTATATAATGGGACTTGAGCATCCACAGATTTTGCTATCCACAGCAGGTCCTGGAACAAAACCCCAGTGGATACCAAGGGCCCACTGTATTCCCTCCTTAACCAGTTCCTTTCCCCTTTGCTGTCATTGTTAAACTGGCAAAGGCAACAACTCCCCAGATCCAATTCCCTCTTTCTGCTTTCATCAGTTTTAAAACTTTTAACTAAAAATCTGCTCCTGTGAACTGGCTCTGTGCAATTATTGTGACAAAGGTCTGTGAAGTTTTTAAAATTTCATTTTTGAACAGAAGTTTTATAAAATACATTCTGCATGCTTGGAGAGTCTCCAGAACAAACTTGGGGAGTCTCCAAAATATGAAGAAATTGTTGTCTTGTCTGTGGATGCCCCCATTTTACCACCTTACTGATTGGTGCCTAGACATTAAATTTTCTATTGTGGTGAGCAATAGATAGTATTTCATTGTGGACCAGAGAGAATTTTGACCACAAATGCAGAGGTTTCCATTGAGGTTAATCTGTTTATGCAGCTTTCTTGCACAGAGTTTGGTAGCTCATGTATACTCCAAAAAGGTTCTTCATTTCTAATAGACATTTTTAGTCCTCACAGCTGTAAAGAACAGGCCTAAATGCAATTGCTAGTCCTAGCTAGAGTAGACCTATTAAATCAGTTGTTGAAAGGTATAAATTCCATTGATTCAAGGATCTACTCTAGCTGAAACTAGCAATTGGATTTTGGCCCAGCTGTGAATACTGGATGCAGTAGCTGGGATGGTCCTAATACCATTTTAAGGAAAATATTTCCTACTGGATGATCCAAAGCCAGAGGCAATCTGTTGACTATGATGCCCGTCTTTAACATGCTCCTCTAATCTTTCTAAATTTGTACAGTTATAGCTATATGCATGGATATAGTTCTACTTGCTCACCCTATTATTTGCCACATTTTCTCCTGCAGTCTACAGCTCATATTCCTTGAATGATTTTGCAGAATTGTATGCCAAATTTGTTCTGGCAAAGATTAGTGATAACTGCCAGTCAAACCAGCTTTTGGGGGGTTGGGCTACTGTACAGGTAGATTGTACAAAGTAGTTTTACGATAGGTGTGTAACGGTTTGTTCTACAGGTGCCAAAAACATTGTGTATTTGGCATGAAAACTCCCCACTGACTGACTCACTTACCATTAAAAGCCACTCCCACATTTTCTAAGAAGGAAAAAGCTTGTGTCATACTGATCCCAAATTCTTCATCCCACGGTCATTATCTCTCTCCTACTACCAAGGCTGATGGGACTCACAGCATGATCTTATGTCCAACTATGTCTGCACAGTAAAATAGCTAATGGGATCAAGCCAATACTTGCGTTTTGTAGAAGACTTCAACAGCTGTAACTTTGCTTAGGTTAGCTGTGATTACCTTTTAAAAGCCAGACTTTAGTTAGGATCTCCATACCTGTATTTGGAGGGTTTGTGTGCATGTTGGCCTTGTTTAATATTCTCATTATAGTGAAGAAAATCCAGGTTTTGCTCCATTAGCATTTAAGTACTGTCATGGATTTGTACAGTATTTTGCTTGAACAACTTTTGGCAGTATACTCAACTTGAATTTACATGCTTGTTAACCCTCTGGTCCCATGATACATTTCATTTCTGTCTTATGATTAGAGTGTATGTCTGTCTATGTGTCTGCAGTTTCTTGTGCTTTTCCTTGGCAGGCAGCACAGAGTGGAACAGCAGTGCCATGCCTGCTATATTGCCATGGAGTTCTTGAGGTGTCAAGGACACCAGCCAGATTCTGAGCTTGTGATAAATGAGGGAAATGCAGTCATTCCAAAGAGCTAGTGGGTTTTTGTGGACATGACATTGCCAGCTTCCTTCATTACTTCTACCCTCTGTCCCTTCCCTTGTGCCCAACCTTCAGTGCTGCAGTCCTACTATTATTAAATCAGTGATTCTCAATTTTGGGGCTCCAGACATTGCTGGACTATACCTCACAGCATCCCTCATCAGTGCCATGCTGGTTGGAGTTTCTGGGAGTTGAAGTCCAACAATATGTGTGGACCAAACTTTGGAAACCACTACTTTAAATTGTAGGACCTCATCCTGCGAAATAGTTTTGATTTACTAACTAGGAATTTTAACTATGCTTTCATCCTACTTTAAGTTACCAACAGTAAACTACAGTTCCCTGTTTTGGACATAATGGAGAACTGAGCAAAGGAAGAAAGTGAGGTGAAGAGCAAGGAGGGAGCGTGCTCTTTCCTAACTTCTTAAGTCTGTCCAGCAGTTCACCTACCTGGGAAGCATTACCTCCTCAGATGGCAAGATTGACAAAGAGATCGATCACAGATTAGCAAAGGCACAATAGCGCATTTGGAAGACTTTACAAAAGACTCTGGAGTAATAAACACCTGAGGCGAAACACAAAAATCAGTGTGTATAGAGCCATTGTACTGTCTATTCTCCTTTATGGGTCTGAAACATGGGTCACCTATCTCCACCACTTACAACTCCTCGAACGCTTCCATCAGCGCTGTTTACGCACAATCCTAAATATACACTGGACTGACTATGTGACGAATGTTGCTGTCCTTGAGCAAGCAGGGATCACCAGCATTGAGGCCATGATATTGAGAACACAGCTGCGCTGGGCAGGGCATGTTTCTAGGATGGAGGACCATCGCCTCCCCAAAATAGTATTCTACGGTGAACTCGCCACAGGTCAGCGTAAGAGGGGCGCTCCAAAAAAGCGATACAAGATCTCCCTGAAACAACACCTCAGGCTCGGCCAAATTGATCACCAACAATGGTCCGCCCTGGCCTCACATTGGGAGGCATGGAGACACACTATCCACAATGCTGCAGCCTTATTTGAGAACTCACGCCGAACAAGTCTTGAAAAGAAACAACAACGCAGAAAGAATCACAACCCGGAAACATCACCCAAGGAGACCTTCTGCTGTGCTTTCTGCAACCGGACTTGTCTATCTCGGATTGGCCTTTTTAGTCATCAGCGCGCTTGCAGAAAGTGCGGGATGAGTCCTTCCTGAATCTTCGTTTGCAAAGAGAAGCCAGAGAGAGAGAGAGTTTATTTGGGCAGGTGCACTACATCTGAACTAGACTAGGATTTTAAGACTAATCGATGTAGATATTTGTTTCACACAGTACCTTATTGAAACAATTAATACAAGTCAATTTGAATTATTTCAAAAGGAATTAACACAATCTTAGCTGCATGCTCACTGTTTCAAGACTGTAGCTAAAACACTTTCAAAGAGTGAAGAACCAACGTTATTTCACAAGGAGTGTAAGGAGTGGAGAGGAAAGGCAAGTGCTGTTGTACAAGTGCTTGTGTGGGGGTGGATGTAGTCCATTGTTTCACTGTCAGTGTGTTGCTGAAAGCAACTGTTTATTTTTAAATTGTCACTGTTTGTTTCACCATTTTAAAATGAGAAGATTCTTATGATAGTTTTGATAAAAGGAAAAACTGGGATAGATTAAGAAAGACCAGTTTTGAGACAAAGCAGAGCTTGAAAATGTTGCTTTTTGAACTATAATGTTCAGCCTCTAAGGGACTCTGGGAGTTGTAGTCAAAAAGTAACTTTTCTAAACTCTGACAGGAAGAGGATCACATACAACAGAGCCTGTGAGCCAAGATGCTGGCTCTCTGAATGTTATGCAAGTGTTGCTGTATCATGTAAAAATGTGAATGTATAAAAGAGCCATTAGCAATTAAAGTATTACTCCACATCATTTCAGATATTAAAAAACCAGAATCAATGTGTGCATAAAGCTGTGAGGAATCAAATGATATCAAAGCATGCAAAAGCCAGACCCAGAGAAGCACAATTTTCAGTGTTCATCTTTAAATCACCATAGAAAGAATCATAGTTTCTAGTTCAGCTGGGCACACACTGCTCAAGTGACCAGACAAGGCATAGCTGGACCCCCGTATCCATGGAACCAAATATCTGTGGTTTCAGTTATCCGTGGAACAAAAAAAAATAAATAAAAAAAATAGGGACACATACCATAGAGTTGTGCTGGAAAATGCCTAGAGAGGTGTCCTCTCTAGGCATTTTCTATGTCCTACAATGCAACTCTATGGTATGTTTTTAGTGGTAGTACTTTATTTTAATAGGGTTTGCTTTTATCCACGGTTTTGGGTACCTGTGGTAAGTCCGGAAACTGAATCTCTGTGGATAGGGGGCTCTGACTGTAGGTTTAAAGTGTGGGGTGAGTAAATGGTGGGAATCTCATCCTTGACTTCCAAACTTTCATCAGCTGCCCCCTCAGAGGCATAGTTCAGCCAAAGTTAAGGACTTTTTGAGGCTCCAGTGTCTAAAATGTATATTTCACATTGCCCCACTGAAATTGGTAGGATGTCACGTGCCTCGCCTACAGCTGGATCATGCACAATAGTTTTACTCCATGCTAAAGGAAAATGGTTACTGTATTGTATAGAGTTTGTTGTTGTTGTTGTTGTTGTTGTTGTGTGCCTTCAAGTTTCTGACTTATGGCGACATTAAGGTGAACCTATCACAGGGTTTTCTTGGCAGAATTTGTTCAGAGGGGATTTGTATCATCATCATCATCATCATCATCATCATTATTATTGCCTTTGCTTTCCTCTGAGGCTGAGAGAGTATGACTTGCCCAAGATCACCCAGTGGATTTCCATGGCCAAGTGGGGATCTGAACCCTGTTCCCCAGAGTCATAGTCCAATGCTCAAACCATTATGCCACACTGGCACTAAATCACAAATTTAGATTAGTAGGGATGCTGACTGTGAGGAGTACAGCCATTGCTTTCATTCATAGAGTTACATTTCTTCCAGTTTGTCATCTCCAGTTGTCCAAGTATTGCAAAGGATTGTTGTATTTGTTCTTAGTAACTTTCTTAGGGTGTTTCTAGATAGCAGACTTCTAATATTACCAATCAAAAGACATTGTGCAGCTCTTCTATCTTTTCCTCCTTAATGAATTTTTGATGGGGAAAAAGAAGCAGAGGGAAAACATGGGAGAGCTACAAGTAGAAGATAACACAGTCTGCCACCATCACCACCCTCAGTGAAACTGGAATGAGGCAAAGCAATTGTACAAGCATAGTACAATTCCATGTAAGCACAGTAACTTGGCCAGAGGTTACCCTGAATATCAAAATACACTAATTTAGGCAACTGATCAGTAAGTTCCTTTTCCTTATGAAAAACATAAAGTTGCAGTCCAACAATAAAAAAGCAGAGTGCTGTTTCTAACTTAGTCGTTTCCATAGATAGCATAAGGAGGTGTTTATAACTTATGTGATAACACCAAGATCCAATAGAAGGAGCAGATGGTCATGGGTTTAGAAATCCAATCCCCTCTCTGTTTCCTTGGCAGAGAGGTGCTATGTGGAATTGACAGAGTGCAGCTTTTGCTAGGTTCAGCTGAAGACAATTTTTTACAATATGTAATACTTTCTTCTCAAATAAGAACAGCTAAGAAATTAGTCCTTGGACAGGACAGACTGTGACCCAAGAAATCAGAACAGTAGACCAGGGCAAGTTAAGACTTGTCTTAGTATGAGCACTTTCTCCTTCAACTTTTCTTCACAGACACATGTTTTACTTTATTAAACATGTTAGAGAAGCTGAAGTGGTCTTTGAAAAATTAGTATAACTTGTATGCCTAATAAATTACAAGTGGGACTTCCTATCCCTTGCTGTTGGGTTGTCTTCTATCTAGCCAGTGCTTCTTAAGCTATCTGATGTGAGAGACTAATTGGGTCATTTTCCCAATGTGCCAGGAGTCGACACCATATTTGTGCCCATTGACTACAACTGTTTCCCTTTTTGTTTCTTTCTCCTCCATCTCCTCTTTCTTTCCTGGAAACTTACTACAAAATGACAGCCAATGGATCATGGATAGGCTTGCCATTAATGCTGGAAAACCGGGGAAATCCTGGACTGAAGGGACTAAAAATTGTCCCATCTGGCTGGGCTGCTTGAAGCAGCAGATCCCGGATTCCTCCAGCTTCCTCTGCTGAAGGCAGCACCCACCTCTGTTGAAGGCATGCAAAAACCCCAAAGAGGAGGAGAGCACCATCTTCCCCCTCCATGGTCTCAGCAGCGGTGGCAGGAAGGCTTCCATGGGGGGTGGGGAGAAGAGAGCCATCCTCCATTCTTCCCCTTCCTCGGTCCCAGTAGGGGGAGGCAGGGCCAGTTTAAGGGCCCCACAGCACCCACAGGTGTGGGGGGTGGGTGTTGTAACCCTCCTGGCAACCATGGCCAGTGTGCTATCACCACTGGCTGTACAGTTGGGCTGCGCAGCTGGCAAGAAGTGCCGAGAGATGGGGTGAGTCATTTGTGCGGATGGGCAGGTTTGTCCTATATACTTTTGTCCTAGTTTTGTGGCAGAGAATTATGGCAACCCTACTCATTGACCATGGACCACCACTTTGAGTAGCAATGTTCTATCTCTCTATTGAGGAGGATATGAGGGCTCAAAAAAGGCTGAGCAGCACAGGAGAAGAGGGTGACCTCTGATAATGTTTAGTTTAAACGTCACTTCCTCCTGATATCTGCCTCTTCTTGGTACTCAGCAGATTGAGGTGTGTGTGTGTGTGTGTGAAAGAGAGAGAGAATGTCCCCTTTTATCTAGTCTCATCAGCTGCAAGAAAATGGTCCTTGAGAGTTTGCATTAAGGAAAAGATGTTGTTTGAGCTCAAAAAGCTTTCTGACCCTACTTTAAGAGGAATGCTGCTGATCAGAATACTAGCCAGCCAACCAGCCAATGTGTCATATTTGAGGATATTATGAGCTTTTCCAGATTAGTCTAAAGAAGCATGAGTTTTAACAGTATAGCTCCTTAGGTTTTGCCAGTTGTTGTCACCACCCTGTCCACTTTCAGTGGCTTGACACACAATCTCCTGACACATTTGTGAAAAGCCCTATTTATAATCTCAAGCAGTCTGTTTCACACACCTCACTCTATTTTTTCATTTCCAACTGAAAATATTACATGGGTTCTGGAAGCTATTGTGCAGACATACCCTTTGTTGTCTTGTTTTGGTTGTGTTTGAATATTCAGTTTTGGCATATACAGTATACACGCACGCGCGCGCACACACAAAATACATACAAATGATTTGAAGGCACACGACGCACACACAAACCTCTTCACATTTCAGGGCTCACTGAGCATGTTCATCCTTCCCACTTGTTTCTCGTTGGACAATGACTAGAGTGTGTCTGGCGAAAAACTCGGCTCTTGTCTGACAGGACTTGTCATAGGAAATTTCTTCATTCCTATAGAGAGGCAATACGTGCAGCAAGGAAGTCCTTCTCTTCTGCATGTATTGCGTCTTCAGAGTCTCACCCAGCAGAGCTGTTTAGGGTGGTGAGGGAACTCACACAGGTTCCACCTGTGCAGAACTCATTACTAAACCTGATAACGGCCTGCTGTGACACATTTAACAACTTCTTTGCAGATAAAATCTCTCAGATAAGAGCCAACTTGGACACCGGGGTTGTAGCAGATTCGATTGACGAGGTGTCTAGTAACTCCGTTGATGAGGTTATACTGGATCAATTTCAATCTGTAAGTACTGATGACATGGACAAGCTCCTTGGTAGAGTGAGGAAGACGACTTGCCCTCTTGACCTTTGCCCTTCGTGGCTGGCTGTCCAAGGGGTGATGCCTTGAGGATGTTCCTTAAGGACATCATCAATGCATCCCTTAGGGAAGGTCATGTTCCATCTTGCTTGGTGGTTAGACCGCTCCTAAAAAGACTTTCCCTTGACCCTCTGGATATAAAGAACTATATGTCTCCTTATTACCTTTTTTGAGCAAGATGATTGAGAGGGCAGTTGCTCTCCAACTCCAAGCTGTCTTGGAAGAAACTGATTATCTAGATCCATTTCAAACTGGTTTTAGGGCAGGATTCGGAGTTGAGACGGCCATGGTTGCCTTAGCTGATGACCTTCACCTGAGCTTTGACAGGGGTAGTGTGGCCCTGCTGGTGCTACTGTATCTCTCAGCGGCTTTTGACACAATAGATCATGACATCCTCTTGGATCGCCTGAGAAGGCTAGGAATTGGAGGCACTGTGTTGCAGCGGTTCCGTTCCTTCCTCTCGGGCAGATTCCAGAGGGTGATGCTCGGGGACAGCTGCTCTGCAAGGAAATAGCTTAATTGTGGCATCCCACAAGGTGCCATCCTGTCCCCGATGCTATTCAATATATATATGAAGCTGCTGGGAGAGATTATCCAGAGGCACGAGGCGGGGTGTTATCAGTACGCTGATAACACCCAGATATATTTCTCCATGCCTTGGTCTTCAGCTCTGACTTCAGATGGTATCTCTTCTCTTAATGGTTGTCTTAAGGCAATAATGGATTGGATGAGGGAAAACAGATTGAAGTTGAATCCAGATAAAACGGAGGTACTCACGGTAGCAGCCTCGAACCCAGGCATTGGGATACAATCTCCAGTCCTGGATGGGGTCACACTCTCCTCCAAGGACTATGCTTGCAGTCTGGGGGTGCTCCTGGATCCGTCACTCCAGATGATGAATCAGGTAAATGTGACGGTCAGGAGTGCCTGTTATCAGCTTTGGCTGATACTCCAGCTGTGACCTTTTCTGGAAGTCAAGGATCTTGAGATCTTGAGACTGTGGTACATGCTCTGGTGACCTCCCGTCTTGATTTCTGTAATGCATTCTACATAGGGCTACCCTCGTGCTTGGTCAGGAAACTCCAACTGGTACATAATATGGCAGCCAGACTGGTTTCAGGTATATCTAGAAGAGATCATATAACAATGATCTTAAGATCACTCCACTGGCTGCCCATTAGTTTCCGGGCCCAGTACAAGGTATTGGTTATCACCTTGAAAGCCCTAAATGGCTTGGGTCCAACCTATCTTCAGGACCGCCTCCTTCCATATAATCCTCCCTGTGCACTCAGGTCCTCTGGGAGGAATTTGTTACAACCTTTAAAAACTAGGGTTTCTTCAACCTCCCGGAGGGCCCTTTCAGCTATTGCTCCCAGATTATGGAATGGCCTGCCAGATGAGATCCATCATATCACCACCCTAAATAGCTTTTAAAAAGCTCTTAAGACGGATCTCTTCCAGCAGACCTTTCCTGAATAGATACCTGGCCACCCCACCCCCCGCAAAGGAAATCTAGCTTGCCCTGATCTCGCCACCGTCCATTGTTTATTTATTTTTATTTTGTTGATATAAATAATAATAATAATAATAATAATTACAATCATCAGTGGCCCCATTTTCCTCCACCCCTGTCAGACCACCTGAGGTATTATTAAACCACCATCCAACCTTTCCTATTAAAGGAATGGCCATGCCCCTTGTAAAATTTTGTTGCCAACAAATCACATACAAATTCTACAGCAATTGTTTTGAATCCTTCAAAATCTAAAGATCGATTTCCTTATTCCTGAATATGTTGAGTTTGTCAACTCTTTGTCAGGTCATTCTACATGATACATTAAATATATAGTCTTAAATCTAATGGTTAGCTCCAGCAAAATGAGTCCCATTGAATCATCTATCAAATGGAAAGTGAACACCTATTGAAAGCCTACTGATTCAGTTGGTCTGCTCTAGTTGGCACTAGCGGTTCAGTTTAGGCAATGGGTCTGCTATTGCCCTTTCTTTCTTACTTACACATAAGTGTGTGGAGGCCCAAACCAAACTGAGATCACTCAGGGACAGAAGAAGTTTAAATATCTTCTCTCAGGTTCTAGGTTTCCTAAGTTCACCTCTTTGCATGACGGCTAAACAAAAGAAGAGAAAGCCTCCATTGGTACTAATTGAGGCTTCTTCCCTTTTTAGACTAGTCTGCTGGGGTGGGTTGAGAAAATTTAGGAAGACAAGCGCTGAGGGGTGAAACTTCCCCTAGCTGCACACAGTGGCCCCAGTGCAGTTTGAAGGCCTGTGCACTTGCTTATAAAAATAAAGAGAAGTTGAGTTGTACACTGGAAAGTGTTCAGAGGAGGGCAGGCAAAATGGTGAAAGGTCTGGAACTTGTTGTTGTTGTTGTTGTTGTGTCCCTTCAAGTCATTTCTGGGATTTTCTTGGCAGAATTTGTTCAGAGGGGGGTATCCATGGCTGAGTGGGGATTCAAACTGTGGCCTCCCAGTGTTAGCATGCCCTACTACCCCTCCCTATGGTATCTCATAATTGGAAATATTAGACACTTTTTTGAATCAAGTGAACCAAAAGAGATCAGGTGGAGGTCCCATTGACCTGGGATGTGTCTTAGAAATATTTTGGCAAAATAAGCCCATATTAGGATCGTGCAGAAGCCCCTTGGCCAACAAATCCATTAAGCTCAGCAATGAGTCATTCAACCAAACAATTAAGTGACCTTTCCCAACTCCAATCTCAAGGAAATTTCACTTCAAAGCCCCCTCCTGTCCTGCATTGTGAAGTTGTCATAAACTCATCCATTTCTATCACCCAGCCATTAATGCAATCAGTCAAGTTTTGGTTTCCTTTGTTTACCTGGTGGGAAAGCCATCCAGGCTTTGTCCTAGCCAGATATGAAGCAGAGTATAAATATTAGTCCCCCAACAATAGAAAGGTGTGCCACTATGGATGAACGCAGACACTCTCTTGGTGTGCCTCTGGATCGGAACCTCCAATGCCACCCTCAGGCTTCTGTCTGAGTACTTCACTCCGCCCCCCCCCCCAAAAAAGAAACAAAAAATGCTCTTCAAGACTGGTAACTATTGCCCTATTTCCCCAAATCTCTCCTTCTATCCAGTCTTTCTGCCTTACTCCTTGATAACCTTGTGTGGTTCTTACAAACGTGTGTTGCGTATGTGGATGCATTTGGTGTTATTTCTAATAAAAATACTTGATTTCACTTTAAACTGGAGTTCTCTGCAGTTAGTACTGGTATTTATAGCTGAAAAGATCCCCGCAGTTATCCTCCTCTTGCAGACATACTATTTGAGCTAATAATTCCCCCCAGATAATAATATAGATTTTGATACTACAGGTGGGTCTCTAAAGCATCCCCCACCTTTTACTGTCCTAGTCCAACATTCAAACCATTACATCATGCTGGCTCTCAGAGTCAATTGTAATATACTATATTTCCCGCAGTGTTAGGTTTGAATTTAAGATGCCTAGTTATCACTGGCTGACATTTAGGTAAAACATTATCTTTCAGTCCATTGCTGCATAGGACTGTTGTAAAACTGCCTTTCTGCTCTAAGTTGCTTGCAGGAAGAGTGGAGAAATACCATGTTGAGAGTTAAAGGAATTAGGCATTATTATTCATAAGTAGATATTCCCTTGATGGCAAACAAAGATACGTCTTTCTTATTTTTACCTGATAAGAGCTGCAAATACAAGACATAAAAATGAGAGTCCTCCACCATGTGCCATTAGTTTCCTTGTTTCTTTACACCATTCCCCTGATTTTTATTTCTTTCTTCTTCTTCTTTTTTCCTACCATGGTTTGCTCTTTGCTCTGGGTTTTTTGGTTTGTTTGTTTGTAGGCTCACTTTGCCCAGGCTGCTGAGTCACTTCCTCTCATTAAATTTTACCTCAAAACCTCCCTCTGAGAACCCAGATAGTCCAAGTGAATGGCATCCCAGACAAAGGAGGATTCTAGTAGCAGGATATTAGTAGTGATAATACTGCTGAGCTCCTGCGCATATTTCACTCAACTTGTTCATGACTTCATTGCAACCAGTTAAAACAAATGTGTGCTCTGTTATCTATATCCAGAGCAGGATGGCTGTCTAGGCAAAGGGTAATGATTCAGTGACCACTTATGCAAAATACACTGGCCTATATGAATGGCACCTACTAGTGTAACAATTTACAAGCTGCTCTGAAAGCCTTTGTAGCTGAAGAATGGGGTATTAATATTCTAAACAAACTAACTAAACAAATAGTGTAAATGGTCAGTAAGTAAGTCTAGCTTGGAAAGAAAGGAACAGAAATGAGTGACTTAATGTGGTTATGCATTTGAACATAATCTAATTACATCAAGATCAAATTCCTCAAACTATCTTGGCCTTGAATGTATAATATCATGGATAGATATAATGGGCCTGTTAAGCCTTTTACAAGTAGGATATAATTATGTATGTTTCTATTTTTTTAAATGTAAGCTTTTATGTTGTGAGTTGCTTTGAACAGACTGGAAAACCAATAGACTATTAGTAAATTAATACTGAAAGAGATCTTGTGTATTCAAAAGCTAGTGAATTTGGGACACTTTTGTTGAATTTGGTCTCTAAGAAGATTTTCAGACTACACTGTTATAGTGTTACTATTCCACTTTAACTGCTCTGGCTTCCAATTCTGGGGTTTGTAGTTTAGTGAGGCCTAAACTGAGAGTTGTAAATGCCCCTCTCTAAACTGCAAATCCCAGGATTCAACAGGAGGCAGCCATAGCAAATAAAGTGGAATAGTAACACTATAACAGTGTTGTCTGAAAATCTCCTTAGATTCACTTTATATTCTGCCAGATTTTTCCATGGGGCCAAGAAAGCAGCAGTATCCTGTCCAACCTGAAATCTATTTGTCTATAGAAATTAGAAAATGACATGATACCACAAGACTATATAGGCTCAAATTCAGTTGCTAGTCACACCTACAGTAGAGTCATTGAATCGGTGGAATTTACTTATGTGTTTTCTTACCAATGTACTTACCATTCAGTGGGGTTACTCTAGTTGGGACTTGTTCTATGCCTTTGACTCCAGTTTATGGCAACCTTATTACAAGAGGGTTTTTGGCAAGTTTCATTCAGATGAGGAGTGCCATTGGCATTCTCTGAATTTGAGAGTGTGTGACTTGCCCAAGGCCATCCAGTAGATATTCAGAGCTAAGCTAGGATGTGAACCATATTCTCCCAGAGCCCTAGTTCAATGTTTACTATGCTGCACTGGCTCTCTCATTGGGGCTACCAACTGGATTTAGACCATAGAGATTAGAAATTTAGAAGATGCTGTAGGAAAAAGATGACAGTTGTCATAATTGGCATTTTTCCTAAGGAGGTTTTTTAGAGTCTATTCTGATGCCAGGTGAAGTCTTCCCCCTTCCCCTTCATTTTCTAAGGAACTTCACATTGGTTTTGCTCTCAACCCTATCTTGTAGTACTGTGTGTATGTGTATACACCTATTTTAGATTGTATGCCTTTGGCAGAACCCGCTGTTTCGGGTTGTTGTAAAGTGCCATGTAAATTGATGGCACTATATAAATAATAATGAAGAAGAAGAAGAAGATAGGGAACCTTCACCAATGTACAGTTCCCAGCATCCTTCAGACAAGTAAGTTGGTATAAACTCCACCTAGAGCTGTAATAGAGAATAATTATGTACCCTATGAGGTCTGTCTATTAAATAATGAGACAGATGCAAAAACCCATCTTTATTTATATGTACTGTATTACAATTCTAATGATTGTCCCCTTCAATATATTCCTTGTTCACACTCACACATGAATGCATCTTGTTTTCCACAAACAAGTTGTGGAGCAGGTCAGTTTCTGTCAGCTGTGTCAACACATCTACTATTTTCTTCTTTACCGCATCAGTTGACTCAAAACGTGTTCCTTTAAGCACCAATTTCACTTCAGGAAAAAAAAAATAGTGACATGATGCCAAATCAGGTGAATACAGAGGATGTTCAAGTGTAATAATGCTTTTATTGGCCAAAACTGCTGCACAGAAAGTGCTGTATGAGTTGTCTTGATGAAGAATGAAACCATTTCCCCATAGTTCTGGCCTTTTTATTCTGACTCTTTCTCTCAGCTTTGCCAAAACTTCCTTAGAATAATGCTGGTTCACTGTTCTGCCTTCTGGAACCCATTCTGCCAAAATTACACCCTTGATGTCAAAAAACCCAACAATGAGCATGGCTTTGAATGTGGACTTGCTTTGACATGTTTTTTTCATTCTTGGTAATGATGGTGTTTTCCAGTGCATTGACTGTAGTTTTGTCTCAGGATCATACTAGAAGATCCAGATTTCATCACAAGTGATGATTCTTTGAAAAAAGGTTTGGGTCTGCCTCAAGTTGCTGCAGAATGTCACGTTGCTCTACTTTTAAACTTAGCATTTTTCTGGGACACAACAGACAACACAGCTGCTTTAAATGATGACTGACAATTAACTGAATGGCCAAGTGTGTTGGTGGTTGTCATGTAGGTTCAGACATGTTCACGGTCACTACACAAGCATTCACAATCAGTTCTCCCTGATTTGTCTGAAAGGTAGAGATACAGTCTCGTTATTTAATAGACAGATCTCGTATAGGCAACATGAGACAGCAGATGTTGTGTGAGTTTTAGTGATGTCTCTCTAAGGGAGTGGGAAAAAGTAAGAGCCTCATGAGGACCCCCACTGAGTCAGCAGCGGGACATCTGCTGTGGCATAGAATGCCCTGGAAATCTGGAGGAGGTTCTGTGGTGGAAGATCAGGCTAAATAAAAACAAACCTCCTCCGTGGTTCCGGCAGACACATTTCAACAGCATAGCTATTCCCAACATGACATATCCTCTAGCAGTAATAATAATGGGGGGGAAACCCAACCCTTCCGGCCCATATGATGTTTTGTGTTGTGAGAATGATAAATGAAAAACAATTGATGAAGTAATTTCTGCTGAAATAATGCTTGCCATCATTTCTCAAGAGATACCTATGATGGCAATCTGCAAAACACTTCCTTATCTCAGCCCATAAAGACAATCTGATCAGCAGCTAAGTTTATAGGGAAGCCACTCTTAGGAGTGCCACCACTCTCCCCCAGGACTGCTACCAAGTCCCATTATCATAGCTTCTATTCACTCCCTACAACTCCTTTTCCTCTGAGGGCATATCCTCCAACATTTCACAGATGACAACCAGGACACATGTGGCCAAGCAACACCAGAGCATGGTCAAGATGGCAAATGCTCATAATGAAGAAGAACACACAAGCTAGGAGAGACTGTAGCAGCTTGCTTTTGCCTGAGCCTACTGGGAAGGGCAAGATTCTGCCCCTCTCCTCTCCCTTTGATGAGTTTATTGACTACAAACCACTTTTGCACTTTCAACTCAGGACATTATCAACTGGGGCCAAAATGCCCCATTACTGCCCCGCCACCTCCTCTCCTGTTCCTGAAACCGAATGGAGGTAAATGTCCACACACTTACCTCCATTCCGCTGCAGGAACATCCTCCCTGTCACCATGATGGTTGGCCATAAATGCAGCCATTGTAGGGCTGCCTTTACATTGGCAGGCTGAAATCCTGCTCATTCTTGCAAGAGAATGAGCGGGAGGGGAATTCAAAGATAAACACCCCCCAGCTGTCAAAGAAAGAAATTAAATGCAAATATATATATATATTTTAAAAAGTAACCCGGGGAGGAGGGAAGGGTGCCACTTACCTGTATGTCCTGCTCGTGGCCAGAAGTGCTCGGCATGGACCTCCTCCCCTGTGCCTGTCATCTCGGGACAGGGACGTGGCTCCTTTTCCCACGTCCCTGATTCCATGACAGACATGGAAGAATACGTAAGAGGTGTTCTATTCATGATGTTTCATTGTGAATAGAATACCCCGGGAGCAGCATGGGGGCAGCATGGGAGCAAGATGGAGGGGGTTGATGTCGTCCAAAAGGAGGACAGGAGGGCCAGAGGAGAAGGTAGGTCATCAGGGTCTGTGGGGTAGAAGAAGCCGGTGGGTTGAATACTGCAGCAACCCAGGCCCCTGCTCCAATCCCCGACTGCTCTCCTCCTTCTCCATTGCTGCCTCAGACTCTGTGTTATGGTCCCCCTGCTGCAGCATCCTCCTTGCAGGCAGGAAAAAAAAAAGGCAGAGGCACTCCCTGATCCCACTGTTATCCCCCATAAGGGTCCTTCCTTCTCCAAGTCCTAGTCCTAGTAGACCACAAGTTGAACATGAGCCAACAGTGTGATGCGGCAGCTAAAAAGGCCAATGCAATTTTGGGCTGCATCAATAGAAGTATAGTGTCTAGATCAAGGGAAGTAATAGTGCCACTCTATTCTGCCTTGGTCAGACCTCACTTAGAATACTGTGTCCAGTTCTGGGCACCACAATTCAGAAAGGATATTGACAAATTGGAGCGTGTCCAGAGAAGGGCAACTAAAATGGTGAAAGGTCTGGAAACAATGCCTTATGAGGAGAGACTTAGGGAGCTGGGTATGTTTAGCCTGGAAAAAAGACGGTTTAGAGGCGATATGATAGCCCTGTTTAAGTATTTGAAGGGATGTCACGCTGAGGATGGAGCAGGCTTGTTTTCTGCTGCTCCAGAGACTGGAACACGGAGCAATGGGTGCAAGCTCCAGGAACAGAGATTCCACCTCAACATGAGGAGGAACTTTTTGACAGTAAGAGCTGTTCGGCAGTGGAACACACTCCCTCGGAGCGTGGTGGCGTCTCCTTCCTTGGAGGTCTTTAAGCAGAGGCTGGATGGCCATCTGTCGGGGATGCTTTGATTGTGATTTCCTGCGTGGCAGGGGGGTTGGACTGGATGGCCCTCGTGGTCTCTTCCAACTCTGCAATTCTATGATTCTATAAGCTTGAGGGAGAGAAAAGGAGGAGGAGGGCAAGGATGCCCAGCTGGGATGCCGGGAGCTGGTGCAAGCAGCAGCTGCTGCCAGAGAAAGTGCACAAGGGTTGCCACCTCCCATGCAGCTGGGACCACACTCCTCTTGCACTGGCCAGCCTGTTTTCCTGGCTGCAGTGGGTCCATAGTGGCAGTGGGGAGAAAAGGGAGAGATTTGGCATGGCTCCACATCCCTCTCCAACCTCCAGCCAGAAGGCACAGCACAGCACGACACCTGAGGCAGCAGCAGAGAAGTAGGAGGGTGGCCGGGGATTGGAGCCAGGGCCTATGCTGCTACAGTTGCTGACCCACAAGCCCCTCCTACCACATGTATCCCCAAAGCCTGCCTTTCCCTCTATCCCTCACCGTGAGCTCCCATCAAGGAAATAAAACAAAAGAGGGAACCTCTCTGCACCCATATATAACCCCGCTCCCCCTCTCTGGCCATATCCTTGACTCAGGCGGGCATTTTGTGTGTATGCATACGTGCATGTGTGCATACATGTGCTCCCCCAGCTCCTCCCCTGTATGCCCAGGTGGTCTCAGTGTGTTTTTCTATGAGTGGCCAAACATTTTTTTAAAAAAAGCAGAACCCATGTAGGGAACATGAGGGAATTACGGAGGCTCACTTGGGACCAACCATGCACACTGCTTGCAAAGTCTCTCATTTGGCTTGGGGCTTTTCCCCACTTCTGAGCTTGCTTTGTAGGCAGCGTACATGTGGTCAGTCCTAAGCAAGCCTTTGTAGGCAAAAAGAACTAACAAAAGAACTTGTCCTTAATTTGCAAGTTTCAAAAGGGCAAGTTATCAGAAAGCGAGGAGTTGAAAGGCGGGTTCTTGCTGTATGTTGGAAAAGGCTGGCTAGGGCACAGAGTCTGTTTGCATAGGTACATTCTGTAGTGTAGCTTCCAGCAGCAGCCAAAGTGGAAGTAAACCAGTTTGGTGCTGTAGGGTTGACACCACCTATAGCGGAACAGGCCGCTCTGCAAGGAGAAAAGAATGGATTGACTTCTAATATGGTAAGCGCTACCAAGGAGAGCATTTGACAGGGTGTCATCACAAAGGTCTTCTGAACCTCTAAGCTGGGGTGGGCATAGTGCGGCTATGGATGCAGTTCTCCCAAGTGCAGCTTCCTAAGGCCATTTTTAGGCCCCAAAGTGCTGCCAGCACTCCCTGCTATCTTTCGGAAGGCAGGTGATGACCTTTTTTGTTTTGGCCTTTGGTGGCTGATGGCTCAAGGTGAAAAGGGCCTTTCAGAATATGCTATACTGTTGGTTGTTTTCTTTTTGATGGCCATTTTTTACCTGATTTTAATTCTATTATTAGATTCAATATATATTAAATTTTGTATGATATAAATTTTAAAGCTGTATCTCCTTTAACCATCATAAGCTGCCTTAAGTCCTGGACTGGGAAATAGGAGGGATATATATATATATATATATATATATATATATACACACACACACACACACACACACACACACAGTGAACTCGCTACGGGTCAGCGTAAGAGGGGCGCTCCAAAAAAGTGATACAAAGACTCCCAGAAACAACATCTCAGGCTCGGCCAAATTGATCACCAACAGTGGTCCGCCCTGGCCTCACATCGGGAGGCATGGAGACGCACTATCCACAATGCTGCAGCCTTATTTGAGAACTCACGACGAACAAGTCTTGAAGAGAAACGACAACGCAGAAAGAATCACAACCCAAAAACATCACTCAAGGAGACCTTCTGCTGTGCTTTCTGCAACCAGACTTGTTTATCTCGGATTGGCCTTTTTAGTCGTCAGCACACTTGCAGAAAGTGCGGGATGAGTCCTTCCTGAATCTTCGTTTGCGAAGAAAAGCCATATATATATACATATATATATATATATATATATATGATAGTGATGATGACATTTTTTCAAACAAAAAAGGTCCTGTGAGAGCCAATGAAGTCTTCCAGCCCCTGGCAGTTGCCCACCCCTTGTTCTAAACATCTCTCTCTCTCAAAATGGGATGCCCTGCTATTTCCACACATGGTTTTTTGTGCAGTCCAATTGCCATGACAATGAATCAGAAGGATGTGATTCAGCAGCTTTCTAGAAATGCCACAACCTGAAAGATTAAAAAAAGGGGGAAGTCTTCCCTTTGTGACTTCACTTTTGAGAGGTTAAGAAACAAGGTTTTGTTGTTCTCTATTTGGGGGAAGTTGAATCTAACCTTGCACAATAAACATACAGCCAACACTTGATCAAGCTCACCATCCACCAAAACAAACTGTGATGTGTTTCTTGTTGTTGTTAATTATTTTTGACCAACTAAAAAACAGAGATGGTGTTTCTCCACAGTGCTATTCACTATGAGGACTCTCCTACTTTCCCCTCATTTTATCAGAATAACTAGAAACTAATGAATGTTAATGAAAATTATATATGTTTTTTGATGTTTTGACAAGGTGACATCATAATATCGTAGTAATGGTGATGGTATTTACAGTTCTTTATACCCAACGTTTCCAAATACAAATCCTTCTAATGTGGCTTAGATCAGTAAAAACATACGAACAAGAAAGACCCATTAGATATTGTTTACTTGGACTTCCAAAAGGCTTTTGACAGAGTCCTTCACCAAAGAGTCCAGAACAAAATTAGCAGTTGTGAGGTAAAAAGAGAGGTTATCTTGCAGACTGAAACTGATTAATGACCATTGAACTACATTGCTAATGAGAAGCAAAGATTGGGAAAAAAATCTGTCCTTGTAAGGGAGGAGAATGAGAAGTGGGCCAGATTGGGACTGATGTTTTCAAAACTTGTTCATAAATGTTCAAGAAATTGAGTTGAGTAATATGTTGGGCTCATTTGCTGATGACACCAAATGATTTTGGTGGTTAGAACAAAAACAGATTGTGAAGAGCTCTGAAAGGATCTCTCCAAACAAGAGCATAAGCATTAGCAAATGCAGTTCAATGTAAGCAAGTATAAAAGTGATGCAGATTGCAGCAGAATATCCAATTTCACCTGTACAGTGATGAGATCTGAGATGCTGGTGACTGACTAAGAAAATGATCTTGGAGTTATGGTGGATTTGTTCTTGAAAATGACCCCAGTGTGTAGTAGCTGAGGGGGGAAGCAAATTCAATTGTTACCCAAATTTCTGGAGTCCATGAGGACCCAATCCTGACACTCAAATTATGATATTAAGTTGGGGAATTTTAATTATCTCAAAGATATGGCTGCGAGACGCCAGGGTGCCATTTAGACGATGAAAATGTAGTGGAAAGAATTTGTGTCCAACCCTGGTTGTTTACACGTACATTGTGTCAGTTCCAAGGTATTAGGAAGGGGGGGCGCCTTTTATCACTCAACCTGTGTGACTTTCTGTTCCGCTATTTGTAGAGATTTTTTAAAATGTCACAGGAGGATTCAGAAAATCGGAAATGTAAACAGCCCGGGAAAAGATATCTCAATACTTGGTGATGACCGGAAATTGTTGTGACCAGGGGAGGGCTCAGAAAGGAGATGAGTGGTCAGTCACCCGTTCAACAGATTCAGCCTCACCAGCTGAAAACAAAGCTGCATGTAGGTTTGTTTGTGTGTGTGTGCACTAAATCACCCTGTTCAATGGATTTCTACATTGCAAACCCTTCAGCTTTAACCTGTCCCTCCCCTGCACGCTTGGTTTAAATTTTAAAGAGAGAGTAAATTATAAAGAGATTGTGGGCGGACGATCGCCCATTCATCCCCCCGTTGCCTGCATCCCCTCCATGGGTTCAAAGGCACAGTAAAAAATGCCAGCGTCCCCCGGCAGCTTCCCCTCCAAAAAAATGCCAGCATCTGAGTGGACGATTGCCCATTCATACATACACATACACATACACACACGGCAGCTTCCCCTCCAAAAAAATGCCAGCATCTGAGTGGACGATCGCACATCCATACACACACACACACACACCTGCATCCTCACTTTCAATGGGCTTTAAATAGTGTTCTTTCAATTCGGAAGGATAGCAAAGGGTGTAGCCACTGGGCGCCCCTTCCTCCCTCACATTCAATGGGCTTTAAATGGTGTTCTTTCTATTCGGAAGGACAGCAAAGGGCATAGCCACTGGGCGCCCCTTCCTTCCTCACTTTCAATGGGCTTTAAATGGTGTTCTTTCAATTTGGAAGGACAGCAAAGGGTGTAGCCACTGGGCGCCCCTTCCTTCCTCACTTTCAATGGGCTTTAAATGGTGTCCCCACGTTAGGTCGCTCATGGATCGCTCATTCCTTCCCTCTTTCTCTCATCGCCTCATCCCCAATGCAACACTCAATCATCCCCTCATCCCCAATGCAGAAGCTTTAACAAACATTTGAGCCAGCCAATAGCATCGCTCATGGCGCAAAACTCTAAAGGAAGTACGTCAGTGAGGTTGTGAAAAAACAAGTGACCGCATCCTTGATTGACAGCTAAAAAAAAAATATCCCAGGATCATAAACTCATGTAAACAAACAAACAAAAAAACCTGGGGTAGTATATAGTGGGAGAAGGCACATATTATGGGACATGATGCCGTGTAAACAATGATCCCGGAATATCCAGTTCAGAGACAAAAATCGTGTAAACATGGAGGGATGAATACAGGATCAAGAAGTCCCGGGACAAAAACTACCATCTAACTGGCACCCAGATAACTTAAGGGACCTTTGCACCTGTATATCAGTACTCACTGATGCAATTCCAAGCCAAAATGAAATAGAATCATAGAGTTGGAAGAGACCACAAGGGCCATGTAGTCCAACACTCTGCCATGCAGGAATACCCAATCAAAGCATTCTCAACAGATGGCCATCCAGCCTCTGCTTACAAACCTCCAAAGAAGGAGATTCCACCCCACTCTGAAGCACCACATTCCACTGCCAAACAGCTCTTACTATCAGGAAGTTCTTCCCAATGTTTAGGTGGGATCTCTTTTCCTATAGTTTGAGTCCATTTCTCTATATCCTAGTCTCTGGAGCAGCAGAAAACAGGCTTGCTCCATCCTCAGTATGACATCCCTTCAAATACTTAAACATATTTAAACAAATATTAAAACATGGCTATCATATCACCTTTCAACCTTCTCTTTTCCAGGCTAAACATGCCCGGCTCCCTAAGTCACTCCTCATATGGCATGGCTTCCAGACCTCTCACCATTTGTTGCCCTCCTCTGGACAAATTCCAGCTTGTCAATATCCTTTTTGAATTGTGGTGCCCAGAACTGGACACAGTATTCTACGTAAGGCCTGACCAAGGCAGAATAGAGTGGCACTATTACTTCCCTTGATCTAGACACTATACTCCTATTGATGCGGCCTAGAATCGCATTGGCTTTTTTAGCTGCCACATTACACTGCTGAGTCATGTTCAGCTTGTGGTCCACTAAAACTCCTAGATCCCTTTTGCATGTCATCAAGCCAGGTTTTTATTGGAAACTAATCATGGAAGCATCAACAAATGCACACACACTCACAAGACAACCACACAAAGCTAATGAAGAGTCAAGGCAGAAATACTGGGACAAAGGAATAGATTCAGGAAGAATTGTACAGGCTATATTTAGCTGTACAATGTGCAGAGATTTGTGCAGCAAAGAAACTCAGACTTGAAGCTGGGATGCAAATGCAACAGCAGCCTGGCAGAGTGACAGTATGAGAAGAACTGTGCACACAGTGGCACAGCAAACCAGCAGAGTAACTGTATGAAGAATTGTGCACACATGACTATTATCTGAGGGTAATATTTATACCCACTATCGTAGCCTTAAGGAGTGTTTTGAGTGGAAAACAATGTTTGGGTGAATTTCCCATGATTAAACAAAGGAAACTCCAGCTTCCTTGATTGCTGCTAATGGTTAGGACATTAACTTAATGAGTTTATGGCAGCCTCTGTATTGTGGATAGGAAAAGGTATGAAGGAGAAACATTTCATGTATGATGGCGATTCCAGTCACTTTTTTTGGAGTATGACTCAGTGCCAGGTGTGTCCAGGAAGGGATCAGCACATGTCACCTTCATGACCCTAATCCTAAGGGGCTTCGCTTAATTCCTTCTTGGGTGTTTTTGTTGGGAATTTCCAAGACAATTTCTTTAGGCCTTTGGGTGACCTTCACTTGAACCTAATTTTGGCTGGCTCTGGTCTACCTTAGACCTTGTGAACTGTCCAATGTTTCCAAATTATGAATTACTGGAGGGAGGGAGTGTAAGGCCAGGTAACACAGTGTTGGGCTTAATTAGAAATGGAATGGAAAATAAAACTGTCAATATCATATTACCTTTATCCAAATCTGTGGTTTGACCAAAGTTGGAATACTATACACAGTCTGGGCCATTACAATTGAAAAAGGATGTTGTAGAGGTGGGAAAGGTGTAGAAATGTGCAACCAAAATGATTGGTGAGTTGGAGCAACTCCCCTGTGGAGAAAAGTTACAACATTTGGGTCTGTTTGGATGAGGAAAAAAAATCCAAGGAAGGAAAGACATGATAGAAACCTACACAATTACACAAATCTATACATGGCATGAAGAAAGTTGATAGGGGAATGTTTTTCTGTAACAATACTAATACATAATAACTAGAACTTGGGATCATCCACTGAAAATTAATGGTGGGGGGTCCCAGACAGATAAAGGGAAGAACAGTTTAATTAAACTGTAGCTTTCACTACCACCAGAGATCTATTGGTCACTTGGATGTCTATACAAGAGCCTGGCCAAATTTATGGAGGGTAAGGCTATGAATGGGTAGTGGTCATGATGGTTTTATATCTGGTGTCAGAGACACTATGCCTCTGTCTACTAGTCACTGGCAAATATGAGTGAAGGTTTAGTATTGCACTTATATCCTGCTTATGGACTTCCTGGAGGTTGGAATTATCCAGCAGTGGGCTGTACATCCTTATTTTTGGCTGAAAATGTGACCTTAAAGTCACCAGAAGTCATGTTTGCTTTTTACTTCCTGGGTGGTTTTTTTGGTCACTTTTTAGCCAATTTGGAAAAATCCATGTAAGTTTAGATGTTTAGGTGTTTTAAGGCACAAACACTGATCTAGGTAGCATTTTGAGTGATTCTTCTCCTGAGCAAGTAGGGATGGGGTTTCAGTGGGACACGGAAGAAAATTCTGGGCTGCACCAACAGAAGTGTACTGTCAAGGGAGGTATAGGAATATAGTTGAGGGAAGTACTAGTGCCACTGTATTCTGCTCTTGTCAGACCTCATCTGGAATATTGTGTCCAGTTCTGGGCACCACAGTTCAAGAAGGATATTGACAAGCTGGAATGTGTCCTGAGGAAAGCAACCAAGATTATCAAAAGTCTGGAAACCAAGCCTTATGAGGAACGACATAGACAACTGGGCATGTTTAGCTTGGAGAAGAAAAGACTGAGAGTTGAAATGATACTGCAGGGATGTCATACTGAGGATGGAGCAAGCTTGTTTTCTGCTGTTCCACAGACTTCAACACAAACTAAGGGATTCAAATTATAAGAAAAGAGATTTCGCCTAAACATTAGGAAGACCTTCTTTAGAAAGAGGGTGGTGGACTCATCTTCTTTGGAGGTCTTTAAGCAGAGGTTGGATGGGCATCTTGCAAGAGTGCTTTAGTTGCGTATTGTAACTTGTTGTCCCTTCCAACTTGAAGATTCTATGAAAAAGGAGTTGTAGCCTGTATGTGGTCTGTAGATTGCTCTTTGCCACCGCTGCTATAGGCAGTAAGTTGCCCAGTCTATGAACAGAATTTTGGACTATATAAACACTTAGTTTGAGTCAGTGTGGCCATTCTGATGCTCTTAAAAGATATTACTAAAATCACAATAAACATATTAAAACACATGCTATCAGAGTCCTTCAAACATGGCAGCTAGTGTAGGTTGACCTCAGTGGTGGGGAAAAAGTTCAGCTAAAACAAGCCCCGATGTTTTCTTTGGCTGCCTCCCTCTGCTTTCTGCAATTCTTCCACAGGATAATTGGTGTCAATTGGCTCTGTGGGAGGAGGAAGGAGATTGTTCAGATGGAGCAGGTGCCTGGTATTATCTTCACCTGGTGCTCTTTCTTAGTTTCTCTCTCTCTCTCTCTTTCTCTCTCTCTCTCTCTCATATTTTCATGAGCACACGTCTTGCCACACAAAGCAGAAACAGTAAGGGTATTTATGAGATGTGTCCTGGTCATTAAAGTGTCCATATGCAGGACAGTTAGTGTTCTGCATCTCTTTCACATTGTACAGTTATAGCAGTTTGATATTACTTAAACTGCCACAGTAATGTCTTGTGGAATCCTGGGATCTGTACTTTCATAAGGCACCGAGAATTTAGCAGAGAATTCTAAATGCCCACTAAACTACAGATTCCAGGATTCCATAAGATAAATCCATAACAGTTAAAGTAGTATGAAAATGCTGTAATTGTGTGGCATGAAAGAGATCCTAGTCACTAGAGCTGATGTAATCTTCTGAAGATCACACATAATGTTATCAAGAGCAGTACAAAACAGAATAGCCAGTTAATTCAGTGACTGTCACAGACAAGGCCTATCTGGAATCATGTTTCCTTCTCCTTTGCTGTTTTGTTGGATAGTTGATATTGTTGAAATTGTACATCCAAACCTTCCATTTAGCATCCAGAGTAATAACACAGGTCCTGTCTACACAATGAAAAAAATCCATATGGTGTTTGAAAGATTGATGATCTGTACAGACGAACTTTCAAATTGAACTGTTTCATTCGGAAGAGGGGCCATGGATTTCCCATAAAGTCTGGCATTCTGGCGTTCGGACAAATTTCTGAATCTCAGGGATTAATCCATGTAGCTTCCGAATGATTGGTCATTTGTACACTCCTGTTCACACAGATACAAACAGGAGTGCAATCTGATTGCCTGGCTGGGTAGAGGGGATGGGACTAGGAAAGAGGGAAAGGAGCTGTGGCCGCCATGTTGGATTCCCAGCTCGGCGAGGGTCCAGTAAGTCCGTGATACATTTTTGTTTTTATTTTTAAATATAAATATGTAACCACGGCTGTTCGAATGGCAGGCACCTTTTTAAATTAAAAAAAAAAAAGCAGCGGGAGATTTAAAACTGCCGCTTGGATCGCTTGCTCCAGCCAGCTGTGCAAGGGGGGGGTCATATGGAGTTTAGGGGGGGTAAAAAGTCATGTAGGCAGATCATACGCATTCGAACGGCTGCCTTTTCAAATTATTTACCCTCAAAAACAGATTTTCTTTTTGTCATGTAGACGGGGCTACACTTCTGCCACATTTATCAAAAATGCCATCACAGCACAAATAATGGCCTCAAGCTCCTTTTGTAACACGTTTCTGCTTTTTTAAAGTCTGCTTATTATGTCCTTTATCAAACATTTGGTAAGAAGGAGCAGCAGAAGTAACCATGGTGTCTTTCCAGTAGCAGTCCAAAGTGGGGGTGCCATTTAGAATTCATTTTAACTGTGCGGTTTTCAAGGCCTATGGCAAACACACAGATGAACGCATTTATAGGCACTGTGGGATCCTGAGGGAAATGATGCCTGTCAACCATAATGCTTCCATCGGAAATTGTTAAAGTTTCTAGACTTGAATGGGAACCTGAAGTGTTAACTAACCAGCTCCACTAAGCAGCTGCTTTCTTCCTATCTTCCCTTTTAGTTCTTATTTTTATAGATTTTAGCTAAAAATGGGGAGAGGTTGGGAAAAATACCATATTTTAAAGTTTATACCTAGGAATCTAGTAATTTAGTTGTGTATTCTTATGCATAACACCACCTAGTAATTCTTCACTCAGCTCTTTCTAGAATGAAAAACAAGCCACATGTTGTCTAGTTTCCAGTGACGGGGGTGCAGAGAGGCCAAACTATACTAGGTGACACTATCGTGGGGAGGGGTGACACCAGCCTTAATGATGTCACAGCCAGTTTCCATGCACAATATACATTAGATAGCCAATACACACTAGGCCTTGTGGTTCGTTCTATTAAACAGAGGGGCTGTAGAAAACTGTTGCTAGAAAATTTACTCCCAGACTAAAAGTTTAACGATATACAGTTGTCCCTTCATATTTGCTGGGGTTTGGTTCCAGGACCCCCCATGAATACCAAAATCTGTGAATACTCAAGTGCCATTATATGCAATGGCATAGCAAAATGGTGTCCCTAATATAAGATGGCCAAATCAAGGTTTTGCTTTTTGGATTATTATTTTTTTAAGAATCTTTTCAAGCTGTGAATACTTAAATCCGTAGATAACAAATCCATGGATACGGAGGGACAACTGTACTCAGTGCCAGCATCAGTATAAAATCAAACCCATGGTAGCTTTGCTTGAAGAGAACAGGAAATATAATTGTTTTGTATGAAAGAAGTGTTTCCTGCTCAGTGAACAGCCTCCTCCAACCTGGCATCCATCAGATGTGGGACTACCACTTCCAGCATCCTGAGCTAGAATGATGGGAGTTATATTATGATACATATGGTGGTTGCCAGGTTGCAGAAGGCATTTCAGGAATGCCTTTTAGAGAAAGGTTAATTGCTCTGTATTCTGAAACTCATGTCTATTGAAGATAGTTTGATCAACCTAAAATGGGCCATATTGTGTTTTTAGTGTACGTTATAAAGTAGTGTATTCCTGCTCATTTGCCCCTCAACTGCCACAACAGTAGCTTTGCAGGAAACTCTTTCCTTATCATCCCTCTAGCAGACTAAGGACTTGTCTGCACTAGTGAAAAACTCCAAATCCCCCCGAATCTGGCCTGATAATGCCATATGACATGTGGCCTTTCCCCTTGATCTAGTGCAATAATGCCACATGATGTATGCCCTTATTGCACCAGACTCAGGCAATACCACCTTAAACAGGGTTTTAGAAAACTCACAGTTTTCTCAGGAGTTTGCTTGAAACTCTGGAGAACACTGTAGTGTGAACAATGTATACACACTGGATTTGGAGGGTGGGGAGGAGAAGATAGACAAGTGCTGCCTGTGGCGCTGCCATTTCCTCCCTCCTTGGCACCACTTCCTCATTCCAAAGGCAGAGCCCCAGTGCTAGTCACTCTCTCTGAGGTCAGAATGACCACCCCTCCATTGCAAGGCTTACTGCCTGTTCTGACTTCAGAGAGAGTGAGTACTGCCCGAGTTCTGCTTTCACAGAGCTCAGAGTGGGTAATTGTGAGCTAGAAAACCAAAGCCCTGGTGCTAGTCACTCTCTAAAGTCAGAACGACTGGCTGGCCCCGCTATTGCAAGGCTTGCTGCCCATTCTTATTTGAGAGCTTTGCTTTTCTGGTGCACAATTACCTGCTCTGAGCTCCGTGAAAGCAGAGCCCCAGCACTAGTCGCTCTCTCTAAAGTCAGAATGGGCAGCAAGCCTTACGATGGCGAGGTTGGCTGGTCATTCTGACCTCAGAGCAGCCGATTATGCGCTGGAAAGGCAGAGCCCTGTCACTTTCCTGGGCTGCGCTAGCATCACCATGGAGGTGGCTGGTTAGCAGCAGAGGCAGACTTGCAGCTTTACTGGGGGTAAAAATCTGAATGTGGATTGGGGCTTTGGCAGGTAAGGTGTGGCACTTAAATCCTGGCTGGAGTAGTCCAAATTTCATGTGCCTCAGCTCTGGGCCAAAGTAGTTCAAATATAATCCGGATTTTTACCCCCAGTATAGACATGCCCTGAGGTGAGTGCCCCATTTTAGTATTTGTTGTCCTATACGTTTTAATTTTTTTATTTAGTTCTTCCATTTTTATTTTTATATCTTCCATGTTACTGTCATTTCTGAAAGGTCCAGGATGTATGGGTTTGAGGGGCCCCTTTTGGAAATATCCAGCTCACTGACTTCCTTTTTTCAGACATGGTACATGCTCATTATATTAGGGCGGCTTCAGAACATTTCTGAGGGGGATCATAGTTTTTTCAACTCTATGGAGCAGTGTGGCAGTTTGGGAGACCCATCGGGGTGTGCACCATCATCACTCTGGCAATGGAGAAGTACCCTCAAGAGGCATGCAGTCCCGGGGCAGCTGAGTGGGGAGACCGGCGGCAAATGACGGCGACTGGAGAGAGCCCAGAAGCTGGCAAGAACAGCCGGGATGGAGAGGAGCCGGTGGAGGGGGATGACATCAGGGAAGAAGGCAGGGCAAGGGCAGAGAGCAAGGAAATCAAAAGGGGGCAGGAAGAGCCAGGAATGGGAGGGGCAAGAGGAGTTCAAGGACAAGATGGAGGAAGACACATAAGGAAGAACACAGCCAGAGAGAGGAGGCAGGAGGAGGACGGAAATCAAGAGGTGGCAGACAGAGGAGGTAGTTGAGGGTGCCAGCAGAAGTAGGGAAAAGGTGAACACAGGAAGGAATGAGGGAACAGGGGAAAGTGGGGAATGAAAAGCAGTTGGGGGCAGGGAGAGGGCAGGCATGGAAGACCTCCATGAGCACTGGCTGCCTTTGGCAAGAGGGGCAGAGGAAAACAGGGTCACTAGAGGGAAGGTATCCTCCCCAACCATTCCTCCTGGGGAAACTTTAATTCTCACTAACGGCTAGCCTGTGGTCAAGGAATAAGGATAGGTGAGAAGGCTGAGTGGGAGGAAATGGAGAAAATGCCAGCTAAGCACGGATGAAGCAGTAACTAGAGGGTGGTGTGGGAAGACCCTTAGGGAGCCAGGTTTTGGGTGTCCCTGGGGAAAGGTGTAAGGGACGATACCAGGGGTTAGAGAAGGAAAGGGTGAAAGTAATGGCCAGGAAGGTCTCAAATTATGGTATTTGTTTTTGTTAACCTTATTCCTTCAATAAACTGTTAAGTTATCTGCCGCTGCGGTGACTGATGCCTGGGTCCACAGGCATGGAGACACCAGGGAGAGGGGGGCTGTCCCCCAGGCCAGGGGTGGGCAGTCCTACAAGCAGCACCTTAGTCCTAGCTTCAGCACTTACCCATCACTATAAACTAGACATGCAATGTTGTGTACATGTATCATTTGAGAGGCTTATTCTGTCTTCCATTTTTTTGTGAGTCACCTAACTGCTCTGGTAAGTCAACTCACTACTCACCCAAATGTGTGATGCATAGAGATTACAAATAAGACAGGTTGCTTACCTTAACTGTAGTTCTTTGTTCATCTGTACATTCAAACAAACCTCTCTCTATCTTCCCATAAGATGCCCATTTTCTTCCCACTTTAATGGAGCTGGTGGTCTCTGGGAAATACGTGGGCATGGTGAGACAGCACTCCTTCAGCCTGTGCACTTGGCTGAGGTTTTGAACACAATCGCTTAGCTATGGAAGGTTTCTGAATGGGCTCTGGGAAGATGCATCACCCATATGTATGAATGCACAGGTGACTACTTGAAAAACTCCAGTTGCAGGTAAGCAACCTGTCCTTATATTACCTCTATAAAACCTTTATCCTGCCAAATTGAAAAGGGAAAGGTAGAGTTTGAAGTGAAAGTATAGCCTGAAGTATAAGATGTCTAGCCATAATGCACAGGATGGTAGAAAAGCATCCAAAGGGATGCTGGAACATGAGATAATGGGGTTATCATCGACACTGAGTTCATTGGAAGTGATGCAAAAGGATGATGAAGACCACCTTAGGCCTGAGGCATTCTAGCCTTTCAAACCAGAATCAAATGACTTGCTTGAAAACGATTTGGGGACAAAGGATTCTCCAGCCTTCTGCTCCAAAATCTGACTTATCAGAAGAGCTTTTTGCAATGACAAGTGCGATTTGTGCAATATTTGAAATGCCAGACCTCCAGGCACATACCAATAAGTTGCTTGCTGCAAGGAGCTTTGCATAAGATCTATAGAGCTACACACCTTTTCAATCATTTAAATGATATCTGCTCTTTTCTTTCTTCTTTTCATTTTATTCTCCAATGCAAAGAATAGTAAAAGAAAAGCAGCAGCATAGGCTCACTGCATGGATGAAACAACACGTGCTACTGAGTCACACCTTTTGAAAAAATAAAAGGGAAAAAAAAGGTCCCCAGACCGCATGATTAGATATGAATGATCATAGTAGCTAATTGTTTGGATTCTGCAGAAATTGGTTCTCCATGAGAGAAAAACAGCCTTGTCTGCCAAAATCTAAAGCTTGATAGCACAGTATGACTACTGTTAATTTCCACCCTCCTGAATCCTATAAAAAGGATTATATCATTCAAATCATGCCACTGTTGCATAACTGCAAGTTGGCAGCGGCATATGCTATAAACTGTCAATGAAGCGTTGGATCTGAGAAAGCAGAAAGTGTGGGACTTAATGTGGGATGCAGTTAGGTATTTAGTACCAAAGTTTATAAGAAAATATCTTTCTTTTTAAAATATTCAGGTGTAGGCTCTCTGAAGCAAAGAAACTAAGGCTGCAATCCATTTACCTTGGAGAAAGTCCCATTGAGCTCAATGAGAATTATTTATGAGTAGACATGTTTAAGAGTGTGCTCTTAACTTCAAAGCAAGAAGTCTACAGTTCAAATCTCTCTGATGAAGGATAAATTTACCCTTCTAATGAATTCAGAGGGATATTCCATTCTAGTAATGATGTTCCTGTGCCTTGAACAGCACCATGACACAGAAACTTTCTAGGCAAAGATTTTCCTAGTGTAATGGTAAAAACTGCAGCAGGAGCACCCGCATAAAGTTTTATGTATCAGATAAAGACAGTGCAGTAAGGAAAGTAAAAATATCCAGGGCTGCCCTATGACATTTTGCTCTTTGAAATGGAACAGCAAGTGATGTCTCTCCTCACCACCACCCCTTTCAATCATTATGTACTGCCCAAGGCTGGTCGAGTTATTTTGCCACTTTTAGCAGAAAAAAATCCTTCAAGCAGCTTTCCCTTTCACTGACAATATAAAAATATTGAAATAAATATTTGTTTCCTTCTCTTATTACCCCAAATCAGCTGCCTGAGGCTGCCGTCTTACTGCACCTGATGGTAAGGCTGGCCTGTGAAGGGCTGCAGTTTTCTGAGGATAAATTGCCCACCAAGTTAAATATGAAGCATGCTGATGACGATTCCCACCTTTTTTGAACAATGAAGTAAGAATGTGTTGCCTAAGACTGACTTGGGATCAGTGTACATCAGTGGCAGAAGACTACATCTCCTCTTGTGTGTGTGTGTGTGTGTTTTTAATCACCCCTCCTCCACAAACCAGAGAGAAGAATTTGTCTCTTTCCCCTACATCAGTGGCTCTTAATCATTTCTTTACCAGGGACCCCCTTTAAATATATTTTGTTGCCATGGACCCCCAAGACTTAACTCAAGATTTAAAACTCTAATCATAGTAACAATAACATATGATGATGGTGGTGGTGGTGGTAGTGGTGGTGATGATACACCATCCACTAAACCTTCCTTCAAAGGCCCTGGAGGAGGGGGAGGGAAGACTTTTCTTCTGCTTTTCCCTGCAAATTTGTGGCTGGAACAGATTAAATGACAATGTGCAGGTCAAACCAGCCTTTGCTTTGTCTCCTGTCATGTGGCCACTCCATTGCAGGGAGGAGGTGGGCTAAGGAGCCTTCAAGCTTTTGTGGACCCTCTGTGAGGACATCATGGACCTCTACAGGTCCCCGGACCACAGGTTAAGAACCACTGCCCTACACAGTCATGGCACCGTGTATCCACTGTCAGTGCCATGGCTACATCCTATGGAATCCTGGAGTTTGGTGAGGCACCAGAGTTCTCTGGCTGAGGATTCTAAATGCCAATCCTAGATTCCATTGGATGTTGCCATGGCAGTTAAAGCAGAATCATAGTGCTGTGTAGTTAAAAGGCCTTTGTGGATTACAATCCCTGCCTCCTGCTCCCACCAACAGGCCAATGTAAGGTGTATATGCCTGAAATCCCAAATAACATTCCATGTGTGTGATGAAATGGGCTACTGTCTCATAGACTTCCTGCTCCCAACCTTTTCTATTGTATCACAGGGGCAGAGGTTAGCATCACCCTGGCTACAGAATTGGCTTGTATCATATCTAATAGCTACCTAGGCATTCTTTCGATTAGAAAAGCAGAGCTGGGAAAAGTTACTTTTTTAGATTGCAACTCTCATAATCCCTCCAGCCAGTATGTTAACTAGCCCCAAACATAATTTTTCCATGCTCTGCAGAAAAGCGTGAAGATTACAGACTCTTGCTTTAGACTGTGCATACTTGCTGAACAGAAGCAGCTGCATAGCCTGTCCAAACCCTTGAAATGATGTATTTCTAAAGACTCTGGCCTGGAACACTGCCATTAGGTGTGCATGCCATTCACTTCCTATCTGGTTGGCTTCATTCTTATACAGTTATCACCTCCCTGCCCTGACATGTGCTTTGTTTACCTTATCTCTCTGATATGCAGCAATTGCAGCCATTCTCCACCCAGCATGTCTGACAGGGGACAGAGAATATATAGTGCAAAAGGGAAAATATTGAAGGGAAGAATATTGACTGTTATGGGTCAAGAGAAAAGCAAAAGGATTTTTTAAAAAAACGATTAGAGACAAAATCTTTTCAATACAGTCTTGATGGAATGTTTGTGTCTATATGGGAGTCAGTGAGTTTACATTGGATGGCATCCAAGGGCAAATGGACAGGCTCCCACCCACCATATGGAGGTCAGTGGGAACAGTAAAGTGCTCAGCTAAAGTTTCCCAAAACCACAGTTGGGTGGGGACCACAAATTGCTGACTCAGACCAGAATGCCCAGACACCATATGGTCTCCATTCCAAAGTCCATTCATTTCCAGGGTCAAATGATAATTTTACAAACTGAAACTATACCAGATCCTGACCAATCCTTTTAAAAGGACCACATCTTGACATTCAATGGAAATTTAAGGTCTGGGATAGGCGGGTCAGAGTGACAAATGAATAGGCTGATGCCATGAATCACTGTGATGAAGCCATGATTTACAACATCTGGTGTAAGAAAGGGACTGCCACTGTAAGGGAAGAGTGCTTATTCTTGAGCCCAACTCCTGTCATAATGACAGCTCCTGAAGATAAGGCCTCCTCCCTTTGTAGGGTCTGTCCTCTGTGCCTCACCTCCAAACAGCTGCTCCAATTCACTACTGGATGAAAGGTCCACTGTAATACACATTCAGTATCCTGTGACCTGTAACATACTCTCAAGCTCAGAGGAAGGCAAAGACAAACCCCCTCTGAACAAATCTTGCCAAGAAAACCCCATGATAGGTTCACCTTAGGGTCACCCTAAATCAGAAAGGGCTTGAAGGCACACAACAACAATGACAATCCTGTACAGAGCATGCATGTCCCCACTATGATTCATTCAGATGCTAGAGAGTGGACAGAGGAGCAACTTCCTCCAACAGCCCAAGTTAGGATGGTTTGAAGCTGGGAAGCAGATGAGTATTTATCACTTCCCCATTTAGGAACCCTGGATCTTGCTATCAGTCAAGAGAAGACTGAACAGTAACTCCTAAATACAAATACCTACAGTCACACGTTCTGAATTTCACCCTTCTGTGCTTTAAGGATAATTGTTTCCATTCTAGCCCTTTTCTAGGAAACTGTCATCCTGTCTTTACTCTTCTGCTATAAAAAGTCCATATAAGGTTGGTATCAAATCACTGAAGTTCAGTGTATTGTATTGCCTTCCTGTGTTGTATCAGATTTAGGGAAGTGGTGGGGATTCAATGCAGTTGCAGCACCAACTTCAAAAGTATTGATAGATAAACTAATATTCAGGCTTTTGGTGCTCCTTTGCCTTGAATGGAAAGCTTCCTGTTTACAGTTCCAGTGAATCATTGGTCATGGATCAATGCTTTTCATTGACTATGATATAAGATTTGTGATAAATAAGTTTTCCTTGATCATTCATAGAATCATAGCCTCATTGAGTTGGAAGAGACAACAAGGGCCATCCAGTCCAACCCCCTGCCATGCAGGAATATACAATCAAATCAATTCCGACAGATGGCCATCCAGCCTCTGCTTAAAAACCTCCAAAGAAGGAGACTCCACCACATGTTGAGGCAGAACATTCCACTGTCGAACAGCTCTTACTGTCAGGAAGTTCTTCCTAATGTTTAGGTGGAATCTCTTTTCCTGTAGTTTGAACCCATTGCTCCATGTCCTAGTCTCTGGAGCAGCAGAAAACAAGCTTGCTCCATCCTCAATATGACATCCCTTCAAATATTGAAACATGCCTATCATGTCACCTCTTCACCTTCTCTTCTCCAGGCTAAACAGACCCAGCTCCCTTAGCCACTCCTCATAGGGCATGGCTTCCAGACCTCCCACCATTTTTGTCGCCCTCCACTGGACACATTCCAGCTTCTCAATGTCCTTTTTGAATTGTGATGTCCAGAACTGGACCCAGTATTCCAGGTGAGGTCTGACCAAAGCAGAATAGAGTGGCACTATTACTTCCCTCGATCTAGACACTATACTCCTATCAATAAAACCTGGAAATGCATTGGCTTTTTTAGCTGCTGCATCACACTACTGACTCATGTTCAGTTTGTGGTCCACTGAGACTCCTAGATCCCTTTTGCATGTACTGCCATCAAGCCAGGTGTCACCCATCCTATATCTGTGCATTTCATTTTTACTGCCCAAGTGCAGTATCCTACATTTCTCCCTGTTGAAATTAATTTTGTTAGTTTTGGTCCAGCTTTCTAATCTGTTAAAGTCATTTTAAATTCTGATCCTATCTTCTGGGGTATTAGCTACCCTTCCTAATTTGGTGACATCTACAAACTTGATAAGTCCAAGTCATCCAAGTCATTGTTAAAGATGTTGAATTGCACTGGGCGCAGGACAGAACCCTGTGGCACCCCACTGGTCACTTCTCTCCAGGATGAAGAGGAGCCACTGGTGACTACCCTTTGGGTTCGGTCAGCCAACCAATTACAAATCCACCTAACAGTTGCATTGTCTAGCCCACAGGTTACTAACTTTTTTGCAAGAATATCATGAAGGACCTTGTCAAAAGCTTTACTGAAATCAAGAAACACTACACCCGCAGCAATCCCTTCATTTATCAAGTTTCTCTCTCTCTCTCTCCCCCTCTCTCTCTGGCTTTTCTTCGCAAACGAAGATTCAGAAAGGACTCATCCCACACTTTATGCAAGTGTGCTGATGACTAAAAAGGCCAATCTCAGATAAACAAGTCCGGTTGCAGAAAGCACAGCAGAAGGTCTCCTTGGGTGATGTTTCTGGGTTGTGATTCTTTCTGCGTTGTCGTTCCTCTTCAATACTTGGTCGGCATGAGTTCTCAAATAAGGCAACAGCATTGTGGATTGTGCGTCTCCATGCCTCCCGATGTGAGGCCATGGCGGACCATTGTTGGTGATCAATTTGGCCTAGCCTGAGATGTTGCTTCAGGGAGTCCTTGTATCACTTTTTTGGAGCGCCCCTCTTACGCTGACCTGTGGTGAGTTCACTGTAGAGTACTATTTTTGGGAGGCGATGGTCCTCCATCCTAGAAGTTTGTAACTCTATCAAAAAAGAGATAAGATTTGTCTGGCATGACTTGTTTTTGAGAAACCCATGTTGACTTTTAGTGATCACAGCATTCCTTTATAAGTGCTTACAGACTGCTTATTTAATGATCTGCTCTAGAATTTTTCCTAGTATTGATGTCAGGCTGACTGGGCAGTAATTATTTGGGTCCCCCCCCCCCTTTTAAAGATGGGAACAACATTTGCCCTCTTCCAGTCTGCTGGGACCTCTCCTGTTCTCCAGGAATTCGCAAAGATTATTGCCAGTGGTTCTGAGATTATTTCTGCCAGTTCTTTTTGTACCCTTGGGAGTAGTTCTTCTGGCTTTGGAGACTTGAATTCATTTATAATGGCCAGGTATTCCTGAACAACGTCTTTACCTATTCTATGCTGCATTTCCCTAACTGTATAATCTGCTCCATTTTCTCCAGGTTGAGCATTGTTCTCCTTTTGGGAGAAGACCAAAGCAAAGAAGGTGTTGAGTAGTTTAGTTCTGCCTTTTCTCTGTCCTTTGTTAGCCTTTTGCCATCTTCTCCCCGCAGCAGTCCTACCACTTCCTTGTTGTTGTTGTTGTTGTTGTTTTTGCCACAGACATATCCAAAAAAGCCCTTTTTATTGTTTTTAACCTCTCTAGCAAGCGTGAACTCCATCTGTGCTTTTGTTTTTCTGATTTCCCCCCTACATAAGTTCGCTATTTGTTCTTTGGTGATTTCCCCCCTTTTCCATTGAATAACCTCTCTTAATTGAGGCAAGGAAGGATTTTAAACAAGTGCTTTTTTCTTCCTTTTTAAAAACTTTTTTTACAGCAAAATGACAATATGAGGAGAAAACAATAATTAACAATAGCCTCTCCCTATAGTTGTGGGAATAAAAATGGACAAGGAGACAATTGAGAAAGGCAACTTGAGAGGCAATTAAGGCGCTATTGGCCACTCACCCCTCAGTCTTACTGATCAGGAAGTAGTAATAAAATGAAAGCAGGAGCAAAGCAAAACGTTTAATTACATGGTAATGATTTTACAGCTGAACGAAGATTAAAATTTTATCTCGTTTGCGGTTAGAATTAATGGGGTTTACTTGTGAGTAAACCTCCTATAGGAATCTTACTGATGGGGGAAGGGAACTGTTAGACAATACAGTACTATATTATGTGCTGTGTGAAACTTCACTTTAATTTTACTTCTGGCTAAATTAGAGGCAGCGTGATGCAGTGGTTTGAGTATTGGACTAGGACAGTGGAAGACCAGGGTTCGAATCCCTGCTTGGCCATGGAAACCTAGTGGGTAACCTTGGGAAGGTCACACTCTCTCAGCCTCAGAGGAAGGAAAGGGCAAACCTCCTCTGAACAAATTCAGCAATTTACAGCAGAAAAGCAAGGACTGTGAGTACAACTCAAACTGTTGCTGAAAAGGCTGTCATTGTCTCTCTAGCCCTGGAAAGCGGAGCTTGAAATATTGCATTTGGGGATCTAATGTCATGTGTTAGTCTCAGGTCTCGGTTACACACTGGAAAAAAACCAAGAAGAATTTGCTAAGATTCCTAATTGTTTACATGCGTTGTGCCATAAAGTCGCCTCTTTCAGAAGGAGGGGGGCACAAAAACCCATTAGTAGTGTAATAAAGGATTTTGGAACTTTCCCCGACTTTTTTGAAAAGTAGCACGACTTAGTGCACTATCAATTGTGTGAACTACCATTTCGGAAAAGTCTGTATGAATTACCAGCAATCTTCCCGAAACAACAACAGCAGAGCTGAGCCATGATCGGTTGGGGTGACCATGGAGGGGGTGGACTTGTAAGAGATGGAGGAGCCTCAAATGAAAAGATCCAGCCACTGGTGTTGCCTCCTGGCTTTCTTGGCTGCTGCGGCTGAAGAATCCCCAGTTAGCCTCTCTGTGTGTGTGTGAGTGAGAGAGAGAGAGAGACAGACAGACAGGGAGAGTGGGTGAGGGGAAGGGGGGCTTGATGGGGGGGATGGCTGAAAAGCTGCCTCCTTCTTCCCACCCTTCTCGCTTTGGGAAGAAGAGGGAGGACTCCCTGCTAAGGGATGAAAACTTAGCAGTCATTCCTCTGGTAATCAGAGGAGGGAAAGATCCCAGCACTTTCTCTTTCTCTCTCCCTCCCTTCCTCTCATCTTCCTGGCATCTTCCCCCAGATGTGCTTGGGAGGCCATGCTCCCCACCTTTGCCTGTGTTAACTGCAAAGTGGAAAAATAAACAGATCAACCGATTTCTCACTAAATCATGTAAACTATCTGGCACTGGTGCAAAAACCCGCTAAAGCGCAAACTATCGCAATAAAAACTGCCATGTAACTGAGCCCTCAGTGAAAGTATTCCCAGTGAATCAACTTCACCTACATAGAAGTGTTGACATACCAAGTTTTAACTGCTTCAGTGGGTCTACTGTCGTTGGCAGGGACACTCCCGGTTAATCCTCCATCATTCCACTTGTTCAGCTGCTTTTAAAATGTCCCAGTTTCTCTCTCTGCCCACTTCCTCCCTTGACCTCAGTCTTCTGACATGGTTGGAAACACAATTTTTTTTATCATATCCCTCCGCGTCTGATGGTCTCCTGTATATTTCTCCTCAGATTTTTGCCATCTTGACCAGTCTCTGATGTTGCTTGGCCTCATGTGTCCCAGTTTTCATCTGTAAAATGTTGGAAGGCATCAGTTAGGACTAACAATTTGATTTTAGCCTTGGACTTCAAATCCCCAAATCTCCTATCCAGCACAGCCATCAGCGGCCATCAGGGCTGGGGGGATTTTGGAAGCTGTAATTTAGAAAATAATTTTTCCAAGCTCTGCTACAGAGTCTGGAAGCTGAGTTAGTTGACATCAGCATGCAGGTAAGAACTAGTGGAACTGGAGTGAGCTGCCAGTACTTCCATTTATGAAACTGTGCTAATCTATCTGGAAAGAAGAATAATTTTTACTGTAAGCTTTGATGGCAACCAAGAGGGTTCAGCTGGCTGGGATCCACAATTCCCAAACATTAAAATTTAGCAGGATACTACATCATCATCATCATCATCTTCATCATCTATATTCATTTATATCCCACCTTTCTCCCAGTAATGGAACTCAAGGCAGCTAACAACATATTTAAAACAATACAAGTTAAAAACAATCCAAAAGTTAAAAAATTACAATTAAAATATAAAATGTAAAAAACAATTAAATGGTTTATAAGTTAAACCATTAAACATTAAAAATACTAACATGCATTTAAAAACTCTATAAAAACCCTTAACAATCTTAAAAGTGGCTACTAATTATCTTTGTAGTGATGGTGGAATTTGATTCGAAATCTCAGGCCTTGAAGCCTATGGGTTCAGGGGTTTTCTTGGGAATGATTTTTGGACTGGCTTCTTGCAATATGGAGAAAGTAGCCCACCCTTGCACACTGCTGTCATCAAGAATGAAATCCAGAATTCACTGAACTCAAGTGAAAATCCAGATTCTGTACATAAAGAATGTGAGTCACACCAATTGACTTTACAGGAGGCAGATCGTTGGTCTGTCTAGCCCAGTGCTTTTTCTGCTCCAGCCTCCACCAACCTGGCACCCTCTAGAAGTGTTAGATTACAAATTCCCTCAAGGCACTTGGATGATGCAACTGGAGGGCACAAGTTTAGGAAAGCCTTTCTGCTCTGACTGGCCCTCCAAATCCCCAAGCAAAGATTTATTTTTTCAGTCTTATTATGAGAAAGCATTTGCAATGAAGATGCTTGATACTGAATCTGGGACTCCCTGCATCCAGAACATGTGCTCTTCTTCCTGAATGATAGGCTCTCCCTGTTAAACGAAGAAAATACTACTTTAGGGAATGGTTTCTGAGCCATGTTGTCTGCCTCACTCTTCTAACTCATTAAAGGTCCATCTAGCTGAGTATTTCCTTTCTTTTCCCTCTGCCACCCTGAGCCTACATTAGGCATGACCCTGAGTATGAGTGTGAAGAGGTTACAATCTACCATAAATTGCTGAAATGAGTCTCCTATGGCACAGTGTATATGTCTCCTTGGGGGCTGTTCCCCACTTTCCAAAATGGTGCTTTGACAAAATTTGACACGTCTAAGAACTTTCCAAATACCACTATACTTATCAAGTCGCATATTTTATTCCTAGGCTACATCCTTCTTTATCTTTGTGATATACTCAAAGAAGTACCAGAAGGACTATCCCTGAAGCAATAAGGAATGCCACAAAATTTAAAACAGACATCCTGCCAACAAGTGGTTAGGAATATAACAAGTGTAAGAATTTTGCCAGTGTGATGTAGTGATTTGAGCATTGGACTCGGACTCTAGAGACCAGGGTTTGAATCCCTGCTTGGCCATGGAAACCCACAGGGACAAGTCACATTCTCTCAGCCTCAGAGAAAGGCAAAGGCAAATTCCCTCTGAACAAATTGCGCCAAGAAAAACCTCATGATAGGTTTGTCTTAGGATCACCATAAGTCAGAAACAACTTGAAGGCACAGAACTAGGAACTAGGAATTTTGTACATAGAACCATAGGAAGCTGACTTATATTCACATCACATCTAGGGAGATTATCAGACGAGGACCAAAAAAGTGTTCCCATCTTGCTATATTATATCACACACCACTCCCACCCCCGTCCTGGCACGATAACCCTCTGTTTCAGACCTACCTTGTTCAAGGCGCTGCCCCCTCCCCTCGGCAGCCCAGGAGTGAATGGAGCTCGAGCAGAGCCCCATTCACTTCCTGTTTGAGTTCCTGGTCATTCTTGTGAGAGAACGAGTGCACGGGAAATTCAAAAATAAAAAGTAAAAGAAAGATTGAAAAGTGACACAAAGCACAAAAACACAGTTAAAAAAAATACAAGTGACCTGAGGAAGGGGGAAAAAAGGGTGTCACTTATCTGGATGTCCCGATCACATCCAGTAGTGTTCGGCACGGATCTCCAACTAATGCTGGCATCACGCCAGCATAACGGGGCTCCTTTTCGCTCACCTGTCATTCTGTGACAGGAACAGAACAGGCGATCTATTCATTGCTTGAGTCATGAATAAGAAGAAATGGGGGCAGCACGAACCAGCACAGGACGAGGATGACATTGTCTGAAAAGTTGTCCCTTTGGCAATCTCCAGGTGTTCATGTAATGCCATATTAAGGTTGTCTGATAATCTTCTAGATCCAGCTCTAACTGGCCTCTAAAACTCTCCAAGACTTCATGCAGGATTCTCTATGTAGCCATCCCTTGTATTCTACAGTGGGATCCCATCTAAGTACTAAGTACTGCTAAGTGCTAACTACAGACCCAACCCTGCTTAGCTTCTGAAATCAGATGAGATTGGGGGTGTTCAGGATGGTTTGTTGGTAATGTTTACGCACAATCCTAAATATACACTGGATTGACTATGTGACGAATGTTGCTGTCCTTGAGCAAGCAGGGATCATCAGCATTGAGGCCATGATATTGAGAACACATGGGCAGGGCATGTTTCTAGGATGGAGGACCATCGCCTCCACAAAATAGTATTCTACAGTGAACTTGCCACAGGTCAGCGTAAGATGAGCACTCCAAAAAAGCGATACAAGGACTCCCTGAAACAACACCTCAGGCTCGGCCAAATTGATCACCAACAATGGTCCACCCTGGCCTCACATCGGGAGGCATGGAGACACACTATCCACAATGCTGCAGCCTTATTTGAGAAATCACGCCAAACAAGTCTTGAAGAGAAACAACAATGCAGAAAAAATCACAACCCGGAAACATCACCCAAGGAAACCTTCTACTGTGCTTTCTGCAACGGGACTTGTTTATCTCGGATTGGCCTTTTTAGTCATCAGCGCGCTTGCAGAAAGAGCGGGATGAGTCCTTCCTGAATCTTTGTTTGCGAAGAGAAGCCAGAGGGAGGTGGTACAAAGTAAGGCTCTTTATTAGCTGCAGCAACCATATGACCTTCCTTATTTTTGGCAGAGTAAAATGTTATAACACCACAGTTGTCAAACTTGGGCTACTGGATATTGTCAGACTACAGCTCCCCAAATCCCTGACCAGTGGCCAGGCTGGTTAGGGCTTTGGGGAGGTGCATTCCAACAGCATCTGGAGACTCAAGTTTGGGAGCAACTGCTGTAACAGATCTCACTGTGGTCAAATATATCTTAGCCTACATTTGATTCCAGGCAGTACTATGTGAAAAGCCATTGCTGTCCTCTCTTTTGCTTTTGTGCAACATACCAACAGATGTAGCCATTAGCCTTGCCCTTTCTGGCTAGAGTTAAGGTGATATTTACAGTTATTGTAGCTGATTAACACCCACTGTTAAGACACAGGCCACAAAGGCCTTGCTCTCTGGACCTCAGATAGTGTTGCAGCACTAAATAGAAAGCAAATACAGTTGTCCCTTCATATTCACTGGAGTTTGGTTCCAGGACCCCCGTGGATACCAAAATCCATGAATACTCAAGTCCCATTATGCGAAGTGGCACAGCATAATGGTGTCCCTTATATAAATTGACAAAAGCAAGGTTTGCTTTTTGGATTATTATTTTTTTAAGAATATTTTCAAGCCGTGGATACTTAAATCCGTGGATACCAAATCCGTGGATACTGAGGGACAACTGAACTGTACATCACTTGGTCTCATAGGAGATTATCAAATGAACTTCTAAAAACTCCCCCCACACACACACACACTATTTTTTTTAAAGCATAAGTATCCTGGCATAATAATATTTCTTATCACATTTCCGAAGGTCAGAAGAGATTATGAGGCTCAGGGGAGGAAGCTGAAAGAAATGGATGCACAGGTTGTCATCTCGTCTCTTAATCATAGAATCATAGAATCATAGAATTGCAGAGTTGGAAGAGACCACGAGGGCCATCCAGTCCAACCCCCCTGCCACGCAGGAAATCTTGATCAAAGCATCCCCGACAGATGGCCATCCAGCCTCTGTTTAAAGACCTCCAAGGAAGAAGACCCCACCACGCTCTGAGGGAGTGTGTTCCACTGCCGAACAGCTCTTACTGTCAAAAAGTTCCTCCTCATGTTGAGGTGGAATCTCTGTTCCTGGAGCTTGCACCCATTGCTCCGTGTTCCAGTCTCTGGAGCAGCAGAAAACAAGCCCGCTCCATCCTCAGCGTGACATCCCTTCAAATACTTAAACAGGGCTATCATATCGCCTCTTAACCGTCTTTTTTCCAGGCTAAACATACCCAGCTCCCTAAGTCTCTCCTCATAAGGCATCGTTTCCAGACCTTTCACCATTTTAGTTGCCCTTCTCTGGACACGCTCCAATTTGTCAATATCCTTTCTGAATTGTGGTGCCCAGAACTGGACACAGTATTCTAAGTGAGGTCTGACCAAGGCAGAATGAAGGGCATGTTGCCAGTTGAAGGGCATGGTCCAGGAAGGGAGAGGAAAATAGCCGATGTAAACAACTGGCTCCGTAGATGGTGTCGCCGAGAACAATTTGGATTCTTGGATCATGGGCTGTGGTTCCATGAGGGATGGCAAGAGATGGGGTGCATCTCACGACAGTTGGCAGAAACGTTTTTGCCAACAGTCTCAAGAATTTGATCAGGAGGGCTTTAAACTGAGTCATATGGGGGAGGGAGACAGAATTCTGGAAGGCAAAAGGGCTGGAGAAAATAGTCAAACTCTCATAGAGGGAACAAGGCAAATAGTGCAAGGACCCAACAGTGGGAGGCAAAAAAACTTGCACAGGCAGCAAGTAAAGGGAACACATGGTCTTAGATGGCTCTACACTAATGCACAGAGCATGGGAAATAAGCAAGATGAACTTGAACTCCTAGCACAACAAAACAAATATGATATAATAGGCATTACTGAAACCTGGTGGGATGAGTCTCATGATTGGAATGTAGGAATAGAGGGGTATAACCTTTATAAGAGAAACAAGCCAAACAGGAAAGGAGGAGGAATAGCATTATATGTCAGGGATATTTACACCAGTGAAGAGATCCATGACATCAATACTGGAAGCCAGGTGGAGAGCATTGGATAAAAATTAAAGGGGAGGGAAACAACAGGGATGTTATTGTGGGACTCTACTACAGACCCCCAAATCAGACGGAGGAATTGGGTGATGCCTTTCTAGAACAGATGAACACACACGCAGAAAGGAGAGACGTAGTAGTGATGGGAGACTTCACTCTCTGGCTTTTCTTTGCAAACGACGATTCAGGAAGGACTCATCCCATGCTTTCTGTAAGTGCACTGATGACTAAAAAGGCCAATCTGAGATAAACAAGTCCAGTTGCAGAAAGCACAGCAGAAGGTCGCAACTATCCTGATATTTGCTGGAAATCTAACTCGACGAAAACTTCAAGGTCGAAATAATTCCTTACTTGCCTAGAAGGCAATTTCATTGTCCAAAAGGTGGAAGAGGCAACAAGGGGGTCAGCTATTTTAGATCTGATCCTAACCAACAGGGGTGATCTGGTTAATGGGGTACAAGTGGTGGGATCCTTAGGTGAGAGTGATCATGCTCTCCTGGAGTTTGTTATACAATGGAAAGGAGAAGCCAGGCATAGTCAGACATGCATTCTTGACTTTAGGAGAGCTGATTTCAATAAACTCAGGGAAATACTGGGGGTGATCCCATGGTCAGGAATACTAAAAGAGAAGGGACTTCAAGATGGATGGGACTTTCTCAAAAGGGAGATACTGAAGGCACAATTTCAAACAGTACCATTGAGGAAGAAAAATGGGAGGTGTCTCAAGAAACCAGGATGGATGACTAAAGAACTTTCAATGGAGCTAAGTTTTAAATGGAACATGTATAGGAAATGGAAAAAGGGGAAAATCACCAAAGAAGAATTCAAACAGATAGCATACACGTGTAGGAATAAAGTCAGAAAAGCTAAAGCGCAGAATGAGCTCAAGCTCACTAGAGAGGTTAAGAACAATAAAAAGGGTTTTTTGGGAGTATGTCCTCAACAAAAGGAAGAAGGAGGAAATGGTAGGGCCACTATGTGGAGAAGATGGCAAAATGCTAACAGGGGACAGAGAAAAGGCAGAATTACTCAACACCTTCTTTGCCTCAGTGTTTTCAGAAAAGGAAAAGGAGGACCAACCTGAGGAAAATGGAACAGAGGACACAATAGGGGAAATCCAGCTGAAAATAAGTAAAGAGGTAGTACAGGAATACCTTCTTAATCTAAATAAATTTAAATCTCCAGGACCAGATGAACTACATCCAAGGGTATTAAAAGGGCTGGCAAATGTAATCTCAGAGCCATTGGCAATAATCTTTGAGAACTCCTGGAGAGCAGGATAAGTCCCAGCAGACTGGAGGAGGGCAAACATTGTCCCCATCTTCAAAAAGGGGGAAAAAAGAGGATCCCAACAATTATCGTTCAGTTAGTCTGACATCAATACCAGGGAAGATTCTAGAGCAGATCATTAAACAGAGAGTCTGTGAACATTTAGAAGGCAATGCCATAATCACAAAAAGTCAACATGGGTTTCAGAGAAACAAGTCATGCCAGACAAATCTGATCTCTTTTTTTGATAAAATTACCAGCTTGGTAGATGAAGGGAATGCTGTGGATATCGCATACCTTGATTTCAGTAAGGCCTTTGACAAGGTTCCCCATGACATTCTTGCAAACAAGCTTGTAAAATGTGGGCTAGACAAGTTAACAGTTCAATGGATTTGTAATTGTTTGACCGACCGAACCCAAACGGTGCTCAGCAGTGGCTCCTCTTCATACTGGAAAGATGTGACCAGTGGGGTGCCACAGGGTTCTGTCCTGGGCCCAGTGCTATTCCACATCTTTATCAATGACTTGGATGAGGGAATCAGGGGCATACTTATCAAATTTGCGGATGATACCAAATTAGGAGGAGTAGCTAATACCCTAGAGGACAGGATCAAAATTCAAAATGACCTGGATAGACTGGAGAGCTGGGCCTAAGCTAACAAAATGAAATTCAATACGGAAAAATGTAAGGTACTGCACTTAGGGCGGAAAAACAAAGTGCATAGATACAGGATGGAGGAGACCTGGCTGAACAAAATTACGTGCGAAAGGGATCTAGGAGTCCTAGTAGACCACAAGTTGAACATGAGTCAACAGTGTGATGCGGCAGCTAAAAAGGCCAATGCAATTTTGGGCTGCATCAATAGAAGTATAGTGTCTAGACCAAGGGAAGTCATAGTGCCACTCTATTCTGCCTTGGTCAGGCCTCACCTAGAATACTGTGTCCAGTTCTGGGCACCACAATTCAAAAAGGATATTGACAAATTGGAGTGTGTCCAGAGGAGGGCAACTAAAATGGTGAAAGGTCTTGAAACCATGCCTTATGAGGAAAGACTTAGGGAGCTGGGTAAGTTTAGCCTGGAAAAAAGATGGTTAAGGGTGATCTGATAGCCCTGTTTAAGGATTTGAAGGGGTGTCACATTGAGGATGGAGCAAGCTTGTTTTCTGCTGCTCCAGAGACTAGAACATGGAGCAATGGATGCAAGCTCCAGGAACAGAGATTCCACCTCAACATTAGGAGGAACTTTCTGACAGTAAAATCTGTTCGGCAGTGGAACACACTCTCTTGGAGCATGGTGGGGTCTCCTTCCTTGGAGGTCTTTAAACAGAGGCTGGATGGCCATCTGTCAGGGATGCTTTGATCGTGATTCCTGCGTGGCAAGGGTTTGGACTGGATGGCCCTTGTGGTCTCTTCCAACTCTACAATTCTATGATTCTATGACATGCTGCTGTAATCATGAGAAAGAGCTGCCCCAGCATTATTGGAGCATGACTGCTAGCGCTGTTTACATCCGTGTTCACGGAGGTATGTGATCTCGGAGGTTCTCATGAGAAGATGCAAGCACACTTAGACATCTAAAAACATCTAAAAAACATCTAATAAACAAACAAAATGTACACACAAGCACTGAAACGCACTTAAAAACTTACCAGCAAAATTGGGAGGTTCATAAAATGAGCATCTTGTACCTATTTTTCGTGTTCTCACCTGGAAGTGTTCTGGCAGGGACCACCCTTTGATGCTGTAATCATGCCAGCAGAACAGGAAGCGGTTTTTCATACAAGCAGAACTGTGAAAAAAACGCCATGGGAGATCAAGTAGTACCTTTCACCCACCTATAAAAAGAACACCTTCATCACGGCAGCAGAATGCGAGAGGACAACGTCCTGTGGTAGGGAAGCCTTTTTGTAGTTTCCTAACATCGTTATAATGCCATATTTGCTGCATCTGATAATCTCCATAACCTTTCCCCTCCCTTTCTGGTCAATGTGTCTTTCATGGAGTAGGTGAAATTATAGATTATAGTTGTGCTTCACAACTGTGGAACTGTACAATGGCTTGCGTAAGTCACATACCGACGTCCCCTGCTTATCCAACTGGTTAGGGACTGGAGCACTGTCAAAAAGTGAAAATCATCAAAATACGGAACCTACAGTGCTCTGGTCCCTAACCTGTTGAATAAGTGGGGTTTGCAGTACATAGACTGAATGAAAGATGGTGCCAAGTCAGCGCGGGGGAAACAGTGCATGGTTGCAAAAGCGTCATGGAAAGGACCATCTTTTTGTTCAGGGTGAGTACTGTGTCCCCTGCTTATTCACCAGCTATCAAGCCTGAAGAGAAGGAAACTGCAGGTAGCCAGGAGCTGGGAGGAGGCTCTTGGAGAAGGGCCTGGAAATATCCCTTCTCCACCCTCGCTTTGTGAGGCGGCACCGCATTCAGGAACCTTGCCACAAAATGGAAAGTTGGAGACTGGCCTATAGTTATATAATATAGTAGTATCCAGGGATTTTTTTCCCCAGAAGAGGTCTTACCACAACCTCCTTCAGGTGTGTTGGGACCCTACCTTGTTGTAAAGAGGTATTAATCACTTCCCCTACCCACTCAGCTACTCCTTCTCTGGCCTGTTTAATCAGCCAGGGAGGGAAAAAGTCTAGTACACACATGGTGACTCTTACCTCTCCAGGGATCCTGTCCACAAAAACTCAGGCTGCACAAATTGAAAAGTACACATCATCATTGGACAAGCAGGCACCAAGGTTACATCCACTGGAACTATATAAACTCTGTTGTCTAAGGAGATTTTCAGACACCGTTTAACAGTGCCTACCGCAGAAGTAGGTCCCGGGAGAGGAATGGCGCTCTTGCGCGCCGGCAGGGGGTCATTTTCGGACACCGCCGTCCCTCTTCTGGGATCCTTCGTGGCACATCCGTGAAGCTTTGGAAGCGGCCGCACCATATTTTAAGCATGAGCAACTTCCGTGCTTAAAATATGGCGCAGCCGCTTCCAAAGCTTCACGGACGTACCATGAAGGATCCCGGAAGAGGGACGGCAGTGTCCGAAAATGACCCCTTGCCACGCAAGAGCGCCGTTCCTCTCCCGGGACCTACTCCCGCGATAGGCACTGTTAAACGGTGTCTGAAAATCTCCTAAGTCAGAGTGAATCCAAGGGATTTTATCTGCGAAATGGTGGACAAATTCTTTGCAGTGTGCTGTTGAGTGGCTTACATTCCCCTTTCGACCAGATTGTAACAGATCCCTGAACACTTGAAACAGCTCTGCTGATCAGTTCTGCTGTAATGGTGTTCATTAAAAAAAAAAACCAACATTTTTTTCTGCCTTTTGCTCCACCATAGGCCTTCTGGTAGCTTTCAGCCTGTTTTTGGTTGGACTGAGTTTTCTGCCACTGTTGCTCTAGTCTCTGTCTCACTTGTTTCATTGCTGCCAGCTCCTTAGAAAACCAGGGGGCTGGTTTAGCCACACTCCATGAGAAGGGAGGCTTAGGAGCAATTGTGTCAACTGTCCTGGTCATTTTCCCATTCCAGAGATCAACCAGGGCTTAGATAGGATCACCTGCCAAGGCAGCAGGCAACTTCCCAAGAGCCAATCTCTCTGGATCCCTAAGCCTCCTGGGACAGGGGTAGGGGATCTTAATGGGTCCCCTACACCCACAGAGGCTCTGAGTCCCAGCAAGTCTAAACCTCACTAAAAAGTGATCTGTCTCTCCTCCATTCCGAGGTCATCACCACCACCCCCTGCCCCATACAGAAAACAAGGTCTAGTGTGCCCAGCAGCATGAGATACACCTGGGACAGATCCATGATTATCATGGCAGACATGAAGTCCTGAGTCATTCCTGATAGGGTAGCCTCAGCATGGATGCTGAAGTCCCCCAGCAGCAAAAGCCACAGAGATTCCAACACCACCCCCGAAGAGCACCCCGGCTAGCTTAGGAAGGGAGACTGTTGAGCAATGGGATGGGCAGTACACCAACAGAATCCCTAATCTGTCCCAGTTACCCACCTTCAAATAAACACATTCAAACCCTGCAGACTGAGGGACAGAGCGCCTGGGCAGGGGATGTTATCCCAACAGACTACTGTGACTTTACCTCCTTGCCCCCCAGGTCTCGCCTGGGAGGCAAGGAGGTCTGCTAAGAAGATGCATCGCAATGCAGCTGGTGAAGCTACTGGCATATCTAAACATTACTTACTAGCTCTGAGTCTAGGGAAACAGGCTAATAACTCAAGTTCAGGTTCTTTCTAGGAATTTCCAGCCATTGATGTTGAGGGACTGCAGTATGTTAAAAGACAGCAATAGAAGAACTGTTATGACTAGAATTAACCATCCAGTTAAGTGAAAAATATTTTTCAATTTCCTTCTCACAATAAATTGAAGCCTGGGCACTGTGTTGTTTACCAAGGAAGCCTGACTGTATTCACTGGGACTCATTCCCATGGAAATGTGCATAGGTTTCACCTTTACTTTACAGTTCTATGCATACCAGGAGGCCAGCTCCACCAAACAAAGGATATACTTCTAAAGAAATATATGGTATGATTGTGCTGTGAGTCACTTCAACAAGGCTAATGTTTTAGTCCTTAACATCTTAACAATAGTAAGGTTTATTAGTAAGGCTTATTTCCACATTAAAATGTTTAGAATCTATGTATCAGACATATCCCTACAATCTGATTTAACTGGATTGGTTTGCCTAGCTGCATCCACAGTTGCTGGCTACAGAAGAAGTGCATTTCAAGCATCAGATAACACTTATTCAGCATGCCTAACACCCAGAAGCCATATGTGAGGAAGGCTAACTCTCATGCTGACCCCTGTTAGTCCAAAGATCAAACTGGGGCGTTAGAAGTTCAGTGCAGATGGCACATGCAAAAAGAATGACAGACACATAAAAAAAATACTCTCCCTACCCTCACTGGTGTCTCTTTCTGGAAGTATCACAGTCATGAAATACTCTGCCATCAGTGCTTGATCTGCTGTCAGCCCCTGGTTCACAGTAATTCTGACTGACACTCCTCTGTGTGGTTGGAAATGTTACTTTTTTTAGACTGTAATTCCCAGCACCCAGCAGCCAGTGTAGCAGTATAGTCCAAAAAGGTAACCTTTCCAAGCTCTGTGCTTCTCTACATTTCAGTTCCTGAAAGCTTGCTGGAATAGAAAGGTGGTCCCCTGCCATTGAAAAGATAGCAAAGGAGTCACCCTAACCTCCCTAGGGAGGGAGTTCCAAAGAGTGGGAGCAGCCACAGAAAAGGTCCTCTTCTGCACCCCATCAAATACTGTCTGTGAAGGTGGTGGGATAGAGAGAAGTGCCTCCCTTGAAGTTCTTAGGACTGTCCCCTTCACCAATTTATGATTGATCAGAATAGTAAAGAATCACATAGTGAAGTAAGGGAGTCATCTGATCACTCCCCACTTTAACTATGATTAGATCTAAAACACCACAGGGGTAGTGAAGAAAATAACATCCATCTCTTTAAATTCATGGCACGCCCGAAACTCGATACATGGAGTGTTCCTGGTGCAGCTGGAGGCATCAGTTGCAGTCTCATGAGTAGCTTAACTGTGTGAAGCTGCTTGCTGGAGGCTACTGACTACTGTTCATTATTTTGCCATGTGTATGCGTCTGACAAGCATTAAGGCCCTGACCCTGAATATACTTGTTTTCCTGTAAGACTTGGCCTTGGATGAAATGTGCCCTGGACCACTGCTGATGTACAACCCTGCAAACCAGTTTTGCACCAGTACTGTGGTGAGGTATTCATCTTGTCACACAATTTTTTGTCTCACTTGGTCTGCATGCTCAAGAGAGAGAAAAAACTAGAAAGGGCTCCCCTACCTGTTGACCACCTGTTAAAAGAGACAATATTAGTTCTCCCACAAAGAAGGGGTTATCCCTTCTGGAGGCCTGGCTTATCCATTTCCCATGCAGATTGTCCATAGCTTCCCATATTGCTCAGTAGTCAGTTTATAGTGGGACAGAGGGAAACCTGCTTTCTGGGCTTTTGTGCAAAGCTCTTTAATAATTGTTTTTAGAAGGCTATCGCATCATTTTGCTAAAAGTCAGGGGAGACAAGATTTCCTGTTACCACTGTCACCACCACCTTGCACCTTCCTCTCAAAACTGAAGCACTGAGCTGCTCTGTTGGGGCACAGCTAGAAGGGAGAATTTGTTGTGAAAAATAGCGCCTTACCTCCCTATTGCTACAGTGCCCATTTGTGCTCATAACTCATTTGCAAGCTTGATGGAAGGAAAACTTAGCAATTTTGCAGTTCACACAGAGCAGCAGGAAAAAAATGGTGGCTGCGAGTGAGTTGCGTCCCCAAAACCACTCTCCTTTAAAAAAAACAGATGTGGAAGAGCTATTTTCTGCTTAAAGAAACCTTCTTACTTTTGCTCTGCTGCTTGAACAATCATGCTGGGAAAAACAACAACAATGGCGGGTCCGGCATTGCAAGCCCTCCCTTGCAAGCCCACCCCCTCCGAGGTCCAACCAATCAGGGTTCAGCCCTGCTGTGTGCTCCTTTTCAAATTGGTTGTACAGACAACCTGTTACGCACATTTTCGTACAATTTTTGAAAAAGATTGCAAGAAAGATTGAAAGCTGTTGCCAAAGTTTTCAGCCCCCCTCCTTCTGAATATGACAAATCCAGGCAGGAGCTCCTCTAAACTAAAGATATTCTGCTCGCATTCTTGCAGGTTGGGTTTTTGTTGTTTTTTTGTTGTTTTTTGGTCGTGTAGATGAGCCCCTGGTCTTCATCATTCTTACTATGTTTTAGGCTAGGTTTGGGGGGACTCCAGGCATTTTGGACTGCAATTCCTCCAATCCATTAAAATAGATAGGCTAGATAGGTAGGCTAATAGGATTTATAGGCCAAAGCATCTGATAGGATAAAGGCTTCTTATCCCTGGTCTAAGCACTAGGTGAGGACAATTTGTTCCAACTTCTGTTTTGTGCAATAGCAAAGTTTATTTTTGCTGACACTAGGGTCCCCTGACAACTCTGTGGTCACACTGACATTGTTTGTTTTAATCTGATTTTAATCTGCTTTTATACTCAGGAAAATCAGCAAATTGATACACAGTTACTTGGGAGTAAATTCCACTGGTTTTGTGTTTAAGTAGGGTTCCTTTTAGGAGTCCCCCCCCTGCACAATTGTTCTTAAAATCTACTGCTGTACATTAATGAAGAAGATTTAAATTTAAATTTTGTTTGTTTTAAAATCCTGACACAGTTCTCACTTCTTCGTGACCACTGTAGTGCATTATCATCTTGCTATTCATTTATTTATTTGGAAATCCTCACCTCCCTTGACTCTTTAACACATTCCTGAGGTTCTTCTTCTTCCCCCATCTTCAGTGCAAATGTCTTAGACCTGCTGTCCTGGGATGAGAGGGTTGCACTGAATGGCGAAGGGCCAACTAAGGAGATGGCATCACTTCATCACTTTCTGTGGAGCTGTATTGGACGGTCAAAAATACATGTTGCATCAGAACATACTAGATTTCCGTCTCAGACTCGTACTCCTGCATGTTAATTAACTTCTCAGAATAGATCAAACATGTGCTACAGAGTTGCTTACTTGCACATCGTTCCTCCTACTCTGGATAACCTTAACTTCCAGAGGCCTTTTAGTATTTGGCAAGGCTGTTCTAAAGCTTTGCAGCCAGTAACCTGAAATGAAACTCCTGGAAATGAGATGGGGATGAAGAAGTCTATAGATAAACAGATACTGCTTATTGAAATGTTTCCTAGATTTTTTATAATAGAGAAATCCCCCCACCTCTTCAACTCACTTCTTATACAGCTGGTGACATTGCTGTTGTTGTGTGCCTTCAAGTTGTTCCGACTTACGGCAACCCTAAGGTGAACCTACTGCAGGCTTTTCTTGGCAAGATTTGTTCAGAGGGGGTTTGCCATTGTCCTCCTCAGGTTGAGAATATGCCCAGTGGGTTTTCATGGCCAGGCAGGGGATTTGCAAAATGAGGCCTGCATCACCATCTGTAGAGAGCCAGCATGGTGTTAGTGGTTTGGATGTTGGGACCCTGGTCTCCAGAGTCCAACACTCAAACTGCTACACCATGCTGGGTCTTATAGCTGGTGATACAGGCCTCATTTTGTACCACCCCCAGAAAACATTTATGAGCTTTTATAACTGCATTGAGGTCCAATAGTTTTCCAGCTATTCATTATCCAGATCATTGATTAAAAAAAATATTATGGAATATTAGTGAATTAGGTGGAACAGCTTTCCACCTGCCCCCAATCACAAGACATGTATCAAACTCACCTTTTGCAATTCATCCCTTTTAGCTTGAAAAAAATCCAATGTAAAATATTTATCTGCTAATAGAGCTTCAAATGAAGACAACTCCTAACTGAACACAGGATGTTCCTCTCATGTTACATATAAATAGATTAAAATTGTTCTGTGGAAAGCCATATCATAGTGTTTTCATTTTTCATGAGCTTGTAGCTATAAGTTGTATAACATGTAATTTCTTTCACTTTTCTTAAAACTCTGAATGCAAGAACCACACAACTGTATTACTCTGTTAGGCCACAAACCAAGACACTTTTACCATTAAACATATACAGCTCTATGCTGCAGTAAGAAGAAAAAGTTCAAAATCAGAACCTATTGAGCTAAGCCTCAGGACAAAGACTAATTTAATGCAGTTGAAATATATAAAAAAGGAGCTGCTATGGCCGTGTCTGAGACATTTTTATTTATTTTATTTATTTAGGTATTTATACCCCGCTCTTCAGCCATGAGGGCTTTCAGAGCAGCTTACTTTCCAAGTGGTTTCCAATGTGTGTTAGCTAATTGCCCCCACAAGTCAGGTACTCATTTTACCGACCTATGAAAGGATGGAAGGCTGAGTGAACCTTGGAGCCCTTGGGACTGAACTTGCAATGTTGTGGCTTGCAGTACCTGCATTTAACCACTGTGCCACCAGGGCTCCCTCCATGGAGAAACGGCTTCTCATTCAATGTGGTTTTAAGTATACACCTAAGACTTTCTATGTTGCATGATTCCCCCCCTCCTCCTTTAAACTCTTCCTCAAAACCTCATTTTTTATCTGTTCTTCATGTCATCACCTTAATCCTTATTTTCAGCAGTATCAAATTTCAAATCCATGTAACTGTATTTGCCCACATTCTCCCTTCTCTAACCTCATCTTTCCTTCTCTTCTGTCCTCCATGGTCTGTCTAGCTTAAATTGTTGCCCCCTTGAGCCAGCAAACCATGTTTTTCCTGTGCAATTTTGTACAGTGACATGTACATTGATTTTCTCAGGAAAGTCCAGTTAGGCTGGTACAGCAGAAACAAGAAGTCCTTAAGACTACCTTAAAGACTATCATGATTGTGAAGATATAAGAAGGGAATGAAATGATAACTGATAATGACGATTTTCAAACTAGGATAGATCTTTTCAAATTAATTCGTTTATTAAAACTTAGATTATATTTTGGCACATCTTCTCAAAATAACACAGCAACACTCAAATGACCATCTAAGTTCATACCACCAATTCAAAATCATTTGATTTCCACATTTGAAGATATGGTACTTAAGGACATCATTAAAATGGAGAAAACACTCAACAGACCATGGTTCAATATGTCTTATGAGGAACATATGACCTTAAAATCTTTATCAAGAAATCCTGACATTGTCATTAAACCAGCTGACAAAGGTGGAGCTATAGTCCTTTTAAATAGAATTGACTATATATCAAGGAGGTATATCGACAACTGGAAGATCTGACTAGTTACAGGAAACTGACACATGACCCGACTAATTCCATTTCATTTATTATTAAAGTCATGGTTAATGAAGCTATAGAATTAGGATATGTGGACTCCACTATGGGCAAATATATGATACAAGAACACCCACGAGTCCCTATATTCTATATCCTACCTAAAATTCACAAAAAATCCTTTCCACCCCCTGGTAGACCAATCGTTTCAGGCTCTGGATCTATACTGGAACCTCTCTCTCAATTTTTAGATAAACATTTGGCTCCTTTTGTTATTCAATCACAATCATACATAAAAGATACTGCAAATTTCATACAAAAAATAGAACACCAACATGTAGATTCCACAGTATGTTTGATAACAATGGATGTTAATGCACTCTATACATCCATCCCTCATGATGGTGCACGAGAGGTGATAGAAACATATTGGGAATCCAGACAACAGAAATTACCTCCTAATCATTTTCTTTTAGATGTACTGGACATAATATTGGAGAAAAATTATTTCAGATTTCAAGATCAATTTTATTTACAGATTAAGGGGGTCGCTGTGGGTAGTCCTGTGGCCCCCAGTGTCGCTAATTTGTATATGGCAAATTTGGAACACACATGCATTTTAAATTCTAATGTAAATCATTATAAAGATCAAATCCAATATTATGCCCGGTACATCGACGATATTTTCATTATTTTCAAAAATGAGACGTTGGTCAAGGATTTCTTTGATTGGATAAATCAAGTGGATGATAACATCAAATTTACATGCCAATCAAACAAATTACAAATCCCATTTCTGGACATATTGGTCACTGTTAAAAACAACAAAATTGAAGTACAGAATTATCGAAAAGACACGGACAGGAATTCATTTTTACATTATAAAAGCTACCATCCTATCCCCTTAAAAAGAAATTTACCCTTCTCTCAATTTTTGAGAATAAAATGTAATGCCACTGATAACACTCAATACGAAAGGGCTGCTAATATATTCCAACAGGATCTACTTCAAAGATCATATCCTTTACAAGTCATTAAAGCAGCCAAGGCTAGAGCAGATGCAAAGGATAGGAAGTCATTATTTCAAAAAACAGAAAGACCCATTTCTGACCGGATCATTACTACATTCAACTACAATCATGCTGTTCATAAAATCAAATCTATCATACAAAAACACTGGTATATTCTTCAGAGTCTCCCAGGATGTTCTGTGGCCCCTTTAATAGCGCATAGAAGAACAAACAACATCAAGGACATGTTAGTCCACACTGACCTACAAAAAGATACATCTGACACGAGACAAACTACAGGTCATTTCAGTTGTGGCCACTGCACATATTGCAGGCAATCTTACAACACTAAGGTTTTCACACATCCCACTACCAAAGAAAAATACACGTTAAAATCTTTTTCTAATTGCAGTACTAAAAATGTTGTTTATGCTATTGTGTGCCCCCGTGGCCTTATTTACACGGGACTTTCTAGTAGACCGGTCCGTTCTAGAATGGCAGAACGTAAGAACCGCATATACAATAAAAATATGGAAACTCCCTTGTTTGAACATTTTACCAGTCATAATCATTCACCAGATTCTTTTAAATTCTGTGTATTAGAAGTTATCACAAGAAAACCTTTTGACAGGATTAATATTCATAATAAGTTACTTCAGAGTGAAGCCCGCTGGATTTACAAACTACGATCCTATAGCCCATATGGATTAAATGAACGGATAGAATGGACAGCATTCCTTTAAAAATTCAGCCAAGATGGGGTTCTACACATGAGGGAGAGTAGGAAATTAGAGCAATCATTCACATTCAATTAGAGTCAAGATATATTAACTCAATTGTGAGTCTTACATTCACCCACTGCTGTTTGAAACCACTGACCCAAAAGAAGGCTGAGGAAACAATTTCATTAAGGTAAATGCATTACTTCATTTAAAAATTTAAAAATTTACTAACACATTCAGTGTGGATACTTACCTTTATTTTTTATGACAGATAAATGGAATGCAAAAAATATTTACAGCACTGAGGAAGACAAAATAAGTTGTCGAAACAGCACAGATATTTTCAGTTCCCGAGGCTGCTTGTCCGTCTAGTGGACTGATGTAGTAACATATGTTGTGATTATTGTTTATAAATAAGGTTAAAAGTTTAATTTTCTTAGAAAATTATCTCTTTAACTGTAGCTATTAAAGTCACTAGTGGTGCTTTCACATATGTATTGTTAGATATTATAATTATGCTTGTAAGAGCCTGTTTCACCACATAGTGGACTGATGTAGTAACATATGTTGTGATTATCGTTTATAAATAAGGTTAAAAATTCACACAGTCCATGACTGTGAGTAGTGTTTGAGAAAGAGTGGAAATGTAAGGAATTCTCACAACATATAATTGTGATTATTACTGTTGACTTTTTATGTACAATTGTACAAGTGCTTGCTAAAGAGAATTCTTTCTAAAGTTGGGAACCAGTTTATATAACTATACAACATGTGGTTTTGAATTGTATTCCTAAATGTTCATTAAAACATTGTGTATGTAATAAGTCAAAAAGTATCACCATAAGTGACTATTTCTCAATCCACTCATGTTGTGATACTGGTTATGTAAAGTTAGCTAGCACTTGATTTATAGTGTAGCTCATTTGATATGTTATAGACAAAAACATCACCATAAGTGATCGTGAATTAATCTATGTATGTGTGTACACATGGTTATTGTTTAATAATTAGCACTTGATTTACAGCCCAGTACTTGATTTATAGTTTAGTATAGTTCAATTTAATACAGTTCTCCCAGTTGGTGTTATGTCAACTTTGTACAGTGACATGTACATTGATTTTCTCAGGAAAGTCCAGTTAGGTTGGTACAGCAGAAACAAGAAGTCCTTAAGACTACCTTAAAGACTATCATGATTGTGAAGATACAAGAAGGGAATGAAATGATAACTGATAATGAGAAGATTCAAAAAGTGTTTCATTGACTTTATTCTTTTTTTATATAAAAGACAAGAAATCTCTATGGAAAAGTTTAACCGCTTAGGGAGAACGTTGGCACTGTTTAGTGGTATAGAAATGTAGATAATAAATAATAATAATAAAAAAAAGTTGGAGGAATATATGACTAAACATAATGTTCCAGAGATTGCAGATGAACAGAGACATAGTACAAACGCTCCCATAACAATAAGAGAAATTTGTGATGCTGTTAAGAAAATTGCTAATGGTAAGGCGCCAAGGCCAGATTAGGCAGGTTAGGACTCCAGCTGTCCTATGATCTCTCTGCCCAATCTGGCCAGGTGGCTTGATGTCCGAAATCCCCCAGGACACTTGTCCTGGAGTATTTAATTGTTCACATTGGGACTGCCTGAGTCTGAATGGGATTTAACAGCTACCATGACAAATATGGGCCTATCTTGATAAGTTATTGTCCCAAAACATAGTGCAGGATACACCATTGACCTGGTATTTTTGACCATGGAAGAGGTAGAGGTTTGGAATGGAGTGTAGGTATTTCATCCACAGTTAAAATAGTAGAATTTGGGAATCTGCCTTATCATGGGATAAGGCAATTTAGAATTCCTTTATTTGTCAAACTTTCTTAGGAGTGCAAGTAATAATAATTAATTAAAAGAAAATACTGAAAGAGAGAGAGGTTTTTAAAACTATTTTATACATTTTATATTGTTTTTAATATATTTTGCTAGCCACCTTGGAGACTTTTATTCAAACGGCAGGTAATAGGCAGGTAGAGAAATAGACAGGCAGAGAGATTTATTTTCAGTAGCCAAGACTGAAAATGGCTCTTTACTCCTAAACTATGGGCCCCCACATCTTTTTCTACTCCTTGTAATATTCCATGACCCTCAGTCTCCTTAGCCTCTTCCTCATACTCCAGTTGTCTAATATTTGTCAGTCCTGGGTTTCAATGTATATGCTTCAGTCACTGAGTGGCAAAAAAAGAAAATGAAAGGGGGAGTAGGTGGAGAGAAGAAAAAATAAAGAAAAATAGATGATGATGATGATTAATAATAATTTATTTATATAGCACCATCTATGTACATGGCACTTTACAGTAAACCAAGCAAAAAACAAAAAACATTGGGTCCAGCCAAAGGCATACAATCTAAATGAAGCAAGTTTCTAAATTCTGTTAAATATAACCATCCAAAATTTTGTAGCCCTATTAAGGCACAGTTATTAGGCAATATTCTGTAAAATTAAGGCACAATTAGGAATTTGTATGCAGTGCTAGTCTTCTCCAGCTCTTCAGCTATGGTTGCCGGGTCATTTTTTTTTTTAATCTATCCAAACTGTGCATCTAGAGGCAGAATTCAACATGTGGAAGTACTTTGGAGACTGTTTCTTTGTTGAAGTGCTTCTGTGAAACACAGAAGGGGATTTCACATGACTCAAAGTGTGGTAAGATGGAGCACACCCACCAGCCAGACTCCCTGCATGTCACTTTGGGCCCGTTCACATTACAGAAATTATAGCTCTATTATTCCACTTTAACTGCAATAGTTCTGTCCTATGGGGTCCTGGAGTTTGTCGTTTGGTGAGGCACCAGAGAAGCTCTCTGGCTGAGCATTCTAAATGCCCCTCCATAAACTGCAAACCCCAAGATTCAATAGGATGGAACCATGGCAGTTAAAGTGGCATAATATAACTCTATTTCTGTTGTGGGAATGGGTCCTCAGCGTATTGCCCCTTCCAACCAATACTGAACACATGGCTGCCATAAGTGCATCCGACATGCACATTGGTATGGAGGATATATCTAATAGGTGCTTTGAACTTAGTCTCCCACCTTCTCTTAATAATAACTGGCCCCTCTCCAATTCTCTATTTGTAGACTTCCAACTGCCAGCTGGCTGACCCTGGTCAGGAGTCAGGAAAATCCTTGAAAATATTCTGTGTTAACCTTCTGTTATCTTATCTGGAAAATATATCTTTCCAAGTTAGTAGGCAGGCATTACCTTGTTCAACATGTTTGCCAAAAGTGTGATGGCCTCTGAAAGAGAAAATGCTTTCCTGCTTGAAATTACATGCATCCATAGACCCTGAACATGTTTATATTTCTTTTCCAAAAGTGGCTAGATCTCCTGGTAACACCAGTAAAAAAGTACTGGTACTTCTACCTGCCCAGTTATCAAATCCCCAACATAAGTTATGCATGACTTCAGCTACTATAAAGGGCAATTAGATAAATAAATTTTACTGGAACTACAAAAGGTGATTATGTAAGATTTTGGATTCCTTACCAACGTGTTAAGACAGATGGAGCTAACAACCCAATCCTATGCTTCTGCCTGTGACCCAAATTTAGGGTCATGACATATGTTGCCTTAATTAGGGCATGATCTTGAACTGTTTTTCCAAAATAATGTACAGTATTTATTTATTTGATTTGTGCATCATAAAACAAGCAAATGTCCTTGGAGCAGTTTATAGCAGGGATGGGGGCCCTGGAGTGCCAATCTGGTTCTCTGGGATTCCTAAAATGGCCACATCTGCTTCCCGATTACACTATCTTTGGTTAGTTTCATAGATTTTGCATTGGTTTCCTCCATTGTACAGGGTTGAAATGTCTCTCTTAGGCTTAGTTACTGGCAGGAATAGCATCAAGTTCAGGGCCTGTACTAAGACAATTTTCACTGGGTTGCACAGGAAAAAAAATGCAGGTAGGTGGGCACCAGTCTCTATAAAAAGGTTTGTTTCCATAGGTAATGACAAAAATAGTTAGAAAGTATGTTGGAAAGCTTCCAAAAAAAGTAGATCAGTATTTTTCACACGTAAAACAGTTGTGTAAACTAAATAACAATGATGAAGAAGTAAATGCATATTGCACAACTCATCCTGCTATAATAATGTGAACTGTTAGTAAAGTCTAATGAGCTGGGATTTCTCTTGCAGAGAAACTGCCCACTTGAAATTCCTTCAAATATATGACTTTCAGAAGCCAAGATTACTACATTTGATTTTCTCTGAACACTTGTATGGTGTCATCACCTGTGTGAAGGCTGAAAATGAATTTTCACACTCAGCAGTGAATGCACCAGAGGTGAATCATGCAACATACAAAGTGTACATGCATTCATTGTGTATGCACAATATCTGCATAAGTTTGTATTGCAGAATGCTACCATATCCATTTGTTTGGATGCCTAAACTGTATAGGTTGCCTGCCATATCTGCAGAGAATATGTTTCCAGACTTACTGCAAATACTTGAAACCACAGGTAATAGCAAACCCCATAGAATTGTGCTGGACGACCTAGGAGATGCCTAGAGAGACCATCTTTTTTGGGAAGACAGATAATTGAAACTGTGGGTACTGGTCCTGCACATATGGGGGAACACCTGTATTTTGAAATACACAACAGAAGTTTTAACTTACTGCAATGCTAGAAATTTGGGGACTGAAAGAAAATTTTATGTAGGGGGTAGAATTCTTATTTGGAGATTAATGCTCTCATCGGCCCCTTCCCATTCCTGGTATTGTTGGTCCCACCCACCCATGGAATGGGGCCCCTGAGAACTGTTCTGAAATTGAGTCCAGCCCTTATCATAAAGGAAGTTCTCCATTTTTGGTTTGTAATAAATAATGGTCAAAACAGTCGATAAAGATGCAACCAAAACAATGAGAGAGAAGATTTCAACATTTAACATTTAAAAACTGTTTCAAAGTCAGCAATAAAACTAATAATAAGAGCAACAAATTAAAGTTTAAATGCTTTCCAAAAGAAGGTTTTATCCTGGTTTATAAATGTATATAATGAAGAGCTAGGAAGATGCCCCTGCCAAAGATATTTCTTAGAAGAGGAGTCTATGAAGAAGGCTCTTTTCCTTGTATCTGCCATCAGGCTAACCCATAGCACGTTCAAGGATTATCTTAACATTCTCTCATTAAAGGTTAACCTACAAGGTGATCAAAATATTTTGCATTTGAAACTATGCCCAGATATTTGAAACTATGCCCAGATCCTCACTGAAATGGGTTCAGATAGTCATTATCATCCAGAAGTATCTGAACTTTGCTAGGAACCATCCATTCAGACACACTGCTCAATGAGGAGAGATTGTCTACTGCTCTAATGTTATCAAGGTCATCTGGATGCAGCCCCAGCTTCTTTAGAAGAGGCGAACCACTGTTTCTGTCAAAGCAATCAGCAGTTCCTCAAGGAACTATTGATCACTTTGTAGATCCAAGCCCTCAGGTCAGATCTGCTGGTACTAATTAGCCAAGATGGGCAGGGATCACTCAACATCTGAAACACATCCAACAGAACTGAATACATGGTTACACTGGGACACTTCCACTATCACTTACAGAAGTAATAGTAAAAGATTCAATGATGTTAGAACTTTTTATCATTTCACCACCACTTAACGTTCTTTTGCAGGCATAAACTGTGTTGTTTTTATGCCGGCGAAAGAACCCCACCACCAGACTTACCTTGAGCAGCATCCATTCCCTGGCAGTAATGGAGCACAAACAGAGCTCCTGTTACTTCCGTGGATGTAATCTCACCAAATCTCGCTAGAAGATGCTAGCATGGGATTTTTTTAAAAAAAGCAAAACAAAGACACAAAAAGTTCAGGAAAGCACAAAAACACACTTAAAAAGTTCCAAGTATGTGTGTGTGTGAGAGAGAGAGTCATAAAAAGAGCATACCCTACCTTGCTGTCATGATCTCACCCGGAAGTGTTTGCCCATAGATGTGGCATTCACGTGAATACAATGGTGTGCGGATTCAAATGCCAGCAATGCCACAACAAAGCGTCAAGGGAGATCAATTGATGGCTTGCACCATCAATAAAAGAGTCCAACTTTTTGACAGTACTGTACATGATCACGAAAGGACAACGTCCTCTGGTACATGTGCCCTTTCGCGATCATTAGGTGTCCTTATTATTTGACCGGTCTGATAAAGTCCTTACTCTGTTTCAGAATAAAAAGATATAAAGGAATTCTGTAGCTGCTTTGAGAATGAGAAAAAGAGTTCTGTTATAAGCTTCCGTGGCCTCCATTCCCCTTTATCAGATATATCTGATGCACTGCTGCTTCAGGAATCATTGCTGCTCGAGGAACAAAGGTCTTATTTTTTTATCTATACTTATGACGTTAGCCATGTAGTTGTGAAGGAGGAAGAGTCAACTGGGTACTCCTGAGATCCCAGAGAGAAGAGGGGGGAGAATGAGAATGTGTTTTTGAATGGAGGAGAATGGAAGAGGGCAAAATAATAAAAATCCCCTCCTCTTTGTCCTACTTCCTCTGTGGGGGATTTCCTGGTGGGCCCACGCTAGTAAATAAAACCAATGTGGTTACCTGTGATTTCTTTGCCTGCCCCAAATACCACATGAACTTACTCAACCAGTGACTTTGGCAGCTTGATTCTCCACTGGAACACATCACTGGACTGTGGTTTGCCACTAGTGTCTTCTCTTTTGGCAGTCATCCCTGCTTAACCCTATTGACTTTAGTGAAAATAGCTGTCATTGACAGGATGCTGTGGCTTCTGGGCTGTTCAAGAGTTACAATCTGCAGGGAATTTTCCATACATGTCTGGTGGAGTGGGCAATCCAACTGTGTTGCATACACATCTTGACTCTCATCAAAACCACCAACAACCATGTGGTGTTCATGCATTTTAATGGAAGAACTGCACGGGACCATATGGAAAGAAATGGCCCATCTGGCACACACACCCAGCATTTCACACAGGTTGGGCTACTTGTTCATTTAACCTAGTATTTTGGGGATGGATGGGGGGGGGGAATGTGTGGTCCTCTAGATGTTGTTGGAATATGTCTCCCATTAGCTCTGTCCAGCACAGCCAGTAGTGAAAGATGAGAGGAATTGCAGCCCAGTTACATTTGAAGAGTCATATGTTCTACATCCTTGTGGTACTCTCTACTTGAGGAGTGGTCCTCCAAATGATTTGGGCCTACAACATCCATCAGCCCTAGCCAGAATGTGCAATAGCAGTGGCTCATGGGAACTGCAGTAGAAAAATATCTGGAAAGTCATGTTTGCCCACCAATGTTCTACTCTGGGAGTGGCTCTCCAGCATCTCAGGCAGAATCCTTTCCCATAACTTGATACCACTGCTTGAACATAGGCTCTTTGGGGTGGAAGGCATATCCTCCGTCACTAAACGATACTCCTACAGTCCTATACACAACAAAGGGAACTGTGTGTAACGCAGTAGACTCAGCTCAAGGATGGCTGTTAAGAGGTTCTTCTGCTACTACATTAAGGGAAATTGCAAAAAAAAAAATTGTCTAAGCGCCAAACACACTGGGAACAGATGTAGCATGTCTGGCCTCTGTTCTTGCAGAAGGACTGCCAACATCTCAGCTGGCACCCAGCCCCTTTCAGTGGGTGATAACAAGATTTTGTCTGCAGTGGGTCCACAGAGTTCTCCGCCTGTCCCAGCCATTTCCTTCATGTGTTGCACGTGGGAGTTTTCAAGAGGAAAGCGTGCCAGAGGAGAAGGCTTTTCTGTGCTGCATTTCCTCTGCCCAGAAAGTACTCCTTTCAGAACAAGCAATAAGTTAAAGAGCCCTCCCAATCCAGGTGTAGCCAGATTGATCTGTCTTCACTGTGTCTGTAAACCTGAATAATTGCTGTCACAGCTCACCATTGTCACCTATCTCACATACAGTAGAATGTATGCAATGGCAAACCTCCTCTGAACAAATCATGCCAAGAAAACCCTGTGATAGGTTCGCCTTAGGGTTGCCAGAAATTGGAAACAACTTGAAGGCACACAACAAGAAAGTTAATTAATGCAAACAACTTCCTACTGATATGAGTACATTACAAGGATAATAAATAGTATCTCAGTTTTAACAGACATGGGGCCCAAAGGTATTTTTACACTGATATCTTATCTCTGGAACTACTGCTAGAAGTTGATATTGTTTCTATCACTCATCCTTTTATGTATATATTCTATTCCAGTATAGTAGTGGGATCTGTAAGCACCCAGGCAGAAAATATTGTTATTGGGCAGCATATAAACACAGTTCATAATGAAATAATGACTAAAATAGGGCCAAAAAAACATATTTGCTTAAGAATATCCTCAGCAATCGCATGGTCTCTCCCCCCACCCCGGCTTTTGTAAGCAGCAGTTTTGAATGGACTGCTGAATGGATAGGACAATCAGGATCAAGTGACTTTTTTGGATTACAGTTCTCAGAATACCCCCTGCTTGTGACATGCTGAGTGGGGATGTTATGGAAGTTCTTACTCAAAAAGTATTATTTTCAAGTTCTGGAATCAAGACCAAGATATTTCACACTTTGCTTCTGCAATACAGCAGATCTAGATCTTCCCTCCTCTGCTCACTACCCAGTTCCACAGCTCTTGAGAAGAAAGCTGAGACTGTAAGAATTATAGAGTTGGAAAAGACCACAACGGCCATCTAGTCCAACCCCCTGCCATGCAAGAATACACAATCAAAGCTTTCCCAACTGATGGCCACCCAGCCTCTGCTTAAAAACCTCCAAAGAAGGAGACTCCACCACACTCTGAGGCAATGTGTTCCACTGTTGAACAGCTCTTACTGTCAGGAAGTTCTTCCTAATGTTTAGGTGGAATCTCTTTTCCTGTAGTTTTAACCCATTGCTCTGTGTCCTAATCTCTGGAGCAGCAGAAAACGAGCTTGCTCCATCCTCAATATGTCATCCCTTCAAATATTTAAACATGGCTATCATGTCCCCTCTCAGACTTCTCTTCTCCAGTCTAAACAGACTCAGCTCCCTAAGCCACTCCTGATAGGGCATGGTTACCAGACTTCCCACCATTTTGGTCGCCCTCTTCTGGACAAATTCCAGCTTGTCAATGTCTTTCTGGAATTGTGGTGCCCAGAACTGGACACAGTATTCCAGGTGAGGTCTGACTAAAGCAGAATACAGTGGCACTATTATTTCTCTTGATCTAGACACTATACTCCTGTTGATGAAGCCTAGAATCTCATTGGCTTTTTTAGTTGCTGCATCACACTACTGACTCATGTTCAGCTTGTGGTCAACTAAGACTCCTAGATCCCTTTCGCATGTACTGCCATCAAGCCAGGTGTCACCCATCCTATTTCTGTGCATTTCATTTTTACAGCCTAAGTGTAATATCCTACATTTCTCCTTGTTGAAATTCATTTTGATAGTTTTGGCCCAGCTTTCTAATCTGTTAAGGTCATTTTGAATTCTGATCCTGTCCTCTGGGGTATTAGCTACCCCTCCTAATTTGGTGTCATCTGCAAGCTTGATAAGCATGCCCTCTATTCCCTCATCCAAGTCATTGATAAAGATGTTGAATAGCACTGGGCCCACGACAGAAGCCTGCAGCACCCCACTAGTCCCTTCTCTCCAGGATGAAGAGGAGCTATTGGTGACTACCCTTTGGATTTGACCCATCAACCAATTACAAATCCACTTAACAGTTGCATTGTCTAGCCCACAGGTTACTAACTTTTTTGCAAGGATATCATGGGGGACTTTGTCAAAGGCCTTACTGAAATCAAGATATGCTACATCCACACCATTCCTTTCATCTACCAAGTATGTAACTCTATCAAAAAAAGAGATAAGATTAATCTGGCATGACTTGTTTTTCAAAAACCAATGTTGATTTTTAGTGATCACAGCATTCCATTCTAAGTGCTTACAGGCTGTCTGTTTAACGATCTGGTCTAGAATCTCTCCTACGGCCCATCTATACAAGGGGGAAAATTCCAAACTGTCTCATAGTATTGGCATTTTGCAGCAGCAGTGACATGTCTAAATCGTTTTTCTGTCCTCGGAATCCCCCATAAGCCTTGCATTCCTGATGGTGACTGCGAGTCATTTACTCGCGTTAGTTCTTCACCACTGCCGGGTTGTTGGTTTTTTTTAAAAGTGATCCCAAGGAGCACTGGTGCGACACAGCAATTTTCATGAAAGCAAAACAGAAAATATTCATTCTTTTTATTGCCTTTCTGAGCGATCACTAAGGCGAAAATCCAACATAGTGGCAGCCGGCGCTTGTCCTCCTAGCAATCCCCGCCCCTGCTCTTGCCTGGCCAATGAGCTTTGTGCTTCCCTTTGAGGTTTTTAATGTTCAATAGTCCAAAAGAACAAAAATGCACACCCGCCTTGCAGTTTATGAAAATGTACGGGGAAATCTGCGAAGGCTTTAACCCCATTGTTTTTGCCATTTTGGGCCCTCCTCCTTCTGAATAGTGTGGATTGGTGCTGGATCCTGTTTAGACTGGTAGGATTCCCAGTGAATTCCATGAGGGGTATTTTCACCATTTAGACGGGCCCCTAGTATTGATGTCAGGCTGACTGGAGGATAATTATTTGGGTCTTCTTCCCCCCCCCTCCTTTTTAAAGATGGGGACAACATTTGCCCTCCTCCAGTTTCTGGGACCTCTTCTGTTCTCCAGGATTTCTCAGAGATTATTGCCAGTGGTTTTGAGATTACTTCTGCCAGTTCTTTTGGTACCCTTAGATGTAGTACATCTGGCCCTAGAGACTTGAACTCCTTTATACTGGCCAGGTATTCCTGAACTACCTCTTTACCTATTCTATGCTGCATTTCCCTGACTGCATCATCTGCTCCATTTTCCCCAGGCTGAGCACTGCTCTCCTTTTGGGAGAAGACTGAAGCAAAGACGTCATTGAGTAGCTCTGCCTTTTCTCTGTCCCCTGTTAGCATTTTGCCATCTTCTCCATGCCATCTTTTCCCGTTGGCTCAGGAAAATGTGAAACGAAGCTGATATTGGTACTGGAACATGATCTCAATGTTGATCATATTCTGCAGGGCTACTATTGAGCAAGAAACTGGCACACCATTGCTAATTATACACTTAATCCAACCCTCACAGTTTGATCCTTAACCCTGTTCATTTGCAGGCCAACCCAGAGAGGTGTATCATTATGAGCTTTATTTTTATAATTAGGAAATTGAAAGATGAAGCAATGCGGCTAAGTCTTGTGCACACTGATTCAGAAGTAAGTTCCATTGAGTTCAGTGGGGTTTTCTTAGAAACAAGAGTGTACAGGATTACAGCCTTTTGGAGTCATGAACATACAGTGTTGAGAAAGTTTGTGAAACCTTATCACATACAGTTGTCCCTTCACATTTGCTGGGGCTTGGTTCCAGGACCCCCTGTGAATACCCAAATCCGTGAATACTCAAGTCCCATTATATGCAATGGCATAGCAAAATGGTGTCCCTTATATAAGATGGCAAAATCAAGGTTTGCTTTTTGGCTTATTTTTTAAAAAGAATATTTTCAAGCCATGAATACTTAAATCCATGAATGCCAAATCCGTGAATATGGAAGGACAACTGTATTTCTATCCTAAAAAGCTATTAGAGCTTAATCCTAAGCAAAAACAACGAAACAAAACAAAAACCACAACAACAGATAAGTAGATGAAACAAATGACACACATGTTATCAACATGTATTTATCCACACTAATTCAGCAGTCTATATCCCTGATTGAGCCCAACAGAGCTTTAAGATTGGCTGGAGAAGCCCTTCTCTCTGTCTCACCACCTCTTCTGGCTTGTTTGGTGGGGACAAGGAACAAGGGCTTCTCAGTGGCTGCCCCCAGATTTTGGAAATCCCTCCCCAAAGAGGCCAGGATGGCCCCATCTTTACTTTCCTTCCGCTGCAAAATATTTTTGTGCCACCAAGGTTTTTACAAAATGACAAGGGCTGGTCTTTTAAGGCTGTGTGGTATGGTTTTTATGATTGTTTTATACAGCTATATACGCACAATCCTAAATATAGTCTGGAATGACTATGTGACGAATGTTGCTGTGCTTGAGCAAGCAGGGATCACCAGCATTGAGGTCATGATGTTGAGAGCACAGCTGCGCTTGGCAGGGCATGTTTCTAGGATGGAGGACCATCGCCTCCCAAAAATAGTACTCTACGGTGAACTCGCCACGGGTCAGCATAAGAGGGGCACTCCAAAAAGGTGATACAATGATTCCCTGAAACAACATCTCAGGCTCGGCCAAATTGATCACCAACAATGGTCCATCGGGAGGCATGGAGATGCACTATCCACAATGCTGCAGCTTTATTTGAGAACTCACACCAAACAAGTCTTGAAGAGAAACGACAACACAGAAAGAATCACAACCCGGAAACATCACTCAAGGAGACCTTCTGCTGTGCTTTCTGTAACCGGACTTGTTTATCTCGGATTGGCCTTTTTAGTCATCAGCGCGCTTGCAGAAAGCGTGGGATGAGTCCTTCCTGAATCTTCGTTAGCGAAGAAAAGCCAGAGAGATACAGTTAATAATAATAATAATAATAATAATAATAATAATATCAATGTGTGGAAAGTATGCAAACTTGTAGATTCAGTACCTGGTGAAACCCCTCTTGAACAGCAATGACCTCAAACTAAGTATTTCCTGTAACTGTTGGTCAGTCTGCCTTATATTGGGTGAGGAATTTTTCCCATTCCTTATTAGAGAACTCCAACTCAGTAACATTTGAAGACTTCCTTGCATGCACAGCTCACTTCTGGTCCTGCCACAACATTTTTATGGGGTTTAGGTCCAGACTTTGACTAGGCTATTCTAAAACATGGAATGTCTTCTTCCACAGCCATCCTTTGGTAGATTTGTATGTACATTTTGGATGGCTGTCATGTTCTATGACCCAATTTCAGTTCAGCTTTAGCTATCAAGCCAATGACCTTTAATTGTCCTGGAATCTTCGTGGTTTCATGATTGTGTCACTAATTCATGGTTTTGTCACTGAGGGCAAACCAACCAAGTCCTGAGGTAACAAAGCAATCCCAAACCATTGCATCACCATGCTTGAACACTGAAATGAGGTTCTTGTGTTTGAACTCATTGGTTTTCCCCCCTCACCAAACATATCTCAATTTCTAATTGAGACCAAAAAGTTCTACCATTGACTTGTCTGTTCAAAATGCATTGTTCCAGGAATCTTGTGGGTAATCCATAAGATCTTTAGAAAACTTCAGATGGGCAGCAGTTTTTTTGTTTTGTTTTTTAAAGAGGAGTACAGTAGTTTCTTCCTGGCTATCCTCCCTTGAACACTAGCCTGGTTCAGTTATGAACACTCACGTTAGCCAAGGTGAGAGTGGTTCATTTGATGATGCACTAGATTTTGGTCAGACAAAGGCTCCTGGGTAGATCAAATGTGGTCTGGAGCCTTTATTTGTAGACCGTTTATCTGACAGTGGATAGGTGGAGCTCCAAATCATTAGAAATGGTTTTGTACCCTTTCTAGACTGATGTGCAGTGATAATATGGCATGATGTGTTTCCACAGAGATGTATGGTGAAGACCAAACTCACAAAGTTTCTGACCCTTTTATAGGATGGGGTGCCAGATCCATCCCTGCAAACCAATTTAATTAGTTAAGCACCTGTTTCTAATTCATCACTTCAATTAACCAAGGCTTCATTTAGGACTTTATCAGACGCTGCCCTTAGAGCGTTCTTTTCCCAACATAAAAAACAAAACAAAAAAAGAACGCCCCCCCCTTACCTCCATTCCCAGCAATGGCAGCTCCGGCAATAAAGAGGAAGTGAACAGAGCCCCATTCACTTCCTCACTTGAAATCCCACGAGACTTGGTTGCACAGGAAATTCAAAATTAAAAACAAAAATAAAGCATTTAAAGTTGAAAAAAGTACACACACACACACTTTAAAAGACCCAAGTAACCCAGGGAGAGTAATAAAAACAGCAAAACTTACCTGGATGTCCCGATCTCACTCGGAAGTGTTCACGCTGGACTGGCCATTGTCAGGGTAAGTATGAGAGGTAAATGGCCCAAGGTTTTGCACACCGGCAATGCCGGCACATTTGGGCTGTTTTTAACTGCGAAAGGATGACTTCGTCTGATCCGCGCAGCATTTCTCAGTGATGTGGCATTGTTATCACACTGTATTTTGAGTGCCTGCTAAAGTCCTTACTTCTGCACCTACCCTGACTCCTATGTGCTCACTGGTCGCCTAATTTATACATAGCTTTATTTCACAAGACACTGAACTGGTTAATATAAACCCTATCAAATATTGTTTTAAAAGCCCAGGTTTGATTTACAAAGATGATTGTGGTAAGAATATGGAATTTCCAAAATTACCATTAGAGTTCACAAACTTTTTCTTTTTGCTGTAGATTTCTGAAGTTTGATGTATCTTTCATACTTTTGGGATGCTATTGCTTATTGATCATTATATGTAACTTGTGGGACCCTATTTTATGACTATGCATACCTTGCTTTATACTTTTATGTCTCATCGCCTTGTGTTTTTACCTCCAAAGGAAACCTTAAAAATTAAATAAATACACAGATAATGTATTGGTTATCTTGCTTTTCCACTTACAAGTTGAAGGTTTCATACATGGTTGTTGTTTTTTTACTTCCCTTTATCTTCATAACAACCCTGTGAAGTAGGTCAGGCTAAGAGAGAGTGTGACTGGCTCAAAATGAAAATCTTTTGGGCAACTGGAGACTTCAGACTTTTTCAGACAGGGCCAAATGCCCCATTCCTGCCCTGCAAGCCCCAATCCCGTTCCTGCCACGGAATAAAGGGAAAATGTTCAAACACTTACCTTAATTCCGTGGCAGGAACACCGTCTCTTTCCCCTCACCGTCAATTGTAAATGCAGCCATTGTAAGGCTGCTTTTACGACCGGCAACTGAAATCCTGCTCATTCTTGTGAGAGAACGGCCACGTGGGAATTTTAAAAATAACCCCCCCAGCTGTCAAAATAGCACAACAAGCACCAAAAAACATTAAAAAAAAACCCAAGTAACCTGGGGAGGAGGGGAAGAGTGCCACTTACCTGGGTGTCCCAATCTGTGCCCGGAAGTGTCCAGAACAGACCTCCCCCCACCCACAGCTGTCATCGTAGGAGAGGAACAGGACACCTTTCAGACCGCCCTGATTCCATTACAGAAACGGAACAGGTGGTCCAAAAACTATGTTTCTCTGTGATGAAAATATCACGGGGAAATCCGGAATGAGGATGGGGGAGGCACAGAAAAGGGTCAAAGTCTTCTGAAAGGAAGACTTTTTCCTGACCCTATTCCATGTCTCCAATGGAATAAAAAGCCCATCTGAAAATGTCCTTAAACATGGATCTCTCAAATCACAGTCTAACATTCTAATGACCCACTGGCTCTTTAAATACCTGTTCTTAGGCCATTAATGGTAGGTTAGGAGAGAAGCACTTAGCAAGGCAACTTTAGTAAATGCATCTTGATTCATTTTTACCTCCAAAAAAGTCCCTGATTTTTCTCACAGTCTAATTTTTATATGGTTTACAGCTTTTGTTGTGCTAGCCACCATTGCGGTCCTACCCCTTGCCAGGAGTGGCCATCCCATTATTTTTATATCAGTTTTGAATCATTTTATAATTGTTTTTCTTGTAATTTGACACTATAAAACAATTCACAAGAAAAGCAGTTCCAACTAAATATTAGGGTGAATTTCCTGATAAGAGCTGTTTGACAGTGGAAGAGAGTATCTTGGAAGGTGGGGGCCTTTTGTTGGTGTTATCAGTACGCTGATGACACCCAGATATATTTCTCCATGCCTTGGTCTTCAGCTCTGACTTCAAATGGTATCTCTTCTCTTAATGATTGCCTTAGGGCAATTATGGACAGGATGAGGAAAAACAAATTGAAGCTGAATCCAGATAAAATGGAGGTACTCATGGTAACAGCCCCAAACCCAGGCATTGGGATACAATCTCCAGTCCTGGATGGGATCACGCTCTCCTCCAAGGACAATGTTCACTGTCTGGGGGTGCTCCTGGACCCGTCACTCCAGATGATGAATCAGGTAAATGCGATGGTCAGGAGTGCCTGTTATCAGCTTCGGCTGATATGCCAGCTGCACCCTTTCCTGGAAGTTGGGGATCTTGAGGCTGTGGTACATGCTTTGGTAACCTCCCGTCTCGATTTCTGTAATGCACTCTACAGGGGGCTACCCTCGTGCTTGGTCCGGAAACTTCAACTAGTACAGAATATGGCAGCCAGACTGGTCTCCAGTACATCCAGAAGAGACCGTATAACACTGATCTTAAGATCACTCCACTGGCTGCCTATTAGTTTCCGGGCCCAGTACAAGGTGTTGGTTATCACCTTGAAAGCCCTAAATGGCTTGGGTCCAACCTATCTTCAGGACTGCCTCCTTCCATATAATCCTCCCCATATACTCAGGTCCTCTGGGAGGAATTTGCTACAACCTTTAAAAACAAAGCTTTTTTTCAACCTCCCGGAAGGCCTTTTCAGCTATTGCTCACAGATTATGGAACGTCATATCATCACCCTAAATAGGTTTTAAAAAGGTCTTAAGACGGATCTCTTTCAGCAGGCCTTTCCTGAATGGATACCCAGCCATAAAAAAAAGAAAAAAAAAAGAAAATTTAGCTTGTCCCGACCTCGCTATGGCCACTGTCCATTGTTTATTTTTATTTCTTTTGTATTTTTTAAAAATTATGTTTTAATTCCAGAATTATTTAATCGTATTTTAAGTGGGAGTGGGATTGAGGGTCCGGGATGTATATTTTAATTGTTGTAAGCCACCCCGATTGCATTTCGTAGAGGGGCGGGATATAAATAAATAAATTATTATTATTATTACCTTCCAGGATAGTCTCTTCTGTTGTCACAGAGGCTGGATGGTACCTGTCAGGGACAGCAATCGCTTTAGTTGTGGACTCCAGCACTGTCAGGAGGGCTGATGACTCAGAGGCCCTTCCAGTTCTCTGATAACCTAAACCACTTTGGCTGAAAGATAGTCTACCATATGTATTACATGCACACATACAGGTATACTCTCTGCAGCAGAGGGTAATGTAGCTTTTGATAATAAAAACAGTAAACATAGTAAAAATAAAGATAATATTTTATTTTGTCTATAACAGGTTTTCTCTGAAACCTGCCATACCATCATTGTAGTGCAATTTTTCTTGGGATACTCAAAACCATAGCTAGATTTTCTTAAAATTGGACTTTTCTATACAGGTGCTCTTCAGGAGCCCCAAGGCCAAAAGGCACTATTATGTTGTCGTGTGCCTTCAAGTCGTTTCTGACTTACAGGGACCCAAAGGCAAACCTATCATGGGATTTTCTTGGCAAGATTTGTTCAGAGGGGGTTTACCTTTGCCTTCCTCTGAAGCTGAGAGAGTGTGACTTGCCCAAGGTCACCCAGTTGGTTTCTATGGCTGAGCAGGGATTCCAGAGTTGTAGTCCAACACTCAAAGCACTATACCAAGAGGCACTATGGCTGGCTTTAAAATTTCACCAAGAAAAGAATGATCACTCACATCTTGCACTCAAAGCACCTGGCAAAACCTCTCATTATTGCTACTGTTTGTTGCTATAGTCTTTCTGACAACAGCCCTCCAAAAGAAAGTGTGGATTTTCCTGTCACCTAAGACTAGGTACACGAGGTCTGTCTATTAAATAACGAGACTGATACAATAACCCATCTTTATTTATATGGATTACAATTCTAATGCTTGTACTCTTCCATATACAGTTGTCCATTCACATTCGCGGGGATTAGGTTCCCCAGACCCCCACGAATGTGAAAAATCCACGAGTAATGATTGCCCTCCCCCGCCAAAGCGACCATGGGGCCTCAGGAGGCCCCATAGTCGCTTTCTCCGGACTCCCCAGTCCCTTCCTAGGCCTTCACGGGGCCTTAGGAGACCCTCCTGAGGCCCCGTGGATGCCTCCCCGGCCCTCTCCCTCCCTTCCAGGGCCTTCATGGGGCCTCCGGAGGGTCTCCGAAGGCCCCGTGGAGGCCTACCCGCTCCCTCCCAGGGCCTTCATGGGGCCTCCGGAGGGTCTCCGAAGGCCCCGTGGAGGCCTACCCAGCTCTCCCCCCTCCCTCCCCGGGCCTTCACGGGGCCTCCGGAGGCCCCGTGTCGCAGTTCTGGGAGGGTGGGGGGGCCTCCCAAAACCGCGAATATCCAAAACCGCGAATGCTGAGTTCACAAATGTAGAGGGGCAACTGTACTCCTGGTTCACACTCACACACCAATGTAGTCTTGTTTTCCACTGTTTGAAAGCGCAGAGCAGATCAGTTTCTGTCAGCTGGTTCAACCCATCTGCCATTTTCTTCTTTACTGCATCAACTGACTCAAAACATGTTCCTTTAAGCACCGATTTCACTTTAGGGAAAAGAAAAAAGTGGCACGGTGCCAAATCTGGCAAATATGGAGGATGTTCAAGTATAGTAATGCGTTTATCGGCCAAAAACTGCTTCACAGGAGGTGCTGTGTTAGCAGGTGCATTGCACTGATGAAGAATGAAATCATTTTCCCACAGTTCTGGCCTTGTTTTTTTCCAGCACACAACACAGCTGCTTTAAACAACAACTGACAATTAACCGAATGGCCAAGGCTGCTGATGTTTGTCATGCAGGTTCAGACATCTTCAAGGTCATCACTCAAGCATTCACAATCAGTTCTCCCTGATTTGTCGAAACCCAGTCTCATTATTTAATAGACAGACCTTGTATACAGGTAGCTAGTTTTAACTATGTAGTGTATTGGGAGACGGAATCAAAAGCTCCTGGGTCTACTGTTTTGCAAGTAAGATGCAGTGTGTGTATTTTTGGCTCCCACCAGAAAACCCAGAACCTCGCAGCTAATAGAAACTGTTAGAAAAATAAACAGTTAAAAGGCAGGTTTTCATGAGGTCCTCTGGCCATTTCAGATGTGCTCCCTGGTATGCTAAATTGTCCATTCATATGCATTACCCTCAGTAATTAATAGTATAACTATTTTTAAGTGGAGATACACTTTCACAGCTCTCCACTAAGTGGAGATACGCTTTTCGCAGATGTCAATCAATGAACTCTGCAGTGGTTCAGGTGCCAATGGATCCCTATGGAAGAAAGAGTTTGCCCATGTGGATCTAATATAGTTGAAGATTTAAATCATTACCTGCTTGTATGCCCAATCTATAAAGATGTAAGTATTGCCCTGTTTAAAGACCTAGGTCTTATATTTAATAGGCTTGATTCATATTTGATTACATTTTTATTGGGGGATACTACACCATACATTTTTTGAAAAAACAGCCTGTCTTGCTTTTAAAGCATCAATTTTAAGGAGGAAATTTTGTAATGATGACGATCAGGGTCTAAGCTATGATTGAATAGAGTTTATAGAATGATGCTTTTGGATGCTTTTAGTTTTGTAAGGCAATTTTATGCATTTATAATGTATGTGATCATTTTGTTTTATTTGAATATGTGTTGTAATGGCTCCGGCTACACAAATAAAACTTCTTGTTGTCATTGTTGTTCTTTGGCCATTCCAGCCAAACCTGATGCATCATTTAGGATCTCCCCTTCTCCTATTTTGTGTATGTGTGTGTGTAAAAAAAAATGTGATGCCCCAATTGGGACTGGCACTGTGGCTTAAGGCTTCCCTTTCCTCTCCTTTTCCCCACTTAAAACAGCAACAACAACACCCCCCACTGCTGTGTGCCTCCTTTCTATGCATCCTTTTAAGTGCCCTGCGTGGATCAGTGGCTTCAAAGCTGGCACGTCCTCCCAGAAAGACAATGGAGAGTTCCTTCTTCTCAAGATCTGACTCATGGCCCAAGCTCGGAAAATCTTTCCCAGCGCCAAGACACAGCCCTGGGATGCACGAAGCAATCTGGAGCCGGGCAGAACCCAGCCTGCGCTTCACACGCCTCCCTGCCTGCCTAAGATAGGATTTTAGTGCCAGGGCTCAGGGGCTGGAGGGGAGGAGGCGAGATCAGACCTAAAAAATAAAAAGTCAAAAGCTGGACTCCTGGTGCTTAGGCTCCACTAGAGCAGGCCCATTCCATAAGGAATTGTTCAAAGGGAAGGCAGATCCCACTCGTCTGACTGCCGTGACAGACTCCGGGACGCCGTGTCTCTGAGCATGGCCAGAGTGCCGTCCCAACTCACCGCCGAGCAACCACAGCCACGACACAGATGTGGCCCCTGGGCTTAAAGACAGGGAGGGGATGGGGAGAGAGGGGGCAGGGCCGGTTTAAGGAATTGGGGGGGGGGCTACAATGCTTTATTGGGGGGGATATGTTTATCCCAGGTCACTGTAACCTAACTCAACCTAAGCTATTCACAGTGCAGTATATTCAGATTATTACTAATAATGTTTTTTTTCCCAGGAGGAGGGTTACTATGGGTACCCCTGCAATGCTTTATTTGGGGGGGGGCGCTATATGTTTATCTCAGGTCAATGTAACCTGAGGATACATACAGTGCAGAATATTCAGATTATTATTAATAATGTTTTTGCAGGAAGAGAGTTACTATGGGCCCCCTGCAATGCTTTATTTGGAGGGGCCTATATGTTTATCCCAGGTCACTGTCACCTAACTCTACCTAAACTATTCACAGTACAGGATATTCAGATTATTACTAATAATGATTTTGCAGGAGGAGGGTTACTGGGGGGGCACAATGATGCCCCCCCTGCAGCTGCAGGTGTTGCAGGGCCCTTAAACTGGCCCTGAGAGGGGGCAAAGTTGAACCCCAGTGTGTGCAGGGGGGGACTAATTTCTGAGTCCCCCCCACACCCGCTGGCCCTTGAGGCGCAGCCCACTGCCTGCAGCCAGGCAGGAGCGGAGCCAATTGGGGGGGGACACAATGAGGGGGGCCAAGAGGGCTCTAGCCTGGGGGCCCGAGGATGAGGAGGAGGGCCTAATATGAGTGTACATTTTTATTATGTAAAAACATCTTGGTTAGGTTTTTATATATATATATATATATATATATATAATGTATTATTTATTAATTAATTTAATGCATTAGTTAAATTATTAATTTAATTTTATATATATATATACAGTTGTCCCTCCACATTCACGGATTTGACATTCACGGATTTGAGTATTCACGGCTTGAAAATATTCTTTAAAAAATAATAATCCTAATAGCAAACCTTGATTTTGCCATCTTATATAAAGGACACCATTTTGCTATGCCATTGCATATAATGGGACTTGAATATTCACGGATTTGTGTATTCACGGTGGGTCCTGGAACCTAACCCCAGCGAATGTGAAGGGACAACTGTATATATATTATATATATATATATATATATATATATATATAGAGAGAGAGAGAGAGAGAGAGAGAGAGATTACTTTGGGGTCATCCCTTATTTGAATGTTTCTCCTAAACCCTGTAGAGCAGTGGCTCTTCACCTTTTCTTTAAATATCTTTTGCCACAGAGCCCCAAGACTTCCCTCAAGATTTAAAACCCTTATTATTGTTGTTGTTATGATGATGATGATTTACAACGACACCCTCCATTAAACCTTCCTTCAGAGGTACAGGAGAGGGAGGGAAGCCTTCTCTCCTGCTTCTTCCTGCAAGTTTGTGGCTGGAGCGGATGGCATGGCAATGCGCAGGCCAAGCCAGCCAGCCTTGGCTCCTGTCCTGTGGCCACAAACACTGCAGGGCGGGGGTGGCTGGGTGGGTGTCCCGGGACCTCAGGTTCAGAGCCACTGCCGTAGACCATCTGGCAGCCTTAGCAGTAGAGGTGGGGGGGGGGAAGATCCTTTTCAGGTGGGGGGGTGCGGAGAGAGGGGGGCTGGGGAGGGCTGGGCCGGTCACGTTTGGCCAGCCACGGGGGCTGGGGGGCGGGAGGAGGGGGCCGGCGCCTCGTCCAACACGTGAGGCTCATGTGACGCTGGCCCGGAGGTTGAGCGGGGAGAGGAAGCGAGAAGGGGCCGGGCTCTCCCTCCCTCCCTCCCTCCTCCGGTAGCAGCCGCCGCCGCCGCCAGACGTGCCTGGAGTCACAGGGCGGAACACGTCGCTCCCGTCCACCCACTCGCTCCCATTTAACCCCACCGGCAGCGCGCCTGGACTCCTCAGCTGGTGGCTCCTGTCGCCCAGCACCGCCTTCGCTGCCAAGCGCAAGAGACGCCGCAGAGCCGCAGCCACCGCGGTCCCTGGGCGCAGCTGCTCTCCAGCCCGACTTGGAGGGGAGTCTTCGTCTCAGCCACCATCCAGGGGACCCCTCCGTTGCCAGGGTGGGAGAGCGAGAAAGAAAGAAAGAAAGAGGGGAAAAGAAGAGCTCTCAGGGCTTCTTCCTGCCAGCTTGTGACTCCCCCAAGAAAGAGTGAAGAAAAAAGAAAGCCCGGTCGAGGATGGAAAGGATCCCCAGTGCCCAGCCTCCTCCTCCTCCTCCTCCACCCCCTTGCCTGGGCAAACTGGCCACCCTAGAGAGCAACGAGATGCCAGGGTAAGATCACAACGACCAAGGTCGTCTTCTATGCCAGGGGCGGTGAGATTTGGGAGTCAATCACTTTCCAAGCCAGTCTGGTCCACTGGATTTGGAGGGTGGCCTCCAGAGCTTCCCTTGGATGGCATCTGTTCTTTCAGTGGGTTTGTGTGGGTGTGTGGGATGGGGAGTTGTTGCCTTCTTGGGTGATTCTTACAAGTAATAGACCTCTTTTTCTTTCTCCTTTTGGGTCATCAACAGGTTGGACTTTGCTCACGTGTATCAAGTTTATAAACCCAGACGAGGGTTAAAAAGAGGCGATGACAGTAAGGTAAAATGCAAACCATTCTTAAGACTTTTCTTCTTCGCCTCATGGGTGCTTAATTTGGGTCCAGTTTAAATTTAGGGTTCTGAGATTTAAAATAATTGTTCTGCAAATTTAGGATTCTGAGGCTAAAAAATTATTCTGCTATATATATATATATATATATATATATGAAGAAGCTTGCATTTTTTAAAGTGACTCCCCATAATTTGTTTTTTGGAAGATGTATGCATGGAGGAGCTGGGGCAGAGGATGTTAGATTTTTTTAAAGTATTATGCTAGTCAGTGGATTTGTTTTATCTCAGCCTAAATACTGCAACAAAAAATACCTTCATAGTTGCTGCATCAGGTACTTCTCTGGAGGTAATCCAAACACATCATTTTCTGCTATAAACTCTTGGTTTGGTAGTGGTGGGGATTTTCCTATTTGTCTAAGAAAATATTTCTATTTTTCTCCATTCTATCTGGACATGAACCAGTGTCTCTGTAGTGCTAAGAAATCATTTTTCATCCCAAGTGATGCAATTGTTATTATTTTTACCTGTTGACTTCCAGGAGACCTATAAATTACCCCACAGACTTATAGAAAAGAAAAGACGAGATAGGATTAATGAATGCATCGCCCAGCTGAAAGATCTTTTACCAGAACATCTCAAACTTACAGTAAGTGAAAATCTGGCCACTATCCAAAGACTTCTTCCTTCTGATTGGGGGAGTGTGTTGAGTTTGTGAGATTTTTTGTGCAGGTAAAGTTGCCATCTAGAGGTTTCCTGAAGCAGTGCAGATCTGAGTGGAGAGAGTTATGTCTGGGGGTAGGACTGCTGCCTTGAGCCTCTGGCTACGACTTGCTTTTCTTGCCAAGTTGATAAATTTCTCAAAAACATGCATGCCTGAATTGATGATGCAACAGGATGAGACAAAAGTTTTGTTAGGGAGAGTGAATTTGGTGTTGTCTCCCCCTTCTCCTCTGGTGTTCTGGTGTTGCTTGAGATTCAGTGACAGAGTTCTAAGTTATCTTAGGGCTTTACCGCACTCCGAAGAAAAGCGACAAGGGAGCAGGAGTGTTCCATCTTCTGCACTGCCTTACTGCATGACATCGTGGTTTTTTTCACTCTGGTCCTGTGGGGGCCTGGGGTAAAACTATTTGCTAACCAGAAAAACCTGTTAGCAAAAAGATACCGTTTTACCTCTGCCCCCCACAAGACTGGAATGAAAGAACGGCAGAAGGATGACAGCGTAATGCAGTAAGGCAGCGCAGGAAATGGAGTATTCCAGCTCCCTTGCCACTTTTCATCGGACCGCGGTAAGGCTGTAAGAAATCCAGTCTGTTTGGGCCATGGTACCATCCATATGTCCTGCTCTGCTCTTGTCAATAGTAAGGACTGTAATATATGCATATATAATGTGGTAATTCAGATTTCCTGAGTTCAGGAACAAGGTTTGCTCAGCCATTTTTTTTTTAGTTTTTTGAAAGGAAATTTTGCCTTCATCAGCTCTTTGGTTCCCTTGTTTGGCCGCAGTTAAGGAAAACCTTCTGTTGGATTCCTGTTTTATGATCAAGGTGCCAGCAGAAATAGCCAAAACAGATATGTAAAACATGGCTTTCTCTCCACCCTTTTTAAACAGAGCTAAGCATCCCTAGCAAGAGCAAGCGTGGCACAGTGCTTTGAGTGTTGGACTATGACTCTGGAGACCAGGGTTCAAATCCCCACTCAGCCATGGAAACCCACTGAGTGACCTTGGGCGAGTCACACATACTCAGCTTCAGAAAACATTGTGATAGATTCGCCTTAGGGTTGCCATAAGCTGGAAATGACTTAAAGGCACAACAACAGCAAAAGTGTCCCTAGCACTCTAGCTGACTGTTGCCTCTTATATCACCTTACTTTTATGAACTCTTTAAAAAAATGCAGGATAAGTGGATTTAAATAGCCAAGCTGAAATAAAAACAGATAAGATCAGATAAGCATTATGAGTATTTACCCTTGTTCCTGTCTTTATTGATCTCTTCATACTGCTTCCCCCAATATTATCCGAGCATTTAAGCACTGTTGTGATCAGGTTTCTTCAGCTGAGACTTGACCGAACTATTTTTTCTCCCTCCTCAGACATTGGGACACTTGGAAAAAGCCGTTGTTCTTGAACTTACCTTGAAGCATGTCAAAGCACTAACCAGTCTCATTGAACAACAGCAGCAGCAGATCATTGCTCTCCAGAAAGGTTTACATGCTGGTGAGTATAGGCTGATCACACTCTTTACATTACCCTAATGAGGAAAAGTCCTGATGATTAGAGTGGACCTTTATTTGGGGAGGAAAAAAAGGTATTTCTTTAAAAAGAATTGTTTTCTTTTGACCACTAATGTCTGCCAAATCCATTTCTGACAATCATACCCATGGAGGAGCAGTCTAATTTGGTTTCAGTGGAACTACTCTGGGATAAAATGTCTTTGATCCTTCCTCAGACCATTTTCTGAAGCAGGGGAGAAAAGTATTTAAAACCCTTGCATTGCCCTTTGATAGTGATCCTCTGTCCTTTTCGTTCAAAACTAGCTCTTTATTTGGAACATGATCAAGTTTTTTAAAGGCTGGGTCACCAAGTCCTGTATCACCTTCAGATCAAGAGGAGGTCTTCTGGTTAAGGAACTTTTTTCCCAGCATGGTGTTTCTGCAGCCAAGAAGCGTGAAATAGCTTCTGTAGCAATTAACTATCAATATAGTTATCCTCCTTCTCTGAAGACCTCCACAGAGTTTGGGTCTTCTGCTAGCCTTTATAGTTTGCAAAGAAAAGCCAAATTGAGCTGTTGTTGCATTCCAGTTCCCATCAGCCTGGCCATTGGTGGTATTATTCATATTTAACTAATTAATTAACTCGCAGCCTGAGAGAAGTTGTAATAGTTCATTTGGTGGTTCACAGCTTCCCTAGCCCTGCTTTGACATTAATCTCTTCCCAACCTCTCTGCTTCTTTGACAACGAAGTACTGACTATTCTGCATGTTTTTGCCCCATCGCCTAATATCCAGATCCTTCCTTCAATATTTCTGGTGGCAGTTTGTGAAAATGTAAAGCAAAGATGGGGAACATTTGGTTCTCCAGATATTTGTTGATGCAACCCCCTCCCCATGGAATCTGCTGGCTCAAGCTGATGGGAACTGCAGGTTACACACCCCAGCTTTGAAAAGACAATCCACATAATAGTGGTGATTCACACAGTAAGCACTTCTAGATATGACAGCTTCCAGCAGGGGATATGTGTCACATGGAGTTATTTGCTAAGGGGGTTCAATGGGGTCTGCAGAGCGACTTGGTGTGACACGTAGTTGCTGTGGTTGTCACAGCAACATCCAGAACTGCTTGCCTTGTGAATCTAGGAGTGAGTGATGTGGCTCCTATTAGACCATTTTTCCCAGCTGTTAAAGTTGACTTAACCTCTTTGAATTCCAAAGCAGTTTGAAGTCTTCTTGGGCACTTCAGCTCCTGTCCCAAAACATCTAACCAAATTCTAGAGGAGGATCCTAGTGTGAGTTCAGTTTTGTCTCATGCCTACCAATCTCAGTAGTTTCTTTCCTGATAAGAACCAGTGTGTTTGCATTACTTTTGATTGTTGGGTTTCAAAATCTCCTTTTAGAAATGAGCAGAGGTGGGCAAAGTGCAGCCCTCCAGATGTTGTTGGACTGCAGATCTCAACACTCCTCACTTTTGACTATGCTGGCAAAGGTTGGTGGGAGTTGCAATCTCATCTTGTCAGGAGGGCTAGAACTCCAGATGCCAACACAGTGGACATTTCCCACTGACTTCAGTGAAACTGGCATTTCACCTTTACAGGTTCAATAGTTACCCAGCCAAAGTCAGCCTTCTTTCTCAAGTATTAGTCCCCAAAATGTTGTTTTCACAAAATCTTAGGTTGTAGCCCTATGCCTGGACTAAGCTGCAATGATCACAAGTGGAACTGGCTGCTTCTGAACAATCATGAATAGGTTTGTGCTGCCCAGAGCTATATGATGTTTATAATGGCTGAAAGTCTTGTGTTACCTTTCAGACTAACAAGGTTTAATTGGCATATGTTTTTGTGGGCTGCAGAGGCAAGACAGCTACCCATCCCCACGCCTTCTGGAAATTGTTCTAACTACTGGTTAACCTTGTATTAAACTTTTCCAATATATTCAGCTCTTAACTTCCTTCTGCTGGTGTTTCCTCAGATGAGCTGCCACCAAGAAGCCTTGATTCTAGTCAGGAAGTATTTCGGTCTGGTTTCCAGATGTGTGCCAAAGAAGTTCTACAATACGTGGCCAAACACGAGAACATCAAGGAACTGAAGTCTTCCCAGCTCATCAGCCACCTACACAGAGTGGCCTCTGATGTTCTGCAGGCTGGCATTGGCAGAAAACCAGGAGATGCTGCTCCTAAACTCATGGACCTGGAGGAAAAGTCTGGTTCTCTGACCAAAGCTGCTGAGGTTCACGGGAAAAATTGTGTGCCTGTGATTCAGAGGACTTTTGCCCACTCCAGTGGCGAGCAGAGTGGTAGTGACACAGACACAGACAGTGGATATGGGGGAGAACTAGAAAAAAATGACTCCAAGTCTGACATGCAGTATTTTAAAAAGGACTCTGAACTCAAGTATGCTGTCCAAGACAGAATCAGTTCTATCAAGCAAGAGAGTGAGGACCCACCCGCCAAAAGGACCAGGATGGAAATGTCAGAGGATGAAGACCACTTCAGCAGTGATATGCTTGGCTCTTCTTCCACTGGTTTCTTGGGTTCCCATCCCCACCAGCCACCTCTGTGCCTGCCTTTCTATTTGATTCCACCCTCAGCAACAGCCTACCTGCCTATGCTGGAAAAGTGTTGGTACCCGGCCTCTGTACCTGTCTTGTATCCCAGCCTCCCAGCTTCAACTGCAGCACTTTCAGGGCTAATGAGCCCAGAGAAAATGTCTTCTCCTTTACTAGTGCCTCAGCGGCTCCCTTCTCCAGGACCATCTCATTCCCCCATGGACTCTACTGCTCTCCTTCAAGCTTTGAAGCAGATGTCTCCTTTGAACTTGGAAACCAAAGACTAAACATGAAATGACTTTCTCTTGTGATGTTCTTTTTTCCTTCTGACTTGGATTAGCGTGAGATTATTTCAGGGTCTCTCCCAACATCCCCAAACTGGCTGAATTGAGAAGTGGGGAAGATGGCTGGTTATTTATGTCTTGGGTCCTCATAAAGTCATCCTTCACTTTGGCTTCCCAAGAAATTTAGGAAAGGCCTTACAATTGCACCTAAGTTAGTGAAGCTAAAGAGAGGGTTGGGGTTTTTTTTAATTTAATTTTTTTTTAAGTGCTTTGTACTTTTTGCCATCTACAGTATGACACCTGACTTAGTAAGTTGGCTAGGAATATGTTTCAAAGCTGTGAAAGTAAAGTAAACATGAGGCAGATTTAGTATCTATGAATATAAAAATGTGGTACTTCTGATGACTTTTCAAAGTAATGCCTAGAGAGCCAAGAGTGTGAGTCAAAGAGTGTGGCTTCCCCATCTTGGTGCTGCCAATATTTGAAATCTCTTACTGAAAACACATACAGATATGCACACATGCACACACACAGCAGAGCTAGATATTGAAGCATTGTTAATTAATTCTGCAGTCACAGGTTGGTAAAGCACTGTAAATAATTTGGGGAGAATTTGAGTCTGGTTTCTCATCACATTTCTACTGATTGCACATAGATTTTCTTTGAAATGCTGCATAAAAATTTTATGTAGCTTGAGTTGCTAGGAAGAAACTTGTTGTGGGGAGGGCATTCTATGGGTGTAGCCCATGTATCTCTGTCCCTTGCACTGGGCGTTGCTTCCCATAGCTGCTAGAGAGGAACTTCTTCTGAGGAAAGCAGAATGTTGAAAGAGATTCTGGCCGAGATAGCAGCTTTGACTAGTACAAAATGGTATCAGATGGGTAAACTGGGAATGGCCTGCCGCTAAATCTTTGCCCCCTGTTGTTACCATCTCTGAAGACATTCAACCTGTTTTCTGTTATGTAACAGGGTTTCACATCCACAGCTGGGTGTGCAGTTTTCTTATTCCAGATACCTATGGAAACTGCTGTCTCAACTGAAAGCAGAATATTTGTTAAATTGCCACAGTTAAGACCTTAGATAGCTCTCAAAGAGTCAGTGGCAGCACATGGCAAGACAAAGCAAGTGTCTGAGGCCACTGAATATTAGGGAACCCAGGGCAATCCCTAAATTACTGTTCCTTCCCTGAAGCTCAAGATATTTGAGTGTAGACCACATAGCACTTCTGCACCAGCAAAGCAGGAGGTAGTGATCTTGCTCTGGCACAGACTGGGTGCAGTGGGTGAGGGAAGACATCTAAAAAGTCAGAATAACACTCCTGCCTTTAATAACCTCATTTCTGGTTTAAACTCAAGCACTTTCCCCCTAAAAAATTGGAGGCAGAAAAGTGGAGATTGGGGCTTGGAGCAATTTCTTTTCATTACTTCCTGCTGAGGCTAGTCCCTGAAAATGGATTAAGGATTGACATGGGGACAGTGTAAGCAATGTTTTCTTGGTGAGAGCAAATGGACCTCCTTGCCAGTTGGCAGGGATCCAGCTGCCAATTAATGAGCTCTCATTATGGAGACCAGATCTGTTTGGGGGTTTCATAATCCTGCAGCTAAATGTTAAAAAACCCTGCAGTCTGATTGTCTAGCATGGCTGGTTTGCTCAATTGAGTGCCAGATTCACTGCTAGAGTGTGGCAATGGAAAGGTATGCGCCTTTTCATGGGATAGCTTGTGTTGATGATTATAGACCACAGCACCAAGGAATATGAGCAGCTGTCACCTGGAAGAAGCCTCCATATCTACCTTAGACTGAGCACATTCTGCACTGATAAGTACTGCATCTGATTTTGGCTATTTAACTGTCAAACAGTGGTGTCATCTAGTAGTTTTGCGAAATTCATAGAGCAATTGTCCTATGATCATTCATTGCGCTATTGCACCAACTCCTAGAATGCACTATGCTCGATTGCAGATTGTGTTTGACCATTTATTTTACTGATGGTTTTAAAAATACATTTTTTGTACACAGTTGTTGCCTTTATTTGTAAAATCTGTTTTAAATATAAATGTGTACATATAAATATATGGATATGTAAAATAAAATGTTTCAAAAGTCTATTATTCGTAAAACTACTTGAGTATAAAGAAAGTGGGAAATATGAATGTATTCCTGTTTCTTTTTAACGAGGAGAATATTTTGTTCTTCCTCTTGGGAGAAGTAGAGTGTTTATATTTTTGGAACCTTCTTGAAGGTGGGGATATTGTAAATATTTTTATCAGAATAAATGTTAAGTAGTTGTTTTAAAAAAATAATAAAATTATTTTCCTGTGGAATGTGAGTATAGTTTTTCTTTGTGTTTGAGGGACTTCCTAATTGTGATACACTCGGGTTCAGTTCCAGGACACACACACACACACATGTGGATACCAAAATCTGTGGGTGCTCAAGTCCCATTATATCCACTGGCATAGTAAAATGGTTTCCCTTCTATAAAATGGCAAAATCAAGGATTGTTTTGGGGATTTTTTTGGGGGGGGGGATATTTTCAAGCTGTGGATGGTTGAATCCATGGATACAGAGAGCCAACTGTAGCTGCATATTATAGTAATAGTAATTATTATATTATCAGCCACACCCAAGTACTGATGCTGCAGAGAAATAGAGAGGGAACCTGATCCAGAATCCAAATTAAAGTGGAATTCTTGAATGGAAGTTGATTTTGCCTTAATTGAGTTCAACAGGACAAAACAGCAGCTGGTAAAACAGGCCATCAGAGTCCAATTTCTGGCAGAAAGGGATCCCATCTGCTGAGTCTGGTCCTGATTTTAGGGCGGCCATGTGTCCTTTACAAAATAAATCTATTCAAAGGTGTCCTTGTTTTGAAGCCTTGTCTAGTCCAAGTCCCATCTGTAAAGATGAAGCACTGTAAGAAAGGAGAGCAAAGTCCTTGAAGTATCCCATCCACAGTTAACAGGTTAGCATCTGGTTGGCAGACTGAACAAGCACACAGGTCATTTGCAGGTCAAAGTCTTCCTTGCCATGGTGAGGTGTATGCTTGGTCCAATAATCATCTTTCTAAAGGTGCATCTATACATATAGCTGAGCAAATCTGATGCAGGTCTGTATGATGTAATGTCCTCTGATGATGTATAAGGAGCTGACCTTTAGCTTTGGGCCACCTGTACCCACCAAGGAAGGGGTCTGATTAACAGCAGGAAAGGCCATAATCTTCATCTTGAGGATAATTTGGGCTAAAAGCTTCTTGAAATGTGAACAGAGCAAGAAAGGCCCTGCATCCCTCCTGCCAAAGACTTTAGAGCCCCTCAGTTGCTGCCGGACAGGCTTCTGCAAGCCCAGCAGTCATTGAAACTGAGTCATAGGCTGCCCATGGGCTTTTTTGAAGCACCAGAGAACTGAAGACTGAGGTGACTGCTTGTCAGATTTAAAGCACTTGCACTTTTATATTTATTTTGTTACTTACAATATTCATAACCTACTTCCCCAAAAGATGTGTGCTACAATTCCAGAAGGATATGGACAAGCTGGAATGTGTCCAGAGGAGGGTGACCAAAATGTAGGAGGTCTGGAAGCCATGTCCTATGAGAAGCAGCTTAGGGAGCTGGGTATGTTTAGCCTGGGCAAGAGAAGGTCAAGAGGGTACATGATAACCATGTTTAAATATTTGAAGGGATGTCATACTGAGGGTGGGGCAAGCTTGTTTTCTGCTGCTTCAGAGACTAGGACACAGAGCAATGGGTTCAAACTACAGGAAAAGAGATTCCACCTAAACATTAGGAAGAGTTTCCTGACAGTAAGAGCTGTTTGGCAGTGGAATGCACTGCCTCAGAGTGTGGTGGAGTCTTCTTCTTTGGAGGTTTTTAAGCAGAGGCTGGATGGCCATCTGTCGGGAATGCTTTGATTGTTTATTCCTGCATGACAAGGGGTTGGACTGGATGGCCCTTGTGGCCTCTTCCAACTCAATGATTCTATGATTCTAAGGTTTACAACAGTTAAGAAAGAACTGCAGCAACAAAATAATATTAACATTAATTGCAATTATTATTACTTTTACCAACAGCTAGCAACTGAAGCTGAGTGGAGATGAGTAATTCTTATCTGCTCAGGCAGGAAGTTCCAGAGTCTTGGGCACTTGCTGTAAAGGTATTTTTTCACCCCCAGCTGTTTGAGTGATAGAAGAGACAGTTATCAGAGTCTATCAACTCAGTTTTTATTATTTAAATTTTATTATTATTTTATGGGGGAGGGTGGGGATTGGTGGGGCTTAGGGATTTTAGTCTGTATTGCTATATTTTAACTGTTGTAAGCAGCTCTGATTGTTTTTAACAGAGGCATGGAGTAAAAATAAATTTTATTATTATTATTTATTAGTTTCAGCTGGCACTAGAAGCAAAAGGAGACAAATGTATACACCTTTAATAGATGTGTAACAGAAAGCCAGCCAGCATGGTATGATGGTTTGAGCGTTGGACTGCAATGCTGGAGACCAAGCTTGGAATCCCTGCTCAGCCACAGAAATCCACTGGGTGACCTTGGACAAATCATACTCTCTCAGCCTCAGAGGAAGGCAAAGACAAACCCTCTCTGACAAATCTTGCCAAGAAAACCCCATGACAGTTCACCTTAGGGTAACCATAAGTTGCAAACTGCTTGAAGGTACACGACAACAGCAACATTACTGGTTATACGTTGTCATGCAGACTATACCTGCTGAATGAAATCCCACCTTCTGTACAAAGTATTAAAGGTCTATCTTCTTTTGCATTGTACTCACCAGTCTGCGTTAGGGTTTACAGGTAAAATAGGGGACAGGGTTCCTGTCACTTTATGGTTGTATAGAAAAGGGAATTTCAGCAGGTCTTGTTTCTTGTGAAAGAAACACCTTCTAAAATTGTCTCTTCAACCCAATGTGTTTCCTTTTCACTGGACATCCCTACTCTGCATTGATAAAGATACCAGTGTCTAGATAATCCCTTGAAGCATGCGGATCTTGGGTAAGCTTGCCTGGTCAGGACTACCTCAGACCCTGAGATCTCAGGGCCAATGCCTGAGATGTAATAATGTCAGAAGGGGTTGGTCCTGGTGTTGTGTTACAAGGATGGTGTTACAAGGGGAGATCCCTGGTAATGTCAATCTGACTGGGGTTTCTGAGAGATGCAGTTCAAAAAGTAACTTTTTCAAGATTTGATGTTCACAACACTGCATGCAGCTAAAACGTGTGTGTTAACAAATATTTTTTTTACTAATGCTAATCAGGTTTGTGTTCTCTCTAGACATCTTTTAGGACCTCCAAAGCAACTCTATGGTATGTTTTAACCAGAAGTCCATTATTTTCATAGGGTCCGGTATTATTCACAGTTTCAAGTATCTGCAATAAGTCTGGGAACTGAACCCCTGCAGCTACAGGGGTTCAACTGTATATACAGTTGCTCCTCCACACATGTGGGTTTAACTTTTGCAGATCTGATTATTGATGGGTTGTTTGCTGCCACCTCCACTGCTGTTCTATACCATTTTTAATAGGGACTGCAAGCCTTCTGAGACAGAGAGAGACTGAGACTATGGAGTTTTTCGGATGCAGAAAAATAATGCAAGCAGCCTCTCCAGCTTGTGAGGCTGCTGCGCTGCAAAGCGCCCCTTTCGTATGATGCTCGCCCCTGCCGGTACTGTTGTGGTATCGCAGGGAGAGTTGAGCGTCATATTTCGTTGATTTTTTACTCACGAAAGTTGATCGTGAGTAAAAATCAATGAAATATGATGCTCAACTCTCCCCGTGGTACCGCAACAGTACCGGCAGGGGCAAGCGTCATACAAAAGGGGCGCTTTGCAGCGCAGCAGCCTCACAAGCTGGAGAGGCTGCTTGTGTTATTTTTCTGTGTCCAAAAAAGTCCTGTGTGGCAAAGCTTGTATATCCCTAATAAAAATGATGAAGGGCAACAGCAGAGGCAGTGGAAAGCCCCGGCAGCCACCCACTTCAGTCTTACAAAGGAACCCCACCACCTCAAAGGAATCCAAGGTGGGTTGAATCCATGGATTGTACTATTTGTGTGTGCTACATATGGTTTGGGAGGCCTAGAGATATTCATTTTTTTCCCACTTTTGCAGGAGTCCTGAGCCCCTAGCCCCAGCAAATGTGGAAGGCCAACTGTATTCATAACTATGTCTGTGATATAGGATCTTGGCCAATGTTTATAGGCCCTTTGACTGTTGCTCCATAACAACCCATATATCTTTTCTGTTGCCAATGCTTCCCTTGCCTCCTTCTTACATTGCTGTTTTGAGGGTGACGTCTGCTGGTTCTTACTCCCTGTTTGCTAGGAAAGCAATAGATGGCAATACTTTTTTATTTCCTTCTAAACACCAGGTTAGGGTGGCAACAAGGGGAGTGGGAGACTGCTATCCTTGAGAAAGATAACGGATCTCCTTAGGTGTAACTCCATTACCCATGGCAAAGATGCTTTCAAATCATATATCCCAAAATCCTTATTAAAGGCACACTTCAGATTTCAGAATCATTACAAAAATAGTGGCACTCTCTGTTTCTTTCTCAATGTGTCTTGAATTCAGTGAGAAATGGCTTTTGAATTTAAACAGAGGCAGGGTTGGGCTGGGCTTGATATAGATGACAGGCACATGCATTGGCTTAAGGGGCAGCCAACTGCCTATTTCCCAGGTCACCAGATTCTCCCTTAGGCATTGCAACATGCTCCAACGTGCTGTCTGGGTGTAGTTGCTGTATATCTCTCTGAATAGAGCCATTCTGTACCAGATTCATCTAGGCTTGAGGTTCATGTGCTTTTTCATTCTCCCTTGAAAATGCTGGATCTGTTTTGTAAAGTTTGTGGTAAAAGTTAGACTACAAATTAGATTAAAAAGCTAAGGACTGGTTGTTGTGTTTCTTATCACCATAAAAAAAAGTCATCATATGCAAAAATAACAATAAAAAATAAAATATCCAAATGGCAGCCCTGCCATTGCTGATACTAGCCACAATCCAGTAAGCTGCCTGACTAGCAAGCTAGGCCTACTGGTGCTTTAGACATGTTTCTTGGGTAGCAGCTTCTGCCCCTATCCTACTACCGACTTCTTTTTGAAACTCTAATAGGAATCCGTTTGTGTCATGCTAGTGGTGATGGTTGAAGGGCTGTGTTTGGCTCTGCTTTTCTAAGAAGGGAAAAGTCAAAAGTCATGCTGACCATGCATGTGCCATTGGGTGTGCCTATGTAACTCCCTGAGTTATGGCCAACATGTTCCTCCCAGGGTTGGGGGGGGGGAGGGAGATTAGGCTTCCAGCAAATAATTAAACAACAACAACACCAGACTACATCAATCTTTCTTCTCCTCAAATCTACTTGAAATATTTCACATCTTTTAAATATTTATACTTACCTTGAAGTAAGCCTCACTGAACACAGTGGAACATACCTATGATTATATGCAGAACCACAGTTTTAGGAGATTATCAGATGCAAAAAACAAAAACAAAAAAACCAGGGAGGTCAGGAGGAGCACACCACTGTACCACTACAGGCTAGTGGTACTGCATGACGCCGTCCTCCTCTCGTCCTTCATTCGGTCTCTCTCTGTGCTGGAGGGACAAAAAAGGCACCACTTTTTATTGACAGAAACTTCCATCAATGAAAAGCGGCACCTTTTTCGCTCCTCCATCACGGAGAAAGCATAGAGGAAGGACAGGAGGAGAACGAGGCATGCGGTATTGACCACTGGAAGCAGGACAGTGGTGTCCTCCTCCTGATCTCCCCAGGTTTTTTTTTTTTTTAAGAGTGTCTGATAAAGTCCTTAGTCATTTTTAAGGAGCTCTAGCTTGTTCAGAGAGCTACCCCTGCTTACTCCTGTTACAATAAGTTCATGTGACTGCTTTCAGACTTAGCATTGGTGCTGTAGCTGTTAGTGCTGCTTTCCCACTAAGCCTAGAATCTTGTGTAGACTTACATAATTGAATTCAGTGAATAATAATTATCCTTAGGATTGTGCAGTAAAATTACATCATATATTGTGCAATCCTATTCACATTTACCTGGGAATAAGCCTCTCTAAAGGGACTTACATCTTGAGTATTTAGCTATGGCTTTTTCTCTTTATTACATGATCCACTGAGTATTAGGATAGACACCCTGTGGTTGGGTACCACTGGTGGAACAGGTAACAGAGGTTTGTGGCACTCCTTCATTGAATAGGGAGGCCCATGATCCTAGATATTGTCTGTTAGTTGTTTTCTTTTTAATGGTGTTTGGTTTTAATTTTATTGATAGCTTAATTACACTTTTAATTTTGGTATACTGTGAATTTTTAGCTGTATTGGTTTTAACTTTTGTATGAGCAGCTTTGAGTTCTTATCCAGAAAAAAAGTGGGAAACAAACAAACAAATTTGTCTGCAATGATACATTGAAATCTGTGCCAAACATATAATTTCCCTCCTGGAAAGAACCGGTAGGAATATAAGCCTGGAAAAGTTATTTGAAATGGTGATGTAAAAGTCCAAAGGGGCTTAAGATTCAGACTGAAACAGAACATAACATGCCAGACATACGTGCCTTTGAGAGAAAAGGAAAGCTTTTATTATAGATGTGGCAATCCCAGGGGATACCAGAATCAAAAAACAAAGAGGGGAAAGATAATGAAATATTGAGATCTGCAAACTGAGATTTGGCCCCTCTGGGAAAAGATTATACATTTAAAAGTGATCACTTCACTTCTTTTGTCCACTGGGGAAAAAAATCTGTGATCCCAGTAGGGGTAGGTCCATTGGGAGCAATTCCAAATGGACTAACAAAAACTATGAATGAAATTGCCACAGATAGAATCACAGGAGATTATCAGACACGTCAAAAGTGGCATTACAGCAACACCAGGAGATCACAAAAGGGCTCCCTTACCAGACAACATGATTCCTCCATCGTTATGCACCCATTCTGCTGCTGTTTCACCAGCACTGCTTTTTATTGATGGGAGAAGTCATTAATAGATCCCCTGTTCCATTTCTGTCATGGATTTTCCTGTGTGCAACAAAGTGCCCCATTTCACTGGTGAGATCCCAGTGTCAAAGGGCTGTCCCTCTCAGAATATTTCCGGGTGAGATCGGGACATCCAGGTAAGTGACACACTTTTCTGGGTTACTTTTTTTTTTTAACCTGTTACTTTTACATTTTAAAGTGTGTGTTTATACTTGCTGTCACTTTTTTTGTGTTCTTTTTATTTTTATTTTTTAATTGCCTGCTTCTCATGAGAATCCGTGGGAGTTTACTCCAGGAAGTGAACGGAGGTCTGTTAGAGCTCTGTTCACTCCTAGGCTGCCAGAACGATGGGAGAGGTGGTAAGTGTGGTGGGGAGGGTGATTGTTCTGGAACAGGAACGGGGCAGGGCGGGAGTGGAGATTGTGGGACAGGAATGCAAAAAGCTAATAATCTCCACAGTGGCACAATTACAAAAAGTGAAACTGCTTTAAACATGCCATATTATCCACTGATACCTCACTGATTCCTAGATTCTGGAAAGAATTCAAATCACTGATGATCCAAAGCTTGGCAAAGATCTGCCAGACTGTCAAACCAACGATAATAATAGTAGTAGTAGTAGTAACGGGATAATTAGCTACCCAGTAATGCCATCCCAGGTAGCACTCTGTGGCTGCTTGCTTCCGCATTCATTAACTAGAACAGGTCTACACAACTAGTAAACAAGCTGAACCAATCCAAAAGTAACAATGAGCCAGTCAATGGTCTCCACCATTCCTCTATGAACTGTTGGGCTACAAACCCCGTAAGCTGTAGCCAGCATAATCCACCCTGAGGGGTGCTGGGAGCCACAGTTCAGCAACCCCTGGAGGGCCACAAGTCATGCAGTCCTGACTGAAAAGGACAAAATGGTCATTCTTTTCTGTGGTGGTAAAATTAAAAAAACTTAAGAGTTCAGCTAGACGGGATAATTACTGTAACTGCAGAAAATAGCACATTATTTCACAATCACAGCAGTGTTCATTTGTTCCCATGATCCACTCATGTCTTCTCGTGGATCACTGGTATGGAAAGCTATCTGAGTTTGAAGTTCACATGGAGCATGCCCGCAAGAAAAGATGGTGGCCATGAGTGAATTACCTGCCTTATTATTCAACCCAAAGCTCCCTCCATCCCCCCTTTTTTGTTTTGCTAAACGAGAGATGCAGAAAAGCGATTGTCTGCTTGAAAACATTCTTTCTTACTGTGCCACTCGAAAAAAGTGCTGGCTCGTTCTCCTGGGAAAAAAATGGCAGCTCTGGCTGCTTCGTCACTAGCAAGCCCACCCCCGCACATGTCCAACCAATCACGTTTGACTACCTGGATGTGCCCCATTTATAACTGGTTGTTCAGACAGGCAGTTATGTGTATTTGCACATATTTTTTGAAATAGATCACAAGAAACAGCGAAAGCTGTTATCATGAAATACTTGGAGTTTTCAGCCCTCTCCTTCTCAATATGGTGAATCCCAGCAGGAGCTCATCTGGACAAAAGGTATTCTGCCCCCATTCTTTGAGGATTTTTTTCATCATCTAAACAACCCCTTAGCCTCGTTAATCTGGATCGATATGCAAAGGGATTTTGTGGCACCTTTGAGACTGAGGCTGCTGTCACACTGCAGAAATAGTACAATTTGACTCTACTTTAACTGCCATGGCTCCATCCTATGGAATCCTGGGATCTGTAGTTTGTTGTGACACAAGAGCTCTCTGACAGAGAAGGCTAAATATCTCACAAAACAATTAATCCCAGAATTCCATAGCATTGAGCCATGACAGTTAAAACGGTGTCAAACGGTATTATTTCTGCAGCATGGCAGCAACCTGAGAGAAATAAGTTGGTAGCATAAGCTTTTGTAGTTTTTGTGCCAACTTCTTTCTCTCAGTCTCAAAGGTGCTACAAGCTCCCTTTGCATTCTTTTCTGTGTCACTGATTGTAAGAATGATCCAAAGTAATTCATTATTGAAGGCAAGGGATGGGGGACACTAACCCAAATACAGATTAATAGGCACATGACAAGAACCCCCTGAACGTGGATTAAAAGCACAGGAATGCCACTGTAGCTGACAGTTGTAGGAACAAAAGGGAGATTAATTGTGTCAGAGGCTAGCTAACCCACATGAAAGAAACATGAAAATCCCCAGACATAGGTAATGATGATTGTATAATCAGGGCTGATGAGAAATGGGAAACTGTTGGTTCAGAATTCAGGAGGATTTGAAAAGGCCCCCATTTTGCCACAGGGGCAGGACGAGCTTTCACCTATCACCAGAGTGACAAGGTTGGGCAGCATGAGAGATATTGCAGGGCGCTCCAATTTCCTCCCATGGAAAGTCCTACATAAGCACACTCTCCTTATATAACTTCCTATGCAAATGTAAGTGTGCATGCTCGATTGCCTTCCCGTTCCTGTATGTCCTCTTTCCTTTGCTTTGAAGCGGTGTTCACCCAAAATGCTCTTAGGCATGTGAGCATACTCTGTCCTGGCTGAAAAACAACCCTCAAATTGGAAGGGGAGGGAGAGAAAGCATCAAAGGGCCTCTGTGCAGCTGGAGTTATCAGCTTGTGACGGGGTTGATTTGCACACTGCCTCCGCACTTGGACTATTCAGACAGGGCGTGTTGAGTTCCCCTCCCCTGGCTTGTTTTCATGGTCTCACCCAGCTGTGACCTGCCTCAAATGTTGACACAATGTCACGTTTCCGACTGCAGTCTTTCATGTGCAGCCTGAGGCTAAATACGGCTGCTGGTTCCTGGAAACAGACGTGCCTGGCACCCTTTCAGTAGAAACCCGATCCCCATGCGGGCTTGGCACAGCCAAGTTGAGTAACAGGGCAATAACTCTTTCAGTGACTTTCTTCTTCTTCTTCTTCTTCTTCTTCTTCTTCTTCTTCTTCTTCTTCCCCTCTTCCTCCTCCAGAACATGAACAGGGCTTGTTAGATAAACTCCTAGGATTGCAGTGATATAGGATTGGGTGCTCCCTGCTCCCACAAGGAAATGAAATTGTGAAAGAAAGCAAATGTGGCAGTGTGACCACAATGCTAGTGCTGGGCACAATAACCCATGGCATTAATGTTTAATGTGGTGATAATTATCCTCTCTTCCTGACCCTTGCCACCATACATACAACAATGGCCAATTTGTACCTATGTGTGAAGCATTACTGAGAAAATATGTTGACTTTCCACTGTCGGAGAAGCTATAGCAGTGTTTCTCAACCAGGGTTCCCTGGGACCCTAGGGTTCCCCAAGAGGTTGCTAGGGGTTCCTCAAGAGATTGTGATTATGTGTGTGTGTGGGGAGCAATAGCAGTATATCTCTCTGGCTTTCTTCGCAAATGAAGATTTAGGAAGGACTCATCCCGCGCTTTCTGCAAGCGCGCTGATGATTAAAAAGGCCAATCCGAGATAAACCAGTCCGGTTGCAAAAAGCACAGCAGAAGGTCTCCTTGGGTGATGTTTTTGGGTTGTGATTCTTTCTGCGTTGTCGTTTCTCTTCAAGACTTGTTCCGCGTGAGTTCTCAAATAAGGCTGCAGCATTGTGGATAGTGCGTCTCCATGCCTCACGATGTGGGGCCAGGGCGGACCACTGTTGGTGATCAATTTGGCCGAGCCTGAGATGTTGTTTCAGGGAGTCTTTGTATCGCTTTTTTGGAGCGCCCCTCTTACGCTGACCCATGGTGAGTTCACTGTAGAGTAGTATTTTTGGGAGGCGATGGTCCTCCATCCTAGAAACGTGCCCTAGAATAATGTTTATGCAGGGACTCCCTGAGACCTGAACATTATTCAAGGGTTCCTCCAGGCTGAGCCATAGGACTGGGATGAGGAATGTGTTGCCCTCTAGAGGCTACTGAACTCCAGCTCCCACCACCCCTCACTGTAGGCTATGTTGTTTGGGGCTGATGGGAGATGAGGTACAATGACATGTGGAAAGCCACACATGCCCGCTTCTGCTATAGGACAATTGTACCCTGACATGGGATGAGGGTTCCCAGAGTGAAAACTGGAGAGGGCTCCTGTCCCTTTAATAGTTGTGCAGAAGAAAGAATTTCAGTCAGTCTTGCTTATTTGTTGTTTGACAATTGTACAACACTGGCTGAAATTTTTTCTTCTATCCAGTCATTAAAGGGCTAGGAGCCCTCTCCAGTTTTCCCTCTAGTAACCCTACATGTGACTGTTAACCGTGATTGGAAAAGACCAGAAAATGTATAGATGATGATGATGATCATGATGATCATGATTATGATGATTTCTAGGCTAAAATGCCTATGCCAACTCCCATGTGCTGTATAATAATCCCGAAAGGCTCAAGGATCACAGGATACATAACCAGCTATTTCCATGACTACTTTTATCCCCAACAGAACTTTAGAGGGTTTTCCCCACTGCCATTTTATTCCACCCTCACTCAGGACTGGTTTAAGGAATTTTGGGGGCCCCTGCAATGCTTTATTTTGGGGGGCCCATATGTTTATTTCAGGTCAATGTAACCTAACTCAACCTAAGCTATTCACAATACAGGATATTCAGATTATTACTAATAATGTTTTTGCAGGAGGAGGATTACTACTGGCCCCCCCACAATGATGGGCCCCCTGCAGATGCTGACACCGCTGGTGCCTTAAACCGGCCCTGCCCTCACTCCTCTCCTCCGTTGTTTCCCATGTTAACATCCTGCTTTCCCTCATCCACCTTATGTAGCTTGTCAGTTGACGTAAAGTTACTTCCCCTCAGTCACAAAGTATGCTACAGAAGATTTTAACTGACCCATGTTTCTCCCATGTTTAAACCAACATTCCAACTACAACAATGCAACACCTTGTGTGTCCTCAATTTTGGGATCCAATCCAACATTACTTATAGCTAAAGTAGACCCATTGGAATGAATAACGTTTATTAGTCACAACTAACTTAAGTCCCATTGATGTCAATGATTTGTTCTGGATAAATCTAATGTTAAACCTCAGAGTGTGGCAACAAGTGATAACAAGGCAAGTGGAAATGTCATATTTAGATTGTTTACACATGCTATTGCTTATTTATTCAATTCATTTTTTCTGTTTCCTTTTTTTTAAAACTGCTGGTGGAGGGGCAAGAATCCTATAACCATATAGCTGCATGTAAACTCACAAAACCAAAATTTGTTCACAAAGTCAGAATATTACAGTTAAGAGTAAAACAAAGAAGGAATCTGTGTGTGTATGCGTGCGCGCACCTGCACAGACAAACCAAAAAAGGGAAGCATGGACAGAGGACAGATTTTGCCGCACTTTGTAACCCAAACACAGAAAGGAGATATATTCTTATCAAGGTCAAGTTAAAGGTACTTGATAGGCAGACATAAATTTAGCATTTTACCACCTGCTCGGGAAGTTACCCCAGCCAATGCTGTTTGCTTGGCTGGGTTGTGGGTGGATAAGGGAGACATAAAAGACTGCATTCTGGATAACTGTGCCTTCTGTTAAGCGCCTAAATAATTTATACCAGCTTTTTTTCTTTTCTTTTCTTTTTGAGAAAGACCAAGAGCAGGGAATATCTTGATATCTGCTGTTTTAGCTATATGCTTACACTATACAAATCATATTCTCAAAATGCTCAGAAATGGCATGACTATTTCCAGAGCCTAGGAAAGTTACTTTTTGGACAAGGGCTCCCAGAATCCTCCAGTCAGCATTTTTTTCATTACATATTAACAAATACTTAATTCCTTGGCCTCATTCACTCCCACACACTGTGTGGCAGAAACTGTGTGGAGAAGCAATGCCCCCTTCATCTCTAAAGCGTGCAATGGCAAGCACCAAGTGTTTTCAGAGGGCTTTGCAAGATCCCTTGAACTGTGTCCTAGTACAAAAGAGGCTTTGAAATGAGAAACACGTTGTCATGGCGTGTTCTGGGCCAGCAGCCCTAGAGTGAACCAGATAATTGCAACTTTGGCTGCCTCAGCACTGAAAGCAAAGCAGTAGAAGTCTCATGTCAAGTCAGCTTCCTCGTTGTACATCTGAGGTGATGTTAGAGGCCTTTAAATATTCTGAGGAGAAGTGCACTCAAGGAAACAGAAAATGAATACCACACCAAGACTATGTTTAGAAACGCCAGTGCTTTCCTATCCAGCCCTGGTTTTGAGTTGCCCTGTAGAAAACTATGGAGGCCTTTTTGCCAGCTGAGGTAAATTGAGTTCTCTATTCTCTGGCCATTTATGTAACCAAGGCCCCCAATGTCAGTAGATGTCAATCTTTTAGTGCCAGGATGGGCAAAGTGCCGCTCTGATGCCCATGTGGCCCTCAACATTATTTCTGTAGCCTTTAACACTTCCAGAATCCTCAGCTTGACCTTTTTCTGGCTAAAAGAAGAGGGTGAATTGTTGCTTCTAGAAGCCCCCAGGTTAGGGTTGCCAGACTGAAAACTGGATAGGGCTCCTATACCTTTAATAGTTGTGTAGAACAGTGCTTCTCATGCTTTCAGATGTGCAGGGCTAGCAATTCCCCCCCCCCCAATGTGCCAGGGACCAACATTAAATTTGTTGGGTACAATTGTTTCTTTCTTTCCTGGAAACTTGCTAGGGATCAGCTGCCAATGGCTTAGGGGCCAGCAGTGGTCCAGGGATCCCCTTGAGTAGCACTGGTGTAAAAGAGCAAGTTTCAGCAGGCATTGCTTATCATGCAACCAGGAAACAAGCAACACCTGCTGAAACTCCCTCCCTTGCACATCCATTAAAGGCAAAGAAGCTGTCTCCAGGTTTCAGTCTGGCAACCCCACAAAAGTACAATTGTTTACTTTTTAAATAGGCTTCAAGGCTTTCCTGTACTGTTTATCATAAAAAAAAAAACACCCAGGGGTTGTCCATATGGTGAAAATACTCCTCACAGAATTCTCTCAGAAAACAAGCTGTCTTAATGGGATCCTGCATTGTCTCATCGTATTGTGAAGGGGGGGGGACAAAAAGAGTGAAAACTACGCAAGAAAAGCATTTGCAGCTTTTCCCGACTTTTAAAAAAACACAAAACTCCAGTGATATGCACATTTTCACTTATTAAGACAAGCGATTCAACATGAATCACTTCCCCATGCAGGACAAAGTGCAAACCTGATTGGCTGGACGAGTGCAGGGGGTGAGGCTGGTTTACAGGACAAGGCACTGCCACTATGTTGGATTTTCACTTTAGTGAGTGATTGCTAATTCTATAAAATGGAGGTTTGTGCTATCTTTTTCTCTTTTTTGTTGTTGGAAAGGTGAAATATCACTTGTGCACAGCATAGAAATAGGGCTTTAAAAAAAAGTTCGGTTGTGGTAGGTTTAAAAATGCAAAGTAATTCACGCATGGGGCCCACCTCTGTTGCAGGCATGCAAAGTTTATGGGGGCTGTAAAACCATTAAGACAAGTCATAGCTGCTGCAACTTGCTGTTACTGTGGAGCAGTCCAGTTTTTTTCCTTCATGTAGACAAGCCCTCAATTTTTGAGAACCAGAACTAGATGTTAAGCCAGTTTGAGAATTTGGGTTTTATTTTTCCGTAGTCCATTAATCCCCTGTACAATCCCAGACTTACTACAGTTGCACAACCCTGCTGTAGTGTGACATGTGATATTGACTTTCAGCAACCTTGAGCTGTGTCACAACAGCTTTATACATGCCTCATCAAAAGAGTAAAGAGTAAATGAAGATGTAACCAGAAAGGAGTGTGTGGGATATGAGAAGAACTGCATTGGGTATAAATGTACTGAAAGTAGTTCAAATATTGGGAGCCTCTCCCCTCCCTGCACGATGATGCATGAATGGATGAACAGACAGACAGACTATTTGTATATAAAGTATATCTGCATAGGAAGAGAGATGGAACTTTCAAAATGATATCATTTGTTTAATGTTTCATTTATTTAGTGTACATTTTTATTTGCATGTTGTTAACATATTTTTTAAACTTAATAGTGTTTTAATGCTATACTTGTTTAACTATGTATAGCATTACAGTTTTTGTTCTGTTTTGATCTCTGCTTGCTTTTATCTGTCACTGTTTTAATCTTGTTGTAAGCCACCTTTGAGTCCCAGTCCTGAGAGGCAGCCAGCATACAAGTAAAGCAACATAAAGCCAAATCAGCCAGCCAGGCAGCCAGTCAATGTATGTTCAGCACTGAAAGCAAGAAACATTGAACTAGTTCATACTTCACTGCTGTGATGCATCTGGCTCCATGAAACTGTTTTAGGGGTTTTTTTTATGTGGTCAAAGGGTTCCATAGAGTAAGAATACTGTGCCTGGGCAACCACATGAATAAACTGAATCATATTTACTTCTCAAACTAGCACAGTATCATTTATGGACACACTGAGAGGGAAATATCCATGTGACCTAGAAGATGATCCATGTGACTGCTTCACAATATGATACTGATATCTGCAACACTCCTATCACACAGGATTGTTATTTCAGTGCAGATGGCCCGTTACCATATTTTTGGTTCCTGAGAATGCCCTGAAGGAATAGGAAAGGGGTCATTCACTGGTGAGCCAGATAAGATGTAAATGACACATGAAACACTTATCACTTTATTGTCTGCCCTCTGGAGTCAGCACTGTGTCTTGAATAGAGCGGTCAGCCCTTATGGTACGGAAAGTCCCAATTTTGAAGGACATAAAGAACAACTGAATGTTTTACAGATTGATGTCTTGATATTGTGGCTTTACAACAGTACACAAAGTACAAAGTTTTCTACATGATCTTTGGAATCTGGCTGAAGAATTCTGGGAAATGAGGTCCAGAAAGTAACTTTACTGAGCACTGAATTATAGGTGTTTGAGAAGGACTTGAATCGCAAAAGAATAAGGGAGCAAGTTCAGAGAGGTGCTTAACTCTGCTTCAGAAACTGAGACATTCCCAGTGATACTTTCCTATAAGAAGTCATGTTTCAAGTAGAAGTGCATTCAGTAAGAATAAATTGGTAAATGAGCCATAGCAGCAGCACTAGGAGATTATAGTGGAGGTAAAAATGGATCTTGGGAGAGATACATGCATAGTGGATAGATGACAGACTTCTCCCTCCAACATTCCATGGTAATGTGAAGTCGAAGGCTTTCACGGCTGGCATCCATAGGTTTTCCTTAGTTTTTTTCTGGACTGTGAGGCCATGTTCTGGAACAGTTTATTTCTGAATCTCTGAAGATGCCAGCCACAGATCCAGGCGAAACATCAGAAATAAACTCTTCCAGAACACGGCCTCACAGCCCAGAAAAAAAAACAAAACAAAACAAGGAAAACCTATTCCATTGTAATTTGTATCACTGCCCACATTCTGCATAAAAGGATATGGACTTCTAATTGCACTACTCCCAGGATACTTTCTATCTGCAGTGATAATGTATGGAACTCATTTATTAGTTACATATTGATGTCTTATTTTCCTTCCAGTGACTTTAAGAAAACAGACATGGCTCCACTCCTATCCGCTTTAATATCTACAGAGCAAACCTGTGAGGCAGGCCAGGCTAAGAGTGACTAGCCCAAGGTTAACTGGGTGAGTTTCATGGCTCAGTGGAGATTTGAAAATGCATATTCCAAATCTCAGTCCATTATTCTAATCACTCTACAGGGTATCACTGGTCCAATGGTTCAGCTTCTCACCATAATGTCTGAAAGGAATCAGATATGTTTTGAAAGCACCCATGCTCATGGTTTACTTTGTAAATATGCTAAAATATAACAGAAATACATGAAGTGTCCAGTGATCTCCTCCTCCAAAAGAAATCAAGAGGGCTGACATACTGTTAGTGAAATATGCAGGCATAAGTCCACCTTACTCTGTGTATGTCGTTTTTGATCATTACAGAGGTTAGTATCCTTTTCCATCCTCTGCAACAGCCAGACCTCCTGGAACTCTCTGTTCAGCACTGCTGCCCTCCCCCCGAATAGCCAATCCAGGGCTGGTGGTGAGTAGGGTGGTGGTGTCTGGCTGAGACCTCTGGGGGACCATAGTGGATCTCAGTGGCTGATATAATTATTCTGCATTTGGCTGGGGAAAAGAGCTAGATGCTTCTCTGATTCTCCCTCCCACTCTCCACCAGCCACAAATGGCTGTTTGGGAGGGGGGCTACAGTGGCTAAATAGTGAATCTGGGGGGTTTGGAGAGGAGATATGCAGAACTATTACACTATGGGTGGTCTAAACGGTGAAAATACTCCTCATGGAACGCAAGGAGACTCCAACCTGTCTTAATGACAGTCCGTGCCATATTAGGAAGGAAGGGGGTCCGAAAACGTCAAAAATTCTGCAGGGAAAGCCTTTGTGGTTTTCCCTAAAGTTTTTAAAAAATAGTAAGGGGAATGCACATTCTTGCTTGTTGGGACAAGTGATTCACTTTGAATTGCTTTCCTATAGGAGAGGAAGTGCAGAACTGATTGGCCGGGCAAACTCAGGGGGCAGGGCTTGCTCGTAAGGCAAGTGCCTGCTGCCACCATATTGGATTTTCGCCTTAGGAAGTGAGCACTAAAGCGAGAAAATGGGTGGGGTTTTTTTCCTGTTAAATTGAGAATTTGCTCTATTGTACCTTGGACATTTGTTTTTTTAAAAAAGTTCAGCGGAAAATTGAGGTACGTACAAATGCGAGCAAACCACTCGCAGCCACCATCTTCCAAAAGAAATGTATGGGGGCAAAGACACCATTAAGACAAGTCACAGCTGCTGCAAAATGCCATTACTGCAAGGCACTCCTTTCCCTCCTCCCCCCCTTTTTTGCCTCATATAGACAAGCCCTATGTTGTTCTCTACAGGTTCTTGGCTTTAATGTGCAAACAAGCAACTCCTCCAAGTTTCCTAAAAATGCTACTGTAGTTCCTAGAATTTGCAGGCAAAGCTGTGTGTCAACTAGTTCTCATAAACTTTTAAGGATCTAATCTAAGAATTTTCACCTGACTGTGAAGTTTTATTAACTGTAGAACTTTCTTATAACTGTATATATACAGTTTGAGTTTACCATTACATTCCATTGCATTTGCCCTCAAGTGTACCTTTACAAACAGACTGCTAGACAAAGTAGACCTTTAATCTGATTCAACTGGGCTCTTGCTTGGGTTTTTATGAGGTTATAGGACATTTTCAGACGTCCCTTACTGCGCAAGCAGGCTCTGGAGCAGTAATTAGGCTGCTGCGTGGCAGGGGGTCGATTTGGGGTGCCGTCCCTCTCTCGGCGCCGTCCGTGACTGTTCCAGCTAGCATTGAAGGCGGCCGCGCTATTTTTTTACTCATGGAGAACTCCTGTGAGTGAAAAATAGTGCAGCCGCCTTCAATGCTAACTGGAACAGTCACGGATGACACTGAGAGAGGGACGGCGTTGTCTGAAATTGACCCCCTGCCGCACAGCAGCCTTGTTACTGCTCCGGAGGCTGCTTGTGCGGTAAGGGGCGTCTGAAAATGTCCATAGCCTTCACTGTTAAGGAGGGCCAATGGCCAGTTCAAAGGTCATTCCAGAACTTGTGGATCCACTTCTACCTATGCTAAGTCACTGTGTACTTCTTGTGACTTAGCATAAGGACACAGATGCATGTCCTGGCTCCAGAAGCAGTAGGTGTTTTGACTGAGGACTTTATCAGACAAGGCAAATACTGGCCAAAAAACGCATAATTTAGGATGTGACGATAGCAGAAAAGGCAAAATTATCAGATGTCCTCGTCGCTTACCCGTTGTGCTGGCACGAATGAGGTGTCACTTTTTATTGACAGGCTAAGCCGTCAATAAAAAGTGACGCCTCATTTGCAGCAATGTAGTGCAGTGAGAACAGGTAAGCAACGATGTTGTCTGATACTTTCTGCCATTTGTGCTATTGTCACATCCTAATGGCACAGTTTTTGCCACATCTGATAAAGTCCTATAGCTCCCAGAGTTCTCTAGCCAGCATGTGGAATTCTATGAGTTATAGGACTTTATCAGACAAGTCTAAAAATGTTCTTTTACCACCATATTTTACACAGTTTTTGTGTCGGCAAAAGAACCCTTTATATCCAATGTTGCCATGATAGTGTGAAAAAGTAGCCTCGTACTTCCATGTTTGCTGCCAGTGTGATCTTGGTGGTTCTTGCAAGAAGATGCAAACACACCTAAAAGGCCAAAAAACAGCTAAATTAAAAAAACAAAACGTACACACAAGCACTGAAACACACTTAAAAACTTGCCTGCAACATGGGGAGTTTCATAAAAAGAGTATTCCATAGCTAGTTTTCATGTTCCCACCCAGAAGTGTTCTGGCGGAGACCACCCATTAAAGCTGGAATCGTGCCAACAGAATGGGGTGTGGTTTCAGATGCTCGCAATCACAGCAAAACAAAAACAAAAACAAAAAAACATGGCCAATCTATTCACGGCTTAGCCCATCAATAAAAAAGAACACTTTATTTTCGTGAAAGCACATCGCCATCTGGTATTGTCATCTTTCCATGTTCATTAGGCATCTGATAAAGTCTGTAGCCAAATAAATAAATAAATAAAGTACCTAAGCCCAAATGTTCCTGCCAGAAACATCCATAATATTCAAAGATATATGTGTAGGTTTCTGGGGATTTTCTATGGCTTAGATCAAATAAGCATGCTGCCAGTGAACTTACAACACTATTGTCCAGGGACTTGGATGTGGCTCCCCATCCCCACTTCTTCCCCAGTGCAAAAGTCCAGCCAGAGGGTTTCTCTGTTCTCCCAGCACTGAAGGGGCATAAGGTTCTCCTTGAATGCATTCCAACTGCTTTTGGGCACCAGTAGAAAAAGAGAAGCCTCTGCCCCTAGTGTAAGGTTGCTTCTTCTTTGTCAGATGTTGAAGGCAGTTTGAGCCTGAGCACTGGCCACCTGGAAGTCCTCTGGCTGCTCTTGCATGCTGGAGTTGATGTTGTGCAGGAAGGCACAGGATACCTTCTTATGAAATGACATTCAAAGTATGTACACAGATAGAACTGAGAGTTATGATGGCATATGTCCCCAACAGGATCCTAGCCTGTTAGTGGGAACGGCAGAAAGAATAATCCACTCCAGCCTGTACACAAAGGATATAGCCCTGCATTCTCTGCCTTTCCTACTAAGGTCTCTAGCCCAGCAGACTAGTGAGAGGTGGAGCAGTATGATACATGATCCTTCCTTCACACAATCCCTCTATTCATGATGTTATCAGGTAGAAAAAAGGAGTGGAAAATCAGACCCTGAATTTTATAGAAGACAGTTATATAGATTCTCTGAGAAACTTTTAAGATCATGGTAGATTTATCTCCCATGACTAACATTTACTTTCTGTTTTATTGCTCAGTAAACAGTACTTTACCTGAAGTTTGTTTTTTTTTAATTGCGAGACTACAGCTTAGTATGACAAAGGAAATCCCTGATATTCAAGGTACTACATATTTCACAGAATGAGCAAGCAACACTCCTATAAAAACCAATCCCTTCTACCTTTTTACAAACACACAGAACTTCCTTGAGCTTTTTAAAAATTGTTTTTCTTTATTTGCATGTAAATGCTTTTCCTTCAGTTTACCAGAAGTGCAAGAGGAGAAGGGCTGTCTGCTTGAAATACCGAGTGATTTGTAAATGATGAAAGCTTAAATGTTTCACAGGTTATCACTGAAAATGTAGATTGAGCTTAAGTTTCATTATAGTAGTCATTTACTTGCACTTTGGTCAGAGATCCTACACAAAAATTAACGTGTTTTTGAGAAGTTTATACAGTAGATTTCTGTTTTTGACATCTCATCCTTAATAAGACAATTCTATATTACGAGCCTTTTCCCCATTGTTACAAGCCATCTTCACAAGATAGGTGAGCAACTTAAAAACCAGTCAGGTAGATGTGGTCTTGAAGACACTTTCCAGATGCCTATATCCTACTAATCTTAACAACTGAACATCTAGCTCTCAATATTATAGAGAAAAATACTCCCAAAGGGATAGCCGTGTGTCCTATTGGACAGAATACAAGGGAGCAATTATTAAGAAACACATTTTTAAATAGTTGTTTCTAAGAACCTGACATGACTTTGAAAGATTCCTGAATCATGGCCATTAGAATCCTTAGCCTTTGAGTCCTGCAGCCTAAGTACAATAGGAGAAAGTAAAAAACTGGGTAAGACTTAGTTCTGAGTAAACATGTTTAGGATTTGACTACATACAGTGCAACAAACATACCCTTTTTAGTATGATTCATTGTGAGAAAACAACTTAATTGATAATATAGATCAGCCTTTCTCAACCTTTTTACCCTGGAGGAACTGTTGAAATAATTTTCAGGTATCAGGGAACCCCTGCATAAACATTATTATATATACTGCTATTGCATTCCCTCCACAATCACAATCTCTTGAGGAACCCTTGCAACCTCTTGGGGAACCCTAGGGTTCCAGAGAACCCTGGTTGAGAAACACTGATATTGATACAGAGAGAGAGAGAATCGGATTTCTGTCAAATGATGGTTTCCTTTCAAACATCAAGTTGCAGAATGGAAAAAATACCAATGAAGATGTCAAGCACTGTTGACTGCCCACTGCTAGCTGGAACACTTCCTATCCAGCTGATATCCTTTAATGTGAGGTGGAATCATACGCTACAGAACATATCTTGCATTGCTAGATGCACTCCAAGGAGATTATCACACAATGTTGCTATTCCAGAATTACAGCAAGGTATTCGCTAATTTGGCCAATACTTATCACACAACACCGTGGACATTATCAGACTAGTGTGTAAAAACACTGTAATTCTGCAAGTTTGGAAAGCGGAAACATTGTGGCATTATTACACTTACTATCACACGTTGGTGTAATCACATGAAAGAACCTCCACGGAATTATCTCACAACCACCACTAGCACTTTAAGAATGGGAGTTTACTTCCACAATTTAGCATGGGTGAGATTTTGGTGGTTCTTGCAAGAAGACGCAAGCACACTTAAAACTCCCCAAACACCTTAATTAATAAAGTAAATGAATGCAGATGGACTGAAACAAACCTGAAAGCGTTGAAACTAGACAGGAGAGTTCATAAAAAGAGCATCCTGTGCTTCATTTTCGCATTCTCACCCAGATGTTTTCTTGCTGAGGACCGCCCATTCATGCTGTAATCTTGTGATTACAATTGGACATGTTTTTGCACATACTCAATAGACAAAAAGGTGATATTGACAATCTATTGATGGCTTGTCCTGTCAATTAAAAGCAACATTGTTCATGGCAGGGGCATGGAGTTACCATGCAAAGATGACATCATAAGATAGCTGCACCCACCCATTTGCGCTACTATGACATTGTAATCCCACAATTTTTGCCTCATCTGATAAAATCCTGTATCTATCCTGTTGCTGGTTTGCCTTCTAGTCGTTTCTGCAGTGCACCTCCTCATTGATGGGGAAAACCTATCAATGGCTCTCAATACTGCTGCTATCCCAGTATTCCCCCAAATGCAAAAGATCCCTTCAGTGGCAGTAGAGAGATGATGAAAGCCCCCTGGCATGAGGTGGGGGTGTTTCTCTTCCTTTCCCTCTCCCCCTTGCTATTCTACAGTGAATCCCCTAAGATGATCATGGCAATCAGCTTTGATAGTCAGTCATTGCTGGAGGAATTAGGGGGCTGAATCCACACCATCCTTCCCTCATCCTAGGCCAAACATGTGACTGGTGCTGTATTTCATACTTGTAGGTGTTTAATCAGAAATCCTTATAATCATGCATACAGGGCAAGTCCTATGACTAGGCAGAGAGAAGCAGCTGCTCCAGGCACTCAGTCTGGGGAGGGGGGTCAAGAAAGGGCAAACAATTAATAAGTTATTTAATGAGTGGGCCTCACAGGGAAGGGTCTAGTCAACTTTGATAATCAACTGTTATACAGTACTCTATATAGGTTTAGCCACACAATTGCCTACTCCCTTTTTCATAATCCCAGTAATTTGAACGCCATCCTCCTATTGGAAAAAGCCTGCCCCTCTATGGGAGAGGAAAGTCCCTTTCTCATTAATTCACTAAATTAAACACACATAGAAATTGCAGTGCATCACCAATTAGCCTTAACCCTTTAGAAGTGGAATGAACTATTCTCATGCCTCCTCCTCCTCAACAAAATATTTCTCCCCACATCTCGCCTTTCTGCTAAATATCCAGTCTAGATGAACGTTCTCTCCCAGACAGTCTAGATATCTACAGATGCTGCTGTGTTGACCCACTCTGGTTCTGCTCCAGTTCTTGAGCCATGGCAGCAGTCTCTGCTTCTGAGGTTAGCTTCTGAGCAGCTGAACAAAGAAGCTGACTCATCTGTCTGCAATGCATCTAGCCTATGACTGGGACACAGGTGGGGTTGATCTTGAATAGTACTGGTAGTATGGCTGGTAGTATGGCAATGTCATTGGCAGGAAGTGTAGCATATCCAGAAAGTCTTCATGCCAACTTGTTATCCAAACTGCGTGGGGTTCATGGGAACTCTCTTGTGTCACTCAAATTAAGATATTAATATGGGAAATTTCAATTAGCTCAAAGGTATGGTTATGAGAGGTCAGGTAACTTTGGGATCTTTACACCTGTGTATGCCAGTACTAACTGAGGAGACTCCAAGCCAAAATAAAATAGTCCCCCCCTCAAAAAAAGCACAGGACTATTCACACATGTGCTCATGCTTCAAGCAATCACACAAGGCAGGCTAGCGAAGAATTAGGAGGAAGTATTTGGATAGACGAATAGATTTCCAGGACGATGGACTATATTTTACCTGTCTGGAGACCAGAGATTCATGTAGCAGAGATAGATTTAGACCTGAGGGTCACACAGCAGACTGGCACTGTGACGAGATGGGAGGAGCTGTGCACACATGGCTATGATTTGAGGATAATATTTATACCCAATATCATGCCCTTAAGGGGTGTTTGGAGTGTAGAACAATGCTTGAGTGAGTTTCTCAGAGTTAAACAATGGAAGCTCCAGCTTCATTAATGTTCGTTGGAACATTAAGACTCATGGGTTTGAGGCAAACCTCACAGTGCTGGATAGCCAGAGGTGTGAAGACCTTTGCAGGATAATGGGTGTTTGGTCACTCATTTGTTCTGGAGTATGACTCATTGCAAGGTGAGTCCAGAGTTGATTAGCACATACCTCCCTAACAACCTGTGTAAGGGAGCTTCACATAACCAGACCAGGGTGTGACTGGTTTTGGAGAATTTCTAAGACAACTTCATTTAGTATTTCCTTGGGGGTTTTTTTTCCAGGCTGTGAGGCCATGTTCTGGAAGAGTTTCTTTTTGACATTTCACCTGCATCTGTGGCTGGCATCTTCGACTTCACATTGAACTTCATTTAGGTCTTTGGTGACCTTTGTATGAACCCTTCTGGGGATAGCCTTGTCTACTGGGACCTACATGAGTTGTCAGTTATTGCCAATCTATGAATTATTATCAATTAATGAATTGTTGTAGGGGAGAGGGTGTAAAGGCATGTAACAACTTTGAATGCCCAGCTGCCATCTTGGATCTCCCCCCTTTGTCAGGCTGTGTTGTGAAGCTGCTAGTAGTAGGTGGTGCTGAAAAAGAAGTTCTAGGAGAATCTCAGACCTTGAAAATAGTTACTTTTGGGACTACATTTCTCACAGTCCCCCAGCCATCATAGCCATTGGGAATTATAATCCAAAAAAGTAAATTTTCCAAGCTGTGGAGCAGCTTTCTATGCTATGGGAAGAGGTCTTGTTGGTGGCTATAGCACTAGTGGAACTGCAACTATTCACTTTAGGAGTGATGGAATTCACTAGCCATGTGAATTCACTGTTGGCTTCTGTGTCATTCAGAGCAGTGAATCTATGCTCATTTTTAGTCTGAACTTTAAAATGCCTATACAAGGTACTGAATCTTAACCACAAATTGACCCAGCACTTTGGATTGCTCATTTAAAGTTCACATTAAAACGTGGAATGGATTCACTGCCTCACTGATAAGGAAGCCACCCACTGCCTACTGTATCTGCTGTGTTTATACAATCGGTCCTCCATATCTGCAGTTTCTGCATCCATGGAGTCAACCATTCACAGCTTGAAAATATTCTCCCCCTCAAAAAAAAAAAAAAAAAACACAATAATACAAGAAACAAACCTTGATTTTGGCATTTTGTATAAGAGACACCATTTTACTATGCCACTGTATCTAATGGGACTTGAGCATCCATGGATTTTGGTATCCATGGGGGTCCTGGAACCAAACCTCAGTGGATACCAAGGACCCATTGTATGTCTATTCAGCTGAGTTTGGGGATATTGACAGTGGTTTGAACAGAGACAATGGTTTCCTAGCACATAATACATATAACACCAATTGATATCCTAGCCACTGGCAAGTTCTCATGCCCATTTTATTACATCTCTTTTCTGGTCCTGAGCCATATCAATACACCAGACCAAGTACTTCCTCCACTATTCACATGTTTACCTACTCTTCTTGGCTCCCACCTTTGTCTGCTAACTACTCTTTACAACCATAATTGAAACTGAATTTGTCACCCGATCACCATACCTATATGTTTTGCATCTTTATTACATGTACTATTGATACTCCTGCACCTGCTTGCCCATTCATCAGTGTAAAAATGGCTGGCTGCAGGCACCTCACTCCCTGCATATGATGAAATAGACTGAGGTTGGATTTCAGTAGGGATATCTGCACACGCAAGTGTCTAATGCCTGTGGATGTGCTTTCTTGAGTGCTGTGGGGGCTGTCATTCCCTTCCTTTCTGCCCAGCACCCAAAGCCCTCTCTTGATTTACTGTAAAGACTGAAGCTGTCTCACATGGCCATTCCACATGCTTCAAGCTGAGCAGGAAGGATCAGAGAATCATCTGGCAACTTTTCCTCCCCCAGCTAGACACACAATGATTACAGAAGGACTGAGATCACCAGAGGACCCATGCAGATATCAGTGCTGATGTCATCATTGTGTGTCCATCTATGGGGGAGGGGGAGGGGTCACCTTCTCTGATCCTGCTTGCTCACCTTGCAGCATGGAATAGCCACACGAGGTGGCTTCAGGGCTTTACAGTAAGTTGGTGGGTGGTTATATGGCTTAGCATTGTGTAGTTCCACATGTGGATATTTATGCTACGCTGATGCTGAATTGAGGCCTGAGTCTATGAAAGCTTATGCTACAAACTTCTTTCTCTCAGGACTTTATCAGACTAGTGTCTAAAAACGCTGTAATTCTGCTATTGAGAAAAGTGGAAACATAGTGCATTATTACACTTATTATTGCATGTCGCCATAATCATGTGATACTATTACCACAGAATTATTGCATGACTATCACCAGTGCTTTAAGAATGGGATTTTACTTCCATGATTTAGCTTCCATGATTTCAGTGGATCTCGCAAGAAGATGCAAGTGCACTTAAAAACTCCAAACCCCCCTTCAGTTGCAAATTAAATCAACACATAAACCCTTAAACAAACCTAAAAATGTGCAAACAAAATGGGACAGTTCATTAAAAGAGCATCCTGTAGATTGTTTTCATCTTCTCACCTGGAAGTTTTCTCACTGGGAATGGGGAGGGGGGAAGAGGAGTGCCCATTCACACTGTAATCTCATGATTACAGCGGGACATATTTTCACACACTCTTCAATACTGCAAAAATAGCAATATTGAGAGCTATTGATGGCTTGTCCCATCAATTAAAAGGGAGACATTATTGGTGCCTGGAGCACACAGTAACCACAGGAGGACAATGACATTGTGTGATAGCAGGAACCCGTTTGCACTACCGTGACGTCATAACCGTGCAATTATAGCCTCATCCGATAAAGTCCTGTCTTAAGGATGCTACATGATCCCTTTGTATATTTATACAGACAAACATGACTGTCTTTGACTGTGCGTTTGTTTTGTTTCCAGTGAGGCAATGTGTGTGTGTGCAGGGGAGACATGGACACACAATACAGTGAGAAGAAGGGGGGCATCAACTGGGACATTCTGCCGCTGAGCCCCTGGGCACATTATAGGTGGTGGCAGGAAGTAACCGAGAGGCAGCAGGGAAACTTGGGAGAAAAGGAAGGAAGCAATGGAAATCCTACCAGAGTAAAAAGACAGTGGTAATGTGCTCCTCTGGGCACATCATTGTTCTACTTCCTTCTTTTTCTCCTCCTCCTCCTCTGCTGTGACCTCAGTGTGAGAATTTTTCTTCTTCTTGTAAAATTGCGCAAAGAGTTTGCTGGAAAAGCCAAACCTTTGCTTGAACTGACAGGATCATTCTTCCTCTTAAGAGCATGGCTTGCTGTAGCATGGCTCGCCTGCCATCTCTATTGTATATATCAACATGCCTGGTCGGAGTGTTTGCCTGCAGGGCTTCTTCAGTACAGCATCTGGCTGGATGACTCAGGGACTTCTTGTAGCAAGTGCAGAGAAGGGAAAAATCCACCTTCCTCCCTCCCCCACTCCTTTTGCTTGGAAACTGAAGCAATCTTCTGCTTTATCATGGAAAAATGTCTCTCTTTTTGTGGCTGTTCAAATGGAAACTTACCCGAATGACTATTTTCAGAGATTTCTCCTTGAATAGCTGAGGCTTTGAAGAGAAGCTTTTTAAGTCATTGTACTTTAGAGAGGGAACTTTTAACCCCTTCTTTGACTGCAATAATCATGCCCTGCCTCCTCATCTGGTGTGTGTATCTTCCAAGTTGCCTGTCAAATTATGGTGACCTCATGAATTCCATAGGGTTTTCTTAGGCAAGAAATACTCAAAGATGGTTTTGCCCACTCCTTCCTCTGAAATATACCCTACAGCACCTGGTCTTCCTTGGTGGTCTTCCATCCAAGTACTAACCAGGGCTGACCCTGCTTAGTTTCCAAGATCATATGGGATCTGGTACCTTTAGGGTATTTAAGAGGCCCATTTTTGTCTTTTTCATAGGAACCTTAGGTTGTTATAATCTCTCTTTCTTATTTTAGTATTGCCTTTCACACCAGGATGTTTCCGCTTGATGGAATTTTTTGGATGCTCCTTATTTTCTAGCAGCGTAAGAGGGGCGCTCCAAAAAAGCAATGCAAGGATTCCCTGAAACAACATCTCAGGCTTGGCCAAATTGATCACCAATAATGGTCTGCCCTGGCTTCACATCAGCAGGCATGGAGACACACTATCCACAATGCTGCAGCTTTATTTGAGAACTCATGCCAAACAAGTCTTGAAGAGAAATGACAACACAGAAAGAATCACAACCCGGAAACATCACCCAAGGAGACATTCTGCTGTGCTTTCTGCAACCGGACATGTTTATCTTGGATTGGCCTTTTCAGTCATCAGCGCGCTTGCAGAAAGCGTGGGATGAGTCCTTCCTGAATCTTTGTTTGTGAAGAAAAGCCAGAGAGAGAGATATCTATGCAAATAAGAAAACTCACTCAGCAACGACCCTTTTTTTTACATTGTTAATCTGACACCAGTTTAATATGGATAGCTTCAGTGCCTTAAATGTATATGTGACGCAGGGCATTTCCTCTCCCTCACTCTGTGATGCAGGGGACTTTCTATCCCTCTGCTGCCCCCAAAGGTGGGACAGCCAACCATGTCACAGCCAAACTACATCTCCCAAAGATGGATAACACGTGTAGTTATTTGTGGGTATTCCTTAATGTTTGTAAACTAAATGTCAGAGAAATCACTCATAACCAGATGGCATGTAAGAATTAACATAAAGAATGATTTATTGGTGAATAATAGAAATATAACAGAAATATAATATATAAAATAATTCATTTCCTCTGCACATCAATTCCCTTTAAGCCTTTCATATCAAACGTCATACTCCAAGCCTCTTAGCCATCTCTCACTCCCCTGCTTCAAGCCTGTCTCTCTGACTTCACATTCTCAACTGCTCCAGTAAACTCTGCTAATTTCCGCCTCATGTTCTCTCTTAATCCTCCAGAAGCCCCTCCCCTTTCAACCTCCTCTCCCATGATTGGCTCCTGAAGCACACTGTTTCCATTTGTTCACTTAGCTGTCTGTCACAGTATAGATAAAAAAAGGGAGTTTGGGGTGGGAAGATTCCCCCATAAGAAAGAAGTGTTATACATTCCAACATGTTATGTCAAAATCCTGGCCAAACATACATAGAGCACATGGATTTGGGTGTGATGTAGTAGTCACAGTGCTGGACGAGGATGTGGGAAATCTAGTTTCACATCCCCACTGAGCTGTGAAGCTCACTAGGGGACCTTGGGCCAGTTACTCTCTCTCAACCTGGCCTACCTCAAAGGGTTATTGTGAGGATAAAGTAAGGAGGAGAAGAGCCACATATACCACCTAATGCCCATTGGAGGAAAAGTGGGATATAAATCAAACTCATAACTAAAATAAATAAGTATTCATAATAAGTGCTCATAGAGTAGAATGCTTTTACAAGGCATGTGCTTCAAATATTTATATATACATTTAAACTTTTCAAGTTTTATTTTATAACACCAAAGAGGACTAGAAACACACTGTGTAAATATGCGTCACTCTTCTGTCTTATCAAGAACTCATTATGCCCAAGACTTGTTTCATGTGTTAAAGGCAGCAGGAGTGAGAGAGAGGAACTGCAGATGGTGAGACAGGCAGATTAAATTGAGTGGGTAGGCAGTAGATTGGGATCTACAGGTGAATTTCTGGGTGGTCTGCAATAGATCTCCAAGGTTGCTAACTCTAAAGTGAGAAAAATATATCTGGTTAAAACAACAAATATTTTACTCTTCTTGTAAAATATGTTGATCATGTTTTTATGCCATTTTGCTTTCTAGAGTTTTGTGTTAGAATCCCTCACCTGTAGTTAGAGGTAGCTTTGTACTTGTACATGGAGATTCACAGAGATATTGTGGAGTCAAAAGAAAGAGGGGTTAGTGATAGAGAGTTTGGCAGGGAGAAACAAAAGGAAAGGAAAACTAGGGATCTAGCAATATAGGGGGGAAGTTTGTACTAGGTGCAGAGATCAAGACTAAGACAACAAGATTAGGATCTGGAAACCTGAATGTAAACAGATCCCAGAAATGAAGTGGAAAAAGAGTGGGGACTATGGTTGGCCCAAGACTTTTTGCTGTCTGGCAGAAAGTGGTGTTCACCCCAACTCTCCATCTAGGTGCATAATCCTCAAGACCTATCAAGATATTTTGATAGCTGAGGCAGAAAATCCCACAGGTGCCCCTTCTCTTTCTGGTAGTAAGCATTATAGGAATAATAAATGAAATCACTCACAATTTGCCAGCATTTCAGGACATCCCGCAGCAGCTGCCTATTACCTCACTCTGCTCAATGGTATAACTGGCCTTGGAAACACTGGACTTAGTGAGCTTAGGGGACTGGAAATCAGGGGCCTGCAGGGGAGGGTAGATGTAGGAAGCAGAATTGTGAGGAAAACAAACAAAGGGGTTATGGAATTGAAGGGGGAGCAGGGATCATCCAAGTCCTCTGAGATGATGGAAGAACTGTTCACAGAAACAAGCATAAGCCACTCAGGCCAAAGAGGTAGTGGGAAGAGAGGCTGAAGATTAGACTCATTTTATTTATCTAGCCAGCAATTTGTCTGCAATTAGTATAAAATGCCATATTTCCCGACTAAAATTCCTAGTTGGCACTTTTTTGTTCTCATTGTCCTCTTATTGCTTGCAGTTCCATAATGTCATGTTGATTGGGAGAAATTGATTGGGAGTTTACTAAGCCCCTTAGTAAACACAATTGTTAAGGAGATATGTGCTAATCTTTTCTTCCAACCCTGGGCATCTCAGCAATGATTCAATCAAACAATTAAGTGATCATTCCCAACTCTATTCCTATGGAAATCTCTCTTCTACCACCCTCCTGTCCAACCTTGCAAGGTTGTCACAAACCCATCAACTTCTATCTCCCAGCCATTAACATAATCAGTTGTGTTTCAGTTTCCTTTGTCTATCTCATGGGAAAGACATCCAGGCTTTGTCCTAACCAGAGTACCCCTTCAGGATATGAAATAGAGTGTAAAATTAGTTGCCCAACAATAGTAAAGTGTGCCACGGTGGATGAACCTGGCCACTCTCTTCAGTAGCGTACCCTAGATAAGAACCTCCTCTGCCATCCTCTATGCAGGTCTGAGTATCTTCACTGCACAAAGCTCTTCTCTTCAAGACTGGTAACTATCGCCCTATATTCCCCTATGTTTGGGGAAGCATGGAGGGATGCTAAAAAGACAGAAGCTGATTTAAATGTGGTGCTTGCTGAGCAAACCATGAATAATCAAAATTGTGAGAGTGAAAGCCATGAATGTGGAGGGGCAACTGTATTCCAGAATCTCTGCCTCTGTCTATTTTTTCTGTCTTACTCTGCTAAAGCTTTGTATAGTTCTTAGGCACATGTGTTGTGTGTGTGAGTTCACTCTGTATGATTCCCAATGAAAATACTTTTTTTCACTTTAAACTAGAGTGCTTTCTACAGTTAGTACTGGTATACATAGGTGAAAAGACCCCCAAAGTTACCCTCCTCTCTTAGGCTTCTGTTTGAGCTAATAATTTCCCCCATATAATAATATAGATTTTAGCTTCGCCTCACAGCTATGAAAGAGGCAGAAAATGAAGAAGTCAAGCTTTCCTTTATCACTCCATCTCCCACAGGGTAGGAGAGAACTTTGCCTGCTAACATTCTTTTTCTGGCCATTCAGCTATTAAAAGGTACAGCATCCCTGCTGGGTGGGTGTGGATGGGAGCTCAAATGTAACTCTGGCACAGCATGCCTGGTTAGTTCTACGTGTCTAGCCATTCCCTATACAAAATACCACACCCACAGCAATTTTCATGATGGCAGTTACCACAGATAATCATGGTACTTCTGGCTCATTCATTTTTGCACCGATGTAAATAGTTTGGAAACTACTTGCCTGCACAGCTCAATCACTTTGGTTCACTTTGGTATGTTTGTGTAGGAAGAAGTAGGTTTACAGATATATCTGTGCCTTTAACAGTTGCTTGAACTGCAGATATTACCACAGGGATGTGGGATGTGTGAAGCTCCAGATGTTACTGGAATACAACTGCTACCAACCATAAATACCATAGTCAGTGATGAGGGGTTATGGGAGTTGCAGTCCAACAATATCAGGAGGGTCTCATATGCCCTGTCCTTGCATTAGGAGGTGATAATGGCATAAATCCTATTGTTGGGCGCAACTATAGTAGACCCAGTGAAGTAATGGGACTTATTGATGTGCTGATTTGCTATTCAATAACTGATTCAATAGATACATTCTAATTTTCACTTAACAATATTATTCAGACCAGTTTCTGTATTCCTCCTGTTGTTGGTTGGGTGTGAAGATGTTCTTGAAGGCACAAGAGCAAGTACAGTGTTTTTCCTAACCAGATGGCAACTGTAGTGGGTGGATGGAGAAGCGTTACAAACTACTAGAATCAAATCACTTAGAATCATAGAGTCATAAGGGTTGGAAGAGACCACAAGGGCCATCTAGTCTTACCCCCTTCCATGCAGGAATACCCAATCAAAGCACTCCTAACAGACTTGATACAGTCTGGGCACCAAGACAATTGGGACAATATTTTAAGGGATCATATTGGCTAGAATCCACTTTGGACTTTATGTTGGTCTGGTTACATTGGTGGTTGTACTTTTTAGGTACTTGTGCAAAGAGGTATCCAGTACCCACTTCCCCATTTGCTCACCTACAGTACAAAATCCTGTCAGGAAACAGGCACAACTCTGCCACAACTTGGAACAACCACTGTCATACAAATTGTTGAGGCCCATCTTAATTTTGGGTGATTTTAATTAGCTCAAATTGGCATGCAAGAGGTTGCATAACTGCAGGATCTTTTGACCTGTGTATACCAGTAATATCTGAATGGACCATGAGCCAAGAAAACAAATAAACTGAAAATCTTTATTGGAAAGAGTTTTTAACTGCATTTGCACCACATTCACTCTTCCAGCACACACACAGAACTATCGAAGAAAGTAAGAAGCATTCAGAGAGAGGGTTTAGATTGTGATTTGAAGGTAATATTGTACCAATCTGAAGAGTAGAGACTCCTTGTGGATAGCGATGCGAAGGTAAACTTCTCGAGAGTAGTGTTATGAAGGTCAAGCAGTGAACAGTTGACTGCAGAGAAGGAGGGAGGTTAGAAGTGGGGAGTCAGTGTTACAGAGGTGAAAGGGAAGAGAACTTTGCTTGGCAAGGAGCCAGCGGAAAGAGAGAAAGAAGGTAGAAAAGGGGAGGGCAAAGAGAAGGTGTTAGCACAAGAAGGTAGGAAGGGGGGAAGCGGTATAGACTGGCATGTAGACAGAAAGAAAGTGGGGTCCAAACACACTGAGATGCAGTTTTGGGTCATATTTTATAGTCAAAATCTGCCCTGATTTAGAGAAGAAGACAATTGTTTACCAAAGATTCCCAAAGTTACAACAAAGGGTCTCCGGATGAGTTACTGTCATGGGAAAGGTGCAGCTTTCATAAGTGATGAATGAAATATAACCGTCTTTTGAGTTGTATACTTTAATAATAATAATAATGATGATGATGATGATGATAATAATAATAATAATAATATTTATTTATACCCCGCCCCTCTGCTAAAAACAATCGGGGCAGCTTCCAACAATTAAAACATTGTAATAACGACTAAAAGCACCACCCACACCCAATCTCCCCCATAAAAAGACATTAAACAATATAAAATTTTGAGATAAGGAAAACAGACTTTGCAAGGCAATGAGATTTCTAACTACTTTGAAGTGTTCCAGTGAACGCTTCTTTCTGGAGATATTCAGGGAGGACATAACACTATTTTTGCAAGCTTCGAAATAATTTCATTTTGCTGTCACCTGAGGTGTGAATCTTTATGAGGAATTTGAGAAGGCCTCTCCCTAGGCTTATGTGCTGCTAGCATGACTTTAGTCCTGCCTGTGAGCATGACTCTAGCCCCAGCGTAATTTCCCATCAGCCTTGTGGAAGGCCCCATAAGCCAATTTATTAAAATATAGCCAATTATAAGTGTATTAAAAGGCAAGGATTTTGGGGTCTTGTTACACCATTGGAGTGGCCACTGGAATGTCACTGCTACCTTATAGACACCAGCACTCAACAGGATCTTGACTTTAGGCCACAAATCTAAGCATGTTGATCAGACTGGAGTTGGACAACCTGTGGCCCTCACCTTAATTTCAAAAGCCACCTGTAGACTATCATTTCAGACCTCTGACAAGTATGATTTGTCACTTACTTGGCAGATAGCTGATCAAGTATGTATGTGGGGAGGGGCAGGGGGTGATTTTTAAAGAAAATGAAGGAGAGGAAAGGGGTTGGCAGAAAGAGAGAAGGAAAAGGATGGCTTTGTCCATTTCTGGCCTTGCCCACTACTGATTTCAAGCCCACCAACTGCTAGCATGAAGTCTTTGATCCCTCCCTCCCCTCCTCAGGTCTCAACAGAAAAAAGTATCTGACCACTAGGAGCAAACATCACATTATCTAGTGCAGTGGTTCTCAACCTGTGGGTCCCCAGATGTTGTTGGACTACAGTTCCCAGGAGTCCTCTGAGATCTCACCTTGACAGCCATGTGATCCCCCCAGTCATTAGTGACGCTGTGAGTTCTAGTGGAATGTACTTCTGGGTACATACTTGGGTCTTAGGGACTGCAGTCAGGGGTAAGTTATAACCCTTTCCTAAATTTCACCAGGAAGGTAATTCATATGTGCATTTGTATGTTTGCTCGCTGGGCAGGGCATGTTTCTAGGATGGAGGATCATCGCCTCCCCAAAATAGTATTCTATGGTGAACTCGCCACAGATCAGCGTAAGAGGGGTGCTCCAAAAAAGCGATACAAAGACTCCCTGAAACAACACCTCAGGCTCGGCCAAACTGATCACCAACAATGGTCTGCCCTGGCCTCACATTGGGAGGCATGGAGACACACTATCCACAATGCTGCAGCCTTATTTGAGAACTCATGCCGAACAAGTCTTGAAGAGAAATGACAACGCAGAAAGAATCACAACCCAGAAACATCACCCAAGGAAACCTTCTACTGTGCTTTCTGCAACCGGACTTGTCTATCTCGGATTGGCCTTTTTAGTCATCAGTGCGCTTGCAGTAAGTGTGGGATGAGTCCTTCCTGAATCTTCGTTTGCGAAGAGAAGCCAGAGATTGAGAGAGGTGTATGTTTGCTCCTACACAATGCCTGCATATGTGTGTGTGTGGGGGGGGGGGAATGAGAGGAGCTATTAAGATCATCAAACAGTGTAGGGACACAGCTATTGATTTCAGCCGGAGAGCACCTCAGATACATTGATGGTATCCTGGTATGTTTAACTAGTAATTTGATTCTGAGTGGTGAAACTTGAAAAGGTCTCCCCAGGAGTCCACCGAGCTGAAATATGGTATCACAATGTTCTAATTTCTGGAGCCTGAGCATGTGCTTGAAATACATCCTTGAGAATGAGTGCATGCTCATGGCTTACTCTATCTGTATAGGTGAGGGATATAATTCCTTGGTAGCGATTATAGTCACAGAGTCTGTGATTTCTTCTACAGTTTTGACTCTAGGACAACAATGTTTATATGTAACACAAAACAGGTAAAATGACTTTAAAAGGAGGACAGGCTTAATTAATTGGATGCTAAAGGATATTGAAAGCTTTTGCAGTTTTACTGACTTAAAAGTTACTAAAGCCACGGTTGTTCTCTCAGGAGTAGGAGGCAAAGCAGAAGAAAGGAAAGAAGATTAAATGAAATATGTACCTTATATGTCCTGCTCTGACTGCAGGTCACTCAGAGTACTCTGCTTAACTGCAAGATAGAATGATATGTTAATTCAGGTGCAATATATTTTGAGAGGAAGAGAATAAGGAAACTAGAATTTATTTACTGATTTAACTGCTTGATGATTAACAATGCAAACTTGTGCGTGTTTACTGGGAATGTAATTCTTCATTAATTTCATTCTTCTCCCTACAAGAAAGTCTTTGAAAACTGTGCATTTTTCAAAGACTATTTGCAGTTAAGGACTTATTTTGTGCAAACTTTTTTTTTTGCAAGAAGCAGTATTTTCTTCACTGAAAATAATACTTCTCCATAATACTTCCTCATAGAAATACTATTTTGGCACAGAAAATGCTATTGTTGTCTCAATACTGGCAGGAGGGAAGACTAGATGGCCTTTGGAGTAGCTTCCAAACTGATGCGCCTAAGTGATAAATTGGTGAGAAGTGTGTCAACCATGACAACCCAGGACTCTGCAACATAGCTATTGGAACTGCTCCCCACTCTGAACAATGAGCAGGACCCAGCTGCAATGTCACATGGGGTAAATCTCAATGTACAGTACATAATGTGCCTCTCCATTATCTTCAATCTGGAAAAGGTCATAGAACTTGATGGTAGAGCAGAGAAAACAACACCCATTATGTAATTCTAGATCTTCATGAGAGATGATGTAACAGCTTGCCAGCAGGGCCTCTATACCTCAGATCTCCGCATACGCTAATGGCCATTTTAAGTATTTATGCTGGTTGTTGATAGGCACGCCTAATGGTAATTACACCTTAACAAAAGCCTGTTAATTTTCTCTACATGTTATGTAAGGAAAAACTGGGTTACATCCTGCATTTTTTTTTAAAAAAGCAAACAACTCATGGTATGTGTGGAAGTGAGAAGGAAGGGCATGAGAAGAGAAGAAAAATACTCACTGTGCTATGGTTGATGTGGCATGAAAATTCATCTCCTTTTTCCCTTGCAGAACCATCTGGAGTGGTCTAAAAGGAACAGCAGTAAGAGATTAAAAATGCAGAAGGACCCCCTAGACTGGGGTAGGAGCCAGTGTGGTGCTGTGGTTTGAGTATGGGAATAGGGCTATGGGAGACCAGGGTTTGAATCCCTGCTCAGCCATGGAAACCTGCTGGGTGGCCTTGGGCAAGTCACACTTTCTCAGCCTCAGAGGGAGGCAATGGCAAACCTCCTCTGAAGGAATCTTGCCAAGACAACCCCGGGATAAGTGCACCCTAAGTAGATTATCAGATGGGATAAATATGGCATGATACTGATGCCAAGAGATCGCTAAAGGGCTTCCCTTTCAGACGTTGTCATCCTCGTGTGGCCATGCTCCCGTGCTGCTGCTGTTCCGCCAGCACTGCTTTTTATTCATGGGCTAAGCCATGAATAGATCCCCCATTCCATTTCTGTAACGGACTGATGTGCTTCTGAAAAGGTGCTCTGTTATGCTGGCACAACGGCAGCTTCAATGGGATGTCCATGCCAGAACACTTCTGGGTGAGATCGGGGCATCTAGGTTACTTGTTAATTTTTAAGTGTGTTTTTGTGCTTGTTGTCACTTTTTCATGTTTCTTTTGTGTTTTATTTTTTAATTTCTCCTGCTCTCATCTTCTCCCGAGAGCAGCCAGGATTTGAAACCAGGAAGTGAAAGGGGCTCTGTTTGAGCTCCTTTCACTCCTGGGCTGCCCTGCCAAGGGAAGGACGTGCTGACAAGGTAGGTGTGAATTTTTTTTATTTTCTCTCTTTACAGGGACAGGAGGGGGGCAGGAGGGGAGATTGTGTTCCTTCAAAGCAGAGAAGGGAGTGAGTTTCTAACTGGGCTCCACACCCTCTCCCTCCCCCAGAAGCTTTAAAGGCCTCTCTCAGAAGCCTTTAAGAACGAATCTTGCTGTTTGGGACCTCCAGCAGGGAAGGGAGGAAGTTTCTAATTGGGCTCCATGCTCTCTTCCTCCCCCAGAAGCCTTTAAGAACAGAGCTTGCTGTTTGGGACCTCCAGCAAGGAAGAGAGTGAGTTTCTAACCGGGCTTCATGCCCCCACTCCCCTAGAAGTCTTAAGAACAGTGTTTGCTTTGTTCTTAACAGCAGGGAAGGGACTAAGGACTTTTTCGGACGTTTAAAAAGTAACGCAAGCAGCCTCGTCAGCTTGCGAGGCTGCTGCGCTGCAAAGCGTCAGTTTCGGATAACGCTCGCCCCTGGCGGTATTGTTGCGGTAACGTGGGGAGAGTTGAGCGTCATATTTCCTTGATTTTTACTCACGATCAACTTTCGTGAGTAAAAATCAAGGAAATATGACGCTCAACTCTCCCCGCGGTACCGCAGCAGTACCGCCAGGGGAGAGCGTCATCCGAAACTGACGCTTTGCAGCGCAGCAGCCTCGCAAGCTGACGAGGCTGATTGCATTATTTTTCAGCGTCTGAAAAAGTCCTAAGTGGGCTTGGTTAGGAGCAGCAGATCTTTAAAGCCACTCCCCAACCCCAACCCCGGAAACACCGAGCGAGTGAGCTAGGGAGGCTTTCCTCCCCCCCCCTTACACCGGGGTCAAGAGAGTCGGCGATGAGGCTACAGCGATTACCTGAGATACACACACACACACACACACACACACACATATATATATATAGCCTGACTATGAGACAAATGTTGTGTCCTTGAGCAAGCAGGGATCACCAGCATTGAGGCCATGATATTGAGAACACAGCTGCGCTGGGCAGGGCACGTTTCTAGGATGGAGGACCATCACCTCCCAAAAATAGTACTCTATAGTGAACTCGCCACGGGTCAGCGTAAGAGGTGTGCTCCAAAAAAAAAAGCGATCCAAGGACTCCCTGAAACAACACCTCAGGCTCAGCCAAATTGATCACCAACAATGGTCCGCCCTAGCCTCACATCAGGAGGCATGGAGACGCACTGTCCACAATGCTGCAGCCTTATTTGAGAACTCACGCCAAACAAGTCTTGAAGAGAAATGACAACGCAGAAAAAATCACAACCTGGAAACATCAATCAAGGAGACCTTCTGTTGTGTTTTCTGCAACCGGACTTGTTTATCTCGGATTGGCCTTTTTAGTCATCAGTGCAGTTGCAGAAAGTGCGGGATGAGTCCTTCCTGAATCTTCATTTGCGAAGACAAACCATATATATATATATATATATATATATATATATATATAAAATTATCAGGCTGATAATGGCAATTCTATACAGGGCTGCAGATCTAATCATTGCATATTGTCTTTGGGTAGAATAATGGCAGGACATATGGAGAGAGATGGAGATGAAAGGGGGGGTCATGTCTTAGACAGTAAACAGGGGGAGGCGACTGATACTGATTATGGAGTGGCAATACAAGTCGTATGGGTTAACAAAGATATGGCGTTAATAGGGTGAAATGTTGTTACAGAGGAAGACGAGACCGATATTTAAAATCTATCTTGCCTTCTATTCGCCCTTTTACCCCAAAAGAGCCAGGAGCACACCAAACCATCCACTGAACCTTTCCCTGTTCTTGTGGAACGCCAGGTTGGTCAAAAATAAAACCCATATTGTGCATGATCTATTGATGGATGTAGAGGCTGACCTGGCATGTTTTACGGAGACCTGGCTGGGTGCTGATAGTTCAGCTATTTGGGCTCAGGCCTTACCAGCTGGGTACTCCATTAAAGAGCAGGTGAGGGGACGTGGGCGAGGGGGGAGTGGCTGTCGTCCATAAAAACAATCTTACTCTAATCAGGATACCTATCTGTGGAATGGACCACACCGAGTGTATTTACCTTAGCTTTTTGTATTTACCTTTAGACAAGGGAAAGTTTGGGGATGCTGTTGGTATACCCTCCACCCTGTTGCCTAACAGACTCCCTAGCCGAGCTGAGCCATCTGGTCTTGGAGTTGGTGCTGGAATTTCCTAGGCTTTTTATCCTGGGTGACTTAACATCCCCCTCGAGGCCAGTTTAACAAATTGAACAGGTGCAGCTGGGGACTTCATGGTTTCCATGACAAACATGGGCCTTTCCCAGATAGTCTCTGAGCCCACGCATTGTGCAGGTCATACCCTCGATGTGGTCTTTTGTACAGAACAGGCATATCCGTGGGCAGAGATAGTTGATATCACCGCATTGTTATGGATGGATCATTTCTTGGTCAAGCTTGGACTGAGGGCCACTATTCCCCCCATCAGGGGTGGAGAACCTATTAAAATGGTCCATCCTTGAAGGCTGATGGAACCTATTAGGTTCCAAGAAGGCCTAGATGGTTTAATGGTTGGTGATGCCAGCGATACTGTCGGAGCCATGGTTAATACCTGGAAGAACAATCTTACCAGAGCTATAGACATTATTGCTCCCAAGCATCCTTTCCAACCCGCTTCTAACCGTAATCCCTGGTATACTGAAGATCTCAGGAGAATTAAGCGGACTGGACAACGATTAGAGCACCGCTGGCAAAAAACTAGTCTCATATCTGACAAGATACATCATAGGAAATTTCTTAAATCCTATCGAGTGGCAATAGATGCAGCTAAGAAGTCCTTCTATTCTGCACATATTGCGTCTGCGAAGTTCTGTCCAGCAGAGCTGTTCAGGGTAGTAACAAATTTAACACAAATGCCTTCCACCCATAACCTTTTATTAGAGCTGACGCTCTAAATAATCACTTCGCAGACAAAATCTCTCAGATAAGAGCCAATTTGGATGCTGGCCTTGTGGCAGAAGCAATAGGAGAGGTATCTAGCATCTCCGTGAATACCGTTATACTGGATCAATTTGAGTTGGTGAGTACGAAGGATGTGGACAAGCTCTTTGGTAGTATGAAAAAGGCAACCTGCTCTCTCGATCCCTGCCCTTCTTAGCTGGCCATCCAAGGGAGAAATACGATCAAGGTGCTGTTGATGTACATAATCAATTATTCTTTCAGGGAAGGCCAACTTCTATCTTCCCTAAAAGAGGCAGTGGTTAAACCACTCCTAAAAAGCCCTCCCTTGACCCCCTGGACAAAAACAATTATAGGCCAGTCTCACTTTTACCATTTTTAAGCAAGGCGATCGAGAGAGCGGTCGCCATTCAACTCCAAGCAGTCTTGGAAGAAACTGATTTTCTAGATCAATTTCAAACCGGATTTAGGACAGGATACGGAGTCGAGACTGCCATGGTCGCCTTAGCCAATGATCTCCATCTGGGCATCAACAGGAGAAGTGTGACCCTGCTGGTGCTCTTGGAACTCTCAGCGGCTTGTGATACCATTGACCATGGCATCCTTCTGGAACGCCTGGGAGAATTGGGAATTGGGGGCACTGCTTTGCAGTGGTTCCATTCCTATCTCTCAGGCAGATTCCAGATGGTGATGCTGGGAGACTGTTCTCTTCTGAAAGAGAGTTAAGATCTGGTGTCCCTCAGGGTACCATTCCATTCTGTCTCCTATCATTTTCAACCTTTACATGACGCTGCTGGGAGAGATCATCCAGAGACATGGGGTGGGGTCTTATCAGTATGCTGATGACACCCAAATATGTTTCTCTATGTCTCAGACTGCTGCAGTGACTAAGGAATGCATCTCCTCTAGATGACTGTCTTAAGGCAGTAATGGATTGGATGAGGGAAAACAGACTCAAGCTGAATCCAGATAAGACAGAAGTACTTGCTATTGGGACCCCTAACCTGGGAATGGAAATATGTCCACCAGTCCTGGATAGGGTCACACTTCCCCTGAAGGACTGTGTTTGCAGCTTGGGGGTGCTCCTTGACTCGTCTCTACAGCTGACAGCCCAGATAGATATGACGGTCAGGAGTGCCTGTTATCAGCTTTGGCTGATACGTCAGCTGTGACCTTTTCTGGAGCAGGGTGACCTAGAAATAGTGGTGCACACACTAGTAACCTCTCAGATTGACTTCTGCAACGCGCTCTACATGGGGCTACCCTCATGCCAAGTTCAGAAACTTCAATTGGTACAAAACATGGCAGCCAGGTTGGTCGCGGGTACATCGAAAGCTGACCACATAACACCTGTCCTAAAATCCCTTCATTGGCTGCCAATTAGTTTCCGGGCAAGGTACAAGGTGTTGGTTATAACCTCTAAAGCCTTACATGGCCTGGGTCCAGGCTATTTGCAGGAGTGCCTTCCTCCATATAATCCACCCCGCACACTTAGGTCCTCTGGGAAGAACCTGTTGCAGCCAAAGAAGACCAGATTGGCTGTGGTGACCCAGAGGACCTTTTCATCTGCTGCTCCTAGGCAATGGAATGACCTGCCGGATGAGATCCATCATATTACCTCCCTAGAAGCCTTTAAAAAGGCCATTAAGACAAATCTCTTCCGGCAGGCCTTTCCAGATTAGCCTTCCAGATCAAAAAAACAAAAACAAATCTACCCTCAATATTATTGAATTTGTATTTGTAATTTTAATATACTCTGTTGTTTAATTTCTATTTTATTGTTCTTTGTTGTTTTTATGATGGGGGGAGAGATGGGATATGGGGTTGTTTTTTAACTTTGAGCTTTTATTGTTCTAATATTTTATTGTTATAATTATGTTGTGCTCCACCTTGATTCCCTAGGGAAAAGGCAGAATATAAATATATATACGATGATGATGATGATGATGATGATGATGTTAACGTGAAAGCACATGCATCCCTCTAGCTATTTATTATTGGACTGCCACTCCCAGCAGTCCAAGCCACACAGCCAATGGTGAGGAATGCTGTGAATGTCAGTTCAATAACATCTGGGGTGTGGCATGAATCCCACCCATACTTTAGATCTTTGGGAGAATCTGTATCCCAGAACTCAGGGTTCCAGGGTCAGTTCTGTGATTCTGCAGCCCGAAGCAGAACAACAAATGGCAGCCATTTGGTATTGTTGAACTGCAATTCCCAGCATTCCTCACCACTGGGGATGCTGGTGTTGCACTCCAAACACCCACCCCTGAATTAAAGGAGCCCTGATGGTACAGTGGTTAAATGCTGGTACTTAAATGCCACAACATTGTGAGTTCAGTCCTACAGGGCCTAGGTTGACTCAGCCTTCCATCCTTCCGTAGGTCAGTAAAATGAGTATCCAGCTTGTGGGGGCAATTAGCTAACTGCTCAGAGAGTGCCTTGCTCTATAAAGTGGTATAGATGTGTAAGTGCTATTCCTAAACAATTTGTAAGCCACTCTGAAAGCCTTTGTGGCTGAAGGGAGGGGTATAAATACTCTAATAAAAATAAATACCCACAAATTTGCTGCCCTTTTGTGACACCCCAAATCAAGGGTGTGAAGCAGCTGCCTCAGCCTGTCTAAAGATAGGACTGGCTTTGGTGAGAAATGATTTCTCATGTGAAAAGAAAAAGAAAAAGGAACAGCAGACTTGCAACAATTCTTTCTTGGACAATCAATGTCTTGAGAATTCTCTGGCTGTCTTTCCTTTCATCCCCGCCTCTCAGTGCAGCAGTAAGCAAGGGAGAGCTGGGGGCCTGGCCATCTATGGAGCAGATGTTTCAGTAGCTGGCCCTATTGGGGACACTCAGCAGTCAGCTGCCTCCTATGCTCACTCCTCTCTGCACATCTGCACTTGTGTTGGCTGCTGCAGAGCTACAGCAGAGACACATAACAACAAAATAACAAGGATGCCAAAGAAATGAGATTGGGCAGCACAATTGACTTCTGTATAACAGATCTATGTGATCGTTTTTGTCTCAGACTTTTTCCAACCTCTCATTAGAGTCCAGAGCTGAGGGAATGCAATGCAGCAATAGAGCCAAGCTAATGAAAGCAGAAAAACTACCTCAGGTTTATTATGGCTGTGAGTGACTGCTATGGAGACTGACCGCTCCCTGAATACTGCCCTGTTTCCTTCTCCTTCCCCACACCACACAAGGCAATAGGGTTGTTTGGTGTGTGTGTGTTTTTACTACTGAGCTGCTGTTAAGACAGATGGCACCTGTGTGATGATGTTGCACCCTGCTTAAAGCCCATGTGCTCTGCCCTTGCCACATGTGAGGTCTGGCTGAGACAGGATCTTAATAGCACAATCCCTTGTTTTATTCTGATGTAAGAGTTTCAAGGTAGGCAGAGAAGCTGGGCAACTTCTACAGCAGCTAATGAGGCTATTCTCCAGGGGTGACAACTATATACAATGCAAACTGAGCTATGGTGCATGTGCCACTTTGCATGTGACCAGGATTTTGCAGGCTGATCTGCTGTGAAGCTGGAGTGGGGTGGGGAGGAGTGAATAGGGCATTTATCTACACAGGTCAAAAGTATGCTAGTTTACATTAAGCAATCAGGGAATTCACATTAAAGGGACAGAGCAAACATGCCATTTTCAGGCAGGTTTGATGACCTACCTCACCAACTTCCCCCCACCCCCCACCCCCAGTATTGGATTCAAATTTATGTTTTCCTATGAACCAGAAAACACTCAGCAGCATTCTGCAATGGTTAAGTTGACATCTGTAGCATAACCGGGTGTGTGTCTGCTTGGAAGTAGCCCTATTATATTCAATGAAATTTACTCCCAGGTAAATGCAAAAGGAATTCCACTCTAAATCCTGCTGCAAAACAGAAGAATGAGATAGACAGTCCAGTCCTGTCACATTTACATGAAAGTAAATCACACTGTACTCAACGGTCTTACTTCCACGCTACTCACCCCAATGTTATGCATGATTACTCAGATGCCAACCTCACTGTTATCTATGGGGTTTATTCCCAGGCTGTGGCATTACTAAAGCTGGTGTCACCCCTCCCTCCAATGGTGTCACCCTGATATGGTTTAGCCTCTTTGCACACACACACACCCCAGTGCTGCCACTGTTCCCAGGTAAATCTATATTGGGTTGCATTTTTCTAGCCTACTCTTCTGGGACTAAATATCACTGTTGAGTGGAACATATAAAGTCTGTCCTTTATTTCATAAGTTCATAAAGTAGAACTTTTACTGGATTGTGTGTGTGCCTTCAGGTTGCCTGCAGACTTATGTCGACCCCAGGAATTTCATAGGGTTTTCTTAAGCAAGGAATGCTCAGAGGTGGTTTTGCCAGTTCCTTCCTCTGAAATATAGCCCAGAGCACCTGATATCCATTGGCGGCTCCCAGCCAAGTACTAGCCAGGGCTGACCCTATTTAGCTTCCAAGATCAGACATGATCTGGTACCACCCTTTCACATTGCAGAGATAAATTCCTGGGCCAAGATTCTGAATGGATGTAAAGCTCTCCTAGGCTTAGTTCCACTCCCCCACTCGCTCCCTGGAGGCACCAGCTACCTCTGTCCTCTGAGTGCCTCCCCCGCCCCCATGGTCATGTAATACCCAGGGGATAATGAAGGCTGACCAGTAGCACCCAGCTCTTTCTCTGCATCTGGATGCACAAAGATAACATCTTTCTTCTGGACCTCTACTGGACCCAGGACACCCAGGAGGATTCCTGGTTCTTTGTGTATTCCACCTCAGAAACACAGCCAGATGCTGCCTCTATGATGCTGGCCACTATGTGTCTGTGAATGGGGGGCCCGCAGTGGCATGGAGGTAGGCAGCACAGGCAATGGTTCATTGAGGATGGAGGTGCCTCATACCGTCATCTGCAACAACCAAAAAAGAACATACACAGGCATAATTATGCCTGGCATAATTATGGCACAACGTGCCATGCATAATTATGCCACATAATAGCACAAAATGCCTGTGTCTATCACGAACAGGTCTCCAGCCATAGACTTGGTATTGTCATGAATACCATTTCCCCAAACTCTCACATTTTAAAAATGTTGTAGTTCGGTACAGTTTTAGACATGTTGCCCTTAAGAATGTGCTGTGAAAACTGGACCTGTTCCTATGAGTTTTATTATTTTTAAAGCACCATTCTATGCAGTTTTGCTCAGAAATCAAATTCACTGAATTCCATGGGGGTGGCTGTCTCTGGGATATGCGCATAGGATTGTGCTCTTATTAGTGCTATCGTACATCTGCTGATGCCTTTCCCTTACTATCGTTTGGGTGTTTTGAGGGCTATTGATTTTGTGCTGCCTTATACCCACTCACTCCAGTGAGCCATCTCTAGCTCATTACTGTCTACAAAGATTGGCAACAGCTCTCCAGGATTTCAGATCTGAGTCAAAGGCCAGGGGATTACATCTGTGAGCAAAGCATGTGTTCTCCTACTGCCTCGTTTCCTCTCAGCCAAGCCAATATTATGCATGAGAATATGAATGTTCCCAGTCTGGGTAAATAGAAAGGTTGTACACAAAAAGAAGCGATCTTATACACATGCAGTGGGTCATGGGTGAGGAACGTATGGCCTTCAAGCTGTTGATAGAATCATAGGGGTTGTATAAACGGTCAAAATAACCCTCATGGAATTCACTGGGGATACAACCTGTCTAAATGGGATCCCTCATAAATCCACACTATTTGGAAGGAGGGGGGCCAAAAACAGCAAAACCAATGCCCATAATTTAAAAAAAAAAAACCAGTGAGGGGGTGCACATTTCTGCTCATTAGGACAAGTGATTTGCTTTGAATCACTTCCCCATATGAAAGGAAGCGCAAAGCTGATTGGCTGGGTGAGCGCGGGAGGTGGGGCTTGCTAGTGCCCGCTGCCACCATGTTGGATTTTTGCCTTAACAAGTGATCACTAAGGTGATAAATGGAGAGGGTTTTTTATTTTTTTGCTATCCTTTTAATGCAAAAAATCACTCTATCGCTCCAGTGCACCTTAGACAACATTTTTAAAGTGCAGCAGCGGCAAAGAACTAATGTAAGTAAATCACTCATGACCACCATCTGGCATACGGAGCTTCTGGAGGCTTCTGCAGCCAAAAACACTGTTAAGACATGTCACCACTGCTGCAAAATGCCATGAAGTACTCCGTCCCCCCCCCTCATATAGATAGGCCCATAGAATCATAGAGTTGGAAAAGACCACGAGGGCCATCCAGTCCAACCCCCTGCTGTGCAGGAACACACAATCAAAGCATGCCTGACAGATGGCCATCCAGCCTCTATTTAAAAATCTCCAAAGAAGGAGACTCCACCACACTCTGAGGTAGCGCGTTCCACTGCCCAATCGCTCTTACTGTCAGGAAGCTCTTCCTAATGTTTAGGTGGAATCGTTTTTCCTGTAGTTTGAGTCCATTGCTCCGTGTCCTAGTCTCTGGAGCAGCAGAAAACAAGCTTGCTCCATCCTTGATATGTCATTCCTTCAAATATTTAAACATGGCTATCATGTCCCCTCTTAACCTTCTCTTCCCCAGGCTAAACATACCTGGCTCCCTAAGCCGCTCCTCATAGGACATGGCTACCAGACCTTTCACCATTTTGGTTGCAATTCTGGTGCCAGACTACAACTCTCATCAACCATAATCATGGTGGTTGAGGATAATGGGAGTGGGAATCCAGCAAATTTGCTGGGTAAGGTGGTGGGTAAAAGTGAAGCCTGGCTTCCCCAGATGTTTTTTGGTCCCTGCCCCTCCCTCCCCAGATTGGCCTTTTTCAAAAAAGAAGGAAGGGAAGATGGGAAAGGTGATTTGGAATGATAATTTCTAGCCACTTCTGGATATATTTTTTTTCATTTGGAGGCATTTGGGTCAGCCTGTGCAGCTCCTGGATTATCCTGGGGGCAGAAAGTTGGTCCTTGGACCCACTGAATTTGTCTCCTACCCTACTACATCGTAGTCTCTACTGGTCATTTTTTACTCAGTAGTCTCTACTGGTCATTTTTTACTCAGATTTTTTCTGAGTAAAAATACATAGGATTGAACTAGTGGAAAATGCTACAGCTAGATTTCTGACCAGAACATAATGCACAAACCATATAACACTGGTTTTAAAGGATTTGCACTGGCTGCCTATATGTTTCCAGTCTGAATTCAAGGCACTGGGGTAATAATATTTAAAACCCTAAGCTTCTTGGGACTGTGATATTTAAAGGAGAGTCTCTCCATATATATGTCTGCTTAAGAACTAAGATCTGCTGGAGAGGCCCTCCTCTATGCTTCATCAGTCAGGGAAATATGCTGTGGGAGGATGTGAAAGAGGGCCTTCTGTGCATTGGCACCCCAGTATCCTCCCCAAGGGGAATATCCTCCCCTTGGAGGCCTGATTGGCACCAGCGTTGCTATCATTCTAGCACCAAGTGAAAACATGGCAGTTCACTAAAACCTTTGGATCCAATTGGTTTTACACAAGCTCTCATATGTTGATGGCTTTAAATGGTTTCAAGCTGTTTAAACCAGTTTTCATCCGTCTTTTTTAACTTGTTAAATGGTTGCATATGCTTTTAGGCTTTTAAAATCATTTTATTTTTATACTGTTTAAATTAGGTTGGTTTTATGGTACACTGCCCTGAGATCTTTAGATAGAGGGTGAAATATAAATATTTTAAATAAAAAAACAACAACACTATTTTAATCATACTAATACATACCCATTTTGCAGATAATAACTGCCCAAACAACATCAGAGTAAGGTCAAGATGGCAAAAGATATTAATGAGGAAGAGCACACAAGCCAGGAGAGGCTGCAATGGTTTCTTTTGCCTGAGCCTACTGGGAAGGGCAAGACTCCGCCTTTCCTGTCCACCTTTCTTATCCTGTCCTTGCTGCTCAGTTAATTGAATGCAAACTGCTTTTGCACTTTAAAGTCAGTTTGCTGCAACTGAAGTAAGCTGAGAACAAAGGGGGGAAGTGAGAGGAGGCACTCAGAGGACAGATAAACTGGTATATTTTAAAAGCAGTTGAAAAAGTGGGATGACAGAGGATTAATTGGGATGACTCCTGTAGGGTGTGTTAATATAGGAGTAGAAGTCCTAAATGAGCAAATCCTGCTACACTGACAGAATACACGATTCTTAACAGTGTGTGTGTACACACTTTGGGCTTCCTCAATTGTGAGGGTAGGAAGAGGGACTCATTAATTCCTCCTTGGCCAGGGAAAAATGCCTGCAAGAGTGGGCAGAATTAATCACAGGGATAGCTTGGTTGCCTTGGGGTGGAAAATCCTTGGCAGCACATTGCAAAAGGCCCTTCGCTGCTGAAGAGTCATGCACGTGTGTTGTGACTGAATGCCAGCAACTGCTTTGCATGTGACAATTACAAACTAGGACTGCTGCTGAGGTGCTTCCTGCTGAGGGCAACAGAGGCGATTTGCAGTCAGAGTGATGCTCTAGAAATTAAATGACAGTCTTGGCAAAGCCAAAGTGTGCAATTTAAAAAGGACTGGAGTCACTTGAGCATATAAGTGAAAGAGACCCAGGCCATTTGAGCTGTAAAAGTGTGGGATTAAAACAAAACAGAACAAGGCTAGCTTGCAAGGTTTTGTTTTCTGCAGTCTCAAGGGTCAGCTAGATGGGAGAATTAAGTCTGACCAATCACCTTTCAGCTCTATGAACTATGCTCTGCTGTGTCCCCTTTTGCAAATTGGTTATACAGATAACCTATTGTCCTCTTTTGCGAATTGGTTGTACAGATGACCTACTGTGTGCATTTTCACGCACTTTTTCAAAAAGATCACGGGAAAAAAAGCTAAAGCAGTTATCACGGACTATGTGGAGTTTTCAGCCCCCTTCCTTCTGAATAGGGCGAATGTGGGCCATCGACTGTGAGGACAAATGGCATTCTTAACGAATTCTTTGAGGATTTTTTTTTCATTATGTAGGCAATACCTCAGAAGCACTGGAAAAGGTTTGGATGGAGTCTAATCACACCTTCCAATCTTAAACTCAGTTATTTAGTAGTGAATCCCATAAATTGGAATGGAATTATTTCTCCTGGTATGTCAGTGTGGAACTGAATCCCCTCTGGATTTAAACCCATGCAAATCTATACATTCCAATGTCATACTGGGAGTGACCAAACAATGTGCTACAGTGTTGGCTATACAGTACTGTATTTACTAAGGCTGCAGACCTTTCTAGTTCAGCAATGTCTCAGGGCTGTACAATTCCTGCTTATGATTTAAGTCTACACAGTAATTTCAATTCTATTCCCGCTCTGACAGAACCCAGGCAGTCAACTGGTGGCGGGACCCCACTGTTGCTGCTGCAACGAAACCCAGGTAGTCAACTGGCAGTGGTGGCAGCAGGGCAACAGAGTGAGTCACTCTCAACAATTCTGGGGAAAGTGTGGAATGCTGAAAAAGGGGAGGATGAATTTAAATCCACCGGCATACCTTACAGGGTTGGCATGAGGTCTACCAGGCGTTTTTTGGGGAGTTTCTTAACGACGTATGGTACGCTGGGTCCAGCTACTGTATATATATATATATATATATATATATATGTATATGTGTGTGTGTGTGTGTATATATGATACAAGTTTTTTGCATTTTCAAAGTTTATTTGTTATTTCATAACCCCTAACCTCAGTTGCTTTCTTTCATTGGTATTTGTTAGGTTTAACTGGTATTGGTTAGGTTTCATTCCCCCTTCTGTTGTAATTTTAGTTCAGACTAAAGCCCAGAGTGGATTTGCTGCCCCACTGGCATGGAGGCCACCAGCTTACACTCCTGACTTCCAAGTAAATGTGAAGGGATCCAGAAAACACATCCAGGACTAGCCGTTTTGTCCATATAGCAAAATACAATAACATCCAAAATCCACCAAACAGCAATACTTTTATTGGGCCAACCAAAAATCCACAAAGTTCATCATGCAAGCTTTCAAAGCTCAACTGTTGGGGAGCCTAACCCAGGATAGAAAGAGCCTGGATCTCAAGGGAAGTTACTCTTTCTGTTGCTGATGGAGTTGAAATTTTATTGCCTGGATTTTATGACTCCCAGTACCCACATGACCAAAGAGGGGAGTGACCTCTGCTTGCATTGATACCAGACCATCTTAACTAACAACAACAACAACAACAACAAATAACATTTTGACAAAATGTAGGCCTATGACTCTTAACATCATAATTTTCTTCTTCTCCTGTATGATTTTTAACACCCTTGCCTAATGAAGAAGCCAATGGAACTTTGAAAGCTTGCATGATGATATATTTTGTGCATTTTTGGTTGGTCCAATAAAGATATCACTGTTTTGTGGATTTAGGGTAAAGAAAATCACCAATCCAAGGTTGTGTACAGGCAGCAGCTTCCTTTGTGGTTGACAGTCCCGCAGTGTTAGACTGGACATCTGTTGGGGAGAGGAGGAGAAAATACTACAAACAAAAGATACCACCAATTAATGTGTGGTCTTTGACCAAACGTGTGTTTTTTTAGATTGTCCCACCATCAAGCAGCCTTGGGATGCTGTTGGGAGGAACTGTAGTCAGCAGTTTCATACCCCGAAGAAACTTTGTACTACTTAAGTAATCAATTTCTGTTAAATTATTTCCCCGTGCAAACTAGTTGAAACAGATCTTTTGCTAAACTCAGAAGTCAGGCTTGTAGCATTTTTGCAAAGGAGAAAAAAGTCCATGCCAAAAGGATTGTCACAGAAAGTTTCCTTACATCAAGCCAGACAGTTTGTCCATCTATTACAGGAGTATCTGCTTTCACTGGAAGATGTTCTCCAGGGCACTACACTGTTATAGTGCTATTATCCCACTTTAACTGCTACGGTTGCCTCCTGTGGAATTCTGAGGTGTGTAGTTTAGTGAAGCCTAAGAGTTCTCTGGCTGAGAATGCTAAATGCCCCTCCCTAAATTGCAAATCCCAGGATTCCACAGGAGACAGCCAGAACAGTTAAAGTGGAATAATAGTGCTATAACAGCATAGTGCAATAATACAGCAGGATGCTCTTCAAGCAAAAGTGTTTTATATCACTTCCTCAGCTGATGGTTTAAACTTACTTTGCCAGAGACTGAATCTGGGTTATTCTGCATGCAAATCATGTGGTTTGCCCAGAGCCTGTAAAAGTTACTTTTTAAAGCACAACAATGCCAATTGTTTGGGAAAGCACCAGGAGCCCTGGTGGTGCAGTGGTTAAATGCCAGTACTGCAAGCCACCACGTCGCAAGTTCGATTCCAGCCGGCTCCAAGGTTCACTCAGCCTTCCATCCTTTCGTAGGTCGGTTAATTGAGTACCCAGCTTGTGGGGGGCAATTAGCTAACACACATTGGAAACTGTTTAATGCAGTGTAGATGTGTAAATAGCTATTGCTTAAAAAACAATTTGTAAGCCGCTCTGATAGCCTTGTGGCTGAAGAGCGGGGTATAAACAAACAAACAAATAAATAAATAAATAAAATTGGCTATGCTGGTAGGGAGATTCTGGGACCTGTAGGCTAAAAGTATTTTTTTTCCCCCCAGGGTCTGCCTTTGACACTATGCTATGACGTGTCTTTTTCCAAGTTAGACCAAAATATCTTATAGTGCCAGGTGCTCCTGGGAGGCTCATGTAACAATGGACATTATCAGATGAGCGTCTAATAATATTTTTGTCCCACTATTTTTAAAAGCGTAAGTATCCTGGCATAATAACATTTTTTATTTTTTATTTAATAAAATAAATAAAATAAATAAATAATCACATGTTGCTGTAATCATGAGGAAGAAATGCCTCTGCACCATGACCACTAGCACTCTTCACTTCCATGTTTTTGTATGGATGAGACTTTGGCAGTTCTCACGAGAAGATGCGAGTGCAATTAAAACTAAAAACACCTAAATTAACAAAGAATATTCACACACAAGGACTGAAAGAAACCCAAAAACTTGCAAGCAAAACACAGAGATTCATAAAAATAATGTCCCTTACCTAGTTTTCATGTTCTTGCCCAGAAGTTGTCTGCCGGGGACCATCCATTGATGCTGTAATCACGTGAGCAGAACGGGATGTGGTTTTGCATGCAGATAATACTGTGAAAAAAACGCTATGGGAGATCAATTCACGGCTTGGCCCATTAATGAAAAATAATACCTTTTTCACGGCAGTGGAACACTTGAGGAATGTGAGGGCGATGATGTCGTGCGATGGGGGGCATTTGCAGTATCCTGTCATCATTATCACACAATTTTTGCTGTGTCTGATAACGTCCAATGTGTAAAAGAGGGATCCATAATCTGCTATTTTCTCTAATGGCATGGGGAAGAACATTTGAGCACATGCATCTGAAAATCTATCCATCTCATTTTTACTACATTTCTTAGAATCTTACTGACATTCTTGCCCATCCAGTTCCATATCAGGTTGAACCATTTTTGTCCTTCCTCCATGTAAATTACTTTTTTGTGCAAATTAAATATACACATTTTTAGTCAGGCCCATATTCCAAATTTATGCATGGTTTGTCAAATCAAATGAGGAAAGAACATTTGGGGAAAGAAGTTAAAATTCTTAAGAACATGTACATAGAAGACTCATGTACAGACCTGAAAATCCCTAAAAACATGTACATAGGGGACTTATGTAGAGAAGTGAACATCCCTAAAAACATAGAGGTTGTCTATATGAGGCAGAAAGAAGCAGATTGCTCCGCAGTAAAGACAACTCGCAGCAGCTGTGATTTGTCTTAATGGTTTTTGGGGTATATCACAAGCATGTGAAGCTATCTGTGTCTGCTGTGCAAACGGGCATGCCTGTGAATCAAGATGGTGGCCACAAGTGAATTATTCACATTTTTATTTTCACCATTTGCTGCTGCAGAACAGTAAGTTTTTTTTAAAAAAAGCATATCTAAGGTACGAAAGTGTAATACTTCGTCTTAAGCAAAAAAAACCCCACAAACCCCTGTTTTATCAGATTACTGCTCACTTGCTAAGTTCCCCCCCCCAAAAAAAACCCACCACATGGCGGTTCCGAATGCTTACCTTGTTAACAAGTCCCGCTCAATGTGTTCATCTGGCCAATCAGCTTTCAGCTTTTGCTCCTTTGGGAAAGCAAATCAAATTGAATCACTTGTCCCAACAAGCAGGAATGCACATTCCCCATGCTGTTTTTTAAAACTCCGGGAAAAGCCACAAAGGCTTTCCTTTGGAGTATATGGTGTATTTATGTTGGGGCGTAGGAGCATAAAAATTAAAAATTCATTAAAGATCCCAGGGTGCAAGCCCTTTGGGAAGATTTCTTCAAAGTTAAAATGGTTAAGAATTAACTTCTAAAACAACAGAGTGGCAGAGTCAGGAAAAGCAGACAGGACTCAATTACTTCAATTATTAAATCACTCAGAACTCAAACTGCTTAAGAAAACAAAAGACTCCTTGAATAAGTTTTTACTAATAGCTTTTAAACTACATATGCATGGGAAGCTGACAAAGCTGGCAAAGAATCTTGGTTAGGATAGGTATCATGACTCACCATTCAGTGAGGCCCAGGGAAAATAGGTAAGGCATTTCTACAGAGCTTGGAAGACAAGCTCCATCTTCTTTCAGGAACAGAACAAAGAGTAATAAAACTTTGAAACCGTGGGGTCATTAAACCTGGATCACATGACACAATGGTCATCAAATCTGGCTTGGCTGTGACTGAGGTACAAGCCAAGCCCACTAAAGTTTGTATGAGGAAAAGGGGAGGAAATTTGAACATGTAGAAAGTTCCTAAAAACTTTCTAAGGGCCTTTCTACACAATGAAAAAAAATCCGTACGGCATTCGAATGTTCGATCATTCGAATCTGATCTGTCATGTACACACGATCAAACATTTGAATGGCTGTACAGATTTTTTGGAAATCCAGCAAATTTATTGAGTGCCAGAATGCCAGACTTTACGAGGGGATTCATGCCCCCCCTTCCAAACGCTACATTTACGTTAGAATGGTTGTTTGTACAAACAATCGATTTTTTGAATGCTGTACAGATATTTTTTCATTGTGTAGACAGGGCCTAAGATGCTGTGCTAGCAAGCAAGTGAGGGATACAGGAAAAATGCAAGATTTACAACAATTTAGCCGTCCTTCTTCCGAATATGGCGATACGATATGTGATACCATTAAGACAGGTCATATTCTGCACTCCACGAGGAATATTTTTGCTGTTTAGATAGCCCCATATATATAGCAAGCTCATGTATAGGAGTGAAAATGCCTAAAAATATGTACTTAGAAGATTTATGTACGGAGTTGAAATTTCAAAAATGTGTACATATGACGCTTGTGTACAGGTGAGATTTATCATCTGATGTTTTCTCAAATTACATGAGAATGGGAAGAAAATTAGTGGCAGCCCTATTGGCTGGTGGGTTCTGGGAGTTGTAGTCCAAAAAACAAACTTCCCCTAACTTGGCACAACATACACTTTGTTAGGTGGCCATTATTATACCAAAAAGAAATAACAGAAAACTACTGTTTCCTCATGTAATCCAAGAAAACAGCAGATGCTGAGTCACTTTTAGAGATTTTTCACTTCTCTCGTTTTAGGGACTTTCAATTTTCCCAGGCTAGGGCCTTATCTATATGAAAGAGACCTCCTCCCTTCCTTGGCTCCGGGGGCAGCGGCAGCGGCAGCAATGGTGGTACAGGGGGGACCAAGGAAGAGAGAAGACAAGAGAGCCCTCTTCCCTTCCCCAGTCCCAGTGGTGGTGACACCAGTCATGGCAGCAACAAGGGAGGGGGAACTGGGGAAGGGGGAAGAGGATGAGAGAGCCCTCGTCCCTTCTCTGTCCCAATGGTGGTGATGACAGCAGCATGGGGGGGGGGAGCCAGGGAAGGGAGAAGAGGATGGGAGAGTCCTCCACACTTCCCCATCCTGGCTGTGATGATGACAGCAGCACAGTGGGAGAGACCGGGGAAGGGAGAAGAGGACGAGAGAGCCCTCCTCCCTTCCTTGTTACAGCGGCGATGACAGCAACCTTCCTCCTTTTCCTGGTCCTCACAGCAGCAGCAGTGATCCCCAATAGCTTGCTAAAGGTGAGGAAAAATGCAGCTGCAGGTGCTTGCCGTGTCAACAAGCCCCGTGCTTGTCCAGCCAATCAAGGTCACACTTCCAGTACCCTCGGAGAGCAATTCCTATCAAATTACTGTCCTAATGAGGGGGAATTTGCACCCCCCTCACTGCTTTTCAAAAACTCAGGGAAAAGCTGCAAAGCCTTTTCCCTTGGAATTTTTGCTGTTTTGGGCCCCCCTCCTTCCGAATACAGCATAATGATATGGGGCCCATATACAGGAGGGGGGGGAAATCCCAAATACCTCATACTATTGGCATCTCGCAGCAGCAGCGACCAGACCAAACAGTTTTTCTGGCCTTGGAAGCCCCCATAAGCCTCCCATTCCTAATGGCGGCCGTGAGTGATTTATTTGCATTAGTTCTTCACTGCCGCCGTTTTTTTTTTTTTTTTTAAATCATCCCAAGGTGCACTGGTGCGATAGAGTGATTCTCCAAAGCAAAACAGAAACTATTGATCCTTTTTTTTATCGCCTTAGCTAGCGATTGCTTAAGCGAAAATCCAACATGGTGGCAGCAGGCACTTGCCCTCCTAGCAAGCCCTGGCCCTGCTCTCGCCCGGCAAATCAGCTTTGTGCTTCCAAAAGAGCAAAAATGCACACAAGCTTTGCAGTTTGTGAAAAAGTACGGGGAAATCTGTGAAGGCTTTTACCCCCTTGTTTTTGCCATTTTGGGCCCCCCTCCTTCCGAATACTGTGGATTGGTGCTGGATCCTGTTTTTAGACTGGTAGGATTCCCAGCGAATTCCACAAGGGGTATTTTCACAGTTTAGATGGGCCTAAGGATTCCCTTTAAGACAGGTAGGCTTCTGCTTGAATTCAACAAGGAGTATTTTCACGGTTTTGACAACCCCAAGAACAGAGCCAGTGGAGCCTGGTGGCTCCTAGTAGGGTAGTGATTCTGGTCAGAGTTTAAAGAAACTATCCAAGGTGTTGAACCTATTTTGAGGCTGGGGTTCAGCACTGGCCATTGCACCTTTAAAGTTCAGACTAGAAGCCAGAGTAGATTTGCTGCTCCACTTACACAGATGGCACCAGGTGTTGCTGGGAGGAAGCTGTCTTTGCACAAGATCTTAGAGAGCAGCCACTAGTCAGAAAAGACTCCAGTGACTGATTCTACTTAAGACAATTCCATATGCAAGTACATTAGGACCTACGTATCTGCTGGGGATTGGTTCTGGAGGGCTCCATGGATATCGAAAACCATAGATAATAGCAAATGCCATTGAAAATAATGGGACTTCCTGTTTAAACTACCATAGAGTTGCCTTGGAGGACCAGAAAATGGCTAGAGGGGACACATTTTCTAGGAAGACTTTATGGCAGGTCTGCTGTTTTGTGTTCTATGGATAATTGAATCACTGGATAATGACTCAGTGGATATGGGGGTCCTACTGTAGTGGATGTTAAGAACAGATGTGAATTGTAGGCTGCATCTGCACCAAGGCAATTCTGGAGAATGATGCACATGATCTTTGGGAGACTGCAGCCCTGAATCCATTCTGTAGAAAGCTCAAAGCAGGAAATATTGACACAACAAACAAATAAAACCCTATCCTCTCCATTTCCTTTGCAAAAGACTAAACAAGCTTGGGGAAAAATTTTGTGTGCAACTGTAAAGTCAGTGCTGAGATTGGATCACATAATTTGCTTGTTCTTTTTTTGAGGGGGGAGTAATTATTATTTTTACTTCACTCACCCACTGCTAAACCACATCCTTCCCAATTTACAATCCAGGATCAGAACCATGAAACCAAAAGTAGGTCAGTGCTTCTTAGTGATTTTTTTTTTTTTTGCATCCCTGAAATCTATATACTTGGCCACTTCATTAATTTCCTCCTCCCCTCTTCTTCAATCCCTTGATGTTTCACCTCACATTCTGCTTGGTTTAAAAACCACCTTCTCCACTGCCTAGCATCAAAGAACAACTCACTGTGAAAGACTAAGGGCTTCTCTAAACAGTGAAAATACTCCTCATAGAATTCGAGGAGAATACCTTTTATACAAAAAGGATCCCACAGTGATTTGCCATATTCAGAAGGAGGGGGGCCAAAAACAGCATCTACTGCACAGGAAAAGCCTTCACAGCTTTTTCCGTTTTTAAAAATAATACAAGGGAAATGCACATTCCTGCTCATTGAGAAAACCGATTTGGATCACAGTGCATTCCTGGATAAAAGTGGAAATGGAAAGCTGACTGGTTGGAGGTGTGCAGGCGGGGTGGGGTGCAGAGTTTGCTAGCAACAAAGTGTCCATAATAATAATAATAATATTTATTTATACCCCGCCCCTCTGTTAAAAACAATCGGGGCGGCTTACAAAAATTAAAATACAAATACAGATTAAAATCCCTAAACACCACCCACCCCACCCTCCCCCATAAAAAGGTATTAAACCAATATAAATTAAAAACAACTAATCTAAAATCACATTTAAAAAAATAATAAATAGCCGGCAGACTAAAAAAAAGAGGCCAGGAGCTCCTGAGGCCGGGATCTAATTAGGAAAGGCCTGCCGAAAGAGACCCGTCTTTAGTGCTTTTTAAAAGCTACTTAGGCTCGTCATCTGATGGATCTCATTCGGTAGGCCATTCCATAATTTGGGGGCGATTACTGAAAAGGCCCTCTGGGAGGTTGCAGACAGCCTAGATTTTTGTGGCTGAAGCAAATTCCTCCCAGAGGACCGGAGTGCACGGGGAGGATTGAATGGGAGGAGGCAGTTCCGAAGATAAGTTGGACCCAAGCCATTTAGGGCTTTAAAGGTAATAACCAACAACTTATACTGGGCCCTGAAACTGATAGGCAGTGGAGAGATTTTAATACTGGAGTTATATGGTCTCTCCGAGATGTTCCTGAGACCACTCTGGCTACCATATTTTGTACCAACTGAAGTTTCCAGACTAAGCATGAGGGTAGCCCCATGTAGAGTGCATTGCAGAAATCTAGACAAGAGGTTACCAGTGTGTGCACCACAGTCTTGAGGTCCCTTACTTCCAGGAAAGGGCGCAGCTGGCATATCAGACGAAGCTGATAACAGGTGCTCCTGACCTGACTTGTCATCTGAAGCAATGAATCAAGGAGCACCCCCAAACTGTGAACACAGTCCTTAACGGAGAGCGTGACCCCATCCAGGACTGGTGGCTGCAACCCAACTCCTGGTTTTGGGGCCGCTACCATGAGCATCTCTGTTTTGTCCAGATTTAATCTCAATCTGTTTTTCCTCATCCAACCCATTACTGCTTTAAGACAATCATTAAGAGGAGAGATGCCATCCAATGATCCAGACAAGGAGAAATAGATCTGGGTGTCATCCATGTACTGATAACACCTATGATAGATGGGTGCCATGTTAGATTTTTGTGGTAGCGATAGTGCACTTTTTGTGGCGCTGAGATGAAAAAAAGAGCAAACCAACCAGCAGCTAATTCTGCATGCTAAAATATGGATTTTTAGTAAAGCCTTTGTGGTTTAACTGATTACCACCCACCTCCTAAAGTGTACATGGTTTTAAACTATTTAAAATTGTAAATTGTTTAAAATGTTATTAATTCCACTTTATTTTATCTTGTTTTGAATTTAAAATGGTTCTAAACTGTCTAAAATTTATTTTAATTTTATGCCATCCTTTATTTTATGTCACCTCATAGTAAAGGGTTTGATACAAGGATTTTGAATAAATGAATGAATGAATGGTGCCAGTCAGGCTGTCCACACCTGCAACCATATTTTCCAACTGCTACTTGGCTACTTCTCTTTTGATCCTTAGTGTTCTGTGGCCACTGAACATAGAACTGGATTGTGGGCTGTTATTGTCTTCTGGCAATCGACTTCTGTGTGTGACTATGAAAGCTGGACAGTGAAGAAAACTTACAGGAAGAAAATCAATGTATTTGAAATGTGGTGCTGGCAAAGATACAAATACCACGGACTACCAAAAAGACAAATGAATGGGTCCTAAAGCCAATCAGATCTGAACTCTCACTACAAGCCAAGATGGCTAAAGTCAGTCTGTCATACTTTGGCCATATCACAGGAAGATGCGACTCACTAGAAAAGATCATACTGCTTGGGAAAGTAGAAGGCAGTAGGAAAAAGAGGAGGACGGCATTCCAAGTGGACAGACCAAGAGTACTGTCCTCCAAGTAAGAATTCTGACACACACACACCCAAACTGAAATTTTCCTTCAGTACCAAACTTCTGGCACTCCAAGGAGTGAGACACAGAAAGTTGTTTATACCTAGAACTTTTATATTTGTTGTATTTGCATTCCCTTGGTAACTTTGCCTGGCCCTTTCTTTCAATGCCTAATATATATTCCTAAATGCTCAACTGCAGTTTTAAGTTACTGCAATGCTGGAATTGTGAAAACTGAAAATTGAAGGAAATTTCATTGAGGGAGCACAATTCTTATTGGGGGGGGGGGCAATGCTGTAGCTGCAACCCTGCAACCCCCATGTGATTTGGAAAGCAATCCCTAGTTGTTGAGACTTCTGCCTGGTCTCAGTAACCCCCAGAGGCCAGCTCCCAGAGAACAAAACTTTTTTTAGGCAGTTTTGCAAACAGAAAACCAGCAGGGAGTTTCTGAAGTGTCTGCCTCCACCACACAGAGCAGGTTAGTCATCCCTGCAAATGAGTTCATGTGCATGTGACCCAAGGTAGGAGGCTAGAAAGTAGTGGGGGAAGGTCTTTGGGAAGATTAAAGACTTATCTGACCTTTGAATGAGCTCCCAGGCTACTAATCTTGTCCTGATCCTATCTTACACCTAGGGTGGATCCATTTCACTTTCCTTTACTGCACTTTCCTGATTCAGCCTCTGCTCCCCCAGTCCAGACATGCTTTGGTGAGCATGTGGAAGGCATGCGAGCCTCTTCTCACCATTGCCTCTGCTCTCCAGAGACCTGGGCTGGGTGCAGCTGACAAAGGAAGCCAGTGTGGATAACAGACGGGCGAGCAAAATTCTTGGAAACCACTCCCAGTGCACACAGACACACACGCTGAAATGGTTATTCAAATTATTTGGTGAGGGTGAGGTTTCAGAATGCTTGGCAGCAACACCCAGCCCGTGAGAAAATATTTGCTGTCAAAGCAAGGCCCTGTGAAGCAAACAGCCAGCAGCATTGGAGGCCTTTGTTCGGCAAGGTTTCTGTCCTAAGAAGGTCCTATTGGCTTTGCCCCCATCCTCAGTTTCAAGTCCTCTGCATAGTATTCCCCCCCCCCTCACTCAGGCAAGTTGAGCCACACTCAGAGCCTGGAAAAGTTGCCAGAAAAATGGTTATGCCGGCTGAGGCATTCTGGTAGTCCAAATACCGGTAAGTAATGTACTTAAGCTCAGTGTCCCAACTGGGACAACTAAAATCTGCAACAGTGGCCTATTCTTCAATCTGCTGAAAGTTCATAGCAGTTGTATTACCAAACAGTGACCCTAGGCCAAAATGAGAATGGATACTTGGGGCCTTTTTTGCACTGGAGGCTGCGATTGTATAGTAAGACCCCCATATCCACTGATTCATTATCCACTGATTCAGTTATCCACAGTTTCAGTTTCAGCACAGCTACCATAGAGTCTTCCTAGAAAATGCATCCTCTCTACCCATTTTCTAGGTCCTCCAAGGCAACTCCATGGTATTTTGAACTGAAAGTCCCATTATTTTCAATGGCGTTTGCTATTATCCATGGATTTTGTTATCCACAGTGGGGCCCGGAACCAATCTCCCACATATATGGGGGTCCTACTGTATTGCAGGTATATCTTGTTTCCCCAGTGTTCAGTTGGGATGGCTAGAGAATAGACAAAAGATCCAGGAATGGGCCAATGGCGGGTACCACTGGCTACATTCTTCAGTTGATGTGCATGCACAGTAGCATTCCTCACCCAGCCTCTGCCTCTCCTTGTCCTCCTCAGTCCATTAAATGCCCCCAGGGGTCCCTCTCCTCATCTTAGGACTTGTCTATATGAGAGGAAAAATGTGGATAGCTATGCAGTAACGCCAGTTCAAAGCAGCTTTGATCTGTCTTACCGTTGTTTTTTTGCAAAATTGCAGGCATGTGAAGCTATCCGCTTTTGCATTCCCAATGGGCATGCCTGCAAATCCAAATGGCGGGTGCAGGTGAATTACTCGTGTGTTTATTGTTGCCAGTTGCCACTGCCGAACAGTTGTTTTTTTTAAAGTGTGTTTAAGGTGTGAAAGTACAATATACTGCCTAAATAAATTTTAAAAAGAAACAAAAAAGGATGTTTCATCACTTTAGCACACAATCGCTAAGGCGAAAATCCAAGATGGCAGTTCTGGGTCCTTGCCTTGTTAGCAAGCTCCGCCCCCTGCCCACATCTGATCAATCAGCTTTCTACTTCTGCTCTTATGGGAAATGCGAATGAATGCAAATTGGTTTTCCAGGAATGCACATTCCCCGTGGAGCTTTTTAAAAACCTGGGAAAAGCCACAAAGGCTTTCCTCCGGAGTGTTTGGTCGATTTGGTCCCCCTCCTTCCGAATACTGTGGATTGATGCAGGATGTCATTGAGACAAATTGTATTCTCCTCAAATTCTATGAGTAGTATTGTTGCTGTATAGAGAACCCCTTAGGCAGCTGCACCAACTCACAATGCTCAAGGTTTGTATTCCTATGTCTGCTGCACCCAGGGCTGAGGTCATGCCACCTGCTTGAGAACAGAACAGCTTGCTAGCCAAGGTATGTTAATTTTGCAACAAACCTGTGCAGCCTAGTGGGAAATGGGAGGAATGCAGCTTTTTTTTAGGTCCACCTCTGTCATCTCCTCATTTTTACCACCCTTTCCAGAGCAGGGATGCATATTTTTTAAAATTCTTTTTTTTTTTTAAAAAAATGGCAAATGCACTATCTGTGTGCATTACATGGGGGTCGGATATCATGCCTCTGGCACTGAATTAGGGCTAGTGTGGGTATAAAAACTAAACCATAACAAGCCTGTCTGTCATTTGAGTTCTTCAGAAGCTCTTCCTTCATTCTGTTCTGGGGTCAGGTAGAGCTTGGGAAGTTACTGTTGAAGATATATGAATATAACAACATGTTGAAGCCATCAGCAAAAGATCATCCTACCAATGCTTAGATACAGATGGCTTCAGCGTGGCATTATATTCATTCAGCTTAAAAATAACTTCCAGAAGTCTAGTACCAGGCAGATGGCTGCTGAGAAGAAAGCCTACCCCCAACAACTTCCAAATAGTGAAACCAAAATTATGGAGATATATCTGTCTGGCATCAACTGTGCTATCCTTCATACACTGGTAGAGGCTGAGATACTATCTTGGACATTAATGGTATATATATGTGGCGTTCTTCTGTGCTTTTAAAAACATATTTATCATTTATCTCTTGGTTAAGTTGTTTTATCTTGCATAAAATACAGTACATTTTGATTAAACTACTGTAATGCAATACATTATATTTATCAGCAGCCGCTCATGGTATCCATTTCAGCGGAGCAGCAGTGAAGCTGCTCTAGATTTTAGTTCAAATTTCAAAGATCTATCCAAGGTGCTGAGGCTAGTTTAAGTGATAGGTCCAACAGACTGGACAGCTCAGGCTAACACCCTGAGCAGATTTACCCTCAATTGACATAGAAATCACCCACCACCACTGCTTATTTTATTACTGTATACTACCCAATATTTATTGTGTTTTGTTATTGTAGGCCATCTTGAGCCTATTTGACTCAAACAGGAGCAAAGGCAGAAGAGAAATTTCTTATAAATAAAAGCAAAATAAATAAAAAAATACATAGGTATCTAAGGAAGAAAGGTCTCATGCAGAGTTCATGCCTGAAGACAGGTAAATCCATTTCTCATTGCTGGAAAATGAATACATAGTAATAGCAATAGCATTAATATTTATATACCACTTATCAGTGCCGAAGCACCCCCTAAGCAGTTTACAATGATTTTTAGCTAATTGCCCCCAACAAGCTGGGCACTCGTTTTACCAATCTGGAAGGATGGAAGACTAGGTCAACCTTGGAGCCCTCTGGGATCGAACTCATAACCTTGCGGCTTGCAGTACTGGCATTTAATCACTGCATCACCAGGGATTCCTACATATCTCTCCCCCCTGCCCCTTATCATTTTGTTTCAGTGTCCCTGCATTTTGTTTTTCTACCTGGGAAAAATACTATATTGACAGCTCTGAGCCAGTGGTTCCTCTCCTTTTCTCTACAGAGAACACAGCCAGGGGAGTGGCAAGGCATGCTTCACAGTGCTGCCCCTTAGCAAAATACCTCAAAGATGAGAGATGACAATGAGTTGTTTTAAGTCCCTTTGCTGACTGGATCACTGCCCTATCTGATAGGACAGGTGCCAGGAATGGCAACAACATTGACACACAGGCTCCAGGTTAGCCTCACAGTCTAAACAGAAACATAAGCTGGAGCTGGTGACGACTGACCTGGAAAAAGGTATTGGCTGATCTTGATGGAAAGAGCAATGGAAAGATGTACTCAACCAGAAGACCTACTGCTAATCCTTCCCAAGCCCTCCCTGACCTTGCTTTGCATATTCCTTAGGGTTGCCTAGTGTTTCCTGCTCTCTCCAAGTATGTGAGTAACCAAAGAGCAAGAAGATGTACTGCCTTCACTTGGTTAGTCAATTCTTTCTTGGTAGTGCCCAGATGGAGAAAACAAGCCAATGGGCAGAAGTGATAGTGGGAGGAATGTGGATCCATTCCAAAGGAGCTGCCCACTGAGGGCATCTTGCTCAAGGCCCCTCAACTGGCAGCCTCAAGGGAGCATCAGACATGTTCTTATATGTTCACACAGAGTGACTTCATGGGCTGATGTGTCTGGCTAGTGGCTGGTATGTGGGGAGACAGAATATGTAACCAGAATCCACTGCAATGCCAACAGGTTGCATGTTAGATTTGCAAGGGGTTCTTGGCGAACAGACTGACTTCTAAAAAATTCTCTCAAGAAAACTAGAAAGTTTGAAATCCATTCCTCTAGTTGGTGCTTTGTATACTGTGTGTCTGAATAATAATTGAGTAATCCTGAGTTCTTGAAGGCTACAAGACTAGAAAAGAAGCTCTGACTATTTCTATCAGGCTAGTAAGGATTTAAGTAAAGCCCAGGAGACAGACTGGAGATTTTTGCATGGGGAAAGTATTCCTTGGGGAGATTGGGAGAGAAACAGGGCTGTTCTGGTAGCAGTGCTCCATTTTGCACACACCCTTCCTTCTCCTGATCTCCCATCATCCTCCCTCCGTGCTGCTTCCATTTCCCTCCTGCTATATTTTACTAACAAAAGTTCTTCATTAGTAAAAAATTGCAGAACATAGCAGGAGGGAAATGGAAGCAGCACGGAGGGAGGACGATGGGAGATCGGGAGAAGGAAGGGGGCATGCGAAATGGAGTGCTGGACCCAGAACAGCCCCGTTTCTCTCCCAATCTCCCCGGGGATTACTTTTCCTGTGTGAAAATCTCCTGTGTGTCTGTCATCCAAGGACTAGCCTAGCTAAATATGGGCAGGTTCACTCCAAGAAAAATAGCTGCCAGGTGACAAATTACTCCTAGCAACTATAAACAAAACAGTAGTGGATAGACCACCTGCACTGACGTAATAATAGATCTTCAAGGTAAGTAACAGTAAGAATTAGCCACAGTGCTGTTCTGGTGATATCAGTGGAGATTATCAGACAGGAACGAAAAAAGTGTTCCTGTCCCACAATCTCCAATCCCTCCCTGTCCTGTCCCTGTCATGCCACAACCACTCTCCCACCACACTTACCTCCTCTCCCATCATTCTGGCAGCCCAGAAGTAAACGAAACTCTAACAGAGCTCCCTTTACTTCCTGGATTGGAATCCCGTGGATTCTCGTGAGAAGATGCACGCATGGGAAATTCAAAAAGAAAAAGAACACAAAAAATTATAGCAAGCACAAAAACACACTTTAACAGGTAGAAGTAACCCGGGGAGCATCATAAAAAGTGTGTCACTTACCTGGATGTCCCAATCTCACCTGGAAGTGTTCTGGCAGGGACCGCCCATTAATGCTGAGATCTCGCCAGCATAACAGGGCACTGTGATGGACACCTAGTGAGCCAATGAGGAAATGGTACTCCAGGAGCCAATCCTCTGTGAGGAGGTGGAAGGAGGAGGGGCTTCTGGAGGAGATAAAGGGGGAGTGAGTGAGGAAGGTTTGAGTTTAAATTAGTTTAAATTAGAGTTTAAGTTGGGTTTTCAGTTTAGATAGGTGAGATGAGGCTTTGAGTGATTCAAGACAGTTAGAGGCTTAAGGAAAGTGTGAATGTTTGTGCAGGCCCAATAACTTGTTTATACCACTATGTGTTTTATTCTGTTGATAATAAATGTTTTTGTGTTAATGAAAGAAACATCCAGCCTGGTGTGAGTGATTTTCAGGGAAGGAGACACAGCCAGTGATATACAACCACACCTGAGTACTTGTGCTATACCACTGGGAGACGTAGTTTGGTTGTGACGTAGAGGCCTGGTGTCACAAAGTGGTGACAGGGCGGGAGGTGGAAATCCCCCCTTCTCCACAAAGTGGTGGATGTGGTGGGATAGAAATGGCCCCCATGCCACTAGGAAAGCGCCTTCGTCACAGGCACCTTGTCACATGTAGGAACATCCGTGACAGGAACAGAACAGGGATCTATTGACGGCTTCTCCTGTCAATAAAAAGCAGCACCAGCGGAATGGCACCAGAATGGGTGCATAATGAGGGGTGAATGACGTTGTCTGAAAAGGGAGCCCTTTTGCAATCTCCTGGTATTCCTGTAATGCCACTTTTAATGTATCTGATAATCTCCAGTGTGTCTTATCTAAGATAGTGCTGGTGTAAGGGACAATGCAAGATTCACCATTTTTGTAGATGTTGACAGGAATTCAGTAAGGAGCTTACATATCTATAAAAGAGGTGTCCTCTCTAGGCATCTTCTAGGTTCTCCAACACAACTCTATGGTATGTTTGTACCAAAAGTCCTTTATTTTAATAGGGTTTACTATTATCTGAGGTTTCCAGTACCCACAGTAAGTCTGGGAATCAAACCCGCACGGATACAGGGTTTCAGCTGTACTACATAGTTGAGCCAGAGAAATGACTGATGCACAATGGGACTGATGTGCGATGGTACACCGGCTAGGGAGTTCTGATATAAATCAGTATTGTCTGATGCATGTCAGGACTCTCCTGCCATTGTCCCATTACACATCTTTCCAGTTCACTAACAGAGTTTCCTAGCACCTCTGCTACTTAGCTAATTATATGTAAAAGTTACATAATATAGACTGCAATAGAGAATTCTGGTTGTAGTTTGCTTAATGCTGTAGCCACTGCTGAATGGCAGCCAATTTTTGAGACCCCAGGTTTAAGCGGAAGGAGGGATTTATGCAGAGATTTTTAAAACACATAGTAAGCAACTGAAGAGGCACACCTGTTAATCACCTTGTGGTCTTAGAATACATTTGAACTGGGGACCTGGAGGTGAAAGGTTCAGCAAGATGCATTTCCAATCCTCCAGGGACATCCAGTTCCACTGAAAACTGCCTAACGTGTAAATACAGTAATCACTGAGTAGTGCTTTTTAAATTAGTAGAATTGATTAAAATATTATACATGGGCAAAAGCACTCTCAGTTAATTGGGCAACCCATTAAAAACTTTAATCATTTTAATGTAAGTACTTATAAAAACTACAGGTGGCAGGTGTAATATAAGTAGAAGCCTTCTTCCTTCACTCTCATGACAGAGATATTTGCACCATCTAAACACAAAGAAAGCACTGTAATGCCCATCTTGTTTCTGTGAGTGAAGTTCACTGGAAGCTTATTGGTGATTTGTCACAAGTGAAAGGCCAGCATAAGTACTCCAGTAGATAGATGAAGCCCCTGCTCCTGCTATCAAAACCTCAAAATGTAATAAGCCTATGGAGTCCACAAATCTAACATTCTTTTTCTCCCTCTCTTATTCTCTCATTCCAGCTGCAATCTCCTATCTCCTATCACACATTGGGTGGGGTCCAACATCAAAAGGGTAGAGCATAAAGCTCCATCTGTACAGTTCTCCATCCCTTATCTGGCAAGAGATGGGGTGCATCTTACGACAGTTGGAAGAAACATTTTTGCCTACAGTCTCAAGAATTTGATCAGGAGGGCTTTAAACTGAGTCATATGGGGGAGGGAGACAGTATTCTGGAAGGCAAAAGGGCTGGAGAAAATAGTCAAACTGGCATAGAGGGAACAAGGCAAACAGCGCAAGGACCCAACAGTGGGAGGCAAAAAAACTTGCACAGGCAGCAAGTAAAGGGAACACATGGTCTTAGATGTCTCTACACTAATGCACAGAGCATGGGAAATAAGCAAGATGAACTTGAACTCCTAGCACTACAAAGCAAGTATGATATACAGTCGTCCCTCCACATTCGCGGGGGTTACGTTCTTGAGACCCCCACGAATGTGGAAAAACCGCGAATAACAACTGCTCCCACAAACCCCCCCCCGAGGGAGGGAGGTTGCGGGAGGGTGTCTGGCCAGCCTGGCTGGCCTCTCCGCAAGCCTTCCTGAGGGGACTCCGGGCCTTAGAATACCCGGAGCCCGCTTAGGAAGGCCGGGACAGCAGCGGGCAGGTGGGCAGGTGGGTGGGTGGGGAGGAGGCTGCGCTGCCTCCCCCCGGCGTTCCTAAGTGAGCGCTGGGGCTTTGGAGCCCCGGCGCCCGCTTCGGAAGGGCGGAGGAAGCAGCGGGCGGGCGGGTGGGTGGCCGGGCGGGTGGGGAGGAGGCTGTGCTGGCTCCCCCGGCCTTCCGATGCGAGCGCTGGGGCTTTGGAGCCCCGGCGCCCGCTTCAGAAGGCCGGGGGGAGCAGCGGGCGGACGGGCAGGCGGGCGGGTGGCCGGGCAGCTGGGGAGGAGGCTGCGCTGGTTCCCCCCCGGCCTTCTGAAGTGAGCGCTGGGGCTTTGGAGCCCTGGCGCCCGCTTCGGAAGGCCGGGGGGGAGCAGTGGGCGGGGGGGCAGGTGAGCGGGCGGGTGGGGAGGAGGCTGCGCTGCCTCTCCCCGGCCTTTCTCAGCGGACTCCGGGGCTCCAAAGCCCTGGACCCCGGTGAGAAAGGCCGGGGATGGCAGCGTGTGGGTGGGGAGGAGGCTGCGCTGCCTCTCTCTGGCCTTCCGAAGCAGACACTGGGGCTTTGGAGCCCTGGAGCCCGCTTAAAAAGGCCTGGGGAGGCAGTGGGCGGGTGTCTGCCTTCCTCTCTCCGGCCTTCCTGAGTGGACTCCGGGGCTTAGAAGCCTTGGAGTCCCCTCAGGAAGGCTGGGGAAGGCAGTGGGTGGGTGGGAAGGAGGCTTTCTGAGTGGACTCCGGGGTTTAGGAAGTCCCTTTAGGAAGGCCGGGAAAGTCGGAGGGAGGGAGGCTGCCCACCCCACCCCCCAGCCTTCTTGAGCAGACTCCGGGGCTTTGAAGCCCCGGAGCCGCCTCTGGAAGGCTGGAGAAGGTGCAGGCAGGAGGTTGCCCTGCCTCTCGGCAGCCTCCTCTAAAGGGCTGGGGCTGAACCGCGAATAATCAAAACCGCGAATGTGAAAGCCGTGAATGTCGAGGGGCAACTGTAATAGGCATTACTGAAACCTGGTGGGATGAGTCTCATGATTGGAATGTAGGATTAGAGGGGTATAACCTTTATAGGAGAAACAGGCCAAACAGGAAAGGAGGAGGAATAGCATTATATGTCAGGGATATTTACACCAGTGAAGAGATCCATGACATCAATACTGGAAGGCAGGTGGAGAGCATCTGGATAAAAATTAAAGGGGAGGGAAACAACAGGGATGTTATTGTGGGACTCTACTACAGACCCCCAAATCAGACGGAGGAATTGGATGATGCCTTTCTAGAACAGAAGAACACACATGCAGAAAGGAGAGATGTAGTAGTGATGGGTTACTTCAACTATCCTGATATTTGCTGGCAATCTAACTCAACCAAAACTTCAAGGTCTAGCAAATTCCTGACTTGATTGGAAGACAATTTCATGGTCTAAAAGGTGGAAGAGGCAACAAGGGGGTCAGCTATTTTAGATCTGATCCTAACCAACAGAGATGACCTCGTTAATGGGGTGCAAGTGGTGGGATCCTTAGGTGAGAGTGATCATGTTCTCCTGGAGTTCGTTATACAATGGAAAGGAGAAGCCAGGCATAGTCAGACACACATTCTTGACTTTAGGAGAGCTGATTTCAATAAACTCAGGGAAATACTGGGGGTGATCCCATGGTCAGGGATACTAAAAGAGAAGAGACCTCAAGACGGATGGGACTTTCTCAAAAGGGAGATACTGAAGGCACAATTTCTAACAGTATCATTGAGGAAGAAAAATGGGAGGTGTCTCAAGAAACCAGGATGGATGACTAAAGAACTTTCAATGGAGCTAAGTTTTAAACAGAACATGTATAGGAAATGGAAAAAGGGGGAAATCACCAAAGAAGAATTCAAACAGATAACGAACACGTGTAGGAGTAAAGTCAGAAAAGCTAAAGCGCAGAATGAGCTCAGGCTTGCTAGGGAGGTTAAGAACAATAAAAAGGGGTTTTTTGGGTATGTCCTCAGCAAAAGGAGGAAGAAGGAAATGATAGGGCCACTACGTGGAGAAGATGGCAAAATGCTAACAGGGGACAGAGAAAAGGCAGAATTACTCAACACCTTCTTTGCCTCAGTGTTTTCAGAAAAGGAAAAGGAGGACCAACCTGAGGATAATGGAACAGAGGACACAACAGGGGAAATCCAGCTCAGAATAAGCAAAGAGGTAGTACAGAAATACCTTCATAATCTAAATGAGTTTAAATCTCCAGGACCAGATGAACTACATCCAAGAGTATTAAAAGAGCTGGCAAATATAATCTCAGAGCTATTGGCAATAATATTTGAGAACTCCTGGAGAATAGGAGAAGTCCCAGCAGACTGGAGGAGGGCAAACATTGTCCCCATCTTCAAAAAGGGGAAAAAAGAGGATCCCAACAATTATCGTCCAGTTAGTCTGACATCAATACCAGGGAAGATTCTAGAGCAGATCATTAAACAGAGAGTCTGTGAACATTTAGAAGGCAATGCCATAATCACAAAAAGTCAACATGGGGTTTCAGAGAAACAAGTCATGCCAGACTAATCTGATCTCTTGTTTTGATAAAGTTACCAGCTTGGTAGATGAAGGGAATGCTTTGGACATCGCATACCTTGATTTCAGTAAGGCCTTTGACAAGGTTCCCCATGACATTCTTGCAAACAAGCTTGTAAAATGTGGGCTAGACAAGTTAACAGTTCAATGGATTTGTTGACCGGCCGAACCCAAAGCGTGCTCAGCAGTGGCTCCTCTTCGTCTTGGAAAAATGTGACCAGTGGGGTGCCACAGGGTTCTGTCCTGGGCCCAGTGCTATTCAACATCTTTATCAATGACTTGGATGAGGGAATTAGGGGCATACTTACCAAATTTGCAGATGACACCAAATTAGGAGGAGTAGCTAATACCCTAGAGGACATGATCAAAGTTCACAATGACCTGGATAGACTGGAGAGCTGGGCCAAAGCTAACAAAATGAAATTCAATACGGAGAAATGTAAAGTACTGCAGTTAGGGCGGAAAAATGAAATGCATAGATATAGGATGGGAGAGACCTGGCTGAACGAGACTACGTGCGAAAGGGATCTAGGAGTCCTAGTAAACCACAAGTTGAACATGAGTCAACAATGTGATGCGGCAGCTAAAAAGGCCAATGCGATTTTGGGCTGTATCAATAGAAGTATAGTGTCTAGACCAAGGGAAGTAATAGTGCCACTCTATTCTGCCTTGGTCAGACCTCACCTAGAATACTGTGTCCAGTTCTGGGCACCACAATTGAAAAAGGATATGGACAAATTGGAGCGTGTCCAGAGAAGGACAACTAAAATGGTGAAAGGTCTGGAAACCATGCCTTACGAGGAGAGACTTAGGGAGCCTGGAAAGAAGACGGTTAAGAGGCAATATGATAGCCCTGTTTAAGTATTTGAAGGGATGTCATGCTGAGGATGGAGCAGGCTTGTTTTCTGCTGCTCCAGAGACTGGAACACGGAGCAATGGATGCAAGCTCCAGGAACAGAGATTCCACCTCAACATTAGGAGGAACTTTTTGACAGTAAGAGCTGTTCGGCAGTGGAACACACTCCCTCGGAGCGTGGTGAGGTCTCCTTCCTTGGAGGTCTTTAAGCAGAGGCTGGATTGCCATCTGCCGGGGATGCTTTGATCAAGATTTCCTGCGTGGCAGGGGGGTTGGACTGGATGGCCCTCATGGTCTCTTCCAACTCTTCAATTCTATGATTCTATGATCCTTCCCATTCCTGAAGGCAGCTTTCAAGCTAGTTCTCGCTTCTCCTGGCTGCAGAACTATATAGCCAGACATTTCCCAGATGCCTCCTTCTTCTTCAGCATCTGCTTTCTCAATGTCCCCCAAAAGGAAAATATACTCACACAACCCCAGAATGTGCAAGTGTATGTCATTAACAGAATCCTGGCTATTCCACCTTCATATGCTTTGTTGGTGAGAGGGAGTGTGTGTGTGTGTGTATGTGTGTGTATACCTTCAAGTTACCTGTTGACTTATGGTGACCCCATGTATTTCATAGGGTTTTCTTAGGGGAGGAATACACAGTGGTAGTTTTGCCAGTTCCTTCCTCTGAAATATAACCCACAGCAGCTGGTATTCATTGGCAGTCTCCTGTTCAAGCGCTAACCAGGGTTGACCCTGCTTAAGCTTCCAAGTTCAGACAGGATCTGGTGCCTTTAGGATATTTAGGGACTAGGAAAAATATACCACATCTCTAATTGGTGTGATTTTTTTTAAACTAGTGAGGCGATTTTCAAAATGAACCCCATATCAAGAAGCAGTTGTCTAACTCCCATGGCAACAAAATGTGTAGTTTACCACAAAGAATGTTTGGGGCCAAAGCTGGCTCCAAGTAGTCATTTTGTCCCATTAACCTTCTCTTTTTTAAAAAATTATTGCTGTAGTCACATTCATATTTATTCAAATTTAATTGATTAAAACTCAATATATTAATAAGTTCTGGCTAATTTCTATCCCTCTCTTGACTTCACCTATCTCACAGGTTTGTTATGAGGAAAATGGAGTGGGAGGGTGTATGCTGCCTTGAACTCATTGGAGTTTAATTAACTTATGAAAGAAAGTGGGACATAAATATAAGCAATACAGAAATAATAATGGAGATTGTGTCATAATAACATTATCTCCTGTCACTTGAAAGTATTAGATTTCTTATTTAGTAGGCACTCAAGGGATATAGTTTCATCACTTCCAATTAACATCAGTTTCACATTAAAAGTGCCCTATAAATCCCTACATGGCTTGTGTCCAGACTATCTAAAATACCATACCCCTCAATATAAGCCTACCTGAGTTTTAAAGAGCCTTGAGGGAGAGATACCTCTGCCCTACACTCTCACGGACCCATTTGGTAAGGATGTGGGAAAGAGCCTTCTCAGGCTATGGAATTCCTTCCCACAGGAAGTTTGCTTAGGCAAGCCTTTGGGTGTTACTTAGCTTTGACAGAATGGCCTTCTAATGGAGTATGCTGCACATTTGTACTTTTATCATCTTCTGTGTTTAAAATTGATTGTGTATTCCTGCATGACAGGGGGTTAGACTGGATGGCCCTTGTGGTCTCTCCCAACTCTAACAATTCTATGAAATGTGTTTTAAACAGTTTTCAATTAGTGTTTTTAATAGATTGCTTGTTTAATATTTTTAACTGTATAGGTTTTGAATTGTACTTAATCTATAGATAACAAATATAATATTCACCCTGGGTTTCATGCCAGGAGACAGGAGATATAAAAATTAACTGATTGACTGACTGAATCAGCTCTGCTTGGAAGAAATGCAAACATTCCTAGGGGCCCTGTGATCAGCTTTATTCTACTGAAAGTGAAGAATTCAACCTGCAGATTTCGCCTTATTCTCTTTGCATTGCTTTCTCACTTCAGTTACAGGCTGTGGATGTTTTTGTACAAGCATACTTTACCAAGAGTCTCCCTGCATCCTGGATTTTGTAGTCTTATGGCTGCACATTAAAAACTAATGTGTGAGTGTGTTTCATTCACAGGGCAGTTTTAGGTACAAGGCTACATAAATACCAAAGCACATCCTAGAATTATTTGATTGATTGATTGATTGATTTAATTTATATCCTGCCTTTCTTTACCAAGGGACCTAATAGAGCTTACAAAATTTCAAATAAAAGTTTAGCCAAAAATATACAATTACAAAGCTTAAAACACAGATGCAAACAGAATCCATAGAATCTGCATCCAGCTATCTTTGTGGAACTAAAGTTCATTCTGAATCACTTGTCCTTCGTAAGACTACTTTGTAAGGCTATTGGACTTGACTGAAATCTCTGTGGCTAAATATGATGTTTTTCAAGGTATCTCTACCAACAACCTAGGATAACAATATAGAAAACACAACTGTACCACCTGTATGAAAGAGGGATGCATGCCTATGTTGTTGTTTGTTACATTTTTATTTTTATGTTATTTGTGCTTGTTCCAAAAAAGCGATACAAGGACTCCCTGAAACAACATCTCAGGCTCAGCCAAACTGATCACCAACAATGGTCCGCCCTGGCCTCACATCGGGAGGCATGGAGATGCACTATCCACAATGCTGCAGCCTTATTTGAGAACTCACACTGAACAAGTCTTGAAGAGAAACAACAACACAGAAAGAATCACAACCCAGAAACATCACCCAAGGAGACCTTCTGCTGTGCTTTCTGCAACCGGACTTGTTTATCTCGGATTGGCCTTTTTAGTCATCAGCGCACTTGTAGAAAGTGCAGGATTAGTCCTTCCTGAATCTTCGTTTGCAAAGAAAAGCCAGAGAGAGAGAGAGAGAGATTTGTACTTGTTTATTGGTTGTCAAATAAAAACTAATAAACAAATAAAGTAACACAAGAGAAAAAAAAAAAGACTTGCATGGCCAATAGAGACAAATAATCATAGTCTGCAGATCTGGTTTCAGTTATTCTCTGAGACACATTGCAAGTTACAACTATCACAGATCCACACCCATATCCTTGGACTGTGGACCTGTGGATATCCAAAAGTAGACTGTCACCATCTCAATACATAAATTCAGCTTGAACATGGGGCAACTCAGAGCTACATCAGACCCTCTGAGATTCTAAAAATAAGAGGCAGGCATTACCAACTGTGAACAGCCCTAGAAACAAATCCAGAACTTGCAATATATGATGAATAAGCTAAGATGGGGTTTAGTACCAAGGCAGCTTCTAGAATGATAAGACTTCTGATTTCCAGGAAGATGTGGTTTTATTTGCAAAAGGTAGAAGAAAAATTGACATTTATTTACAAGAAAGTACCCTCCTTTGACAATTATATTACAACAGAAACAAAAATACAAAAACATGGCTTACCTAGCTATACAGTTCAATACTAAAGCAGGATCTGCAGGCCACAGGGACTTGAGCATATATGGAGTGCGGTGCTCAACACACCAAAGCCTGTCCATATTCCATTGTCACTCCAAACATGTCATTCAGTAGGGGAGATTAGGCTGGAAGATAGTGGTTGACCCAAATTATACTAGTGAAGTTTGTGGCTTAATGGACATTTAACCATGGCCTCTCCAATTCACCAGGCCCATACACTTTCAAGCTTACCTCTAAAATCACAAATTCTAGAAAGCTGATGGTTTTTTTAATGGAGACTCTCAGAAAACTATGTTCTTCAGCCAGTCACATTCTATAACATTCCTTTGTGCTTGAGGAATACGCTGTGTAGCATGCACAGTGCTTTAACTGTTACCTGTTAGTGTAATATTAACCTTAGTATTAGTAATGACTTTACCTGTAGCACAGGTATGTCTGGCTGTGGAAGAAGAACATGTCAGTATCATGGCCAGAGTCCAATGGGCTGGATCCAGAGTAAATTAGTCACACTTTGAACCTACGGAAATTAGGTTGAATTGTGTTATAGTTTGCCTTGTGTTCAATTGTAGAAAACATTGGGAAATAAATGGCTAAATATAATTCTGTCAATGCCAGCATTAGGTCAAGGTCCTACAAGGCTGGCCGAGCATAAATCTCTGTCAGTGTACTCCAGCCAGTGTTTGGTTGCTGGTACTCAAGGACAGCCAGAAGCTGTATCTGGCTAACTTGCCCATCAACAGGAGGCTAGGTAGCCACTGGGCACATCTTCAGGGCCAACCAGTGGCTGGGGAAGGGAGAGAACTTCATCTGGGAGCCCCCCAGTTGTCCTTGCTGGAATGGGACATTTCCGTGTGGCCAGTTCAGAGCGGCCAGTTCAGTGTGACCATTTCAGTGTGGTACAGTTCTGCTTGCATATCAATTGAAGATTGATAATTTTGTCAAGAAAATACTATCAAGACCATTTCTGTTTGGTTGGGATTGTCTTGCAAAACCATTTGGCTAAGGGTTAGAGTTAAGGTTAAGGTAAGCGTTAAGGTTATTATCAATTATCAATAATATCAATTGATAATAGCCCTAACCCTTACTTTAACTCTACCCAAATGGTTTTGCAAGACAATCCCTACCAAATAGAAAATGGTTTTGATTTCATTTTCTTGGCAAAATGATCAATTATCAATTTATCTGCAAAGAGAACCGTGCCACTCTGAACTGGCCACTCTGAAATGTCTTACACCTGTCCTTGTACATCCAGGGCAAAAGCATTGCACAAGGAAGTGTTGGGAACCACCTTCTGTAACATCTTTTAAAAGTCCTAACACTGTTATAACCAGGGGTGATGCTGGTGTAAGTCACAGACAGGGTTCTGGATGAAATCTTTATTAGTTCTCATAGACTGCAGATCATGTCATAGATCCATGTGGTGTGAGCCACATTGCGATTTGACTCTCCATTCTTATAATTACTCTAGAATTAAGAAAATGAGCCCTGCACATTGACATAGTAGGGTCTTCACCTGTGCACACTTTGAGTGTGCATATTTCTTCCAGACCAGTATGTGCATGTCACATGCAGGAATCTTGATTGGTACAATTTTAGCTGATTCATTCTGCTGGTCTTGTTGCAATCTATCTGTGTCCGAAACCATTACCCACAGACCTCAACTGCTTGCTCATTGGAGTTTTGCTTCATGCATAATCCAGAACTGACATCATGCCATTTGATCTAAAAGTGGGTCATCCCAGCACAGGAACACCATGTTTCAGGGCATTATGCCATCAGGGGCCTCTACAATAGCCTTATCCTCTGTACTAGGAGATTAGGATTATGCTAAGAAATTAGCGGTACTGACAAAACAGATATAATTGTCTGTACTCAGATAAAGTGGGATGCAATCTCAGTTTTTAAGACAAGGATAGGTTTAAAAAGGTATTCCATGCATCTGATAAACTGACTGGAGTCATGAAAGCTTATGCCAATAACACTTGTTAATCTTAAGTCTCATGTTTCTGAAAAAAGTAATTAACAACCACCACTTCAAGCCAAGGTGCATAGTGGCCAAAGCATCAAAGGCAGAAAACAAACAAGAAATGTCCTTTACTCTTTTTTGAGTGTCAAAATGGGTGTCCTTATTATGTATCTTCAGGTCAACTATGACTGATGGCAACCCTATCATAGGGTTTTCTTGGCAAGATTTGTTCAGAGGGGGTTTGCCATTGCCTCCCTCTAAGGCTGAGAGAGTGTAACTTGCCCAAGGTGGACTGCCATGGTTGAGTGAGGATTTGAACCCTAGTCTCCCAGAGTCCCCATCCAGTATTCAAACCACTACATCACATAGGTAGTATAGCTAGTTAGTTAAATAACACCATAAAAAATGGTGTGTGCCTTCAAGTCATTTCTGGCTTATTCTGATTTTAAGGTGAACCTATCATGGGGTTTTCTTGGCAGGATTTTTTTGGTGGGGGTTTGCCATTGCCTTCCTCTGAGGCTGAGAGAGTATGACTTGCCCAAAGTAATTAAATGGGTAGTAGTAAAAATACAACAATAATATATTATCTGGGATTTCTTTTCTGCTTCATATGTCCAAATAAGTCAACTGGCTTTGTGTACTATGTACTTTGATTTGGATGGGTTGGAAGAGACACCATTTGTTGCTTCTCCTCAGGCAGAAGACTGTCTTGTCCCAGTCCTGTAGTGTGTGAAATGCCTGATTGTCTCCTTCCGGAAAGTGGCTCTAAAATATTTCTTAAGATCTAATGCAAATGGAGGAAATATAGTTTCATTGATGCAAATATGAACTCTTCGTTAGCTGTTAGAAATAGGAGACAACCAGGAGCGATGAAAGAGAGATCAGATTCGTTGACATGTATGCCAATTACTCTCCATACTCTGGTTCCAGTTAGCACATGCTCTCAAATGAAGGTGCTTTGATGTCATGCAAATTAAAATTTGCTTTAGGGTAACAGAGCCTCTGATTTTCTTTTTCTTGTGGGCTGCCCCTGCTAGTCAGGGGGTGAAAGTGAGGTCAGAATGGGGAGTCCTATCCTGTAGGAATGTATGTGCGCATGTCCACATACACACTATATAAATTGCTCTGAATTTTTTGATCTTCCTCCTAATCCTCTATGTTGTAGCTAATTAAGTGTGGTAGCTCCAAGGTGGACTTAGCAAACTTGTGGTATTTGATCAGGTCATGCTAGCCAAATGAAACTTTCCATCTAGTGAACTGAAGTACTGCTAAACTAATTGGTCTGTTATTAAACATACCAACTGTCACAAGCAAAGCAGTAGAGATCTTGGTTTGGGTCAAGTCATTCCAACTTAGGGAATCAGAATTATGAAAGGAAGCACCAAACCTGATGGCATTTTAGGGTTAAGTTGTTGCCAAATTCCTAGTAAGCCTGCCCCTGGTGGTTTTCAAAATGAGCATACAGGATGAGCATGTGGGGAGTCTTACTCCCCCCCCCTCAATTAAGACATACACAGAACTATTACTCCTTCCTATGATTACAGAGGTTCAGATTGCAAATCTGAAAGCACTGCAAGGATTTTCTGTTTTGCCTCCATTTCATGAGCTGAAACAAAAAAACTTTGGGATATTAACATTTTAATTCTGTTTCAAACACTTCTGCCTTGGTAGTTTATTTGTGAAAGCATCACAAACCATTTGTACTCCTCATGGGACTTTGAGTCATCAGCTAACTGCCTCTAGAGTATTCAACCAACCAACCAACCAACCAACAGCTATGGAGGGTGGAAAGAGAGAGTATGGCTAGAAGTGTAGGATTATATCAGATTGGGTCAGTCAGAAGAAGGTTGAGTTAGTCCAAAGCACTTGGACAATCCAGACTTCCAAATACATTAAAATAAAAAGCTGGGCAGTTACTTCCAACAGCATCCTATAAGGAAGACACTAAAGTGAGGAGAGAGGAGGAAGGGAGATGGACTTTACTCATTGACAGCTAGAGCTTCCAGTTTAGAAACATGAATTTCACCATTACTCTGTCACAGGGCAGTCCTGGGGAATTATACCTGCTGACTCTCTCCCTCTCCGTTGTGCTCTTGTGTTAGAGAATCTATTTTTTTAGCAGCAGTTCAAGAGCTTGGGTGGAGCTTGGTGGCAGTTTTGTTTTGTTAGCTTGCTTGTCTTTTTGTTAGTGCCGACCTTATGTCCCCCTTTCTCAATCACTTTCCAATCGAAATCTATTCTTATTTACCATTATTTATTGTAGTGAGTCTTTGTGTTTATTTCCATGTTTTTGTTTACTGACCATACCTAACGTTTTATCAAACCATTATTCCACACCCATTTTGATCATAAATTATTTATTTCTGAAGTATTAAAAGCATTTATTTATCTCTTCTTAGCCCATCAGGGCATCCAAGATGATACACAGATAAAATTTTCTTTAAAAATAATTTTCATAATTATTTTTAAAAAATAATTTAAAAATAATTTGGAAAAAAACAGCATTCTTTAAGAACTAAGACCAGGCTTGAATTGGGTTGTGATCTGGTTATTTAATGTGTTTGTTCTGTGTTTACTTTTTCTTATGTCAGCCTGCTGTACTCTCTGGCCTCCCTTTAGTTACATACATGTGCATAAGTCCCTTTTTAGTGTTGTAGGCTATATTTCAGAGGAAGGAACTGGCAAAACCACCTCTAAGTATTCCTTGCCTAAGAAAACCCAATGAAATTCATGGGATTGTCATAAATCCACAGGTAACTTAAAAGCACACACAAACACAAACTAACCTGAAGGAATGACATCTCATCTGATCTTGGAAGTTAAGCAGGGTCAGGCCTGGTTAGTAACTGGAAGGGGAATACCAAGTTTTATAGACTATATTACAGAGGGACACAATGGCAACCCATCTCTGAATATTCCTTGCCTCAGAAAACCCTATGAAATTCATTGGGTTACCATAAGTTGGCAGGTGCCTTGAAGACACAGACACAAGTCCCTTTTTTGGATACCGCAGCTCTCAAGGTGGGGGTCCTACTGCTGTCTCTTACTAGTAACAGGGGGAGGGTGGAGGAAAATAATTCAGACCATGAAGATACAGCTGTCCTGGGCTCCCAGGAAAAGAGAAGGGTGGTGCACTCCATTTGAGAGTGCACTCTCATTTCTCCCCCCCCCCCACAAAATGCCCTGAGACCAGTGGCTTCTCCATGGTCTGAATTGCTTCCTCCCTCCCCTCCTCTCCCCAACAATAAGTGATGACAGCAAGAGCCCCTCCTGGGGCTTGATAGCTGCTAGGTGGTAGGAGGGCATAGGAGTGTGCATGGGCAGCTATGCAGTGATGTTGGATCTTGTCCTCTGTACATTAGCCATGTACAATACAAGCAGCACGATACAATATCAGTGTGTGAGGGGAAAAAAAGCAGCAAGCTCTTCAGGTCAGTGGCACTTCAAGTATAGATTTTTATTTATTTATTTATTTATTTATTTATAGACCACCTTCTCTTGATATGGGACCTGGGGTAGTTCACAGTTTGAATCAAAACAAAATACAGTAAAAACAATGGCTGGAATCTTATTGGTGAGTCCAAACTAGAGTAAGCCCATTGACTCAATTGTTGAATGTTGCTAAATCCCATTGATTTAATGGCTCTGCTCCAGCTGTGGCTAAGAATGGGGTTTTGGCCAAAAGCTTTTAGAAACCAATAGAATAAACAATCATATTGAAAAACATTCATTAAAAACAGTTTGGCAAGTCGTTAAAACATAATGATGATGATGATGATAGTACAGCAGTTAGGGATGCTGCAAGAAGTCCCATAACAATAAAAGGAGACACTGCTGGCTTCCTCCACAGTGTGCAGAATAGAGCTGCCAGCATGAAAATTGGAGGGGGCTCCTGTAACTTTAATGGCTGTATAGAAAAGGGCATTTCAGCAGTTGTTCCTTATTCTCTGATTGCATGACTTCCAGCCCAAACAGCTCTGCAGCTGTTGTGAAGCAGGGTGTTAGGCGCTGCAGAGCTGCTTCTGTGTGAGCAACAAGGGCAGCAGCATTAGCGAAGAGCAGCTCACGGACTAGATAGTTTAGAGTCTTAATGTGAGCCCTCAGACAGCTTAAGTTAAACAAGCTACCATCAACAGGGTAACGTATATAGACGCTGTCTTCTTCTTTGAGCTCTGTTGTAGCCTTTTGGAGCATCATGCTGAAGAAGATTGTAAATAAAGTTGGAGCAAGAACACAACCTTGCTTCACTCCATTAGTTATTAGAAAGGGCTCTGAAAGAGCATCACCATATCGCATCGCGATAATTTAAAACACTTCCAGGTTAAAAGCATGAATAATTTAACCCAGATTGTTACCACACACACACATACACAAAAAAAATCAAAATTAAAAAAAAAATCAAACAGAGCAACAGTTAAAATAAGATTAAAAGCTACAACAGTCTGGTACCATGTGCACGTACATGCAAAAGTAAAACAGTCCCCAAAGGGTGATATTTTGGCCTGGTCATATTTTGGCTTGGTGCTGGAAAAAAGGTCATATTTTAGCCTGCTGCTGGAAAGAAATCAACATTGATGCTAGTCAGCTTTCCATCTTGTTGGATTGCCACTCCCCTCATCCCTGGCTGTTACCCAAATCGTTGAGGCCCATGGAATTTCCATGGGTGTCCAAATCTTAATTTGGGGAATTTTTAATTAGCTCAAATTGGCATGCAAGAGGTTGGGCAACTGTGGGATTTTTGACCTGTCTATTTCATTACTCACTGAATGTACTTGAGCCCAAAATAAAATAAACTAAGGATAGCTTTATTGGAAAGTGATCCTAACAGCATTTTCACCAATACTCAGGCTTCAAATATTTACACAAGGCTATTAAAATAAACTAGGAAGGATTTAGACAGAGGAGTAGGGAGTTGAGGGAATTATAGGTTATACTATACCAATCCGAAGAGCAGAGAAGTCTCAAGGATTGCGTTCAGAGGTCAGGCAGCAAACAGACACAAAGGAGGGGAAGGGTAGGAAGGAGGGCTGGTGTCAGACTAACATGGAAATGAGAGAACCAGGATCTGTGCACCTGGTGGCGCAGACCACCAGAGAATTGGGAAGAAGGGGATCTGTGCACCCTGAGATGGAGTTTTGGGTTGATATTTATAGTCAATATTTCCCCTGAAGGGGTGATTTTGACAGGAAGACAATGTTTGCCAGAGATTCCTAGAGGTAAACAATGGACCCTGGATGTGTTAATGATTGTTGGAGGAAGGAATATTTTAGAACTGATGAGTGACAGGCAACCTTCTATAGTGTTGGAGATCTGCAAGAGGAAGACTCACATCTCACATAGCAATGAGGATCCAACTACCTTTGATGTGATCTATGAATGTCTCACTTCCAGAGGCTCCGAGGAAGAATCAGCCATCATCATCCGAACCAGGACTTCTGCATAATTTACATAATACCTGGGGATAGTATGACCTTTTGAAGAATTTAGAAGGACCTTCCTTAGATTGTACATGCTCTTAAGCATGATTCCAGCCTTAGTATTTGGTGAGTCTTGATTTTAATGCCAACCTCATGGAAGGCCACAGCAAGCCAGATTCTAGAATGTAGCCAATTATAAGTTTATTTAAAAGGTGGGGGCTGTTATGTCTCATTACATGGCTACACTGGCTAGGGCTAATGAGGGTTGCATCCCAGCAACATCTAGAGCACCACACAAACCCTACACTTCCAACCTCACCCGGAATACTGTGTCCAGTTCTGGGCACTACAGTTCAAGAAGGATATTGAAAAGCTGGAATGTGTCCAGAGGAGGGTGACCAAAAAGGTGAGAGGTCTGGAAGCCATGTCCTATGAGGAGTGGCTTAGGGAGCTGGGTCTGTTTAGCCTGGGAAAGAGAAGGTTAAGAGGGGACATAATAGTCATGTTAAAATATTTGAAGGGATGTCATACTGAGGATTGAGCAAGCTTGTTTTCTGCTGCTCCAGAGACTAGGGACTTTTTCAAATGGTTGAAAAAACCCCTAAGGAGGTTGGGTGAAGAACAGGGCTGTCACACTTACTCAGCCCTGTTTCAGACAGCCCTGTCCTCCTCCGTCCTCCTCCTGACCGTCCCCCATGCTGCTGTGCCACTTTTTACTGATGGACGTTTTCAGTCAATAAAAAGAGGCTCCAGCAGTATGGGGGAAGGTGGGAGGAGGTCTGGAGGAAGACAGAGGAGGACAGGGCTGTCTGAAATGGGGGGGGGGGTTGTAAGCGCAACAGCCCCGTTCTTCTCCCAACCTCCTCAGTGAGCTGCCAACCATTTGAAAAAGTCCTAGGACATGGAGCAATGGACTCAAACTACAGGAAAAGAGATTCCACCTAAACATTAGGAAGAACTTCTTGACAGTAAGAGCTGTTCGGAAGTAGAATGCACTGCCTCATAGTGTGGTGGAGTCTCCTTCTTTGGAGGTTTTTCAACAGAGGCTGGATGGCCATCTGTTGGGAGTGCTTTGATTGTGTATTCCTGCATGGCAGGAGGTTGGACTGGATGGCCCTTGTGGTGTCTTCCAGCTCTATGATTCTATGCATTCAGGGCTAAATGGACAAACAGCCTGACCTGGCATTAAGCATCTGCCATGTGGAACACTGTGTGCCAAAGTGGCGCACCTTGAAAGAAAGAAGATGCTGGTGGCAAAACCACAGTGCAGTGAGGTGTCCCAGTGGTAAAACAGGCTGCCAAAGTCACTAGTTGAGTGAGTTCATGTGGTATCTGGGACAAGGGAAGAAAACCCAGGAAACCACATTGGTTTTATTTAACAAATGAGGGCCTACAAGGAATTCCCCCACAGAGGAAGTGGCACAGAGAGAAGAAGGGGATTTTTCTCCTTTTACCCTCTTTGCCTATTCACACTTCTAAATACGCTTCTTCCCTCTCTCCCTTCCCTCACAGTTTGCTCCTCCACTCACACACTCCGGGGTACCCATATGTTTTCACACATCAAAAAATTCGTCCTCATCTCCTTGCCTTACATGTGTGCAGAGGAAACTATTTCATTGTGACAGGGTGGGGTAAAAAGGTTAGTACATTTCCAATCACTTTGTGAACATTTTATAGTGCGATATCACATTTATAGAGAAGGCTCATCCCTCAGTCACTTGTAGGTGGCAGCTCCAAGGTCAGTTGGGCAGTGAATTGGCCCTGAGTTTTAGTCCAAATTTACAGAAACTATCCAGGGTGCTGAATCCTAGCCTCCAAAGAGCTCCAGCATGTTAGACAGCACTGTGAAAGACTAGACAACAGCCCTGAATGGATTTACTGACCTACTGGCTTTCAGCGCTGCAACTGTTTTCCAAATTGCCTCTTCACCACTATGATTAGACTACTAAAAAACTTTAAGATGTGAAAACTTACTGTACGGAATGTGTGTGAATGTGTAAAAGAGAGACTGTATTTTTGGATGAGCTTGGGATTGTGTGTATGAGTGAGTGAATGAAGGAGGCCCAAATAATCATATTGAGGGGCCACATTTCAGTAGCAGGATGGCCCTCCCCACTTTGTTTTTCTAGGGCCAGTTCAGCTCTCAGGCCAAAAAGAATCCTTGTCCCAATACAATTGTTGTGTGATATTATTGACAGGCCCTTTCACACTCTGCAATTATAGCACTACAATTCCACTTTGGCATGGCTGCATCCTATGGAATGCTGGGTTTGTAGTCTGGTGAAGCACCAGTGCTCTCTGGTTGTAAAATCTAAGCACACTCCCCTAAACTGCAAATCACAGAGATTCCCTAGGATAGAACCAGAGCAGTTAAAATGGAATGATAGTGTTATAAGTGTGTAGTGTCAATAGGCCCAGTGTCTCTTCTATTATAAAAGCTGGACATGTATACAAAGTGGATACATCCAGTGACTTTTATAATAATAATACGAATACAATGTTTATATTAGGGTGAGGCACTTTTTTTTGGTTAGTAGTCTTTATACTTCTCTCTCTCTTCCTTTGTATACAGCTCATGCCCAGGCTATCTGAAGGACATTATCTTCCCATATCAGCCTGCCCAAGCTTTAAGATCTGCAGACCGGCAGAGTGATGAGGCATAGGGAGCTATGTATGGTGACACAGCAGACCGGCAGAGTGAAGAGATAAAAGGAGCTTTGCATGGTGACACAGCAGATCAGCAGAGTGATGAGGAGAAAGGATCTATGCATGGTGACAAAGTAAACGGGCAGAGTGATGAGGTATAAGGAGCTATGCATGGTGATACAGCAGACTGGCAGAGTGAAGACATAAAAGCGGCTATGGATGTGACACAGCAGATTGGCAGAGTGATGAGGAGAAAGGATCTCTGCATGGTGACACAGCAGCCCAGAAGAGTGAAGAGGTATAAGGAGCTATGCATGGTGACACAGCAGACTGGCAGAGTGAAGAGGTAAAAGGAGCTATGCATGGTGACAAAGCAGAATAGCAGAGTGATGAGGTGAAAGGAGCTATGCATAAGTGACACAGCAGACCAGCAGAGTGACGAGGTATAAGCAGCTATGTAGGTTGACACAGCAGACCGGCAGAGTGATGAGGTATAAGGAGCTATGCATCGTGACACAACAGACTGGCAGAGTGACGAGGTATAAGGAGCTATGTATGGTGACACAGGAGACCGGCAGAATGACAAGGTAGAAGGAGCTATGTATGTTGATACAGCAGACCGGCAGAGTGATGAGGTATAAGGAGCTATGTATGGTGACACAGCAGACCAGCAGAGTGAATAACAATAATAATTAATTTTTATTTTTAACCCGCCCCTCTGACCGGCAACTGGGGCGGCGTACAGGAATATTAAACCAACATCAAGTGAAGAGGTGAAAGGAGCTATGCATGGTGACACAGAAGACCGGCAGAGTGATGAGGTATAAGGAGCAATGCATGGTGATACAGCATACCTGCAGACTGACAAGGTGAAAAGAGCTATGCATGGTGACAGAGCAGACTGGCAGAGTGATGAGGAGAAAGGATCTATGCATGGTGACACAGCAGACCGGCAGATTGATGAGGTATAAGAAAGTATGTATGTTAACAGAGCAGACCGGCAGAGTGATGAGTTATAAGGAGCTATGCATCATGACAGAGCAGACTGGCAGAGTGACGTGGTATAAGGAGCTATGTATGGTGACACAGCAGACCAGCAGAGTGAAGAGGTGAAAGGAGCTATGCATGGTGACACAACAGACCGGCATAGTGATGAGGTATAAGGAGCTATCCATGGTGACACAGCAGACTGGCAGTGTGATGAGGAGAAAGGAGCTATGCATGGTGACACAGCAAAGCGGCAGAGTGATGAAGTATAAGGAGCTATGTATGGTGACACACCAGACTGGCAGAGTGAAGAGGTAAAAGGAGCTATGCATGATGACACAGCAGAGGGGCAGAGTGATGCGGTGAAAGGAGCTATGCATAGTGACACAGCAGACTTGCAGAGTGATGATGTATAAGAAGCTATGCATGGTGACACAGCAGACTGGCACAGCAAGGAGGTAAAAGTAGCTGTGCATGGTGACACAGAAGACCGGCAGAATGACAAGGTATAAGGAGCTATTTATGTTGACACAGCAGACCGGCAGAGTGACGAGGTATAAGCAGCTATGTAGGTTGACACAGCAGACCGGCAGATTTGATGAGGTATAAGCAGCTATGCATGGTGACACAGCAGACCGGCAGTGTGATGAGGTATAAGAAGCTATGTATGGTGACACAGAAGACCGGCAGAATGACATGGTAGAAGGAGATATGTATGTTGAGACAGCAGACCGGCAGAGTGACGAGGTATAAGGAGTTATGCATCGTGACACAGCAGACTAGCAGAGTGAAGAGTTGAAGGGAGCTATGCATGTTTACACAGCAGACCGGCCGAGTGAACGTATAAGGAGGTATGCATGGTGACACAGCAGACCAGCAGAGTGAAAAATAATAATAATTAATTTTTATTTTTAACCCGCCCCTCTGCTCGGCAACTGGGGTGGCGTACAGGAATATTAAACCAACATCAAGTGAAGAGGTGAAAGGAGCTATGCATGGTGACACAGAAGACCGGCAGAGTGATGAGGTATAAGGAGCAATGCATGGTGATACAGCATACCTGCAGACTGACAAGGTGAAAAGAGCTATGCATGGTGACACAACAGACTGGCAGAGTGATGAGGAGAAAGGATCTATGCATGGTGACACGGCAGACTGGGAGAGTGATGAGGTGAAAGGATCTATGCATGGTGACACAGCAGACTGCCAGAGTGAAGAGGTATAAGGAACTATGCTTTGTGACACAGCAGACTGGCAAAGTGATGAGGTGAAAGGAGCTATGCATAGTGACACAGCAGACTGGCAGAGTCATTAGGAGAAAGGATCTGTACATGGTGACACAGCAAACTGGCAGAGTGATGAAGTATAAGAAGCTATGCATGGTGATACAGCAGACTGGCACAGTAAGGAGGTAAAAGGAGCTACGCATGGTGACACAGCAAACTGGCAGAGTGATTAGGAGAAAGGGTCTATGCATGGTGACACAGCAGACCTGCAGAATGAAGAGGTGAAAGGAGCTATGCATGGTGACACAGCAAACCGGTAGAGTGAAGCGGTAAAAGGAGATATGCATGGTGACATAGCAGACTGGCAGAGTGAAGACGTAAAAGCAGCTATGGATGTGACACAGCAAACTGGCAGAATGATTAGGAGAAAGGATCTATGCATGGTGACACAGCAAACCGGCAGAATGAAGAGGTAAAAGGAGCTATGCATGGTGACACAGCGGAATGGCAGAGTGATGAGGTATAAGGAGCTATGCATGGTGACACAGCAGACCTTCAGAATGAAGACGTGAAAGGAGCTACGCATGGTGATACAGTAAACCGGTAGGGTGAGGAGGTGAAATAAGCTATGCATGGTGACACAGCAGACTGGCAGAGTGAAGACGTAAAAGCAGCTATGGATGTGACACAGCAAACTGGCAGAGTGATAAGGAGAAAGGATCTATGCATGGAGACACAGCAGACCAGCAGAGTGACGAGGTATAAGCAGCTATGTAGGTTGACACAGCAGACCGGCAGAGTGACGAGGTATAAGGAGCTATGTATGGTGACACAGCAGACCAGCAGAGTGATGAGGAGAAAGGATCTATGCATGGTGACACAACAGACCGGCATAGTGATGAGGTATAAGGAGCTATCCATGGTGACACAGCAGACCAGCAGAGTGAAGAGGTTGAAGGAGCTCTTTGTTTGGAACGGACAGGAAAAGTTATGGATTTGGCACATTTGTATAAATTAACATGTTTAATTAGAGGGAATTTATTGGAAAAATTTGTGGAAATGTGGGAGCCATTTATGAGTTATATAAAACAATTAAGACGGATCAGATATATAGTGGGATTCAAGTTAAAAAATATTGAAATAATAAGGAAAATATGCTTTTCTCTATTAAGGGGAAAGGAGAAGAAATATAGTAATGTCAATAGGAATGTAAATTATTGTTATAGTAACAAATAGAGAGTTAGAGACAGAGAAGAAGAGGAGAAATACTGGATTATTGTAGAAGTTGTTTAAGGGGATGTGGGAAGATTCGTTGTCTTTTATGTATAGGGAAGGAGTTATGTTTTGGTAGAATGTCAAGGTTATGTATGCGTGCGTATGTATTTTAATATGTATTGTCCAGTGTTATATATTTATGTCCATGTCTATATGGATTTTAAATGTTAAAACTTTAATAAAAATTAATTTAAACACAGAACAATAATGAACTGGCTGTGATACTCTCTGTGGAACATATCAGAAAGCGGCTTAAATGGACAAGAGAGCTGTATATCTTCTTGGAGATTTATATTTTTTTTTGGCTCTAGCCTTTTGGTCAAACTAATTAACAAATCGGATTTTATTGGGGGAATTGAGATATTTATGTCTCCCATGCCCTGAAAACTTGGCTTGTTCTACAATGTTGCTTTCTCTTGGTTTAATAAAGAAAGGAACCTGTGATTATCCAGATGTTGTGCAACTCCAGTTCCTATCAGCCAACCTGACCAGTTGTAAAAATGGTATATTCATGAGCAACTGGAGGCTTGCAGATTCCCCAGTCATGATGTAGGTAGCAACAAAGACTGGTAACTTCACTCAGCTTCCGTGATCCCAGGGCAGCTACTTTTTAGCACCCCTGTGTGATGTACAGGCTAGATCCACTTCAGGAACACAGTCTCTCAGTAGTTAACAGTAAGTAGAGCAAAATTCAGTACAAAGGTATTATCAAGAATAAAGGTTAGTTTCTATTTCAGCAGTATATTTCCGGTAACTCCATCAACATCCACTCACCAAAAACCAGTTGGAATGCTTTATTGTCTCAGGATATAGATGTGAACAGTAACCGTGCATTGATAGATCTGAGAACTGGGCACCAAAGGACCTTCATTAATACATTCCTTGGGTTTTGTTTCCCCTCCATCCACCACCTGGTTAATTGGTACTATCAGGAGAAACAACCTTTCACTAACACATACCAATCTTCCCGCCAGCTTCCCATCATGCCTTCTCCCTATGTCAAGTCTCTGGTGCGACTGCTAGTAGGCCCAAGCATGCTAACTAGCTAACTGATACAACAAACAAAGATTTCTATATCTGTATGGCACCACAGCCATGACATATAGACAACATATAGAAGAACATGTTTGGAAAGCTCAGTTTTTCCCGCCACACACCAATATTCTAATTTGTCAGCAAAGCACAAACATCCCAGTTTCCCAGCCATAGTTCACCCCTCTGTTGGGCTCCAGGCCTCACACAAGAAATTACCGTGGCTGTCTAATGGTACCACACTTCTGAGCAAACACATCTGCCAAAGCCTGATGACATGTTTTCCCAAAGCAACACACTGTGTTACCTATCATCCTAAACTACAAAGCAAAGTACTAACTGTCATGGCAGGACCTGGCTGGGTCAGGCTCCTGAAACCGAGCAGGTCAAAATAAAGCTATATGGTAGATCTAATGAAGAACTCCTTAAATGGCTATGCATCCAAACCTCCTCCTTAAGGGAACTCAGGATCAGGTTCATGTGTTTCTTCCACTCCTTCATTCATATAACAGCACTGCAAGGGAGGTTAGGCTGAAGGAAAGTAACTAGGACAAGGCAAGCATCAGGGCTGAGTGAAAATTTGGACTCGGGTTCACCTGGTTTGACTCGGACGCGTGATCCACTATAAAACACTGGTTCTCAATGAGTAGATGCATGATTTTCATGCTGTTCACAAAGAGCATATTTACTCATGGAATGGATCAAGAGACTAACTGTGTCTGCTGCTCTTCAGAAAGCGATCTTTCCCTACACTTTTACTCTTTTTAAACTTCCTGTTTATAACAGAGCTAGGTTAATGTGCAGAACTGAGCTATGGTGGGTCGGAAGGCCTTTTTTTTTTTTTTTTTTGCCCTTGGACCTTTTTGGTGTTAGCATACCCTATTACCCCACCCAAAAGATTTCATAACTGCACATACTGGACACTCTTTGGGGTCATGCTGACCGGGGATGTTCGGGTCAAGCTGACTGGAGGACAGCCTGGGTCATGATGACCTGAGATGTGTCCAGGATCATGATGGTGGGAAAACCTAGACAGGATTATGCAGAAAAAGCAGTCATTAATGGGTCTATGGTACTTCTTTTTGCCATCCATCGGCTCTTTCAAACCTGTAGTCAGTGACCATCTCTAGACCCATACCCTAGAGAAATCTTTCCTATATACCTTACCTGTCCGAACATTAAGAGGTTGTTGCAAATCCCATCAATGTTTTGTCACTTAGAGGCGAAGGCAACCAGCCTGTTTTGGACCTTTTTGTCCATTCCGTGAGAAATCCATTCAGGCTTTGTCATCACTACTGCATCCCATCAGGGTATGAAACAGGGTATAAATATCCTAGCTCCAACCCTAGCTGTGTGTGTCATATATGGGCCCCACCGTTCTCTTTCTCAGTGTGGCATGGATGGGATTCCCCTGTGCCCCCTTCAGATGCTATGTGAGTCCCTCTGCTGCACAGACCTCTTTCTCCGAGACTGGTAACTATCATCCTTCCGCCTCTGACTTCTCTCGATCCAACCCTTCCCGCCTTACTTTTCAATAGCCTTATATGGTTCTTAAGAGTGTATATTCTTGTACAGTATGTTAGTATATTCCCTGTACTCAAATTCAAATAAAATACTTTGTTTAACTTTAACAGGAGTGTTCGCTGCAGTTAGTACTGGTATACATAGGTGGAAAGATCCCCAAAGTTACCCTCTTCTTGCAGGCCTCCTTTTGAGCTATAATTCCCCCAAATTTCAAAGAGATAGTGGCATTGCAGCTGGGATTCTAATGTCTCTCTCCCCCCACACACACACACCTCTTAGGGTAACAGTGGGAGCTGCAGGGATTGCTTTCAAATGCTGTAAAGCCTCAGAAGTGGCCAGAAGTCTATTTCTGGGTTTGAAACAGTGGTAATTTTAAAAATGTTTTACAGTGCTGCTCATCCCATAGCCTATTTAAAAGGTGTTTTGCTCCTTCTAGAGTCTTTATGCTGTCTCTCTCTCTCTTCCTCCCTCTTTTTTTTTTCTAACTAGAAAAGGTTCCCTCCAGAAAGTTGCATTTTGGTTGAATTTTCACACCTGTGGAGTACAATAAAGCCCCTTTCACCAGTGCTACAAACTGTTAATTCCTGTACTTGCTCCAGCCAAATTCTAAAAGTTGCAATGTCCAGAAAATACACTTGTGTTCAAATTGGTTCACTTTCTGTACCACATTAACAGTCTTTAGAAGTAGGGTTCCTAAGTCAGGATAGTCCCAGGGCTAGAGATTTCAGTGCTGGAGGCAGAAATCTAGGAATAACCCATCATGATGTCACAGAGGGTAGGCCCTGGTGATGTTACAATGATGATGTAACATCCATGTGATGTTCATTAAGCATTGTTACCTGAAGGTACAGATCCATGTGATGTTCATTAAGCATTGTTACCTGAAATGAGGAGTCCATGGGGACCCACTCGTGACACAAAAAATTATGATATTAAATTGAGGATTTTTTTAATTAGCTCAAAGGTATGGTTGCAAGAGATCAGGTAACTTATGGGATCTTTACAGCTACGTATACCAGTACTCATTGATGAGACTCCAAGGCAAAATGAAAGAAAAATTGTTTTTATTGGAAAATAAACATGGAAGCATTCACACAAACACTCATGCTCACAAGGCAACCACACAAGGCTAACCAAGAATTAAGGCAGAAAGATTTGGATAGAATAATAGATTTGGGGAAATATGGGCTATAATTACCAGTCTGAAGAGCAGAGGTTCATGCAGCAAAGAAAGCTCAGATGTGACTCTCAGGGTGACACAGCTGACCGGCAGAGTGACAGTGTAAGAAGAACTGTGCACACTTGGCTATTATTTGGGACAAATATTTATATCCAATTTCATATCCTGAAGGGGTGTTTGAGTGTAAAACAATGCTTAGATGGGTTTCCCACCATTCAACAACGAACATTCCAACTTTGTTAATTGCCGCAAATGGCTGAGATATTAAAGTTGATGGATTTATGGCAGCCTCCTTATTGTAGAAGAGGAAAGGTGCAAGGGAAGACATTTGCAGGGATAAAGGGTGTTCTGGTCGCTCTTTGTTTTGGAGTATGACTCACTGCCACGAGTGTCCAAGAGGGGATTGGCACATTCCACCTTGATTACTCTGATCCTAAAGGGGCTCCGCTTAATTTCATCTTGAAGGCACACAACAACAACAAAGGTTTTTGTTCAGAGGGGGGTTGTTCTTCACTTCCTCTTAGGCTGAGAGGGTGTCACTCACCCAGGGTCACCCAGTGGGTTTCCATGGCAGAGCAGGGATTCAGTCCCTGGTCTCCCAGTGTGCTAGTCCAATACTCAAACCACTACACCATGCTGGCTCTCAAAATCCATGTTAAGATATCAGAAATATACTTTACCTTTTTTTTCTTCAGAGCAAGAGAAACCTCACAAAATGGATCAGAGAGAAGCAAACTTGGGGGCAGGATTTTTTTTTTAAAAGAAGTGCTTTCACCTTGTCCTTTTTTCTGATTTAAATTGAGCCCCTCCCATCCCTTAAGGAAAAATATACAAGCACCATATAGATACCTGCCCGTTAGGCAAATAAAAGCTCCCAGAAAGAGTGACAGCAGCACAATAGTCATTCTCCAGCTGGCAGAGGATGGAAACATTGGCCATGGTGACTAGGAGGTATTGGGAGTGGTCATCCAAACAGTTGACTTTTCCAAGCTCTGTAATTTATTGATCTGATGTATGGTCCCTGAAAACTGCTTTGAACTAAAACACTCACACAAAGGGAAACACACACACAAACACACACCAATGGGAGATCCCATCACAGATCTCCTAGTGATATTCAGGACTGGTGTATGTGAACATAACTTGACTCAATTCAGCTTAATCAAGGAAAAAAATATCCATGGGTCCTCAGAGGGTCAGTTCAATGAATATAGGTGCTGCAGAAATGCTCTTCTAGAGAAACCCAAGCACTTGACAAAATAAGCACTAGCATGAAGTTGCTAAGAACCTGTTGCTTGACCTTGAGCCACAACGGAAATGGGTTTCATAAGAAGCGGTGCATTCTCTGGAAAGGATGTTGAAGCAAAGAGGCTACTCTCACAAACAGGATTGTAAAGTTCTCTCCCCACCCCCATTTTCCCTCAGCCACACAGCAGGGCAGAACCTGGAAACATTCCTTTTTGAGTTACAGCTCCCAGGAATATTGATTGATTTATTTAACTCTACTAGTTGGGGGGATTCTGGAGGTTGTAGTACAAAATAAATTTACCAGGCTCTGCAAGAGGAAAATGCGTGTAGGTGTATCTTATGGGGAAGGGCCAAGTCAAGGACAGAAGGCCTCGACAACAATCTGGTTGGAGACTAATATCTTTGTAAGTGGAGTTACCTATGTGGAAATTAGAATTGCACAGTTGCATAACATTCATATCCAGCAGAAGGCTGCTGTTACGTTACTACATAGGGGAGCATGCAAAGTGGTGCCTGATGCACAATGGGGCCAATGCTCAATGAGACTGATGTGCATTGGTCTCAATGCGCAACTCATTGATCCTGATGCATGTCGCATCAGTTCTGATGTGCATTGGGCACTAATGCACATCTTGCACTTTTGCTGGTGCCCCATCACACATGTTCATAAAGGGTTTCCTTAGTGCCTCCACTATGTAGCTAGGTATATCTAAAGTTACATAAGCTAACAGGTCATATAGGATTCCGGTGAAAATGTTTTTGTATAGTGTTCCTAATTTTGGCCTGTGTCACACCCAGCTGAGCTAGGGAGAACCAGTGATCAAAATTCTGGATGTTGCTTGCCAGCCAGTAGGACTTACTGCATGTTAATTGCTTTCCTCTGCTACTTCAAAGCTCCCAAGATATACACCCACAGGACTAAAACAGAACAGAGAAAAGTTACATCTTGGAGTGAAATTCGCAGAATCATCTAGCCATGCTGCTTGAGGATTCTGGAAGTTTTTGTTCAAAAAGCAACTCTTCCAAGCTCTGAAAATAAAAGCTTTATCCAAGCTAATTTAATGATTTAGGACCTTCCCAAATGGAACCAGCGTGTGAAGAGATGGTGGTATTCACTGCTGTACATCCTGCTTTTTTGATAAGAAAAATCTAAAAGATATCTTGCCAATGACATGATATTTCAGAATGTTTCCCCTTCCTTTTCTGGAGTATTTTGATGTATTTTGTACCTACTCCAAAGGAAAGGTTAAAAAACAACAACAACCCATATACACTTGGACCTTGGGGTTCGAAACCTGTTAGTGACATATGCTGGTGTAATGCCAGTGTATGTCAGTTATGCCCATTGCAAAGACATGACTCAATAACTCCCTTGTGCAACTAACCTTACTGCCCCAAGGTTCACCTTCATCTCATGCCCTACCAACACCACATGTAGTGGCCAACAGAGGCTGAGAAGTATGTGGTTGTGTCCTTATGGCCAGATGCACAGTGCCAACCTAAATAAAACCCCTCAGAGGTCATGGTGGGTGTCTTTTTTGTTGTGCATCCAGCTACAGGGACACAGCCAGACATTTGTTGCCACATCCAGCCACTACATGGCCATGTGTGTGTGTGGGCAGGGAGTTCAGGGAGAAGGTCAGTCCTGTAGGAGGGGAGATGCAGCTGGGATTTCCACCTAGGTAGGAGTTTATGCTCTGTCCTCCTATCAAAATCTTGGCCTTGGTTTTCATGGGAAATGTGACTATCAAAATAAGTGTGTCCAACCCCTCACCCACTCCCTAATTTCAAGAAGTCTCTGCACTCTTCCTTATTTCCCTCCCCCACATGCCTCCTTTCATTGTTTTACTCTATCTAAAAGAATTATTTCTTAATCTATTTCTTAACCATTGCCACCATCAGAGTCTTCCTGGATGGCTGAAAACAAGCAAGTACTGTTTTTAATTTAAGACTGTTTAAAACTCATTGTTAGCCACCTTGAGTCCCTATATTGGGAGAAAGGTGGGATATAAATAAATAAATAAATATGATCTGTGGAGACATGTGATGTCCCCTTTCCCCTTTGTGAATCTACGGCATTAAGACTTTAAAAAAAAAAGTGACCAAGCATTTGAAATAGAGATGTAAGCACACTCTTAATACCAGAGGACAAACAGCAAAACAATGGATTACTTGACCTGGCTTTTTTTCTCTGCCCTTTGGCTCTGCAGAATGACCAAACATGTCTCAGAAATCTTAGAAAAGCAATGAAAAGGGTCTAAGATGACACCGAGAACATAATTTCTACGTCACACCATCCATATTATGGAACCAGAGTAGGCTGAAAACATTTTGCTGCCTGAAGCAGAGCAGCAAATGACACCCCCACAACCCACCCAATTCAAGGTACCTAGGCATAGAATCATAGAGTTGGAAGAGACCTCAAGAGCCATCCAGTCCAACCCCCTTGCCATGCAGGAATACACAATCAAATCCCAACAGATAGCCATCCAGCCTCTGTTTAAAAACCTCCAAAGAAGTACCCAAAGCCAGTCAAGTTATTCTGGCTCCTGAGGCAGAAAGCCCCACAAACATTATTCTATGGTAATAGAAACTGAATACTAAATAGTAGTTTGTTGTCCTTTCTTGACACCTTTAATCTAATGGCAGGGCTAGCTCTGTGTGTAGAGCTATTCTAAATTCATCTCTTTTACACACAAAGGGTAATGCTCTCTTCAGAACCACTGCTGCCTTTTAAAAATTTAGTTTAATTTTTAGAAGTAAACTTCCCACCTTTGTAAACAGATGGAATCTTTAGGCCTCAGTTCCTTGAGCCAATAAAAACAGGCAAGGCATTAATGACATCATGCACTCAAGCTGGGTAACCACATCTTCTTTCGGTAACAAAGACTTTAAACATTGTAATTTACTATCTGGGTGGTGGAGAGAGGCTGGTCAGATAACATACACAATCTGACTTTGTACATGGGCCTGGTCAGAGAAAAGATGCGTCAGTCAGAATCAGACAAAGGAAATGAGGAAAGAAAGATAACAAAATATACACATATCTGGCTAATTTGGTAATCTTCTCCCCAATTAAGTTTGGCGATTTTTAAAATGCAGCTGTCTTGTCCAGAGCTCGGAAAAGTTAGTTTTGGGGGCTATGGCTTCCACGAAGCCCGTAGCCAGTTACAATCTGAAAAAGTAACTCTACCAAGCTCTGGTCTGTGAACAATCACAGACAACATATGCTCAAATTTGTCAGACTCAGTGAAATGGAACATTGGTTCAATTCTGTATATAGCAGGTACTACTATATGCTACAATTTGGTCAATTCTTCTCTGTCTGTTGCTTGGGAATATTAACTTCTTACAGGCCACACAACCAAGATCCTCACAACTACCTGCCATCACCCTGTGTCTGAGAAAGCAGCTAGTTGCTGGCAAAGTATATACAAACATCAATAATCTGGTAATGTCGGTTGTAATTAGCACAAAGGAATGGAAATGCAGTCTTGCAAAGATTAGTCCAGCAAAACAATCCAAAGAGTCGGGGTTTACAGAATTCAGCGTGGGTCCAAACAAGTCTGTGGGTCAATAGGATCAGGCAGCAGCATAGTCAGGAATAGTCCAAGGTCTAAACATGAATCAAGGCAACAGGAATCAAGGCAACAGGAACGGAGTCAGAGATATCAGACATGAAGCTTTCTCCAGGAAGATCAGTTGATCTCTGACACAGCCTCCATAGCTCCCCAAAGCATATATATATATAGCAATCAAGGCTTTGCCAGGTGCTCCTTGATGAGCAGGTATTTCTGATAAAGCCTCAGCAATCTTCTCCGAGCTTCCTTTTGGGATCGCTGCTGGCTGATTGATGATGGAGGTAAGTCTGTCTCCTCTTCCTCATCCTTATCTGAATTGGCACGGCTCTCTGCTGGGACTGGTGCCAACCCACTAGGACCAGGTTCTTCTTCTGCTTGAGCCTCCAGGTTGGCCGGGTTCGCTGCTGGCACAGGTGTAAATAAACCTTTGCCAGGGTTCATAGGGCTGTTCCCTGCCATGTCCTCCTCCTCCTCTGATTTCATACCCTCATCAGACTCACGGGGCATGACTCCCTGCAACACCACCAACACTGCCAAAAACAATTATTGTTGTTGTTGTTGTTGTTATTATTATTAAATTGTTGTTGTTTTTAAAATATTTCTTCCCTACTCTATAGCAAAAGATTTCAGGGCAGCTTACAAGTTAAACAATACATTGGATTGTACACCTCTGGTGGGACCCACTGTTTTTGGTTGTTGTGCTTGTAAAGTGCCATGTAAATTGATGGTGCTATATAAATTTCTGCCATCAGGAACTCGTGGCTAGTGTTTTTTCCCCCAAATCTGTCTTTATTAATTTCCATTTTCTTAGGATGGTGATGGTGGTTGCCATGTTATTCTGCTGCAGTGAAACAGTTTTAATTTGACAAGATTTGTAAACCACAAAGAAAAGGGAGACACATCTCACAATGCTAAAATGATGGCTTTTATTTTCTAAAAAGACCTTTCTAGATGGGCTATGAGAAAATAAAGACCATCTTTTTAGCATGGGACTTCTAGAAAATGAAGACCATCTTTTTTGCAACCCAGAACCTGCCTTTTTTTTTTTAATGTAAGCTAGATTTGGGGGTAAATGCAGGATATAAATAAAGATGATGATGATGATGATGATGATGAATGGCCTTGTGGCACCTTAAAGGCTAACAAGTTTTATCTGGCATATGTTTTGTGGTACTTTCCATACTACCAAGTTCTATTCTGCATCTGTTTTTGGGGCCTAAGTTTCATCAAGTTTGCTGCATGCCTCAAAAACCTATGCCAAATATTATTAAGTACCACAAGACACATGAAACTTCTTTTCTTAATTTTGTTTGGGACTGCTCTTCCCTAATCATTTGGTGCTGGATGTGGAAAATTCAAAAGGAGTATTTTCAATTAAGTAGTCTGTGGTTTGCACTTGTTGCTTTGTGTGTGTTTATGTGTGCCTTTGGAGATTTGGTGTAGCTTTCCATTAGCAGAAATTTCCACTTATTCTTTGCTCCAGCATGGAGTCAGAACAGAGCCCACACGCCAGGATGACGACACGTGCAAAACTGGGACCTGTTTCCTGTACAGTGATGTCATCCTCCCGAGCTCCTGTGGGGCTTTTTTCAAGCGTCTGATAATCTCCTTTAAGTCACCTGTTGACCTATGGCAACCCCATAAATAGGGTTTCCTTAGGAAAGGAATACTCAGAGGTGGTTTTGCCAATTCCTTCCTCTGAAATACAGCCTTCAGCACCTAGTATCCCCATACAAGTATTAACCAGAGTTGGCATACGAATGCACAAATTGCATTGCCTAAGGTGGCTTACTGTGCCTCCTGGCTAGGGTCCCATTTCTGGTTGGCTCTGCTACTCCCCCCGCCTCACCATTGCTGGCTTGATACACTACCCCAGAGGGAATGCTGCCTTGACAAGAAAAAACTTCCACACCTCTGCTGTGAGGAGTTTCACCTGAGCAAACCTTTCAGATTTTAAAAAAGAAAAGAACTATACACTTCAAAGTAACTTGTAAAAGTCTTTGTTGAAGTTGCAGCTTCCTCTCTTAGCTATCGCAACTGGACTTGTCTATCTCAGATTGGCCTTTTTAGTCATCAGCGCGCTTGCAGAAAGTGCGGGATGAGTCCTTCCTGAATCTTCGTTTGCGAAGAGAAGCCAGAGAGAGAGAGATCTGGCCAGTGTCTACTAGATGTTTTTTCTTTGCTTATAGATTTGACAATACTGTTCATACATATGGAAATATTAAATTTTGACAAGCTGAAATTTGAGAGGAGGTTTTGTCCAGAACAAGTAAGTACAGATATAGGATATGTGCCTCCTCCAATGTGCTTTCTTGGCTCCAGGGAACTCCATTGTTTCATATCAATAGTTCAAAACTTACACAATACCCTGGTGGGGGTTAATGACACATATTCTGGCTGGTGTCTGCTGAATTCATACGCAATTTTTAATTTTAGGGCCCAAGAATATCTAACCTTGACCAGGAAGCCTATCCGGAACACAGTCCACATCGAGTGTATGTACCTAAGCCTGAGGTCCAGGGATAGCTTAGGGATTCTGTTAGTATACCGGCCACCCCGTTGTCTAACAGACTCCCTAACCGAGCTAACACAGCTGGTCTCAGAGTTGCTGCTGGAGTCGCCCAGACTTTTAGTTCTTGGCGACTTCAACATCCCACTCGAGACCAGCTTGCTAAATCTAACTGGCGCAGCTCGGGAGTTCATGGAATCCATGACAAACATGGGCCTATCCCAATTGGTTGTCGGGCCTACTCACTGTGCAGGTCATACCCTCGATGCGGCCTTTAGTACGGAACAGGAATATCCGTGGGCAGAGGTGATTGAAACCTCCGCATTGTCATGGACGGATCATTTCCTGGTCAAGATGGAGCTAAGAGCCACTGTCTGCCCCACCGGGGGTGGTGGACCTATTAGAATGGTCCGCCCTCGAAGGCTAATGGAACCAATTGGATTCCAGAAAGCCTTGGAGGGTTTAATGGTTGGTAACGCCGGTGATTCTGTCGAAGCTTTGGTTAATATTTGGAACACCGACCTCACCAAGGCTATTGACACAATCGCTCCCAAGCGTCCTTTCCAGCCTGCTCCTAACCGTAAGCCCTGGTACTCAGAGGAGCTTAGGAAAATGAAGCAGGCTGGACAACGACTAGAGCGCACCTGGCGGAAGACTCGACTCTTAGCCGACAAGACTCGTCATAGGAATTTCCTTAATTCTTATCGAGAGGCAATACGTGCAGCGCAGAAGTCTTTCTCCGCTGCACGTATTGCATCTGCAGAGTCCCGTCCAGCAGAACTGTTTAGGGTGGTGGGGGAGCTGACGCAGATTCCACCTGCGCAGAACCCCTTACTCAACCCGACAACGGCCTGCTGTGATGCATTTAACATCCACTTTGCAGATAAAATCTCTCGGATAAGAGCCGACTTAGATGCCAGTGTTATGACTGAATCTATAGACGAGGTGTCCAGCAACTCCGTTGATGAAACTTTATTGGATCAGCTTCAATCTGTGAGTACCGATGACGTGGACAAGCTCCTTGGTAGAGTGAGGAAAACGACCTGTCCCCTCGATCCCTGTCCATCTTGGCTGGCCACCCAAGGGGGTGACGCATCGAGAGTACTCCTTAGGGATATTATCAATGCGTCCTTCAGGGAGGGCTCCCTTCCACCTTGTCTGAAGGAAGCGGTGGTTAAGCCGCTCCTGAAAAAGCCTTCCCTGGACCCCTTGGACAGGAACAACTATAGGCCAGTCTCTTTGCTGCCTTTTCTAAGCAAAGTGATTGAGAGGGCGGTAGCTTCCCAACTCCAAGCTGTCTTGGATGAAACCGATTATCTAGATCCATTCCAAACTGGCTTTAGGACGGGTTATGGAGTGGAGACTGCCATGGTTGCTCTGGCTGATGACCTCCGCTTGGGTATCGACAGGGGTAGTGTGACCCTGTTGGTGCTCTTGGACCTCTCAGCGGCCTTTGATACAATAGACCATTCCATCCTCTTGGATCGCCTGAGGGAGTTAGGAATTGGAGGCACTGCTTTGCAGTGGTTCCGTTCCTTCCTCTCGGGCAGATCCCAGAGGGTGAGGCTTGGGGACAGTTGCTCTACTAGAATAGAGCTTAACTGTGGCGTTCCTCAGGGTGCCATCCTGTCCCCGATGCTATTTAACATCTATATGAAGCCGCTGGGAGAAGTCATTCGGAGGCATGGAATGCGGTGTCATCAGTATGCGGATGACACCCAGATATACTTCTCCATGTCTCGGTCATCAGCTTCGACTTCAGATGGCATCTCTCCTCTGAATGATTGTCTTAAAGCAGTAATGGACTGGATGAGGAAAAACAAATTGAGACTGAATCCAGACAAAACGGAGGTACTAACAGTTACAGGCCCAAAACCAGGTCTGGGAATACAAACTCCAATCCTGGATGGAACTACACTCTCCTCCAAGGATTGTGTTCGCAGTCTGGGGGTGCTCCTGGACCCGTCGCTCCAGATGACTAATCAGGTTAATGCGACGGTCAGGAGTGCCTGTTATCAACTTCGGCTGGTACGCCAGCTGCGCCCTTTCCTGGAAACTAGGGACCTCGAAACTGTGGTACATGCACTGGTAACCTCCCGTCTGGATTTCTGTAATGCGCTCTACATGGGGCTACCCTTGTGCTTGACTCGGAAACTTCAACTAGTCCAGAACATGGCAGCCAGGTTGATTTCTGGTGTTTCCAGAAGAGAGCATATAACACCGGTGCTAAAAGCTATCCACTGGCTGCCTATTAGTTTCCGGGTACAGTACAAGGTGTTGGTTATGACCTTTAAAGCCCTACATGGCTTGGGTCCAACTTACCTCCGGGACCGCCTCCTTCCGTACGACCCTCCCCGCACACTTCGGTCCTCTGGGAGGAATCTGTTACAGCCTATGAAAACAAGGCTGTCGGTGACCTCCCAGAGGGCCTTCTCTGCTGCTGCTCCCAGATTATGGAATGGCCTGCCGGACGAGATCCATCTTACTACCACCTTAGACAGCTTTAAAAAAGCTGTCAAGACGGATCTTTTTCGGCAGGCCTTTCCTGAATAATTATCCCGGCCCAAGACTCAGCTGCCCTTTCTAGGCTATGATTGTATGTTTTAAATTTTTTTTTCTTCTAATTTATATATATTTTAATTAATCCATGTTTTTAATTCTTTGTAATTTAATATTATTTTAAGGGGTGGGTGGGCTAGGGTATGGTGACCATGGGGTTTTTATATTGTAAGCCGCCCCGATTGCATTGCAGAGGGGCGGGATATAAATAAAATTTTATTATTATTATTATTATAAGAATATCCATTGCTATGAGAAATTCAGTGTCTTGTTTTGATGCTATGTCTAATACCAAAGTCACTTCTACCTACCTATCTTAGCATAGTCCTACAGATAAGTCTCATTGATATGAATGGGAGTGAGCTCTGCTGTTTTGATAAACTGCAAATAACAATTCGGGGGTGCTAAATCTGTATAGTGAGGGGAAATGTTTAGACTGTAGCATGTTATGTAAAAGTGTGCAGGCTCTGAATAGCAGGGAAATTAGAATTCCTGAGAGAATATTCCCAAGTGACTTGAAAATTGATTTAATTCTCACCTCATCATCTCAGTCTCGTCTGCTGGTTTTCATTGAAGCTGTTTACAAAGTAGGCTTCTCTCACTGTAAAGGTCACCACACTCCCAGTTAGTGTAGTAAGAGGATGTGCTCCCACACTGGCTTAATTTGAAAAGCATACTCTGCATAGTAATAATATGGGATAACAACCTAAGAAGAGCTGCTAGGGATCAGACCAAAGGCCTATCTGGCTCAGTATTCTGTTCACTCAGCAGCCAACCAGTGGCCTGTAAGAAGTTAACAAGCAGAAAATGAACACAATAGTTTTTCTCCCCTGGCAACTGATGTTTATGCTTGGAAATGTTATTTTTTTTTATTACAATGTCCAGAACACCAAGCCAGCAGGGCCACTGGTCAGACTAGCTGAACGATTCTGGGAATCTGTGCTTTAAAAGTTGTACTGAGAGGCCAATTCCCTCCAATAATATAAGTATAATGAATACCTGCCATAGATGGGTTTAATCAATCACATGTAAAAACTGCCTATTGGAGTCAGATTCACAGTGTGCTTGAGATACAAAAGGCACTTATTTTCAGGTCACACACGTACAGGTACATGCAAAAACAACCTGAGTCTGAAATACAGTGATAAATCAGCCATGCTATGGCTTTCCATCAGTTCAGAAAGCTGCCTTCTTTGCATTCAAAATAGCCTTACAGTGATCACATCAATGAGCGAGGAAGGTAGAAAGCTGTTTTACCATCACTTGTGAAATCCCCTTTGAAGAGAAATTATATTCCCTTCAAGCAGTGGGATAAATGGTAGCGTGTTTGTGTGTGTCCCCTTTCTTTCTTTCTTTGTGTGTGCACCTGTGCTTTTGGAGTCTTCACTGTCTCTCTTCCGAAGACATCAGCTTTAAACAAAATTAAAAATCTGGTTAAGGAAGCTGGAACTGAGATGTCCACAAAGCATCCCTGTTATATTCATTCCCTGTGCCTTACCATCTTATTGACTGCAAGTGACTTTGGATTTATTATGTGAGCTGAGAGAGATAAGATTTGCTTCGCCTGCACATGCTGGCTGCATGTCAAGGCAACAGCAGCACACACTGGACGGGCAACCCAGGAGGCCCAGATCACGAGGAAACCACGTTTTTCTGCTGGAGGTGGCCTGATTTGCTTGCAAAATGCTGAGCGCAGAGGATGCTCCCATGAGATCACAGCTCCCTCTGCTGGAAGACTGTTACATTTCTTTTTTTTCCATTAATAGTAATTTCACTTTTATTTATTTATATTTATTTCTTGGGGGACAAAAACCTTCCCAACCCACATACAACAGCTAGCAATGAAGGGGAAGCCAAGCATGCATGGGCATCTGCAGGGATTTTTCCACAGATGTTATGCAAGGGTGTCGCTATAGGGGGGGACGTTGCCTCCCAAATAACAGTGCTGCCTCTCCAAATGAAATGTTCCTTCTGTCCCAAATTTCTAGCGTGGCAGCAGGGGGTTGGACTGGATGGCCCTCGTGGTCTCTTCCAACTCTATGATTCTATAATTCTATGAGACACTGAAAATTGCTCACACCTAGAACTCCTTATATTTGCTATGTCTGCATTACCTCCTTGGGAATTTTGTCTGCTCCTATGCTTTTGATGTCTAAATTGTATTTCTAAATGATCAACTGAAGTTTTAAGTTATTGCAATGGTTGAAAGTTGGGGACTGATGGGATATTTTATTGAGGGGTCAGAATTCTTATTCACGGGGAGGGCAATGCCCTCATTTTGCTCCCCTCCCCCAATAGCTAAAGTAGTAATATGTGACTAGGGTTGCCAGACTGAAAACTGGAGACGGCTATTATATGCAGATAGTGCCAAGGCTAGAACAAACACAATGTGTGGTACATTTCCTTTGTTCCTTAGCATCACATTCCATGACATTACGCAACCTACACAGAGTAGCAGAAAAAACTGGGAATTTGACAGCACTAAATCTAAGGGCCTTTCCACACTCTGAAGAAAAGCGGCAAAGCAGCAGGAACGTTCTGTCTTTCCTGCTGCCTTACCGCATGACATTGCCAGTCCAGTTCCATGGGACACTGTGGTAAAACCACGTCTTTTTGCTAATCAGAAAAATCAGTTTGCAAAAACACGCAGTTTAACCACTTTCTCCCATAGGACCGGAACAAAAGAACGCAGGAAGAATGCCGATGTCAGCAGGCACCAGGAAAGATGGAATGTTCCTGCTTCTTTGCCGCTTTCCTTCAGAGTGTGGTAAGCCCCTAAGAGAGTCAGCATGGTGTAATGGTTTGAGCGTTAGACTATGCCTTTGGAGACCAGGGTTTGAACCCCTCTCATTCATGGAAACTCACACATTCACAGTGTCAGAAGAAGGCAAAGGCCACCCCCCTCTGAACAAATCTTGCCAAGAAAAAAACATGATAGGGTCACTATAGGGTTGCTATAAGTCAGAACAACTTGAAGGTATACAACAACAACAAACCTAAATGCCCTGAAGGCACTAGATCTTGTCTGATCATGGAAACTAAGCAAGGTCAGTCTTGGTTAGTACTTGTAACAGGCATTGCCAAGGAATACCAGGTGCTATAGGCTATATTTCAGAGGAATACAATGTCAAACCACGAGTATTCCTTGCCCAAGAAAACCATATGAAATTCATGGGCTTGCCATAAGTCAATAGGTTATTGAGCTCTAGCTTATGTTCAGTCAGACACATTGAGTCTTCTGCCAGTGTTACTTTATTTTCCATGCCACTTGTTTCATCACCACCTGTTCCCTACTGACTCATGTTCAGCTTGTGGTCCACTAAGACTCCTAGATCCTTTTTGCATGTACGTCCCTCAAGCCATGTGTCACCCATCCTGTATCTGTGCATTTCATTTTTACTGCCCAAGTGTAGTATCCTACAGTTCTCCCTGTTGAAATTCATTTTGTTAGTAGTGGCCAAGCTTTCTAATCTGTTGAGGTCATTTTGGATTCTCATCATATCCCAGAGGACAGGATCAGAATCCAAAATGACCTGAACAGATTAGAAAGCTGGGCCAGATGAATTATAAAATGGACTAACAAAATGAATTTCAACAGGGAGAAATGTAGGATACCACATTTGGGCAGTAAAAATGAAATGCACAGATACAGGATGGGTGACACGTGGCTTGAGGGACGTACATGCAAAAAGGATCTAGGAGTCTTAGTGGACCACAAGCTGAACATGAGTCAGCAGTATGATGCAGCAGCTAAGAAAAGCCAATGCGATTGTCAGATGCATTAATAGGAGTATAGTGTCTAGATCAAGGGAAGTAATACTGTCACTGTATTCTGCTTTGGTCAGACCTCGCCTGGAATACTGTGTCCAGTTCTGGGCACCACAATTCAGGAAGGATATTGACAAGCTGGAATGTGTCTGGAGGAGGGCGACCAGGATGATGGGAGGTCTGGAAGCCACAAGCTTTCTATGAGGAGCGGCTTAGGAAACTGGGCATGTTTAGTCTGGAGAAGAGAAGGTTGAGAGGAGACATGATAGCTATGTTTAAATATTTGAAGGATGTCATACTGAGGACGCAGCAAGCTTGTTTTCTGCTGCTCCAGAGACTAGGACACGGAACAATGGGTTCAAACTACAGGAAAAGAGATTCCACCTAACATTAGGAAGAACTTCCTGACAGTAAGAGCAGTTCGGAAGTGGAATACGCTGCCTCGTAGTGTGGTGGTGTCCCTTTCTTTGGAGGTTTTTAAACAGAGGCTGGATGGCTATCTGTAGGGAATGATTTGATTGTGTATTCCTGCATGGCAGGGGGTTGGACTGGATGGTCCTTGAGGTCTCTTCCAACTCTATGATTCTATGATTCCCAAGCAGTGGGTTTGCTTGGCTCCAGTACATGAGGGGGGATGCTCAGGGGCAATTGTGTCCACTGTCCTGGTCATTTCTCCATTCCAGAGATCAATCAGGGCTTCGACAGTACCACTTGCCCTGCCAACAGGAAACTCCTAAAGAGCTCTCAGGAATCCATCTAAATTCATATCCCTCCTGTGGAGGACTAGAAGCTTGAAATAATCCCAGCAAGTCTAAACCCCACCAGATAGTGATCTGACCATGAAAATGGAATTATGGAAAGTTCCTCCACATCCAGATTACAATCATCAAGTCCAGCACAGAAAACTATTTGTGTGGCCAACAACATTGGTGGCTCCAGATATTACTTGGAACAGACTTGCGGTCAACATGAATGGCAAGAAGTCTTGAGCTGCTCCAGACAGAGTGGCCTCTGCATGGATGTTGAAGTCCCCCAACACAACAAGCCACGGACACTCCAACACCACCGCAAAGACCAACTCAGCCAGCTCAGGGAGGGAGACTGTGGAGTAGCACAGTGGAGTATTGGTACACCAACATAATCTCTATTTTCTCCTGGCCACCCACATTTTAGTACACATATTCAGGCCCAATAGGGCATCTGGTGAGGGAGATAGAATCCCAATCGATTATCACAACTTCACCTCCCCACCCCCAGGCCTCGTCTACTGCTCCATGGAGAACCTATGTACACAAAACTGGGAGAGATTATCCCCTCCATATTCATCAACCAGTTCTCCATAATGGAAGCCAGGTAAGCAGGCTCACCCAGGATCCGGTCCTAGATCAAGAATGATTTTCCAAGGGGCATTTTCACAGAGAGCCTGCTGCCAAAGCTTCCCAGGTTATTTTACCTGGGGGGCAGTTTGGGGCAACCAATACCCTGTGGTTCTCACAATGATAGCATTGTCTTGCTACTCCATGTCTCCTTCTACCTGTTATTGTTGGAACGGCCTTTCCCTTGGCTACTTCCCCTCCCATGCTCTGTGTAACTCATATTTGCTCTCTGCCCTGCTTTGTTGCCCCCTTTGCCTGGCAAAAATACTCTGTTTGTAGTGTCACCATAAAGTCACTCACAGGCAGGAAAATCAATCCTGAACTCAGATCCTCAAAGAAAAGCCATAAGGACTGCCAGCCACTGAAACTTAGGCGCAGGAGGCACTGAAAAATGCCTGTTGGGAACAGGAGCAGTTCAGGGACACCTTTCCCCACTTCCCATAGCACCAGAGTTTCCAGATTTCAAACAACATTTATTTTAAGAACTCTTTTGCCTCTGTCTTAATTAATCAGTCATCCTGCCTCTGTGTGTATCTACACTACACGGCTCTTACAGCTTGATGTCACGTGAATTCCCATGGTTCCATCTGACAAAATCTTGAGATTTGTAATTTGCTGAGGGACTTGGAATCCTCTGCTAGAGAAGTCTAGTCCACTCCCTCTGAAGTAAGGCACCAAAGCTTTCTAGCAGAGAATTTCCAGTACATCCCCAAACTACAGATTCTATACCAGGGTTTCCTAGGATGGAGCCAAGACAATTAAAGCATCACACTGCTATAAGCTGTATAGTGTAGATACTCTGTTTCCCAACCTGACTGTGGGAAAGTTTTGTTTCTTCATCTGTCACAATATATATATCTTTGCTGTAGTTTATGCTTTATGAAGCTGTAAATATGCATAAAGTCTCAACCCTTTCACTTCTTCTTTAAATTCTTGCTTTTTTAAAAAAAAAATAGAAGTTCCCTGTTTCATCTCAAATCCTCTGCTCTAACGTCTGCTTATTAATCAGGGTATTTAGCCCTGATCATATTTTTAAAAAGCTGTTCATCTTGTTGTTGTTGTTGTGTGCCTTCACATCATTTATGGCTTATTACTACCCTAAGGAGAACCTACCACAGGGTTTTCTTGGCAAGGTTTCTTCAGAGGGGACTTGCCATTACCTTCCTTTGAGGCGATGAGATGATGACTTGTCCAAGGTCAACATGTGTATTTCCATGGCTGAGCAGGAGTCCGAATCCAACAGTCAAACCACTAGACTACACTTTGTCGTTGTGTGCCTCCAGGTAGTTTCTGATTTATGGCAACCCTAACACAAACCTATCATGGGATTTTCTTGGCAAGACCTGCCTTTGCCTCCCTCTGAGGTTGAAGACTTTATCAGACACTCAAAATATGGCGTCATAGCGATGTCACATAACCTCAAAAGAGCACACTGATCAGACAGTTGCCCTTTCATGGTTAAAAACAGCCCAAATCCTGTATCTTTTAATTGACAGGTTAAGCCATCAATAGATCTCCCTGCCACTCCATTTCCGGCGTGCAAAACCTCAGACCATTTAACTCTTGTACTTACCCCGACAATGGCTGGTCTGGCGCGAACACTTCCAGGTGAGATCAGGGCATCCAGGTAAGTTTTGCTCTTTTTATCACCCTCCCTGGGTTACTTGGGTCTTTTAAAGTGTGTGTATGTGTGCTTTTTAAAACTTTAAATGCTTTATTTTTGTTTTTAATTTTTAATTTCCCATGTGATTAAGTCTTGCGGAATTTCGAGCAAGGTGAATGAGGCTCCTTTGCTGAAGCTGCCTTTGCCAGGAAAGGAGGTAAGTGCAGGGGGAGCATTCTTTTGCCGGCATAAAATATTTTTTTTTATTCCAGCAAAAGAACGTTTTAAGGGCAGTGTCTGATAAAGTCCCATGAGAGTCTGACATGCCCAAGGTCACGCAGTTGGTTTCCATGGCCGAGCAAGGATACAACCCTGGTTGTAGTGCAATGCTCAAAGCACTACACCACACAGGCTCTTACACTTTACTGGCTCTCTAAAAACAGTAATGTTCCCAAGTTAAATAATAAAATAATGTTTATATGTTTAGGCAAGAAATGCCTTTAAACAACCATCACATGCAACTCAGGTTTGAGCTGAGCATTGCTAGATACATGATTGTGGTTGTACACCATTGATTTTATCCAAGGGTTAAAAAAATGCAGGCAGGAAAAAGCATTATCTTGGGGTATCTGTGAGCTGTACAGTTTTAAGGCAAGAAAGACGAACTTTTGATCAAACTTGGAAGAAAGGTGCCACCTAGTGGACGAATAGTAGTCTTGCCTGAGCCAAAGGGCTAGGCTAGGTAATGTCTTGACAGAGAGCCCAATACCCTAAAGGCACCAGATCTCTTCTGAACCAGAGTCTGCCCTGGTTAGTACTTTGATGGGAGACCACTGATGAATACCAGGTGCTGTAGGCTATATTTCAGAGGAAGGAACTGGCAAAACCACCTTGGAGGGTGCATCCACACTACACAAATAATCTAGTTTGAAACTGGATTACTTGCCATGGTTCCTTCCTATGGAATCCTGGGATTTGTAGTTTGATGAATCACCAGTCCTCTTTGGCAGAGAAGGCTAAAACCTTGTAAAAGTACAAACCCCAGGATTCAATAGGAAGGAGCCATCGCAAATAATCCAGTTTCACACTGGATTGTGTAGTGTGGGTTAGGCCTCAGTGTTCCTTGCATTGTCTAGATGGTGAAAATAATCCTGATAGAATTTGCAGAGAATACCTTTCGTCCTAATGAGATCCCATGGTGATTTGCCTTATTCAGAAGGAAGGGGCAAAAACTCCAAAAACTGGAGGGAAATAATGCATAGAAATGCACATTCCCACTTGTTTGGACATCTGATTCACATCGCGGCGCATGAGGGCAGAAGTGGAAAGCTGATTGATCAAGATGGGTGGGCTTGCCAGCAAGGAAATGGTTGGAAGCACCATTTTGGAGTTTCACATTGTTGATCGTGCACTTTTTTGCTGTGCTGAGGTGACCAAACAGCTTTTTATGTGGAAATCGCATTTGTGCACCTTTGATTTGCAGTTTTTAAAAAATACTGTGCAGCGGTGGCAATTTATGGAGAATAATAACGCAAGTAATTCACTCTTGGCCACCATTTTGATTTGCAGGCATGGCTGCATGTGAACTTCAAACATGGATAGCTTTGTATACCAGCAATTTTGCCAAAGGACTGTGGAGACAAATGAACACTTCTGTGACTTTGTGTTAATACGCGGTAATCCACATTATATCTTCTTGTCTAGATAAGCCTTAAGAAAACTCAATTAAATTCATGGGGTGGCCATAAGTTGACAGGTGACTTGAAGGCACATACAGACACAATAACTTGAAGGCACACAATAATAGCCTCTATATTACAGAGGTACACAAATTTAGAAAGCAATGCATAGAATCATAGAATCATAGAATTGTAGAGTTGGAAGAGACCACAAGGGCCATCCACTCCAACCCCCTGCCATGCAGGAATACACAATCAAAGCATCCCTGACAGATGGCCATCCAGCCTCTGTTTAAAGACCTCCAAGGAAGGAGACCCCACCACGCTCCGAGGGAGTGTGTTCCACTTCCAAAGAAGCTCTTACTGACAAAAAGGATCCTCCTAATGTTGAGGTGGAATCTCTGGCCCTGGAGCTTGCATCCATTGCTCCGTGTTCTAGTCTCTGGAGCAGCAGAAAACAAGCTTGCTCCATCCTCAATGTGACATCCCTTCAAATAGTTAAACAGGGCTATCATATCGCTCCTTAACCATCTTTTTTCCAGGCTAAACATACCCAGCTCCCTAAGTCTTTCCTCATAAGGCATGGTTTCCAGACCTTTCACCATTTTAGTCGCCCTCCTCTGGACGCACTACAATTTGTCAATATCCTTTTTGAATTGTGGTTCCCAGAATTGGAAACAGTATTCTAGGTGAGGCCTGACCAAGGCAGAATAGAGTGGCACTATGACTTCCCTTGATCTAGACACTATACTTCTATTGATGCAGCCCAAAAACGCATTGGCCTTTTTAGCTACAACCACATTCATTTCTCTATTGTTTTACCTCATACCCCACCGATCACATTAAGCAGGCCATTCCTCTCCTGATTGTACTGGGAGAGAGGACAGAAACATAAAGCACCCCAGGCTGGTGTAAGACAAGAATACCAGCTTTTCCAGGCTCATAATCAGGACTGTTTCTACTAAACTACACCAGCTGGAACCATCTCACAGCTTCTGTGTCCCTAGAATTCTGCTCACTACAGTTCTACAAGGAATGCAGGCATCCTTCCACAGGCGCTAAACTACTTGTCCTTAAGAAAAGGAGGAAGAAAAAGCCATACCAGGAAAAATTATTAAGTTTGCAATCCAGACATGCTGCTGGATGGGCATCCTAATGCTCAGTAGGCCAATTTGCCAGAGTGTTTTAGTAGACCTACTTATGAATTCTCTCAGGTAGTATGCCTATGTTCTCAATAGCAAACTCTGCACCTTTAAGCCTTACTGCTGAAGAGCCCATTTCCTGCAAATACTGATGCTTGTCCCACAATTATGATAGAACTAGTTTCTAATGAGCCAATCATTAAATTCCTCTTGTGTACACTTAGAAGGCACAGTCAAATTGGGCTCTGGCATAGTTAGCAGCACCATCGGTCCAGTGAGTTATTAGTACTGCTTGCTTGAGGCACTTGTAGCACCACTCAGTGGTAGCTAGCTGCAGAATGCACTGGCAAATGCCCATTGACACTGGACTCATGCCAGCAGAGCGGGCTGTGGCTTTGCACACAAGCAATGCAGCGACAAAAATGCCATGGGAGATCAATTAGCAGCTTCTGCCCGCTAATAAAAAAGAATGAACACTCTCCTAACAGCAGTAGAATGCTTGCAGCATGCTGGGGCACAACATCGTGCGATAGAAAAGCCCTTTTGCTGTCTGTTTCACTGTTGTAACACCATATTTGCCTCGTCTGATAATCTCCTTATATAATATTGCTGTTCATCTTCTCCCAGTTGGCTCCTCCTGGCTATAGTCATGACTTTGTTCCTGGGAGAGATGGGTTGCATCTACACTGCAGAAATAATCCAGTTTGACACTGCTTTAACTGCCATAACTCAATGCTATGGAATTCTGAGATTTGTAGTTTGTTGTGCCACCAGAGCTCTCTGACAGTGAAGGCTCAATATCTCACAAAACTATAAATCCCAGAATTCTAGAGCATTGAGCCATGGCAGATTATTTCTGCAGTGCAGATGCAGCCCTGGTTGTCCTATCCTTCCTCTCTGGGACTCCAGGCTAAAAGCTACAAAATGCATTCCCCATGACTAATTTAAGAATCCATCCATACTTGCAACTAGCTAATTCTCCTTTGGTTAGTGACCTCATAAACCTAGCTTTTCTCCTTGTGACTTAGTTTGTAACATTCTAATGCAGGATAGTGGCCTGGCTTCAAGCAGCAAGCCACCATTAGATCAGGGTGCAGACAGTGCTTGAAAATGCCAGCTGAGATTGGCAGCTCTTTCACAGCTCTTTCCTCTTCTGCATGCTCTCTTCCAACATATGCAGGCACCAACTGTGGCCTGACCCAGGTATCAGATGGGGGCTTCTGGCAGATCCCACCTAGGGCTAAAACACGGGGTAACGTCTTGAGGACGCTGTGGGTTTGCAGGAGGGGCATTTGCAGGCTGGAAGTCCCCATCCCAGTTTAATTTAATAAACATGCAAGGCTCTTTGGGTGTTTTTTTTTTAAAGAGACAGTCTAGCAGTCAGCAATGACTTACCTGAGGAGAAAGGGAGGTGACAAGCAAAGTTCACTAGGTCTGTATGCACATAGGGAGAGCTTTAAGCAGATTGAAGGATTTATGTATGGCCTGTGGAATTTTTGATTTTTTCCCCGCTTCAGATGCCAGGGTGTTACATATATTGTGTGGCATCTGTGAGGATCCCACTAGTGTCCAAATTCTAATATGGGGAATTTTTAATTAGCTCAAGGTGGCAGCGAGAGGCCGGGTAATGGCAGGATCTTTTGACCTATGTATATCGGTAGTAACTGAGGAAACTCCAAGCCAGAATGTACAATTAAATTATCTTTACTGGAAATTAATCTTAACAGCATTCACTCAAACATTCAGGCCTCCAGCAATCACATAAGGCTATCAAAGACAGTAGGAAGTATTTGGATAGAGAGACAGAGTGAGGGGATTGTGGGTTATACTATACTGATCAGAGGAGCAGAGATTCATGTGGAAGCTGCAACCTGCCTATACAGACTGACATGGAGACAAGAGGAAGAGGATCTGTGTGCCTGGTGACACAGTAGATTATCAGACAGGAACTCTTGTCCCACAATCTCCACTCCTGTCCCTGCCCCATTCCAGTCCTGCCACAATTACCCTCCCCACCACACTTACCTCCTCTCCCCTTGGTCAGGTAGCTCAGGAGTGAACGGAGCTCTAACGGAGCTCTGTTCACTTCCTGGATCAAAATCTCGTGGATTCTTGCGAGAAGGCGTGAGCACAGGAAATTAAAAAATACAAATAAAAATAACACCAAAAAAGTGACAGCAAGTACAAAAACACACTTTATAAAGTACAAGTAACCTGGGAAGGTCATAAAAAGTGTGTCATTTACCCTGATGTTCCGGCCTCACCCAGAAGAGTTCTGGCAGGGACCTCCCATTGATGCTGGATCTCGCCAGCAAAATGGGGCACCTCGTCACATACAGGAAAATCTGTGACAGGAATGGAACGGGGGATATATTGACGGCTTCTCCAGTCAATAAAAAGCAGCACCCGCAGAACGGCAGCAGAATGGGTGCATAACAAGGGGGGACGCTGACAAGGGAGCCCTTTTGTGATCTCCTGCATTTCTGTAATGCCACTTTTGATGCGTCTGATAGTCTCCACAGACTGATAGAGTGGTGGGAGGAAGGAAATCTGTGCACACTTTGGTGGTGTTTGGGGGTGATATTTATATTTGATAATTCCCCTGAAGGGATGGGGTTTAGAGTGGACTACAATGTCTCTCAGAGTTTCCCAGGACTGGACAAAGGGTTCTCCGGATGTGTTAATTATAGTTGATGGACTAGCCATTTGGGATTGAATGGGCACCGACAACCTTCCATTGTGATCGAGGAAAAGGAGGAAAAATCCATTTTGCAGGGACTGAGTGCTCAGCTGAGTGCTCCTTGATGGGATTAGTGGATGGCTCCTTTCCAGGTGTTCTTGGGGAAGAACTTTGATCTGGGTATGACTTGTCTGAGGAATTTCCAAGGGCCCCTCCCTAAGTAGTGCATGACTCCAGCCTTAGTATCTGGGGAGCCCCTGGTTTACTTGCCAGCCTGCCAAGTTATTAAATATTGCCAATTACATATTACTGAAAGGTGGGGGCTGTCAGGGCTGGTAACAAGTACTACATGTCATATCTGCTTTTGAAACATCCTGCCCCAGCTACAATAAAGGCCTTTCATTTTGGGAAGATGGACAACCTAACAACAGCATCTGAAGTAAAATCTGTCTGTTCCAAGGGAAATTGAGTAAACATCTTGAATGTAAGGCCCTTTCTGGTGTGATCATAGCTTCAGACAACAAAAGCACAGCTGTTAACTTGTGAGGATGTCTCCTCTTTAGGTAATGTGTCAGTTATGGAAGTGCCATATTTTCTGGCTTTCAGCTGACAGAATTTTTCTGCCATCAAAATGTAGAAATGCATTATTAAGCTGTATAAAATGTATAACTCATGTGCCTTCCCTAGAAAAAATAGTTTAAAGATACACAAACTCAAGAATTCAAAGCCATTTACGGTACTATCCTTTGTATTTCTTCAGAAGAACAAAAGCTAACTACCTAAGTAAAGTTGGTTTATTTTAAAAATACGGCTGACATTAATATAAACATCCCACAATTAATTGTACTGTCACCACCATTATTAACACCATATTTTTAAAGATGGAGACTTAGATAGTATTTATTTATGTATTTAGTATTCTATTTTTCTCTCGGTGTGGGATTCAAGGCAGTTCACAACACAGATTAAACCAGGGGGCTGGTTCCACGACAGGAAAAAGTTCGCAAGATTCCGGATTACCGTTCTTTTGCATCAGGAGCACATAAATCACACGAATCCTGGCATATTCGGAAGATGCAGCCAGATGCAGCCACTTTTGGTTTTCCTTAGTTCACACAGGCAAAGGTGGGGGGATTGCCTCCAGATGATTAAAGCCAGGCAGGAGGCGGGGAGGGAGCAAGGAGGGGGTCATGGAGACCATAAATAATGAGAGGAAAGAAAAGGACAAACAAACAAGAGATCGAAAGAGCGATCTGTCAACTTTCCCGTTTTCCCCAGCCCCGAAAGGCTTCTACAAAGAAAGGAGTGAATGAAAGCACGAACAAGCAAAAGCATGGTGGAGCAATCTCCTTCCCTTCCCTTCCCTTCCCTTCCCTTCACGCATGCACCCACAAACACACACCACAGAAGCAGGGGGCTAGCCTCATTCCTGATTGTTTTCCCTGCCTCCGAAGCCTTGAATAAAGGCAAGTGAAGGGAAGGACAAACAAACAAAAGGACGAACATGCGATCGGCTGTTTCCTCACACACACAAATGCACACACACACACACACTCACACCAGCGAAGCAGGGGCTTGTAGCGATCATCTTCCCAACCCCCAAAGCCTTCCTTTGAAACAGACAGGAAGGGCTCAGAGCAGATTTTCCAAAGTGGGCTGCAAGCAGAAGAAGGGTGTATTTCTTCTCTCCTACACCTCAGTCTATTCGGATAAAGCAGAATGGTCACTCCAACCAATCAGGATTCAGCTCTGCTCACAGTAATTCAAAAAGGTCAATGCCAGTTTACACGATGGTTAGTTCCCATGACAAATTATGAGCATTTTCGCGAACTTAATCAAAAAAAAAGTCTGGAAAACAGCAAAAAGCTGATACTGCACAACGTATGAGTTTTTGCACCCCCTCCTTCTGAAAAGGGCGCTGTTGCTTCGAAATGCATGGGAACTATCAGGCTTCTTGTCGCATTCTTTGAGGATTTATTTTGCCATGTAAACGACCCCCCAAACAAAGCTAAAAACCAGGCATAAAAGTAAATTAGCTAACACACATTGGAAACTGCTTAACGCAGTGTAGATGTGTAAATAGCTATTGCTTAAAACAATTTGTAAGCCGCTCTGATAGCCTTGAGGCTGAAGAGCGGGGTATAAATAAATGAATAAATAAACGAACAAACAAACAAAGAAAACAATCATATAAACTGCCCTATTAAAAACAGCATTAATATAAAACAGGTTAAAAGCACGTCAAACAGAGGTGAGTAACTATGAATTAGGCAGGGGCCATTCCCCCTCCTGCACTCACCCCCCCCTTCTGACAAAGCTGCAAATGATGTCACTTTTAGTTTTGCTTTTGGCTGATTTTCAGCCAATTGTTTTGCTCTTTCTGTATTTGTGTGTGTTGGATCAGGGTTTTGTGGGGGGCAAAGCTGTGCTATTTTATGGTGTTTTTGAGATCTTTGGGAGGCAAAAAAAATCACTAACAAAAATTAAAGAATGTTTGGAAATCTGGAGATTGGGGATGGTTGCTGAATATGGCTTGTAGGCTGCACTTTCCTCACCTCTGATTTAATAATAATAATAATAATAATAATATAATAATAATAATAAAATGTATTTCTATCCCGCCCCTCTGCAATGCAATTGGGGCGTCTTACAGTATAAAAGCTCCATAATTACCTCAATACCCTAACCCACCCACCCCTTAAAATAATATTAAACTAGAAAAGATTAAAAACATATAATAATTTTTAAAAATCTCTCTCTCTCTCTCTCTAGCTTACTTTGCAAATGAAGATTCAGGAAGGACTCATCCCACGCTTTCTGCAAGCGCGCTAATGACTAAAAAGGCCAATATGAGATAAACAAATCCGGTTGCAGAAAGCACAGCAGAAGGTCTCCTTGGGTGATGTTTTTGGGTTGTGATTCTTTCTGCGTTGTCGTTTCTCTTCAAGACTTGTTCGGCGTGAGTTCTCAAATAAGGCTGCAGCATTGTGGATAGTGTGTCTCCATGCCTCCTGATGTGAGGCCAGGGCGGACTATTGTTGGTGATCAATTTGGCCGAGCCTGAGATGTTGTTTCAGGGAGTCCTTGTATCGCTTTTTTGGAGCGCCCCTCTTACGCTGACCCATGCTGAGTTCACCATAGAGTACTATTTTGGGGAGGTGATGGTCCTCCATCCTAGAAACATGCCCTGCCCAGTGCAGCTGTGTTCTCAATATCATGGCCTCAATGCTGGTGATCCCTGCTTGCTCGAGGACAGCAACATTTGTCACATAGTGAGTCCATTGTATATTTAGGATTGTGCGTAAACAGCGCTGATGGAAGCGTTCGAGGAGTCGTAAGTGGTGGCGATAGGTGACCCATGCTTCAGATCCATAAAGGAGAATAGACAGTACAATAGCTCTATACACAATGATTTTTGTGCTTCGCCTCAGGTGTTTATTACTCCAGACTCTTTTGTAAACTCTTCCAAATGCGCTATGTGCCTTTGCTAATCTGTGATCGATCTCTTTGTCAATCTTGGCATCTGAGGAGATGATGCTTCCCAGGTAGGTGAACTGCTGAACAGACTTAAGCACAGATTTGCCAATTGCAATGTGAGGATGGTGGTGTTTGTCTTGTGGTGCAGGCTGGTAAAGAACTTCCGTTTTCTTCAGGTTGACTTCCAGCCCAAACAGCTCTGCAGCTGTTGTGAAGCAGGATGTTAGGCGCTGCAGAGCTGCTTCTGTGTGGGCAACAAGGACAGCAGCATCAGCGAAGAGCAGCTCAGGGACTAGATAGTTTAGAGTCTTAGTGCAAGCCCTCAGACAGCTTAGGTTAAACAAGCTACCATCAGTACGGTAACGTACATAGATGCCGTCTTCTTCTTCAAGCTCTGCCGTAGCCCTTTGAGGCATCATGCTGAAGAAGATTGTAAATAAAGTTGGCACAAGAACACAACCTTGCTTCACTCCATTAGTTATCAGAAAGGGCTCTGAAAGAGCATCGCCATATCTGACTTGACCATGGTGGCCCTCGTGTAGCAAGATAATCATTTTAAGGAATTTGGGGGGACATCCTAGTTTTTTCAGGATCTGCCACAGACCTTTCCTACTCACGATGTCGAAGGCTTTTGTGAGGTCAACAAATGTTACATAGAGACCCTTATTCTGCTCTCTACATTTCTCTTGCAGTTGTCTAAGGGCAAATACCATATCTGTAGTACTCCTATTGGCTCTGAAGCCACATTGGCTTTCAGGAAGAAGTTCTTCTGCAATAGCAGGAACTAATCTGTTCAGGAGTATCCTTGCAAGGATTTTTCCAGCAATAGAGAGCAGTGTTATGCCTCAATAGTTTGAGCAATCGGATTTTGCTCCTTTTTTCTTGTACAGGGTGATGATGACTGCATCTCGGAGATCTGATGGCAGTTCCCCCTTTTCCCAGCAATTCACAAGGAGTTCATGGAATTTATCATGGAGTACATGACCTCCATGTTTCCAAACTTCAGATGGGATTCCATCAATCCCAACTGCCTTGCCATTTTTCAACTGCTGTATGGCCTTAAGGGTCTCTTCCAAAATGGGAGCTATGTCCAATTCATTTTTCATTGGTTTTTGTATCATATGTTGGATAGCTGAGCCTTGGACTACTCGGTTGGCACTAAAGAGACTTTGAAAGTGTTCAGCCCATCGGTTCAGGATGGAGGCTTTATCAGTAATTAATGTTTGACCATCTGTACTGTATAAGGAGCTTTGAACCTGATAAGTAGGTCCAAACACTGCTTTAAGAGCTTCATAAAATCCTCTAGAATCACCCAGATCTGCACAGCGTTGTGTCTTTTCTGCTATATTGATCCACCACTTGTTCTGCATGTCTCGGAGTTTTTGTTGAAGTTTACTACATGTGAGATGGAAAGCTGCTTTTCTTACATGGCAAGTTGGCTGGGCAAGGTATGCTTGGTGAGCAGTTCTCTTCTTTGCCAACAGTTCCTGGATCTCTTGGTTGTTTTCTTCAAACCAGTCTTGATTTTTCTTGTGGGAGAACCTGAGGGATTCTTCTGCAGACTAGAGGATACTGTTTTTGATATGTTGCCAAAGCACTGTAGGAGAAGGATCTATAGGATGGTCTTCATGTTTTGATTGCAGGTTTGCCTGGAAGTTGTCTGTCATGGTAGCTTGTTGAAGATTGTTGACTTGTAGTCTCTTCTTTAAGATGCCACCCCTATTAGGTTTGAACTTAAGATGAAGATTTAGTTTACATCTGATGAGGCGATGATCTGTCTGGCATTCTGCTCTGGGCATCACTCAAGTATGACAGACATCGTGAATGTTTCTCTGGCAGACTAGAACATAGTCAATGAGGTGCCAATGTTTGGATTGGGGATGCATCCAGGTTGTCTTCAAGCTATCTTTCTGCTGAAAGATAGTGTTTGTAATAGTCAGCTGTTGTTCTGCACAGAACTCTAGCAGGAGGCGTCCGTTATCATTGCAATTTCCAACATCATGTTTGCCTTCCAGGCTTCGGAGTTCTTTCCTACTCTGGCATTGAAGTCACCAAGGATAATAATTTTATCTTCTACAGGGACTTTTTGTATGAGTTGGCGTAGGTCTGTGTAGAATTTGTCTTTCTTTACAGGGTTGGCTTGGATAGTTGGGGCATATATACTAAAGAGAACAACATGTGGGAGGCGTAAGGAGATAATGCGATCAGAGTGTCCTGTTGGCAAGGTTTCGAGTTTGGAGGCAATGAAGTTTTTAATCATGAAGCCTACTCCTGAAAGATGTTTTTCGGTTTTGGGTTTGCCAGACCAGTAAAGTGTGTAGCCGGCGCCGTGTTCTTTAAGGCTGCCTTCGTCATGGAGACGAACTTCACTAAGAGCAGCAATGTCAATATTAAGTTGTGATAGTTCAGGCTGTTAGAGCAGAACGATGCTCAGGCTGTCCACTATCTTCAGAGTCTTGCGTGGTTCTGATGTTCCAGCATGCAAGTGTCAGTTTATTTACACCTTTGGAGGCTGGTGTGCGCCTTTGTTTCTTTGCCTTGGTTTGACCACATCAGAAGATTCCCGTTGGCCACGGCTAGCCAACCAGGTAGTTGGGGATGAGCTTTTGTTAGGCCACCTTTTCTAGGCCCCTCTCCATATGGAGCAAGCAGTGCTCTCCTTAAAAAAGGCTGCTTGGTTGTTCAGGATGCTGCCGAACAAGACTGTCATCTCCCGGGTCAGCCTCGAGCAACCAAAGTCCTGAATGGCCTGCATGCAGGGTTGGGTCTGCGGGTTCCAGTGCATCTTTACACCTGCCGTTTCGTCCCTCACCTATCGCTACAGGGCTTTTTTGGGGGGGATTGGATTTGCCCTTCAAGCCTGTGCAATGGATTTTTCTGGTGTAGCGCAGCGTGCACAGAACTGGCCTCACCCTTTAAACCAAAGGTTCATCTTCTGGCCTTGCAAGCATGGATGGTAGCAGCGAGGTCCTCGGGCCGTAAGTTTGATTAGAGTTTCCTTCTCTTAGATGGTTGACCTTACAGGGTTGGACGAGCACCATCTGCCCGGGTTTGGGATTAGAGTTTTCCTTCTCCTAGGATGGTTGCCGTAAAGCTAGAGAGCCCATCCTGCCCTTTGACGCTGTTTGTCAGACCCTTCGGTTTTGACCTGTCTGGCATAGGAGACCCTACTGGTGGCTATTATGCCACCGCCAGCATAGCTCAAAACATCATTAGGGTACGCAAGCCTCTCTCCCACGACAAGGGGGCATTAATGGAGAGGAAAAACAATGGAGAGAAAAAAAACATACAGCAACTAATAACAGCAGCATAGAATAATAATTCAATGGCAGCTCAAAGGGGGAAAAAACAGTCGAATCTTCGGGCCGGGATAGCTATTCAGGAAAGGCCTGCTGGAAAAGATCCATCTTGACAGCTTTTTTGAAGCTGTCTAGGGTGGTAATAAGACGGTTCTTGTCCGGCAGGCCATTCCATAATCTGGGAGCGGTAGCAGAGAAAGCCCTCTGGGAGGTCACTGCCAGCCTTGTTTTCATAGGCTGTAACAGATTCCTCCCAGAGGACCGAAGTGCACGGGGAGGGTTGTATGGGAAGAGGCGGTCCCAGATGTAAGTTGGACCCAAGCCATGTAAGGCTTTAAAGGTCATAACCAACAGCTTGTACTGTGCCCGGAATCTAATAGGCAGCCAGTGGAGAGCTTTTAGCACAGGTGTTATATGCTCTCTTCTGGAAAAACCAGAAACCAACCTGGCTGCCATGTTCTGAACTAATTGAAGTTTCCAAGTCAAGCACAAGGGTAGCCCCATGTAGAGCGCATTACAGAAGCCGAGACGGGAGGTTACCAGCGCATGTACCACAGTTTCGAGGTCCCTGATTTCCAGGAAAGGGCGCAGCTAGTGTATCAGCCGAAGTTGATAACAGGCACTCCTGACCATCGCATTTACCTGATTAGACATCAGGAGTGACGGGTCCAGGAACAGTTGCCAGCTCTCAGGACTTCACCCTGAGTCTCCATGGATAATCTCTGGGCAGGAGCTGGAGGTTCAAATCCTCCAGTTTTCATGGGGTCAGCTGTGGGCAAAAGACAAGGGCTATGCATAAATCTTCATCTGGGAGCTTTCTGCTAGCGACCTCTTGTGTTTTTCCTTCTTTCTTTCTTTGCTCAGTGAAAAAAAGCTTGGTGCTCTACTAGCTGGCCTTGCAGCTTGATGCAATTTACAAATTTTAATTGATTTTATTTTCCAAATGACAGTCTTGATTTGAGACAATTTTTATGCTATTTTTCTTTTACTGTTAAAATAAATGTTCCTTGTCCAGTCTCCCTATATATGTAAAATGAATAATCTCCTCATTTAGTTTGATTTGGTAACTACCCCTTATCTAGAGGGCATGCTTTTCAAGTTTGCAGTTGACACCAAATTAGGGGGGGTAGCTAATACCCCAGAGGACAGGATCAGAGTTCAAAATGACCTTAACAGATTAGAAAGCTGCCGCCAAAACTAACAAAATGAATTTCAACAGAGAGAAATGTAGGATGCTACACTTGTGTAGTAAAAATTAAATGCACATATATAGGATGGGGGGACACCTGGCTTGATGGCAGGACATGCGGAAGGGATCTAGGAGTCTTAGTTTACAACAAACTGAAACATGAGTCAGCAAAGTGATGTGGCTGCTAAAAAGCCAATGCAATTCTAGGCTGCATCAATAGGAGTATAGTGTCTAGATCAAGGGAAGTAATAGTGTCACTCTATTCTGCCTTGGTCAGACCTCACTTAGAATACTGTGTCCAGTTCTGGGCACCACAATTCAAGAAGGATATTGACAGACTGGAAAATGTCTGGAAGAAGGTGACCAAAATTGTGGGAGGTCTGGAAGCCATGCCCTATGAGGAGCAGCTTAGGGAGGTGTGTATGTTTAGCCTGGGGAAGATAAGGTTGAGAGGGGAAACGATAACCATGTTTAAATATTTGAAGGGATGTCATACTGAGGATGGAGCAAGATTGTTTTCTGCTGCTCCAGAGACTAGGACAAGGAGTAATGTTAAGCTACATGAAAAGAGATTCCAGCTAAACATTAGGAAGAACTTCCTGATAGTAAGAACTGTTCAGAAGTGGAATACACTGCCTCATAGTGTGGTGGAGTCTCCTTCTTTGGAAGTTTTAAAGCAGAGGCTGGATAGCCATCTGTCAGGAATGCTTTCCTGCACGGCAGGGGGTTGGACTGGATGGCCTTTGTGGTCTCTTCCAACTCTATGATTCTATGATCTAGGATATTCCCAAACAGGAAAATATGTTTTCTCTGTGTTTGTGTTTTAATGGCAAGCTGTGAACAACTATGGTTACAGTTTAATGCAGAATGCTTCATGACACCATTAGAACCCACCTCCATGATATCTCCAAGGAGCCATCCTTAGCTCTTAGGTTTCAGCCAAAAATCTCAGGGTTTAGGATGATCCTGACCTAGCAACCCTATATTAAAATGTAACAATGAGGATAAAAGTGATCTTCATTAAAAGATCCTTCTGCAGTAACTTCCAGAGGCTCGGGTAAGCTAAGTGTGGCCTGTAGACCACACTGCAGGGTAGTTTTTTAATGGCCCACGGCCTCCTTGTTTTTGAGCAAAAAATATCTTTTTGCTCCAGAATGCCCCCAAATCCACTCTAGGGGGATGTGGAGGCTATTTTCACCAAGTTTGGAAGCCCCCCCCCAGGGTAAAAAACCATTTTGGCATTTTTTTCTCTCTTTTTTTATTTATGTGATATCTGAAGATGGTTAAGTTTACAATTATAGCTAAGAAATCTAACCTTAAGTACAGTTGTCCCTTCACATTCGCTGGGGTTTGGTTCCAGGACCCCCCGTGAATACCCAAATCCGTGAATACTCAAGTCCCATTATATGCAATGGCAGAGCAAAATGGTGTCCCTTATATAAGATGGCAAAATCAAGGTTTGCTATTAGGATTGTTATTTTTTTAAGAATATTTTTCAAGCCGTGAATACTCAAATCCGTGAATGTCAAATCCGTGAATGTGGAGGGACAACTGTATTGTTAAAGGAAGTCTTAAGAAATAGAGCTTGCAAAATACAACTGTGGAAAAAAGAATGTAATATTTTAAAAATTGATAAATATAAAGTTGAAACCCCCCCCACCATTTTGGCATTTTAAAAAAAATGCCCCCAAATGCTCCAAAATATACCCTGGGGACGTGGGGTGCATTTCCAGCACATTATGTGGGCCTCTGGACTAATTTAGGCCTAGAAGAGGCCTTTTTTGAAACCTAAAACATGATGAAAATGCTCCCACAGCCATTACAGCAAAAATTGTTGGGGGCAACAAAAATTGATTTGGGCAAGAGAAAACAGGTTATTGTTGTTGTTATTCATTTATACCCCGCCTTTCTCCTACCAATGGGACTCAAGGCAGCTAACAACATCTTTAAACAATACAAGTTAAAAACAATACAAAAGTAAAAAATAGCAGTATAAATATAAAATGTAAAAACATTATACAATATGTAAGTTAAAAACATGAGACATTAAAAATATTAAAACGAGTTAAATATATAATTTATATAAAAGACCCATTCACAATATTAAAAGCTCCACTGTACAGCCTTAAAAACCTCACAGCACAGAAATGTTTTAACATGCTTCAGGAAGGAGAGCAAGGATGGGGCCATCCTGGCTTTTCTGAGGAGGGAGTTCCAAAGTTTGAGAGCAGCCACCGAGAAGCACCTCTCCCTTTTCCCCACCAAAGGAGACTGAGAAGGGGATGGGATAGAGAGAAGGACTGCTCCAGATGATCTTAAAGCTCTACTGGGCTCCTAGAGGGCCCTCCAAGTCTCCTAGGGGGCTAACGCAGCTCTCTAGCTTCCCACAGTTGCTCACCCCTGTTAGAGAGCATTCTTGTTCCAGGGATCATGTCCCAAGGACCATAGAATCAGATACCCCTAGTTCCACAAGGGCAGAGAAGGAATACTACCTTTACAGCTGATGATCCAACTTGGGATCGCTTCCCCCAACCCCTGCAGAAGGTTCTGCATTACTTACTTCCCCACTGTTGGAGCTACTACACCAGGAGAAACAGGATGTGGTCTGTTACTCTTTTAGAAAAACTGTCCAAGTATATATATAACTATAATCAAAGGAAAAAGAATGAGGAACTTTAAAAGGGGGGTACGTATGTGTGCTAAATCCTACTGATAATCCCAGTTGCAGTAGACGGAATCAGTGGCATTTACTTATGTGTTGACTTACCATTAAGCAACTGATTTAATGGGTCTAAGGGGTTGTCTAGATTATGGAAATACTCCTCCTTTTGTCCCAACATGCTGCAGATGAAAGTCTCAGTATTCGGAAGGAAGAGAGCCAAAAACTCCATCTACTTCACAGGAAAAGCCTTCACGGTTTTCCTTGAGGATTTTTGAATAATGTGTAGGCTTGCGCATTATTGCATGCTGGACATCCAATTTGGGATGCTGCACATTCTTGGCGAGGGTGGAAGTGGAGAATAGATTGGTTGGACATGCGCAGGGGGCAGGCTGGCCAGCAAGGAAGTGGCTGGAAGTGCCACTTTGGAATTTCATGTTATCAACTGTGTACTGTTTTGCTGTACTGAGGTTAAAAACAGCTTTTTAAAGCAAAAAGATGCACTTGTACCCTTTTGATTTACAGTTTAAAGCGGCGATAATGTGTGGAGAATAATAACACGCTGTAATTTACTCAGCCACTATCTTGATTTGTAGGCATGGCTGCATGTGCACTTCAAACGCAGATAGCTTTGCATACAATCGATTTTGCCAAAAGACTATGGAGACAAATGAATATTCTCATCTAGACAACCCCTAACTCTAGTTGGGATTTTGGCTGTGGCCTGCTTTCATTTTCTGTTGTAACAGATCTCCATCTTCTGTAGAATGACTCTCAGGCTAAATTTTGGAGGGATGTTTTATAGCTTTGGATGTAGGATGAAGTTGTATAAATTATTGAATTATTGGGTGAATCATTTCATACCAATGAGATAATAGTTAAGGCACAGCTGCAGAGTTCACTTGAATAGTTGGCAATTGTAACGCTATCTCTCATTTTTCAATTTCAGGTTCAAAAGTCTCATTTTCAGCACACCAGCTGTATTTTTTTAAATACTTTTTCAACATTTATTTGTGTAATATCATGCCAATTTAAAATTTACACATAATTCTTAATTAGAAAGGGTAGGGCAGGTGTCCCATGGGTGTATGCTAGACCCCACCTCCCTGGTAAGCCCATCGTAATCAGGTTTAGGCTCCCCAAGCAATTCCCATTGATGTTATTATTCTGGGCTCCATGCTGGCCAACTTGGCTGCTCCTGTTTTAATTTCTCATAGTGCTCCTAATGTGATGTTACTCCAGAGTATTCGATGGATAATGGGGACTCACTGGAGATTTTCAGACATGCCAAAATGCATGTCTGCCGCGCGAGCAGCCTCCCGAAACTGCTGCGCGGCAAGGCTCTACTTCGGACGACGCTGTGCCTCTCGCGAAACCGTCCATGTCACTTCCGTGAAGCTTCGGACGGCTCGGCGCCATATTTCAATCACGGAGGCTGCCCGTGATTGAAAAATGGCGCGGAGCCGTCCCAAGCTTCACGGAAGTGACACGGACGGTTTCGCGAGAGGCACAGCGTCGTCCGAAGTAGAGCCTTGCCGCGCAGCAGTTTCGGGAGGCTGCTCGCGCGGCAAGCAGCGATTTTGCAGGTCTGAAAATCTCCACTGTGTGTTTGTTACAATTCAGTCTTTATACTGGGGACAGGCAACTTCAGAGGGCCAAGGGGTCAACTGCTTGCCCTCAAGCCCCACCATGGACTTCACCAGTCCGGAAAATGTCCGAACAGCAACAAATCAAAACCATTTGTGGACAGGAATTCTTTAAATGTCAGTTTGGGGGCAGGGTCTGTGCTGCACGTTATTCCATGATTTACTGCATGTTTCTGCAGAAACTATTCATGGTTAGGTATACGAGGTCTGTCTATTAAATAACGTGACTAATACAGTAACCCATTTTTATTTTATTTATATTTATTTATATTTTTATTTATTTTTAAGGGAGCCCTGGTGGCGCAGTGGTTAAATGCCAGTACTGCAAGTCACCACGTTGCAAGTTCGATTCCAGCGGGCTCCAAGGTTCACTCAGCCTTCCATCCTTTTGTAGGTTGGTAAAATGAGTACCTGGCTTGTGGGGGCAATTAGCTAACACACATTGGAAGCTGCTTCTTGCAGTGTAGATGTGTGAATCGCTATTGCTTAAAAACAATTTGTAAGCCGCTCTGATAGCCTTGTGGCTGAAGAGCGGGGTATAAATAACTAAATAACTAAAAATAAAAATAAAAATATGTATTATAATTCTAATGCTTGTCCCCTCCAATATACTCCCCATTCACACTCATACACTGATACAGTCTTGTTTTCCACTGGTCAAAGGCATGGAGCAGATCAGTTTCTGTCACCTATAGAATCATAGAATTGCAGAGTTGGAAGAGACCACGAGGGCCATCCAGTCCAATCCCCTGCCACGCAGGAAATCTTGATCAAAGCATCCCCGACAGATGGCCATCCAGCCTCTGTTTAAAGACCTCCAAGGAAGGAGACCCCACCACGCTCCGAGGGAGTGCGTTCCACTGCCGAACAGCTCTTACTGTAAAAAAGTTCCTCCTAATGTTGAGGTGGAATCTCTGCTCCTGGAGCTTGCATGTGACCTGTCTTAATGAGATGGCAGCCGCGAGTGGGTTACTCGCGTTTTTAAATCTGCCGCCGCCAAACTTTTTTTAAAAAAAAACCCCTATTTCTAGCGTGCGCACAAGTGATATTCCACCTTTCACAAAAAAAGAGATAGAAAAGCACAAACCTCTGTTTTACTGCCTTAGCGATCACTTGCTAAGGTGAAAATCCAACATGGCAGCAGCGGGCGCTTCCCAGTAAGCCAGCCCCACCCCCTGTGCTCATCCAGCCAATCAGGTTTGCACTTTGTTCCAACACATCTGCTATTTTCTTCTTTACTGCACCAGTGGACTCAAAATGTGTTCCTTTAAGCACCGATTTCACTTTCGGGAAAAGAAAAAAGTTGCATGGTGCCAAATCTGGCGAATATGGAGGATGTTCAAGTGTAGTTATGCGTTTATCGGCCAAAAACTGCTGCACAGAAAGTGCAGAAAGTGTCTTGATGAAAGATAAAACCATTTCTCCACAGTTCTGGTTTTTTTTTTTTTCTGATGCTTTCTCTCAGTTTTGTCAAAACTTCCTCATAATAATGCTGGTTCACTGTTCTGTCTTCTAGAACTCATTCTGCCATAATTACACCCTTGATGTCAAAAAAGCAAAGAACATGGCTTTGAATGTGGACTTGCTTTGATGTCCTTTTTTCGTTCTTGGTGATGATGGTATTTTCCAGTGCAAACTCAGTTCAAAGTTCAAATGTATTTTTCATTCAGTGAGCTCAAAAGCAGGGAGAAGGTGCAATATTGCTGGTAGGCTGAAGCAAAAGCAAACTGTTGTAGCCTCTCCCAGCTTGTATGGTCTTCCTCATTAATAATTTTTGCCATCTTGACTACACCTTGGGCTCATCTACAGCAGGGGCAAAGATTCACATGGAATCGAGACTATTCTGGCCTGGAGCCACCCCAAATTCACCATGTGGGAACCACATGTACCACCAGTGAAGCTGGTTTATAGTCCAGATGGTGGACTGGTCCAACAGCACATCGGCACCAGTGCCCTGACCTCTTGGGCCCACCACTGCTGCACTGGCCAAGCAGTTTTCCCGACTTTTAAAAAAAGCTCCAGTGATATGCGCATTTTCGCTTGTTAAGACAAGCGATTTGACACGAATCGCCTCCCCATGCAAGACAAAGCGCAAACCTGATTGGCTGGATGAGCACAGGGGGTGGGGCTGGCTTACTGGGAAGCGCCCGCTGCTGCCATGTTGGATTTTCACCTTAGCAAGTGATCGCTAAGGCAGTAAAACAGAGGTTTGTGCTTTTCTATCTCTTTTTTTGTGAAAGGTGGAATATCACTTGTGCGCACGCTAGAAATAGGGTTTTTTAAAAAAAAGTTTGGCGGCGGCAGATTTAAAAACGCGAGTAACCCACTCACGGCTGCCGTCTCATTAAGACAGGTCACAGCTGCTGCAACTTGCTATTTCTGTGGAGCAGTCCATTTCCCCCCTTTGTTTAGACAAGCCCTCAGTTTTCATCTGTAAAATGTTGGACAGTATGTCTTTCTAATATCCAATATACCATTTCCAATATACCATAAAAGTGGTTTTCATCATCATGACAAAGAGACAAAAACAACATAATTTAGAGCTGAACATTAAGAAAACAAAAATAATGACCACATAAGGTTTACATAGCTTCCTCAGCTGTCGTCATCTGGAACACAAAGTTTATGGGGGCTGCTGGGGACCTGAGCAGGGCTATTGAAGATAGGGTAACTTGGAGGTCTCTCATTCATGGGATTGCTATAAGCTGAAGTCAACTTGACGGCAGTTAACAACAACAATTGGATAAATAGCACTGTAGTTCTATGCAGAGTTAGACCCAATGGTTTCAATAAACTTTTCTTTGGGTGGGGCTGCATGCTTGCAATTCTTTCATGTTTACCTGGAAGTAAGTTGTATTTAAACGAATGGAATTTCTTTCTGAGTAAAGAAAGTCTAAGTAAAGGTGTCATAGTTATGGGAATGGGTAATATATGCAAAAAAAGTAGCAATTTTAATTGGTGTATTTTTTCCTTTATCAGTCTTGAAGAGAAACGACAACGCAGAAAGAATCACAACCCGGAAACATCACCCAAGGAGACCTTCTGCTATGCTTTCTGCAACCGGACTTGTTTATCTCAGATTGGCCGTTTTAGTCATTAGCACGCTTGCAGAAAGTGTGGGATGAGTCCTTCCTGAATCTTCGTTTGCAAAGAGAAGCCAGAGAGAGAGAGAGAGAGAGAGAGAGAAGCCACTGTGTTACTGATCCCTTAAGGCAGCTGGCAACAATAAAACAACATGTTGCAGTATGAATTACTCGTGTTCAGGATTCTTGCTAGCCATGCCCCGTTCCAGACAATTCCATTCTTATTCTGCCACATTTGCCCTCCCTCTCCCATGAACAGCTTGAATTATGCGCTATTGACCATGGTCCCTCTTCACTGGGTTGTTCTAGGGCAGTGTTTCCCAAACTCTAGTCTTCCAGGTGTTTTGGACTTCAGCTCCCAGAATCCCTGATAATTGGCCAAGGTGGCTGGGGCTTCGTGTGTTATATTTAGGGTTAGTATGCCTATAGATTTAAGCCACAATGTTTTCCTGTTTGTATTGCACAAGTCCTTGTGTAAAAGAACAAACCAGTTGGGAGGAACGTGTATTAAAAGATCCTTCCTTTTTATTGTCCATGATTTCATGTTCCAATCTGTGATTTGCATGTGGTAATTAATGCACAATAGTGTTGCTAGATTGATTTCAGCGGGGATGGTGTGTCCCTCCTTTGTGCCTACAATGGCTGATAATACCATTGGATCACCTATATTCTATGCTGCAGCTATAATTATATAGATACATTGCAGGATGAAGAGTGATTGAAAAGGTCTTTCTACTACATTGGGTGTAGTCTCATCTTTGCAAGGACTACACTTTGAGACATATATGGGAGACTATGAACAAGGTCTCTAGGCAGAAGGTTTCAGTTACACCTGTGTCATGATAAATGCATGAAGTTCCATAGCATAGCCATAGTGTCAAGTATGTTTTCAACCAGTCCCAGACATGTGCAAATGTATAGGTTTTGGTTGGGTTGTCCACAAGGCTGTCTACAGTAAAATTGCAAAATAGGTGCTCCGCGGGAGCACATATTGGCTCTAAAATCATACATTTCATGGGATAATCTCGTGTAGAGAGGTTATCAAAGGAGTTTGAAGAAACCATAACAATAAAGGCAAGGAAAATCACACTTACCCTTCCTGGCAGTTCCCTTATGTCTGCTATTGAGCTGCAAAATTGATTTTTATCCTACCTCAAGCACAAGAGAAAAGAGGAAATTCAGTCCTGTTGGCTCTTCAAGGAGGTTTCCACCTCTCGAACATGTGTCTGTCCCTAGTGGAGTGCCTCTGTGCTCCAGGGTGTGTTGCCAAGTCACTGTGGATGGGATTAGTGACATTGTCTCAGCCTCAAGTTTGTCTGGTGAGACTTGGACGTTTGTGTCGGGAGGCCTGCCCTGCCATTTCAGTAGCTTCTTAGGAATGGCATAAAGCAAACGAAACTCATTGAGTGTCATGTACACGCTGGCAGTGGGAGGCTCAAGGACTTCTTCCACACTCTGAACCTTTAAGGTCACGTTTGGAGTGTGTTGAGTTTGGCTAAAATATTGACTTATGCCTCCTGTAATGGCCTTCCAGACCATGTTTACCTTGGTGCTGGGTTTGGCCATGCTATGGGCTTTGTGAGGGGCGATAAGTTGGGTTGGTTCTGTAGGAACAACACAGGAGACTGGGGCCTCAGAATTTGGGCAGTCCGTTTCCTTGTCCTGCACTTCGGGTCCTCTGGCTCAGTGCTCTGGGTGTTAATGGGGTCACAGGCCTGACCTTCTGTGCTCATGTCTTGTCTGGGGAGCACACCAAGTTCATCTGTTGTGTTCCCCCGTTGGGGTTCATTTGGATGGCCTTGAGGTTCGGGGGGCATAACCGGTAGATCAGGGACCTCCGGCTGTGGTGGTTCCACTATTGTCTGGAGGAGGTTTAAGAGCTCCTCTCTCTCTTGGAGTTGTAGCTCCAGCTCTGTGGAATGGATTTCTGGCTTAGGAGGCTTTGTTTGGAGTTTAGCTAGGGGCTCGGCAGGGATCCAGCCCACGAGGTTACAGCATCTGCTGTGCCGCTGGCTACCCTCCTTTGTTGGGCTCTTTCCAGGCTGAGATTGTGGGAGGAAAAGCTCCTATTGGAAGCCATCAAGGCTTAGAGTCGGTCCTGCCAGCACTGAGTTTACTGGTTGGGAGCCCTGATTTTGGTTGCCCTGGACCTTTAGTAGAGCATCGATTAGCTCAGTGGTGGGGTGCTGGTGGAATTGACTCCTGCCAACTCCTGCTCTCCTTAGTATAGCTCCCATACGTGTTGTCTCTCCTCGCTATAAGCTGCTATCCGAGGCTCGTACCCTCTGGAGGACGCAAACTGATTCCTATTCAAGGTTCCTGCACCCTGTTGAGGAGTGTGGACTGGCTGTTTTTCTTCCTCATTGTAATTCGGACCAGGGAAGGTGCCTCTGTTTTGGTTCCTCTAATTCTGATACCCTGCATTGTTCCCTGTATTTCATTCCTGACCTCCCCCGTTGTTGCGGGGTGTCTGGTTTCCTGCTCTCCATACTTTCTGTATTCTGTGTGGGGGCCATGACTACTATACCTTGAATGGTTGTGCAGAAGAGAGTACAGTTGTCCCTCCATATCCACAGATTTGGTATTAATGGATTTAAGTATTCACAGCTTGAAAATATTCTTAAAAAAACAATAATCCAAAAAGCAAACCTTGGTTTTGCCATCTTATTTATATAAGGGACACCATTTTGCTGTGCCATTGCATATAATGGGACTGGAGTATTCATGGATTTTGGTATCCATGGGGGGGGGGGGTTTCTGGAACCAAACCCCAGCAAATATGGAGGGGCAACTGTATTTCAGCAGGTGTTGCTTGTTACTTGCTTGTGTGAAAAGCAACACCTGCTGAAATTTCTGTTTCCACACAACCATTAAAGGCACAGGAGCCATGTCCAGTTTTGAATCTAGTAACCTTAGGTGGCTGAGATGGAAATGGTGAACTGGGTACACACACAGTCTTTTCTGGGCATAGAAAAGGGCATAGGAGGACCCCTGCTGCTTAAGGAAGCACTGTAGTGGGTGCTCCCAACAGCTCTGCTGGGCCCACTTTCCTGCTGTGAGAAATGTTGGCTAGTAGAGCTCTAAACATAAACAACATTGTCCTGACATGAGTAGGATTTACAGATTTATTTATTTATTTCTCAGAGCTTGGCCCCTCTTCTCCATTCCTCAGGGCGAGGAATCTCAGCATGAGAACACTGCCTTTAAAACTGTATAAATGTGTCCATGTGTATAGATTTTCTTCATTTGCTAGACTTGGGTTTTTTTTCTTCCTTGAATGGCATACTCGGTGCAGTTGTGGCTGATGCAGATTGTATTAAGCTTAATCACAAAAGGGTCATCCCTAGGTCTCAGGCTTTGACCCTTAATGCTCAGGACTTGGGATAGTCCTCCTGACCTAGTAAACCCTAGTCTTTTAATAGATGACCAGACGGCAGCTGCTTAAGCACTGCATGCTCTCTTGCTACTCCTTCCGCCTCTCTCTGAGTCTTATGGCACTACACGGTTATAGTGCTATTATTCCACTTTAACTGCACTGGCTGCCTCCTGTGGAATCCTGGGATTTGCAGTTTAGGGAGGGGCATCTAGAACTCTCAGCCAGAGAGCTCTTTGGTCTCAATAGACTACAAACCACAGCATTCCACAGGAGGCAGCCATAGCAGTCAAAGTGGAATAATAGCACTATAACAGTGTAGTGCAATGGTTCTTAACCTGGGGTCCGTGAAGGCTTGAAGGCTGCTTGGCCAACCTCCTCCCCGCAGTGGGGCTGCCACCTGACAGGAGCCAAGGCAACAAAAGATATTTAAAGTGGGGGAGGGCCCTTGGTAAAGAAAAGCGTAAGAGCTGCTGCTCTAGCGGGAGAATCTCTCAGAGGAGATTATCACATTACACTATTATAGCGCTATTACAGTTGTCCCTTCATATTCGCTGGGGTTTGGTTCCAGGACCCCCTGTGGATACCAAAATTCCGTGAATACTCAAGTCCCATTATATGCAATGGCAGAGCAAAATGGTGTCCCTTATATAAGATGGCAAAATCAAGGTTTGCTTTTTGGATTATTATTTTTTAAACAATATTTTCAAGCCATGAATACTTAAATTCACGGAGACCAAATCCGTGGATATGGAGAGACAACTGTATTCTACTTTAATTGTTATGGCAGCCTCCTTGGAATCCTGGGATTTGTAGTTTAGGGAGGGGCATTTAGCCTCCTCAGCCGAGAGATCTCTTAGGCCTCACTATACTACAAACCCCAGAATTCCACAGGAGGCAGCCATAGCAGTTAAAGTGGAACAATAGCACTATAGGGAGATTTTCAGACTACACTGTTATAGGGTTACTATTCCACTTTAACTGCTATAGCTGCCTCCTATGGAATTCTGGGGTTTGTAGTTTAGTGAGGCCTAAGATCTCTCTGGCTGAGAATTGCAAATGCCCCTCCCTAAACTGCAAATCCCAGGATTCAACAGGAGGCAGCCATAGCAAATATAGTGGAATAGTAACACTATAGCAGTGTCTTTCTCTGACTTTTCTTCGCAAACGAAGATTCAGGAAGGACTCATCCCACACTTTCTACAAGCGTGCTGATGACTAAAAAGGCCAATCCGAGATAAACAAGTCTGGTTGCAAAAAGCACAGCAGAAGGTCTCCTTGGGTGATGTTTCTGGGTTGTGAGCCTTTCTACATTGTCGTTTCTCTTCAAGACTTGTTCGGCGTGAGTTCTCAAATAAGGCTGCAGCTTTGTGGATAGTGCATCTCCATGCCTCCCGATGTGAGGCCAGGGCGGACCATTGTTGGTGATCAATTTGGCCGAGCCTGAGATGTTGTTTCAGGGAGTCCTTGTATTGCTTTTTTGGAGTGCCCATCTTACACTGACCTGTGGCGAGTTCACCGTAGAGTACTATTTTGGGGAGGCGATGCTCCTCCATCCTAGAAACGTGCCCTGCCCAGCGCAGCTGTGTTCCAGATATCATGGCCTCACTAAACTACAATGCCCAGAATTCCCCAGGAGGCAGCCATAGCAGTTAAAGTGGAATAATAGCACTATAGGGAGATTTTCACACTACAGTACACCGTTATAGTGTTACTATTCCACTTTAACTGCTATTGCTGTCTCCTGTGGAATTCTGGGGTTTGTAGTTTAGGGAGGCCTAAGCTCTCTCTGGCTGAGAGTTGTAAATGCCTTTCCCTAAACTACAAATCCCAAGATTCTACAGGAGACAGCCGTAGCAAATAAAGTGGAATAGTAACACCATCTATAGTTTCACTATAACAGTGTTATAGTGTTACTATTCCACTTTATTTGCTACAGCTGCCTCCTGTAGAATCCTGGGATTTGCAGTTTAGGGAGATGCATTTACTACTCTCAACCAGAGAGCTCTTAGGTCTCACTAAACTACAAACCCCAGAATCCCACAGCAGGCAGCCAGAGCAATTAAAGTGGAATAGTAACACTATAACAGTGTAGTGTGAAAATCTCCAGTCTCATTTCTCTGTGTCAGTCCTCCACCGGCAGAGGTCGCTGTGAGCGGGGCGCATCCGGGCATCCGGCGGAAGGGAGCCGCTCTTGTCCTCCGGCAAAAGCCGAGGCGTCATATGACCCGCCAGGCGGGGAGGGAGAGGGAGCAGCTGTTGTTGCGGCCACTGCCGGAGTCGGCCCAGGAGGAGGCGAAGCAAGACCCAGGAGGAGGAGGAGGAGGAGGAAGCCGCAGCAGCAGCGCCGCCACCACTACTACTACCCACCCCCACTACCCCACCGAAGGAAGAGGGACAGAAAGCTAGAGCTGCTGCTGCTGCCGCTGCCGCCCCCACCATGCTGGCGCTGCTCTCTCGGCTGCTGGACTGGTTCCGCTCGCTCTTCTGGAAGGAGGAGATGGAGCTCACGCTGGTGGGGCTGCAGTACTCGGGCAAGACCACCTTCGTCAACGTCATCGCGGTGAGAGGCCCCCCGTCCCTCCCTCTCCCCCTCCAGGGCCCCCCGTAAAATTCGGGCGTAAAGCAGGGGAGGAGGAGGAGGACTGTCTGGGGCCCTGTGTGTAAAACCTGTACCTCTATCCCTGTACCTGCCTAGCTCTGAGTTTTTCTAAGAAGGGTGAAAAAGCAGCAGCTCTTCTTTAATGCAATGGCTCCTAACCTTTTCTTTACCAGGGACCTCCTTTAAATATCTTTACCAGGCCCCCAAGAATTAACCCAAGATTTAAAACCCTAATAATAATAATAATAATAATAATAAAAAGATTACACCATCCATTAACCCTTCCCTCAGAGACACTAGAAAAGGAAGGCTTTTCTCCTGCTTCTTCCTGCAGGTTTCTTGGCTGTGGAGTGGATTGAATGGCAATGCGCAGGCCCAGCCAACCAGCCAGGCTTTGCTTTGGCTCCTGTCATGTGGTCAATCCACTGCAGGGAGGAGGTGGGCCAAGCAACTTTCACAGACCTCCTGTGAGGACACCGCAGATTCCTGGGGGTCCCCGGATTCCAGGTTAATAATAATAATAAAATGTATTTATACCCCGCCCCTCTGCTAAAAACGATCGGGGCAGCTTCCAACAATTAAAACTCTACAATGCCAACTAAAAGCACCCCCACCCCCACCCTCCCTCATAAAAAGACATTAAACAATATAAAATTAAAACCGCCTAGTTAAAATCACATTAAAAACAAATATAAACAAGATTTAAAAAGGCCAGGAGATGCAGCTCCTGAGGCCAGGATCTAATCGGGAACCACTGTTTTAACAGATTACTCATTGGTTATCTGTTTTATCTCTACCTCTAGCCCTTCTGTATGAATTTAGAGAACATTTAATGGAGCATTAGGTATCTATTTACTTCACTGTCTATAGGAGAGTGTGTGTTGTTATGCCTTGATATTGTTATTCCTTAGAGACTATGGCAGTCATAAAAATAAATAAATAGATAGGTAGATAGATAGATAGATAGACAGAGCCAGGGCTGGGGAAAGTAATTATTTTCCCACCTGGGGTAAGAGCATATATTTGGGCTGCAGGGGTTGAATGCTTCTCCCATGGGAGGGTGCCAGTCAGGTGAATACTTCTAGTGTGCAGGAAAATAACGTGACAGGGAGAATGGTTAAGTTTTTTTTCACCCAGGGTGTCTGTCTACATGTAGGGTGTGTGGGTTTCCTTTTGGTGGGGCAATGTTGAGACATGGCTTTTGCCCTGTGGCTTGCAAGTTTCAGAGTCAGGGAGCAAATCTACACTATACAACCTGAACAGTTTCATATTAGTTTAAGTGCCATAGCTCTAGTTTGTGGAATCCTGGGATTGGTAGTTCTATGAGATCCTTGGAATTCTTTACCAGAAAGCTCCAGTGCTGTAGTTCACTAGAGCTCTCCAACAGAGAATTTTAAATACCTAATGGAACAACACAACCCAGAATTATAAAGTAGTCCTGAGAGTTAAATGTACTATCATATACAGTAGTTATGACTAAGGACTGTAAACATTTAATACAAGAGCTGTTCTTTAATTCAAGTCTCTATAAACTGAGTATCAATGAAATGTCTGGGGCCTTGGTGGGGCTGAGCCCAAGGAAGAGTGCCTCTATACTTAATATATTGTCCTGTTACAATTGTGGATTAAGCAACTTTGCAGAAGGGTAGGCTGATGCCTCTCCCTGCTCAGTCCTATCTTTGGTAGATCTCACCTTCTTTGTGTAACAGACACAGATTGGAGTAGGCAAGGTCAGGAGCTCCTAATTCCTCCCACTTGTGCAGCTTTCATGAGCCTGACTTTGTGGGTGTGGTCTTTCCCACCCACCCTCCTTTCTCCCTCTGCCCAGTCAGTCTAAGTACTTTAGGATGGGTGGGTTTAAAGTGCTTGCTTTGCTTACCCAACTCTCCCTTGACTGGCTGATGAGTTTCTGAGCTTGTTCTCTTTTGGAAGAACTTAGGGCAGGGTGTGTTGATCAAGATTACCAGATGCCATATAATGCAATGTGTATAGAGCCATTGTACTGTCTATTCTCCTTTATGGGTCTGAATCATGGGTCATCTATCGCCACCACTTACGACTCCTCGAACGCTTCCATCAGCGCTGTTTATGCACAATCCTAAATATACACTGGACTGACTATGTGACGAATGTTGCTGTCCTCACACTATCCATAATACTGCAGCCTTATTTGAGAACTCGCGCTGAACAAGTCTTGAAGAGAAACGACAACGCAGAAAAAATCATAACCCGGAAATCACCCAAGGAAACCTTCTGCTGTGCTTTCTGCAACCGGACTTGTCTATCTTGGATTGGCCTTTTTAGTCATCAGCGCGCTTGCAGAAAGCGCGGGATGAGTCCTTCCTGAATCTTCGTTTGAGAGGAGAAGCCAGAGAGAGAGATAATGCAAGATGACTGTTATCATCAGAAAATGGTTTCAAGGTGCCTCATATAGATCAGGCTATGAAATAAAGTGCATGCAGCCAATACCCAGAGACTATCCATGTACCTATATAGGTCTGAGCTTTTCTAAGAAGGGCGAAAAGCAGCAACTATTCTTTAATAGGTCACTGATTGGTTATCTGGTTTATCTCTATCCATGAATCTAGATAACATTTAATGGGACATTAGGTATCTATCTTCACTGTCTATAGGAGAGAGTGTGCTGTTATGCTTTGATATTGTTATTCCTTCTTAGAGACAATGGCAGTCATATAGCTCTATCATCTGGGCCCCTTGCTCATGAGGAGCTCCCATTGAGCTCCTGGGAGTTTACTTCCAAGCGAGTTCATGTAGTTGTATCTGTAGTCTGGAAACCCACAATACCATTGTATTTGTTCACCATTAATATAGCTTACCACTAGTCACATATAGACAAAACCAGAGCTTAGAAAATGATATTTTTTACTACATCTTCCATAATGCTCCATGCTGACTGGTGGATTCTGGAAGTTTTAGTCCAAAAAGTAACTGTTTCCAGGCTTTGAGTAAAACCTGAGTTATTGATGAGAGAGTGCAGATCCCCAAATGTTTTAAGAATGGCTTAGAAATAGGAATGGTGATTAAAGCTTGTTGGAGGTAACTTATTTTTGTCACATTGTCTTGACTATGCATATGTAAGATGGGCTATCTTTCGACAGGCCTTTTATGCATGCAGTCTAGTTTTAAAACAGAAATTTTCCCTTTGCTTTGTTGTGTATCTTTGGATATAGCAGCGATTCAAATTCGTCTTTGTTTTGGTGAATTGTGGCTCAGTTCCAATAAGACTCTTCATTGAGAATAAAGAGGCTTGATGGTGCCTGTGCCCATTAAACAGATCAAGGCAGAGTGAGTTGTATTCACCTCAGTTTTCTGGTAGGTCAGTATAGCCTTTTACTTAATTCAGCAACAATAGGAGGGTGTGGTTCACTTGCCAGTGCAAAGCTATTTGGAATGGGAAAATAAATTCCTCCATGCTAGGAGCAACTGCAGAATCTACCCCTCTTAGTTAGTCCATTAACTTGCTTATCCATTCTCTAGTTGGCCCATAAAAGGTTTTGTTGGCATCTTTCTAAATGACCAATTGCATTGCTGTAATGAACAGAAGATGCAATGTTTTCCTGGCTGCTGTGGTGTGTCAGTGCTGCATGATTGTCATCTAGGATTGTCTAGGCTACAGCTAAAATGTTCTGATGATTGGGTAAACCAGCACTCTCTTCTTAATACTATGAAAGTCCCCCCCCCTCTGCCTTTGGTAAGTCTACTTCTATGGTGAGCTAACGCTATCAGTGCTGTAGCTTTTAGTGGAGACACTTTGCTGGATGCATTTAGTTCATAAAACACTTCTTTGGTGTAATAACAGTGCTTGGTCCTTGCAAGGATGGGACATATTTCTTAGACTGCTGGCTTGACAGGCCAGCACAGGGTATAATGAATTTTGCCTGCTAATATTTCCTTCCTGCTTGGATGTTGCCTGTAACAAGGATGTGAAACCTCTGAGGGATGGGTTTTTGTGAATGTCTAAAGATGTTGGGATATTACCGCCTCTGTATCAGCAATGCTTATGGTTAAGGGTAAGCAAAAAAATCTACTGGATTAAGCTGTTAGTCTTACTTGACCGTAGACAAGATTGTATTTGTAAATATTTGAAACCAACTTGAGTGATTCAAATATGAATGATTAGATAATTTCTTTTGCCACCTGTAGCCAGTTTAAATAAACAAACATTATATGCAGAACTTTTTAGGTAAGATCAACAGGTAAAACTAAAACAAATAGACTATTAGTGATTTAATTATATTGGCTGGATCTTTTTTGGGACTTACACCAGCATAACACTGTTACTCTGGCTTAGGGCACTATTTTGGAAAGGTATGTAGTACTGGTGGGGAAGAAGAGAAAGCTGTCCTGCCAGCTCCTGATGGGATTCTTGCAAAGTATACTGGGCCTTGGTCCAATCTAGTAAGATAACATTTTGAGCAAGAATGTTAATCAGGATTTTAGCATAATAGAAGTATGCATTTTTAAGAAATCCTGAAAGTGCACTCCTGCTTTGTAAATCTGAAACATGTGGAGAGATAATGGAGTATGTGGGGGTGAAGTAGACCTATCAAGGCTGAAGTCAGCTTATCCCTTGCCTTGCTGAAGACAGAAGCAAATAAAGCCAAAGGAGTATGAAATGTTTGTGTGAATAGATGGTGGTTTAATTGATGTGTAGGGCTGTATTGAGTGTTACAATGGGGCAGTAGTTGGCCTAAACAGTTCTTTAATAAGAGAGTTGGACCCCCTTATTTACAAGGGTTTGCTTCCCATATTTACTGCAGATACCGAAAACTGTGAATAATAGTGGGCCCTATTAAAATAAAGGACTTCCAGTACAAACATATCATAGAACTGCATTGGAGGATCTAGCAATTCCTAGAGAGGACACCTCTCTAGGCATTTTCCAGCTCAACTCTATGGTATGTGTATCTGTTTTTTCAACTGCGGATAACTGAAACCGTGGATATTGGTTCCGCTGCTACGGGGGTCTGACTACATACACATTCACAAAATGTGACCAGAGGGGAGTGGTACAGCCAATTACTGTGTTTGTTTGTTTTTTAACTGCTGTATATTGCTCCTTCTCAGGATTGCAGAGCAGATTTTCTGTGTTCTAGTTCTAAGTTCAATATCACTCTAGCTGACGTCCACTAGCATGATGGAACTTGGTTCTCCTGCTGCAGTTATCAGTGTCTCCAAAAACCTGCTCCAGAGGTTTTCCTAGCCTTTCCCAGTCCCAAACACCTTTAAAATCATAGGTTCATGATAAATAAAATCTTCAATAACAATAAACAGATAAATAGATAAGTAGCTGTCCATCTCCAAGCAGCTTACTGGAATAAATGAATTTTGAATTTGTTTGTGGTTTGTTTTTGTTTTTTTTTTGCTTATCTGATCTATATTTCTCATATGTAACAATTTTTATAAATAATAAAAATATACAATTAGTTTTCAATCTCTAATTTCAGTTCCAGTAATCTGTATTGATTACCATCTCTTAATTTCTGTTGCATATTTCCCATACTTCCTACTTAGTTTTCTGGAAAATTCTTACTTTTTTATTTAATGAGTTTTCAGTTATTGTTATAAATCACTATACCTCCTAGTGTTCCTCCTAGTCTCAATAATTTTAATTTGTGTGGTTTCATTCCATACAATACATCCATATTCCAGTTTATTTAAGTTTGGGTTTTGACTTCTGTATTGCGCAAGTTTTCCCATTTCTTTTTCCAATGTCTTTTTATTGGTTTCCAATAATCTTCCACCTCCAATCTGTTATGTGCTAATGCCGTTAATTTGTCTAAATCCATCATATCTTTCAGTCTTTGTCTTTCTGATTAGTCATGTTGAGTAAGTATAATTCCGGTTTCATTGGGAACAGTTGCATCTGTTCATTCAGTGTTTTGCATGAATATCGTAATTAAAAGCTTAACCCTCAGCCTTAATGTAACTACCATTCATGGAGATGGATTAGTTCTACTATGTGAAGTTATGTAACTTACTCAGTTATGTTTTCATCCATCTCTGGACCTATCTGTATGAAAGCAATTAAATAAGTTCAATAGGACCCCTGTACCCACTGGAGATTGGTTCTTGGGTGTGTGTGGATACTGAAAACTGTGGATAATAGCAAACACCATTGAAAATAATGGGATTTCTGGTTTAAAATACCATAGAGTTGCCTTGGAGGACCTAGAAAATGGCTAGAGAGGACACATTTTCTAGGAAGATTCTATGGTGGATGTGCTGTTTTGTGTCCTGTGGATAATTGAATCAGTAGATAATGAATCAGTGGATACAGGGGGTCCTACTGTATGGTTACAATGTTGCTGAGTGAAATAAAATGGCTTTGCAAGTCTTAATGGTAAGCTTCAGTGGCTCATCTATGTTGCTGTCATTTGGGCTGCATATTGGTGATGACATGTTGACTTTTTGTGCAGTAGTTGCAACTGATCAGTTTGCTTGTGTGTGTATGTGCCTTCAAGTTGCCTGTCAACTAATGGTGACCCCACAAATTTCATAGAATTTTCTTAGGCAAGGAATCCTCCGAGATAGATAGTTTTGCCAGTTTGTTCCTCTGAAATACAGTCTACAGCACCTGGTATTCACATTGTTTACTTGCTCTGCCAGCAGGGACAATGGACTCCACCCTCCCAAGACAAGCATAAATTCTTGGGAGTTACAGTCAGCCTTCTGTGTCTACAGATTTGGCATCCACAGATTCCACCAACTACAGCTTGAAAATATTTTTTTAAAAAATTCCAAGAAGCAAATCTTGATTTTGCCATTTTATATAAGGGACACCATTTTACTATGCTTTTACTTTACAAAGCTGACTTGAGGGCAGTTAACAACAACAGTTATATTGTACTTAAAAATGAAATCTTGGATGTTTGCAGTGGTCTTTGGACTAAGCAATAATGTAAAAGGCTATCTGTACATAGTTCTTAGGAAGAATATGGAAGCAGTAAATATAAGAATACCTCCCCTTAAACATTTTATTCATCGCTCTGAAAGAAAATCCCACCCCCCCTTAATCCACATTTTTCCAGGAAGAAATGGCTTTGGGGGGAAAAGCAGAAAAAAATTCTGGTTTTCCCCATTTTCATTCCCCCGCACCCCCGGCCTGGCCTTCATGTCTCTACGTAGCACCAGATTTTTCCATCAGTAATCTTTTTGTATTGTGGGTGTTTATTCAGACTGAAGTAGCACATGGATGTAAATAACTACTTACCTCTGGAAAAGCTGATTCTTTTAATTTAGCCCAGAAATGACGATGGTTGTAGTCATACACACAGTCTTCAAAGAATACGTCCAGGTGAATTCAGTACAGTTGTCCCTTCACATTCGCTGGGGTTTGGTTCCAGGACCCCCCGTGAATACTCAAATCCGTGAATACTCAAGTCCCATTATATGCAATGGCATAGCAAAATGGTGTCCCTTATATAAAATGGAAAAATCAAGGTTTGCTATTAGGATTATTATTTTTTAAAGAATATTTTCAAGCCGTGAATATGCAAATCCGTGAATGTCAAATCCGTGAATGTGGAGGGACAACTGTATTTCCAAGTAGACACGCATAGGACTGCCACCAGCAGAAAGAGACATCGTGTTGCCTGAGGTGGGGATGAACATGGTCCTGGTACCAATACTACCTTCCCTGTCAGTCTTTTGCTCTGAGGGACCCTTTCTCAGAGCAAGGTATTTTGGGCTAGGTGTCTATGGAGTAAGAGCACCTGTGCCCTCAGAACACAGGCACCGTCCAGGGGTGCCTCACCCATAATGCTTTGCTCTTAGGAAGGATCCCATCAAACCAAGGCATTTTGGCCTTGTGGGCTCTCTGGACTTTTTGCCTGGATCTGTTAGCATCCAGGCAGGAATGCTACTGTTGCATTTGCTCTGAGGGCTCACTTGTGGACCTGGCTGATGGAGGTGAGCAGGTGGCTCTCCAAGCAGTGGAAAGTACCCCTCCCAGTCTGCCACATAGGGCGGGACCCTCATCTTGCATCCCTGGTGCTGACGATTGCACTGTGAAAGTTGTATATGGGCTTATAATGTGTAATTATTTACAATGCTAAAATAACTTTGCCCAAGTACCATTGTAGTTCCACATAGGCTTAATCATACCAAGTGGTCTTTTGATTGGTATCAATAGAGTGAAGCTGGTTTAAATGCAGACATGATGAGACTAAGTGCTTTGCGCTAGGTTCCTAAGCCTTTTGGTTGAGCAGAAAGCTTTATTGCACGGAGTAGGCTATTATCCAATTATCAGTCAAACCGGATCATGACTTGTTTTCCAGACAGATGTAACAATAGTATGACTCATGAAAGATGATCTAATGAAGCTGAAGTCTGGATTGGATTTATTGCAAGATGCTGGTCAGTTCATCTAAACTTGGGATACTTAAGACTGCTGAATCATTTTTTATTGCTAAGCAAAAAGCTTGGATTTAAGAAATTAATAGGTCATACTTATTTTCCTAAAAATGCATCCACATGTCAATCCATTAAAACATTTTAATTGAAAACAAAGTAAAGTCAAAGACTGCATATCTGTATCACTAATCCAATTATGCGACATTGGCATTAATTGACTGGCCATGACTGCTACATCATGGTTGTTGTTGTGTGCCTTCAAGCCAATTTCTGACTTATGGTGACCCTATCATGGAGTTTTCTTGGCAAGATTTCTTCAGAGGGGGTTTGCTTTTGTCTTCCTCAGGGGTTAAGAGAGTATGACTTACCCAAGATCACCGAGTGAGTTTCAGTGGCAAGGGGGGGGGGGCGATTTGAAACCTGGTCTCCAGAGTTGTAGACCAGTGCTGGCTCCTTGGATGCTACTTTACTCTTTGCCAAGGTAGTACAGTAGCATCCCCGTATCTGGTGATTCACCCACAGCAGATTCAGTTATCTGCGGTTGGCAAGGGAGGGGGAGGAGGGATCTCACCATCCCTGTCCCTTCCCCAGGACGGTTTCTGTCACTGTGGCAGTGATTGTGGAGACGAAGAGGGAAGGGATGGGTGAGGAGCGATATCATCTCCTCTCTTTCTCTGGGACAGATTCTGTTGCCGCAGCAGAGCCATGGCAGGGGGGAGGAGCGATCTTGCCTCCCCTCTTTCACCTGGGATGGCCCCCAGGATGGTTTGGTTGGTTTGCTATTATCTGCAGAATTCACAATCTGTGGGGGGGTCCTGTGAAACAAGGCTTAACCTGGAAAGGGGACAAGATGTCATGTCCTGGTGCCTGAGAGCATGCTTTATGTAGTTCAGTTGGCATTAGTAGGCCTCTCTTGGCATCTGCACCAGTGACCTGACATGAGTGGAGCTTGATGGGAGGAGGGTTGATATGCGCTGGTGGAAAGCTATCTCAAGTTTGTTCCTATGTGAAAATGTAAGGAGGCTTGCATTGCTTTGATAACAGCAATTAACCAGGTGCTGCTTGTAGAAACAAAACTTACATTTCCCAGTGGGGAGGGCTCCAGAGCATCTGTCAGCTTTGGGTTGTCCCTCCCGGTAGGCAGGAAACAAAGTTTTTGGGACTGCCCCCATGAGGTCATTCCTGAGGAACGATCCCTGGCTGGCCCCTCTGTTTCCTGCCTACGCTCCTGGTAGGACGTGGTCTACCTAGGCTCCCTTACCCTACCTCTACGTGGCTGGTGCCATCTTGGGCATGGTCCCCCCCATCTAAAAAAACCCCAAAACCTTTGAATCGGGACCCTGGGGGTACTCTCTCACTGGCTCCATGGGAGAGAGGGGAATGGAGCAGACAGAACTCGACGCGATCATCCCGGTGGCAGTCGCTGCTGAGAGGTCAACCAGGCAAACCAGCAGCAAAGCTGCGACAGAGGACACTCGTGGCAGCGCCAGAGCCACCAGTGCTAGCAGTGGCGGCAGCGCGGTAGCCAGGAAGAGCAGCAGCGGCCGGAATAAGCCACCTAAGGAGAGGAAGACCTCCGCTGTGGCTGCCGCTCGCTGCGCCCTGTTCATTCCCCGCCCGGAGGGGCGCAGGGACGAACGGGAAGAGGAGTCTGCTGCGCAGCCCCCCCCCCGCAAGGAGGAGGCGCGTCCCGAGCCCCAGAGCAGGGAGAACGACGCAGCGCCGGTGACCCTGGGCCAGCTGGACGATGTGGAAGGAACAGAGATGCGTCCCCAGCCTCCGCCGGTGGACGCAGTGAGTCTTCCTGGGGCCCCGGGAGAAGGGACGACGGGGAGGGAAGCGCCCTTTGCCATCCCCAACTGGTTTAAGGCCGCCCTGGCCAAGGAGGTGACAAGCTGGCTGGCCATGAGGCTCTTCCAGCAGGGCCTGCAGGGATTCCCTGAGCCAGGAGGGGAGGGGAACGCGGCCCAGGGGACCCAGATAACCAAGCCCCCACCGGCGCAGGTCACCAACCCCCGGCAGGGAGAACCCTGGGACCCGCCAGCCCCAAAGGGTGGCGGGAGCAACAGGGGCAAGTCCAAACGGCCCCCAGCCCGCACAACACCCACGGGCACTCAGACGGAGAGCGAGTGGGAGGCGATCCCTGGCCCAAGTAACCGGGACCCAGCTCTACCGGCCCCAGTCAGCCAGCCAATTAGACCCTCCTCAGAGGAGGAAGATTTAGGGGCCTCTGATTCGGAGGAGGAGACCAGCCAGCAGCCTCCCTTGAAATGGCCCAGAGGACAGCAGGAGCCCTCAGAGGAGGAGGTGCTCTCAACTTATTCATCTGAGGGGTAGGATATAGACTTATTGGCTGAATCTGATAGGGAAGAGGGGGAACTTTCTGAGGAGGAACCAGGGACTACCCCGGAGGCACCTCACCCCTCTTCCAAATTATTTGCGGTGGATCTTTGCCATCCTCCTCAAGAAGGCGGTCAGGACCCTGGGCATGAAACTCCCAACAAGCCAACAAGCACAGGTGGATCTGGATCTACCTGAGATCTCAGGAGAATTCTTCCCAGACGCACAGCCCATGGCATTGGAAATGCCAGTCCCCGCTATGCTAATGCGCCTGATATGTGATGAGTGGGCAGTCCCAACCATGACTAAGGGACAGCCTAGTCACGTTAAGAAGCTGTACACCCTACCCAAGAAGGTGATGAGCAAGCTACAGGTCCCGCTCATCGACGCACCCGTCTCAGAACTGGTGTCGTCCGCGATTTTTTGCCACGATGGGGAGGAGACCCTGAAGGTCCCTGAGGACAGGCGAATAGATACAGCACTGAAGAGGGCACATGAGGCAACATCCCTGGCCATCAGGGCCTCCACCACAGCCACCATGATTGCGAGAGCAGCCAGACAGTGGGCTAAGGATGCATTGGCAGATGTCCCAAAGGCCCAAACCAGGATACGACAGGACCTCAACAAATAGACAAAAGCTTCCGCCTTTCTGGCAGATAGCACGTTGGATGCAGTCCAGTTCTGCGCCAGGGCTCAGGCCGCTACGGTGGCGGCCAGAAGACAGGTGTGGCTAAAATCGTGGAACGCTAACTTCAAGTCTAAGCAAAACCTTGTACTATCACCTTTCCTAGGAGAGAAGCTGTTCGGGGAGTCCCTCGAACCGGTCCTGGTGGAAGACAAGGATAAGCGAAAGATGACTCTAGCCTTAGCCAAGAGGCGGGAGGAGGGGAGGTCCTCCAGACGTTACAAGCCTTTTCGTCCCTCAGGGGGACAGCAGGGTTCTTCGTCAACTGCAGCCTCCAACAGTCACAGAGACATCAGGTCATCGAGGCTGCGCTGGGGGGATAACCCCTACCAACGCCGGAACCAACAGGGAGACACGGGCAAAACGAATCAGACCCAGCCCGCCAAGGGCAGCAACAGAGGTCAGCAATGATGCCAGTGCCCCGGTGGGGGGACGACTACAGGCCTTCGTGGATGTATGGGAAACCTCTACATTGGACAAGTGGGTCCTCCAATCAATTCAGGAGGACTACCGAATAGAGTTTTCTCAGCGACCTCCACGTTGGTTCATCCCTACACCGCTACAAAGAGACAGCGAAAAGCAACGACTGATGGAAGAGGCCATCCAACACCTACTCCAATTGGTGGCAATAGAGGAGGTGGTTGGAGAAGGAAACAGGGGCTGTTACTCCATCCTCTTCCTGGTCCCGAAGAAGAACGGGACCTGGAGAGTAGTTCTGAACCTAAAAAGGGTCAACAAGTTTGTCCGTCAGTGGAAGTTCAGAATGGAGACCCTGAAACACATTCTGGAGGCCTTGAGACCGGGGGATGTTCTAGCATCGCTGGATTTACAGGATGCGTACCTCCACATCCCAATCCACCCGGAAGATCAATGCTTCCTACGCTTCTGCTACAACAGCAGACACTTCCAGTACAAGCCCCTTCCTTTCGACCTCTCCTCAGCACCAAGAGTATTCACCAAGATCATGGTTGCACTGGTAGTGCGATGGAGACGATCTGGGCTACATGTCTATCCGTATCTGGACAACTTATTGATATGCTCCTCTTCTGCTCTAAGGGCAAGGGGAGAGGTAGAGCTGATACTGGAATCCCTACAAGCACACGGATTCCGGGTCAACTATGAGAAGAGTCAGCTGTTACCAGCCCAGCGGATTCAACACCTGGGGGCCCTAATAGACATCGAGACAGGACAGGTCTCCCTACCCCAGGAGAGAATCCAATCCATTCATTGAGCAGTCCAGAGGGTGAAGAACGACACAGGAGTAGATCTCATGCACCTCGCACATCTCCAGGGACTGATGATAGCGGCGATAGATTGCCTGCCCTGGGCAAGGTTTCACGCCAGATCACTGCAGTGGTTTTGTCTCCCGTTCCAGAACGAGATTGCCCTCAAGAGACACCGCCCCCTACGTGTACCGCAGGAGGTGCTGACATCCCTGCAGTGGTGGGAATCTCCAGCAATACACATGGGGCGACCACTATGGAAAGCAGACGCAGTGCAAATCATGACGGACGCCAGCCTGAGAGGATGGGGGCCCCATTGTGGCCCTCATCTGGCTCAGGGCAAGTGGACAAGGGTGTAGGCAGCACACAGTATCAACTGGCTAGAACTCAGAGCGATAAGGCTCGCCCTACTAGCATTCACAGATCTGATCAGGAACAAGGCGGTCCTCATTCAAACAGACAACATCACAGCGAAAGCTCACATAAATCGCCAGGGGGGCACCAAGTCCCGTGCCCTCATGAAGGAGGTGACCCGTCTACTTCTATGGATGGAGAAGCACTTGATCTCGATAGAGGCAGAGCATCTCCAGGGATCCCTCAACTCAAAAGCGGACTGGCTCAGCCGCTCGGACATAGACCAGAGCGAATGGAGTTTACACCAGGAGGTGTTCGACACCACCACACAACAGCTGGGACGCCCAGAAGTAGACCTATTTGCGTCACCAGTGAACGTGAAGCTTCCCCGCTTCTTCTCCAGGTACCTCACAGAGGGGGCAGAGGTGATAGATGCCCTGACAAGCCCATGGTCGCGAACTCTGCTATACGCCTTCCCCCCGATCCAGCTGATACTGAGAGTTCTGAACAAGATCCGCTCGGAAGGGGCAGAAGTGATACTAGTGGCTCTGGAATGGCCACGACGAGCCTGGTTCACAGACGTACTGGAGTTGACATTAGAATCGCTCCAGCTACCAGTACAACCAGACCTGCTTATACAGGGCCAGGTGCACCATCCAGACCCGAGCTGGCTTCGGCTCCACGCGTGGAGGTTGAGAGGCAGATGCTAGCAACAAGGCGATACTCCCAGATGGTGATAGGCACTATCCTAACGTCAAGAAGGGAATCCACACAGCAGATTTATGAATACACCTTCAGGACCTTCCGCCGATGGTGCAACCGCAAGGGAGTCGACTTCAGACAGGTCTCAGTCCCAACACTGTTGGACTTCCTACAAGATGGAGTAGAGGCGGGGCTGAGGCCAAATACTATCAAGAGACAAATAGCGGCGGTTACGTCTTTTCTCCCACCAGAAAAGGCATCTCAAGTCGCCAGCCACCCACACATACGACAGTTTGTCAGGGGGCTGTCAAATTTGTCACGACCCACAGTTCATAGATTTCCAATGTGGGATTTACACACGGTTCTCAAGGCACTGACGGTGCGCCCATTTGAACCTCTGAAGGAGGCCCCAATGAAGTTCCTCACCTGGAAAGTGCTATTCCTGGTAGGTATCCCATCCACACGCAGGATCTCAGAGTTGGCAGCTCTTTGGGTCAGACGAGACCTATGCATCTTTAGTCCAGATTCGGTGGTCCTGCGCCTATGGTCAGGCTTCAAACCGAAGGTTAACTTAGCATTTCATAGGACACAAGAGGTGATCCTGCCTTCATTCTGTCTGAAACCAGAAAGAGAACTGGAGAGTATATGGCATACTCTGGATGCGCGCAGGGCCCTGCGCATCTACATAAACAGGACAAGGCCTTTCAGGCTCTCGGAAGCACTGTTCGTGTCCCCACACACGAAATACCTAGGGAGAAAGGTATCCCTGGGTACACTGGGGCATTGGATACGTAACTGCATAGCGACTGCTTACCAGACCTTAGACCTAGAAGTACCTGAAGGAATTCTGGCACATTCAACACGGAGTGCGGCGACCTCAGCAGCCTGGGAGAAGGACGCTTCGTTGGAAGAGATATGCAAGGCAGCAACATGGAAATCTTCCTCCGCCTTCATACGGCATTACAGGCTGGACAAGATGCAGTCTGCAGAAGCAGCATTCGGCAGACGGGTCCTACAGCAAGTAGTACAGGCCTGAACTGTCTTCATTCGCCAGACCCACCCTAGAACGGAGCTTTTGTACATCCCAAAGCTGACGGATGCTCTGGAGCCCTCCCCACTGGAAAAAGGAACGTTGGTCTTACCTGTGATAAGTTATTTTCCAGTAGTGAGGCGAAGAGCATCCGGACCCGCCCACTGGCGAGAAGAGAAAGTGCAAGAGGGCGGCATGAAGTAATCGACAGAGCGACCAGACTGAATGAAGGAAGGAGGCTCCGACTCGATCAAGAGTGGATGTTTTTTCTGAACTGCATATGAATCAATGCGTGTCAAGTGTGCAAGGAGGTGCACAAAGCTGTTCAACAGACTGGCCAGCCAGGGGTTGTCCCTCAGGGATGACCTCATGGGGGCAGTCCCAAAAACTTTGTTTCCTGCCTACCGGGAGCAGTGGGGAGGGACAACCCAAAGCTGACGGATACTCTTCGCCTCACCACTGGAAAAGAACATATCACAGGTAAGACCAGTGTTCCTGTTTGTATTAGCAGAGGCCCTTTGGCGCCAAGGCATCAGAACTGTTTTTGTAGTGTTATTCATCACATACAAGTCCTGACAATAAAGCTGTACCCAATGAGCTTGTTGTGCACGTGAGTGGGTGCTGACAGAGTTCATCGCAGAAGACAGTTCTCGCATAATCCCTGCCATGTCACTTGGTGCAAAGTGTCCCAAGTGAGTGATGGGCAGGTGGAAGACACAGGAACTGGGGACCCGGTTCTGGACAAGTCAGATGGTGGAGACGAGGCCACAAAGGAGAAGACCGACAGGAGGAGAGAGAGGCGCAAAACAGGGATGCAGACCTGGCGTGAGGCGGCCAATGCTGTGGAGTTGGATGGTGCTCTCCTCTTCACCCCGGCTAGGGAGCTGGGGGCTGTGCCAAGAGAGCGGTGGGCCTGGGCCCTGATGAGCAAGGCCGCGAAGGGAGAGGCGCGGCCCGTATGGTGATGGAGGCAGTCGAGCCCACATCAACCTGGAGGTGGACATGGCACATATGAAGATGGAGATGCGGGGCATCCAGACCAGCCTACAGAGCATCATGGAGATGTTGGGGGAAAGGGACCTGCAGCGACAACTACCCCTGGCGGCAGTCGGGGCAGCGAGGGTGGCAGCAGAGCTGTTTGAAAAAGAGGGGGAGGGTGAAGCTGGTGCCCTGGGTGGAGATGGCCAACCCGTACCTGCTCCACCCAGAGGTGGACCCAGCACTCCGGGTTCTGGGCAGCCCGCACCACCAGCAGCACCTGCCCCAGTTGAACTGAGGCTGGCACCCTGGGTCCTCACCCACCGTGGGTTAAAAGCCACATTTGGTGGAAAGTCCATGAAGCTGCCGTACTTCTTGACCCAAGTGATGGGGTTTATGAGGCAGTGGGAACAGACATTCCAGAAAGAGGAAGAGACGGTCCAGTATGTCTCTGGCCAACTCGAGGGCGAGGCAGTGGAGTGGCTTGTGGGACTGTATGACATGGTGACGCCCAAGTTAAACAACCTGAACAGTTTCATATTGGCCTTGCGGGCTCAGTTGGAAGACCCATTCCAGAGGGAGTGGGCTCGTACGGAGCTGCAGCGAATGCACCAAGGGAACCAGACCGTGGTTGACTACGCCACTGAATTTTGGCGGCTTACGAACCAGATTCCAGATTGGACCGAAGCCATGAAGGTCCAGTATTTTAGGGACAGCCTCAATGCCGACATCTGATCCAAGGCAACCCAGAGACCCTGCTCGGATGGGTTCGGCTGGCTGGGGAAGTGGAGGCACTACGCCACAGTGTCAGATTCGCCAAGCAGTGATAAGGGTGGGCCAGTAAGCCGGGTGGAGGACAGGCGAAGAAGCCAGCTTGCCCCACAACCCAACGGAGACGGAACAAGAGCAGCAGATGCGGCAAGGGCATGGGATCATGGAGTGTCCAGAGAAGACTTTGAGCAGCGGGAAGTTTAACTTCACATTGAAATTTCTCCCAGGCAAGAAAAATTTCCTGGCAGACGCCTTACAATGACTGCCGCAACATGAGAGTAAGCGGAAGGAGGTGGTGGACACTGTGTTTGCTCCTTTCCAGCTAGGACTAGTGGTGCTAACCTGGAGCCAAGCAAAAGCTAAACTAAAGGAGGCATTCCCTCCAGACCCTCCACCCAAACCCGAGCTGCAGCCTCCTCAAGCAGTCGAGGAGGTCCAACTGCCTAACAAGAAGGAAACTGAAGTGGGTGCAGGGTGGTGGGGCCAGATTGAGAAAGCTTTGAGTCAAGATGAGTGCTTCAAGGCAAACTAGGGGGAGGTAGGTATGAAACAAGGCTTCTTGTGTCTTCCACCTGCTCATGGAGCAAGGCGGGGGTTCCTATGTCTTCCACCTGCTTGTCGCTTGCTTGGGACATTTTGCACCAAGCATCACCACAGGAATTATGCAGAAAAGAAAAAGGACCAGGGCTTTGTCCCACAGGAACCGTTTGTATTAGCAGAGGCCCTTTGGTGCCAAGGCCTCAAAACTGTCTTTGCAGTGTTACTGATCACATCCAAGTCCTGACAATAAAGCTGAACCCAATGAGCTTGTTGTGCATGTGAGTGGGTGCTGACAGAGTTAATCGCACAATCCCCCATGAATATGGGGGTGCTGCTGTAGTTTGTACTAGTGCAAACATTCAGGACCCAGATTGAGAACCAGAGACATGTGAAGGATTGAAATAGAGAACCATGGACCACTTGCAAGAACAATGCCCTTCTCCACCTTAAGAGACTGAACAGCTTGTGGTGGACACAAAACATGAAGTGGTTGTGGTTGGGAATCGATGTGCAGAGGAAAGTATTGGTGCGGCTTTATAGGAGCCAAGTAGTTACAAAAAAGTAAAGACCACTTCCAAGTCAAAACATAAATATATACACACAATACATAAATATATATACCCGTTTGTGTATATAAAATAAACACATGAAAATTTACATAAAATAAATACATTCCTATATTTATAAGATTAATATTTATATATACCTAAAGTAAACTTACGTTTGTCCATGTGTACCTATGATAAGTGTTGTGACATTTTGGCTCTGTGGACAGCCCTCCTGTATTGACTTGCCACATGTAGCTAAATGAAGGAATTTTTCCAAGCATGAGATATCCTGATCTTGTATCTGTTACTCATCCAAACAGTTATTTATACCTGAGTCACTTTTTTATTCATGGTAAGAAGTGCACCAGTTAGTCTACATATCTAGAAAGATACTGTGTTTGGGTTGCCTGTACCATGCAGACTTTTTTCCCCCCATCCAAAAAGCTTTTCCGTCAGTGATGACAAGAAACTAAACTTTGAGGCAATTCTATTGAACTGCTGATTTAAAGGCTAAAGATCCTGGAGGAAGTTCTGAATTGAACACTTTGCAATGACTCTGGCTAGTACCTGCATTTTGATTACCAGTAAATCTTCTTGACTTGTTTCACAGTTTATAGAGAAGTCCTGTTAATATTATATACAGGAGTGAAGCAGTGTTACAACTAAAACTACCATCTCCCCTTCAGGTGTGACAAAAGCAGAGTGTGAGCTGAGCATATGAAAGATCCCATGATTCCAAGGAAAGGTTTTTAATAGAGCTTGCTGTCAGAATAGCTGGACCCACTGTACTACTTTCTTGCCTCCATGATAAATATTATGCATTTTAGTATTATCCTCTAAACTGCAGCTGTGCTTCTGTATCTGTTGTAACTGTACATAACTGGAGCCATGGGCAATTATAATGGAGGTGTGGGAAACAATGTGAAAATATGTTTTTTTAAAAAATTTACATCTTCACAATGGTTGCTCAGCTGTAGTGATTCACTGAGCTGGTGAAAACTTGGAAGTGTTTCAACCTTCATTTATCTAATTCTTCACTTCTTTACCAGTAAAAAATCAATTGCCGCTTCATTTTGAAAATGTCTAAGTAGTCTGATTTTAATAATAATAATAATAATAATAATAATTTATATCCCACCCCTCTACGAAATGCAATTGGGGCAGCTTACAACAATTAAAATATACATCCCGGACCCTCAGTCCCACCCTGTCTTAAAATACAATTAAATAATTCAGGAATTAAAACATACTTTAAAAAAAATCCAAAAAATAAAAATAAACAACAGACAGTGACTGTAGTGAGGTCGGGACAAGCTACATTTTCTTTTCTTTTTTGATGGCCGTGTATCTATTCAGGAAAGGCCTGCCAGAAGAGATCCATCTTAAGAAAGCTGTTTAGAGTGGTGATATGATGGATCTCATCTGGCAGGCCATTCCATAATCTGGGAGCAATAGCCGAAAAGGCCCTCCGGGAGGGCGAAGAAAGCCTTGTTTTTAAAGGTTGTAACAAATTCCTCCCAGAGGACCTGAGTGTACCGGTAGGATTATATGGAAGGAGGCGTTCCCGAAGATAGGTTGGGCCCAAGCCATTTAGGGCTTTAAAGGTGATAACCTACACCTTGTACTGGGCCTGGAAACTAGTGGGTAGCCAGTGGAGTGATCTTAAGATCAGTGTTATATGGTCTCTTCTGGATGTACCCAAGACCAATCTGGCTGCCATATTCTGTACTAGTAGAAGTTTCCGGACCAAGCACAAGGGTAGCCCCATGTAGAGTGCATTACAGAAATCAAGACGGGAGGTTACCAGAGCCTTTTTATTGAATAGATGTAGATAGCATTTAGCTCTTGGGATGTCCCACAGGTTATTTAAATGAAGCCAGAGATTTCATGTTTACATTATTTTTAAAACCTTCTGGATTGTAGTGATACAGTAGGGCCCCCATATCCACAGAACCAATATCTGCAGTTTCAGTTATCCTCAGAATGCAAAACAGCACACCTACCATAGAGTCTTCCTAGTAAATGCATAGAGAGACATCCTCTCTAGATGTTTTCTAGGTCCTCCAAGGCAACTCTGTGGTTTTTTTTAACCTGAAGTCCCATGATTTTCAATGGTGTCTGCTGTTTTCTGTAGTTTTCGGTATCCACAGGGGCCCCTTGGAACAAATCCCCTGTGGTTACGGGGGTCCTACTGTAGTTGGAAAAAGTGATGACCACGATGCTAGAAGATGATCAGATTCCTTCCCCAATATCCCCTGCCACCCAGCACAGTTGTATCTTATACCTGATAAATGAAATAAACTTCATAAAATGGTCAAGATGAATGCTGGTGATGGTAATAAATGGGGGACTTGATGATTTTTTGATGGATATATCCACAGATATCTTTGCATTAAGCTAATTACAAGCTACAATGTCATATTGATTGCTTTAAATATATTGGTTTTTTAAAGTATTAATTTGGAAATTTTGGTTGCCACCAAATAGCAAATTTGGATAATTCCTGCTGTCAGGAAATGGTTAAGTAAAATCAGGAGAACTATAGAAATTAAAAGCAACAAAACAGAAATTCTGCAGCTGTAAAAAGAGATTCACAGCAACTTCTTAAAAGGGCAATCACGATTCGCTAGAAAAGATGATAATGTTTGGCAAAATGGAAGACAGTAGGAAAAGAAGAAGATCACTTTACAGACCCTCAGCCAAGGAGGCCATGACCCTGACTCTGCAAGATCTTAGCAGGGCTGTTAATAATGGTGTCCTGGAGGGCTCTCTTTCACAGGGATGAATAAGTTGAAGCTAATTTGACAGCCGTTAACAACAAAAAGAGAAGAGGATACGAAGCCTTGAGAAATATTGTTCAATTAGGATGTGTGTTGCTCTGCTTTCTGCAAGATACTTTCCCCAGTACAGCTGCAATTCCCCACTGTAAAATTATGTGGGCACTTTCTGGATCTGCAGTAGCTTGCCAGTTTTGTACAGTATATGCAATCTTGTAACTGGAGAGGAATGGAAAGGCAGAGTGGCCAACCTGCATTTGTGAATCCCGGTACAGCTTTGACAGGCACGTCAGTGCTAATAAGTTTATCGTTCCAGTCTCAGAATTTTCCACTTTTCTGCATCTCTTTTATCTCCCATAATTTGCTTTGTGTTACTTATTATTCAGGTCAAAAGAAAAAGCAAGTAAAAGTTCAGTTGTTTCAGAATGGCAGGGCCATAATGAAAGATCACACAACTTGTTAGACTGGATGAGGATCAATGCCTCTGTGGTTCTGTGAAGTGCAAGATGTTTATACGGTATAGATTTCACTAGTTCTGAAAGCAAATGCTGGTATGTTTATGCCTCAGTCAGTCAGCTGACATGGTTCATCAGTGTCACTACAACTCCTTGAGTAGCATGTGCTGATCACCAGCCATGCCTTTTATATTTGTTGAATTTGATATCACCTATAAAGAAGAGCAAGGCCACAGTGTCAGGCAACCAGAGAGCTAGGAGGACAACACTGACCTGCCTGATTTTACTACTGCAGTCTGTGCCTGTAGTAATTGTAGGAGTTCTGACACGTTGCTTTTTAAGAGTTGAAAGTGTTCTGCTTTCAGAAATCTACATCTGAGAAGATGTGGAAGTTAAATGGAATGAACATCTATATTTGTCTCCAAGTAGGTCAGACTATTATCAGTCTAGTATGTGACCTGGATCGATCCAGATAGCCTGGAGCCATGAAGTCAGTATGCAGAGGTTAAGGAGGTATGGAGGAGCACATCATGATGGTTTGTGCAAATGATCTGACATATTGCTGAAATGTGATGGGCTAGAAAAACTGTCCTATGAGAAAAGGTTAAAAAGTTTGGGGCTGTTTAGCTTGAAAGAAAGTGAGTAAGGGGAGATATGATGTGATCTTTAACATTATTCATGATGTGGAGAAAATACATAAGGAAAATCTTTTTTTCCATTTCTTATACTAGGTACTAGAAGCTGAGGTCATCTATTGAGCTAAACGGTGGGATATTCAGGACAGATAAAAGGAAGTACGTCTTCACACAGCAAGGAGTTAAATTGTGGATCTCACACTCTCAAGAACCAGTTATGGATGCCAGTTTGGATGGTTTTTAAAAGCTGTTGTGTGCCTTCAGGTTACTTCCACCTTATGGTGACCCTAAGGTGAACTAGTCACGGGGTTTTCTTGGCAAGATTTGTTCAGAGGAGGTTTGCCTTTGCCTTCCTCTGAGGCTGAGAGAGTATGATTTGTCCAAGGTCACCCAGTGGATTTCCATGGCCAAGGGGTGATTCAAACCCTGGTTTCCATAGTCGTGGTCCCAATTCAAACCATTTGGATAAATGCATGGAGGATGGAGTCAATAGTGGCTTCTAGCCAGGATGGCTGTACATAATCTCTAGTATTAGAAGCAGTATACTTCTGTAAATCAGTTGCTGGGGAGCGCGAAAAGTAGGGTACAATTGCACATGTTCTGCTGGAGGGCTTTCCATAGTCAAATGATTGGGTTATGTGTGAACATAATTGGACCAGGTGGGACTTTGATTCAGCAAGGAGTAGACCTTGGTCCTCAAATTTTGGTCCTCCCAATATTTTGGATGTTAGGTCCCAGAACTCCTGATCACTGACCAAGCTGGCTGGGACTTATGGGAGTTGAAGTTCAAGATAATACATAGTGACTGCTTTCAGGCTTAGTCTTGGGAGAGACAAATGTGAATCCTCATTCTGTGATCAAGCTCTCTAGGTTATCCTAGGGCAGTCATTGTCTTTCAAGCAACCTTCTAGAGTGGTTGTAATAATAATAATAAATCAGTCAACTTTATTAGCAATCAGTAGGCCATAAAACTCTGTAAGAATAAAATTGGAGGGAAGAGAGAACCATGTACACTTCCTCAAGTTCCTTGTGGAGGAAGGATGTGAAATCTTGGATCCAATAAAGGATATTACAGTCGGCCCTCCATATCCATGGATTCAACCATCCATAGTTCAAAAATATACGCCCCCCCAAAAAAAAAAATTCTGAAAAGCAAACTTTGATTTTGCCGTTTTATATAAGGGACACCATTTTACTAGACCATTGTATATAAAGGGACTTGAGCATCCCTAGATTTTGGTATTCATGGGGTGGGAGTTCCTGAAACCAAACCCCAGCAGATACCAAGGGCCCTCTGTAATTTAAGGAATCAGCCTTTACAATATTTTCTCTTCTTTACATGTTGTGATGATGAATGAATAGCATTATTTACTTATGGTGACACCTGTGTAAATATATGTACTTCAGTGGGCACGTCTACAGTGTACTGGTTTCACTCTACTTGGGTATATTAGGCTATTGGTGTGTCACTTCAAGTGCCATGCTCGACAGAGTTTAGGTATGATTAAATATGCAGCAGCTTCACTTTTCTTATGCAGATATTTGTGTGCATTCAACAACTTTTAAATTAGATTATTGGCTCTTTGCTGTCCTTTAGCTTCTGCTAGAAAATTGTCCTCATTAAATTACTTAGGTGTTGCCTAGCTTCTTTCAAGCCTGTAAAGAATTGGGGACTGGCTGGATTTTGATGCTTGTGAAGCACCAAGTGAATGCTCAAAATGACTCTTAAGGTCAGAATGTCCTACTCTTGCACTGTTGCTCCAGCTGATGAAATAAGTATCTGTTACAAGAGTTTAAACATTACTGATTGCATAACTGAGTATTGCAGAAATAATACTCCCTGTTCTGACACTGTAATGTTTCTTACTGTGGGAAATGGGGAATGTTCCAGATATAATTAAAAGCTCTAGATGTATGCCTGTTGAATTCCCAAGGGATAACTTTTACCTCTGTGCACTAGCTATAACCATCAGCTGGAGTAGGGTAAGTTTGTGATTTTCAATGGGACTCCTTGGAGCAATTTTGACTCCATTAGGACTCCATTAGGACCTATTTTAGCACATATATGGGGATTGGATAGTTATAACAACATATCCAGAACTCATCTGACGTCTAGTCAAAATACATGCACAACCAGCTTTCAATGTGAGTACAACAAGTAATTATAACACGCGATGCATCATGTCTTGCACAGGGATGGCTAGTCTATTATGCAGTAGTATGTTTTAATGAGCTTCTGTGTAGGACTGTTGTGTACGGGCAGTGTAATACATGGAGGAGACCAAGGTTCAAATTGCTTATTCAGCCCTATCCTTGAACAAAGCTTTCCTTTCTTTGTTTAGCCTCTTCTCTCACAAGTATTTGCCATTATGCCACTATGAATCTGCTGCAGAAAGGCTGATAAAGTTGTGTGTAATAGTGTAGGATTTTATAACGATGGCTTCTAAACAGTATTGTTCTCCTATCAGGTAGCTACATGTATATGAAAAAGTGATGACAATTTCTCACCTGCTGTTTAGAGGCTAAACATTTTCTCCATCTTTAGATTGTAGGTTTTCCCATTGTAACCTAAGCATGTGCTAAAAAATGCTACATGTTTGCCAGATGTCCATCTCAGGTGCATATCTGATGCAGCTGTGATGAGATTTGAGCATTAAAGTAATGGAAATTTGGAAGGTTTACATTGAATTATTAAGTGATTAAGTGATTGTTTTAACAGAGGGGTGGGGTATAAATAAATTTTATTATTATTATTATTTATTATCATTGTAGCAAAAATGTTTGATGAAGTATGTGCAACAGACAGGACACTTGCTAAGCAGAATAACCCTGCTTTCAATTTGACAGCTAGTTAAAGCTTAGTATTTTCTAAAAGCATTTTCTTCTGTGGCTCTGCAGTTGACAGCATCCAAAAAGCCCCCGAATAGCAGCCCAGACAATAGCAATAGCACTTCTACAGTGATAAGTTTTTTCACTATTACACAAAAAGACATTGCTTATTTATTTATTTATTTTTAATTGACTTTCTCCCAAGATGGTATTCTTACCAAACATCCCATACATTCATAATACTTTATGTACAACAAAGTAACTTATTGTACCATGATTGTGCCACTTCATCAACACACAACATTAGAAATACATACACTTATACAATACAATTCAGGATTTGCATATCCAAGAATGGATAAAGATTTGCAGTTCAAAAAGATTTTCTTACCAGTATTCATTGCCTGTCTTGAAATAGGACCACATGGATAGTTTTTATACTGTATGCTGCTTCTTCTTTTCTTCTTTGCTGTTTTGTGTGTTTCTGTGTTAGTGAAGTGAACATATACTTATGTATAACAAGCTACTTAACTGTGAATATGTGGTATGTTTTGTAATTAATCTTTTTTTTTGGGGTAGTACAGTTGGACCCCTGTGTCCACGGAACCAATAGCTGTGGTTTCGGTTATCCAGGGCTGAAAAAAATAGGGACACATACCATAGATTCACACTGGAAAAGGTCTAGGTGTCTTCTCTAGGCAACTTCTACATCCTCCAACTCTATGGTATATCTTTGGCTCTTGGAATCTGCTGGAATTGGTACCAGGACCCCTGTGGATACCAAAATTAATGGGTTCCAGTGATGTGGTTGATTCACTCAGACTCAAGTCGGTCTCACGTCATTTAATGACTTGACTTTGACTCGACTCAGCAATAAATGATACACTGACTCGACTCAACTCATGACTTGCATATTTTTAGCAACCAACTTGCTGTCCTTGGTTCTGTAAGATAATGCATTCATCCACAAACATTATGGAGCAGAAAACGGTTTTCCTCCTTTGAACAACACTTCCACGATCTCACAGCTTTTTGCCTACTAGTCATGTGATGGAAGCAGTAATAGCAAATGCATTAGAGTGACAATGGATTTGAGGTGCAAGGATCCTTCTAAAACTTTTGAAAAGCTTTAGAAGGCTCCTCTGATGTGCAGCAGAGACAGGCTGCCTAGGAGACATCAACCCCTGCCTCAAGCCCATTGTCTAAATTGTTTGCTGATAATTTACTTTTTTTTTAACCTAACTTTGTGCATGTCTTCTTGATTTTCTAGTTATTGAAACTCCAACCTCCAGTACACACACCCCACCACCACCTCCTTTGTTTCTGTTAAAGTTGGCTCCCAAACTTGAGACTCAACTTGAGACTTGACTTGAAAGTATCTTGCAAGGACTGGATACTCAACTCAAGACATGAAGGTAGAGACTTGAGACTTGACTTGAAACTTGGAGTAAAAGACTTGAATATATGTCACTGGTGGATGCTCAAGTCTCATAATATACAATGGCATAATAAAATGGGTGTCCCTTATATAAAATGGCAAAATCAATGTTTGCTTTATGGGTGTGGGTTTTTTTTTTGTTTTTTTTTTGAGGGAGGGATATTTTCAATCTTTGATCAGATAGAGAGGGCTGACTATGCTTGTGACAGAAGTCCTTTATTTTAATAGGGTTCACTATTATCCACGATCAGTCAGGAACCAAATCCCCAAGGATGCAGGGGTCCAACTGTGTTTGTGAGAAAAAATAATCAGTGTTTACATTGTTTTTGGGTTATTTGTTGTGTTTTGTGCAGTTGGGTTTTGTATTTCTGTGGTAGGGAGGACATTTCAGTCTTCTGATCAGATACATTAGCCACAATTACAGTGTCCCTGTATTTCAGGTACATTTTTATATTCAGCCTTTCTTCCATCATAGAGTGTCAATAGACTTAGATTCTCAAACTGTTGATCTTTATTTTGTTCATTTAGTAAAGTATGTCTGACAAATGTGCTCTGCCAGATTCAGAGGGAAATCAGATAGTTGTATTGCAGTATAGTTGGTTGGTTATACATGAGATAGTATGCTTTTCTTGGGCAGTCCAGATGACATACTTGTCCTTATTTCTTTGGCCTAATTTCCTGACTTCAGTCATAGGGTTGATTTTTTTTTACTGTAATAAAGCCGGCAATTTAAAATGAAGTGAGTTGAGGTAATGCCATTCATCAGTGTGTTTTTCCTACTGTGAAGTATTGATTCTATGCAAATTACAATTCTGAGGCTGTATGGGTATCTCCCTTCATTAGCACTCTCTGCTCCCCTTTTCCTCATGTTTGACATTATTTACTGGTTTCCAATATTTCCATGATTTCCTACGTTGAAACAGGAATGAAGTACTCTGGCAGGGCAATGACATAGCAACATGGCTTCCCCAACATTAAATGCCATGATTCACAAATCATTGCATCTGCAACCCCCATCACCTTAGACTTAATACAGTTACAGCAGAGAAAATGGTTTTTCCAAACTGATTCATTCAGCAGCAGTTTTGTATCCAGAAAATTGGGACTCAGACATTGAAATGAAGTGCAGAATGGTGCCATTGTTGCCCCAGAAATGTTAGTTACATGCAGCACTAATTGGTAGTTGACACTCTCACCCTCTCTGTAGGTTATTTTGATTGGATGATGGGTGAAGTTCTGGACCAGTGCCATGTTGACCTAGTAAAAGTAGAAAAAATGAGGGTGATTGTGACAGTAGTGCATCTTACATCATGTTTGTGGGATGCATGTACGCCTTACCTCTGTTGATTGCTAACTCCCTCTTTCTTTCTCCCAAGAACACTTTCACCTCTGTGAGCGGGAAGAAGGGGAGGGTGAGGGAGGGGCAGAGGGAAGCTTGTGTTGACCAGGGAGCGGCAACCAGGGTGGGGATAATTTTTTATTTTATTTTATTTATTTATACCCCACTCTTCAGCCACAAGGCTATCAGAGTGGCTTACAAATTGTTTTAAACAATAGCAATTTACACATCTACACTGAATTAAGCAGTTTCCAATGTGTGTGAGCTAACTGCCCCCACAAGCCAGATACTCATTTTACTGACCTAATGAAAGGATGGAAGCTGGGAATAGTCATTAGGAAAAAGGTTGCAGTGTGGATTTGTCTCCACCCATTTCGATCACAATTGTGGAGAGAAGCAGAAAGAATAGTGTTTCCAGTAAACTCTGGGTGACACTTCAAAACAAAACAAACAAAAACAAACAAATAAACAAACAAAAACTAACTTGGTCTGCTTTTTCCCTCTGATGCAGTAACTATGTTAGAATCTTCAGAAGCTCCTGCAGCTGAATCCAGATGACATCTTCAAGTGTTCTTGCATTGATGATACTTTAAGATCTCAACTAAAGTGTTTCTCAAATAGCTTAATTTTTTTTTAATGTACATTCAAAGATTACCACTGCACCCGTCTGAATTTTATTACAGCGTTTGTATCACTATTTTATATTTCGAATTCTTTTCTTCTGGCTTCTCCTTGAAGACTGCAGTTCTCTTTGTGTGTTCTGTAACTTTTACTCACCTATAGATGTTTTGGAGTGTGCCCAGCTTCATGAGACATGAAGAAGCAAGTTTAGCCCATGGGATGCACATCTTATTACAAGAAAATGGGGATATTTATCCATTGTGATCTGTCTTGCCACTTTCACGTTACTCAGATTGTCAGTCATCAAAACAAATCATTTACTACTTCCAGTATTCTGTAGTACTGTACATCACATATTTTACAAGTGTAAGTGATGCACTCTGCAGTGTGCCTTCCTTTCCTTTTTCATTGATTCTGTTAAAAAAAACAGGTTTTGAGGTGTTGTCAAAAGTTTACAATTCCTTTCTCTGTTGTGAATCTCTGGAGGTCTCCTATGTGCATGTGCACACACACCACCAACTCGAGTTCATCTAGAATCTTGCCGCCACTACCCATTGACTTCAATTTTCCCCTTCCGTGTAACCCAGTGGGAAGTTACTGTGTTCACTCTGACTCTGCAGAGCTTCACCTCCCCCCTCCCCTGTGGAAAGATAGAGTGCTGAGAAAGGACAGCTTTAAAGGAAGTTTATTCTAAGCAGACTACATAGCATAACTCAGGTATAGTTACTGTAGGAGTTACAAAGTTACAGTTAAGTCTAGTCATTCCAGCCAAGTTTATAAAATAAACATAAGCCCTGATGCAACTAAGCTAGTCAGTTCCCTAATCTACTCACGAGGAGTGCAGTCCAGATGTGCTGGATGTTCACGGCCCAGGCTCAATAGCCGCCCTGGTTCAGGTCTATCTTTGTTCTCCCTGCCTCTTGGCCCCTAAGGCAGTATTTATCACCTCTTCACAGAAGTTTCTTGAAGCTCCCTCCAAGTGGTCGTCTCAATGGTCAGCTATTTCCTGATGCTGACCCCCTATAAACTGTAACTTAACCTTTTACATCCTTAACCCTTTGTTTACCTGCTTGGTTTGTTGCCCAGATAATGGGAGAGCCCATTATTACATGCCACTCCCCCCCCCCCAAAAAAAAATCTCAGACGGTCTGTGAATAGTTGGAAGCTGGAACCATACCAGCTGTGACTTCAACCTGTAATTTAGGAAAGAATAAAGTTAAAACATGCATGCAAACACATACAATACAGGTTAACTAGTCTGTCAATTAGCAGATATGTCAGTCACTTGATTGAGTACAGATTGGCACTTCTTAGCTGTGACTGTCCATTCAGCATCTCAGATGCATTGGAAGACAATCCCACAGTGTTTCAGGTGGTTCCTCCTGGTGGCCTCTCGAGGGAAAGCTCCAGGCTGTCCACAGCAGGTCACTGGAATGGAACCTCGATGGCAAGAAGCCTTTCAACCAGTCCTTATGGCCTAGCTGGCCCCTGTGTATCACAAGTCTGGACCACTTTGGCACTGGAGGAGGCTGGGCTTCTTTCTCTGCCATCATCAATGAAGTTTGAAGGCTCTGGTCTGCTTCAAGCTGCTTCTGGAACTGCTGTTGCTCAACTGGAACCAGCTGTTCCTCCTGGAGTGGAAAATGTACATTAGAATCTTGCAGCTGCATGGTAGAAGGTGATCTCTGTTCTGATGCTGAAATCATTCCAGATATGCGAAGCTCCTCCTCTTCCCTTGACCTGTTAGCAAGGTTCTTCCCAGGAGATTATCAGACAGGAATGCAAAAAGTGCCCCTGTCCCACAATCTCCATTCCCACCTCTGTCCTGTCCCTGCCCTGCCACAGTCACCCTCCCCACTGCACTTACCTTCTCTAACATTGTTATGGCAGCCCAGGAGTGAATGGAGCTCTAACAGAGATCCATTCACTTCCTGGATCAAAATCCCATGGATTCTCATGGGAAGACACGAACATGGGAAATTCAAAAATAAAAATAACCAAAAAAAGTGACTGCAAGCACAAAAACACACTTTAAAACTAACAGGTAACCCAGGGAGGGTCATAAAAAGTGTGTCACTTACCTGGATGTCCCAGTCTCACCCGGAAGTGTTCTGGTAGGGATCTCCCATTGACACTGGGATCTTGCCAGCGAAACGGGGCACTTTGTCGCACACAGGAAAATCTGTGACAGAAACAGAATGGGGGAATCTATTGATGGCTTCTCCCGTCAATAAAAATCAGCGCTAGCAGAATGGGAGCACAACCATGGGTGACAACGTCGTGTGATAAGAGAGCCCTTTTGCGATCTTCCGGCATTGCTGTAACACCACTTTTGATGTGTCTGATAATCTCCCCAGTGTCTGCTTCCTTGGCTGTTGTTGGCCCTGGAGTATCCACTGGAGCTTGGTTTGCTGCTGTTTCACTGGGTGATGTTGGAGTCTTCATTGCTGGTATCTCCTCTACTGTGATAGCCCCTTGTTGCACTTCTGCTGCATTGACCAGCACCTTTATTGCCCAGATAATGAGAGAGCCCATTATCACACTTGGGCACATCTGTTGATCCATCTGTAAATGTTCCAGGATGTAGCACTTTGTTGATTCCTCCCCCCCCCCATGTATGCTATTACATGTTCATTGTCTAAAAGATACTTGTTTAAAGGGGTCTGCTGGACAAATGGGCTCAATTTTTTGCCCGTATGTGTAGCGTATTTAGTTATTGACAGTGGAGTCCTAGAAGAATATATTGCTCTTGAAAGTGCTTGAGTGTCTTTCCCCTGCTCCTGATCTTCAGATGTCATCTCATCAATATATGAAGCTCTTGGGAAAGGTTTGGATATACAGTTGCCCCTCCACATTCGCGGCTTTGCTTAATCGCGGAAAGCCGCCTGCCCCACCCTCTCCACTCCGTCCCTTCCCAAGGCAGCGAAGGTGTTCTCAGGAATCCCTTCGCTGCCTTGGGAAAGGGGAGGTGGAAAGCCTCCCTCATTCCACCCCAGTCCCTTCCCAAGGCAGCGAGGGACCCCTACGCCACTCTGGGAAGGGCGGGGGGGTGGAGGAGAGTGAGCTCGGGGGCTTCAGGAGCCCCCACGGCCACTCTGGGAAGGGCGGGGGGGTGGAGGAAAGTGAGCGCGGGGGCTTCAGGAGCCCCCGCGGCCACTCTGGGAAGGGCGGGGGGGGTTGCGGGAGCAGCATCTGTTATTCGCGGTTTTTCCACATTCGCGGGGGTTTCAAGAGCCTAACCCCCGCGAATGTGGAGGGACAACTGTATTTGCAAAATTTGATTAGCAAGGGATGTTGATTGGGCAAACTTTTATGATGAAGAGGATGTTATAAAGACAGCTGAAAGAGAACTGTCCCTAGAGAATGTGGGAAAATGCCAATGTCATCATCTTTCATGTATATAGGTAAAGGTTGGTTTTTTTTTAATTTTAACAAAACACTTTTTACTCACAAAATGGTGTTTGAGCATCCTACTAACATTAATCGTCTGTATTACTTTAGCCAGTATTTTAAAACCACATTTTGTCCCAAAATGACTAACTTGCCATGCAGAAATTCTTCTACAGAGACTGGAACATGGAGCAATGGATGCAAGCTCCAGGAGCAGAGATTCCACCTCAACATGAGGAGGAACTTTTTGACAGTAAGAGCTGTTCGGCAGTGGAACACGCTCCCTCGGAGCGTGGTGGGGGTCTCCTTCCTTGGAGGTCTTTAAACAGAGGCTGGATTGCCATCTGTCGGGGATGCTTTGATCAAGATTTCCTGCGTGGTAGGGGGGTTGGACTGGATGGCCCTCGTGGTCTCTTCCAACTCTGCAATTCTATGATTCTATACATGTTAGAGGTTTGTCTTACCATTTTGTGTGGTGGTGGGGTACCATTTATTGCCTAGTTTGCATGTAAACATTAAGTTGTAGCATGTACAGATTTCGTTATGGATGCTGAAAAGATCTCTTTTCTCAGAGTTAACTGAGGAGCTTTACTGTCCAGCAGGTCCCACTTCACTGCTAAAAGTATAGGAGTAGCTTCACTAGAAAGCATCAGATTATGAGCAGTTCCATTATGATGTACATAGAAGTTATGAAGATGAACCATTGCTGCTAAAATATCATAGAATCATAGAATTGTAGAGTTGGAAGAGACCACAAGGGCCATCCAGTCCAACCCCCTGCCGCGCAGGAATCATGACCAAAGCATCCCTGACAGATGGCCATCCAGCCTCTGTTTAAAGACCTCCAAGGAAGGAGACCCCACCACGCTCTGAGGGAGTGTGTTCCACTGCCAAACAGCTCTTACTGTCAGAAAGTTCCTCCTAATGTTGAGGTGGAATCTCTGTTCCTGGAGCTTGCATCCATTGCTCCATGTTCTAGTCTCATTATAGAATGTTCCAGAATGCTATGAAACAGCTGCATTAACTTTCACATTAACTTTCACTTTCACTGCTACCTTAAAACAGATCCTCTCTTTCTGTTGTCCTCATTTTCCATCCTTCTTTCCACTGCAGCTACCTTTTTTCCCATTCCTTATTTTCATTTAAATAATTGGAAGCCCTTTTTTTTAATAAAGAGAAAATATTCAAAGTACATTTAACAAAACGTAAAGAGGAAATTCTCAAAAATTCTTAGGTTGGAGAATATTTCTTAGAATATCCTCCAAAGGATTAATCTTGAGAATTTTAGAACACTAATTGTGACTTTTTACACTGATTTCAATAGGAAATAAGCAGCAATGGCTGGTCACATAGATTTAAGCTGTTATATTTCATTACAGAACAATACTTTCTCCCAGTTTGTTTGTGTTGTGCAGTGCTTTTGCTGACCTTATGGTTATGAGGCCAGGAGAATATGGGTTTCTTCCAACTCCAGAACCTTTAGACTTGCTTTTTCTACTCACTTGAGCTTTTTGAGTAACTAGAGCAAAACAATCTCAGGTTCTAAGGTTTATATAGGAAAATATGGCTGCTGATATCATTATAACCCCAAATGTTCTGGTGCTTGCTTGCTTTCCTTGACCTTTGAGCCCTGAAAAATATCCTCCAAAATCGGGGGTCGTCTTATACGCCGGATACACTTTGCTTCACCCGCTGACCGATCTCCTGCCTCTTCGCTCCCTTCGCAAACGGAGCAAAGAGGCAGGAGATCAGGTGGGGGGGGGTGAGGCAAAGTGTTTACCAATTCATTCACCCCCCTCCTCTGCCTTCTTCCCCTTTGGGGAGCAACTGAAGACAGAGGAGGGGGGCGAACATTACGGTTTGTTGCGGCCGCCACTCGATCTCCTGTGTGTTCGTTCCCCAAAGGGAACAAACACACAGGAAATCGAGCGGCAGATGAGGCAAACCAGGTACGTTTGCCCCTTTCTTCCACCTTCCTGGAAGGTGGAAGAAGGGGCGAATCTAGCAGTTTGCACCGGCCGCCCACACTTCCGCCCGTCTTTATTCCCTTCCAAAGAGAATGAAGACGGAGGGAGGGGGGCGGACGAGGCAAACCGGGCATTTTCACCCCTTTCCTTCACCTTCCTGGCTGCATGCTGGGCCTTGCAGTGATCCTCCCCTCCTCCAGCTATGGCCCAGTATTGAAGCGGAAACTACACATCCCAGCAGCTCCTGCAACAGGTTATTGGGTATGCTAGGCACTGCCTCCTTCTCCCTACCCACCCCTTCTTTGCAAATGACCACTTTGGGGATGCTGGGTATCCGGTAGGTGGGGTAAAGGGCGGGCAGAGAGAGTTCCCTCGAGCTACTGTGTAACTGAGGCGAGCCGCTGCTGCTGCTGTTACCGGACTTGGTTCCTCGAGGCTGGCGAAAAGGCTCGAGAAAGGTGAGCGGCGCGTGGCCAGGCTCACGCCACTGAGCACTGCACGATGTCTTTGATAGCTTTTGATGGAAACGGGAGGGGGGGAAAGATCCCAGCCAATGGAAGGGCGAGGAAGACCTCCCCCCCCCCCACGATGAGCGCGCATGCCTCATAATGCAGGCTTCTCTGGAGTTTCCTCACAGAGCGCCTTTGCCCGCACCAGGGTGGTGGGTGGCGGTTGGGTGGCCGCTTTCTCCTCAGGGAGGAGAGTGTATATGTGACAGGATTTGTTCCCCCCTGGGGATTGCCTCTTTTATTTTATTTTCTGGTCTTTCAAGGCAACATCTTGGGGCAAGGCAATTAAAAAAGGGAGGACTTCCCATTTCCTTGGTCCTTCGAATTAAAAGTGATGGTGAAAGTGTCGTTGGCTTAATTTTGGTTCTGTCTATGCTATTCTTTAAAAGCACAGAAAAAGAGCCATTTGTTTTGGGTGTTTTTTTTTAAAAGTATCAACCACTGAAAGAGAGAGTGGTGTGAACCGTCTGGCTAAGGGTATACTGTAGCTCATTAAGTAGTTGTGGATTATGCAACTAATAGTTCTTTGGGAGGCCCTCCAATTTTTAAATTGTTATGTTCCTTTATTTTAAAATGTAGAAAGCTAGCTCTGCAGGGTTTGGGCTGTCTTGCTCATTGTGTTGAACTGGGGCCAGGACTTGTTCTGATAGCAATGTTGTTTTACTTTCTAAATGATTTATTAAAATATGTTCTGCTTCCTACATGGCAAAATCAGAAGAGCAAGCCAGCCTTCCTTCCTGAAAGTAGGTGGTACCTAAATGTCCTCTGAATTAGAAGCTTTTGCCCTTCTAAAATGCATAAGTCTGGTTTTGGTTAGTTAATATGTGTAAGTTCAGATATTCTGCCTTTGCTGAAACTATGTTCTATTCCAGTGCAAACCGAGTTCATTTGGCCCCCTCCTCTGCCTTCACCCCCTTTGGGGAGCAACCGAAGGTGGAAGAGAGGGCAAATGTTGCGGCTGGCTGGCTGGGAGAGCCCTGCCAGCTGCTCCTGTTCTCTTTCCCAACTCATGAGGAGATCCTCATGAGTTGGGAAACAAAGATGATCAGCTGGCAAGGCTCCCCCAACGAGCCAGCCAAATTGGGGGAGGGGTGGTCTTATACGACGAATATATGCCAAACTCTATATTTTTACTTGAAAATTTGGCGGGGGGTCGTCTTATACACCGGAATATACGGTATGTCATGAAGTTACGTTAGGTTGCTTACTGCATAGTGCAGTATGGTAGGAATATTTAAAAAAAAATCTATGAGTAACCTATGCCCTTTCCTCTGTCCTGGTTGCTTGTTTCATCTATTCACAGTGAGGGATGAAATCCAGGAGAGGTTCCTCCTGGAAGAAGTGGGGGTAAGCCATTTTTACCACTTTCCTGTACAGTCACACTGTTCCTGGGGGTTCTCCTCCATTCCTTCTCTGGGGGGGTGGTCCAAGGGAAGAAGGATGAATGGGTGTCATATCCCCCTCTTTTTTGTTAGGAAAGTGTCTTGTGTGTTGAGCTCACCTCACAGAACCTCTGAATCTAAGCAACTGCCATACTGATCAGAGCAGTTGTATCCTTTATATGTCACAGGATATGAAATATAAGTCATCTTCACTGAACTTTGCTACTTAAAAAAAAGATTGCATCTTTTTTTCCCTTCTTTTTACTCTCTTGGAATTTGTTTTTCAAGCTCATAGCATGCTCTCACAATTTGTACCAGTAGCTCTCAAGGTAGTTTTACACTTTGTGTTAATTCAGTAGTTACTTGATTGCAACTTATTTGATTGCAGAATTTCTTGGTCCATCACGCTTCCAACAGGGAATTGTGCCATTGTACAGATTCTTTGGAATTATACAGTACTTTGTCATGAACTAAGATGAACTAAGATGATACCTAGCTTTGTGACAAAGTGCATGTACTAATTATTAATAATATGATGTACTGTATTATATAATAATATTATTGTATTGTGTTACTTACCTTTGTAGATAGCAAATTTATCCCCTCCTATGTCTAGTTCCATATGTGGAAAAGGATTGATTTACTAATGTTCTCGTTGTAGTCAATCATGTAATTTTTGTTCAGTTTCACAGTGCAAACTAAGTCAGATCTTATATATTTTGCTTGAAAGCACACATGCACACATTTTGCAAATCCATTGTTTCGTACTGCTCAACACTTATTTTTCCAGCCAAATGAAGTTAGAGGACTTGGCTGGGCAAATCTAATCCTTGCGTTTATTCCAAATCCTTGTGAAGTTTTTAAAGGCTGTGAAGTCGAAGGCTTTCACGGCTGGCATCCATAGATTTTCCTTGGGTTTTTTTCCCGGGCTGTGAGGCCGTGTTCTGGAAGAGTTTATTTCTGATGTTTTGCCTGCATCTGTAGCTGGCATCTTCAGAGAATGGTTGGGAAGGAGTGTTGGGTTTATGTACTGTGAACCCCTGTTGGGGAGGATACGTAAATTTGTGTATTTGAATGGCTAGTTTCTGGGTGGAGATTGAAAGACAAATCAAGAAACATGAGAGACACTGCAGACTGGGCCAGCCAGAAAAATCAGCAGTAGCAGAACATGTTATAAACCAACCTGGACACAAAATGTTAATTTAGAAACACAGAAATTCTGGACCAGGACAACAACTATCATGCCAGAATGCATAGAGAAGCTATTGAAATCCACAAACACCTGAACAACTTCAATAAGAAAGAAGAAACCCTAAAAGTAAACAAAATCTGGTTGCTAGTCCTGAAAAATACTAAAATCAAAACTCAACCCTTGGAACTGAACTCCACACAGGGACAGGGGGATCTCCAGCAGATAATGGGCCATCAACCAACCATTAGCCAAACAGATACTAATCCTTTCATATCTCCACCCAGAAACTAGCCATTCAAATACACATATTTACATATTCTCCCCAATAGAGGTTCACAATATATAAACTCAACACACACTCCTACCCAACCATTCTCTGAAGATGCCAGCCACAGATGCAGGCAAAATGTCAGAAACAAACTTTTCTAGAACAGGGCCTCACAGCCCGGAAAAAAAAAAACCCTAAGGAAAATCTATTTTTAAAGGCTGTTCTAAAGGTTGGATTGCACCATAATTTTAAGACTGTGCACTTTTAAGAGTACTTTTCAGAGTAGCATAGATCCATTTCCGCTGCATATGATTTGAACAACATGATCTTGCTGAGCTTATGGATAAACACATTTTACAAAATTTGTTAGAAGTGCATGCATCTTCAGCTTTATTTAAACTTGTTGTAGTAATGTGCAATTCAGTAAATAGAATTGGAATCAAAGCCATGTAAGGAGTAATGTAACCTTAGCACCAGCTCTAACAAGTGTTATGAGTTAATTGCTTTGTATAATAATTTTGTGAAATTTAAAAATGTATTTGAATATATATTCCAGTAATTAGATTATAGGTCTCAAGTTGCCTGCTACTAACATGGTCAGGAGGTGGCAGGGTCATGAGTGTGGGTTTTAAACTCATGACTACTTAGACTTTACTGAAGTGGTTAAACCAAGGGGAAGTGATTATGCTGTGAAACTGGCAAAGCGCTGAATGAGGAATGGAAAGATATGTCCACCGTCTCTTTCCATGGCAGAATGGAGATTGATTCATTGTGTAAATCTAGCAGTTTAATTTTTTTGCTAGTGCTGTTCTGGTTTCCAATAGTGCTGTCCCACAGGACTTCTGAAAATATAATTAAAATGTCAAGATTTATAATGTTGGTTCTCACTTTGTCCTCTGTCCTTTGCACACTTGTGAATGAACTTTCTAGATTAGTTACGGTATATATGATGCCTGTCCTTAAGGTTGCCTGAGCTGAACTCATCTTTCAAGTACACATTAACACACTGACAAGTGACTATTAGTTTGGCTAGAAGTAGGCACGCTTCTGCAAATTGTATCATGGCAATGGGGGAAGACCTGTATTAGTTGTTCTGCTGGTCCATAAATTTTTAGCCTGTAGCTTTTACAATAGACTCACAACAAATGCTGTGGAAAGCACATGGTGATACTGTAGTGTCATCACTCCTACAGCCACAAGTAGTCTGTTCTGTAAGGCTGGGAAGCAATAGGGAAATGTTTGAGTGCTGCTGAGGTGAGGGAATGTGAATGGCATGGCAGGGCCCAGAGCAGCAAAAATTTCATCTTGCCCAAGATTAAGTGTTTTCTCTTGCAACTTCTTACCTGGCCTTTAGAGACCTTTAACAGCAAAAAGTCTTTGTAGCTAGAAATGTAAAATCTCCAGAAATTTTGTAGCAATGAGAAGCCAATTCACCCTTTCCTCTTTTCTTTTCTTTTCTTTTCTTTTTTTTTTTAGAAAAACAGACATTTTTGGAAAAATTGAGAACATGCAAATATTAACCTTCTTTTAGCATTTGAAAGTCATTTTATTACTTTAGGAACATAAAATTTATTATATATAACTTTTATTTGTCATAACATTATTATGTTTGATATATTAAAAGTTTATACGGTCAGACCACCATATCCATGGAACCAATATTCAAGGTTTCAGTTATTCAGGACACAAAATAGGGAACACATACCATAGAGTCACACTGGGAAATGGGTAGAGAAGTATTCTCTCTATGCATCTTTTAGGTCATCCAGTGCAACTCTATGGTATATTTTACCAGACGGACTTTATGTTAATAGGGTTCATTGTTATCCATTTTAAGTCAAGGAACTGGACCCCCACATATATGGGGGTCCAACTGTAATTAAAACCAAACTATTAAAAATTTATTTTTTGCTACCAATGGAGCTACAAGCACCTGAACTGTAAGGAACACCTGAACTATAAGAAACTGCTTTGGTTTTGCCAGTCTAAGGAAAAGGCCAAAAAACCACCACCACTCCCCACACAACAATATTACTAAAACAAATGGTACTTTGTCTCCACTAGTTCTCCATGGTGTCAAGTAGATGTAGCACACTTATTTCTATAAAGTAAAACTGAGAAAAGGAAACTGAGGTGAGGAATTGTAATGCTCTAATACTGTACACAGCCTTACCTAAAAGTCTTTCTCTTACATAGGTTTTAAAATAATTTGGAGGCAATAAATATGTCTTACACATTGTCTAACACATTTTTTCATCATTCTAAAATAAAATATTCCATAATCCATTTTTTCCATTTTTTTTCCCAATTTTTCTAGGGGAAAAGGCTTTGTGGAAAAAAGTTTTTAAAATGTAGTTCCCCCACCTCAAATTTTCCATCTCCCTGGCCTTCACATTTCTGTTTGTAGCTGCACACACCTCACCCTCCCAGACCATGTAGAAATGGACCAGGTAGAGTTCAGGGATCAGGTCTGACAGAATTCACAGCTACATAATTGTTTTCCTATAACTTAAACAGAATCATATCAAAAGAATAGTGGTTGCGCTCCATTTTCTTTAAGCTCAACAAGTAGATGTCTTGGTTATCAAGGAGAATAGTATATAAAGGACTGTGTCTAAGGATTCTCTTGCACATTGGTGCAGTGTATGTGGTGGTAAGGAGTGAGTAAAATGGCAGCCTATGGCCTCTGAAGCCATTGCTTCATTCTGTATTGAAGTACCATGGAACACAATATTTCCTGCAGCAGTATTACATTAATTTTAAAACTCCCTTGATATTTCAGGTTTGTACACATTCTGAAGTAGACTTTCCAGTTTGTTATTTGGAAATTATGCAATTTGCTACCAGTGTAGCTTCCCATGAAGTGCATAAGCTCTACAGGTTCTTCCAGATGTTATCCTGTTGCCCCAGGGAATTGGGAGTACGTTTTGAGCTGATAACCAGTTTCAAAAGAAATGAGATGTTATACCTCAGTTGGCTAATAGAAATGATTTTTAGGAGTGTCCTATTTGACTTCCAGGGTAATGCTGAGAAACTTGAACCAACAAGACGTTTCAGAGCCATTGCAGATGATTCAGTATTTTCCAAGTGTGTATTTCCTTCTCCCTTCCCTGACTGCCTCCATTTTATGATTTTCATGGCGTGGCATGTGATACTTGCTCACTGACTATCTGAACTGTATGCTTTATCCTTCTTAAATGGACCATAGGAAGTGGCATGAAATCTTGGGTTAGCAATGTAATGTTCCCCTGCATTTCCAGTCATGATTCCTTGCATTGGAAGGAAAAGAATACATGCAGCCTTGTTAAAAACGCTAATTGAGTTACATAAGAGAGCCTCTATTGTCCTGCTAATAAGTGTATTGTTTTCCTCTCCTCAGTCAGGTCAGTTCAGTGAAGATATGATTCCGACAGTGGGCTTCAACATGCGGAAGGTTACCAAGGGTAACGTCACAATAAAGGTACGTATTTTTCTTTTTGTGAAGGCTAATGCATTGAACCACAACAACCCCTGAAAGAACAGAGCTCAGGCCAAGCTCAAAAAAGAATAAAGCAACTCTTCCATTCTACTGAATCTCTCAGTGGACAGTTCCCCATTCATTTGTATTATCTGCTAGGCTTCAAGCACTTGTTAGAGCACAGCATGCAACACAGAGTGCAGAGGACAGAACAGGTATTAATCTGGTCTATACAAGCCATGATCCTTCAATCATCTATAAAGAATTAGTATTGATTTTTTAAAAAACAAAACAAAACAAAACCTCTTCTAGCAGCAAGCCTTTGATACTTGAGAACTGCTGGACCCACCATGCTTTGGTGCTTATACCTAATGGAAGGAAGTGACAACTTTTTTCAGATGCTTTTATCATAATTATACCATGAAATCCTGCTGTTTTCAGGATAATAGTAATTAGATTATACAGCATTGCATACTTCAGTGTGTTTAACAGGAGCCCTGCCTCATGATGTGCACCAGTGGACGTCTGTGAGTGTTAGTGAAATAAATGATGTCATTGATATTACCTGCCCTGAACCCGCCCTTCCAATAATTCATCAATTGGCTATTTTGCATGAATTAGCTTGTTATTGGCACTCCACGTGGTTGGTAATAAACCAGGGCCTCCCAAATGCAAAGAATCTCTGCTCCTCGGACAGGTATAGTATAGCCCATCATCCTGAACTCTTTTCCTCTATCCCAATCCTTCCTGCTTTCTTCTATAATCTTGTGTGAGTGCTTGAAGCCTGAGTATATGTATGTGTGCATTCCCCTGATTATTTTTCAGTTAAAAACATTTTCATTTTATTCCCTGGCTGTGAGTCTCATCAGTTAGTACCACCATATATATATATATATATATATATATATATATATACACACACACACACACACACACACACACACACAGGTCAAAATATCTGGCCTCTCGCTGCCATATTGAGCTAATTAAAATTTCCCATATTAATATCTGGACACATGTGGAGTTCCTATGAATCCCCTGTAATTCTGGTAACATTGGGTAACATTTGTTGCGGTTCAATGGGATTTTTCAGATTTTGAAATACATTGGGGGGAGGAATGGCAGTAGGGAGGGTTTTTTTTAAAGGGGTGGAGTTTGAATCTGAGAAAGACAAGTGTGAATTTTGCTGTCAAGGCTTCTGGCATGAAGGGTCCTGTGTTTTAGCCTCTGGTTCTCTTGCACTGGTAGGGCTGCTTGAGCCAGTGCTGCACTGTACCTCTTGATCAGTGTTTGTGACCACTTGAAGGAGTCCCACTGTTTGACCAGGAAGCAGTGCTAGATGATGCAGACCAAGCAAGGCTCAGCCTTCGGTGCTCCCCTCCTGCACCTCAGGTGCCAGCTCCTGGTGCTTCAGGAAATGGGAAGAAGGACGGCTTGCTGTCACAGGGGCTGGGGGGCTTGACTTGTAGCTTCAGCTCTTTGCCCTGGCTGATCCCACCACTGCAGATGAAGCAGCAAAGCACCATGCCAGCAGATGAGGAAGATGAGGAAGCTGCAGCTGCTGCTGGGGACTTAGTAGTACAACCACCACTGCCTCTCGTCTGCTACACCTGTGTGGTCATCTGGTCTGGACTCAGTGGCAGATACGAGCTGCTGCTTGCGGGAGATGGGTGCCTCCTCCTCTGGACACTTGTTCATTTTGCCTTCAGGGAGCTGGAGCCGGAGGCAGTGGTGTCATTGCTGGTGCCCAGGCATCTCTCTAGTTTTGCAAATGCAGGAATACTACACTACTTGTGTTGCAGCTCAGAAGGTTTTGGATTTTGGATAAGGGATATTCAGCCTGTATATGGGAAGCAGCAGTGGAGTAGGGTGTTTGGTGTTTCTGATCCACCTCCCTAAAGTTGCCTGCAAAGAGCAGATTACAGTTGTCCCTTCATATTCACTGGGGTTTGGTTCCAGGACCACCTGTAGATACCAAAATCCATGAATACTCAAGTCCCATTATATGCAATGTCAGAGCAAAATGGTGTCCCTTATATAAGATGGCAAATCAAGGTTTGCTTTTTGGATTATTATTTTTTAAAGAATATTTTCAATCCGTGGATACCAAATCCATAGATACGGAGGGACAACTGTAGTTGGAAACAGATTGTTCCATTTCTGCTGAATAGGAGCCATGCTGGTTGTGGAAACAGAATTTTGTTATTTATTTATTTTGTTTATTTTATCTATATCCTGCTTTTCTCTGAAATAGGATTCAAAGCAATTTAGAGCATAAATTAGAACAGAGTAGTTAAAACAGTATGAAGTACAAAAGTTTTAAAAAGCATTTAGTACAATTAGTCAAAAAACTATTTGTAAAACATTAGAATAAAAAAAATTAAAACACTAAAAATGCACAAGGGATATTAAAACAGCACGCCCAGTTATGCAGCACTCTGCCTGGGTCAGCCAAGGCTGAAGGCCTGTTTAAACAAGAAGGCCTTTGCCTTTTATGAAAAGAGAACAGATATGGGGCACATTGAACCTTCCTTGGGAGAGAGTTTCAAAGCCTAGGAGCAGCCACCAAGGAGGCTCTCTCCTGTGTCCTCGATAGCTGAACCTAGGTGTGTGGTGGGATGAGAGAAAGCCCTCCCGAAAGATCGTAAGACTTGAGCAGGCTTGTATATGAGCTTTCAGATCTGGATCTAAGCTGTCTTTATAGGTCAAAACTAACATTTTGAGTGTTACTGTGTTTTGTGACTAATCACCCACAGTAACTTCCTTCTCTAACTAGGTTGAAACCTGCTCCATATTGTGTTACAGATTTTCCTTCATAGTATCTTATTATTGTTACTTCACAATCATAATCCAAATAGAATATAATATAATTTTTTAAAAAATTACAGTCCTCACAATATTGTATCTCCTACAGAGGACCTAACCAATTAAAGGTCTAATAGCCATTTTTAAGCATTAGTCTATAAACCATGTAACAGCATTCCCCCTCATTCTTTTTTTCTAAAAACCGATTACTTTTTTCCAATTTTCTCTAAATTTTGTTGTAGATTGATATCTGATCCAGCATGTTAATTGTTCCATCCTTGCTGATTCTAGCAATTTGAGCAACCATTCATCTAACTGGAGTTTTAGTTTATTTCCAATATTTTGCCTATATTATTGCTGTGCTGGTCATGTATAGGATTACCATTTTTAGTTCTTTTAGGAATTTGTTTGTCTACTATATTTAACAAATATAGTTCTGGTTTTAGCTTAAGGTTAATAATTTTTTTTTTTTTTTGCTACTTCACATGACCACCACATATAGAAGAAAGAACCGTCTAATTCTCCACATTTTCAACATAAACTTTTCTGTTCTTTGTACATTTTTGCTAGTTTTTGCGGTGTCATATACCAACAAAGCATTAATTTGTAACAATTTTCTTTAATGTCACTACATGGGAAAAATTTATATCTTCAATTTTCCCCCCATTTTGCTAGTTATATGTTACATCCTATATTCTGAGACCATTTAACCATATACTCTTTGATTGTTTCTGATTCTAACTCTAGTTTAAGTAGTAGCTTATAAATATTTTATATTGTATAGTTGTCTTTATTCATTATCAATAAGTCAAAGTCTGCTACTAACCACCCACTTGTATTGTTTAGATCATTCAGAAGCCAACAGTTGTGAGCACCTTTGGACAGGACCTTTCATGTCACAGTAGAAGCAGTGATAACAGGAGAGCTACTTTGTTGCTCCTGTTCTCAGACAGGATATTTTCAGTTTCCAGATATATGGAGCTTTCTTTATGCCTTTTAAAACTTTACATTCAGCCTTCAGATAATTTCTTTTTTTTTTTGTTTAAAGATCTGGGATATAGGAGGACAGCCACGATTCCGAAGTATGTGGGAACGCTATTGCAGAGGAGTGAATGCTATTGTGTAAGTGTAGACATCTTGAGGCTACTTTGTTTTGGCTGGTTACATTGTATGTTGTATTTAATTCTTCAGGTATGTTAGTCTTCTATAGTTTTATCTCTAGTGGTTGAGTGGTAAGGTTAATACTGCAAAGTGTGCAAATTGGGGTTCCTTTCCTTTAAATGTTGTCAGTGTTAATTTTGACAGGCCATAGAAAAGTCCGCTAAGTAGCATTTACTCTAAAGTGCTGAGCAATATCAGAGTTTGCTCAATACAAACCTGAAACTCCAAAGTGCTATAAGGTACATCTCTCTTGTGATCCAAGAACAAGCTGCAGTCAATTCTCCTCTCCAGTTTCAAGTTGGCTTGTTGGAAACAAAGCACAATAAACGTTAGCCATAGTTTGCTGGTTTGGACAGAACAACAAACCAGAGTAAAGCAAACTCTTCCAAACTCAGGTCCACATGATAGTAGGAGGAGAGAGCAAAGCACATGAACCTGAGACCCACTGCCACTTCTTCTCATTGTGTTAAATTTTGGTTCATGTGACATCTGAACAAACCCAGTAGATGGGTTTAAAAAAAACAAAACCAAAACACCTATGGGTGTCTGCTTTACATGGAAGCACAGTAGGCTACATAACCATGGAGTCTTGAGATCTACAAAATTGTGATTGCTGCTTCTGACTTTGTAGTAGCTCAAACAGTGTAGGCTTGGAAATCACCTTAATGTTTTTATTAAGTTTCCAAAGCAGCCTACTATAAGGAAAAGGAAGTACTGAATTAGTAAATTGCAAAGCTGGGCATAAGTATATTATTAATACACAGTATACAGAAATGTATAGTGAAAGCTCTGATTCTAAAGGGAAATGATCAGTCTTGCCTGCAAATGAGCCTTTGTGAGGTTACCACACTCATTCTCTTACTTCCACCTGGCTGTCATTCAGTAATCTTGTAAAGCAGGATATGAAATGCTGTAGCCCTCCAGCTGATGTCGGACTGCATCTCCCAGCAGCCCTAGGCAGCATAGCCAATGGTGAGGAATGCTGGATGTAGCAGTCTAACATCTGTAGGACTACATGATTCCATGTGAACTCTGTTGTACAGGGTTACTCAGTAGGATTTTTGCAATGTGCAGTTGCTTGGAATGTTAAAACATAATCTGATAGTTCATGCAGCATCATAAGTTCCAACTCTTACCTGCTTCTGTGGGAGGATATTGTCAAAACTGTAATCACTACTGGTAAAGTACATGGTTTTACAAGCTTTACATGGCTTGTAATTTCCTAATGTCTTTTAACTTTGTTAGCTACTTCAGAACCTGTGAGTGTTTTTTTTTAAATTTTTTTGCTAGGGTTGCTGTGGTTTGGAAAAGACTATATTGCATGGAAATTTTATATCTCTTAACCTGGTTATTTACTAGAATGAATTTCTTTTAAACAGGTATATGGTAGATGCTGCAGATCGTGAAAAAATAGAAGCTTCTAGGAATGAGCTGCACAATCTACTAGACAAACCACAATTACAAGGAATTCCTGTGAGTAGTAAACCTCTGGTCCTACATCTTTGGTCCTGCATGCAATTAGTATCGGGGAGAGGAAGAAAAAATATGCTTGAAAGAAACTTGGAACTTGTCTTCCTAGTTGTACCCACACCTGTTTTCCACTTCTTCTGGCTTTGTTTGTTCCACATTGACAAGTATGCCTTTGATGGGCCAGTCTGTTCCATACTTATATTAAATCTTGCCTCGTTTCATAAACAAAACGTGTCTTGAATTACTTAACCCAATATTTTTAGCCAGTCCTATCACAACCATTGAAGTTACTTTAAAAACAGGAACAACCAATGAAGTCACTTTAAAAACAGTTATACAGTCAGCCCTTGACTTTCAGGGGTTTAACTTCCATGGATTTGATTATTTGCAAGTTTGTAGCTGCTGCTTAACTTGTTTAAGCAGCAGCTACATTGCACTTTAGCACTTCCCTTTCCACGACAGGTAGTTCATGCCATGTGTGTTGGCCTTGTTCACTCTTTTCCTGAGTCCTGGATGGTACTGGTGGTGGTGATGATAGTAAAGATGGTGAGTGGTGGCGGGAGCTGCTCCTGGGGTCACTGGCTCTGCCTTCCTTCTCCTTCTCCACTTGCTGCTGCTGCTTCCCCTTCAGGGAACTCTCCTTGGCCAAGACCTCCAAGGCTTTGTAGACAATGGGCAAAGGAAGCAGTTGGGGAGCCCAGGTCTGCCTGTCCGCAGGATGCATTGGAGAAGGAGTTGCTGCTGCCCCCAGAGCTAGGTCTAGCCCTAGAAAAGTCCCTAGATCTGGGAGATCTCAAAACGCCGGGTTTACGGTGGTGGCACCAGCTTGCTCTCACACTCCTCCTCCTCTCTGTCGCCTTTCCCACCAACAGCCCTTGCCTGTTACTCCTTTTACCACTTTGGCACCACAATGCCTCCACTATGCTCCAAGGCTGCCTCCACCAGACCTGCAATACCTCTGCTGGTCTCCAAAGCTTTACCCCTCTGCCTCTTCCCTGCCACCAAGATGGCAGAGAGGCAAGTGCCATGGCTGTCGCAGAAATCTCCTTCAGAGTCCTTATCCTAGGAGGCGGGGGGGGGAGGCTTGGAGATCAGTAAAGGCAATGGAGGTCTGGCGGAGGTGGCCTTAGTGAGGCAGAGGCATCATGGTGACAAAGTGGCAAAGAGAATAACGGGCCAGGGCTGTTGGTAGGAAAGAAGACAAAGAGGAGGAGGAGGAGAAGGAGGAGCTGCCTCCATTGCCAGACTGGTTCTAATGCGGCTGCTGCAAAAATCTCCTTCAGTGATGTTGTCCTTCTCCTCGTGTTAAAGAAGGATGATAACACTGAAGGAGATTTGTGCAGCAGCAGCTGAGAATTGTACTCTGCAGCATGCATGTTTGTGGGATGGTGGTGGTGGGTGGGTTAGAGATATTTGTGGTTTTTGAACATTTGTGGGGGTCCTGCACTCCTAACCTCCGCGAATCTGTAGGGCTGACTGTAAAATTATTCAATACAGTTCAACTCAAAATAAAAACCAGCAGTCAGAAAACCAGGTAGAGGCTTTATCTTCAAGCTTCCACAACAAATACATTACAGAAGCTTACTGAAAACATGCTGTTGCAAGTGTATCCCAAAGTACAATTTGGTAGTGTGATATGTGGTTTGAATGCTTGTGATGCAGTAATAATAAGCTGGTGATGATACAGTCAGATCTGTAGTCCAGGTCTGTCTTGTTCTGCAAAAGGTGATACCGTACAAAGACATAAATGATAATGTGAGGATGTCAGTTGCTTGTGAATGTATATAGTGCAGTCTAGAGTGGCATACTCATAGTTTTTATTTGTTAGTGCTGCACTCTTCACAAAAGTTTGGTCACTGCAATTTTAAGATAATAATTTAGTCTAGGAAGGGTAACTGCAGTGGGTTTGGGGGCCGATTTTGGCCCCGCAGACACATGGTGGGCCTCGCTGCCCCATTTTCTATTGGCTGGGGGTGGGGGTTGCAATAAAGGGTTTTGGAGCTGTATGTAGGCTGCAGTTTCCTCATCCCTAATCTAGACATGAAATAATGAAATTTCAGTTCTTTCGCATGACTGCTTTGCTTGCTCTGTACTCTGTTTTACAAGAAAATGGTTAATTTTTTGTGTTACATGGTATATCAATTGTTGCATTCCCAAGAAAATGGAGGATAAATACATTGTTTTCTCTTTTTCAGGTTTTAGTACTTGGAAACAAAAGAGACCTTCCTAATGCTTTGGATGAGAAGCAACTCATTGAAAAAATGTAAGTGACTTGATTAAGCAAATACATATTAAGATACTCTGTGCTGACTCTTTCTACTCAAGATCTAATTTTTCTAATTCATAAACATGATGCAGAGGCCAATTTCACATGGTCATGTGGCTCTTTGGAAGAAAGAGATGAGCGCTCTCATAGATTAGAAGTAATTATTCTGGTTAATTGTAGTAAGGATTGGAATGCTTTCAAATTAAGCAGAGTGCTGCCAGGGATTGTCACCAACTTGGCTTCTGTGTTTTTTCTCTTCCAGGAACCTGGCTGCTATTCAAGACAGAGAAATCTGTTGCTACTCCATTTCCTGCAAGGAAAAGGACAATATAGGTAATTACAATCCGGAAAAGCTAGCTGATACTGGATAGTGTGTAATTGGATTTGTAGAGCTGTGCTTCCAGTGATTTCTGGTTGCTTTCAGACATTTAGCAGGATTTTGCAGTATGTACCTTAATAGTACATTCATTCAGAACTCATTCTAGATTTGTATATAACACATTACTTGTGCAACTAGGTTTCATGCAAGTGTCATAGAATATTTCTGAGCTAAAATATTGTAAATTTGTATTTTACCTTGCAGTATCTGGCCATCAATGAAATGAAGATCATTGGCAAAACATTCTTTCTATTTGTTTTGGAAGGTTAAGAGACACTTTAGAGCAGATGGTGTGGGTGAAAATGCAGGGGAGAAGGGGGGGTGTACCACTGCACTAGCAGCATTCCGCTCAAGCAGAAAGGAGGCAACTCATAACGTAGATTGATCTCTACAAGTGAGATGCATTTTCCTGGCAGTTTTTGGTACATGCCCAGCCCACAGCTGTGGAACTGGTCTGTGGAATCTCCTGTATTTTTCCTTTTATCGGTGCAAAATATGCAGCCGTCTAGATCAGGGATGGACAATGGTCAAGTGTTGGAGGGGCTACATTGGCCTCTCAGGGACCTTAAAGGGATTGTAGCTCATACTGTGGCCTGCCCTTATTTTTCTTTAGGTTTTTAATCAAAGAAAGCCCCCATCCAATAGAGGCTATTGGAGTAGTTTTGTCATGTGTTATGACACCCCCCTGAGCTGTTTCAGGCCTAGAAGAGGCTTTTTCCCCCAACCAAGAAGTAAACTGGATATAGACTTCCTGGTTTGGGGGGGGGCAGGAGGGCTATAAACATGGTGAAATTTCTCCCCCAGGAGCCATGGGGGGGGGGAACATTGTGGTCCTTAGGCCACACTTTCTGCACTGCTGATCTAGACAGTCAAGAGATGTAACTTCAGTTACCATATGAGATAAGCTACAGTAGAATTAAACAACAAAGAAGCCATCATTTTAGGCTTCTGTCACTTGGCAGGATTAAGCCATTCAGTGTTAACCTTGAAAGATGGATAAGCTACATGTGATACAACTGGATTCCATTCATTGTGGAAAGCACATCTTGGGATTTACTGTTAACATTGTTCACACAGTCAACTAATGGGTCCATCCCCCACCACCGCCCCCTGTGTTGGTTTAAAATACTAGTATGGAGTATCTAGTGCATGAATGTCCACCACGTAGAAAATGCTAGTCTATCAGTAAGCCACATATGTAATTTAGCAGGAATAATATTTGGCATAAAGTGGAACAAACACAAAAACAGGACTGATGGAATGTATACCTTCAAGAACTTTTACATAGCTTGGGTTCCACTAGACAAACTATAAGTCTGCATGATTTTTACAGTAGCTATCATTGTTAAAGTACATGGTGACAGCCACAGCAGCAGTAAAAAACATCAAAACCAGAGTTGGGCAATTGCAGTGTTCCCAGGAGGCAATTTTTGGCTCTAGGGAACCTTTGGGGAAGGAGAAATAGTGTGGCCAGAAGTCTGCTTCTGGTTCTGAAAAGTAGATATTTTAAAATGTAACATAGCATGTGTGGATCTTGCAACCTATTTAATGGTGAATTTCTATTCCTGGAGGCTTCCACATAAGTCAAGCCATACTTGAGAAGATCAGAAAAATATAAGTCTGGGGAGTCTGGAGTGGTTGAGGGGCTGCAAGAACAGGCACAGAAGGCCTCATTTTATTTATTTATTTATTTATTTATTTATTCCCCGCTGTTCAGCTCCAAAGGCTATCAGAGTGGCTTACAAATGGTCAATTTAACAGTTCCCTGTCCCTTTGCTCATCCCATTCTACCTCTTGGGTCTTGGTGCTAAGAGGCATTAAATGGCCATTTGGAAGCAGGTTTCTTTTGGATACTCATGCTGCCTCACATTCTTTTCTTGAACAAAAATGACCACAGAAGAAGAATCTTGTTTGACTGTCCCATGTAAATTCCATAGTGGGAAGGACTTGACTTTACTAATGCAGTTTCTAAAGCTGTGACAGAAGTATTCATCCTTGGAAACAAATACATTGAAATCAGTGCAGCTTGAGTACAGATAAATACTTAGTACATTGTACCCACCTGCCCAGGCTGTTTACATTTTTCTTTATTGTCAGCAGTTTTTGTTGCAAACACAGCTTTTGATCAAGTGTATTACATAGTTCGAGATATTTCTGTCAATGGGAAGAGTCCTCTACTATAGGAATGTAAGCTGTTGTAAATAGATGAAGGAGCTTGCTACAGCAAGGCCTGTGTAATAAAGACCAAAGCACTAGTGTGTCAGAGTAACATCTACTGGGCTGGACAATATGAATTGGAACTTGCCTAGCCCTGTTAACTGGTCTGAGAACAGGCTTGCAATTTTATTTTTTGTCTGCCTTCTTGTACAGATAATAGTGGTTCGAGAATAAATGCATGCTATGCGAGCTAAAACTCCCACAACCTGTCCACTCTGGTCTGCTGAGATGCTGGTGGTTTGAGAAGTCTCAAAAGGCATTTTCAGAACTGGATTAGACACAAAGAACATCTGTCTACCTATGCACATTTAGCTGCTTAGGCTTGAGTTTAAACTACTAGACTATGTGTGCAGACAAGATCATGTTTCACTGATTTATAATTTTTATGTTTGATGCTTAACTGTAGGAAACAGAGTATCTTGAAGATGATCATTTTTTTTCTCTTTTTTTCCTAGATATCACACTTCAGTGGCTTATTCAGCATTCAAAATCTAGAAGAAGCTGAAATCTTACAGATAATTTCCAGTTGGCCATATTCTCAATTGTCTACTCCCTCCATGATGAAATATTATCTAGGATAGTTCTCCTGTATCCAAGGAATTGCCTTTTTTCACAGTTCATGCCTCCATGTGCACTGCTGAATGACTTATATTCCTACTTTTGTCAAAAAAAAATTGGCTAGCATTGTCATGAGTTGTGCAGATGTTTTTATTAAGTTCATCTTAAACAGTGGCAACAGGTGCCCCTTCTCCTCAAAAGCTACTATTAAATCAAAGAGTGTGTCTGCTCTGATCTTCCTGAGTCAGGTTTTTATATTTGATTTTCAGAAAGCTTATTTAATTCTTCTATTTAGTGGCTTGTTGGAAGAGGCTTACACAGGGCAGCATGAGGATTCTGGCACCGTTTATTGTACTTATAAAGCTTTTCATACACTGTTTAAATGGGATACTAACTTTTCTCTCAGATGCATGTGATGTGTATTGTAAAAAAAAAATGGTTTGCAATGGAAAGTACCAGGCACTATAGATATTAAATCACTAAATTATCCTAATTTCTCAAGTTCTGTTCATCCCAGTGAATTAGAAAAAGTCAGGTTGTCAACTTTTTTTGTATCTGTGCAGGCTGTTGCTGATAGTGTTCTTAAGGGGAAGTAGGGAACAGAGTACTTCAGAATTTTGCTTTCAAGAGTTTGAATGCACAAGCAGGTATAAGTTAAATAACCTGAGGCTAGACAAACAATCACACCTTGCTCTTTGAAATGCTTTGCAAAGTCTGTACAGCTGCATGACACTCCTGAAGTCACACTGACTTCCAGCACAAAAGAATATCACTCTGATTTGTCCTTCTGCCAATGGAATAGTTGTGCACAGTTGCATTTGGTGCTAGAAAATGCCTAGGCTATTGTGACAACTCTAGGCTTGCCTGCTTTCTCAGTGTGTAATCATGTAGAAAATTCACAGACTGTGAAATGTTAAGTGGTGTCTTGAAGCACAAGAGAATCAATGAACTGGTTGTGTTTCTTGGTCAGCTTTTACAGCATAGAGGTGTGTGAACTATAAAAAACAACAACCCTGTAACACTACTTTTGTAGCTTTACCTTCTTGGCAGTGTCAACATTTTAAAGGGACAGACATGTTACGGCTAGTTTTGTTCATACAAGTGATGTTAATGTTGCCCACTGTATGCATACAAATATATGGTATATCTGCTTGTGTTGCCCCTCATTGTGTTGTTGTTTTTTAACAAACCACCTGCATGTACTTTGATGCCACATTTAGTCTTTGTTTTACACATATTTGGTACATCTAGGGGCTTGTTCATATATAGATACATATACACACATACATACAATCCAGTATGAAATTGTCTCAATATGGGAATCAGGCAGCCCTGCAGATGTAGTTGGACTGCAGTTCCCAAAATGCCTCTCCCTTTTTTAGTTGCAGTTGAATGAGATCTGGAGGGCAGCCTGATTCCCATTCCTACACTAAACTAAACACTGGTAACATCAACAGTTCAGTTCCTGTTCCCTATCTTCCATGCATTGCAAAATTCTTCTAGTCTTACACAGGTGTACTAATGTTACTTTGAAAGGTTCTCAGCAGAAAAGCCGCAGTCATGCCTTTGGATAGTAGCCCATAGAATATTTTGTTTGCAGTTCTGTGGGAAAGGCAGAAAGGATCACTCAGTGGTTACAGGCCTTGCCCTGTTGAATGCATTTAAAGCATTGCAAGTATAATGTGTGAGACTTGAACAGTAAGCTATTGGACCAAGTTATCAAATGTGCCCCAGGACAACCAATTTTGATTTGTACTGCCATGGCCTTACGGTTCCCATATAAATCACTGCACTGTTGCACAGATGTGAGTGTTGCCTCCATTTACAAACTGAGCTTGCAATTTTAATTTAAGGATGCTTTAATAAATCCTGTATTGTTGGTGCTGTAGAGAAGGTTCAATAACTCTCTGTTGTAGTTGTAGTTCACTGTGGACAGCTACACTTAACTAGAACATCTCTGCTTTGTGCCTAAAAAGGAAGTTAAGGAAGCTGAACTAGAATGTGTTTACTTTTCCTGTGGGAATCAAATTACTGTTTAGGTGATTGGCCTGTTGCTTAATTCAATGTACTTAAAGGGTTTTTTTTTTTGTGTGTGTATACTTCACTGCTTTCAGCATTTTACATCCAAACCCCACTGCCAACTTTTTAATCTGTGCATTAATCTTGGCATGTGAAAAAACTTATACATTTACCAAACTTTGTAAATAATGTGAATTTTTTTTATTTGGGTGGATTGCATTTTGTTGGTTTACTGCTGATTAGCTTATCCAATAAACTTAATTTTCAGGGTCATCTTGACATCTTATATGTAGCTTGACTTTACATGGTTGGTGTGTGACTTTAATGCAGTAAGAATACAAGCTTAATCCAGGCATTTACTGAAGCCCTCACTTGCTGTGCATATAGCTAGGATAGACTGTAGTGGAGACTATTCTGTCTTCAGTGAAATCTAAACTGGGTGTATGATGTATTATCCTGCCTGTTCCCTTAAACCAGGGGTGCACAATTATGGGGGTGCGGATGGAGGCTCCATTAGCCTCATGTCAGTGGCCCCAATTTCTAAAAAGTTTGTTTTAATTCACTAAAAAAGCCTCATGTCCCAAAGTAACGTTTACTTTGATGTCCTTCCTTCTCCCTCTCTCCCTGCAAAAAAAGGCCTTTCCTGAGCCAAAAACCAGAGCGGAGAGATTTAAAAATATGTCAAAATTGTCCCCATGGCCCCTAGAGGGGATATGGGAGGCATTTTAATTAAAATGTTTTTCGAAAAATGGGGTGGTTTGGGTAACAGCTTTTTCCTTATTCCTACCTTAAACATTCCACCTGTATGTATAACAGAAACCTGCATTCCTGTGCCATCATCTGTCTAACAGAATGCTTTCCTACCAAAAAAAATAAAAAAAGGGGGGGGGGTTAAGTATTTTAAAAACAGGTGGATCCTGGATGTAATTTCAAAAGCACTTTCCAAGGTGTCTGTTCCTATTCAGTTTCATCCTGAGTGGGCAGGAAGATGGAAAAAAAAAAAGAGAACAGTGACAGTGCTGAGAGAAAGGAGGAGTGAGTACCTTAGCAGTGATAGTATCCACTGCAGGCATGTAGCCCCAGATGACACCTGAGGTGTGCATCTCTTGACAGGCTTCCTACCCCTGCATCAAAACTTCTATATGGATAACTATGCATGCTTGGAAAACTATAAAGACCCCCCCCCCAAGAATCTCAAGAAGCTTGTATTTTTCTGTTACCTATCCTGATACCCCACCCTTCCAATAATTCATCAATTGGCTATATTTAATAAATTGGCTTATTTATTGGCCTTCCACATGGTTGGTATTAGACCAGAGCCTCCCAAATACAAGGACTCAAGGTGTGCTCAGAAAACCTAAGGAACCCCAAATTCCTAATAGACACACCCGGGTAGTAATTATGCAGCCTCCCCCCCCCCGAGACTGGTAGTTAGAGTGGAAATAGGCCAGACACTCTTTGCCTTGCAAAAGTGGTTTTCCCTCACACCTCTCCTAGAGTAGTAGAAAGTTGCCTGACATCCCTTATTCTTAATGTTTCAGCTTTAGCAATCGTTAGCACAACCGGAGGTTCCATTGTTAACTATGGGAAACTCCAGCAAACATTGTGTTCCACTCAAAACACCCCTTCAGAGGGAATACTGAGTATAAATATCACCCCAAAACACAGTCAAAGTGTGCACAGCTTCCTTTATCCTGTTGCTCTGTCAGTCTGTTTCACAATGTTCAGTTTCTCCCACCTCGTTACTCTGCTGGTTTGTGGTGCGACCCTCAGAACTGCATTCTGAGTACCTTCTGCTACACGAATCTCTGCTCATCGGGTAGGTACAGTATAGCCCAGTACCCAAACTCTATTCCTCTATACCAATACTTCCTACTCTCTTTGCTAGCCTTGTGTGACTGCTTGAAGCCTGAATGTGTGTGTGTGTTCCTGAGATTATTTTTCAATAAAAACCATTTTATTTACTTGCTGGCTGTGAGTCTCATCTGTTAGTACTGGTGTCACACTGCCCCTCGTCTCTCTCTGTGCATACACACCAGCACATCGTGGAAAGGAAATGCTTGCATGTGTTTACAACCAGTTCAGGAGTGCTCCTGCCCTGATCCCTCTGAGACACACTCTCAGGATTCCTCTAGCCTGGAAATCCCAGAACTATGTCTCTCTTTTGGTAAGCTGCCACCACCCAGACACAGTCTTTTATCAGCCCGCCAGGAGACTGAATTAAAGTTATAATGATTAACCAGTAGAACTACTCACTCTGTTAAAATACAGTTGCCCCTCCACATTCGCGAATTTAGCGTTCGTGGTTTTGAATATTTGCGGTTTTCGGAGGCCCTCCCCCTGCCCTCCCAAAAGCAGTGACAGGGCTTTAGAAGCCCTGTGGCCGCTTCTGGGGGGGGGGGAGAGAAGCAGGCCGGGCGAGGGGTGGGAAAGGCGGTGAGGGTGCCTTGGGAGGGAGGGGGAGGCGGGGAGAAGCGACTGGGGCCTCTGGAGGCCCCGTGGTTGCTTTGGTGGGGGAGGGGGAGGGCAGTCATTGTTCGTCTGTGGAACCTAACCCCCGCGAATGTGAAGGGACGACTGTATTACCAACCCCCCTTCTCTATCCCCAGAGAAGAGCCAAGATAGCCAGGACCAAAATAAGGCACGTGTAAGGTGTGGCTTAGTAGGAAAAATAGAAAGGCTTATTTTTTATTCAAACAAGTTTAATACAAGTTAAAAGGTAAAGCACTTCATGAAGAAATTGTTCCTTTCTTCAGGTTCAACTTAAAGTTACAGAGATACAAAGCATTCATACATTCAGTCAAGGAAAAATAAAAATATGATCCCTGACGCAACTAAGACTGTTCTGTACATAAAAGAAAAACTACTTACATGATAGAAGTCTATGAAGGTTGCTGTTGGTATTCAAGCTGGGCTGAGCCACATGCTCTTTGTAAGCCAGGCCCAACCATGTGCTTACTCAGAGCATTGCTCTCTGAGGTACATCCATCCCCTCAGTGTTCTTTTTTGTCTCCCTTGCCTCATGGCCCAGGCAAAGTATAAAACTGTTTCAGTTTACCATTCCCAAATTCTCATTGGCCAGACCAGTGTCTGGTGATGTGATGTCATGATGATGCTATCTCAGAAGATGACCACCTCCCACCTTGGTCTTAACCCTTAGCCCTTAGTTTACTTGGTCATGCTGATCAGACAATCACTGTTTGCAGATAATGGAAAATGTAGTTCTTGCAGAATGATGGGAGTTCCACCACCTTTGCAGGATGATGGGACTGCCTTCATGAGAATTGGTATACATAGGTCAAAGGATGCTGCAGTTACCCAGTCTCTCACTGCCATATTAAGCTAATTAAACATTCCCCTATTAATATTTGGACATGTGTGGGATTCAAACCCACTGTAATTTGGGTAACGTCTCCAGTAATTGTGCTTACAATTACTGCCAAATTTGGTGGAGGCTGTGTACTCCTTTCCCTTGATCTAGAGCAATCTTTCTCACACTATCTGATATGGGGGGAAACCAGTTTGTTCCTCAATGTGCCAGGGAACAATACCAGAATTCTGCTCATTGGCAACAACTATTTCTGTATTTCCTTTAGGGGCTTTTGTAACGAAGTACAGTATAGCTTAATTCCTTTTCTTTAACTCCATTCCTTTGGATGGATTTCCAGAGACAAAAATGGTTTCCCCCCCCCCATCTTACTATGAACAGTCATAGAGTAACTTATTCCTATTCTTATCATTAGCCTGTATTGCTTTAGCCTGTTGCGCTCTGCTAGCAGAAATACCAAATATTTCGGCTCTCATTTTATCTTAAGTATGAGCCAGCACTAGTGTCCATTTGCATAAAGGCTGCATAGAATACAAATAAACAACTCAGGGTTGATGTGAGACTGATGCTGAAAAATCATTCTCAGCAAGAGCCAGTGTGTCCTGAAGACAAGGTCAGTTTGCTGCAGGAGGTTCAGTGTCCCTGTGAGTCAGTGGATCTGACGCATTTACCCCACAGCATACTTCCAGCATTGACCTTTAAAAAGTACATCAAGAAAGTAACAAGCTAAAATGACAACAGGGTAAGTGAAATATTTTTTTATCTTCATGCCTTTTTCTGATTTACTTTTTCCTCAGAGTTGTTGACTCCCCCCACCCCAGCTGAATAAAGATCCCATTTTGGTTGGGGAGGAGGTAATATTCAGAGCTCAATTTTACAATGTAGTGCAAGTTTACTGGCAAGTTCTGATAATGGGACCATAAGAAAAGCCATTCTGTATCAGGCCAAAACTGTATCTAGTCCAGCATTCTCTTTCCACAGTGGCCAACCAGGTGCCTCTGGGAAGCCCAGAAGCAGGTTTTGTTTTGTTGATGTGCTTTCAAGTTGTTTATGACTTAAGGCAACCCTAAGGCTAGCCTATCAGAGTTTTCTTGGCAGAATTTATTCAGATGAGGTTTCCCATGGCCTTTCTTTGAGGCTGAGAGAGTCTAACTTGCCCAAGGTCATCCAGTGAGTTTCCATGGCTGAGCCGGGATTTGAACCCTGCTCTCCAGAGTCTGAATCTACTCAAACCACTACACCAAAAATGTCCTAGTTGTACACTGCACACCATCTGATGTAAAAGCATGCTGTGTCTGATTGATAGGAATGTCAATTTGTCTGAATCAAATCACTTTCTTTGGCCAGTTTCATTGGTTAAATGAGGCAGTTTGTGTGTCATTGATGATGAAATGTCTTTAATGATTTAGGTTTTGGAAGGGCAGGCACTATCTTGAACACACACCCCACCCCCCAGTATTTATTGGATTCATATTTCTCTGGAAGTGCTGAGGGTGGGTGAGAGGATAAAAGGAAGTGGAACTGAACAACTGACAGATCTACCTTCCAGTCATAGGGTCCATTTTGTCAGGTGCTCTTCAGTTATTGTGCTGTGGGTATAACTTGTGACTTGGATTTGTGTAAGTTTGCTTCTCTACTTTTCTTGCTCTTTTGGTATTTCGCCTCCCCAAAATAGTACTCTACGGTGAACTCGCCAGCGGGTCCCTGGGTGGAATTCCTTTTAAAGTGTTGAGTTTTGATTCTATTGTATTTTAAAACTGGCAGCCAGATTTTGTTTACTTTTAAGGTTTCTTCTTTCCTGTTGAAGTTTGGAAAAAACCCAAGGAAAATCTATGGATGCCAGGTGTGAAAGCTTTCAACTTCACATCACTCTTGCCTTAAGGACTGGAAAAGAAGGACAGGCCCTGAGATTCCAGGCTTGGCCCTGAGATCCAGAATCCCTACCCTTGTTTTAGAAATGAAAATTCATTTTTTAAAAAATCACAACTGCATTTTCCAGTTCAAGACAGACTTGGGGAGGGAAAGAATCACACCTCTCAAGTCTTTTGAGGGTGGTTTTCCATCTGAGGGGTAGAAAGAATTATTTCAGGCTGAGGAATGGAAAAACCTGGAATTGTCTGAAGTTTCCATCACTTCCCTCGACCTGTGGATGTATAATTTCAGGTGGCTGGACTTCTGAGATGCAGAAGCTACTTCTTGTTGTGTGCCTTCAAGTCCTTTATGACTTATGGGAACCCTGTCATGGTATTTTCTTACACAGATTTGTTCAGAGGGACTTTGCTGTTGCCTTCCTCTGAGGCTGAGAGAGTGTGCATGCCAAGGTCACCTAGTGGCATTTCTATGGCTGAGCGGGGGTTTGAAGGTCTCCCAGAGTTCTAGTACAACACTCAAACCACTGCACCACTGTGGTTCTCTCCAGAAGGTATACTGATGGGAAAGAATTAAATGTTTATCTTGAAGGGAAAAGTTCTTTAAATTATGGTGCTATGTGAAATAGGGTGATTGTTAAGTATGGGGCACAGGGCATGTAAAAGTATACCTCAGTGACCAAAATAGATATGTTCCTGGACATTAACTTCTTTAACAGAAAGTTTGGTACCAGAGGCAGAAATATGCCACAAAAAAGAAGAGCAGTTCAACACGTTTCAGCCAACTTTTTGTTCAAAGTTAACAATATGCACATGTGAAATGAAACAAGTCTGGTGAGCATGCATAAGGAAACAAGCATTTTGATTCTTCTATAGATAACTTGAAAGCTTCTTCCAAAATGCATCCCAATATAATCTCTCCCCACCCCTTCAACAGCCTCCACTTTTCTTATGATTTCCACTTTGGTGGTGAAACTTACAGATCTATGCTTTTTCAACATGCCAGTGTAGCTGCTGAGGCAGGCAAATCTTTCTCCTTTCTTTTCTGTTCTCCTCAAATGCTCAATAATTGATTCCAGAAGCAGCTGTTTACCTTGCCCTTTGTATGTAAACACACCAAACTTTTATTTTTCTTTGTCAGAGGTTTATTTTTAAATAAATAAATAAATATCTTTTCAATGATTCATGTTTTGTCTGTTTACATCAGTGATGAGCATAACTCGGGTGGTGTGTCACTTTGAGGAAAAAACATTATTTCGCTATATTTATTGTTTAAATAACATAAATGTATACAGTTGCACCTCCACATTCGCAGCTTTCACTCCCGTGGTTTTGATTATTCGCAGTTTGCTCAGCAAGCACCCCATTTAAATCAGCTTCTCTCCCTCCCACTCAAGGGAGAAGAGCTGATTTAAACGGAGTGCTTGCTGAGCATGCCAGGCGCGCAACTCCCTGCTCTCCTGGGGCTTTGGCTCCATTGGGGGGTGGGAGAGCCACATGCTGGTAGAGCAGGGAGTTGGCGGGAAAGGCACATTTTAGCCCCCACCCGCCCTTCCCAAAGCTGCTATTGAGCTTTCTAACCCTTGTTGCGGCTTTGGGAGGGTGGGGGTGGCTGAAAAGCCTCTACGCTGCGCTCCCTCCACCACCCCAAGCTTCCCGAAGAGGCTATATGGGGCTCTCAATCCCCAGAGCCCCTTTGGGAAGCCCAGGGAGAGGCCGTCCAGACTCCCTCTCGCCCTCCCGTCACTTTCTCCAGCCTTCCTGAGGCAGCTCCAGGGTTTCAAAGCCCCGGAGGCGCCTCGGGAAGGCTGGGGAGAGGCTGGGCAGACTCTTGCCCACCCGCTGCCTTCCCTGGCCTCCCTGAGGTGGCTCCAAGCCCTGGAGCCCCCTCGGGAAGGCCGGGGAGAGGCTGGGGAGACTCCCGCCCACCGCCTTCCTTGGCCTTTCAGAGGCGGCTCCGGGGCTTCGAAGCCTCAGAGCCTCCTCAGGAAGGCTGGGGAAAGGCTGGGCAGAGTCCCTCCCTCACGGTTCCTTCCCCGGCGTCCCCGAGGCAGCTCTGGGGCTTCAAGGCCCTGGAGCCCCCTCAGGAAGGCCGGCCTGCCCGGCCGCCACCTTACCCGGCCTTTCCGAGGCACTTCAGGGAAGCACGGCAGGCCTCAGGGGGGGGGGGTGGCCAGGTGGGGGGAGGGTCCACCCCCCGTCTCCCTAAAGTGGCGATCGGGGCTTTGTAGCCCCGCCTGCCACTTTCCTCCACCCTCCCTAAAGTGGCGACTGATCGCCACTTTAGGGAAGGTGGTGAGGTTGCGGGCGGGGGGGGGGGGGAAGGAGGCCTACGGCCGCGTGTCAATCCAAATGGCTACGCGTGTCAGTGCTGACACATGTGTCATAGTTTCACCATCACTGGTTTACATGTTCCTCATCCCTGGCACACACTCAGCTTTTTCTTGTCAAGGGTTATTTTTAAATAAATTAATAAAATTTAAAATAAAAAAAAAAGATTTATTTTTTTAAAATAAGTTTTATTATAAAGTCAATAACCATACAACATATAATAAACAAACAGACATATAAGAAAACAAACATCCGTACACTATTTTACAAATATATTACCTTTATTTATTTATTATCGATTTATAGATTTCTTTTTTTCAACGATTCAGGTTTTGTCTTTTTACATGTTTCCCATCCCTGGCACACACTCAGCTTTTATTTTTTTCTTTTTTAATCAGAGGTTTATTTTCAATAAATAAATAAACAAAATTTCTCCCCCCCCCCGAATCGATTCATGTTTTGTCTGTTTACATGTTTTCCATCCATGGCACATAGGAGATTTCCACACGCCTAAAATACCCCCCAAAGAAATTGGGACAGAAATATTTCTGTCCCGGAAGCAGCGCTGCGGTTCGCATGCCCAGTCCCCTCTCCCGATATGCAGTCGTTGTCACGCTGGGTTATTTCTTCCTTCTTCCGGAATATTTTACTAACGGGAGTTTGCCGTTAATAAAATATTCTGGAAGAGGGAAGAAATAACCCAGCGTGACGACGATGGCATATCGGGAGAGGGGACTGGGCGTGCGAACTGCGGCGCTGCTTCCGGGACAGAAATATTTCTGTCCCAATTTCTTTGGGGGGGGGGCGGTATTTTAGGCGTGTGAAAATCTCCAAACTCAGCTTTCCTTTTTTAATCAGAGGCTTATTTTCAATAAATAAATACATTTCTCCACCCCCTCCCCGCAACGATTCAGGTTTTGTCTGTTTACATGTTTCCCATCCCTGGCACACATTCAACCTTTCTTTTTTTGTCAGAGGTTTAGTTTTAAATCACCAGTATTGAGGCCATGATATTGAGAACACAGCTGCGCTGGGCAGGGCACGTTTCTAGGATGGAGGACCATCGCCTCCCCAAAATACTACTCTACGGTGAACTTGCCGTGGGTCAGCGTAAGAGGGGCGCTCCAAAAAAGCGATACAAAGACTCCCTGAAACAACATCTCAGGCTCAGCCAAATTGATCACCAACAGTGGTCCGCCCTGGCCTCACATCGGGAGGCATGGAGACGCACTATCCACAATGCTGCAGCCTTATTTGAGAACTCACGCCGAACAAGTCTTGAAGAGAAACGACAACGCAGAAAGAATCACAACCCAAAAACATCACCCAAGGAGACCTTCTTCTGTGCTTTTTGCAACCGGACTTGTTTATCTCGGATTGGCCTTTTTAGTCATCAGCGTGCTTGCAGAAAGCGCGGGATGTGTCCTTCCGGAATCTTCGTTTGCCAAGAAAAGCCAGAGAGAGAGAGAGAGAGAGAGAGAGAGAGAGACAGTTTTAAATGAATAAATTAGATTTTTTTTTTAAACGATTCAGGTTTTGTCTTTTTACGTTTCCCATCGCTGGCACACACTCTTTCTTTCTTTTCTTTCTTTTTTTTTTTGTCAGAGGTTAAGTTTTAAATGAATAAATTAGATTTCTCCCCCCCCCCCAACGATTCAGGTTTTGTCTGTTTACATGTTTCCCATCGCTGGCACACACCCAGCTTTTCTTTTGTTTAATCAGAGGTTTATTTTCAATAAATAAATTAATCCCCCCCACCTCCCCGCCAACGATTCAGGTTTTGTCTGTTTACATGTTCCTCATCCCTGGCAGACACTCAACTTTTTCTTGTCAGGGGTTTATTTTTAAAGAAATAAAAATTAAATTTCATTTTTTCAATGATTCAGGTTTTGTCTTTTTACATGTTTCTCATCCCTGGCACACACTCGGCTTTTCTTTTTTGGTCAGAGGTTTATTTTTAATAAATACAGTCATTTGTTTTTCAAGGATTCACGTTTCCGCTTGTTTTCAAGTTGTTTCCCACCCCTGGCTACAGAGAAACCCACCCCCTCAGTCCCTCCCACTCCCTCTGCTGTTCTCCTTTAAAAACCGCCTTGCCCGCTGGACGGGCTTAAGAGAGAAGAGCTGTGGAGGGGTGTCTGCCCGCCCCTCTCTCCTCATTGGATGCGCCGGCGCTGAAAAATCACAGCGCGACACGTCACCCCTTCCCTAGGGCGCTTCCCCCCTCCCTCCCACTCATTCTCAGATCGTCCTTCTCTTCCGGCCCGCTCCTGGTTAGAAAGACACTGTTCTAGCACTTTAACTGCTCCGGCTGCCTCCTGTGGCATTCTGGGATTTGCAGTTTAGGGAGGGGCATTTAGAACCCTCAGCCAGAGCGCTCTTAGGCCTCCCTAAACTACAAACCCCATCATGCCACAGGAGGCAGCCCCAGCGGTTGAGGCGGAATAACAGCACTAGGACAGCGCAGTGGACTGACTAGAGAAGAGAAAGCGCAGGGTGATGACGACACCGCCCTCCCTGGCGAATCCGAAGCGGCCAGCTTGGTGAACTGTCACAATATTTCCCCCTCCCTTTGCCAGCCGTCGCTCTTAAAGGGAAGGCGTCTGTTTGTTTGCTCTCAGTCGGTAGGACGAGGTGGGGAGGAGGCCGGAGTTCTGTTTCCGACGCCCCCTCCCTCCCTGCCTGCCTGCCTGCCTGCCAGCGGGCGCGGAGCGTTGGACGCGAGGAGCTTCCGCGTGAAGTATGCGCGTGGAAGGGGCGCGCGGCGGGCGGCGGCTCTCCCTCCGACCATGCAATGGCGCTCGCTGGTCCTGGCGCTGCTGGCCCTGAGGCTGGCCGGGCAGGCCCTCTTGTGGCTGGCGGGACCCAGCTTGGGCTTCTACCAGCAGCGCCTCCGGGCCTTCTCCTGTGGCGGCGGCGGCGGCGGCGGGGGCCCAGCCACCAGGGAGGGCGCGGCCTCGACGACGACGACCAACTCGCCTTGCCTCAAAGCCAAGGCCTGGGTGGCCCCGCACTGGGCTGCCTTCTTGGGCGGCGGCGGCAGGCCCTGGGCGGGCGGTAGGGCAGGCGGCGTCGGAGGCGGAGGCCCTTCTCTGCTCGGGAGCGAAGATGGCGGCGGCGGCGGCGAGGACGACGAGTACGAGCAGCGCTATAGCCGCGCCTTCCCCGCCCAGCTCCGCACCCAGCTCCGCGACGCCGCCCGCAGCATGTTCGCCTTCGGCTACGACAACTACATGGCCCACGCTTTCCCCCAGGACGAGCTCAACCCCATCGAGTGCCGCGGGAGGGGGCCCGACCGAGCAGACCCGTGAGTGGCCGCCGCCTCATAGAATCAGTCATACTAGTAATAATAATAATAGTAATAATAAAAAATATAGTTGTTCCTCCGTATCCACGGATTTAAGTATTCACGGCTTGAAAATCTTCTTTAGAAAATAATAATCCAAAAAGCAAACCTTGATTTTGCCATCTCATATAACGGACACCATTTTGCTATGCCATTGCATAGAATGGGACTTGAGTATTCACGGATTTTGGTATCCGTGATGAGGGGGGTGGGTCCTGGAACGAAACCCCAGCGAATAAGAAGGGACAATTGTATATAGTATATTAATATTAGTGCTGTTGATTCATTTAGTAATAACAGTAGCACCCCTGTATCTGCGGGGGATTGGTTCTGCCCCCCTCGGATACTGAAATCTGCGGATAACAGTGAACACCGGACTTCCATTGCCACTGCCACTGGAAGACCTGCATTGAAGGGAGAAGGGTGAGCTCTCCTTCCTCCCTTCCCCGTCCAATCCCCCACAAGCTCTGCCATGCCACTGTAACCCCCCACCGGACAGGGAGGAAGGAGGTCCTTTGGGTATCCATGGGTGTGTGTGTGTCCTGGAACCAAACCCCAGCGAATATGAAGGGACAACTGTAATAAATACTTGTTAATTTCTTACCCGCCTCTCTCCCCAAGGCTGGAGGCAGGTTCCAACATAAATTAAAATAGCCCTTGCTTCTAGTGGGACTCTTTCTCTTTTACAGCTGCCTGCCACCTTACCAAGCTTATCTTCTTTTGTCTCCTGACATGTACAAAGTACAAAGTACAACAGCCTCAGTTGAGTCACTCTTGCTTCTAGTGAGTTGTGGCTTGATTTGCTCATTCGATTGCCCTTTTTGGCAGTCCGTGGCATCCGCAGAGCTCTCCTCCAGCACCACATTTCAAATGAGATGACGCCTTACCTGTCAGCTTTCTTCACTCTCCAGTTTTCACAACTATATATAGAAATTGGAAATGCTGAGGCCTGGATCAGTGGTTCTTAACGTGTGGTCAAGGGACATCCCCCCTTCCCGCCCAGGAGTCCACAGAGTCCTCAGGAAAGCTTGGAAGTTGCTTGGCCCATCTGCCTGCCTGCAGCGGAGTGGCCATGTGACAGGAACAAAGGCTGGCTGGTTTGGGCTGTGCATTGCCATTCAATCTGCTCCAGCCACACACTTCCAGGAAGAAGTGGAAGAAAAGTCTTCCCTCCCCCTCCAGTGCCTCTGAGGGAAATTTTGATGGATGGTATAATTGTATTACTATTATTATCATCGGGTATTATTGCTATAAGGCTGCTGCCTCATGAAGGGGGGGGGGTCATTGAGAGGGTTGAAAGAGCCCTGGTGGTAGTCTGTGGTTTGCTCTAGAACCCCATGTATTTGTTGTCTTTTTAGCAACAATAAATGAGACTTCCTGTGGCCTACTACTTAAAAAACAACAACACAACACCACAAAACAACAACAACAGGATACATTTGGACGAGGGGTACAGGATTGTTCCCAAACCATTTTGAACCAAAATTCATTAGAACTATACAAACTCTTTTGCTTTCCTTAGAAATTCCTTATCAATTTGTTCAACATTTTGCTTGAGTACAAATCTCCATGTTTGCTCTTAATATTAGGAGAGATGAAAAGTATACCAGAACCTGAAGAGGTGGTGGTGGTTGGGGAGAGAGAAATAATAACAATAATATTTCTTACCCACCTCTCCCCAAGGCTCGAGGTGGGATCCAGCATAAATTAAAATACAATGTATCAGTGGTTCTTATCCTGGGACCCCCAGGGTCCACTACTTGACCCACCTCTGCCCTGCAGTGGAGTGGCCACATAACAGGAGCCAAGGAGCTGGCTGGCAGACTGGCTTGGCCTGCGCATTGCCATTCAATCCACTCCAGCCACAAACTTGCTGGAAGAAGCAGGAGAAAAGTCTTCCCATTCCCTCCCGTGCCTCTGAGGGAAGATTTAATAGATGGTGTCATTGTATTATTATTATTATCATTGGGTGTTATCATTATTATTATTATTATTAGGGTTTTAAATCTTAAATCTTGGGGATCCTTGGCAGCAAAAGACATTTAAAGGGGATCCCTGGTAAAGAAAAGGTTAAGAACCACTGCGATATATGACATAAAATCATTTAAAACACCGATAAAAACACATAGGATTAAAACAAACATTACAATCATTCATAGACTTAAAGTATCAATTTAAAATTCATAGTAAGTAGGCCTGCCAGAAGAGATAGGTCTTTAGGGCTGTTTTAAATTTTGACAGTGTTTAGCTGTGAGTCTCTTCTGGCAGGTCATTCCACAGTCTGAGGTTGGCTGATGAAAGGTCCTCTGGGTGACAGTTGCCAGTTTAGTCCTGGCTGGTTGAAGTAAATGTTCCCCAGAGGACCTGAGTGTATGGGACGGATTGTACGGGAGGAGGTGATCCTGAAGGTAACCTGGACCCCAAACCATGAAAGAACTGAGGGAAGGAGCAGGGCCATCGAAAGGTTGCGAACCCTGGTGGTAGTCGAGGGGTGCATCTATACTGTAAAAATAATGCACTTTGGCACCACTTTAACTGCCATGACTCCATCGTACAGAATCCTGGGATTTGTAGTTTTGTGAGGCACTAGCACTCTTTGGCAGAGAAGGCTAAAGACTGTAAAACTACAAATACCAGGATTCCATAGTATGGAGCTACAGCACTTAAAGTGGTGTCAAACTGCTTTATTTTTACAGTGTAGATGCACCTGAGGAGGTTATAGAATCATAGAATTGCAGAGTTGGAAGAGACCACGAGGGCCATCCAGTCCAACCCCCTGCCATGCAGGAAATTACGATCAAAGCATCCCCGACAGATGGCCATCCAGCCTCTGTTTAAAGACCTCCAAGGAAGGAGACCCCATCACGCTCCGAGGGAGTGCGTTCCACTGCCGAACAGCTCTTACTGTCAAAAAGTTCCTCCTAATGTTGAGGTGGAATCTCTGTTCCTGGAGCTTGCATCCATTGCTCCGTGTTCCAGTCTCTGGAGCAGCAGAAAACAAGCCTGCTCCATCTTTAATGTGACACCCCTTCAAATACTTAAACAGGGCTATCATATCGCCTCTTAACCGTCTTTTTTCCAGGCTAAACATACCCAGCTCCCTAAGTCTCTCCTCATAAGGCATGGTTTCCAGACCTTTCACCATTTTAGTCACCCTCCTCTGGACACGCTCCAATTTGTCAATATCCTTTTTGAATTGTGGTGCCCAGAACTGGACACAGTATTCTAGGTGAGGTCTGACCAAGGCAGAATAGAGCGGCAGTCTTACTTCCCTTGATCTGGACACTATACTTCTATTGATGCAGCCCAAAATCGCATTGGCCTTTTTAGCTGCTGCATCACACTGTTGGCTCATGTTCAACTTGTGGTCTACTAGGATTCCTAGATCCCTTTTGCACATAGTCTCATTCAGCCAGGTCTCCCCCATCCTATATCTATGCATTTCATTTTTCCGCCCTAAGTGCGGAATAGTTGGGGAATCAAAAGCAGTGACTCCCCTGGCCTATTCACACTATGCATTTACAGGTTGACCCCTGTATTTGCAGGGGGAAAGTTCCAAGATCCCCATGGATACTTGAAACCATAGATAATAGGGAACCCTTTTATTTTCAATGAGGCGGACACCAGAAGTTGACCATAGAATCACACCGGGGGACCTAGAAATGGCTAGAGAGAACATATTTTTTTGGATGTGGATAAGTGAAACAGTGGGTGGATGCGGGGGTCATCCTGTTTAGTGCTAGTCTTCCACTAACTGCCATGATTTTGTCCTGTGGTATCCTGGGATTTGCCAGGGGCATTGAGAATTCACCAGAGTACAAACCCCAGGGTTGCACAGGATGCAGCCATGGTAATCAAAGTGGAATCATAGTGCTCTGCTTGTATCATGTGACTAGGCCCCTATTTGTCAGCCCTTCTTCCTCATCTAATCCTTGGTGCAGCATTAGGTACTTGAGGTGGTGTAGCAGGAACTTAAGCCATCTTAGTGTAATGGTTTCAGCATCGGACTATGACTCGAGGCCAGAGTTCAAATCCCTACTGAGCACAAGTCGCATTCTATCAGCCTTAGAGGAAGGCAAAGGCAAACCCCCTTGTTCACCTTAGGGTTGCTAGAAATTGGAAACCACTTGAAGGCACACAACAAAGAAGTAGAGACTTGGTTTTGATCAGTCACCCGGTACCTAATCCAGAGTTTGCCCCTCAAAACTCACAATCAGTAGCACATTTTGTTGTTGGTGTGTCTGACTTATGGTGATCCTAAGGCAAATCTGTCATGGGGTTTTCTTGGCCAGATTTGTTCAGAGGGGTTTGTCTTTGTCTCCCTCTGTGGCTGAGAGAGTGTGACTTTCATAAAGTCACCCAGTGGGTTTATTGAGTGGGGATTTGAAGCCTGGTCTCCAGAGCCAAACACCAATTCTCTCTCTCTCTCTCTCTCTCTCTCTCTCTCTGGCTTTTCTTTGCAAATGAAGATTCAGGAAGTACTCATCCCGCGTTTTCTGCAAGCGCGCTGATGACTAAAAAGGCCAATCCGAGATAGACAAGTCTGGTTGCAGAAAGCACAGCAGAAGGTCTCCTTGAGTGATGTTTTTGGGTTGTGATTCTTTCTGCGTTGTCGTTTCTCTTCAAGACTTGTTTGGCGTGAGTTCTCAAATAAGGCTGCAGCATTGTGGATAGTGCGTCTCCATGCCTCCCGATGTGAGGCCAGGGCGGACCACTGTTGGTGATCAATTTGGCTGAGCCTGAGATGTTGTTTCAGGGAATCCTTGTATCGCTTTTCTGGAGCGCCCCTCTTACGCTGACCCGTGGCAAGTTCACTGTAGACTACTATTTTGGGGAGGCGATGGTCCTCCATTCACTTAAGCAGAAATCTGGTAACATTTTGAAAATGTTATCAGCAGAGTGATCCCATGTACATATTCATGACACATAATTTTCTGTGGCTGTTTCAAGTGCCTTGGGAAGGGGGGAATCCTATATTGAAAACAAACATCAGAAATGAGGTCGCAGTCATAGGGAAAAAGGAGGGACAAAAATCTAGGGATAGCTGTTGCAACTGGAAGTAACCTGAAGTGAGTGCAAATGGAAAATTTGAAGGTGGAAAGGTTAGATGCTTTTTTAAAGGTGCCAATTACTGGATGTGGGCCTGATCTATAGAGAAAAATTAGTCTGCCTAAGGAGTAAGCTTGAGGGGAGTAAATTTTGAAGTAAAAATAAATGCTGGCCAATGGATGTGTAATAACAGTTGCTGACATGCATTCTTTGTTCCAGCTTCTAAAAATGTATTGTTTTGAGAAGAAAAACTAAAATTTGAATACCATATGTAAGGACCATATGCTCGTTTATCAGCCTGAAGTAGTAGCATTATTACTTCACTTACTTCAGCTTTAATTCCAGGTGCCTGTCTGAAAGATGCCAAAAAGTAGTGGGAATGTACCTACATGACAGAGCAGGGTTTAGGCAGAATGGAGAACTTGATTTCAAAATGAGAAGAGCAGAGTATTGACTTAGGAAAAAAAAATCAAATTGCTAGTACAAATATGGCTGGTGATCAGCTGAACAGTCTTTTAGTACAGTTATGTTGAACAGGCATCTGGATTGATTCTTTGGCTCCTTTTTACAGTTATATTTTAAAGATTACAAGTGTGGACTTAAAAGTGTAATACCCAGGGACGTAGTATTTCATGTTGTTTGAACTCCAAAAAATCCTTGAGTGTTTTGCACATTGCATAAGCATTGCTTCATTCCTCCCAGTAGGAGTTGCAATCACTTCTGGGAAGAATATTTCTCTGGTGTAAAGATTAACTAGTCCATTAAGACTTCAGTTTCTGCTTTGGGAATTACTAATAGGTGCTCCAATGTGCTTCTGCTTCCTGCTTCTGTATGCCCATTGCTATCTACTTGCTTTCTGTTACGGTATGTTTTTTCCTCTTTGATGGTGAATGATAAGTTATGTGCACAGCAGCTTACAAATATTTTTCACTTAAACGTGATATGTTGACTAATAAATCTTTGTGAATATGAGAGTGGCATTGAATCGCCCAATCTGATCAGAGCTGAATCAGCTGTGCTCTGTGGGCCATGCTAAACCAGCCACACTGAATCAGTAGTGCTGAAATGGCCACAGTGAATAGTCCTAGGTCTTTTGCCCTCTGTCTTCTTGCTCATTTTCCCCATGATGGTTTGTATACAGAGAATTTGGGGAAAATACCTGTTCCCCCAAGAAATCTATTATTTTTATAATTTAATTTCATAGAACAGATTAATTGTACTCAACACTTCTTTTTATCATGTTAGCAATCTATTTAAAACTTCTGAATCTTTTGAAATGTTGATGTTGACTGTAGATAATTAAGTTAGGACAGTGATTTCAGGATACTATTGGTACTTCTATTCCAGCTCATTTTTTTTAAAAGCAAAACTTAAATGTAGTCTCTTTATAACTATAGTTGTCCACATGGTTCTCTTCTTTAAATCAGCTTTTAAGTCTTAGTAATTTTATTCTAAAAAGAAACCAAAATGACCAGATATCCTGGTTGCATCAAGGGCAAGGGCAAGAAAACCTCTTGTAAAAACATTCAAAATTATGGCTGTATCATGTTCACAGCTTGCTTATGCTCCTACTTTTACTGCAAAACAGTTTCTGCATTCCTTGCCACCATTTCTTTTTATGCTTTTGTGATTAGACTGGCACTATTTTGTTTGTGTTGAAAGTTTGAACTTGAGCAACTGTGTGAGTGCTTTTATCAAGTTACTTTTGTGAGGTAATAAATTGTGTATATCTATCTTGCAAGGCTTAATAAAGCAGAGTGCTAAGAGTCAAAGCCTGAACTTGAAGAAAGGATATAGGTCAGTGAGAAAGAACTGTACATCTAGAAAGCTTAGCTTGTTGTTTTTGTTGGACTTACTTTCACTTGGAAGTTGGCTTTTTAAGCTAAATTGTGATTTGTCACTTTAGCAGTTGCTGTCATAGAAATAGCAAGGTGTGCCTTCTTTGTATGCTGCCCTAAATGTCCATGCTATGCATACTTTGAAAAGAGAGAGCTCTACTCCTAAGGTGATTGTTGGTATGTGTGTGAGAGAGATGGGGTGAAGAATAGTGGGGGTTTTAAAATTGATCTTGAGTACATGGTCTGTTCGAAAATGTACCACAACTGCCTTACTTTGCTATTAAGAAGCTCCTTTAATTTTACCATATTAATATAGGACCCATGGGATGAAAAATTTCCTGAAGATTTTCCAATTTGCCAATAGCTCAGAAGGGATTTGAATATGGCTCTTACCAGCTTAAAGTCTTAATACCTTATTCATCAGGATATCTTGACTGAAGTATTACTTAGAGATATTTATTGCAATTTAAAATTTCAGATGCATCTAGAGTCAAAAATTTTCACTGCTTTCAAGATTTACATCCTGTTTTTAAGTATGTTTATAGAGGATTCTGTTTTCTAGTATGTATGTATGTATCTCTGCCCTATAGGAAAGAAATTGCAGGTGGCAGAATTAAAGTGCAAATGGGGGAATAGCCTGGCTACAAGAGTATTAATGCAGGGTTTTAAGTTGTATTACCAAGAGTCCAATCCTGTGTACTTAACTAGGGAGTATATCCCATTAAAGTCTTAGAGACTTTCTTGCAGATTAAACTATAAGTTACATGGTTTTAAGACTAAATACTTGAAATAAGTTTGTTTTTTTTTTACAAAAAATAGGTAGAACTAACTTCTAATCAAATTTATTTCAGTTCAAATCTGAATATCAATGATGTCCTGGGAAACTACTCGCTTACTCTGATTGATGCATTGGATACCCTAGCAGTGAGTTAAAATGTTTTTTAATTACGGGAAGAAAATTACCACAGCTGTTTATAAGTGAAAGACAAATTGTGATGCAAGTATCTTAATTAAAACAATGACTCCAATCCTTCAGATTTTAGGAGATATGAGAAGCAATATAGAGAACTGTGCATTCTTGCTCTCCCATCTTGTTTTAACTAACAAAGATGTTTTTCTCAGGCAGATGGCCACACCATGCATTTCATTCTGATGTTTGTTTCCACCTTGGATACTGAGCACAATGGAAGAGTTCCACAATTTTGTATACATTACTGAGCCCTGCTGTGGGATGCTGAGAAATAGTTTCAGTTGACACCTGGCTTTGGAGATAGTTGTAGGTAGCAAAGGAGATTCTGCCCTGCACACTAGAAGACTCTAGAGGAGGGGTGAGGACAGTGTCAACCACATGCAATTATAATTTGAAAGTCATGCTTCTTATTCAGAAAGGATTTTTTAAAAAGTAAGATTATTCTAGCAAGGAAGCATAACTCCGCACCTCATTTTTTTTATCGCACCATAATTCTTGAAGGTAACTAACCCTGTCTTGCAGTAAATTCTGTATCATTCCCCCCCCCCCTTTTACTGGAATGCTCCTGATAGCACTGAATGCTGATTATTTTAACTCCCCACACATACCTTGGATCACTGCTGATAATGATCAAAGTCTCTTTCTAGCCTGGACAAAAAGCTATATATATCTTCTGAATGGAAGTATTAGTCAGTTACATACTTAATCCTGGAAGTTGTTTCCTTATATTTTGCATGTTTTTGAATACTTCTTTTATTCTAATTGCTAGTTACTTTACATAAGCTTTGCATTTAAATACCAGTGTTTGACTTCAGGCATTCTGTTGCAACCCAGTTGTTTTTTGAAATGGTTGAACTGAGGATCTAACCTACTATTGGGCTTCAAAATATAACAATAGGATTAAATTTCTAAAATCTTTCTTCCTAACAATTATAGTTCAATTAATTCTATAGTTAAAATAATTCTAATACATAAATTATGGTTATTTGATGTGTTACACATTCTTTGTTTTTTAAAGGTAATGGGAAATTCTTCAGAATTCCAGAAAGCAGTGAAGCTAGTGATAGACACAGTATCATTCGACACAGATTCCACAGTCCAGGTCTTTGAAGCAACTATTAGGTAGGTTGCTGCTAAAAGTTAATGAGAGCATTGTGTGTGTGTAACAAAATTTAAATTGAGCCACTTGAAAAAAGTGGAAAACTAACTTTTACTTGTTTGCTGTCTACGTATTAGAGCTTTATATTCTCTGTGGCTTTTCTTCACAAACGAAGATTCAGGAAGGACTCATTCCCGTGATTTCTGGAAGCGCGCTGATGACTAAAATGACCAAAATCCGAGATAAAAAAGTCTGGTTACAGAAAGCACAGCAGAGGGTCTCCTTGGGTGATGTTTCCGGCTTGTGATTCTTTCTGCGTTGTCGTTTCTCTTCAAGACTTGTTCGGCATGAGTTCTCAAATAAGGCTGCAGCATTGTGGATATTGTGTCTCCATGCCTCCCGATGTGAGGCCAGGGCGGACCATTGTTGGTGATCAATTTGGCTGAGCCTGAGATGTTTTAGGGAGTCTTTGTATCGCATTTTTGGAGTGCCCCTCTTAACGCTGATGTAAAATAAATAACATGGAAGTTACAGTACAATGGAGAAGATACACATTTCATTGTAAAAGAAACCACAGGGGAATTAGGTTATAGAAGTAGGCTCTTCCTTGTCAAAATAAAACTTTTTTGTCTTCCCTCTGTAACCAAAGCAAAGATGCACATACCATGTTCCCTAGGAGGAAGTTGTAGCCACTCACTACAGCTGCAAAAAGCTCTGCTACAAACATCTACTAAACATGTCTGTAGTCTAAGTGGAATGTGCAATAGTATCTCCCTTCTGTACAGTATCCTCTTCTACATTTCCTTTCCTAAAAAAAATTCCAGCTTTGAGTGATCTTTGGTGCAACTGGAGGGGATGCTGTTGGAAGGGGGCATGGACATGAGAAACATGTGCTTTTCATTTTAGTGGATGATAGACTGGTGGTTGTTCATATTAACCTTTTTGTTATATACTCCATCCTTATCCAACATGGTACTCTTCAGATGTTTTCCAGTAAAGCTCCAGTCAGCCTCAGCAGGTACGGTATAGATTATAATTTAGGGATGATGAAAGTTGTAATCCCAAACTTCTGGAGGGTGCCAGGTTGGTAAAGTCTAGTATGTTATATGCAAAAGTACTGAGAATGTGCTCCAGATGGTATATAAATTAGTTAATACTCAAGTATCCCTAAAGAGCAGCAAAATTGTCTTATAATTTGCCTTGAGTACCTTTAGTTAGATATATATTGCTTTGATTATGGTATGTCTGCTTTTCCTCTTGTGTCTAAGCAAGCTGTCAGCATTTTGGCATGGGCTTCTTTGAAAGAAGGATACAACATCAAGAGTTCATGCTTGCTTCTAGTGAGAAGTTTAATATAAGAGCTGCTGATTATCGGAGAAACAAATGTTGGCTCTCTTGTACGTCCTGCAAAATGTGCAGTGACAAATGCAATAACTAGGCCCACAGAGATGCCAGCTAACAGCAATGTCTGAGGTGCTTCTCCCCAACAGTAGCTGATAACAGCAGAGTGCGGAAGCACAGAACCCTCTAGTAGTATTTGGCAATCTGGCACTGACCAACCTTGAAATGAAGCACAGACACTGTTGGTTTCTTCCAAAGTCCTTGGAGGCTCTTTACCTTGTTGTTGCAGGATATATACAAGATATACAAACATTCCTTCAACATTCTCCAAACTCTCTGTAAACATACACAATCCACCATCTACAACCCACACAAACTCTGGGCTCAGTAGACTGATAAACAGTGGTGATTATGTTGGGCTAGCACCTGGTGTTCCATACCTTTCACAGCCATACAAACTATTTTTACTTTGATTTAAAGTGTTCCAACAACAAAAAGCCTGTTGGTGTCTACTGGAGGTTGGAGGACAGTACATAAACTCAGTACATTATCTACTCCTGAATCAAAGATTGTATTAGCTGGCAATGTCCCAAGACTCTTTAAAGGCTAACATTTTCTAAATTCATTACAAACTTGGGGTTAGTTGAGCTCAGCTGAGTCCTGTACTTGAAACCATCACTGGTATTTGCTGGTAATATAAAATGACCCATGTACATGCATCTTTAGGCTCTTCCTAAGCAGATTGCTGAGTAGGCCTTATGTCTAGAAAAAATCCAGAAAAATAATTTCAGTTGTATTCAGACACATAGAATATTAGTATGAAGACATTTTATTAATTCAAAATGTGTGTGTATATGTACATTGACTTTCATTCTACCCAGATTTTAGAGTGGTGTGCAGTCTGTTATAAAACAGACGTATAAAACGATACACCAATACCTTATCAATTTATTAACAGTGAAAATGTGTATAACAAGTTAAAATACCTGGTTGAATTAGTTAAGTTAGTGACTATTTGAAACTTGGCAAATAATTGTCACAACAGATATTGTCATGTGCATTGATAAATGAAGCTGATGAGAAACAGCTCCAGATAAAAGGTTAAGATGCTCTGGTGCATGGGTTGTGATCTTCTGAATGATGTAGTGAACATTCTTCTTGTTCTTAAACTTGAGCAGAATATTAAGATCTTGTATGTTAGTCATAATAAAACATTTAGTATTTTCTCTTTAAAACTATCTTACTTCTTTTCTTGAAGGGTTTTGGGAAGTTTGCTTTCAGCTCACATAATAATTACAGATGCCCGGCAGCCTTTTGGTGATATGAGTATTAAGGGCTATGATAATGAACTTCTACATATGGCTCATGACCTGGCAGTAAGGCTGCTGCCTGCTTTTGAGAACACTAAAACTGGGATTCCTTATCCCCGGGTATGTATAACATAAATTTTCCTTCTTTCTATAACATCACAATATTCACCTTTAGCTATATCTTAAATATTAAGTATTTTAGTACTAGGGTACATTTTTGGGGGCAAAAATCATCTTTATATAGCAGCCTGTGAAGGAAGTAGTGCCTGCTGTGGCATATCGGTGTTCAGTAGTGTCTGCATCTTTATGGTAATATGTGCCAGCTGGAAAGCTGAACATGCCACTGCCCTTGCTTGAAAATACCTGAGAAGAAGCATGTGTAAAATATATGCTGGGTTAAATGGTAACTTGTCAGTGTGGCTGTGTTCATAAAGTTGACCCAGGGTGGTGATTTTGCAGTGTCCAACTTGGTTTTTTGGTGGCTTGATGCTTACACGCCTAATTAAAATACCTCTGCTAAGGCAGTTTCCCTGTGCAATATGATACAACATTATGACAGAGCACTGATGAAACACAAGCCATTTTCTTGTGTTTATTTTGTACAGTTGCCCATTCGTATCCACTGATTTGGTATTCACGGATTTAAGTATACACGGCTTGAAAATATTAAAAAAAAAAAATCTAAAAAGCAAACTTTGATTTTGCCATCTTATATAAGGGACACCATTTTGCTATGCCATTGCATATAATGGGACTTGAGTATTCACGGATTTTGGTATCCACAGGGGGAACCAAACCCCAGCGAATATGAAGGGACAACTGTAATTATAAAGGATAGAAACTTTGAAGGCTTCAAAAGCTAGGAATATGGTAGCTTATTTTTCAAGAAGTTGGCATGTAAACCTTGTTATCTTTGCAGGTAAACTTAAGAACAGGAGTTCCTTCTGGCAGCAATAATGAGACTTGTACTGCGGGAGCTGGTTCTTTGTTGGTGGAATTTGGAATTCTGAGCCGGCTTCTTGGTGATTCAACTTTTGAATGGGTTGCCCGCCGAGCTGTAAAAGCACTCTGGAGTTTAAGGAGCAATGACACTGGATTATTAGGTAGGCAGTTTGTTTTTGAATGTGTTGCATAATTAAAAACAGAATGTGTGTCATTCTTATAGCCTGATGCTGTAGACTTATAGAATGATAATGGTAGGAAGTGTGGCTGAACGATAAAGTAAAGGGTCCTGTAAACAGAAATGGAGGCAATTTTTTGTTGGTTTCTCTTCTGCAACCCCTTGAGCCTCCCTCAAAGCTACTCCTGGTGGTACCCTTTGGAATGATATTGGTAGGTGGCAAGAGAAGTTGGAATTTGCATAAATGATCCCCCCAAAGGCCACCCGTGGAAGTTTTAACTAAACAAAAGTGTGTTCTGTCAGTGAGGAAGACACAGTTTGCCAGCCTATACAGTATTTGGAGAAGAAAGACAAAAAATATAATGCGAAAATGATTATGCCCTTGATCTTTGATTATACAAATGGCTCTGTAGTCCACCCGAAAGGATGTATATTGAAGCAAGTTCATTATTAAAGTTGATGCTGATCTAAGGTGGTTAGAACAGTGGCACTTTCATGATGGCATGTTAAAGTAAATGATTCCTGAAAGAATTGAGCTAGGTGTAGTTCTCCTGGCTCACATGCATTACTAACATCATCATGATTAACTAAGTTCACTAATAACAATTTGGTGTATGCACTGCAGAAGTGTTACAAAAACTCAAATACATAATGATTTGTGAAATATTTTCTCTATGGGATTTCCCCTTCAGCTGGTGCAAAGTGTAGCAATTACATGATGAGATAATATCCTACATCTCCATTCATTGTACTTTCTCCTTAAATTCTGCTTTTTACACCCCTCTGCATTTTTCTTTCATGTACACAAACAGTTCTATATTAGCTAATAATAATAATTTGAGGTATTTCTGGGAATACCTTGCTCTCAAACTCCTATTCATGAGTGATTATATTGAGTGGCTGGCCATGGAGGCTTGTCTTTGCCAAACCACTGATTTTCCTTCTGGAAGAATTTGCAGAGGGGTCTAGATTTTCCAAGAGAAACCTTCCTGTCTTAAATGGATTTTGTATTAAGTGTGGTAACTTGATTTTATTTTATGTGATAAATATCTGTATTTTAATTATTTTTATTGTACTTTATATTGTTTTGGGAGAATCTTAAACTCTGTTGAGCACTGTCCATTTAAAAGTGTAATTGAAATAATATATGCAATTATTCTTGCATGATCTGTGACTCTCTTCATGCTTTTTGTCATAGGCAATGTTGTAAATATTCAGACTGGCCACTGGGTTGGAAAGCAGAGTGGCCTGGGAGCAGGATTAGACTCCTTTTATGAATATCTTTTGAAATCTTACATACTCTTTGGAGAAAAAGAAGATCTAGAGATGTTCAATGATGCTTATCGGAGTATTCAGAGCTACTTAAGGCGAGGGTATGTCACTTCCGGTGCTGTTTTTAAGAGGACATGACACTGAAGCCTAAGCTGAGTGTAAGAAAGAATAGCCTGGCTTCTGTATTATAATAGTTAGTTTCAGAATAGTTGTAGTTTCCTTTGGTTTGTATGCATTTCCTTTAGAAGCTGTTATTTACAATCACAGACTAAATTATCACTTAAAAAATTATTTCTTTAAATCCTTTCTCAGACCTCCTGTTTCTGTGAAACCTTGACACTTCTGCTTTAGTCCCTATTCTAACTGTAATAGACGTAAGTCTACGAAAGCTTATGCTACCAGCTTCTTTCTCTCAGTTAGTCTCAAACGTGCTACAATATCCCTTTGCGTACTGCTCCAGACTAACATGGCTGTGTCTTTGAATTCTATAATTAAATATATATAACTTAGTTTGATAGCGTTAACCAACTTGATAGATGAAGGGAATGTTGTGGATGTAGTGTGTCTTGATTTCAGTCAGGCTTTTGACAAGGTCCCCCATGATATTCTTGCAAAAAAGTTAGTAACCTGTGGGCTAGACAATGCAATTGTTAGGTGGATTTGTAATTGGTTGACCGAATCCACAGGGTGGTCACCAATGGCTCCTCTTCATCCTGGAGAGATGTGACTAGTGGGGTACCACAGGGTTCTGTCCCAGGCCCAGTGCTATTCAACATCTTTATCAATGACTTGGATGAGGGAATAGAGGATATGCTTATCATGTTTGCAGAGGACACCAAATTAGGAGGGGTACCTAATACCCCAGAGGATAGGATCAGAATCCAAAATGACCTGAACAGATTAGAAAGCTGGGCCAAAACTAACAACATTCATTTCAGCAGGGAGAAATGTAGGATACTACACTTGGGCAGTAAAAATGAAATGCACAGATATAGGATGGGTGACACCTGGCTTGATGGCAGTACATACAAAAGGGATCTAGGAGTCTTAGTGGACCACAAGCTGAACATGAGTCAGTAGTGTGATGCAGCAGCTAAAAAAGCTGCATTAATAGGAGTATTGTATCTAGATCAAGGGAAGTAATAGTACCACTATATTCTGCTTTGGTCAGACCTCACCTGGAATACTGTGTCCAGTTCTGGGCACCACAATTCAAGAAGGATATTGAGAAGCTGGAACGTGTCTAGAGGAGGGTGACCAAAACGCTTAAAGGTCTGGAAGCCATGCCCTATGAGGAGCGGCTTAGGGAGATGGGTATGTTTAGTCTGGAGAAGAGAAGGTTGAGAGGTGACATGATAGCCATGTTTTAAATATTTGAAGGGATGTCATTCTAAGTTCTTTGGAGAAAGATAAGTTTGCTTGCATTCCATGAAGCGCAACATATTATAAAATCAGTTGTAGAAGTAATAATGATATTAATAAGAACAAGGATACAGCTGTTCATTTAAAATTTTTATTGTAGTCTCTGTAATTGGCTGGTGCCCTGGTGTCTTCTATAAGCCTTTGAAATATTTGGACATATATTAATCACCCCACTTGTTCAGGGCTTGTAATTATCATGGTCTTTAGGATGTGATATTTTCAAAATGGAAACCTGTGCAGTTGCTTTTAAGTCTTATTACGAATTCTCTTGTATGATTGTGCAACCTTATAACAGTGAGACCTACAGATATAAGCCAAGGATACAAGGTTCTGAATCAAACCTTGCTTACTCTTTTTAGGAGAGAAGCTTGCAATGAAGGTGAAGGGGATCCACCACTCTATGTTAATGTAAATATGTTCAGTGGGCAGTTAATGAACACCTGGATTGATTCTCTTCAAGCTTTTTTCCCTGGACTTCAGGTACTTTAACTGTAGCAGAGAGAATAGAGAAAAGCTTGAACTATATGTATGGTAGTAGAAACTCTATTTCACAAGTAGGGCTTTGTTCCTCATTGGAAGACTAATATCTGAAAGGTTCCACAGACCCTAATCTTGGCTGCAGCAAAATCCAGCATGCAGGTCTGATTAAACTTCCAGGAAATATCACAATTCATGTGCATGTGTTCACTAATAATATTGCACACACTATTAGGATAAGCATTTCATGCAAAAAGGAAATTGATGCATACCAAAGTATTAAGCTGCTAAGCAGCTGCTCAGCACTCTGCAGTTTCTATGGGTAGTCATGGTAAGAGGAGGCTAATCCTACTCATAGAAGGGATGAATTGGACATTAAGGTTTTTTAGCCATTGACCCTTCCGGTAAAATCTTTCAGGTCTCTCTTCTGTCCTCATAACAATTATGGAGTAGTTCTGCTTAAATATTAGACTGAGTGGCATCAACGTTTTGAACATATTTTTACCAGAGTTGTAAAAAACTTAATGTGACCTTTTCAGGTTATTTTTGTTTATTTTCACTTACACAGTGCCTTTAATCCAAGGGACAGCTATATTTAGTGTGGTTTTACTGAAAACTATACCCTAAAGGCACCAGATCCTGTCTGATCTTAGAAGCTAAGCCGGGTCAGCCCTGGTTAGTACTTGGGTGGGAGACTGCCAACAAATACTGCCAACAAATACCGATATTTCAGAGGAAGGCAGTGGCGAACCACCTCTGAGTATCCTTGCTAAGCAAATGCTATGAAATTCATGGGGTCACCATAAATCAGCAAACGACTTGAAGGCGCGCACACACACTATTTACTTAAGCCTTGTGTAGTGCTGCTCTTGGCCTAGAGAGACTTGTTACCTGACTTGTAATAAATGATGCTAGTGTGGTTTGAACATTGTTTGTTCTGCTCATGCGGAAATAAATCAGTCTCAAAAGTACTGCAGTGTGAATTATTCTTTTATATATGCAATTTTACAGTTGTATCTTTTCAGGTTTTAATAGGTGATGTAGAAGATGCTATTTGCCTCCATGCATTTTATTATGCAATATGGAAACGATATGGAGCTCTTCCAGAGAGGTACAACTGGCAGTTACAGGCACCTGATGTCCTCTTTTATCCTCTAAGGCCAGAGTTAGTAGAATCTACATACCTTCTTTATCAGGTATTTAATTTTTTTAAAAAAATCTTAAATATATATATTTTTATTCCTGAAGGGGGAATCTATGAAAGCCAGATGGAGGTGCCTGATGCAGGCACTACAGGTGTCTCTGACCAGTTTTTTGGGGGACACAGGGGTATATGTTCAGGCACTCTAGGCAGGGGAAAGAAGGCATAAGGTAGTTATCTTGGAAGTCACTTGTGCCAGCATGATGTTGGGTGTTGCATGTAGATTTCAGTTTGTATCTGTACCCCAAAAATTAGTTGTATTTGTGTTTTGGGGCTCAATCCAGTTTCTGAGATAGGAGTGTTTATGTTCTTCTTTGCAAATTGGGCTTTTCTCTCCTGATGAAGAGCATTATTTTCATTTGCCTTCCCCCCCCCCTTTCTGGCAACTTTTGTCAACTTTTAGAAATTAGGGAGACAAACATTAAAAAAAAATCCGTGATAGGCTGCCCTTTCTCTAGTTTACTCTTGGAACAAGGAGAAGAGCTTATCTGCTCAGGACCCCATGTTCTGGAGGTCTATCTAGCCAGAACTAGGAAGACCTTGTGACTGAGGGCTGTTTAGCCTCTCCCCCCCCCCAATTTGCTTCCATTTTCAGTCATTATAATCAAGAAACTCTGCTATTCTTTCCAAACAGCTGTTTTTGTTATTCTTTTTGATTATTCACAAATCTGTTCTGATAAAAGCCTGAGTGAATCAGGCCTCTAGAATTAACACAATTTGCTTTTTTACTTACTAACACAGACTGTTTAATTAAACTAGCATTTATTACTCTAGATTCTGAGTTGTATCTTTCTAGTTAGGACAACAGCATCCAGATAACTTGGCAACTAAATGTGTGCTAGAGTGGGTATTGGGCTTGTTCCTTCACCTCCTGTGCTACAAGATAAAATGCTTCATAAACTGAAAGTGTTTTTTAAAATACATGATTTAGCATAGTGGTTTACTGTCCAAACTGGGTGGACCTGTGGCTTCCTCAAACCTATTTAGTGAGAACAAGGATAATTTTGTAGTTTCAGATCATTGCTTGTTCTCTAACTTGCTCAGTTTCTTCATACTTATTTCCTTTCTTTATCCAGGCCACAAAGAATCCTTTTTATCTTCATGTGGGAATGGATATTCTTCAGAGTCTGGAGAAATATACAAAAGCAAAGTTAGTTTTCAAACTCATATTGATGTTGCCTTTATGCTTAAAACTCAATAATTTCCAGTGAAATCCTTTCTTTTTGTTGAATTGTAAACAAACTGTTCATTTTGAATTATGCTGCATGTGGTATAGTTGAGACAATTATGCTTATTTACGTTGAATACATTTTATATGCATTTCATATTAAACAGTGCGTTCGTATGCATGCTTTTAGTTGGGAGCAAGTTCCATTGCTATTGGATTTATTGCTTGATAAACTTGTGTTTAATTTGTCTGTTTGATTCTAAATGCTAGAAATACTGTACTAGATCTAGAGAACTGTGCTGCTCTTAAGAGAAGTTTGAGCTTATATTTACCAAACAGTAGGCCTGTTAGTAGCATTGCATCAGAACTTGGAAAAGTTACTTTTTTGATGACAGCTCCCTCTATCTCCCAGTGCTGTCTGGGGTTTTGGGAAAGGTAGTCTAAAAATACTATTTTTCTGAGCATCATTGCATATATAACATTTGTTTAATATTAGTATTTATATTCTGCCTATTAACCAGAGTTTTTGAGACTGTTTATAAGGTGTTTAAGTATAGTAAAATAAGTTAGCAGAGTTCTAGTTTAGGGAAAATGCAGGATATAAGTAAAACCGTTAATAATAACAATAATAAAAGGGATTGGGGGTGTATGCCTCCCAGTTGCCACTCTGCAGCTGAATTTTTGGGCACAGCATATCTAAGCTGTTTTCTGGCATTTGTCTCATCATGTGGAGAGCTGATAGTGGGGAAGTTGTTGTGCTTATAAGAGTTCCATGCAGTTGATAAGCCAGGTTGTCAAACATAGGAGCTCTGTAACCATGTTCAGCCAAATGCAGTGACAAACCCATCAGCAGAGCTTTACGCCCCGAACGCAAACGTCTCTGATGCTGCTGGGTGTGAGGGGATGTTTGTGTATGTAGCTTGCATGTCCACATCCTACCACCCATTTAGCTCTTCATTTATGCAGGTGAATGCTGACCAGTGCTGTGGAAAACTGTGTTTCTATGAGATATTAGACCTCAGTTTGTTGCTTTTGGTTTTCCTGTTCAGTGACATAGAATTGTATCTTCATGTATAACTAGAGAAAAGCCGTAATATTCAGACAACAACACATTTTATGAGATCTCTGCAAAACGACTAGGTTAATTTCTTGGACTTTGTAACAGAAATCATAGTGCATGAGGCTAGAAGAAGTATGAACAATAAATGTGTTAAAAATTGTCTTTCAGATGTGGTTATGCTACTCTTCACCATGTCATAGAGAAGTCCAAAGAAGATCGGATGGAAAGCTTTTTTCTCAGTGAAACTTGTAAATACTTGTATTTGGTGTGTATCCTCTGGAGCTGCTTCTTTTTTTTCCTCCCCTTTTAAAACGGCTTATTTGCTAAAACTATGATTATCCACAAATGATAGTCTCCCTAAAATTATTCATGATACATTTTATTGATACTTTGTAATGTAATATATACTATAAACTGACAAATCTGCATGCCATATCACTGCTATATTATGGAAATATTTTATGGTTCTTTACTGCAGTGTTGTTCGCAACTAGGTCTGTTTTAGCTGGAGAAGCATATTGATACAGCATTGCTATTATGTGACAAATATGGAGCATCAAGGTTGAATAAGACCTTTCTGTTTCAGCTGTTTGATGAAGAAAACCCAGTACACAAATCAGGCAATAGATACATGTTTACTACAGAGGGCCATATAGTGTCACTGGATAAACGTCTTCGTGTTTCCCTGTGGCAAGATACCTTCCCTGAAGAGAAGAAAACTGAAAAACTAAAGCCTAATGAACTAAGAGCAGTGAACTCCACCTCTAATGTAAGTATAAATCAGTGTCTTATATAGTTTGTATCTAGTAATTTTGTTCTAAAACTACAAGTACAGTAAGTGAGGAATGACAGACAGTTTTACTAAGTAGTAAAGTATTTTGTAAGTTATCAATCAAGATGTTGGCTTGAGTAAAAGATTTCTGATTTTTGGAAATCTCTGAGTCATCTCAAATATAGTAGGACAGAAAGTGAAATTATTGTGTTATTTAAGTAATGCAATAATGGGCAATAGTTTAGGTGTTTGACAGAACCTATCAAAATTTCTACTGTCTTGTACAGGAAATGTCATTTTTTATTTAGCTATTTCCAAGTGGCAATCTGTTGGGAAGATACAGGAAGCCCCCATTTATCTGATGGGTTAGGGACTGCAGCCCTGTCAGAAAATGAAATTGCTTAAAAAATGAAATGCAGGTTTTCTTGAACTTGCAACTGCAACACTGAACACTAGATGGCGCCAGGTTAGCTGGGAGAAAAAACTAGTTGAGGGTCAGTATGTGTAAGTAGATTAAAAGCAAAAAGCTGAGGCGTAAAATGAATTCTTGTAATGTCACAATATTTTAACCATAAGCTTGAGAAATCTGATGCATTGAATAATCATAGGAATGAGATTATTATGCTGGGTCATCCAGTTTCATTTTTTTCCCATCTGGGACCAATCCTGACATTTTCCTAAAGATATATCACTGTATAAAGCAGTGGTTCTTAACCTGTGGTCCAGGGACTCCCAGGGGGACGCAGGTCCTCATAGGGGGTCAGCTAAGTTTTGAAGGCTGCCCTGTCCACCTCCTGCCTGCAGTAGAGTGGCCACGTGACAGGAGCCAAGGCAAAGCCTGGCTGGGCCTCCACATTGCCATTCAATCCTTTCCAGCCACAAAATTGCAGGAAGAAGCAGGAGAAAATTCTTTCCTTCCCGCTTCAGTGCCTCTTTATGTCAAACACCCTTAATGTTAATGTTAAAGTTGTTTACTCTCTGTACTGAAATTTCTTCAGCCTTTCTTCATTTTTGGTTTGTTTTCTACACACGTACACTCATTTGTATTATCTACCATTTTGTATTTCCTTTGAACAACTGTGATTAGAGTGGGATGTTGCATTATTTGGCTTACTCTTAGGATCTCTGAAACATTGTAGATCCTAAGAGCCTATACTGAGGTCAGCCCTGCTCTTGGCAGATGCTACTGGTCATAGTGACTCCATGTCTTTTAAAATTATATACATCCTGACTTATTATTCCATGGATGAGCAAAGTCCATATGTTGTTGGACTGTCACCTCCCAGCAGCCCTAGCCTGCAGAACTAGTAGTGCGGAGTGTTGAGAGTTGCAGCCCACCATTTTGTTCGTCCCTGCTTTGGCTAATCATAATTTCATCTCCTAAGAAATGTCTTCTTCTGCTTACAGTGCAACAAAGTACCTGATGAGAGGAGATACTTACTGCCTTTGAAGAGTGTTTATATGAGACAGATTGATCAGATGGTGGGCTTGATCTGAACAACTGTTCATGTGGAGTAATCCTTAAAATGCATGGCGGCAACTTGTTCTGATGACAACAATCTTCTTGAGCTTACCTAGTTTATAGCAGGTGCTGGAATTAAGTAGCCACTCACTGTGATGAAAGATTTAGTTTCATGCTGAGAAGGGGACCCTATGCTAGACTGCAGTTGTCATGACTGAAATATAGCATAAAGTGGCACATTTGGCATCATGTGAGCCAAATTCTCATGTGTGAAACTTCAAGGGTTATGTGGCTGATAAAGACTTGATACTCTACAATTGTTTTAAAAAAGTGAGAGCAAGTGGCTTGCTCCAGGAATCCTGCTCTACTACCACCTCTTGTATTGTAAATGAGAATGTTTGGAGAGAACCAACAAGTTTAATTACATTTCTTTAAAAATGGTATAGGGGAAGGAAAAGGGAATGTGCAATGTCTCTTATCAAGCTTAATTGCCTGTTTCACTAGCAATAAACAGTACAAATTATTGCTCAGGTAGAAAAAGATCCATAGGTTCTGGTTTACTTAAAATGTCTTGCTGAAAATGTCGTAATTGAAGAGCTTGTAATGCCAGCCAAGGTATTGCATTGCTGTGTTCAGGACTAACATCTAAGCTCATGTTAGAAACAGTGTTCTTAATTTGAACTGCACATTCAAGGGTATATTGAGTTTACTAGTTTCTGTAACCAGTAATTTTTTTTTAAAAAAATGTGCCTTGTAGTAGGTGAAAATGCACAAACCCACTCATCTCACTCACCTGACAACGTTGCATTGCTGATTTCGAAGACATTCACCGCATTCTTCTGTTATATTTATCTTGTTTTTGGTGCCTCTCTAAGAGATCTACCTGAACTAAGTATTTACATTCCTTGTAGTCCTAATATGCAAACCTTTGGAGCTAGTGCCTTCATGCTTTTGTCACCCAGAATGTGGAACCAGGGGTTCCAGCTCTTTCTTATCTATAAGGCACAGTTTTTTAAAATAACATTTGCGTAGAAGCATTATAAACAATTCACATCCAAAGTAGTGTTTGAGGGCTGTACACTCTTTCACACTGTTGTGAATTGAGTATTCTCCTTGTGACACAAACCACTTCTGTGGGTAAGTATTTTTATAGCATAGTTGCAGAGGAGCTGCTCCTCAAAGATATTCTAACAAGGATGTTCATTTATCTTGAGTGGATATTTGGGTGCGTCATTTTGAGGCCTTTGGACAAAACAACCCAAAATGGCTGTATAAAGCCTTTTTTCTTTTCATCCCCCCCCCCCCAATTCCTCCCAGTAGCAGGCAGGATATCCTGCCTTCTTTATGGGTAGCAAAAGATTAGCCTTCCTACAGTAGATGTTTTCACAAATGCATAAGCATATTCTACTTTAGGAAAAGTAAGGCACAACTTAGTTCACATCTTGAACTGTAATGTGTAAATATCCATTTTATTACTACATAAACCAATCTGATTGTTCATAATATTGGTTTCATAAAGCACATTTTAAGTTAACTACACAATATCTATCACAGAAATAATTAGGGCTTGCTCAATCTCTTTGGCAAACAAACAAAAAAAATCTCAGGGATCTCAATATAGGCTTATGTTTGCCTAGCAGATTTTGTGTTTCACCTTTCAGCTTTTCTATTTTCATCTTAGAAAGTTAGCAGATCAGAATTCCCAGAATATAAAATTCTGTTCAAACAAAACAACTCCATTGTATCTCTGTATTGCACGCCGGGTCTTAATAGTCTTCTCCCATACTACCCTCTAGAATATTGAAAATAATTACTGATTTGGGAACCAAACAAAATGTGTGGAGTTGTATGTCCCAAAGCTGTTAAGGGCCATGCATGTAATGAGCACTTCTGGATAAGCATGTCTGTTAAAAAGGGAACATACTAACAGTATCTCCACAGTTAAATGAATTACATTATCTTCAGAGGAAAATATGTGAAGCAAAAGAACTGAATGCTTCAGAACAATTTTGGATGTTTTGGTTTTTTAGTAGGAAACTTCAACTATGATCCATAGATCTGTTAATGTTCATGCGCTTTACTAGTCCAGTGGATTTTTTAAATTTTTTGTCATGGCCTCCTCATTATTGCTAACGTATTTTTTAAATAGAAAAATTTCAAGTACAATTTGCCATTTTTGTGTGGGGAAGGACTTAATGCTTATGTAGGTTTGAAGAATTCCTTTCATAATTCTCTGGATCCTGGACATACTAAACTTTCAGGACTTTTTCAAACGGGGAAAAGAACCTCGCTGAAGTTGGGAGGAGGACGGCACTGTCTCGCTTACAGCGCTCCGTTTCGGATGACGTCATCCTCCTCCCAACTTTCCCCCATGCCGCAGGCGTAAGAAACATGCCACTTTTATTAATGGATAACCCCCATCAATAAAAAGCAGTGTGTTTCTCGCTTCCCTGGCACAGGGGAAGGTCGGGAGGAGGACGGAGTCATCCGAAACAGAGCGCAGTAAGTGAGTCAGCGCCATTCTCCTCCTGACCTTGGTGGGGCTCCCCCCGCCGTTTGAAAAAGTCCTCACTGTAGAGAAATACAAACCAAAACTGTTGAGTTCACCATTGCTGTAATCATGTTGTCAAATGAGGCATGCTTTTGCAAGGTGTGTCCGCATAATGGGTTCTGCTGGGTCAGGGTGTTTAACTTCCCCAGCATAGCCATATTAGTACTACTGACAATGTCTTTCTGTTGCAGATTGCATGTCTTGCTTCATAGCAAGTTTGTGCCTGCCAAACTGTTGAGTGACCAAATGGTTGCTTACAGTTAGCTCAAATGTATTGCCAAGTAATACATTTGAGATGTTGGTTTTCAAAAGGTAAATAGCTTTTCCTTAATCAGGATACAACAGTTCTAAATTTTGATATATATATTTTTTTGTGCACCTGAGTAATAAGTGTACTTCCAGTAGAATTAGCAGAGCCATTCTATGTGATCATTTTAATTCTGTTTTGGTACAGATGGAAACACAAATTGAGGAGATTGTATTTTCCTGAGACTGGTGTCCAAGGCCACCCATGGGTGCTAATATGTGCTGTGATCACTCCGTATTGACTTGGATTGCACTATGTGTGGTTTTATGAGGGGACTAGATCAAATTTTCAACTTGACATTTCCAGTTTCTCTTACACTGAAGTTTTTACCAATGCTATCCTGGAAAATATCCCTTTTAGTTTATGAAAAGAGACTAATTTGTTCTCTTGCAAAATTAGTGTTAAGGCAAAGTCTAAAACATTGCTTGGATACTTGCCAGTGCTCATATATGCAGATTAAATTCTCATCATAATGTGCAATATGTATTTTCCTAGCCTAACATGGCATTGTTACAAAACATATTTAATAGGGTAATTGAGTTAAGGTTTATAAAGAATACAATGTTCTGAGCAATGTAAAGATTTAAAAATGAATAGATTTTACATATAATTTGTATTAAAGCACTATTTCTTAACTCTTTTGTGTCTGTCTTCTCTGAATTCTTAAAACAAATAAGACGAGTCTGGGCCACATTGCAAGGTTAATGCAGTTTGTAAGTGATGTAGTAACTTAAATTTTATCCTCTGTAGTAGTGCTACTCAAAGTGGTGGTTCCTGGACTGGTGCTGGTTCCTGAGCCATTAGCTGGCAGTCCTTGGCAAGTTTTTTGGAAAGAAAGAAGCAAGTGTATCCAATGAACACAAATTTGGTGCCGGTTCCTGACACTTTGGAAAATAATAATTGCTAGTCCCCCACATCAGCCTTAATTACTGGTCCGCATGAGTGCCTCCAGTGATGATAGAACTGCATGAATGTGTTCAGCTTTGTTTCATGAGGTTTCTACCACCATTACCAACACTAAAGGTGTGTCACAGATCAGATAATATGGATCTGCTTTCTTCATTTTTTTGTCCACCAAATGTTTGGGATTGCAGATCCATTTGCCCTTCTCTACTGGGCATGTTAACAGTCTAAAACATATGGAGAGCACCAGGTTGAGGAAGGCTGTCTTGGACTGTGTTAGTATGAAAACTCAAATACAGTTGCTAAGATACTGAGGAACAAACATTTGATAGGGGGAGTCCAACTGTGTTCACCTACCAACAGAATTGTACCAGTTAATGGAAGAGATTGCCCTCCCCTTGGAGTCCTTCTGCCCCACAAATCTGTGTTAAAAGATTTAAGAGACCATCAAGAGCAGATTGCAAGGGGGAGGAGGGGGAAGGAAAGTTCCATTGCATTAGCAGAAATCAACCTGTGTTAGGATTATATTAATTGTATGTATGTGTGAACAAGCTAGGGGGGTTGGACTGGATGGCCCTCGTGGTCTCTTCCAACTCTACAATTCTATGATTCTATGATTCTGCCTTTTGTTCTGTCCTTGTTTTGCAGATGTGATTTCATCCCACAAGAGGGCACTATGGGTACATATTTTTTCTTTTATTTTAAAAGGGGAGAAAAGTGCAATTATACTTTCTAAAACTTGATTTTGCATGACACCTTTATTTTTCATAGTCTTTTTCAATTCAGTTTGGTTAGAGACATGAAGAGTGTTGGAAGGTGGATGAACAAAATTCAAAATATGTAATATAATACTATTTTATCTCTATCTCTCTATATAAACTTCTTTGGTATGTTTCCTCTCCCAGTGTGCTGATTGGCTGCTCAGGAAACACACCCAACCAATCACCACCCACATGCAAATTCCCTCTCCACCTCACAATCCACTCCTGCCACTCAATCTGCAGCTACACCCCCAGCCTCACAAGGGCCCCTCCCTCCTCTCACTCCCTCAGCAACTCACGGGCTGCAATGGGAACCAGGTAGTCAACTGGCAGTGGTGGCGAAGGGACACTGCTACCGCAGCTGTGACAAAACCCTGACAGTCAACTTGTGACGGTGGCAGGGCAACAGAATGAGCCACCCTCAGGAATTCTGGGAAAAGTGTGGAACTCTGAGAAACGGGAAGAGGAATTTAAAAATCCACCCCCTACTTCGTAGGGTGGTTGTGAGGTCTACCAGGCATTTGGGGGGAAGTTTTTTAATGGTGTATGTTACGCTGGGTACAGCTAGTTTATTTATAATTTATATTTCCTTTCTCCTTGTACTGGATCCAAAACAGTTTACAAGCCATTAAAAACTGGGTACGCCTAAAAATTATTTGTACAAAAGTTAGAAAACAATTGAAGAACAGTTAATTTAGTTAAGAACACAAAATTAAAACCATATAAAACAAAACAGCACAACTACATTAAAAGCTCTGTCTGTCACATGAATTATAATCTACAGGATTGCCTGAATAAAAAGGTCTTTGCCTGCTGGCATAATGACAGAGGGAACTAACCGAAACTCCCATGAGTGGGAATTCTACAGTTTGTGAACAGTCCCAATAAGGTTCTTCAATGTTCTTGCCAAGTATGTCTGTGTTGGTGCTGGTACCAAGAGAAGGCCTACTATTCTGATCTGTCAATATATAACTATGTAAATAATTTCTGTTGACAGGAAGGTTGGCATAATACAGTAGGAACCCGGTATCCACGGGGGATTGGTTCTGGGCCCCACTTCCCTCATGACCGCCACCAGAATCCCCCCGCTGCAGAGAAGGGAGAAAGGAGGCAAGCTCACCTCCCTCCCCCCTCCAGCTTCCTGCCAGCTCAGCATGCCTTCCTCCCAGGGGAAGGGGGGAAGGTGAGCTGGCCTCCTGCCTCCAACACCCCGCCAGCTCTGTGAACTCACCTCCTTCCTCCCCTCTCCAACCCACCGCCAGCTCCGGAAGCCCCATGGAGAAGGGAGGGGGAGGTGAGCTCTTCTCCGCTCCCTTCTCCATCCACACCCTCCCCCCCCGTCATTGTCCTCTGTGGATAATTGAATCAGCAGATGGCGAATCAGTGGGTACGGGGGTGCTACTGTACAGGGGCTGCAGCCACTTCATTGGACATGAGCATTTTGACTTTTGAAGTTGTTTCCCCTACCAGTCTTTTAAGTAGGCAGGAAGATTCTGTACAGGTGCTCTCGGTGTGATATTGAATAGCACTGGGCCCAGGACAGAGCCCTGTGGCACCCCACTCATCACTTCTCTCCAGGATGAAGAGGAGCCATTGGTGACTACTCTTTGGGTTCGGTAGATCAACCAATTACAAATCCACCTGACAATTGCATTGTATAGTCCCCATTTCACTAGCTTAATTGCCAGAATATCATGGAAAACTTTGACGAAGGCAAAGCTTGCTAGCTACTAGCTAGTTGTCCCTTCATATTTGCTGGGGTTTGGTTCCAGGACCCCCCATGGATACCAAAATCCATGAATATTGAAGTCCCATTATATGCAATGGCATAGTAAAATGGTGTTCCTTATATAAGATGGCAAGATCAAAGTTTGCTTTCAAGCCGTGAATACTTAAATCTGTGGATACCAAATCCGTGGATATGGAGGGACAACTGTGTACATAGCACAATGAAAAGAGGAAAGGGGTGTTTATGGAGACAAAGCTGTCACTGCAGCATGTGACAACAACTCAGAGGTAAATCAATGTAGGTTTCTGGAGGAAAGAAAACTAATCTGGATTGGAGATGGTTGCTTCGTATTCTGATCCTGATCCTGTCCTCTGGGCTATTTGCTACCCCTCCTAATTTGGTGTTATCTGCAAATCTGATGAGCATGCCCTCTATTCCATAATCCAGGTGATTGATAAAGATATTGAATAGCACTGGGCTCAGGACAGAACCCTGTGGTACCCCACTAGTCACATCTCCATCACATTCCAAAGCAGGTTATTCCACCATTGAAAAGCTCTTACCATCAGGAAATTCTTCCTAATGTTGAGGTGGAATTTCTATTCCTGTAGTTTGAATCCATTGTTTTGTGTCCTGCAGCAACTTGACATTTTGCAGCAACTTGAGACAGACCCAAACCTTTTTCAAAAATCATCACTTGTGATGAAACCTAGACCTTCCAGTATGATCCTGAGACAAAATGACAGTCAATGCACTGGAAAAACACCATCATTACCAAGAATGAAAAAAAGCACGTCAAAGCAAGTCCTCATTCAAAGCCATGATCATTGGGGGGGGGGGGTTTGTTTTTGTTTTTGTTTTTTTACATCAAGGGCGTAATTTTGGCTGAATGGGTTTGTCATGAGGGACTGACCAGCCCATCATGGTGAGTTCATCTACAAAATCTACAGGTCACAGCAATTGGAAAATTCCACTCTCTTGCTCCCATAGCAACAGATAAGAGGGGGGGAGCCTCATTTCCTAAACATGACATCACATCATCTGACTGAAGAACCAATCCAAATCTGGAAAGGCAGAACCAATCGGATCTGACCAAAAGACTTTTTAAGTTTCTGATTCCTTTGTTCTGAGAGACATGCTTGAGCCACATGGCTGAAACCAGACATGATAACTGAGGTCGGGGGAGTGACCTCTCTCATGGGCTTACAACATCAAAGAACCCAAATGATATCTGAGGTCTAAGGAAGAGACTTCCATTCAAATGACTCTGAATTTCCAGCTCCAGAGACTAGCTAGGCCCGCTATGATAAGCCTGGGCCTACCCATCCCAATTGGGACATGGACTGATTTGCATGGACATCATAAATGTGAGTTATTATTTTTTTTAGCTTCGGGAACATGTATAGTTAGCATGTGTTAGTTTTACGATTTATTTTAATACTATGACTTTGACAAAGAGCGTCAAAGGGCAGGATGGGCTCTCTAGCCTTATGGCAACTATCCTAGGAGAAGTAAAACTATAATCCCAAACCCAGGCAGATGGTGCTCGTCCAACCCTGTAAGGTCAACCATCTAAAAGAAAGAAACTCTAATCAAACCTACGATCCGAGGACCTCACTACCGTCCATGCTTGTAAGGCCACAGCAGACGAACCTTTGGTTTAAAGGGTGAGGCCAGTTCTGTGCACACTGCACTCCGCCAGAAAAAGCCATTGCACAGGCTCGAAGGATAAATCCAATTCCAAAAAAGAACGACAACGCAGAAAGAATCACAACCCAGAAACATCACCCAAGGAGACCTTCTGCTGTGCTTTCTGCAACCGGACTTGTTTATCTCGGATTGGCCTTTTCAGTCATCAGCGCGCTTGCAGAAAGTGCGAGATGAATCCTTCCTGAATCTTTGTTTGTGAAGAAAAGCCAGAGAGAGAGATGACTGAATGTATTTCCTGTAAATCTAAGCTGAGATCCTGGAGGAGTGATTTCCCTCCATGCTAAGCCTTAAGCATTTGGAACTAAAATAAAGTTTACTCTCTTTTCCTCTACCAGCTTGCCTCACGCGCCTGTCGGTCAGCTACCTTGTCTCTTCTCTGGGGGAATAGAGAAGGGGGGTTGGGAATCCCCAACAGAGTGAGTTTTTCACTGGTTAGCCAGAGAACTGTCCCAGTTTCCAACTGAACTGGGTTCAAGAACTTCTAACAGTGGGTGGTGGCGGCTTTCAACTCAGAAAGTGATTTCTAAACTCGGGGAACCCTTGAGAGTGTGTTTTCAGATTGTACAAAAAGGCTGGGAGCCTTCCTTTCCTCTCTGTGATAGAGAAAGGCAGAGAGGCAGGAGGAACTTCCACCTTAACATGGATGGCAGTGGGTTTTGAACCTATCGTGGCAAGTGAGGAAAAGTGAGTGAAACAGATTCTCTTGATGCTTGTGGTGTTGGGGGATTTCTGTGACTTTCCTTAGCTCCAGTGGCTACAGTGCTGTTTTCAAGCTTTTGTGTCTCAGGAGGGCTTTTGGAGCTTCCTCTGAGTTCTTGAGCCTTTTGCTGAACAGGGTTAGCACATACCCAAGGAACAACCATTCTACAGCATTAATGAAGCAAATTAACTTTGACAAGAAGGATAGATTAATCTTTTCTTTATGTGCATATTTGGGCCCCCATAGCCTCAGTACAGCTTTGGTCCTTTTCACCAGCCATCCCACTCCTCATCTCTACTCTTCACTTTTTGTATTCCTTATCCTCTTTCTCAGACTTCCATATGTTTTGCCCTCAGGATCCTGTATCTCAGACCTTTTCCTACTCTGCTGCCTTCAACTATGTTGCTACAGTTTGCTTCTCTTGAACCTGAACTGAAATGTCCGAAATCAAAACAGCACCTGAACCACTATCTGAATATCTTTATTGGATCTGAACTGGAACAGAGCAGGGAAAGAGCAGGGAATGAAAACTAAATTGACCATTTCAGGATAAGGATTCAACCAAGTGGCAAAAAGTCTAATGGGGGAAGTACACTCACTTGTTCCACATATAAAATATGTTCTTCCCTTTTCCACAGCTGTGTTTGAGGCATATTAAGCAGGCATTGGACTGGAGGTCTTTTTTTGGAGTGGGCTAGGTCAACATTCAGGTTTCAGAATGGAAGGGATGTATGTGTGATGGTGTAACAATATGAGAAAGGTAACAGAAAAATGAAAGATTCCTATCAGATTGCAAAGGGCTATTTGTGATAATCCTGGTGGAGCAAAAACATATCCTTTGTCTACTTGAGGACATTTCCTGTGGCGTTTCTGTCAAGTGAGTTTTGCTGCACAAAATCTCTCTCTCTCTCTCTCTCTCTCTCTCTCTCTCTCTCTGGCTTTTCTTCACAAACGAAGATTCAGGAAGGACTCATCTCACGCTTTCTCCAAGCGCGCAGATGACTGAAAAGGCCAATCCGCGATAGACAAGTCCGGTTGCAGAAAGCACAGCAGAAGGTCTCCTTGGGTGATGTTTCCGGGTTGTGATTTTTTCTGTGTTGTCATTTCTCTTCAAGACTTGTTCGGCGTGAGTTCTCAAATAATGCTGCAGCATTGTGGATAGTGTGTCTCCATGCCTCCCGATGTGAGGCCAGGGTGGACCATTGTTGGTGATCAATTTGGCCGAGCCTGAGATGTTGTTTCAGGGAGTCCTTGTATCGCTTTTTTGGAGCACCCCTCTTAACGCTGACCCGTGGTGAGTTCACCGTAGAGTACTATTTTTGGGAGGCGATGGTCCTCCATCCTAGAAATGTGCCCTGCCTAGCACAGCTGTGTTCTCGATATCATGGCCTCAATGCTGATGATCCCTGCTTGCTCAAGGACAGCAACATTCGTCACATAGTCAGTCCAGTGTATATTTAGGATTGTGCATATACAGTGCTGATGAAAACGTTTGAGGAGTCGTAAGTGGTGGCGATAGGTGACCCATGTTTCAGACCCGTAAAGGAGAATAGACAGTACAATGGCTCTATACACTCTGATTTTTTGTGCTTCGCCTCAGGTGTTTGTTACTCCAGACTCTTTTGTGAAGTCTTCCAAATGTGCTATATGCCTTTGCTAATCTGTGATCGATCTCTTTGTCAATCTTGGCATCTGAGGAGATGATGCTTCCCAGGTAGGTGAACTGCTAAACGGACTTAAGCACAGATTTGCTGACGGCAATGTGGGGATGGTGGTGTTCGTCCTGTTGTGCAGGCTGGTAGAGAACTTCCGTTTTCTTCAGGTTGACTTCTAGCCCAAACAGCTCTGCAGCTGTTGCGAAGCAGGATGTTAGGTGCTGCAGAGCTGCTTCTGTGTGGGCATCAAAGGCAGCATCATCAGCGAAGAGCAGCTCACGGACTAGATAGTTTAGAGTCTTAGTGTGAGCCCTCAAACGGCTTAAGTTAAACAGGCTACCATCAGTATGGTAACGTGTATAGATGCCATCTTCTTCTTCGAGCTCTGCCATAGCTCTGTGGAGCATCATACTGAAAAAGATTGTAAATAAAGTTGGAGCAAGAACACAACCTTGCTTCACTCCATTAGTTATTAGAAAGGGCTCTGAAAGACATCGCCATATCTGACTTGACCACACTGGCCCTCATGTAGCAAGATAATCATTTTAAGGAATTTAGGGGGACATCCTAGTCTTTCCAGGATCTGCCACAGACCTTTCCTACTCACGGTGTCGAAGGCTTTGGTGAGGTCGACACATGTTACATAGAGACCCTTGTTCTGCTCTCTGCATTTCTCTTGCAGTTGTCTAAGGGCAAATACCATATCTGTAGTACTCCTATTGGCTCTGAAGCCACATTGGCTTTCAGGAAGAAGTTCTTCTGCAATAGGCCAAGGCAGATGAATCTCTGGTTTAAAGGGTGAGGCCAGTTCTGTGCACGCTGCGCTCCACCAGAAAAATCCATTGCACAGGCTCGAAGGACTCGAAGGCTTCTTCTGCAATAGCAGGAACTAATCTGTTCAGGAGTATCCTTGCAAGGATTTTTCCAGCAATAGAGAGCAGTGTTAAACCTCGATAGTTTGAGCAATGGGATTTTGCTCCTTTTTTCTTGTACAGAGTGATGATGACTGCATCTCAGAGATCTGATGGCAGTTCTCCTTTTCCCCAGCAATTCACAAGGAGTTTGTGGAATTTAACATGGAGTACGTGACCTCCGTGTTTCCAAACTTCAGGTGGGATTTCACCGATCCCAGCTGCTTTGCTGTTTTTCATCTGTTGCATGGCCTTAAGGGTCTCTTCCAAAGTGGGAGCTGTGTCCAGTTCATTTTTCATCGGTTTTTCTATCATATGTTGGATAGCTGAGCCCTGGACTACTCGGTTGGCACTGAAGAAACTTTGAAAATGTTCAGCCCATCGAATCAGGATGGAGGCTTTATCAGTAATTAATGTTTGACCATCTGTACTGTATAAGGAGCTTTGGACATGATAAGTAGGTCAAAACACTGCTTTAAGAGCTTCGGTTGCAATAAATGTTTGAACCTTTAAGGTATGGGTGGGCAAAATGTGGCTCTGCAGATGCTGAACTGTAGCTCCCATCAGCTTACTAGAGCCAAAATTGAGGAATATAGTGAATTACAGTGTGGCAAAATCTCCTCCTCCGCCAACCCCTGTCTTAAGGTGTCACAAAATTGCTTTTGTTCCTAAACCTGATACCACACATTAACATCCTTTGTTCATCTAACATATTCACAATCTGGATGAGTAGCTTTTAAAAATACATAGCAACTCATAAAACCAGAACAATAAGCAATATCAAACACTTTAAAAACATGGCACTATAAGAGCCAAAAAAAGAAAAGAAAAGAAATGGGGGGGGGCAGAGAGAATAAAAGCTTTGTTTTCAAAGCCTAGTAAAAAGAGGGAAAAGAGAAGACATGGTGGATTTTCCCAAGAAGAGTGCTGCAGTTATGGCTCTGTTATTGTGAAGATCCTAGCCTGTCTATACCATCTGATTTAAAATAAATGAAGGTCAGTGTTGATCAACTAGCTCAAACTGAAGAAGTCCTACATATCACCTGGTTGTAAATCAATACCAACACTTTGAATTTGAACTGGAAATAAATGGTAAGAAATTAATTTATATAGGACTGACATAATATGCATTGGTCAATTTGCTTTTATCAGAATCTTGGAAGCTGTGTTTTGACCAGATGCAGTTTTTCATGTTGTCTTTAAAAGCATGTTTGTAATTATGCATACCGAATTAGAGGGTGACAGCTATTGTACATGTAGGATACCAGTCTGTGGCATTAATAGTATTCTTGTTAAGTAGTATCTTATTACCCACCCCAATCTCTCTCTCTCTCTCTCTCTCTCTGTGTGTGTGTGTGTGTGAGAGAGAGAGAGAGAGAGAGAGAGAGAGAGAGAGAGAGGGAAGAGGAGGGAGGAGAGCTGAAAAATAGAAGCCATTTTGTGACAGTAGAATTTTGACTGCTGAAAAATACAGATCTGCTTTGAAGATGGAGATGTGCCTAGCTTCACTCTATTTATGGCGCATAACTGCTTAAATGACAGATCTGGTGCCTGACAGGCAGCAAAGGAAAGACAAATTAGGAATCTTAGCTCAGAAGCATAGTACTTCAAGAGATAACGTGTGTAATATTCCTGTCTGTCTGATGGATTGTTATGTTTCAGTTCAAGGAATTTTATCCTTGCCTGGAGCAAGATTGATCACTTGGACATTTTTATTATTGCCTGAAAAGGTGTCACTGCCTTTCTCTCACACTTTTCTGAATGTCCAGGTTAGCCTAACTACTAGTAGATTTTAATGCAGAATAGGGAAGTGATTTTTATTACCAGCTTTTGAACAATCATTCCTGGTTAGTGCTTAAAGCCGTGCTAACAAACAGGGGACACTTCTCATGTGAGAATTTATCCTGAATAATGATGTGTATCTCTTGAGACACCACAAGGGGGCTCAAAGTGAAGAATGGGAATTAATTCTCAGCAAAAGCTGATTTGCAGAGATGCAGGCAAAGCCAGGTGAAATTGACTGGATGAGGAGAGTGTCTTAAATAGAAATATATACATGGAATGCTATGAAATTTATTTCAAAAAGCATTTTTGGCTTCCAGTTATGTACAATGTGATATAGCAAATAATTTTGTAGCACTTTAAGTACGAGCCAATTAAGTATGGCATGGTGTAATGGTTTGAGTGTTGGATTATGACTGGACACCAAGGTTTGAATGCCCACTCAGCCATAAAAACCCTTGGGCATGTCACACACTCTCAGCCTCAGAGGAGGGCAATGGCAATCCCCCTCTGATCAAATCTAGCCAAGAAAACCCTGTGATAGGTTCGCCTTAGCGTAGCTATAAGTCAGAAATGACTTGAAGGCACACTACAAGAAGTGTCATGAGATAAAATACACTTTGATCAGATGCAGTCTTGTGATATGTTATCGATAAAGGTGTTCAAATCTGAGCCGTTAGGTTCTAGAGAAGGATATGTTGTACAAGCTATCTATGCTTGCTGTTTCAATAACATTAACATATTCTTACCTGCCTATCCTTATGGATCACTACTCCCTATGGGTAATACAGCAACTAGATCTACTAGAAGTTTCTAGAAGATTGGTAACTTAAGAGAGGATATACAGATGTTCTAGCAAGAATAATAGATTCTCTGTTGGAAATAAATATTGGAGGTTTAAAAATACACAGGTCCCTATCCATATTGTATCATTCCTCAATCTTGCTAGGTTTAAACTTTGATTGGAATCCAGCATTATTTTTCAGGTATAGGGAACAATCTTTTAAATCTCTTTCTAGGAATAAAAGTACAGAGAACTTGTCACAAGCAGAGATTTCACTATTCTTAAGCTATAATGTCTCAATGTCCTGAATATCCAAATCAGAGATGGGAAGTAACAAATTAAAGGAAGACATTTACCAGCTACAAGTCGTGTGTGTGTGTGTGTGTGTGTGTGTGTGTGTGTAATGGGGGCGTAATAGAGTGACATTCCCAAATTAAGTGGGAATCAAGTGGTAGTTGCCAAAGAAGTATCGTATTCTAGTTATTTTAAACATCCTTTTTCAAGGGCATTTTAAGAAAACTTCCATGAGTAAAAAGCGACGCCTTTGCCTTCAATCGAACACAGAAGCAACACGGACAACACGACGACAGGAGGGGGATGGCATCATCTGAAACTTACCCCCTCCCATGGGATAGCTGCATACCTTTTCCGACCTCCCCAGACAGGTTTTAAGGCATCTGGAAAAAGTCCTCAGTAACACACTGCAGTCATTATGCAACTATTAAATTCATTCATACACCTTTAAAAGATTTCAGCTTCAACATTTGTGTAACTACAATTCCCATAGAATACAATTTACTGACTTTAAGTAGTACATATTTAATAATGCAAAAAGAACTTCAAATGACTCTTATATAACTAGTGTCAGAATAAATTTGCAAAGACAGACCAATATTATGTTTCTGCTAACAATGACACCTTTGAAATGATTTCAACTTCAACATGTGTGTAACTAGAAGTCCCATAGAGTTCAATTTGCTAACTTGCAATAATGCAAGTTAGCAAAATGCAAAAAAACTTCAAAGACTCTTATATAACAAATGTCAGAATGAATTTGCAAAAACAGACTAATTTCACATTTCTGCTGAATCTGTAAATGCAGATTCGTGAATGTGTTGCTTTCAGAACTAACATTTGCTTCTAACACAGAGAGATTTCAAACATCCATAGAATACATTTGGTAATCCAAACATAACTTCAAAATTCCACTCATATCCAAATGTGTTGAAGTCCATTTCAAAATCACAACATTATGTTTCTACTGGCAGTGAGTAGGTATACTATGCAACTTCAAGAATCTAGGACCATAATCAGACCATTAGCAAGAGGGACAGCGTCCAGAGAATATCAGGCTGAAAAACACAGCAGCTAGGCAAACAATGTAGGGAACTGGCATCCAGGAATCATACTGAGTACAGATTATGCATCAGGCCAATCAAATGTTGTTGCACACCCATTTATTTAAGAGTGATCCATAGTTTTTTTGTGATCTATACAAAGTATTTGCTATAATCTGTAAAGTATAGGCTGAATTTCTTTTGAAATTCTATGTTGTTCTGCATTATCCAATGTATTTTTTGCAATATGATCTCTAGTGCCTCTTCCTTTCCTGAAATCAGCTGGCATTTCTCACTCTCTATATAGGACTTTTTCAGACAGGACTTACTGTGCAAGTTGGCTCCGGAACAGTTACAACACTGTCGTGAGGCAGGGGCTTTGTTTTGGACGCCGCCATCCCTCTCTCAGCGTCATCCGTGACTGTTCCGGGTATGATGGAAGGCAGCCACGCCATTTTTTACTCACGGACAACTTCAGTGAGTAAAAAATGGCGTGGCTGCCTTCAATCATACCCAGAACAGTCACAGATGACGCCGAGAGGGGGATGGCGTCATCCGAAATGGACCCCCTACCGCGTGACAGTGTCGTAACTGTTCTGGAGCCTTCTTGAGCAGTAAGTCATGTCTGAAAAAGTCCATAGTAAAAGTCTTTGTTTTAGAATTTTGATCAGTACTTTGCTTGCCTGGGAAACTAATGCAATGGTCCTGTGGTTTCTGCAATCCTTTCTTGGGGACTAGAATGTATATTGAGCATTTCCAATCTGTGGGCCATCCTTTTGTTTTCCATATTTGTTGACAGATTTTGGTTAGAACTAGAGTAGATTCTATCTGTAGATTGTAGCAGCTCTATTGGTATGGCATCTGTTCCTGGTGATTTGTTTCTCTCAAGTGCTCTGAGTGCAACTTCAATGTCATTTTCTAAAACTGGAGGTATGTCTTCATATGGTTCTTCCTTGAATGAATGTTTCATCTTTTCATCTCTTTTATATAGTTCTTCTATATATTGTTTCTATCTTCTTTTTATTTCTATTTGGTAATGTAGTGTGTTCCCCTGCTGATAGTAGAGCATTCCTACTCTTTGTTTAAACCTGCCTTTGATTTCTCAGATCTTGTGCAAGAGGTCTTTTGTTCTTCCTTTTTTGTTGTCATGTTCTATTTCTTTGCATTGGTTATTATAGGAGTTCTCCTTGTGCTTGTGCACAAGTTGTTCAACAGTTGCGTTCAGGGTTCTGACCATTTCTGTCACCTTTTACTTTTGCTTCTCATCTGTCCTTAATTGCTTGAAAAGTGTCATCTGTCATCCATTGAGGTTTCTCTTTCTTTTTGGCTACTGATAGTGTCTTTTTGCATTCCTCCCTGCCAATGTCCCTCACTTCAGTCCAGAGTTCTTCTGGTTCCTGGCCAATTAGGCTTATCAGTGAAAATCTATTTTTCACATTATCTTTAAACTCTACAAGGATGTTCTTCAGGTTGTACTTTGGCATGATGGTTGGTTTAGTGTTCTTTTTTAGTTTTAATTTTTGGTACTAGTACTTCATGGTCTGTGCCACAATCTGCTCCTGGTCTTGTTTTTGCAGAGAGAATGGAGCTTCTCCATCTTCTGCTTCCAATTATTCAATTATTCCAATTATTCTGTTTCCAATTCCATTCAATTTCTATATTGGCCATCAGGTGTTGTCCGTGTATATGGTTGCTTCCTGGGTGGCTTGAAGAGTGTTTCCAGTGAACAAACTGTTGGCTTCGCAGTCACTCTTCTCCTTCATTTCTTGATCCTAGGCCAAATTTTTGTACAATCTTTGATTCTGCTCTGTTTCCTATATTTGCATTCCATTTGCCTGTGATTAACAAGAAGTCCTCTTTTGGTGTGTAATCAAATTCTTTCTGGACTCCAGCATAGGACCTTTCAATTTCTTCTTCCTCTGTCTCTGTAATTGGAGAAAAAAACTTGGATTATGGTTATATTAATGGATTTTCCTTGAAATTTTATTGACATGGTCAGACTTTCCATTATATCCTTAAACTTAACTTGAATGCTGCAAAAGGAATCTTTGAAGGCACTAATAACTAAATGCCACTTTGTCAGGCTTGTAGGCATCAGTCAATTAGATGTGTGAGTAATAGATATACCTCATTTCTAGCACACATGTGACTCGATGCAGAAGCACTTTGAAATACATGTGTGTTTTCTACATTGCATTGTTTTGCACTGTCGATAATATTCTGAAAGGATTCTATATTAAAAATTATTTGTTTATTAAATATTTCTATGCCACTTTTCATTTCAAACATTCCAAGGGAGCTTACATTACTGTGATGTTTAAAACCACAAAATACAATAAAACAGAAAAATATCAGTAACCCTGTAACATGTTTCATTTAAATCACTAACAATAAAAGGTGATCAGGAACATGCTTGGGCAGACAAACAAGAACTAATTGGTTGAAGAACTACAATTAACTGCTCATTTTCCATATCCGGGCCCAGAGGGCTGTAGTAATGGAAAAGTGAACACCATTAAGTATAAAAAAACTCAAAACATTATTGTCTTATTTAATAGTCTTAACATTAATAGTTCATAGAAATGTTACGCCAGGGATCACCCCCCCCCCCAAAGTAGCAGTGGTGGGCTGCAATTTAGCATTTTGAATTTGACACAACTTGCTGAAATGGCCTCTGATTGCCTGAAATGTAAAATAAAACCCTGCAAACTGAAATCCAGGATCAAAGCCAAAATGAGAGTGTTCTCTAGCCCTACATTCAGTTCAGTACAGTATTCACTCGTATGCCTTCAGGAAGCCTGCAACTGATCATGAGGCCTTTAGCAATTTTCTGTAGGCCTTTGTTAGCATGACTTACTACCCCTCCCTATAATATCTCATAACTGGAAGTATTGGATACTTCGAAGGGGTCATATAGACTGGGGTGATCCAAAATGAGGTCAGGTCAAGGTCACAAGGATCTGGGAAGGTGTCTTAGAAATATTTTAGCAAGCAAGCCCCAAACTAGGATTGAGCGGAAGCCCCTTGGTAAACAAAATCATTAAGGAGGTATGTGCTAATCCCTTCTTGGGCCCTTCAATGGTGAGGAACAAAACCTAAACAATCAAGTGACCTTTCCAACCCAAATTTCCAGGAAATATCCCTTGGAACTCCTTCCTGTCCTGCAATGCAAGGTTGTGGTAAACCCACCAATTCCTATCTCCCAGCCATTAACAACAATTGGCCAAATTTCAGTTTCCTTTGTCATTTTGGTGGGAAATCCATCTAAGGTTTGTTCTAGCTGAAGTCCCCTCTTCAGGACATGAAGCAGGGTATAAATATTAGCCCCCAACAATAAAAAGGTGTGCCACTATGGATGAGACTGGCCGCTTTCTTTCTTGTCACTTTGCCGGATTGGAATGTCCAGTGCTACCTTTAGACTTCTGTCTGAGTACTTTGAAACTCCACTCTTCAGGACTGGTAACTATCACTCTGTTTCCTGGATCTATCTCTCTATCCAACGTTTCTGCCTGATCCTTTGATACCCTTGTGTGATTCTTGCTAGCGTGTTGTGTGTATGAAAGCTTCCTGTGTTATTTCCAATAAAACCATTTTATTTCACTTTAACCTGGAGTCCTCTGCAGTTATAGTATTTGTATACATAGATGAAATGTTCCCGAAGTTACTTGCCTCTCACAGCCTTCCATTTGAGCTACTACTAATAATTTCCCCCATATTTTAATATAGTCTTTGGCATCATGAGTGGGACTCCAAAGCACCCCCACCTCTTTCAGCAACACTTTTCTAATTTTCGAAAAAGTATGCATTAAGACATTGATTTTGAGGAAGCTTTTTCTTGGAATGGCTAATTAATGTAACAGCCCAATGCATGTCTTTTCAGATGTAAGCCCCATTTGATCACTACTGACTTGCACTATTTTTAAATAGTTACACCTATCTCTGAAAGGATGCTCAGTTTTGATTGCACAACTACATACTCTCCAGCTGTCCTGATTTGGCAGGGACAGTCACAATTAATCCTTTGTTGTCCCACTTTTTCAGCTGCCTTTAAAATTGTCCCAGTGTTTTTCTCCTCCTTGTACTTTCGACCTTTGTCCTCAGCTTACTTCAGTTGCCATAATCTGAGATCAAAGTGCAAAAGTAGTTTGCTCTCAATTAACTCAGCAGGGGAGAGAAGGGGGGTAGGATTCCTGCCCTTCCCAGTAAGCTTGGGCAAAAGCAAACTGCTGCAGCCTCTCCTAGCTTGTTTGTTCTCCCTCATTAATAACTTGCTTCTTTTTTCATTTTTAATACATTTTTATTTATTTATAGTCATACTAGCTATAGACGTTAAAACCAATGGCCATTGAAACCAAGTCCATTCTTGCTATACACCTGTCATGTAATATTTATTTGTAGATAACAGAAATTTATATACATAAATAGTTGGTTTGGATACTTGGTTGTCCTCAATTAATGTCTCTAATATTAAGGAAACATTGGATGCACTTAAAGCTGCAGGATTGTAAACCTGGATTGTAACAAATGTTTCAGTTGTAAGTATTGCCATTTAGCTGATAGAAGTACAGTCGTCCCTTCACATTCGCGGGGGTTACGTTCCACGGACCCCCGCAAATGTGAAAAATCCGCGAATACTGTTTGCCCCCCCTCCCCTGCCATAGCGACCATGGGGCCTCCGGAGGCCCCATAGTTGCTTTCCCCCGCCTCCCCAGGGCCTTCGCGGGGCCTCCGGAGGCCCCGCGGAGGCCTTCCCGGCCCTCCCCAATCCACCCCCAGGGCCTTCACGGGGCCTCCGGAGACCCTCTGGAGGCCCCGCGGAGGCCTTCCCGGCCCTCCCCAATCCACCCACAGGGCCTTCGCGGGGCCTCCGGAGGGTCTCCGGAGGCCCCGCGGAGGCCTTCCCTGCCCTCCCCACTCCCACCACAGGGCCTTCGCGGGGCGTCCGGAGGGTCTCCGGAGGCCCCGCGGAGGCCTTCCCAGCCCTCCCCAATCCACCCCCAGGGCCTTTGCGGGGCCTCCAGAGGGTCTCCGGAGGCCCCGCGGAGGCCTTCCCAGCCCTCCCCAATCCACCCCCAGGGGCTTCGCGGGGCCTCCGGAGGCCCCGCGGAGGCCTTCCCTGCCCTCCCCACTCCCCCCACAGGGCCTTCGCGAGGCTTCCGGAGGGTATCTGGAGGGCCCGCGGAGGCCTTCCCTGCCCTCCCCACTGCCCCCACAGGGCCTTCGCGGGGCCTCCGGAGGGTCTCTGGAGGCCCCGCGGAGGCCTGCCCTCCCCACTCCCCCCACAGGGCCTTCGCGGGGCTTCCGGAGGGTCTCCGGAGGCCCCGCAGAGGCCTTCCCAGCCCTCCCCAATCCACCCCCAGGACCTTCGCGGGGCCTCCGGAGGGTCTCCGGAGGCCCCGCGGAGGCCTTCCCAACCCTCCCCACTCCCCCACAGGGCCTTCGCAGGGCCTCCAGAGGGTCTCCGGAGGCCCCGCGGAGGCCTTCCCGGCACTCCCTACTCCCCCCCAGGGCCTTCGCGGGGCCTCCGGAGGGTCTCCGGAGGCCCCACAGAGGCCTTTCCAGCCCTCCCAGGGCTTTCACGGGGCCTCCGGAGGCCCCGTGTCGCGGTTTTGGGGGGGGCCTGGGGGGGCCCTCCCAAAACCGCGAATACTCGAAACCGCGAATGTCGAGTTCGCGAATGTGGAGGGACAACTGTAGTTTAAACTGTTCCTGTGAAACTGAAAAAGTCAAAAACTCATCATCGACACCAAGTATCTGATTTAAGGTAACAATCCCATTATTGGGCCATAAACATGGTTCCGTATCAATTTTCTAATCTGGATTCCCCCATAAAGTCAATTTGGCATGAGCATATAGGTCAAATTGCAAATGACGAGACAATATCAGCCACACAGTTCTAATGGCTGAAATTATTGGCAAAATGCTGCCCTTCATAATAAAATGAGAATTAAGTACTGTTCATTTGAACAGTAGTGGCAGAAATGAAGACTTCAAGGGTGAATATGGTGGATTGCTTACTTTAAGTGGATATGTCCAAAAAATTAATGCAAGATAACAGATACAATGGTATGTGAAAAGATCTGGAAAGCCGAATTCTCCCTCTTAGATTGGAATTTGCATTCTTTTCATTGAAATTCTAGGAGGAGATGAGCCCCCCGCCCATCTAAAATAATTTAGTTTTTGAAAATACTTGCAAGGTATAAGCTGAGGAACTCCATGAATAGCATCATTCTATGTAGAACATTCATTTTAATCATGGTTACCTTATCCCACAGAAACATCTTTAAGCCTGGTCATCTCTAAATCTTGTACAATATCTTTTATCTGCTTACTTACATTAAGATTACTCATTTGAAATAAGTCCCTATGGATAATTATAACCAAATAAGCAACAGAATTTGGACAATATTGAAATTGCCATGCTTTAAATACATTAGGGTCTGCCTTGTCTCCAACTAGCACTATTTCTGACTTGGACCAGTTAAGTGAATACCCAAATATTTTACCAAAATTATTAATCAACTGCATCAAAACAGCAATTGATTGCTGGGGCTTTGAAATGAACAACAAAAGATCTTCTGCAAAAAAGAAAAGAAAAGAAAAGAAAAGCATTTTAAAATTCTAAACTGCCATGCTCCAATCCATTGATCCTAGAATTGTGTCTAATGATGCATGCTGTGTTTCCAACACAAACTGAATATTAAAAGAGACAATGGGCAGCCCTGCCTTGTATCATTTTTCAGTGTAAAAAAGGATGAGAAAAAAAATTGGTCATAACCTGTACCCTTGGTGCTGAATATAATTTTTTTACCCATTCCAAAAACATTTTCGGAAACTCAAAATTAACCAATATTGTGAAAATAAACAGCCAGTAAAGTGTCTCAAAGGTCTTCTTGGTTTCTGAAGAAATAATGGCTGGGTGATCAGTTCTATCCAAGTTTAAAGCAATTAAACCCACAACCAATTGAATTTTATCAGATCCCTGCCTGTTTTTGATAAATCCCCCCTGGTCAGGACATACCAAAGATGAAATGACTTTTTGTAAACTATTACCTAAAATAGCTGTCAATATTTTGATATCAGTACTAAGTGAGGATATTGGATAGTAGTTAGAACAATAAGTATTATCCTTATTAGGTACCAGGGTAATATAGGCTTCATTTAATGATGAATAGAGGGAGCCAGATTCTAAGATATGTTTGTAAAGCTGTTACCCGAACTGTTGGGGGTCTGTGGGGAAACCACTCATGACACCAAAATTACAATATCATTTAGGGAAATTTTAATTAGCTCAAAGGTATGGCTGTGAGAGGTTGGGTAACTTGTAGGACCTTTGCATCTATGTATACCAGTACTCACTGCAGAGACTCCGAGTTAAAGTGAAATAAAATGATTTTTTATTGGAAAATAAACATGAAAGCATTCATACATGCACTTATGCTCACAAGAATCACGTAAGGCTAATGAAGAGTTAAGGTGGGAAGGTTGGATAGAAGAATAGATTTGGGTAAGTATGGGTGATAATTACCAGTCCTGAAGAGCAGAGTTTTGGGAAGTGAAGACTCAGATGTGAAACTGAAGGTGACATAGCAATCTGGCAGAGTGACAGAGTCAGTAGCACAGTGCACACATGGCGATTATTTAAGGGTAATAGTTACACCCAATATTGTACTCTTAAGGGGTGTTTTGAAAGTAAAACAATGCTTAGATGGGTTCCCCAGCCATTAAGGCTGATGGTTTTATGACAGTGAAGAGAAAAAGATGTGAGGGAAGGTGTTTTGTGGATAATGGGAGTTCTGGTCATTGTTTGTTTTAGAGTATGACTCACCGCCAAGTGCGTCCAGGGCAGATTAAAACATTCCTCCTTAATGACTTTAACTAAGGGGCTTCACCTTAACCTTGTCCTGGGTGTGTTTGTTTGGGGAATTTCCAAGATAACTTTGTTAGACCTTGAACCTAATTTTGATTTGTCCTGGTCTAGCTTAGTCCTTGTGAACTGTCCAATATTGCCAAATTATGAATTATTGGAGGGAGGGGTATAAGGCTGGGTAACAAAGCTGGAGCATCTCAGTGTTAACAAACTGAAAAAAGTTTTATACCATTCAACCGGTAACCCATCAGGGCCAGGAGACTTCCTCACTAATCATTTGAACCCACTCTGGTGCTGCTTGGCCTGGTTTTCATCTGTGAAATGTTGGAGGGTACACAAGTATTCTATTTTACATTTCCAGTTTTGGTCAGGAGGTTGTTTCCTTTCTTGTTTTCCTCTTGCTCCTTCCTCTCTTTCTACCCGTGGCAGCAGCTGTTCTATAATTTTCACCAACTTTGTGCTATTGAACAACAACAGTGCTATCATGAATCTATAAATAAGCAGAGGAAACATTTGATAACCCGCATGAACATGTGTTTTTAAAAAGAAGCACTTCTTTTACAGAAATAAAGCTGGGTTCAGAAACCAACCGTTTTTGTGACTCCCTACTATGAGGGAGTTACATTGTGACATAAGGTGATATTATGATTCAAAGGTGTGTCTGTATGTCTGTTTTACAAATCATAGAAATTCAGTAGAAGTGTTGACTATAAAATAAATCCCAAAGTCTGTGTTGTGGATATACTTTGCTTAGGCCAACCAAAAAGGTACAAAAATCTTTGTGTAAGCTTTTAGAAACCAAAGTTTCTCCATAAGGCAAAAATGTTTAAAAATGGGGGTGGGGGAGCCTGGAAAGATTTCTTCTTCCAGTATTGCATAGCCATGAAAGATTTACAATTTGTCCCATAGGTCTGAGGTACCCATAGGTGGACAGCCAGCCATAACATCACTTTTTCCTGGGAAAAGCCCGGGAAAACCAAGCTCAGCAAGTAGAACCTCCTAGGCAATTCATGGTGATCACATATGTAGGCCGATTAGTCACCACTACAAATAATTCCTCAGATAGGAGTTATTCGGGAACCACCAAGTATGAGTACAGCCAAACTAAAGAGTTGCATTCTGCAGCTAGCAAAGTTTTCCTTCTCTGTCTGGGCTGTGCCACAGGAATCCCATGTTGTGATTAGGTTTGGGGCTGAAAAATCCACACTGTTGAATGCATTGTGCTCTTGACTGTAGGACTGACCATCGTCCTGGTTTACATAAGGTAAGTGTATTTCTAGACCAAGCTATCTCTCTGCTTTTGTTTTGTTTGCGCTTTGCCTTCAACTGTGAGCACACTTCAGCCAATTTTCCTATGCTAAAATCTAGTTTATGGATTTATATTATCTTTGTTTAATTCTGTACTTCATATGTCTAGTATGTTTTGGATTGTCTGTTGCCTATGAGCTAATTAATTCCCTACTAGAATTTGTAATACTAATTCTCAGACAGTGCTTACTCTATATACATTTTTTTATTCTTATGTGTTCAGCAACCCCACCACAATAAATAGTTGTTATGAATTAGAGTTATTGGGGTAAATCTGTGATGAGAAGTGACTGTTAAGATGCAAAGATCCCTTATACTGTGTAATTTCAGAATGTGTGTGACTTCATACATGTGTCTGGACAGTACCTATGTCAAGGTAGCGAACATGGATACAAAAACAAAAGATCAGATTAAATTAGTAATCTGCCTGTGTCAAAAATTGGTTGTCCAAGAATTTTTTTCTACTATTTGTATTTATTTATTTTATTTATAGCCTGTTTTTCTACTAATATTGGACTAACAGCATTTTATAATACAGATTATAATAAAGAAGTTAATTAGGCCTTAGGAATGGGCTTGATACTCACTTCCTAGTAGGGTTGCTAGGTCAGGACTATCCCTGGGGTTGTCTAAATGGTGAAAATAATCCTTGTAGAATTTGAGGAGAACACATGTTCTCTTCATCGCAACGTGCAGCAATTCGCTATTTTCCGAAAGAGGGAGGAAAACGTGCCATATACTGTGCACTAGGAGACTTCACAATTTCCCGGCAAGTTTTTAAAATACTGCATGCATATTCCCCTTTATTGAGAAAAGTGATTTGATATGAATCATTTTCCCACAGGAGAGGAAGCACAAAGCTGATTTGCTAGATGTGGGGGGTGGGATTTCTCCTCCTCACCCTGAGTACTGGAGACTCAGGCCCAGGCCCTGAGAGCTGGAGATTCTGCTTCCTAGCAGAGTTCCAATGCCCTTAACAACACGAACATGGCAGAAATTCAACAGGAAGAGTCTTCTAATCTCAAAAGTACAGTTCTGAAAAGGTGAATGGGAAGAATTGCTATCTGTTGTGTTTGTTAATGCTGGAGCGAAAACAACCAGTAGCCCTACTAATTTAACCCAGAGACATAATAAGTACTACTAAGGATCAAAGTTCTGCTTCCAGGAGGCTGCCAGCTTTAGTGATCCCTTTTGATAGCTGTGTCTGTTGTTCCTTTGTACATGGGTGAAGCTGAAGGTTGCGTTACTCTAGGTAGCAGATTCTTGATCAATTCTTGATTCTTGATTGAACTTCAACAATGTTATGAGCAGTGTCTGAAACAAGCAGTTTCAGATCAGCATCCTGAAAGGGAAATAAACTACAGGTTTTTAAACCTCATGCTTGGTTTCAAAAGACCTGGTGTTTGCCAGTTTGTACTGTAGTATAAGTACCACTGCCATCTACAGCTCAATCAAATCACTGGAAGAATACCCATCTATTACTGGCCAGTGCTTGGATGGGAGACCACCAGTAAATATCAGCTGCTATAGGCTATATTTTAGAGGAAGGAACTGACCAAACCACTTCTCAGTATTCCTTGCTGAGGAAAATCCTATGAAATTAATGGGGTTGCAATAAATCGATAGGTAAACACACACACACACACACTACATGAAAAGGGAAGAAATGAAGTAATGTAGATTTTTGCCAGATGCAGGTGACTTGAAGGTCAAAACCACATAACTGAGTATGAAACTTGGAAATGTAAATCAGCTGAACAAAAATAAACACAATTTAAGTAATAACTTCCTGCATTATTGTGTAGTCTATATTAAGACAATTGTGTACAATATCTGAAACTTTAACTCCTTTTGAGAGCCTGGTGTATCAAAATAGTCTCCTAAAGGAATATTACAAATGCACACATTTGGATGGATGAATGTACAGATGTTCTTATATGTCCAAGATCTCTCTCTCTCTCTCTGTGTCCTATTGCTGCTTTTAGATCATGAATGGGAATCATGGAAACCTTCAAAGGTTGGACTGGAACTCCTAGCATTCCTCACCATTAACTATATTGGCTAGGGTTGCTGGGAAATGCAGTCCAACAAACGTTTAGAGAGCATTGTGATCCCTATTTCTGCTTTGTAGACAAACAGAAAGGAAATTGTTTGAAATCCAAATGAGAAAAATCTGCCAGACAACCAATTTTAAGTTAGCTATTGTTACCTAAGGTGCTCTTGGAAATTCCACAAACATATCAAGTTTCTAATATGTTGGGGAAATTAGCAGCAACTCAGCTTTAGCAATGCGAAAATGGGGCCACAAGGGGATCTTTATGTCAATTGTATACTCCTACTAGCTCTGAACTGATGCACACACACACACAGGATAGGAGTTAACAATTATATTTATTAAAGACTTAAAAATAATAACACCAATCATATGATAAAGCATTCACACAAGACCACTAGGAATGGAAGAAGAGAGATTGCAAGAGGGATAGATAGGGAGTTTTCAGGGGATAGATGACATCTGTCTTATAGTCCAAAGTCTTTGGGCAGACGGAGAGAGTGGATGGATGAAGCAGGAGTTGCTAACACAGAGAGACGTAGTGTCCCCAGGAAGAGACTCTGCACAATGAGGCATGATTTTGGGCCATTATTTATACCAAAAATGTGCCCTCAGATGAACTTTCATGTGTTGAAACAATGGATTCCAGGTGAATCTTAGAGATTAAACAATGGGTTTCAGGAAAACGCCTGGGTTTGACAATAGGTGTTTGAAGATGCTAATGTGTTGCAGCTGCCCTAAATGCTCTAGTGATTAGATTTACAAAGCTTGAGCTGCCTCCTTAATGGTTGGGTGTGTGGTTAAGGGAAGGGCCTATCTTCAGACAAAGGATTACTCCATCCACAGGTATGGGATCAATTGTCACTTGGGTGTGTGCAAACAGTGTCTTCTTGATCTCATTATGTTTCCTCACAGTTTGGAATTTGTCAATAGTTTTTTCTTTTGGGCGATGCATGGCTTAACACGTGCCTTTTGGGATCCTTACAGCGAGTCCCTGATATTTTACTGCTCTTCCCTATGGAAGACCACATTAATGTGCCAAATTATTAATAAGCCAATTTTGGGGGTTTCTGGAGGTGGGGCTCATTAGGGGCACTAACACTATAACCTCAATGCCCTAAAGGTACCAGATCCCACTGGATCTTGGAAGCTAAGCAGGGTCAACTTAGTACTTGGATGGGAGACCACCAATGAATAACAGGTGTTGTACACTATATTTCAGAGGAAGGAACTGGCAAAACCATCTTTGAGTATTAATTGCTGAGGAAAACCCTATAAAGTCCATGGGTTTGCAGTAAACTGATAGGTGACCACACACACACACACACACACACACAGCATAAAAGTGTGTGTGTGTGTAAATTATACACTGGGTCCTGTTTTATCATCTTGCAGTAAGCTAAGAGAATTGTTAAAAAGGTTGTACAACTAAATATCAGGAAGAACCTCCTGACTGTAAGAGCTCTTCAACAATGAAGCATATTACCTTGGAAGATGGGGAACTTCCCTTTGTTGGAGATTTTTAAACAGAGATTGCATGGCTACCTATCAGAGATACTTCAGCTGTGAATTCTTATACTGGTAGGGGATTGGATTAGATAAAACTGTGGGTCTGTTCCAATTCTATAATTCTATTAAGGATAAAAAAATTCCTATGGGATGAGTAAAGTGTATGTTGCCATTGACAAGAGATGCTCGAAGTATGGATTGTAGAAAGCTATACTGAGAGGAACTGCACCAGGATTAAGAGTTTTTGGAGTGACATCTATAATATGATCTTGCTGAGCACAACTGACTACATCTTATTTCCTCTTATAATCTTGTTAGGGTATTTAGAACAATTTGCTTCAGACTGAGAACATTAGTTTGAAAATTACTAACCTATTGCAAGAATTTGGTGGCTCAAAAACTGAAAAGCACATCCACTTATAGAATCATTGAAGAAAGCTTGGCAAATTTATTATTATTATTATTATTATTATTAATAATAACATTTATTTATATCCCGCCCCTCTGCGAACAATCGGGGCGGCTTACAACAGTAAAATAGTACATAGTATAAAACAACTCAAAATCCCTTCCCCCCCTTAAAACATTATTAAATCAATACAAATTAAAATCAGCTATAATACAATTGTTATTAAAAACCCTTCCTAGCGAGCAGCATCAGTTAGGAGCTCCAGATTCAACCTCAAGAGGGGGTTCCTGAGCCCGGGGTTAGCTATTCTGGAAAAGCCTACCTGAAGAGATCCGTCTTGACAGCCTTTTTAAAGCTGTCTAACGATGTCAATAGGTGGATCTCGTCCGGCAGGCCGTTCCACAATTTGGGGGCGACAGCCGAGAAAGCCCTCTGGGAGGTGGTCGCCAGCCTAGGTCTTTGTGGCTGCAACAAATTCCTCCCAGGGGACCGGAGAGCGCGGGGAGGATTATAAGGGAGAAGGCGGTCCCTGAGATAGCTTGGGCCCAAGCCATTTAGGGCTTTAGAGGTGATAACCAACACCTTGTACTGGGCCTGGAAGCTGATAGGCAGCCAGTGGAGGGACCTCAAAACCGGAGTAATGTGGTCCCTCCTAGATGTTCCAGAAACTAGCCTGGCTGCCATATTTTGTACCAGCTGTAATTTCCGAACTAAGCACAAGTGTAGCCCCATGTAGAGTGCATTACAGAAACCAAGACGTGAGGTTACCAGCGCATGCACAACGGTCTCAAGATCCCTTACTTCCAGAAAAGGGCGCAGCTGGTGTATTAGCCGAAGCTGATAACAAGCGCTCCTGACTGTCGTATTTACCTGATTTGTCATCAGGAGCATGAGTCAAGGAGAACCCCTAGACTGCGAACACAGTCACTGGAGGAGAGTGTGACCCCATCCAGGACTGGAGATTGCAACTCAATTCTTAGCAGAAGTGAAAAAACGTTTGTGGCTTAAAGTCAATAAAGGTAAACGTCAAAAACTTTGATTAAATTAAGGTACAACCTGGATATTGGTAAGTATAAGAGCTTTTTCTTGTAATTTTTTTTAATTCTGTGTATTTAAATTATGATAATATGTCTCTATAAATAAGTAGCTATTTATAGAATGTTAAATATTTTCAGAATGTAAAAAAGCTGCAGTGTCTGACATAAGGCACTGTAGTAACCCTCAATGGCCACAAATATTGCAATATCTGTATATAAATATATCAACAAGACAGAACATGATGACTGGGTAAAGTTCTTGTAGATCCATGAAATACATTGTTCACATAATATATAACCCATCAATCCAGTTGTCAGTTATAGCAGCTAAATAAAATAATGTCATACAGTGCCATCTTTGGCTAATATAAGCAGGCATAAAGTTTTGGAGGCTTGTTTCTGTTTAAAGAACAAGAACACAATATTCACAATTTACAAAAACTATCCTAATTAATTTTCCAGAGTTCTGCCCTGCTTCTCCTGGGTGACAATGAATGATAATACTACTGCTGTAAAAAACAAGGTGGCAGTTTTATTACAACCGTTAAGAATTCATCCTTAATAGCACTACAGGATTTGTCAGAATAATACTTTATTTTTATACATACCCCATTAATAAAAACTCTGAGGATAACTTTGTGTAAATTCAGATCTGAGTGTATAACTCTCCTGCTATGAAAACTGACCCCCCCCCTTACAAGAGTTTTTTTTTGGGGGGGGGCGGAGGAATGATCAATACTGTGGGATTAAAACCTTTGGGAAGAGTCTAATCTTTGGGAAGAATTTATAAGAATTTTATTAGTTTTGCAGAGTTAAAAACATTCAGGAAGGCACTTTTAATAAAGGTGTTACTCCTGTATCACTTTATTTTGCATACTGGCATGTTGTTACAGTAGTGTTCTTGGTTGGCACTCATGAAAATGAGTAATAGCTAATCACCAGACAACTTAAATGGGGAGAGCAATTATGGAAGGCTAGGGGGCACACTAGCTTCTCAAGAGACCTTTTTGGTAATACCAGCCACTCCTTAAAAAATTAAATCAAAACCTATTAGTTTTGTAGAGTTAAAAACATCCAGGAAACATTCATTTGCCCCCAAATGAAGTCACTTCCTGTTTCAAAAAAGGACTCTCCTGGGCATGAATTGGCCAAGTCACTCCCCAAACATAGTAAAAATGCCCCCACACCTCTAGAGGGTCTTTTGGGGCAAGGATTTTTTTTTTTTTTGAAAATTTTTGCATTAAAAAAAAATCCTGATGTCATATACTGACTGCCTCTACTTCAGTAAAAAACAAGCCATCAGTAGTTCAGAAAAGCTTTATTCAGCAAGCTGAGCAGATCATGGTACACCATTTGTTGACAGGACTAAAGAATTTCCAACTAAACAGCATAAAAGCATAAAGCAACACAGACAGTTTTCCTGGGCTTACTTCTCATTTGCCAGATGATCAAAATGCCTGCCTCCTTAGGCAGAACCCTCCTTTTCTCCCATACCAGGCTTTTCCACAGGGACGATCTGCTCATTAGCCCAAGCGTTACAAGATAAACAATTTGTAGTACCCAGCCACATCTCCTGTGTTACAACTCCCATCATCCAGCATAGACAGCACACACAAAGCTCACTTAACAAGCATGTCCATGGCAGGACTTTCTAACCCTGACACCTGGGGGCCCCAGGTGGTCTCCAAATGTGGTTTAAACACCCTCCACATTTTCTCTAGAGGTCAATTTGGTGCATTTTGGATCCCTGGGGGGTAGGGGTGGGCACACTTTGTCAACCACGGCCTTAAAGACTAAACAAAACAAAACAAAACAAAACAACAACAACAACAACAACCAATTATGGCATAAGTATACATGGACTGCAGTTCTATTGATCAGATGCAGGAAGTGTTCTACCACAGATCTCTCAGACTCTGGAATTCCCTTCCTGCAAAGGTTAGACTGGTGGCCTCCTTGCTATCTTCTCATAGGCAGGTGAAGAAGGCCTATTTGTTTTGGCAGGCATTTGAGGGCTGACCACTCAGGGGGAAAGAAACTTTCATGTGCTGTGTTGTTTCCATTTCTTATTCTTTTAAACCATTTGTTGTTAACTGCCCTCGAGTCGACCTCGACTCATGGTGACCCCCTGACAGCCCCGGTCCTCCACCACCCTGCTCAGGTCTTGCACATTCAGGTCTGTGTCCTTTCTGACTGAGTCTATCCATCTGGTGTGCATCCTTCCTTCCTTCCTTCCACCGTTCTTAGTATTATTGACTTTTCCAGTGAGCCATGTCTTCTCATGATGAGACCAAAGTACGACAGCCTCAGTTTAGTCATTTGGCTTCTCGTGAGAGCTCTGGCTTGATCTGTTCTAAGACCCATTTGTTTGTCTTTTTGGCCTCCATGGTATCCTCAGCACTTTTCTCCAACACCACATCTTGAATGAGTTCTCTTTCTATCAGCTTTCTTCACTGTCCAGCTCTCACATCCATATATGGTGATGGGAAAGACGATGCCTTTTTAAAAACAACTATTAATTTAATTTTATTTTTTTAAAATATATTTTTATTACGTCAGAATTTTGAAATCCAGATATACAGACATAGTTGAATATCTTTCACTTTTCACATAAAACAAATAAAGAAAACAAACAAATCATACAGCCATTCCATTAATTATATTTCTAACATCCTTCTTCTTTCTCAATCTATCTCATTCATTCTACATTCATTCAAATTGACTTCCTACCCGACCTATTCATATATTTAGAAGATAAAAAGCTGTTAAAATTAGAAGGGGATGCCAACCGGTTTGGCTGGCACACTTATCTCTTTTACAATAAGGATACAGTACACAAAGAATTCAACAATCATTTCATTAGGAGATCGTTAATGAAAGTTTGAAAAAAAAACTATTAATTTTATTGATGGTTTCATTATACTTTTAGCTTTTCTACCATGAAATGTTTTTAGATGTATCTGTTTTAACTTTTGTAAGCTGCCATTTATTTCCAGACTGTGAAAAAGATGGACTATAAATACTGTAAGTATAATAATAATAATAATAATAATAATAATATCGCCACCACTTACGACTCCTTGAATGCTTTCATCAGCACTGTATATGTACAATTTTAAATATACACTGGATTGACTATGTGACGAATGTTGCTGTCCTTGAGCAAGCAGGGATCACCAGCATTGAGGCCATGATATTGAGAACACAACTGCGCTGGGCAGGACATGTTTCTAGGATGGAGGACCATCGCCTCCCAAAAATAGTACTCTACGGTGAACTCGCCACAGGTCAGCGTAAGAGGGGCGCTCCAAAAAAGCGATACAAGGACTCCCTGAAACAACATCTCAGGCTCGGCCAAACTGATCACCAACAATGGTCCACCCTGGCCTCACATCGGGAGGCATGGAGATGCACAATCCACAATGCTGCAGCCTTATTTGAGAACTCACGCCGAACAAGTCTTGAAGAGAAACGACAACGCAGAAAGAATCACAACCCAGAAACATCACCCAAGGAGACCTTCTGCTGTGCTTTCTGCAACTGGACTTGTTTATCTCAGATTGGCCTTTTTAGTCATCAGTGCGCTTGCAGAAAGCGTGGGATGAGTCCTTCCTGAATCTTTGTTTGTGAAGAAAAGCCAGAGAGAGAGAACAACAACAACAACAACAGCAACAATAGCTCTTCTGTGGTAGAGAAATTGTATACAATGAAGTCAAAGGGAACTGAAATGAAGAAAACAGACAGTGAGCAACGGATTAACAAATCTACCCCTCTGTGAATTATTTTCCATGTAGTTGTGCCAGGAAACTATTCCACTCTCTGATGTAAGTGCTGAAATACATCTGAATGTGTGATTCAAGCCATGAGTGATCTATGCATACCCTCCAAATGTCCTGATTTGACAGAGACAGTCCCAATGAACACTCTGTTGTCCTACTTTTTCAGCTGCTTTTAAAATGTCCCCAGTTTTTCTTTCCTCTTCCTCCTCCTTCTCCCCTTTGTCCTCAGATTACTTAAATTGCTGCATATGGAGTTTACAGCACAAAAGAAATTTGCACTCAACTCAGCAGGGGGAGAGGAGAGGAGGGGCAGAATCTTCCTCTTCCCTGTAGATTCAGGAAAATGCTGCAGCCTCTCCTAGCTTGTCTGATTTTCCTCTGGCCATCTTGACCACACGCTGATGTTGTTTGGTCACATGTGTCCCTGATTTCATCTGTGAAATGTTGGAGGTTATGTCCTCCACAGGTCGTATCCTGTATCTATGTTGACATCCAGATCTCTAGCAATAAGATTCTGACCTCTAGAACCATGTTAGTTCCTACATTTTTCACCTAGCCTGTGATCCTACTGATGCTAAATAAGAATGCCAAAGTCAAATAGGAGTAGTGTGGACAAACAGATTTCAAGATGTTGTTGGGTTTCGGGACACACACAAAAAAAGGAAAATGGTATTAAAAATGTTTTATTCATAAAGAGAAAACAGCAGCTTTCCTATTCTGTTGACACATGATTATTAGATTTTCTCTACCTATGCATCTTTTGTTAGTGACATGACATAAATGGTATCAGAATTTCCTGAACCACCATGGCAATTTAGAAATTCAATACCAACAGTGAAGAAAACAGATAGGATTTTTCTGTTAGCATGCAATGGTCCTTTTAAAAAACACAGCTGCAATTTCATGGCTGACCTAAGCTGTAATTTGATACCAGTGCTTTCTCTAACTGAATGCACATTTATTACTCCTAGCTGTTAGTAAAATTAGTTCAACTAGTTAGTTATCTGTTCATTGGATGGATTGATCTGAAGCAAAAAGGGTTAAGATGAATCCATAAGAGACTTTCTGACTGTGCTCATAAAAGTAAAAAAAAAAAAAATGCTATTAATTAAACGCCCCAAGGAGTTTAAAAGCTATTATAATTTTTGCTTCAGGTCTGTGCCACACGTCTTTATAGGTTTAAAAAATGTTTTATGTAACTACTTCAGCTTTTAGTTCAAGTGAAATATTATCTCTTGTCCTAAATATCCTAAAGGCACCAGTTCCTGTCTGATCTTGGGAGCTAAGCAGGGTCACAGTCCTGGTTAGTACTTGGATGGGAGACCACCAATGAATACCAGGTGCTGTAGGCTATATTTCAGAGGAAGGAACTGGCAAAACCGCCTTTGAGTATTCCTTGCATAAGAAAACCCTAGGAAATTCATGGGGTCACCATAACTTGACAAGTAACTTGAAGCCACATACACAAACTATTATCCTGATTCTTGCACCCTGTATGGATAACAGAACTGGGGATGCATACCATGCAATATTTCAGAGATGAAAATGAGGATATGTGCAGCATCATGTTACTATGCCTTATACCCCCTCCCTATAATATTTCATAATTTGGCAATATTGAGACACTTCATGAGATCTAGTAGACCAGAGTGAACCAAGACTGAGGTCAGATGGATGTCACCAGGACCTGAAAGAAAATGTCATGGAAAAAATACCAGCAGATATGTCTAAGGTAGGATTAAGCGCAGCAACTAATAAACATGCCATCATGGAGGTACAGTATTTGCTAATCCCCTCTTGGATGCATTGGCGATGAGTCATCTATCACAAACAATCCAGTGACCAAACCAACCATTATCCCCAGAAAGCCTTTCCTTGCATCTTTTGTATCCCACAATACGGAGGTTGTCATAAACCCGTCAATTCTAATATTGCAGCCATTAACGACAGTCAGCGGAGTCGTGGTTTCCTTTGTCCAACAGTGGGAAAGCCATCTAAGCTTTGTTCTAAGTTCAACCCCCCCCCCCCAGGGCATGAAGTAGTGTATAAATAGTAGCACCAAAGAAGAACAAGGTATGTCACTATGCCACCGTAATTCCACCTGGACACTCTGTCAGCGCACCTCAGGATCGGAACCTCCAGTGCAACCTTCAGATTTAGGTCTGAGTTCTTCACTTCTCTTTCTTCAAGACTGGTAATTATTGTCTTTCCTCCTGAAACTGTTCCTCTATCCAGCTTTCCCTCCTTGACTGTTAGTTAGCCTTGTGTAGTTCTTGGGAAAGTGAGTACGTGTGTGAATGCTTCTGTGTTCTTTCCCAATAAATCCCATTTCATTTCACTTTAATTTGGAGTTTCTGCAGTTAGTATCGGTATACATAGGTGCAACGGTCCTGTACGTTACCCGACTTCTTACAGTCATCTATTTGAGCTATAATAATTCCCCCAATTAATAACTTAACTTTATTGTCAAGAGTGAGTTCCCCACAGACACCCACTCATCAGGGTAACAGAGTGTTAGGTCAAGAGAGCAAACGTTATTAATGACAGAGAAAATCCAAGTCAGGATAGGCTGCAGCAGTTTGTTTTTGCCTGAGCCTACTGGGATAAACAAGATTCTACCTCATCTCCTCTTGCCCCTGCTGAGTTAAATGTGTGCATACTCCTTTTGCACTTTGAACTCAGTGTGCAGCAGTTGAAGTAAGCTGAGGACAAAAAAGGAGAAATAGGAGGAAGAGAAAGAAACTGGGACATTTTAAAAGTAGCTGAAAATGTGGGATGACAGAGGGTTAATTGATACTGTCCCTGCCTAATCAGGACAGCTGCAGGGTATGAGAATATAGAATCATAGAAGACTCATAGAGTTGAAAGAGACCACAAGGGCCATCTAGTCCAACCCCCTGCCCTGCAGGAATACACAATCAAAACACTCCCAACACATGGTCATCCAGCCTCTGCTTAAAAACCTCCAAAGAAGAGACTCCACCATACTCTGAGATATCGTATTTCATTGTTGAACAGCTCTTACCATCAGGAAGTTTTACCTAATGTTTAGGTGGAAGCATTTTCTTGTCGTTTGAATCCATTGCTCTGGGTTCCTAGTCTCAGGAGCAGCTGAAAATAAGCTTGCTCCATCTTCAATGTAATCATGTTTGAATTCTACTCAACACTTTATTTTAAAATAATGTGGTGAGAGGGTAGCATTTTAGTTGCTTTTTTTTGGGCCTATACCCACCTTTTTTGTTGCATGCCTTCAAGTCATTTCTGACTTATAATGACTCTAAGGTAAACCTTTGTTAGCTGCCTTAGGTTCTGTTAGCCACCTTGGATCCCTCTTTGGAAGAAAGGTGGCATATAAATTGCACAAATAAAATAAAATAAAATAAAAACCTATCACAGGGTTTTCTTGGCAAGATTTATTCAGAGGGGGTTTGCCTTTGCCTTCCTCTGAGTCTGAGAGAGTGTGACTTGCCCAAGTTCACCCAGTGGGTTTCCATGGCTGAACAGGGATTCGAACCCTGGTCTTCAGAGATGAGTCATCCACTCATCAAGGATAGCTGAGTACTCAGTGGTTGCAAAACGGGTTTTTCCTCTTTTCCCTAGATCACAATGGAATGGCCTTTGTCCGTTCAGTTCTAAATGTCCAGCTCATCAATGATCATTAACACATCCAGAGAACCCTTTGTCTAGTCTTGGGAAACTCCAAGACATTGTATTCTACTCTAAATCTCATCCCTTCTGGGGAATTATCGAATATAAATACCACCCTAAAACGCCACTAAAGTGCACACAGATCTCCTTCCTCTCATTTCCATGTCAGTCTGTGTAGCCAGGTCATAGCTTCCACATGTATCTCTGCTCCTCTGATCCATGTAGTATAACACACAATCTCCTTACTCTATTCCTCTATCCAAATACTTCCTACTTTCTTTCATAGCCCTGTGTGATTGCTTGAAGTGCTAGCGTGAATGCTGTTAAGTTTAAGTTCCTATAAAGATCATTTAATTGTACGTTCATTTAATTGTATAGATAGGTTACAAGATCCTGCAGTTAGCCGGCCTCTCGCTACCATCTTGAGCTAATTAAAAATTCCTCATATTAGAATTTGGACACTAGTGTGATCCTTATGGACCCCCATAATCTGGGTAACAACCATACTTTTCTCACATTCAGCACACTGGGAGGAAACACATGGTAATGCAGAACTGTGACTACAGGGAGGCCTAAACAGGTTCTGTTTAATAGATTTAATAATTCCAAGCATTATTATGACTTGTTGGTTTTTCCTTTACTCCTCCTTTGTAAGCCTTGGCTTAGTAATGCCAAAGTAGTTGTGTGCTCTTTCTTTTGTAGTGAATGAGAAATGTTTCAATTAGAGAGTTAATTAGCATTGCTATTTAAACCAAGAGCAGAGTCTTGTTAAATAAATGCATCTTGTTGGTAATGTTTTAATTGATAGGGTAATAAGGCCATTGTACCAACACATACACATGGAGCACTTTGTGCAGGTTAATGAAGGCCATGGATCTTGACTCATTTTCCCATGTTTGAAATCTTTCTCCCTCCACCCCCACCCTTTTGCATCATTACATTTTCTTCCTTAGTTTTGTATGTTTCCTCCCACCACTAATGAGGTTGTTGTTTTTGAATTGCGTGAGGGGAACCAAGAGCTCTAACGATGTCTAATTCAATTTGGCCCTTCCTGCATAACAAAAGAAAAAGAATGGCTGTAAAATTTGTACTCGGTTTTGGGTTGCTGTTTATAGGTCCAACCAGACCAGCACTCTTTAATATATATTGCATATCCTTGGAGTTCAGCCTTTGTTCCACACTGTCACAGGATCTGTCTTTCATTCTTTCTGTGCCTCTCATTTTTATGTAATCCCACCTTCCCAAATCACTAGAATACAATTTGCATTTTTTTTAAAAAAACCCTGAATCTATGCATTCTATTTGTACATCTGTGTGAATGTAAACATCTGATTAAGTGTGATTTAGGCAACCTATGAACACTTTGATGCTATGGGTGCCAGTTCCCCATTACAGGCAATGGAGACCCAGGTACAAATCCCCATTCAGCTACAAAAAACCACTGAGTAACTTTGGGCAAGTCACATTCTCAGCCTTAGGGGAAAAGCAATAGCAAACCTCTTCTGAATAGACCTGCCAGGAAACCCTAGGATAGGGTGGTCAGAAGTTGCAGTTGTCTTGAAGGCACATAGCAACAAAGAACAGAGATTAGTTCCTGCATCACAAAAAAGAAGAGCACTTCAACAATGTCCAGAAAGCTTTTTATCCCAAACTAACAATTTGCACATGTAAAAAAAAACCCCAACTAGGTCATGTAAGTGCTGCATAAGTTTTTTTAAAAAGTAACATTTTGATCCTTCCAGGGACCACTTGAAAGCTTCTTCCAGGGATTAATTTTCTTTCACCAGCCCCTGCTTTTCTTTTCTTTTTTTAAAAATAAATTTTGTTTGGAATTTTTCAAACTACATAAAATAGAACAATAACAATACATAATAGAAAATAAAAGAAACCCAGGAAAGAAAATTCCTGCATGGCAGGAGGTTGGACTTGATGGCCCTTGTGGTTTCTTTCAACTCTATGGTTCTATGAAAGAAGAAAGAGAAAAAGATAGAAAAAAATAAAAGTGATTTCCGATCTTTCAGTGGTTATTAAAATATATAATCAGTCTGAACCTCACTCATCTATTCCAATAGATCCTCCTCCTCCTTTCTATACCATATACTTACTAGTAGTCAAAATCAAAACTTATAAAATCACATACAGAAAGTCAATACAGGGTTAGTAATCTTTATTAACTACTCTTATCAATCTCCCCCTAAATTAAGGTAAACAATCTACTCCCTCTCACTAGCTCATTCTATTTTAACAACTGTCTGTCTGTCTGTCTGTCTATCTGTCTATCTAAGGCTTGGGTATGTTTCCTCTCCCAGAGTGCTGATTTGTTGCTCAGGAAACACACCCAACCTATCACCACCCAGATGCAAATTCCCGCTCCACCTCACAATCCACTCCTGCCACTCAATCTGCATCTACACCCCCAGCCTCAAAAGGGCCTCTCCTCTCACTCCCTCAGCCATTCACCAGTCATGGGCTGTGATGGGACCCAGATAGTCAATTGGCGGTGGCAGCAGTGGTGGGATGGTGCTGCTGCTGAGACAGGACCCAGACAGTTAACTGACTATGGCAGTGGCAGCAGGATGCTGCCGCCGCCACTGCAACGGGACCCATGCAGTCAACTGGCAGTGGTGGTAGTGGAACGCTGCTGTGGCCGCTGTGGCAGTACCCAGGCAGTCAATTGGTGGAAGCAACGTGACACCGTCGCTGCTGCTGTGACAGGACCCAGGCAGTCATCTGGCGGCAGCAGCTGCAACAAAGCGACAGAGAGAGTCACCCTCAATTATTCTGGGAGAATGGCGTATGGTACGCCGAGTCCAGCTAGTCATATTGTAAAATATCAAATGTGAAATCCTTTCATCTTTATACTTAAACTGTTTCCCCACCTCTTTTCCAGCTGTGTCTGACTAAATTAAATTCTACCGAATCCTCCATCTTTAAAACAAAACCTTATTGTAATTTAATAACTTTTTTCCTTTTCTTAATTTCCCTTAACTATTTCCAAAATACCCCTTTCCCATGCTGATATCCCTTCTGATTATCTATTCCTCCAGCATCCATATAAATCAACCTTAATATTGTTTTGAACATTTTCTCAAATTTCACATACCCCCAAAGTCTTGTTGTATAACAATTTCTTTTGCACTAAATAAACATCAAACATCCAAGTAACTGAATAACATCTTAATTCAATAAACCCAATCCTTGTTTCTTTATTCATTCATAATTTATAGTTAACCTTTTATTTTCTGCCAATCCTTTGCAGTTGTACAAGTTGAACATCAATCATCAAATTCAATAAAACCTGAGGAGGAAATACCCTTCCATTGAAAAAACAACAACACCTTTTTATCATCATTGTCTTTCAGAAACTCCCCCAAATGTCAGTCTCCTCCAATGACTTTATTGTAAATTTCAGCACTCTTTCTTCTAACTTCTCAACTGTCTTTCAGAAAAGTCCTCCAAATACTCTTCTCTTTCCTGATGTCTCCAAGACCTCTAATGCATTTTCTCTCCTCTCTTTTATTTCCCATATTTCCAATCTCTCCTGTTTTCTCCAGGATTGCTTCAACATCTTCAAAATCATTTTCGTTTGGCTGCAAATCATATTGATCCTCACCTCCCATCACATAATCTGTTGCTTTAACTCCCAGCATGTCATCCATTGCTAATCTGTAACTCTTGAAGACTATCCTCATCAGTTTAGCAATAGTAATAGCTTTTCCATGGGTTTTTTTCTGGGCTGGGACACCATGTTCTGGAAGAGTTTATTTCTGATGTTTCGCCTGCATCTGTGGCTGGCATCTTCAGAGAATGGTTGGGTAGGAGTGTGTGTGGGGTTTATATACTGGGAGCCTCTGTTGGAGAGGATATGTAAATTTGTGTATTTGAATTTGTGTATTTGAACTGAATTCAAATACACAAATTTGCATATCCTCCCCAACAGGGGCTCACAGTATAATAACTCCCCCACTCCTACCCAACCATTGTCTGAAGATGACAGCCACAGATGCAGGTGAAACATCAAAAATAAACTCTTCCAGAACACAGCCTCACAGCCTGAAAAAAAAAAAAACCACGGAAAACCTATGGATGCCAGCCGTGAAAGCCTTCAACTTCACAATAGTAACAGCATTTATATTTCTATACCGCTTATCAGTGCAAAGCACTCTTTAAGCAGTTTACAATGTGTTAGCTAATTGCCCCCAACAAGCTGGGCACTCATTTTACTGACCTGTGAAAGGATGGTAGGCTGAGTCAACCTTGGAGCCCTGTAGGATAGAACTCACAATGTTGTGGCTGCAGTACTGGCATTTAACCACTGCACTACCAGGGCTCCAATTTAATTTCCTCCCATATCTCTTGCCAAATAGCTGACTTGCTTATGTTTTCTAGGAATTGAATCATTGCCACTCTTCTATTGATCAAATACTTGGCATATATAACTTGGCTCTCTTGAATTTTGGGAGAAAGGAAGAATATAAATCCAACAAACAAACAAAAATTCACCCCCACAGGGACTCCTCAGATACAGAGTTGCATTGACACAAACTAGTTGCTTAGTTTCTCTTGTTATTCAAATTACTTTCAATGGAAAAATCCTCCCAGACAAAACAAATCCACTTTCCCATAACAAACAAATCTCTTTCCTTAAAGTCTCTTTCCTTACTCCATTTTACTTGCAAAATGCTTATAAAAACAACCAGTCTTCCAACTTTTTCTATTAAAATAACAATCTTATTAAACTTTCTGTTTTCAAAATGTAATCTTAATTTTTTAAAGAATAGTTCTTATGCAGAAATCTCACTGAGCTATGTTTCTAACCACTGAGTTGAAGATACCTTTTGGTCAATCAAATTAAAATGTTTTAATTAAATAATTAAACAGAAAGTGAGGTTGCAGGCTTGATGTCCTTTGGTGGCTTGTGTACAATGACATGAGCATGATGGAATTTTTCTATGGTCTTCCCCACTTTGCTTGTGATATTATGGTCCCCGTGAGCTTGACTAAGTCCTCAGACCTGTATGGATGATCTCTTCACTCTCCCTTTCACTAGGGAGAGAATCACCAACCAGAACTTGTCTTCGTATTGGTAATCATTGCCACTGCAGCTTTCCCTTTCTTGGAGGGACTTCAGGCCACCCTCACTGTCACCTGGAAGTGCAATCAGCTTCCACTTTTCTTATGATTTCAATTTTTGGTGGGCAAACATATAGGTCTATGCCTTTTAACTTGCTGGGGGTGGCTGGTGAGACAAGCATATCTGCTTTCCTCCTTTCTCTCTGTTTTGCTGTTAACGCCTCCTCAGTATGGGATTCTGGAAGCAACTGCTGTTTACCTTTTCTGTTGCAGGGAGATACACACAAATACAGTAGGATCAGCTGGAGCAGAATCCCATTGTTTCCCAGCTCAAGCTTTATTGCATAGTTTGCTGCAAACATGCTGCTGCAAAATGATACTGGCCCTAGGATATTCCTATTTGACCCCATGCCATTGACCAGTTGGGCTCCTCAGGATTCATAGAATCATAGAATTGCAGAGTTGGAAGAGACCACGAGGGCCATCCAGTCCAACCCCCTGCCATGCAGGAAATCATGATCAAAGCATCCTCAACAGATGGCCATCCAGCCTCTGTTTAAAGACCTCCAAGGAAGGAGACCCCACCACGCTCCGAGGGAGTGTGTTCCACTGCCTAACAGCTCTGACTGTCAAAAAGTTCCTCCTCATGTTGAGGTGGAATCTCTGTTCCTGGAGCTTGCATCCATTGCTCCGTGTTCCAGTCTCTGGAGCAGCAGAAAACAAGCTTGCTCCATCCTCAACGTGACACCCCTTCAAATACTTAAACAGGGCTATCATATCGCCTCTTACCCGCCTCTTTCCTTCTCTCTCTCTATGGTTTTGATTACATACATGAAATTGCTAGAAGGGTTTATTCAGAATTCTGGGGTTTGGTGCTACCAGTGTCTTCCTATCACCTAACTTTGTCATTCTTTTAAGATTTCATTGGGAAACAGGAGTGTGTTTTTTACAGCTGAGAATAGACAAGAAACTACACATGTTCCTGGAGATGAAAAGTTTGACCATGGTGACACTTGCCTTAGTTACATCCTCTATGCACTGCTGTAACATATGGGGCTTCCTGTGAAAAGTGATCAGAAGCTTCAGTTGGTCCAAAAGGAGGTGACAAGAGAGTGTCGGTTGGAGCACACAAAACCCTTGCTATGTATGGCTGCTTTGCTAATAATAATAATAATAATAATACTTAGTTATTTATTACTCACCTCTCCCCTCAGGATTGGGGCAGGGTACAACATCACAATAGACATTACAATATACAATACAATGCAACACAATTCAATTGAATACAGTTCAATACATACAATTCACAGCAAATTACAGACAAGACAATTATACAATGCAGATGCCGGTAGATGGCACTGTTGGCATATAACCATACTGCAGGAATGACACTACAGAAAATGCATTGTACTAATAACGATGGCTGCTGCTTCTTCTTTTTGAAATGGTGTTAACAGTTTTTTCCACAGCACATTGCCCCAGCTCTTTATTATGCTGGTCCTCATTTTACTGACCTACAGAAAGATGGAAGGCTGAGTCAACATTGGAGCCCTCTGGGATCGAACTTATAACCTTGTGCTTCACAGTACTGGCATTTAACTACTGCGCCACCAGGCTACTTTCTGTACTGTTTCTAGGCACAACTCAAAGTGCTGGTTGTGACCTATAAAATCCTATATAATTCTTGTTATTACTGCTTTGCTGACTACTTTCTAGGCTATTTCTGGGAATACTTGCAATTTCTGGGCACAATTTGAAGTTCTGGGTATGACCTATAAAGCCCTATATAACTTGGGGCCAGTTTATTTGCAAGACTTTATTGATCCTTACTATCCTGCCTGGGTTTTAATGTCTTCAAAGCAGATCTTCTCTTAGTCTGGCCACCATCAGGAGTATACTTCATGAGGATGTGAGAGATGACCTTCTAAATGGTGACTCCTAGGCTGCAGAACTCTAGTATGAAGAGTGACTTCAAGAAGAGACTTCAAGATGGATGGGACTTTCTCAAAAGGGAGATACTGAAGGCACAATTTCAAACAGTACCAATGAGGAAGAAAAATGGGAGGTGTCTCAAGAAACCAGGATGGATGACTAAAGAACTTTCAACGGAGCTAAGTTTTAAATGGAACATGTACAGGAAATGGAAAACGGGGGAAATCACCAAAGAAGAATTCAAACAGATAGCGAACACGTGTAGGAGTAAAGTCAGAAAAGCTAAAGTGCAGAATGAGCTCAGGCTTGCTAGAGAGGTTAAGAACAATAAAAAGGGTTTTCTTGGGTATGTCCGCAGCAAAAGGAGGAAGAAGGAAATGGTAGGGCCACTATGTGGAGAAGATGGCAAAATGTTAACAGGGGACAGAGAAAAGGCAGAATTACTCAACACCTTCTTTGCCTCAGTGTTTTCAGAAAAGGAAAAGGGTGATCAACCTGAGGATAATGGGGCAGAGGACACAATAGGGGAAATCCAGCACAGAATAATCAAGGAGGAAGTAAAGGAATACCTTCTTAATCTAAATGAATTTAAATCTCTAGGACCAGATGAACTACATCCAAGAGTATTAAAAGAGCTGGCAAATGTAATCTCAGAGCCATTGGCAATAATCTTTGAGAACTCCTGGAGAATAGGAGAAGTCCCAGCAGACTGGAGGAGGGCAAACGTTGTCCCCATCTTCAAAAAGGGGAAAAAAGAGGATCCCAACAATTATCGTCCAGTTAGTCTGACATCAATACCAGGGAAGATTCTAGAGCAGATCATTAAACAGAGAGTCTGTGAACATTTAGAAGGCAATGCAATAATCACAAAAAAGTCAACATGGGTTTCAGAGAAACAAGTCATGCCAGACTAACCTGATCTCTTTTTTTGATAAAGTTACTAGCTTGGTAGATGAAGGGAACGCTGTGGATATTGCATAGCTTGATGTCAGTAAGGCCTTTGACAAGGTTCCCCATGACATTCTTGCAAACAAGCTTGTAAAATATGGGCTAGACAAGTTAACTGTTAAATGGATTTGTAATTGGTTGACCAGCCGAACCCAAAGGGTGCTCTGCAGTGGCTCCTCTTAGTCTTGGAAAAACGTGAACAGTGGGGTGCCACAGGGTTCTGTCCTGGGCCCAGTGCTATTCAACATTTTTAACAATGACTTCGATGAGGAAATTAGGAGCATACTTATCAAACTTGCAGATGACACCAAATTAGGAGATTAGCTAATACCCTAGAAGACAGAATCAAAATTCAAAATGACCTGGATAGACTGGAGGGCTGGGCCAAAGCTAACAAAATGAAATTCAATATGGAGAAATGTAAGGTACTGCACTTAGGGCAGAAAAATGAAATGCATAGATATAGGATGGGAGAGACCTGGCTGAATTAGACTATGTGCAAAAGGGATCTAGGAGTCCTAGTAGACCACAAGTTGAACATGAGTCAACAGTGTGATACGGCAGCTAAAAAGGCCAATGTGATTTTGGGCTGCATCCATAGAAGTATAGTGTCTAGATCAAGGGAAGTAATAGTGCCACTCTATTCTGCCTTGGTCAGGCCTCACCTAGAATACTGTGTCCAGTTCTGGGCACCACAATTAAAAAAAGGATATTGACAAATTGGAGCGTGTCTCGAGAAGGGCGACTAAAATGGTGAAAGGTCTGGAAACCATGCCTTATGAGGAAAGACTTAGGGAGCTGGGTATGTTTAGCCTGGAAAAAAGACGGATGAGGGGCGATATGATAGCCCTGTTTAAGTATTTGAAGGGGTGTCACATTGAGGATGGAGCAAGCTTGTTTTCTGGTGCTCCAGAGACTAGAACACAGAGCAATGGATGCAAGCTCCAGGAACAGAGATTCCACCTCAACATTAGGAAGAACTTTTTGACAGTAAGAGCTGTTTGGCAGTGGAACACTCCCTCGGAGCGTGGTGGGGTCTCCTTCCTTTGAGGTCTTCAAACAGAGGCTGGATGGCCATCTGTCGGGGATGCTTTGATTGTGTATTCCTGCATGGCAGCGGGTTGGACAGGATAGCCCTTGTGGTCTCCTCCAACTCTACAATTCTATGATTCTATGACTCTCTCTAGTGTCATTCTCCTGTTTAATTTTTTATTCTGACAGGCCTTTGGTCTTTAAACTCGTTCACAGCTGAAGGTATTTTAAATGGTTGGGTACTGTCTTAATTGTTTTAAGTTTTTTTTTTAAAAAAAGATATTTCATTATATCATTTTGTTGAATATATGAATTTTATTACTGTGGGCTGTGTTAAGTAGCCATTTTAGCAGAGTGGTGATTTATCCTTTTAATAAATATGTAATTTGTTTTTTTAAAAATGGGTTTCTAAACTCATTCAAAGAATTGAAATTTTTGCAAGACCTACATTTGCTTCTATTTGGGCTCTTTTGTGACTTAAATAAAATTATGTGTCAAATATTATGCCTCTGGTAATGTGAGAATAAATCCTTTTATTTCTGGTGCCTTCAGTATGTGAAGTTAGGTCAGTAAAATCTGCTTTAAGTCTGTGTTGGCCTCTGTAAATAAAAAGAAAATGCTTGAGGTATCCGGCAGCAAAGGATTAGCTTTGCTAGCACTGACGTCTTTCCTTAGTGAATGATACATTTAGTGACAGAAGCCTGAATCTTACTGTTAATTCCTACTCAAGTAAACATGTTGAATCAATGACAATGTGGTAAGTCAACACTTATGCAAGTTCTATTGATTCAGTGGGTCTACTCAAACTAACAGGCTGGAGAACATATTCTATTGTAAATTAAAACCACATGGCCACATTTGAAGTCAATGTCTGTAACTACAAGACCCAGGAGGATAATAATCCCAGCAAATGAAGCAGTTACTAATGTACTCAGGAGACACAGACCCCAATTTTCTCTGAGGCTTGTACAAATGTACACATTGTAGCTATTGTTTTCCATCCCTAATCATACATCTCTGTTTTCCCTGGCCTCATTTTGTGAATCTCAAACCAACTGCCTATTATTGAATTTTGTTCTGTCAGGAGGCAACTTGTATCTACTTGCTTGAGGAGGTGATAACACCATGCCTTTGTTTTCTGATTAATTTGCTTAATTATTTTCTCTTTCCTCGCAAAGTCTGTGGATTACACTGGATTCTTAATAGCTATTTAATTTTTTATTTTTAAAAACACTGTTCATGGAGATTTTCAGACACTCTAAAAAAAACCCCTGCGGAGGTCAGGAGGAGGACAGTGCTGTCCACTTTTGGCGATTGATTTCGCATGACCCGTCCTTCTCCCATCCTTCCTCCGTGCTTCCTCCATGCTGGAGGGATGAGGGAGATTTTCAGATGCTCTAAAAAAACCCCGTGGAGGTCAGGAGGAGAACAGTGCTGTCCCACTTCCAGTGATGGATTTTGTGTGCCCCATCCTCCTCCCGTCCTTCCTCCATGCTGGAGGGATGAGAGAGATTTTCAGATGCTCTACAATAACCCCGCAGAGGTCGGGAGGAGGATGGTGCTGTCCCGCTTCCAATGATCGATTTCGCATTCCTTGTCCTCCTCCTGTCCTTCCTCTGCCCTTCCTCTGTGCTTCCTCCATGCTGGAGAGATGAGAAAAACGCCGCTTTTCATTGATGGAAGTTTTCCGTCAATGAAAACGACACCTTTCTCATCCCTCCAGCATGGAGGAAGCACAAATGAAGGACGGGAGGAAGATGGTGTCATGCGAAATTGATTGCCGGAAGTTGGACAACCCCGTCCTCCTCCTGACCTCCAAGGGGTTTATTTAGAGCATCTGAAAAAGTCAGAGAAAGGTGCCGCTTTTCATTGACTGAATTTTCCGGACCTTTTCAGGTGCTCTAAACCCCACCTGCAGAGGTCAGGAGGATGACGGTGCTGTCCCGCTTCTGGTGATCGATTTCACATTATGCTGTCCTCCTCCCTTCCTTTGTTCATGCTTCCTCCATGCTGGAGGAACTTCCATCAATGAAAAGTAGCACCTTTCTCGTCCCTCCAGCATGAAGGAAGCATGGAGGAAGGATGGGAGGAGGACAGGGTGTGCAAAATTGATTGCTGGAAGCGGGACAGCACTGTCCTCCTCCCGACCTCTGAAAATCTCCATCAATGAAAAGTGACACCTTTCTTGTCCCTCCAGCATGGAAAAAGCACAAACGAAGGACAGGAGCAGGATGGAGTTGTGTGAAATCAATCGCTGGAAGCAGGACAGAGCTGTCCTCTTCCTGACCTCTGCGGGGTTTTTTAGAGTGTGTGAAAAAGTCCCATGTCCACTCCTAAATTTTAATAACAGAAAAAGCTGCAGCATCTGGAGATTTTATAAAATTGATTCCGTAACTTATATACACACATATGTTAGATTAAGAGCAGAAAAAGAACACTCGGGAAGTCTTTTAAATTAGTGTGTTTTGTCATTGTCATCAATGTGTTTATACTAATTATTTTTTAATTGATGAGATATAATTTTGTATGTTTTTGGTGTTATTGTTTTTATTTGTATTGCTTTGTTTTTGTAATTTTTTATAAAAGTTGGTTAGATTTTTGTTATTGTGACATATGTATAATGTCTATAGATACAATTAAAAATGACATAATGTTTTTGATTGTTGTCCAAATGGCCAAATGCTGAGTTTCTAGATGCACTTTCAAACATGGGAAGGGTCTGCAAGAAGGAAAAAAAGAAGACATCCTCAGAAAATCATGGCTGATGTCTCAAAATTTGACGTTCTTTTTGCTTGTGATTAACATGATGTTTTTACAGAAACAAAGTACATCCTTAGTAAAGTTATTTGGTAAAGTCTTTATAAATGTCAGTATCTGGGCATCTGAAAAAAACCCTATTGGAATGAAAAACAAACAATATCCACAAATCCTCTATGTTAGTGCACATGTTTCTCTCGCTCTGTCCCCCCCCCCCCACATCACTCTCTCTTTTTTTTTTAATGGCAGAAGCAAGCATTTTGGAATTCCAAGCACATTGGCTTGAAGAGATCCCAGTAACTTCACATGCTTGTGTTCCTGGAAGTGCTCCAAAGAAAATTGTTTCTAAAGATTTCTTCCCCAAGCAAAGAATGTTTCACATTCATTCAGAAACACACCTAGTTGGGTGGGAAACATAAGTGCTCAGTTTGCTGATAATGGCTATTATATCCTTGACCATTCTGCAAGATATGCCCACTAAAGGATGCACGCATTCCAGAATGTAATCTCCTTGTCCCACACCCAAAGCCTCCTGCTGTGCTTTTCCTAGCCTACCAAATCATTTAATACATACAGTTTTCATGCATTATCTTCGTTGGTGGTGGGAACTGGGGCAGCAGCATCAGCAAAATAAAATAAAATAAAATAAAAAATAAAATAAAATAAATCTCCATTTAACAGTTTATCCTCACAGGCAAGAATAATGTCCTAAAAACCAAGCAATGTCTTTTCCACTTTGTTTGAATGGCCTCCCCAAGTGCTAGGCACTAGAGGCACTCTTTCTGTATAGATTGAGGGCATCCTGAAGTTTTGGACTCTAGCTGTCCCTGACCAAGAATGTACTGCAACTGTTACCCATAAGAGGAAGCCTTGAACTTTCTTACTTTCACAAGAAGCCTGGCTTGGATCTAGAGTTCATAGGAGAGTAAGAGGAAACCAGATACAGTTGGACCTCCATATCCATGGGGGATCAGTTCCGAGACTTATTGTGGATACCGGAAACCATGGATAAAAGCCAACCCTATTAAAATAAAGTAAAAACATACCATAGAGTTGTGTCGGATGACCTAGAACAGTGCCCCACAACGTTTTTGGCAGCAGGGACTGGTTTTGTGGGAGACAATTTTTCCACGGACTAGGGGAAGGAAGGTTTCCCAAGAGGGAATCTCACACATCCCGGTTCCTAACAGACCCCTGGTTTAATGGATGGTGTAATTGTATTGTTATTGTTGTTGTTGTTGTGGTTGTTGTTGTTATTTTAAATCTTGAGTCAAGTCTTGGGGGACCGTGGCAACAAAAGATATTTAAAGGGGATCCCTGGTAAAGAAAAGGTTAAGAACCATTGGTTTAAATAAACCAGGGACACTAAAGAGGGACCGTCTATCCCGGGAGGGATAGAGGAAAGGCAAAGGGGAGAGGCACTCCTGCATGCATGCACTCACGTTAACATAGGAGAGAACAGTGGCAAGCAAGAGTTCTTCTTGGGAGCTTGTGGTCTGGTCCCTAATAGACCACGGACTGATACCAGTCCAGGGATAGTGGATTGGTGACCCCTGACCTAGAAGATGCTTAGAGAGGACACCTCTGTAGGTATTTTCCAGCAGGACTCATGGTATGTGTTCCTATTTTGTGTCCCACGGATAACTGAAACCATGGATATTGTTTCTGTGGATATGGGGGCCCAACTGTATTGTTGAATTCGACTAGTAGTAGCTCTCCAGGCTTTCAACCAGGATTCTTTCTTGGTCCTCCCAGGAGACAGTGGGGATTGCTTAGGACCTTCTACATGCAAAGCATGTGTTCCACCACTGAGCTATTCGGTGCTCTAAAGCAGTCTTTTGCTTTGAGTGGCAGTTTCCCCTCACTCCAGCCTCTTTAACTCATTATGATATATGATGTATCTTAATTATTTGAAAAATGGGCGTCCCACTTGTTTTCCTGAAGGAACCCAAGACAGTGAACAAAGTCATCAATATTTAAAACCATCTTAAAACTCAAATCAACTTGTTGGTCTTATAATTGCTGGTTCAAAAATGTTGGCTGTAATCTTTATGAATAGGTCCCTCAGCAGGCCTGCATTTGGGGTCCAGATCACTGTTGGGTCATGGCAGACTGCTCTTCTCAGTGTGCTTACTCTCCAGTGCCATTCTCAGATTTCAGCTGCCAGGGGTAGCTTCTTAGAACTGTTTACCATGGTATACCCCCAGTGGGGAGAGTCAAGATAGGAGTGCTTCTGCTGATCACAGATGCTCATGTGACCAAATGTGATGAGCCATTGGAGGTACTACATATAAACTTAAAAGAGTGAAGGAGGACAGGATATGACATGTAAACTACATATCTTCTAAGATTTCATAGACAAAAACTGGAACATGTGTGGTCAAGCAAGATAAGAATGTGATCAAGATGACAGGTGTTGTTTATGAGGAAGAACACATAAGGTAGAAGAGGATGCAGCAGTTTGCTTTTGCCTGAGTTTACAGGGAACGGCAAGATTCTTCCCCCTCCTCTCCTCTCTGCTCAGTTAATTGAGTGCAAACCACTTTTGCACTTTGAACTCAGTTTGTAACAATTCAACTACCTGAGGACAAAGAGGGAAATGGGTGGAAGAAAGAGAAACTGGGACATTTTTAAAAAACATCTGAAAAATTGGATGACAAGAGGATTAATTGGGATTATCTCTGCCAAATCAGGACAGTTGGACGGTATGGAACTAGAACTGTTTTTCTACACAGAATAATTTCTCCTCACCACTTCAGGGTGGAAACGGTGGATAAGTGGAGAATACTGTGGAAGAATGTTTTCTTTCACATGTGAGGATAGCAATAGCACATTGACAATGGGCTCTTGCCAGCATAACAGGGCACCTTGTTGCACGCAGGCAAATCCATGACAGAAACGGAATGGGGGATCTATTGATGGCTTCTCCTGTCAATAAAAAGCAGCGCTGGCAGAACGGGAGCAGAATGGATGCATAACAAGGGGGTATGATGTCGTCTGATAAAGAAGCCCTTTTGCAATCTCCTGGCATTGCTGTAACACCACTTTTAATGCATCCGATAAATATCCTGTGTCTTGGAGATGGAGAAAAAAAATGAGGTTCAGCAGCAGTGAAGTCCCAGCATCATAAAGGTGACCCTAGCTGCTTTTCTTCTCTTTCTGTGGCCAGAGCAGTGGCAATTGGGAAGATGGAGGGAGGGGCTCTCACCAACAGCTATGCCCAGACTCAATGAAGGTCATAGGTGTCTTGGGGGTGTACATATACTTACGTTTATTGATCTATTTGTGTGTCTGTCTAGATTATCTCTCTAGGTTGTTTGTCTGTCTACTTACCTCCCGCTCCACACACACAATTTTGAAAGAATCAAACAACACTTGAGACAAACTCTCTTCTGGATTCCAGAAGGATGTAGTTACCACTTAATAATGAGCAGAGTGATACTCCCTGAACCTTTGTATGTGCATTGTATAGTGCACTTTTTCTTTTTAGTAAAATTTGCAATATACTTTGTATCCACATATTTGTATCCACCTCTTCTCAAACAAGTGACTCCCGAAGGTGAGAAATGAAAAGTTATTAAATTTTCTCAGTCAGGGATCAGCATGTAGGATTGTTTTATTATAAGAGGCATCTATAGTATGTTTTGTTCTCATCCCAAAGACAGTAGCAGAGATGCAAATATTGCTGTGAACCTTCTTGTTCTTGCAATATAACTAAGAGAAAATCCTTCTGTACCATTTTCTCTAACAAAGAGATAGTTTTCTTCCTTCCTTCCTTCCTTCCTTTCTTGGAATCTGAATTAAAAGTAGAGCTTTCTAACAAAGCTTCCTGATAAGAGTGTGGGGAAAATGAGAAAATTACCCATATATGCCACTCTACTTTATATGTTCAGAGTTGCCTGACACAGGTCAGATGGTAAAATATGGCTCAGAAAAAAATATGGCTGGGAAATACGTGGCCCTCCAGTGTATTTGGACTGCAGCTCACAGCATTCTTCACCATTGGTTATACTGGCTTGGGAAATTTCTAGTTGCAGTTCAACAACATCTGGAGGGTTACCTGGTATGTGTGATTCTTGTTTTTGGGAGGGAGGTGGAGTTAACTCAGCCTTGGACCCTTAACTGCTACTTACCACTCATGTCAAGTGAGGGAGGAGATTTCTGCTGCTCCCTTCTGTGGTCTCCTCACATCATTTCCCACACACCTGCCGGCAGGACAAGATTTTTCAGGATAGAAGGGGATTGTAGAGGGAAGGGGGAAAGTGTGGTCAGGCTCCTGTCATTCATCTCGCCCCCTTTCCCCTAAAGATCCCTCCCTGGATCTGTTACTTGGGCATAAAAGTTATCCCTGTGTGGACTAGTGGATGTGTAGTTCTGTCTGAGACCAGAATCTCCAAATTTAACAAGAACAGCCAGACATAGTTGGAAAAAAGAATAAACAAGTAGAAGTTTATGAATACACAATTAGACCACACATTAACCTCTGAACTATTTAATCTTTCACAGCTCCCTAAAACTTTATTCAGTTTTCCTCCTGGCTGACTGGCCTATCTCTATTATCCCTTTTCCCTATCTCTGTGCCATGTTTTCCCTATTCCTCTGTATTCCTTTCCCAGTCTCTAGACCATCCTTTCTCTGCCTTCTGTCACAGACAAGCCTTAGTTTTTTTATCCTTTCTTCCCTGTAGGATTACAGGGGGGATCCCCCCCAGTTGTGATCCCCCTCAGCTGTGATTGGCTGGCTCTAACCAGGCTTGCCCAGTGGTTCTGGGAACTCTGTTGCATTATTGCGACTCAAATTAGAAGCAAAGCCAAAGTAATTATTCAAATTTAGGGCTGTCTAAATAATAAACACAATTTCAAAAATAGAGGCATACCTTATATGCCTTCCCCCATTTCAAGAAAGAAAGAAAGAAAGAAAGAAAGAAAGAAAGAGTAGCTGGGTTCTGAAAGTTTCCTAAGTACACTAGGACACCCATATCCACTGATTTCTTCTCCACTGATTCAGTTATCCACGGGACACAAAACAGCACACCTACCATAGAGTCTTCCTAGAAAATGCCTAGAGAGGCATCCTCTCTAGATGTTTTCTAGGTCCTCCAAGGCAACTCTATGTATTTTAAACTGGAAGTCCCATTATTGTCAATGGTGTTCACTGTTCTCTGTGGTTTTCTGCATCCACAGGGGCCCCTGGAACCAACCCCCTGTGGAAACAGGGGCCCGACTGTATGTTGTAATTCTATGTGGGTTAAAAAAAATCCAGAGGGTTAGCTGTGGTAGGCCATGACCCCATTGACTGGTGAAACTATGCTGGTGTGGAAGGCAGAAGTAGCAGTGTAGGCAGCAGCATGGTAGCAGATTTAAAGTGGCTACAACCACTGTGGCAAGGGGATGGAGGTGGAAGTTGTCCTGTCAGGACAGAAACCCACCTTGCTGGCTCCCAACCAACCTGGTTTTGTTGCTGTCCCCTTGTTGCTCCTCCTATGTTACCAGCTCTGACAGCCCCCAGCTCCTCTTCCATATAATAATAATTGGCAATATTTAATAATCTGGCTGACTGTGGCATTTCACAAGAGTGGCAAAGTAAACCAGAGATCCCAAAGAACCAGGGACTCCCAAAGACTAGTGCTGAGGCTAAATCTCATACACCCTGGGGGGGGGCATTCCAAAGAAGGGTAACCTGAAGGGCAACTTCTGGCCTGAACATCTGGCTAATCCAATAACGTATAGCTGAGTACTTAAGGTTTGTAAAAGAGCTATTTTCCTTCTCCTCCACCTCAAACAATGAAGGTTGGTTGCTTCATTCAATTCCAAACCGTTAACAATTAATGATGGTTAGCATTTCTGGAGCATCTATTGTTTTAGCCTGGGAGAGTCTGAGAATCACCGTATTTCACTCTAAATCCCATCCCCTGAAGGGAACGATGAGGTATAAAACCCCTTCAAAAACTCCACTCAAGTGTATACAACAGTTCTCCTGCTTCTAGACTCCATGTCAGCTGTGTCAACATTCCTACATCTGTACCCTCCACTCTGCTGTTTTTTTCCCCACAATTGCAACTCCTCTGATCAGTACAGTTTCACCCTCAAACTCCCCTCACTCTATTCCTCTGTTCAAACATTTCCTACCTATTTCGTTAGCCTTATGTGACACACCAGATATGGCGTCATAACGATGCCACATAAATGCAAAAGGGCACACATACTAGATGATGTTACCCTTTTGCCTTTATCTCAAGTCAAAAAATCATACTTTTTAATTGACGGCTTAAGCTGTCAATAGATTGGCCATGGTATGTTAGCGCCGGCATTGCCGGCATTTGAAACCTCATGCTGTTTAACTTACATGAATGCAGCTTCAATGGCTGGTCTGGCCAGAACACTTCCGGGTGAGATTGGGACATCCAGGTAGGTGATGCACTTTTTATCATCCTCCCCAGTTTACTTGTAAATTTTAAAGTGTGTGTATGTGCTTCAAAAAACTTATCTTGTGTTTATTTTGTTTTGTTTTTTAATTTCCCATGCAAGGAACGGAGCTCCATTCACTCCTTGTTCATTGTCAGGAAGCCTTTGGACAGGAGGGAAGGTAAATGCAGCATGGGGAGTTATTTTGCTGGCATAAACCCAAAAAAGTTTTGCGAGCAAAAGAAAGGGCTTTTGGGGGGGTGGTCTGATGAAATCACTAGTTGGCTTTGAGTCTTCTCCTTAGTACTGGTATACATAGGTCTCAAGGTCCTGCTCGTTACCCCCTCTTGCATTGCCAAGTCGAGTATACTAATTCCCCATCTTAATAGTAGTGCATAATAGAGTCCCAACAGATGCCAAGCATTTTGGGTAACAACTATGTACTGCTTGAAAAAGTGACTCACATGAGCATAATGAACTGTCATACTAGAGTAACTCACCAACATGACACTGGCTAGGCAACAGAAACAACCAAGAATCCTGTGTTGTCATAAAGACTAATACAGATACATTATTATAACATGAGCTTTTGTGGACAATGGTTTATTGTACTATATCAGATGCATGAAGCGTTATCCAGGATTTCATGTCTCAGTCTGTGTCTATTATATGTGGTGAACAGTGAAGTCAGAGCATTTAATTTCCCTCTAATATGCTGCTATTCCACCTGTCTGTCTTTCACTGTCTTTCACTGTACTCTGTACATATTGAATACCTGAAATTCTGGATAGTATTTCATTCCTTTGATGAAGGACACACAATTTCATGTTGTAGTCAATTTGTTAGCCTTCAAGGTGCCACCGGACTCTTTATTATTGTTTGGAACTAAGTTTTGTTTTGAACATAGTGATGATTCTTCCCCCAACCCCCAGGATGGAAGATGGGTGGTAACTGTACCTCATCACCCACCTTCCAGATGTTTTGCAGTTCTGTTCTCTTGCATAATTAAAAGCAACAGCTTTGAGGACCAAGGTCATTCTTCTAAGCATTAAATGGATTATGCTTTAGCAACACAATAACCTTGGTAGAAGAAGTTTGTGAAGCCTCAGGGCTCAACAAAACCTTATAACTTGAACACAGCAAGGGACTTTTCTGTTCTCATTGTTACCTTTTGCATTGGATCATTAGAATGGAGGAAACAAGCAATAAGGACTAATTGAGTTAATAGCATGTCTTGTCGGTTTGTGCCAGATCTTCCCCAGAAAGCAACTTGTTCCTTATGTTCAGTTACATCTCAAAATTGTAGTTAACTCCTTTCCCAACACAACTCGATTGCTAGGGCCAGCTCCACCACTGGGCAGAGTGAAGCAGCCACCTCAGGAAACATTTGTTGGTGGCTGGGTTGGAGAAGTGGACTATGCCGCCTTCCATTTACCTCCTAAGCTAGCCTCGTGTGGTAGAGGAAACTGCCTTGTCTCATGTGCAGAAGTGCCAACGGCCAGTGAGGCACCATCTTGTCCTTTGTCTCAGGTAGCAAAATATCTTGGGCCAGTCTGGCCTATGATCTAGGATACTGGGGTAGCTTGGTTTTAACTGGCAATATGATGGGTAAGATTCCCAATTCCACTTCTGCTCCCTGTTACATCCCTCAATTAAGTATGCTTCCCTGGATCAACTCCAAGTTGATGGAGTTAGGTAAAGCTTCTTGTGGCAACTTGGGAGTTGGCATGTTCCTACCTTTCTCCCAAATTTGGACTCAAGGCAGCTTGCCAATTAACATGAATACAATATAGTTAAAAGATACAGAAATCAACATTGAAATAAATTACATGATTAAAAATATTAAAACAATTAAAAACATACATTTAAAATGAAAAAAAAAACCCAGTTCAAAACAGTAAAAATTTAAACAATAACAGTATGCTATTAAAAACCCTTCCCTCACAACCTTCAATTCTAAAAGCCTGTTGGAATAAAATAGTCTTCACATGCTGACAGAAGCTGTGGCATCCACTGAGGCTTGTGTCACCCCTCTCTCTGATGGTGTCACCTGGGGGTCATCTATACAAGAAAAAATAATGTGCATACCTGCACATTACAGGCAATATACAGCAGCTTTCTTCCGTCTCAATGGCATTTTGGCAAATTTGAGTGCATGTGAGGCTCTCTGAATTGATGTCTACACAGCCTCTTGGTGGCTATGTTGTTTTGAGCTGTGGGGGGCAAGGAAGGTGAATAGGACTGTGGCGGCGGCAGTGTGGAGGGCAGCCATGGGGAGGAAGAGGAAGAGGAAGAGGAAGAAGAAGAAGAAGAGAGAACTGTCCTCCCTTCCCTGAACCTGGAGGCAGTGGCAGAAGCATGGAGGGCAGCTGTGGGGAGGGGGAAGAGGAGGAGAGAACCATCCCCCCTTTCCTGCCCCCTTTCCCAATTCCTCCTCTTCCCCCTCTCCATGGCTGCCCTCTGTGCCACCACCACCGGGTCCCTTTGTAAAAAAGAAAAAAGAAAAAGGTAAAGTGCATGATCACGCCTGCACACTCCCAACAAATTAGATGGTTTGTTCTGCCCCCTCCAGACCATGCAACAATTTGTGTGGTTGTCTTAATGGTTGGGGTTGCACATTTCCCTCTTGAGTTTTTAAAAAATTCCAGGGAAACCCCCAAAGTCTCCAATCATGCTGCTTTTTTGTTTTTTTTGACTCTCTCCCTTCTGCATACTGCAATTCAGTGTGGTATCTCATTTAAGACAGATGGAATTCCCCAAAAATTCTGTTAGGATTATTTTTGCCATTTAGACAAGCTCCTGATGTGGTTTGGCCTTTCCACAGCCCTCGCCCCCAGTGCCACCACTGGACTGAAGAACAACAAGGAGGGAGCCATTTTCACCTCTGAAGGGAAGGAGTTTCACAGCCTAAGTGCAGCTACTGAGAAAGTCCTATTTTCTGTACCCATTAATGATACTTGCAAAGTAGGTGACTCTGAAAGGTGACAGGCCTCTCCTGAGGATCTCAGAGTCTAGGCAGGCTCATATGGGGAAATAGGGTCTGCCAGCTAGCTTGGACCATAACCAGCCTTTTGACTTTGTAGGATTTATTCTAAAGTGTACTGGCTTCTTAGAGTGGTGAAATAGATGCCTTCTAGTATTGTCATACAAAAGAATCCGCGTAGCTATTCCATCTGTCTGTCTCTGTCAATTTTTTTTATAAAAAATCTGCCATTTCTCTCTAGGGGCAGGACACAGCTGTATGTTGCTTGTTGCCCACTCCAAAACTAGTCTACTGTCATCTGAAGCAGTTGAGGACACAATCTTATTGCCAGTGTTGGAAGCTTCCAGTTCAGTTTGATTCTGCATGTGGATTATGGGTTGGTGAGTGCCATCTTACCTGTTGTCCAGGACAGCAAAATATCTTGGGCTGCTGCAAGAGAAAATAGTGAGGGAAAGGGGAGGGAGGCTGTGAAGCCTGTTTCTTTTCTTTGCTTTAGAACTGTCTGCTTCTGTTCCAGTGGGAAAGTTTATCTCATACCAATAATAACAGAAGTAATTTTCTTGTGTTTTCCTTTAATGTGAAAGTGGAAGAGTCTGGGTCTGTTTCTTCTAGAAATGTTCACATCTATAAATTCTGTCTTTGCAAATGTCTTTCCTTTACCACCTCTGTATCTGATCTTGGTCTCTAGCTCTCTCTTTTCTTTTTATTGATAACAACATTAAATTATAGATGAGACACAGGACTCATCTATATGAGAGGAAATAATGCACATACCTGTGCATTATTGGCAAGTCACAGCAGCATTCCTTTGTCTCCATGGCGTTTTGACAAAAACAATAGTACGCGAAGTTCTCCTCTGCAATGTCCACATGGCTGCAATTCAAGATGGTGGCCATGCCATTGTTTTGTGCAGGGGGAGGGGATAAGGAAGACAAAGAGGACCCAGTAGAACAGTGTCCAGAGACGATGAGGAGGGTGGCTGTTGTGAGGAAGAGGAGGAGAGCTGCCCATCTTTCATCCATCCTGGTGGAGGCAGCATCAGCCTCTGATTCTGGCTGCAAAGGGATGGTAGGTGTCTTCTGGCCAGCCACTCGGAAAAGGAAGAGGGGGCATGGTTATGAACCCTGGCTGAGGCTCCTACCATCCCTTTGCAGCCTCTGATTCTGAATAGTTTTTTTTTAAAAGAAAGTGCACAATCGCTAGCACTTCTGGGTGCTTGACAGAAAGCCTGGGGCTGTGAATGTCTGACCAATCAAAATTAAGAGTGCCATCCCCTTGAAGATTTTGCAAGAAATCATATCAGTGTTTGAGCAGGAATGTGCATTTCCTGAGGAGCTTTTAAAAAAATAAGGGGAAAACCACAAAGGCTTTTCCTGTGGAATCTCACAATATGTTGAATCAACACAGGATCCCATTAGGACAAAAGATATTCTCCTTGTATTCTATGAAGAGTTTTTTTTTACTGTCTAGACAACCCCACAGTAACCATGGTGACCAATGAGGATGAAAAGTACAGTAAGGCCTCCATATCCATGATTCATTATCCACTGATTCAGTTATCCGCAGGACACAAAACAGCACACCTATCATAGAGTTTTCCTAGAAAATGCCTAGAGAGGCAGCCTCTCTAGATGTTTTCTAGGTCCTCCAAGGCAACTCTATGGTATTTTAAAGTGGAAGTCCCATTATTTTCAATGGTGTTCGCTGTTATCTGCAGTTTTTGGTATCCACGGGGCCCCCCAGAACAAATCCCCCACAGATACGGGGGTCCTACTGTATAGCAAATGAGAACAAAATAGACTGAGTCTGAGAACATATCATCTCCTCTTCTTATTTAAAGATCCATCCTTTGCATATTTTTTTTAAAGGTAAGCAGAGTAATGTGTGTGCTTTACATTTTTGAACACATTCCTCTGTCAACTAACACAGGTTTAAACAGGGCTTTGCGCATTTTTGAAACATGTACATTTTCCTCTGCATACTTTAAAAAAAAGCATATATCTTTTTGTATGCAGACACCTGTCAACATGTGGGTTGCAGAGAGCAAATTGTCTGTGAAGTGGACAATCTGTGTAGTGACCCTGTGGACAGTCTGTGAAGAGTGAGCTGTAACAAGCCCATTGAACCTTGGACTGAAATTGGATTCCTCATACATCCTTCCTGTCTTATCACTACTGGCTTCCCACCCAAACTCGACAGGGAGTTTCACCCTGCAAGCAGAGCCCCTCCCATGACCTTTTCTATTAGAAACTTTGAAAAGTTGTCCCCCCAGAGAGGACAGCTGAGAACAAGCCTTTAAAGGCAGGCATGGGGGAACGCCACAGATACAAGAAAATAAAGGCTCAGTTACATGGAAATTAAGGAGTAAATTGAACTGAAGCAGAGTAGAAAAATGTCACGCCTGCAGAGTAACTGTGTAGCCCATTGTAATATAACAGGCGCAGTACATTAGAGGTACCTTGAAATTAAAATTTCTTATTCAGAAAACTTAGTGCTTGTGCTATTGAAAACAGGTCATGAAGCAATTACATGGTGATAAAGCTTGTGGGCTTTTAATCAATACTGGAGGCTGTACCAGACTTGGCCTTTTAATTTGGAGGTTATGATTTCTAAAAACCAGTCTAAACTTGTTTCATTAAAGATGCTTTTCTTTTCTGTCCCCCCCCGCCCTTTCTCTAAGGTGTGTGACCATAGGCAGTCTGCCTTTTAATGAATACTTACCTTGTTCCAAATGAGGTGTGTTTAATCTGTACTTATTCATAGGCATTGATGGAATTTATTATCTTTGAGATAATATTTATTATCTTTATTTTTAAAATCAAAATTTCTTGGATGTCTTCCTATCAGTGAGGAATATCATTTATAAAGGACAGCTCTTCCTAACTGTATATCCTTAAAGCATATATTGATTGGGATGCAATTCTGAGCATGTATTAGGGAGTAAGCTCCACTGAACACAATGCAATTTATTTCTGTATAAAATGGGTATTTCTTAGAAAAAAATCTAGCTTTGAATAGATAAAATCTTAGTATCTACAGCTTTTGGCAACTTAATAAAGGCTATGGGTTAGATGCAGATTAAGTTAGTATCACTAAAGTTATTCTGAAAACTAAACCATGACTAACTTTAAAAGAGCTTAAGGACAGATCTATGTAATTTATTTCCCATTTAAATGGGGATATACACTATGTCCATATGTGGATCAACAATACATAGATATGAGTTTCTCCCAGATCCACGACACCAAGAATTCTAAATGTAATATAGTTTTTCAAGTTAAGCCTATGTTTTGCTACCCAACATGTTACATTTTCTTGAGAATATACAGTAGATGGTCAAAAATCCACCATATGCACACATTGCTAGTTTTGTGGCAACAATGCAGTTTTTCAGTCTTAAAAAAATTGCCTCCAGAGGGTGCTGTTGTAACAATAAACGTTTTAATTGCCTAGATTCTCTGCCCCAGAAAAAAGGGAAAAATCTGTCCCAGAAGCTATGATCATAAAGTCGATTTGCTATGATAAATTTCTCAGATTATTTTAAAAATAGTTAACTAAAGTAACATATGCCAGCATATATTTATAATATCACAAACCATCAATTTGTCAGGATTTATCTCCCAATTGGTGAAATACGGACTAAGCATCTCTGTTAATAACCAATAATAATCAGTATATGTGTGTGCCTTCAAGTCCCTGTTGACTTATAGTGACCCTATGAATTTCATAGGGTTTTCTTAGGCAAGGAATATTCAGAGGTGGTTTTGCCAATTCCTTTCTCTGAAATATAGCCCACAGCATCTGAAATTCATTTGTGGGCACCCATCCAAGTAGTAACCAGGGCTGATCTTGTTTAGCTTCCAAGATCAGATAGGATCTGGTGCCTTTAGGGTATTTAGGCCATAATCTGTATGAAGGATTAGTTAGTAAGATCTACAGACTGAAGGGCCTTGCTTAGAGGGGAGATGTTGTGACCCGAATTGCTGAGGTCTGTGGGGGCCCACTTGTGACACTCAAATTATGATATTAAATTGGGTAATTTTAATTAGCTCAAAGGTATTGCTGTGAGAGGCCAGGTAATTTATGGGGCCTTTGCACCTGTGTATATCAGTACTCACTGATGAGACTCCAAGCCAAAATGAAATAAAAATGGTTTTTATTGTAAAATAATCACGGAGGCATTCACGCATGCACTCACACTCTCAAGACAACCACAGAAGGCTAATGAAGAGTCAAAGCAGAAATACTGGGATAGAGGAATAGATTCAGGGAAGTAGGGGTGATATTTACAAGTCCTGAAGAGCAGAAGTTTGCACAGTGAATGAATACTCAGTCCAGCAGAGTGACTGTGTCCAACTGTCTCACACATGGCTATTATTTGAGGATAATATTTATACCCAATATCATACCCTTAAGAGATGTTTTGAGTGTAAAACAATGCTTAGATGGGTTTCCCATAGTTAAACAAAGGAAACTCTGGCTTTGTTGATTGCTGCTAATGGTTGAGGCATTAAGGTTGATGGCTTTATGGCCTCCACCATATTTTGGAGAGGAGAGGTGCAAGGAAAGACATTTGTGGGGATGAGTAGGGATAATAGGTGTTCCACTCACTGTTTGTTTTGGAGTATGACTCATTGCCAGGTGCATACAGGAAAGATTAGTACATTCCTCCTTAACAAATCTGACTAAGGGGCTTCACATTAATCTTGTCCTGGATGTGTTTGTTTGGAAAATTTCCAAGACAACTTTGTTAGGCCTTTGGGTGACCTTCATTTGAACCTAATTTTGGTTTGCCCTGGTCTAACTTAGACTTTGGGAACTGTCCAATACTGCCAAGTTATGAATTATTGGAGGGAGGGGAAGTAAGGCTGGATAACAATGTGGGGGGTGTTAAGATAGGGAAAAAACCAAATTTAATTCCTTTCTCTTCTTGACACATTCTATCTTTTTTTGTTGTATCAGGAATACTGTGCAGCTCTCTGTGTTTGATATATTTAGATGTCTTCCTATATCTTCCAACAGGAAACTTGTTCACTGCTACTTGAAATGTATACAAAAGAAGTTGGTTTAGCTACTTTCTGTCTGAACATGTTGGGATCATATGCCACTACTGGTAGTAGTCCCTCCTGTATTGCAACAGGCCACATTTTCTGCATGTGAGCATAGGGTTGTGAAGGTTTCTCATGTGCACAAGAGGTAAAAGAACTGCTCTTTTCAGTGGAGAAGACAATTCCACAGATACATCTCTTTACGCACCAGAAGTTCATCACTCTACTGAAGTCAGTGGTGAGCTAGCATACCTGAGAGGGTGTGTATTGTGTTGAAACAGTGTCAGTGTGTTAACAAATCCTCTTCCAATTTTCCTGAGGCACATTTTGTGCAGTTTTAGAGGAAAAGAATATTTTAGGGAAGAACTGTGCTCCTAGAAACCCCCAAGAGGGTATGATTCCATTCTTAAATGAGGATATTGTTCCTGGAGGAATTTGTTTCAGTGAAAAATTGAGTTTTTTGTATTGTCACACTGCTGTGCCACCAGAGGTATGCTCTCCTCACAGATTTTTACTTTGTAGAATCTGTGAGGGGCTGAAAAAATAACACTGGAAGGCTGACTTCAGCATGTGTGCTATATGTTGACTCCCTCAACATTAGACTCTGGATTCAGTTGAGTAGTATAGGTTAGTTATTTGTTGAAAATGAACCCACTCAGTATCATGTGCTCAGACTTCCACTTAGGCAACATGGCCTTTCCTTCATCTCCTTCCACTATATGACTTTGAACACATTCAATTTCATCTGATTTTGGAAGCTAAGCTGGTTGTCAGGCCTGGTTAGTACTTGGATGGGAGACCACTAGGGACCTCCAGGTAGGATCAGTAAAAAGAATCCTGCCGGAACTGTTGTAGAACCATGGCTGCCAGTCAGCCTTGACAATACTAGATTAGATGGACCAGTGTTTGGACATGGGGCCCTTTCACTCTACACAATTATGGAACTATGATTCTAGTTAAATTGCCATGTCTACATTCCATGGAATCCCGAGGATTGTAGTTTGGTGAGGCACTAGAGCTCATTGACTGAGAATTCAAAATGTCCCTTCCTAAATGGCAAAACCCAGGATTCTATAGGATGTTGTCATGGCAGTTAAAGTGGAACCATAGTGCTATAATTAGAATAATAGAATCATAGAGATGGAAGAGACTACAAGGGCCATCTAATCCAATCCCCTGCCCTGCATGTCCCAATCAAAGCATTCTCGACAGATGGCCATCCAGCCTCTGTTTAAAAATCCCCAAAGAAGGAGACTCCACCACAATTGTACATTGTGAACAGACTCTTGGTATAAGGCAGCTTCCTACGTTCTCTACTACACACTCGGGAGCTCCCCAAATGTTCCAGACACAGCAGATTTGTGGGAGAGGAAGAAATGAATTCCATCAGCATTGTCCTTTTTTGCTGGCAGATGGACATCACTGGATTACAAGCCAATGGTGAGTTCCTTAGCATTATCTGAAATAGAGGTGAAACAACACAAAACAGATAGAAAATCCAGATGCCTCCTTCATGGGGTTGCATCCAGAATGTCAGCATCTTACCCACAACCTTCCAGATAAAAAATACCTAGCATGAGTCTAGTATTGTTGCTTATATATAAATGTATACTCATTGTCATTAAGGTTTCACTGGAACATCAGTGTATTATGCAAATTAACTGCACACAGATTTCCCACAGGAAGCAAAGACATAATTGACTCTTCCCAGATCAGTTCTAATGGCTTAAAATATAAATAAAACCCATTAATTTTTATTTCCCCCTCTTAAGTGATTGTCCCTTGGCTTTTCTTCCCTCCCCAGTAATAATGATAAATTATTGTCTGTTTGTATACAGCCGTGTGCCTTACTCTGTGTTACCCATCCCTGCTACAATATCCCAAACCTGTGGAGACACAATAAAAAGAAAACAATGGCCAAGATAATGAATCATGGGCTGTGGTGTATAACTTTATGATGGAGTTACATCACTGATACTTAACTATGTTAAGAGAATTGCAATGAGGTGCCATCCAGTAAGATGTCCTGTTACACCACGGGAGCTCCCACTGCATACCAGGGAACTACAAAACACGTTCCATTCTGCAACAAAAGCTACCCCTGCACAATGAGGCATGTAAAAGGAGAGGGAGGCATTTTTCCAGCCGGGTTCAGGGCATCCACTGCCCTCCATTCTGGATTACAACTGCTCAGTTGAGTGCTGTTTTCCCCTTTTCCTTGCACTGAAACTGCACTGGGGCAAACAATGCCATATGGTTGTGCACTGTAACTGTTTGCACACCATCAACACTACTCACTCTGTTTGTGCAATGGTCCCAGTGATTCAGCTAACCACTTCCAAGGGTCATAGAATAATTTGTTCCAATATGCTGATTGATCAAAAGTGAATACAGTCATCCCTCCATATTTGTGGGTTAAGCATTTGTAGATTGTAGATTTGATTATTCATGGATTACTGTAATAATAATAGCATCAGCAATATTTATTTCTTACTCACTGCTTTCCTATTTGTGACTATATATATATATATATATATATATATATATCTAGGTCCTCCAGCATGATTTCATGGTCAACTTCTGCTATACAAAGTCCATAGAGATGTGCTGGAGGACCTAGATATGCCTAGAGAGGACACTTCTCTAGACATTCCTAGGTCCTTCAGTGTGACTATGGTCAACTTCCACTTGCCTTGCAGACTATTTCATTGAAAGAGGCAACTAGGGGATCAGCTATTTTAGACCTAATCCTACCCAACAGAAATGATGTGGTTAATGGGGTGGAAGTGGTGGGAACCTTAGTGGAGAGTGATCATGTTCTCCTGGAGTTTGTTATACAGAGGAAAGGGGAAGCCAGGCCTAGTCAGACATGCAGCCTAGACTTTAAGAAAGCTGATTTCAGAAAAAATTAAAGAATTACTGGGGGTGATCCCATGGTCAGGAATACTAAAAGAGAAGGGAGTTCATAAGGGATGGGAGTTTCTTAAAAGTGAGATATTGAAGGCACAACTTCAAACAGTTCCAATGAGGAGGAAAAATGGGAGGTGTCTAAAGAAATGATGGATGACTAAAGAACTTTCAGCTGAACTAAGACTTAAAAGGGACATGTACAAGAAATGGAAAAAGAGGGAAATCACCAAAGAAGAATTCAAACAAATAGCCAGCTCATGTAGGAGAAAAGTTAGAAAAGCTAAAGCACAGATGGAGCTCAGGTTTGCTAAAGAGGTTAAAAACAATAAAAAGGGCTTTTTTGGTTATCTCTGTAGCAAAAGGAAGAAAAAGGAAATGGTAGGTCTGCTGTGTGGAGAATATGGCGAAATGCTAACAGGGAACAGAGAAAAGGCAGAGCTATTCCACATTTTCTTTGCCTCCATCTTCTCCCAAAAGGAGAACAGTGTTCAACCCGGGGCAAATGGAGCAGATGATGCAGTAGGAGAAATGTAGCACAGAGTAGGTAAAGAGGTAGTTCAGGAATACCTCACCAGTATAAATGAATTCAGGTCTCCAGGGTCAGATGAACTACACTCAAGAGTATTGAAAGAACTGGCAGAAGCAATCTCAGAGCCACTGTCAATAATTTTTGAGAATTCCTGGAGAACAGGAGAGGTCCCAGCAGATTGGAGGAGGGCAAATGTTGTCCCCATCTTCAAAAAGGGAAAAAAAGAAGACTCAAATAATTACCGCCAAGTCAGCCTGACATCAATACCAGGAAGGATCCCAGAGCAGATCATTAAACAGTGAGTCTGTAAGCACTTAGAAAGGAATGTTGTGATCACCAAAAGTCAACATGGGTTTCTCAAAAACAAGTTGTGCCAGACTAATCTTATCTCTTTTTTTGATAGAGTTATATAATTGGTAGATGAAGGGAATGCTGTGGATGTAGTATATCTTGATTTCATAAGGCCTTTGACAAGGTCCTCCATTATATTCTTGCAAAAAAGTTAGTAATGCTACTGTTAGGTAGATTTGCAATTGGTTGACTGACCAAACCCAAAGGGTAGTCACCAATGGTTCCTCTTCATCTTGGACAGAAGTTGGGTGCCACAAGGTTCTGTCCCGGGCCCAGTGCTATTCAACATCTTTATCAATGACTTGGATGATGGAATAGAGGACATTCTTATCAAGTTTGCAGATGACACCAAATTAGGAAAGGTAGCTAATACCCCAGGGGACAGGATCAGAATTCAAAATGACCTGAACAGATTAGAAAGCTGGGCCAAAACTGACAAATGCACCTGACACGCCTTCATGAGCAGGATTCCATACATACATCAGCAATGGGGTGCTTGGCACATATGAAGCTTCCTTCTCTTATGACTGTTAAGATATTGATTGCAAAGAAATGATGAGGTCTTCCTCATTGAATATTGAAATAATGGTTACTAAGGTTTGCAACTTTAATATTAATGCTAAGCCTGTTAGTGCAAGCAATCGTGTGAGGCCTGTGGAAAGAACAGGATGTCATGCAGGAGTCATTTCAATGTAGCTATTAATTCATATAAGGCATTTTTAACTTCTAAAAATATTTGCAAGTCTGATGTGGAAATGTGAAGCCGCCTTTACATTACGTAGAAGAACTGATATTATGGATATCTTTCTGTGTAAAATATTCTATTTTGCCAACTAGCCCAAAACTTATATGCATATTCAATCAGTTCTAATATGAATACATATGGAAAGATAACTTCTCCCAATTTCCACTTCTCACATAGTCAAAGCATTCATTTTATATCAAACACACTATTTTGAAAACCTGGTTTGGAGCCTACAGTTTCTTACCTGGATGACTTGATGAAAAAACCTTTAGCTGTAAGCTTCTGGACTTTCTTCTCTATTCCTGATGCAGGCAGTATAATGAAGGTAAAGTGAACTTCAGTGACCCAGAGCTGGCTGGCTTTTTCCAGGATGCTGCCATTTGCTCTCATATTGCAGCCAGCTGTGTGGGTTGGTGGGAGGAGAAAGGTGTAGCACCATGACAACAAGAAGTACTGTTAGGTGAAAAGAGGTGGTAAGAAAAGGAGAGGAAGGAGGAGTGTGGGCAGATAAGACACTAGGTATCAAGTGTGGCAAGCTGTCCTTGGTTGAAGCAGTAAATGAGAGTAGGAGAGGAAATAGAGTCAGAATGACAAAACAAGGAATGTAGGTTGTTAGGTTGTTATAGAGGTTTCATACCACAATTGGCAGGGCTCAATTCTATGGATTAATGGGATTTGTAGTTTTGTGTGGTACTCAGAATTATCTGCTAGAGAGCTCTAACACAGTGGTTTTCAAACTTTGGTCCTCCAGATGTTTTGGACTTCAACTCCCAGAATTTCTGACCATTGATCATGTTGCCTGTGTCCTCTGGAAGCTGAAGTTCAAAACATCTGGAGGATGAAAGATGATGAAATGCTGCATGTCTAGTCCACTCTGCTGAACTGGAATTCTCTGACAGAGAAGTCGAAGTACTTCATCAGACTGCAAATCCCAAGATTCCATAGGATGGAGCCATGGCAGTTACTGAATCACATAGATACAATCACATAGATACAAGGCTCTTGTGTTTGGGAACATGAAGGTAGTAGCGTATCTCACGAGCAGATTAATTGTATTCACAACAGAAGGTAAGCAATAACCAGCCCCACAGAGACTAGTAGAGAACTAAAGCAGGCTTAGGCTTCTTTGTAAAATTTCATGAAGCAGACTTATTTACAAATACTAAAGATTTTACAACATCTCATGCTAAGAGATTCTGTAATATGAGTTCTTCAAACATGGCAGGGAGAGAGGAGAGTATAAAAAACCATGTCAGAAGATTGTGATGAGAACAGGAATGGGGGATATTATCAGGTCACATTGTTCTTCAGCATCCCAGGGGCATAGCACAGGTGTGAGTAAGGCATCCCTTTTTATTGATGGCTTGTCTCCATCAATACAAAAGTGAAGCCTCATCCGCAGCTGTGCTACCCCCCAGGGACGGCTGAGGGCGCGGGCATCTGATAATGTCACCCTTTCTGTTCTTGTAGCATTCTTCTGATGTGGTTGGGGATGAGTTTTTTTGCCATGTTTCCCTGCACCTGATAATCTCCAGAGAGTACAAAACTGAGAAGGAACAAACTCAAGACTTAACAGCAGATGAACCGATGCAGGAAGAGACAGAGTGTGGCTGAGACCAACAAACAGGAAATGACATTAATACTATGTTGTGACTAAACTCTCAGAGAGACATGCAGATTAACATACTAAGGCATGCTAAGGTTGCTACCTCATCAGGTAGCGGCACACATAAACTGAGCAAAGAGGTGGAAGGGAGACAGTAAACACTGGGTGGCTGAGCCCCTGGCCTGTGAGTACTCCTTCCTGTAGCGATGGTCAGGAAGTGGGCAGAAGTGTAGAAACTGGACCATTTGCCCCAAGGTTTTTCAAAGCCAGGCAGCATATTTCATACTTAAAAATAGAGTATGTGTGGATTTGCTGTAGGCTCTTTTTGGGACTGTCTCATTCAATAGTGCACAGATATTTTATTTCCTGGACTCCTAGGGGCCCCCAGAGACATTAAAAAAAATTTTTTTAGGCACAGAAAGAAAGTCTTTTCCCTTCTCCCTCTCAGTGTCAAATAGAGCGCTATCTGTTCCAATACTGAAAAATAGAGTGAATTTTTGTTTGTACACAATTCAGATCACAACATATTCCATCAATTACTTGCATTTTATAAACAAAATGCCTACTACTCTTTGGAGTTTTCTATCAGTTTTTGGATGCTGCTATTCTTTCCATTTGGGGTATATTATAGGTTAACAACACAGTTCCTAGGCATTGCTGGTGGTCCTCTTTGTCCATTTTTGGACACTCTTCTCATCACTACAAACACACACACACACACACACAAAACAAAAAACCACTGCAAAAGTCCTTTTGCTCTTTCAGCTTTTCTGTCATGGACATATTTTTTTTAAAAAAATAAGTTTACTTCTTAAGTGCCTTCTTGCTTTGCTGCACAATGTGAGGCCAGTTTGTGGGCTGTGGATGCTCATTCCACCATCCAACCTTGTAGGAGATATGTTCCCAAGTATTCGGAGGCCCTCCATAGTCTTCAGCTATATCTCTCCAGCTATCCCAAATCCAAAGCTACAGCTTCAAAGGGAGATTTATATAGTAACTGATGTAATGAGAATCCTTAGGGACAAGACTTTCTACTACCTTTTCAGCATTTATATAAAGGAGGCAAGGCAGGAAACCACCTTTCTCTGTGAGTGACCTTAATGATTGGGAGGTTTCTCTAGAGAACAAGAAGGGATTTCCAGAGACAGCATGCATCGGGCTACTGCCCCTGTGTACTGGTGTAGTCTACATTAATTAACAAAGCCTTCACACAACTAGTGGAACGAACTGGGTGCTGTTTTATACAAGTCTGCAGTTATCAGAAGTCTTAGCCAGATAACAAGAGGAATGCGTTTGTTGGGATACTGTAAAATGGGTGGAATGTCTTGAGGACATCATCAAAGTCAGCACTAATCTTCAAAGTCCACTTAAGACTCTACCCACACTGGGTATTCAGGACTGTTGATGTACAACATGTACGTACAGACTGTACAGATGTGACATGCCTCAGATGAATGTCTTAGGCCATTCTAAGAGACATTTTCTAGGTAGGCCTCTGGTTTAAAGAAACCACAAAAGAAGCACCAAGCTCAGTATATTAAGGGAAGAGGGAAGAGGGTGAGATGAAGTGTGAATGGTTATACCACTTATTTTCTGTGAAATAAACCAGCTTTAATAACTCAAGATTATCATGTCTGAAGTGGCCCATGATTAGAATGGGATCTGTGCTGCCAGGGGGCTTGCTTCTGCAGTCTGTGGCTTTTCCATCTGAGTGGCTTAAATTAGGGGCATGGATGTGGAGTCAGTACACCCAAATCTTTGGGCCCACCTACAAAAGGGGAAAAAAATCCAAAGTACCTCATAGTATTGGCATCTTGCAGCAGCGACATGTCTAGATGGTTTTTCTGGCCTTGGAAGCCCTCATAAGTCTTGCATTCCTGATGGGGGCCATGAGTGATTTACTCGTGTTAGTTCTTCACCACTGCCATTTTTTAAATTTTAAAAAAAGTCATCCCAAGGTACGCTGGTGTGATAGAGTGATTCTCCAATTTTATAACAAAGCAAAACAAAAAATATTGATCCTTTTTATCACCTTAGCGAGCGATCGCTAAAGCGAAAATCCAACATGGTGGCAGTGGGAGCTTGTCTTCCTAGCAAGCCTTGCCCCCTCTCTTGCCCGGCCAATCAGCTTTGTTATTTCCCTTCGAGTTTTTTATTGTTCTATAGTCCAAACAAGCAAAAATGCACACCCGCCTCATGGTTTGTGAAAAAGTGCGGGGCAATCTGTGAAGGCTTTTACCTCTTTGTTTTTGTGGTTTTGGGCCCTCATCCTTCTGAATAGTGTGGATTGGTGCTGGACCCTGTTTAGACAGGTAGGATTCCCAGCAAATTCCATGAGGGGTATTTTCACTGTTTATACAGGCCCTTCAACTCTGTCTCCTGTATTTTTCTACTATCCAATTCCAACTCCTTCATAAATGGCAAATCTATATTAATTAGTAATAACAAATTTACTGTAATAAAATGGTAACACAAGGCATTTATCATCACCATATGAATCATCAGGCTACTTAGATTGATAGAACATAAAATATATTTATTTTATTAAACTTTCTGAAAACTTTCCTAAATTCTGAAGCAAGAATTTTTCAGATGCACTGTTATGCTGTTAGCTGCCTTGAGTCTCATTATTGAGAGAATGGTGGGATATAAATTAGTAAAATAATAATAATAATAATAATAATAATACCACCACCACCATCACCATGCATTATTATAGAATTTCAGGAGTTTCAGATCCAACAGCTCAATTAAAAACAGAGTGCCCATGAGGGAACTAACTTTACCTCTGGTAGAATGAATATCATAGAATAATAAATTTGGAAAAGATTCAGTGCTGAAAGGTATAAGACTTGCCAGCCTGATATATCTCCTTATTGTATAACAATATTGTACAACAGTGATATGGTCTTGGGTTTTAGCAATTTTGCAGGTTAACTGCAGTATAGAGAAAGGAAGTGTGGATTAGCGTAACAATACAGTATGTATTTAGGACTGAACTGCATGTTTCAAAAATAGTAAAACACAGTTCATGTTTTGTTATAATGTGTGAACAGACTTGAAGATTTAACATATATCAAGCACGCATAGAACTCTCCATGAGTCCAGAATTTTGAGTTTGGATGTTGCTTGATAAACTGGTTAAGTCACTGACTCTTCTGCAGGCCACACAACTGCCAGATGTTAAAACTGTCTCATAAGTAATGTTTCCATTCCTGAAATAACTTTACTTCCTGAGCCAGTTTCAGAACTTTGACAGTATCTGCTGATCACACATTCTTGCAACTGTCCTAAATAAGTGGGCTGACAATTTATTTCTATTTGACATGTAAGTGTATTTTTTCTAAAAATAGAATGCTTTGACCGTTCTTAACTGTACCTTCTTTCCACAGTTAATCTGAATGTTTTGCTTCTGGTATAATCAATCTACCTGCTGAATACTTAAACTGAACAGAGTTGAGTGCCTTAGTCCTAAAGCAAGATTCTAAGTTTTACAGTCAGGAAGTTAATCCACCTGCAGGGGTCGGTTACTGACAAATGGAATATTTTCCTTTTAAGTGACAGTTTCAAGCTACAAGATACTTAAGGTCTGATTTTACTTATACCTTAAATAATATCTTCTGGTCACAACATTTCCTCCTGCCATTGCTATTCTACTGCTGCACTGAAGGATATTGAGGTTGAAATGCTACACATACAGAGGCTGGATGGCCATCTGTCAGGAATGATTTGATTGTGTATTCCTGCATGGCAGGAGGTTGGACTAGATGGCCCTTGTGGTCTCTTCCAACTCTATGATTCTAACAAGTACTTGCCTCAGAGTAAGCCTTATTGACTTCAGTATAACTTTTGAGTAGCTGTGCATGTGCTGTGAGGGGATATGTTTGTTGTTGTTGTTATTGTTATGTGCCTTCCAGTTGACTTTGAGTTATTGTGAGCCTGAATCTGAAAGGCCTTAGTGGGAATTTGAATCTTGGTCTTTTGGAGTCCTAGTCTAACATTCAAACTGCTACACCATGCTGGCTCTCAGTGGAATGAAACTCTTCACCAATAGAGAAACAGTGCTTGCTTCATTCACATTACTGGACGAATAACATCCCTCAGTGCCTTTTTAAGGCAAACATTTACATTTATGGAGGGGGAGGAATGATGCTATCACCATAGCAACAGGACTATGTCTCCCTCTACTTGTCAAGCTATTTCCTCCCTCTCTTGCTGGTGGGGCCAGCCCTACTTTAGTGAAGCAGATGCCTCAGACAGCAGATTTTCAGTTTCTGTTACATTATTGGTGGTTATTATATTTGTATTGCTAGGGTGGGGAGAGGGGTGTGTAGGTCTTGCTGCCTCAAGGGCCAAAATAACTTGAAACTTTGGAGTAGATCTTGACTTGGGTGGATAGGAGATGCCACTTGCTGCTCAGCCAGACAGTAAAATATCTTGAGCCTCATTATGTCACCGTACTCCATCCTGGCTGGTATGCAGAGGCATTTTGAGGGAGGATCCCAACAACATGAAAACATATAAGATGTCCCTTTCTTTGTTGAAGCTGAAGCTATGCTGGAATGGGAAGGAACTGTGGTATGTTTTTGCTTCATGTGACCCCTGATTTCTGAAAGAGTGTGGAAAAGAGCCATGCTGGATTAACTGTCACATTAATAAAGTTGGAAGGGGTTTTGGAAGCAGCCACACAGCAGTACCCTCATGCCATGCTGTTGATGGTACATTTCACGATGCTTATAAATAGTCTTGTGTTCAGTAGCTACTGACACTTATTTAGGAACTGCAGCAAAGATAGTCTCCTTCTCCCTTAGTTTGTTTATAAACACCATTGATTTTTTAAAAAGTGAGAAAGTCCGGATCTTGCCCTTTCTTGTTATATTTAAAAATTTAGTATTGAAGGATGTGAGGGGAAAAAACACCCAGGGATGAGATGAAATTATTCTTCAAATGAGATGTAATTATGCCAGGAATGAAAACACCAGCTTCTTGGTCTTGCCCTCCTTATGGCTATATTAATATGAAACATTAATCATTAAGGAGAAGAAAATTAGTTCACCTGAATTGATCCTGAAGCCAAGCAGAGAAGTTAGGCAAAATAATGATTGCACAAAATTTCTTGCAAAGCAATCATTCTCCTTGGCTAATTTTGCTAAAGGGCACTAGTTAGTAACCTCATGAGAAATAAGAAAGCTGGCTCCTGCTTTCACAGACTTGCTGCTTTTTTTATATGAAGAAAGATGAAAGGACTTTTATGTTCTGAGGCAGTGAAGTTTAGGCATGGAGGATTCTTGGGTGCCTAAAAGCTTGGTGCAGGCAGCTAGACATTTTTTAAATGTTTTCTCAGCCCTGGTTATTTTATCTTCTTTTCCTCAGAAGTATTTTACAGTACCAGTTAGTACTTTTGTAGTTTTGTACATGAACTTAGAAAACAACATCCACTGTCATTGTATCAAACAGGATTATATTATTGCCTGATTGTTTTTTCAAACTATCCATGTCAGTGGGGCTGTGAATCCACTCCACATTTTACTTCAGGCTTTCAAGGAGCTCTCCAATGTGCCAAACCCTGTTCTTAAATAAGCTGAGCACCTTGGACAACTACTTTCAAGATAACCAAAACCTGGAGTAGATTCACTGTCCTCCTCACATGGGAGCCACCAGCCACCACTGAGCCCACTAAAAGCTCCCTTGGAAAACAGGTGGCAGCTTCTACTGCATGCTGAAGGTCCCAGATTCAATTTCTGCTATCTCCTGTTAAAAATAAAACAGAATCAGGGAACAGGCTTGCTGGTAGCCATTGCTTTTGTGGGTCCTTATGAAAAAAAAATCTTTGCCCCATTATTCAATCATACGTCTTCTGATCCGTGATTAAAATTCTGAATTTTTCAACTCAAATTAAATTTAAACCATCTCCTTGTTTTGAGATAAACAAATGCATCAGTGATTTTTTTGTTTGAATATCCAGTTGACATACTTGTTTATTATCTAACAAAAGAACAGTTAGTCCTATAAGTCTGTCTTATGCTAGGATACATTTTGTTATATTTTACCACCCCACGACTCTGCCAGAAAATACACAACTTTATCTAGAGATCTCAAAAGCATGCTCATATTTTTGTGCCCTTTTGATGGCCTTTATAACTGTTTCACACTAATGTGCATTTGGAACGAAATTGAAGTATCAATAGGTACAGTATAGTTGGAAAAAGCACACCTTATTATTTTAAAGGAACCAACACCAATGGACTTTTAGAATGTCTCACTTTGGCTACAATCTCTCTCTATATATTTACCAGGGAGTAAGTTCTTCTGAACTTAATGGGGCTTACCTCTAAGCAGACATGCTTCAGATTGCACTGTTAATTTACTCTATGTGCCACCCACAAGTCATATTTATTGGAAAGAACATCTCCTCATTCTTCCCTAGCATTATTACAGAGTAAATAATTTAAAAAAAATGAAGCCATCCAACTGTGGACTTCTTTGGAATAGGTGAAGGAATGTTATACCTCCATTCTTATATCACTGTGCAGCCCAGTCCCATGGAGGACTACTCACAAGGAATTTCTATTGAATTCAGTGGCACCTACTCCCAGGAATAGTGGCTTCTTGCCATACTACCTATATTAATACGTAAGTGTTCTCAACTGAATGTATAACAAAAGGTTTTGATTCACAGAGGATTTGATTCCAAGGAAACTGACTTTTGGTAAGCACTAATATTACTGGCCCATGTTAATACTAAGGACTTTTTCAAATGGAGGGAACCCCCCCCCCCTGAGGAAGTCAGGAGAAGAACAGGGCTGTCGCACTTACACAGCCCCATTTCAGATGATGCAGCCCTCCTCCCCATCTTCCCCCATGCTGCGGGCACCAGTTTTTATTGACGGAAAACCTCAGTCAATAAAAAAGCAGCGCCCGCAGCACGGAGGAAGCACACGGAAAGGTCAGGAAGAGGATGGAGGAGGATGGCATAATCTGAAATGGGGCTCTTAAGCGCGATAGCCCTGTTCTTCTCCCAACCTATTCGGGTCCCCCCCCCATTTGAAAAAGTCCTAAGAGACCAGTTACTTGAAATATCTTTATCATCTTACACAATTCTTGAAGATTTATGGTTAGGGTCACAGTTTGTATCTTTCTGTATTCTATTACATTCTCGTCTATGACCACAACTGTGTGACTGTGATTAAATAGCTGTGGCTTTAATGTCATTCCCTCAGTGCATCTGAAGAAGTGGATTGAAACCCACAAATGTTCATGCTAGAATAAATCAGTTAATCTCAAAAGCGTTGCTAGATTCTTATCTCCTCCCACTTTCCTCCCTGCTGAAACAGACTAAAATGACTATCTCTTTGAAACTTTTGTGCAATTTTGTTTGACCCAATAAAATTTTTGTGGGTTTTGGATGTTATTATCTTTTGCTGTATGGCCAACATGGCTACCCCTGGATACGTTTTCTGGATTTGAGGCATTTTAGCTACAACAGGGGAATCCTAAAGAAGAGGGAGCCAAGGGACTGATACTTAATTCTTTGAGGTTTCTACCTCCAACAAAGGTACAAAATCTTCATTGGGACTGCATTTGGCAGGTTTTACCTACACAGCACTGAAATATTTTTCCAAATGCAACAGTACAGAGCCTTCTTGAGAAATTCAGTGTTCTTTGGCCAAGAAAGGGATTGGTAGCCTCACTGAGAACAGCAACAGCCTGGACTCAAGGGAAGTTACTCTTTCTGTTGCTAATGGAGTTGGAATTTTATTGCCTGGATCTGTCTCCCAGTGCCCACATGGCCAAAGAGAGTAGTGGCCACTGCCTGCATTGATATCCCTCCAGACCATCTTAACTGACAACAACAAAAACAAAATTTTGACAAAATGTAGGCCTATGACTCTAACATCGTCATTTTCTTTTCCTGTACGATTTTAACACCTTTGCCTGATGAAGAAGCCAGTGGAGCTTCAAAAGCTTGCATGATATATGTTGTACATTTTTGGTTGGCCCAATAAGGTATCACTGTTTTGTGGATTTTGGATGTTATTGTATCCCAGGAGAGTATTATTGCAATTACAGCCTTCTCTATCAGAAGCCCAGAAGGAATTTCTTCAACACATGGGAGCAGGTTGGAGAGATTACTATTTACTAGAGCCAGGGAGAGTTAACTTTTTTTGGATTACAGCTCCAAAATACTCCAGCAAGCATGGGGGATTTTAAGAGCTGTAGTCAAAAAGCAACTTTTCTAAGTTTTGGGGTAGACACAAAGAGAATGTTCTTGATTTTCTAGTTTTTCAAATGGCATGGACAACCTCCTCACAAGTTTTTTATTTCTCAAAATGTGAACATCTGAATAGGGCTTAATAATATATGTCACACTGGGGTTGTTGTAACCAATCAAACGGATTCACAGATTCATAGATGTGTGAATTGGTCTGATGATGTGACAAGTATAGGAGGGACAATTAGTTCAAAATGATGTTTAATATACACTTGCAACAGAATGTGATGGGTGGAAGAGTCATGAGGAGCTAGTCCAGAGCGTCCCACTTCAAAATGCAGGTGTGTGGTGCCATTTTAAAGCCCCCTCCCCAGCATGTTTAAAATGCCCTCCTTACAGAAACTAGCACAAAGGAAGTCGATTGGGCATTTGGACTAGAAGTGTTCTCAGTGATGTGCTGTTTCTTTACTTGCAGGAGGCTTTTTTCTGATGTGGCAGCTAGAAATTAGTGCCATTCATTCTACTACTTCAGCATTAGAAACTCCTTTTTATCCTGCATGTATTGACCAGGCCTCTTTCAAGAAAGCAAAGGGTGGAAGGAATTCTTGAAGTGGCAATTTTGTAGGTAGGTAGGGAGTCTTGAAGTGGCAATTTCTTGTTCTTGTTTGTATTTATACAAATCCTGCTGTAGTATTGTATTGAGCTACAGATGAAAGATGAAGGACTGGATTTACAGTGGTCTGTGTGCGTTGGCAGAATACACTGTCAGGCAGAATCTATCTTGCCACCCTCTGGGTAGAAAGAAAAATCAATAAGACACCTTCTTCAACCTGGTATTTTCCAGGTGTGTTTTCCAGGCTTTATAATTCCCATAAATCCTAACCAATATGTCCAAAGGCCATGCTGGCTACATGTGATGGGAGATATAGTCCATCACATCTGGAGGTCACCTGTTGGGGAAGGCTGCAATAAGCTAATTTTTTTCACAAGGTGCTAGACCAACAAATTGGCAGGAAAAGGATGAGTTTGGGAATTCCTGCACCAAGCCATCTGTTGGTCTGAGTGCATTTGTTAGGTAAAAGCTGTAAATATAAAACTATACAATATTAATGGGAAGTAATGGATACAGGAGGGCTTTTTGCAACAGACATTTGCCTTGGTTGGCTTCTGCCAGATGAATCATAAAATGACAGTGTTGTTAGGAGTAAACAGTTTTAATTTATACGGGTGACATTTAAAATGCAAATCAGACCTTAAGATAATTGCTGGAGGTATGGAAGCCTCTGTTGGTTTAGGGAATGTTTCCAGTTTCTACAGAAATTATGCAAAAAATATAATAAGGAGATCTGCAAAGAAATTGATGTGCTGATAGACTTGGCTGGACTTCCACGAAGTCCCCAAAATCTCCCATAATGCAAATAGTTGGAGTCACTTATTTGTTTGATGTAATTAATATATTATGGTCCGTTTTGTGTTGAAAAATAACTTCAGTGTTGAAAACTCATTTTGCACATCGAGTCTGATCATGAAAGAAAGCAGGGGAGGCACACTGCAAATGCCATTGAAGAAAGAAAATGATATTTACAAATATCTTAAAAGATTAGGGCTTTGCTGCATAGGGACAGGATCATTCAGCCAACAGATAGGTTAGACAGAGTGACTTCCTACCCCACTGTTGGCAAGCAATATCAAAGAGAGTGGGGGAAGCATTTGAGAATCACTGTTGATCTACCTGTAGTTGCCAACCCACAATTGGTGATGAAGAGAACAGAAGATCCAGAATTCTAACAGGTTTCTCTCTGACAGGGGAGGTTTCTTCAAGTGGTATAACATAATGGGCACATGTAGGCTAACTAATACATATGCCAGGGACTTACTCATTGTGATCCAATGCCTTGTATACATACATGCTTTTGTTGGTACCTTCCCCCCAAAATGCTTTGGATTTAAAAAGAGAAAAAAAACTGGTCTCTGTAAGATGTATTTGAGTCACAATCTATAAAGGTAGGACTAAAGTCTTCACCATTTTGGAAGGAGCATGAAACAATATCCATACAGGTGCATTTAGGCTTTGATGCTCTGTCCACGCTCCAGTTTGTCAGTAGATGGAATGGAGGCAAGGATAGCTAGCATTATCATAGGCTGAGCCTTGTAAATTATAAGCAATAATGTCATGTATAGCAAAACTCCTTGCTTTTTGATAATTCCTCAGGGTTTATGTTACTCACAAGACTCAAACCGTTTACCCAAGAGTAGTTCCAATGGGATGAAATAGGTTAAGAGGCTTTTGAAATAGTAGTCTCAGTAACTGATCCTCTGCTCCCCTTTTCTAAAAATAATAAAGGATTCATATTAATACAACCAGACAGTTCTTTAAATCTGTAAACCTAAAGGCCTTCAAAAAGTTGTAGGAACAGCTAAAATTGATGTGAAATGAAGACAGAGAGAAAAAAAGAAAATAAGAACCTAATTTCAGATAACTTTCCCCTCTACTTTATTAAACACTTTTTGTCTTAAACATACACCAGTTCAACATCCAGAATCAATGAAATTCAGCTTTGATAAAACATAGTTGTATAGAACTGAATTTCAGTGATTTGGGATGTTTGAATAGATGTATCTTTGAGACAAAATGTGTTTTGATAAAGTAGAGAAGAAAGTTATCTGAATTTTATTAGAAATACATTTCAGAATAAAAACTGTAACACATTTCACTTTTCCAGTAAATAATCATATATGTTATGGCTTAATAAATCAGGACTGTGGTGATTCCCCACTATTTTGCAGAGTAACTAAAAGTAAACATATCTTTTATATGTTCACATAAACACATCCATGACTACTTCAGTTTTACACATATCACAATGTTTTAGGCTTTATTACTTTGCATGTAATGTGCTATGTTCAAATTTAGGAAAAGACAGTCTTCTTCTATTGCATCTGCATCTTTAATTAAATTAGGTATTTATACAGTTGTCCCTCCACATTCGCGAACTTGACATTCGCGGATTTGGTTATTCGCGGTTTTGGGAGGGCCCCTCAGGCCCCCCCAAAACCGTGACACGGGGCCTCCAGAGGCCCCGTGAAAGACCTGGAGGGAGAGGGGAGGCCTCCACGGGGCCCCCGGAGGCGCTCCGGAGGCCCCATGAAGGCCTGGGGAGGGGGTGGGGAGGCCTTCGCGGGACCCCCTGAGGCCCTCCGGAGGCCCCGCGAAGGTCTGGGGAGGGGTGGAGAGGCCTTCGCGGGACCCGCGGAGGCCCTCCGGAGGCCCCGCGAAGGCCTGGGGAGGGAGGGAGGAAGGGCCAGGGAGGCCTCTGTGGGGCATTGCTAGGCCCCGCGAAGGCCTGGGGAGGGGTGGAGAGGCCTTCGCAGGACCCCCGGAGGCCCTCCGGAGGCCCCGCGAAGGTCTGGGGAGGGGTGGAGAGGCCTTCGCGGGACCCCCGGAGACCCTCCGGAGGCCCCGCGAAGGCCTGGGGAGGGGTGGGGAGGCCTTCGCGGGACCCCCGGAGGCCCTCCGGAGGCCCCGCGAAGGCCTGGGGAGGGGTGGAGAGGCCTTCGCGGGACCCCCGGAGGCCCTCCGGAGGCCCCGCGAAGGCCTGGGGAGGGGTGGGGAGGCCTTCGCGGGACCCCCGGAGGCCCTCCTGAGGCCCCGCGAAGGCCTGGGGAGGGGTGGAGAGGCCTTCGCGGGACCCCCGTAGGCCCTCCGGAGCCCCCGCGAAGGCCTGGGGAGGGGTGGAGAGGCCTTCGCGGGACCCCCGGAGGCCCTCCGGAGCCCCCGCGAAGGCCTGGGGAGGGGTGGGGAGGCCTTTGCGGGACCCCCGGAGGCCCTCCGGAGGCCCCGCAAAGGTCTGGGGAGGGGTGGAGAGGCCTTTGCGGGACCCCGGAAGCCCTCCGGAGGCCCCGCGAAGGCCTGGGGAGGGAGGGAGGAAGGGCCGGGGAGGCCTCCGTGGGGCCTTGCTAGGCCCCGCGAAGGCCTGGGGAAGGGTGGAGAGGCCTTCGCAGGACCCCCGGAGGCCCTCCAGAGGCCCCGCGAAGGTCTGGGGAGGGGTGGAGAGGCCTTCGCGGGACCCCCGGAGACCCTCCGGAGGCCCCGCGAAGGCCTGGAGAGGGGTGGGGAGGCCTTCGCGGGACCCCTGGAGGCCCTCCGGAGGCCCCGCGAAGGCCGGGGGAGGGAGGGAGGAAGGGCTGGGGAGGCCTCCGTGGGGCCTTGCTAGGCCTCGCGAAGGCCTCGGGAGGGGTGGAGAGGCCTTCGCGGGACCCCCGGAGGCCCTCCGGAGGCCCCGCGAAGGCCTGGGGAGGGGTGGAGAGGCCTTCGCGGGACCCCCGGAGGCCCTCCGGACGCGCCGCGAAGGCCTGGGGAGGGGTGGGGAGGCCTTTGCGGGACCCCCGGAGGCCCTCCGGAGGCCCCGCGAAGGTCTGGGGAGGGGTGGAGAGGCCTTCACAGGACCCCCGGAGGCCCTCCGGAGCCCCCGCGAAGGCCTGGGGAGGGGTGGAGAGGCCTTCGCGGGACCCCCAGAGGCCCTCCAGAGGCCCCGCGAAGGTCTGGGGAGGGGTGGAGAGGCCTTCGCGGGACCCCCGGAGGCCCTCCGAAGCCCCCACGAAGGCCTGTGGAGGGGTGGGGAGGCCTTCGCGGGACCCCCAGAGGCCCTCTGGAGGCCCTGCGAAGGTCTGGGGAGGGGTGGAGAGGCCTTCGCGGGACCCCCGGCGGCCCCGCGAAGGTCTGGGGAGGGGTGGGGAGGCCTTCGCGGGACCCCCGGAGGCCCTCCGGAGGCCCTGCGAAGGTCTGGGGAGGGGTGGAGAGGCCTTCGCGGGACCCCCGGAGGCCCTCTGGAGCCCCCGCGAAGGCCTGGGGAGGGGTGGGGAGCCCTTCGCGGGACACCCTGAGGCCCTCTGGAGGCCCCGTGAAGGTCTGGGGAGGGGTGGAGAGGCCTTCGCGGGACCCCCGGAGGCCCTCCAGAGGCCCTGGGGAGGGGTCGGGAGGCCTTCGCGGGACCCCCGGAGGCCCTCCGGAGGCCCCGCGAAGGCCTGGGGAGGGGTGGAGAGGCCTTCGCGGGACCCCCGGAGGCCCTCCGGAGGCCCCGCAAAGGTCTGGGGAGGGGTGGAGAGGCCTTCGCGGGACCCCCGGAAGCCCTCTGGAGGCCCGGCGAAGGCCTGGGGAGGGAGGGAGGAAGGGCCGGGGAGGCCTCCGTGGGGCCTTGCTAGGCCCCACGAAGGCCTGGGGAGGGGTGGAGATGCCTTCGCTTGACCCCCGGAGGCCCTCCGGAGGCCCCGCGAAGGTCTGGGGAGGGGTGGGGAGGCCTTCGCGGGACCCCCGGAGGCCCTTCGGAGGCCCCACGAAGGTGTGGGGAGGGGTGGAGAGGCCTTCGCTGGACCCCCGGAGGCCCTCCGGAGGCCCCGCGAAGGCCTGGGGAGGGGTGGGGAGGCCTTCGCGGGACCCCCGGAGGCCCTCCGGAGGCCCCGCGAAGGCCTGGGGAGGGGTGGAGAGGCCTTCGCGGGACCCCCAGAGGCCCTCCAGAGGCCCCAGAAAGGTCTGGGGAGGGGTGGAGAGGCCTTCGCCGGACCCCCGGAGGCCCTCCAAAGCCCCCACGAAGGCCTGTGGAGGGGTGGGGAGGCCTTCGCGGGACCCCCAGAGGCCCTCTGGAGGCCCCGCGAAGGTCTGGGGAGGGGTGGAGAGGCCTTCGCGGGACCCCCGGCGGCCCCACGAAGGTCTGGGGAGGGGTGGGGAGGCCTTCCCGGGACCCCTGGAGGCCCTCCGGAGGCCCTGCGAAGGTCTGGGGAGGGGTGGAGAGGCCTTCGCGGGACCCCCGGAGGCCCTCTGGAGCCCCCGCGAAGGCCTGGGGAGGGGTGGGGAGCCCTTCGCGGGACACCCTGAGGCCCTCTGGAGGCCCCGTGAAGGTCTGGGGAGGGGTGGAGAGGCCTTCGCGAGACCCCCGGAGGCCCTCCGGAGGCCCTGGGGAGGGGTCGGGAGGCCTTCGCGGGACCCCCGGAGGCCCTCCGGAGGCCCCGCGAAGGCCTGGGGAGGGGTGGAGAGGCCTTCGCGGGACCCCCGGAGGCCCTCCGGAGGCCCCGCAAAGGTCTGGGGAGGGGTGGAGAGGCCTTCGCGGGACCCCCGGAAGCCCTCTGGAGGCCCGGCGAAGGCCTGGGGAGGGAGGGAGGAAGGGCCGGGGAGGCCTCCGTGGGGCCTTGCTAGGCCCCACGAAGGCCTGGGGAGGGGTGGAGATGCCTTCCCGGGACCCCCGGAGGCCCTCCGGAGGCCCCGCGAAGGTCTGGGGAGGGTTGGGGAGGCCTTCGCGGGACCCCCGGAGGCCCTTCGGAGGCCCCACGAAGGTGTGGGGTGGGGTGGAGAGGCCTTCGCTGGCCCCCCGGAGGCCCTCCGGAGGCCCCGCGAAGGCCTGGGGAGGGGTGGGGAGGCCTTCGCGGGACCCCCGGAGGCCCTCCGGAGGCCCCGCGAAGGCCTGGGGAGGGGTGGAGAGGCCTTCGCGGGACCCGTGAAAGGCTCCGTGAAGGCCCCAGGGAGGGAGGGGGGAGGATGGGAGGAGGCCTTCACGGAGCCTTGGAAGGCTCCGTGAAGGCCTGGGGAGGGTGGGGGGAGGCCGCGGAGGCCTTCACGGAGCCTTGAAAGGCTCCGTGAAGGCCCCAGGGAGGGAGGGTGGAGGTTGGGGGAAGGCCTTCACGGAGCCTTGGAGGGCTCTGTGAAGGCCTGGGGAGGGTGGGGGGAGGGTTGCAGAGGCCTTCACGGAGCCTTGGAAGGCTCCGTAAAGGCCTGGGGAGGGTGGGGGGAGCGCAATCAATATTCGCGGTTTTTTGACATTCGCGGGGGTCCGTGGAACCTAACCCCCGCGAATGTCAAGGGACAACTGTACTCTGCTCAGGTCCGGTTTGAGGAATTTTGGGACCCCTGCAATGCTTTATTTTGGGGCCCCCATATGTTTATCTCAGGTCAATGTAACCTAACCTATTCACTGTAGAGGATGTTCAGATTACAGTAGAACCCCCATATCCATGGATTCATTATCCATGGGACACAAAGCAGCACACCTACCGTAGAGGTGTGGAAGCCATTACAACCTATGAGGAATGGCTTAGGCAACTGGGTATGCTTAGCCTGGAGAAGAGAAGGTTGAGAGGTGACGTGATAGCCATGTTTAAATATTTGAAGGGATATCATACTGAGGAAGGAGCAAGCTTGTTTCCTGCTGCCATGGAGCCATGGGTTCAAACTGCAGGAAAAGAGATTCCACCTAAACATTAGGAAGAACTTCCTGACAGTAAGGACTTTTTCGGATGGAAGAAAAGTAACGCTAGCAGCGTCGCCAGGTTGCGACGCTGCAGCGCAAGAGGGCGTCCGTTTCGGACGCCGCTCCTCCCAGCGGTACTGTTGCAGTACTGCTGGGACATTTGAGTGTGATTTTTTTCCTGCCCAGAGTCATATTTTACTTGCGATCAGCGATTGATTGCCATTCAATCCACTCCAGCCACAAACTTGCAGGAAGAAGCAAGAGTGCCTCTGAGGGAAAGTTTAATGGATGGTGTAATTGTATTGTTGTTGTTGTTAGCTATTATTATTATGGTTTTAAATCTTGAGTTAAGTCTTGGGGCAACAAAAGATATTTAAAGGGGGTCCCTGGTAAAGAAAAGGTTAAGAACCACTGCTCTAGGCCAATGCCTCTCACATAACACTAATGCGATACTGGTGTTTTAGTGACAACAATAAAACCATTGTTCCCAGTAACATTACTCCAAATTTTAATTCATAGTCTTTATATTCTTCTGTTAAAAGAGCTAGAGTGTCGTAGAAGTTTCAGCATTGCACTATGACTGTGGAGCCCAGGGTTTGAATCCTTACTCAGCCATGAATGCACACTCGGTGACCTTGGGCAAGTCACACTCTCTCAGCCTCAAAGGAAGGCAAAGGCACACCCCCTTTGAACAAACCTTCCCTAGAAAACACCATGGTAGGTTCGCCTTAGTCAGAAATGACGTGAAGGCATATAGGCAAACACACACACATTCCTTTTGCAGGCTGAACTCAGTTGGCAGCAAGGGGAGGAAGCTGAAGACCAAGGGGGAAGGGAGGGGAGAGGAACCAAGACAGGTCAAAAGCAGCTGGAAAGATGGATGGAGGGGATCTATGTGGAAGGAAGGAAAGGGAAGGAAGAAAGAAAGAAAGAAGCCCTTTGCAAGGGAAAGAGACAACTTTCAAATTCCCTGTCTTTCACACACACACACTCACACTCACCCTTCTCCGTGCCTGGCTGGTTTGCATTTTGCACTAGCAAACACCCTCCTGCTTCTTTCACAGAGGGTGGCTGCTTCTTTCTCTTTCTCTTTCAGTTTTGTAACAAAGCCAGCAGGAGGTTTTGGAGGAGGAGGGTAGTAGGGAGCTACAAAGCAGCCGCTCCTCTCAGGTCAACAGAGGGCCCTGTTGACCTCTGCGCCCCCCCCCCCCTGCCAATGCTGATTTGGCAGACTGGTTAAACCGACCCTGACTCTGCTCTTCAGCCACAAAGGCTATCAGAGCAGCTTACAATTTGTTTTAAGCAATAGCAATTTACACATCTACACTGCATTAAGCAGTTTCCAATGTGTGTTAGCTAACTGCCCCCACAAGCTGGGTACTCATCTTTCTTATTATACTTATGTTTCTGTGTAAGTTTTGAACTGAGTGGAATTTACCAGGTATGGAGACAGATGGAGCTGTTACACAAAACCCTTATGTCCATGGCAAAAGTCCATGTGTGTTTTAGTCTTATATTGGGGAATTATAGAAACTCAAATGGCAATGTGAGAGACTGCGTAACGTTTGGACTCTTTAGCCCTATGTATACTAGTGGAGCCAAGAAGAAACATGGAGTCAAGGATAAAGATAACTGATGAAGCTTTATTAAACTGACTTAAAAAGGCATCCACACCACACACATTCATGTAATTAAGCAAACAAGGCTGTCGAAGTAATGCTGGGAATAGTTAGAAGCTGGTTTAGGTTAAGGCTTTAGGAATAATACTGCACCTGATCCTGATGCTAGGTTCGCCTTATGAGAAGAAAACTTATTCTTGAGTAGCAGCAGCAAGCAGTTGCACCAAAAGTGCAGCGGGTGGAATTTAGGAAAGGGAGTTAAGGTTATGGAAGTGGGGAAAGGAATCAGCTGGAATCCGACCAGGTGTTAGGGAGGCATTAGCGGGATTCAGAAGGAAGGCAAGGGGTTATGAGAGAGGTGGGGATATGGGATGGAGTATCATGGGTTTGGGAGGAGTGTGGGATCCAACCAATGATCTAAGATGGGAAATGGGGACATTTTTGCATAGGATGACTGACAGACCATCTTCCTATTGAGTTACAATGTGTACATGAAGAACAGGTTTAGCATGGCAACGAAAACTTCCAACTGTATAAAGGGATGTCTGCTTTGTCAGACACAGGCAGGAAGAATGTTTTCTACATCAAAAGAGATGTTGACTGGTTGTGTCAAGGTGTGAATGTTTCGTGGATTTGAGGGGGGGGGCCTTCCTGGCTTGGTACATGCTACTCTCAGCATTTCTCTGTTTCCTGTCAGCCCATTAAAGGCCCAGGTTTGGCTAAATTGATACCAAACTATTGCCAATTGTAAGTGAATCGAGGTGGGGGATGATAGGTTTTGCAGTTGGGGATGATGGGTATCATTACAGAGCTAAGACTTGAAAGTAATAGATCAGCATTTGAACTGAACTTCACAGCTCTTCATACCCTCAGTGACTGAGTTAGGTAGCAGGGGCAGAGTTTATCTACTTTGGCATCTCTCTTCTATTTTTCTTTGGTGAGATTTCCCCCCCCCCTTATAATATTTTTATTTTTCAGATAAATTGTGTTTATAGTGGGAAGATAATGTGTATCAGTTTTCAATCATATTGAACATTGTACTGGTGTTAGAACAGTGGGGATTGAATAACTACTACAGTATGTGCCCACAGCACGATTTGAGCATGGATTTCTTCAGATTATGTTACATCACTCCAACTTCTGATATAGCAGTAGGGCTAAAATCACAGAAGTAAAGGCTGCTGTTCTTTCTGTATGCTGTTTTCTCTGGCCATGCATAAAGGTGCTATTGATAATTGGTTAAGTGTTGCTAGGCAACAAAATTACTTTCATAGAATAATAGAATCTTATAGCTGTAAAGGGCTACATGGGCCATCCAGTCCAATGCCTTGCCATGCAGGAATACGCAATGACAGTGGGCCCTTGGGAACTTCTGGGATTTGGTTCTAGGAGCCCCCATGGGTGCCAAAATCTGTGGATGCTCAAGTCTCATTATATGCAATGGCATAGTAAATGATGTTCCTTATATACAATGGCAAAATCAAGGTTTACTTCTTGGAATTTAATTTTTTTCCCAAGCTGTGGATGATGAAATCCATAGATGCCAAATCTGTGGATACAGAGGGCCAGCTGTACAGTTTGTTTAAAGACCTCCAGATAAGGAGAGTTCACCCCCACCCGTGAGGGAAGACTATTCCACCATTGAATAGTTCTTACAGTAAAGAAGTTCTTTCCTAATGTTTAGGTGGAATCTCTTTTCTTGTAATTTGAATCCATTCATTTGTGTTCTAGGGGTCAGTTACACGGCAGTGTTTATTGCGATAATTTGCACATTAGTGTATTTTCGCACCAGTGCCGCATAGTTTAAATGATTTAGTGCAAAATTGGTTGATCTGGTTAGTGTTTGGCTTTGTAGTTCACACAGACAAAGGTGGGCTGTGTGGCTCCCAAGCACATCTGGGGGAAGATGCTGGGAAGCTGAGAGGGAGGGAAGGAAAGAGAGAGAGAGAGAGTGCTGGCACTTTCCCTTCCCTCTTCTTCCCAAAGCAAGAAGGGTGGGAGGAAGGATGGAGCCTTTCAGCCACCAAGGAGCCATCCGTTGTTGCAAAAGCTGGCAGGAAGGAAGACAGGTCTTGGGGGGGGGTGATCACCCAGCTGGCAGAAGCAATGGAATTGCAAGCTCCCCCTTCACGATCACAGCAAGGCGAGGGAGCGAACTGCCGGTGGAACAGATCACTACTCACTCTCTCTCTCTCACATACACAAACACACGCAGAGGAACATTAATTCCACAGCTGCAGCAGCCAAGCAAGCCGGGAGGCAGATACCTAGCTGGATCTTTTCGTTTGAGGCTCCTCACATCTCTTGCAAGTCTGCCCTCTCTGCAGTTGGTCCAACCAGTCACGGCTCAGCTCTGCTGTGGCTGTTTCAGGAAGATTGCTGGTAGTTCCCACAGCCTTTTGTGAAATGGTAGTTCACACATCTGATTGTGTGCATTTTTGAGAACATTATCAAAAAAAACTTGGGGAAAATAGTGAAAGCTGATACTGTGCAACTTATGGGTTTTTTTTTTTGCCCCTCTCCTTCTGAATATAGCAACTTTGATCTGAAAGGTATAGTAACTATTAAGACTCTTTGCAAATTCTTAGAGGATTTATTTTGCTGTGTAAACGACATCCTAGTCTTTGAAGCAGGAGAAAAAAAATGCTTGCTCCATCTGCTACATGACATCCCTTCAGATATTTAAAGATGGCTATCATGTCACCTCTCAGTCTTTTCTTCTACAAGCTAAACATACACAGATCCCTAAGTAGTTCCTCATATGGCCTGGTTTCCTGACCTTTGATCATTTTAATCATCCTCTGGACATGTTACAGCCTGTCAGTAGTCTTCTTGAACTGTGGTGCCCCAAACTGGGCATGGTATTCCAGGCGAGTTCTGACCAGAGCAGAATTGAATGGTGCTACTATTTGGGAGCATAGTAATTGCTACTTTCATTTAAAAAGATTTGTGCAGTGCTGTCTGTTATGGCATTGTGACTGGTGTATTCTGTTGTATGGTAACTAGATAAATATATAACTATGGAGTGAAGCAAGGTTGTGTTCTTGTGCCAACTTTATTTACAATCTTCTTCAGCATGATGCTCCAAAGGCCTATGGCAGAGCTCGAAGAAGATGACGGCATCTATTTACGTTACCGTACTGATGGTAGCTTGTTTAACTTAAGCCGTCTGAGGGCTTGCACTAAGGAGATTTTCACACGTCAAAAATATCCTCAGCAGAAATTCGGACAGAAATATTTCTGTCCCGGAAGCAGTGCCACGGTTCGCACGCCCACCTCCCTCTCCCGATATGCCGGCGTCCTCGCACTGGGTTTTTTCTTCCCTCTTCCGTAATATTTTACTAATGGGAGTTCGCTGTTAATAAAATATCATGGAATAGGGAAGAAAAAACCCAGTGCGAGTACGCCGGCATATTGGGAGAGGGAGGTGGGCGTGCGAACCGCGGCACTGCTTCCGGGACAGAAATATTTCTGTCCCAATTTCCGCGGAGGATATTTTTGACGTGTGAAAATCTCCTAAGACTCTAAACTATCTAGTCCGTGAACTGCTCTTCGCTGATGATGCTGCCCTTGTTGCCCACACAGAAGCAGCTCTGCAGCGCCTAACATCCTGCTTCGCAACAGCTGCAGAGCTGTTTGGGCTGGAAGTCAACCTGAAGAAAACGGAAGTTCTTTACCAGCCTGCACCACAGGATGAATACCATCATCCCCACATTGCCATTGGCAAATCTGTGCTTAAGTCCATTCAGCAGTTCACCTACCTGGGAAGCATCATCTCCTCAGATGCCAAGATTGAGAAAGAGATCGATTACAGATTAGCAAAGGCATATAGCGCATTTGGAAGACTTTACAAAAGAGTCTGGAGTCATAAACACCTGAGGCGAAGCACAAAAATCAGTGTGTATAGAGCCATCGTACTGTCTATTCTCCTTTATGGGTCTGAAACATGGGTCACCTATCGCCACCACTTACGACTCCTCGAACGCTTCCATCAGTGGTGTTTACGCACAATCCTAAATATACACTGGACTGACTATGTGATGAATGTTGCTGCCCTTGAGCAAGCAGGGATCACCAGCATTGAGGCCATGATATTGAGAACACAGCTGCGCTGGGCAGGGCACGTTTGTAGGATGGAGGACCATCACCTCCCCAAAATAGTATTCTACAGTGAACTTGCCATGGGTCAGCGTAAGTGGGGCGCTCCAAAAAAGCGACACAAGGACTCCCTGAAACAACATCTCAGGCTCGGCCAAATTGATCACCAACAATGGTCCGCCCTGGCCTCACATCAGGAGGCATGGAGACACATTATCCACAATGCTGCAGCCTTATTTGAGAACTCACGCCAAACAAGTCTTGAAGAGAAACGACAATGCAGAAAGAATCACAACCTGGAAACATCACCCAAGGAAACCTTCTGCTGTGCTTTCTGCAACCGGAGTTGTCTATCTTGGATTGGCCTTTTTAGTCATCAGCGCACTTGCAGAAAACGCGGGATGAGTCCTTCCTGAATCTTCATTTGTGAAGAAAAGCCAGAGAAAGAGAGAGAGAGAGAGAGAGAACTATATATATGTATATGCAACTAAATGTCAGCGTTGATATTAGTGAAATTCTGCCCTTGCTCAAGGGGGTACTTCTGAAATAAAAGCTCATGGGGGGGGGATATTTAACCCTCTTAAACACCTTTTTGCAATGATCCCAGTATGTATCAGGGATGTACATACTTATTTCAGTGTGAAAAATATGTATTGAATGTCATGTGTAGGTGAGCCCTAAGAACCTATTTGTATATAGTTGGCCTTCCGTGTGCATGGATTCTGCATCCACAGATTCAACCAACAATAGTTCAAAAAGATTCCACACACCCCCCCCCCCCGCAAAATCCAAAAAGCAAACTTTGACTTTGCCATTTTATATAAGGGACACCATTTTATTATGCCATTGTATATAATGGGACTTTAACATCCGCAGATTTTGGTATCCACAGGAGGTTCTGGAACCAAACCCCAGTAGATAGTGACCACCCACTGTACTCAGCATTTTACAGTGGAGAAGTGACATAATTGCTATGCAGTGTGTATTCCAGTGAACATTTCAGTGTTCACATCATGTAGTTAACTCACTCAGTGATGGATGTAACTAGATACAAATAACTGCACGTACAGGTCGCCCTCCGCCCATATCCATGGGGGATACATTCCCAGGCTTACCATGGATATGTGAAACGATTGAAATGAATGACTTCTGGACCAAAATCTGACAGAAGCATGCCATAGAATTGTGCTGAAGGACCTAGAAACTGTGTAGAGAGGACATTTCCCCCTGGATGTGGATAAGTGAAACTGTGGATACAGATTGCATGGATATGGGGGTCCACCTATAGTGATTGTAGCTATGTGCCTGCAAGATAAACCAGTAATGTACAGTAGATGTAACTATATTACATTTTGAGTATTTATTTTTTGAAAGGGATGGTCCGCCCTGGGAGACATGGAGACGCACCATCCACAATGCTGTACCCTTATTTGAGAACTCACGCCGAACAAGTTTTGAAGAGAAACGACAACGTAGAAAGAATCACAACCCAGAAACATCACCCAAGGAGACCTTCTGCTGTGCTTTCTGCAACCGGACTTGTTTATCTCGGATTGGCCTTTTTAGTCATCAGCGCGCTTGCAGAAAGCGCGGGATGAGTCCTTCTTGAATCTTTGTTTGCGAAGAAAAGCCAGAGAGACTCCTTTTTACTGCAACTGTGATAGAACTGTAGATATTTTTATAGTTATATGAGTGTGGCCTTGGAAATGTAGAGGAATATGAAGCATTATCTCATGTCCTTGAGAAGTGACTATTTTAATTACTTTTGAGTAAATAGTTACATCAACAAGCAAACTATTTGGGCCTTAGAGCAGTAACTACTTACTGTTTAAAAGTAATTAGTTCTAAGTCTTGCCTTCATTGCTGTCTTGGGGTAAGATGATTGTTATGTTTATTATGATAAGCAGAGGGGATACTGGATCATCTTAGCTAGATTATAGTTGTAAGTGTTTGTTAAAACAAACCAGAAGATGACTTACATGCTAGAGTGATCATTTTGGTAGAGTTATTATTTTTAAAACACTGCTCCTTTCAGAAGACTTTAAAAAGTTACCCAATCTCCTTGTGCTGCAACAGCCAATTATGTTTTAGCTTATGTTGTTGTTATTGTTGTGTGCCTTCAAACCATTTCTGACATATGGTGACTCTTAAGGCAAATCTATTATGGAGTTTTCTTGGCAAGATTGTTCAGAGGGGGGTTGCCTTTGCCTTTCTCTGAGGCTGAGGACTTTTTCGGATGCATGAAATATACCGCAAGCAGCCTCGTCGCGTTGCGAGGCTGCTGCGCTGCAGAGCGTTCGTTTCATATGACACTCGCCCCTGGCGGTACTGTTGCAGTACTGCGGGGAGAGTTGACCGTCATATTTCCTCGATTTTTAAGAATGATCAACTTTCGTTCTTAAAAATTAAGGAAATATGACCCTCAACTCTCCCCGCGGTACCGCAACAGTACCGCCAGGGGCGAGCGTCATACGAAACGGATGCTCTGCAGCGCAGCAGCCTCGCAACGTGACGAGGCTGCTTGCAGTATATTTCATTCATCCGAAAAAGTCCTGAGAGAATGTGACTTGCCCAAGGTCATCCAGTGGGTTTCCATGGCTGAGCAGGAATTCAAACCCTGGTTTCCAGAGTCATAGTCCTATGTTTTCAAATTGCTACATATTGCTTTAATATATTTTCACTGGCTCTTCACTAAACTCATTCTAAGCAATTAAGGATGTGTTGAATACTGTTGCCTACTGTTCCCTAAGGGAAGTCTGACATCTTCAACTAATTTACAGAGAATTGCTTCAGTACTATCTACAACTTAGAACCTTGTTAACTTTTTGTACTTTATCTTCTCTGAGTCATGTTGCACATTTAGCTATAGGCTGTGTTTTCTCTCCAGTCATTTCTCAAATCTTTTGCCTGATTGTCTTAATATTGAGCCAACTTTTCTACTGCCTGACATCCATTCCATTGTCCTTTTCTGCCAGATGTATTATTTGGTGTTTCTTGGCCTCAAGTTAGTTACCTGATAGTGTGTTATTTGTTTCTGAGTAACCTCCTCATTAGTATGTGTGGCTCTCTAAATGTAAATGGTTTTACATGGTTTTAGAGTATTTTAACCAGTTTAATACTGTATGTCTTTTTAACTTGTTAATTTTAAAAAATATTTTTGACCTTTTAAAACAATTTTTGTTCTTTAATTTGTTGTAAATTAGTGAGGTTGGTTTTATTGTATGCTGTCCTGAGATCTTTAGATAGAAGGTAAGATAGAAATATTTAAATAAATACATAATGCATGCTTTTAAAAGTATTTCAGTCTGGTGCGATGGAACAATGGCTGGGACTGGCTACTCAGAAAAGTTTTCATATAAATTTGACTTTAAAAATATGGAGTTAAATGGAGTTGATGTGTTGTCACATCAAGAACATATGTATATTACATATGGTTTGCCACTGAGTCTGTAATAAACAGGGAGTAATCAGCTCATCATCGTGCCATTGCTCAGAGATGGATGGCTTCAGCATATCATGATTTTCAGTTTTCCACCTCAAAAGTAATTTCTAAGGTCTTCCTGAGAAGTCTATCTGAATGAAACATATGTCTCTAGGTGTATGCCTGTTGCACTGCTGTTTTACATTTTGGGGTGTAAAATGCACGCAGAATATACATACAATTCAGGGGTCCATATAAAGCATTTAAATACTTTGGCTTGATTTTATTGTTACAGGTGGTGATCATTCACATGTGTTCATCATTGTTGGATGGGATGGATTTATTAAGCAGAGCTCCTACCGTGGAAGGATAACATTCCAGATACAACAAAGGCAATAATCCCTATGGCTGTCCAGAGTTTTATTCTTTATACATATAAAACTTATCTTATGTGCTTAGATTGTAAGCTTGAGGGCAGGGAACTGCTTTGTTGCTCTTTTTCTTGTAAAGTGCCATGTACATTGATGGAGCTATAGAAATAAATTATTATTATTATTATTATTCTCTCTCTCTCTGGCTTTTCTTCGCAAATGAAGATTCATGAAGGACTCATCCCGCCAATCCGAGATAAACAAGTCTGGTTGCAGAAAGCACAGCAGAAGGTCTCTTTGGGTGACATTTCTGGGTTGTGATTCTTTCTGCGTTGTCGTTTCTCTTCAAGACTTGTTCGGCGTGAGTTCTCAAATAAGGCTGCAGCATTGTGGATAGTGTGTCTCCATGCCTCCCAATGTGAGGCCAGGGCGGACCATTGTTGGTGATCAATTTGGCTGAGCCTGAGATGTTGTTTCAGGGAGTCTTTGTATCGCTTTTTTGGAGCGCCCCTCTTACGCTGACCCATGGTGAGTTCACTGTAGAGTACTATTTTTGGGAGGCGATGGTCCTCCATCCTAGAAATGTGCCCTGCCCAGCGCAGCTGTGTTCTCAATATCATGGCCTCAATGCTGGTGATCCCTGCTTGCTTAAGGACAGCAACATTCGTATGGAGCAAGCAGTGCTCTCCTTAAAAAAGACTGCTTGGTTGTTCAGGATGCTGCCGAACAAGACTGTTATCTTCCAGGTCAGCCTCGAGCGACCAAAGTCCCGAACCGCCTGCATGCAGGGTTGGGTCTGCGGCTTCCATGCATCTTTACACCTGCCGTTTTGAAGAACAAAGTACTCAGACAGAAATCTGAGTCTGGCACTGGAAGTTCCAATCCACTGAGAAAGAGAGTGGCTGAGCTTGTCACCAATGGCACACCTTTCTATTGTTGGGGGACTAATATTTATATCCTGCTTCATATCCTGAAGGGGTACTCTGGCTAGGACAAAGCCTAGATGGTAAACAAAGGAAACTGAAACTTAACTGATTGCTGTTAATGGCTAGGAGTTAGGAATTGATTGGTTTATGACAACCTCACAATGCAGCATGGGGGGGGTTCTGAGGTGAGATTTCCTTGGGATTGGGGTTGGCAAGGTCACTTGATTGTTTGATTGGGTGACTCATTGCTGAGGTGTCTAAGAAGGAATTAGCACATACCTCCTTAATGGCTTTGTTTACCAAGATGTTTCTGCACAATCCTAATATGGGCTTGGTTTGCCACAGCCCAGGTCCCTGGGACCTCCACTTGACCTCTTTTTGGATCACCCCAGTCAACCTGACCCTGAAAAGTGTCTAATATTTCCAATTATGAGATATCATAGGGAGGGGGTACTAGGGCATGATAACATCTCCATCTATGTATACTCCACGTTTCCCTAAAACTAGGACTCAATGTGGCTTTATCTGAATTAGGAGAGGTGCTCAACCATTGTAGGGAAGAGGAACAGAATGGATATTAATAGACTGAAATGAAATTATGACAAGACAGAAGTAAAATGTGCTCCAAGTTCTTAAGTCTGGGAGGTGGAGGGATGACCTGTTCTGGTCAGAGTTGCAATCCACTGGAAAGAGTGGGTCCATGGCTATGGCTTGGAGGTGCTCCTTGATGCAGCACAATCACTTCAGAACCAGTTGCTCTTGTAAGGTGTGATTCCAGCTGTGGCTTGTTTCCCCTTTGTAGTCTTTCTTGCATAGAGATAGCTTTACACAGAGATCTATGCTGTAATAATGTATAGTATATTGGACTACTGCATTACACTTTGAAGATGCTTTGGAAGATGCAATTGATTCAGAAAGCTGCAGCCCATGAGATAAAAAGTAACGCTCCCTAATTTGGTGGTTGTCAATATCAGGTTCCCAGATATTGTTGAAGTTCAACTCCCAGTAGCCTGTCTCGGCATTCCAGGAGCTCTAGTCTGACAACATCTAGGGACACAGATTTGGAAACCATTGCAGTAATGGAATTGATACAGCTGAGGATACTTGCCTACTATCAGATCAGCTTGACGTGACTACCAAATACATAAGTATATTTCTTTTTTGTTTAAATTCCCCCAACATTTGTTTGGCTTTTGCTTGCTTCCTTTACTTGCTTCAAATGGTTCTACAGTACAGTATAGTGAACATTTTACTTTATCCATGTTGAAAAAGCTCTGCAGTGCAGCAGCCTACTGCTTTGTTTTAGAAAACCTGATTTTAATACTTTCTCACCTGTCCTTCTTGAAGCATGTCTGGAAATGGGCCACACTGTCCCTTTCATTACATAAGTCTGGACATCTGTTGCCTTTGTTGTTGAATCTGTGGGTTAATTTTCATGACCAGCTTGATGCCTACTCTTGCCTCTTTCAGTCAAAAGAAGAAATTGGCAAAGAAATTTGTTTCAGATTGGCATTCACCAACGGGGGAAGCATCTTTTTCCAGGGAACAGAGACAGCTTTGTCTAACAATATGCTCAGCCTGTTTGTTTAAACGTTGTAAATTCAGCCTGAGATTAAAAAAAAATGATTAGCTGGTGGATGGTGGTGCTTATCTTCTGAGATTTACCAAAACGAAATAAACAAAAGCACAACCAAATCCTTGTCCTTGGGAAGAAATGGTGAGTTAATAATGATATACTTTTTGGTACAGGCTATACTGGCCTTATAGTATTTTTTAAAAAAATGTATTTAGGTAAAATCTTACTAGCAAGAGGTTAGAAAATTCAAGTTCATTCATTTTATTAGTATGAATGCAAGGGGATTTAAGCTATCTATCTAAGTATCTATCTATCTATCTATCTCTCTCTCTCTCTCTCTCCTATCCTATCATATTGTTACCCAAAATGCTCCTTGGAAAATTCCAAGAAAATATCGAGTTTCTAATAAATTGGGGAATTTAGCAGCAACTTGACTTTAGCTACGCGAAAGGGGGTAACAAGGGTACCTTGAAACCTATGTCTACTGGTAATAATCTGGATGGAATACATGCACATTTAAAATTAAGTATGGTTTTTATTAAGGAGTTCAAAAATGACACCAAACACACACACATTTACCCAGAAAAAGCATTCACACAAGGCTATAGAAAGAAACAGTAGGAAAGCTTGGGATAGAGGGTTGCAAGAGGGTTTTGCTGTGGTAACACAACCTGTCCTGTAGTCAGTCTGGCAGAGTGGATGGAGGAAGCTGGGTGGCTACACAGAGGGACATGGGGGTCCCCTAGAGATGGAACTGTGTGCTTGTTTGGCTAACACAGAGTAACAGAGCTTCCCCCTATTACTGACTGTGTGCAAATGAGGCGTATTTTGGAGGTGATAGTTATACCTCCAAATACACCTGAGGGGATTGGTTGCTTCACGGGTTGAAACAATGAATTCCATGACCCTTCATGGATTGTACAATGTGTTTCCTGGCCTTAACAAAAGGTGTAGAAAATGTTAAATGTGTTTCTTAATGTCCAGTGATTGAATTTTAACAGCTTTGAGCAACTCCTTTAAGGTTGGGAGCTGAAGAGAGGAAATTTCACAATCAGTAAATCCAAAGGGTTTCTCTATATCCATTATCTTCCCATTTATGTGGAATGTGTCTTCTTTTGGCCTTACAGCCCCAGGCTGCCTTGGGGTAAGACAGGGCACTCAAATGACTTTTTGAGACCATCCTGTCTTTTTACCCTTGTAAAAGGCCACAGCAATGAACCAAACTTGGCCAGTTTCTGAGGCCTGTAAAAATGGGGTGCAGGCCGGTGCTAACATTCCAGAAGTGGGGTGCATTGGAATTGAGGTACAAGCTTGTGCTTACAATTCCCCCCCCCCTCCAAAACCAAATTCTTGCACAGAAAGAATTCTGGTTTTGGAATTCTTTTGGACACATAATGGATGCGAAACTCCATTTGTCTTGCTCTGTACCTTAGGGTAAGAGGGAAAAGGTAAAGCTGCTCTCTTGCTGTTAAATGTATGCAAAGCCAATTTAAATGTTCCTAAACTTGTGACAGGACAGGTGTCTAGCTGAGATAGAGACAGAAACTAACTACTCTATATCCTAAATGTGGTTGCTATCAAGGCTCCCACAAAATATAACATGTTTTGGGGGAAAAAAGAACAGTGACAGAAAATAAGATTGGAAAAAAATACAACCACACTACAATTTATATTTTGGCAATGAAATGTGAACTTGGAGCAATATATATATCCAACAGCATGAGCTGGTTGCATTGGCATGTAAGCAATACAGAACCATTTTGAAGTTATTGCTGGCAATGGCAGAGATTGGCATAGAGGTTTGTCAGTACAAAACCTTAACTTTGCAAGTGGTCAACGAGTTCTGAATGTTAGAACAATTCTAACAAATAAGTCTAAACAATTTGACTTATAGAGAGAAAGAGAGAGAAAGAGAGAGAAAAACAACTTAAAGCATTTTGGGCATTGGATAATAATAATGGCAATGGAGTGGTAATAAACAAGAGTTGCAACGAACAAACAATAAACACAAAATAGACACAAAATATACACAAAATGCAGTGGGTGAGGTAAAGAAGAGCAGCCAATGTACTCCCCCTCATGCCACTGAAATGGCACAAAAAACAAGGTTTTTTTCTTTAAAGGGGTACATAATCTTCTGGAACATGGTAGAGTTCAGGGTTGGAAAGAATATGGGCAGTTTACACAAATACAAATGCAGGCAGATCAGTTCATTTGTTGGCAGGATAAGATTTGTTGGCAAACAGCAGGAACAGGGATGTTTGCAAAGAGGAAGGTTTTCTTCTTTTCTCTCCCCCCCCCTTGGTATCTTTAATGCTTCTTAGAAACAGCAATTTAAACACTTCAGAAAGGCAGAAGAAGATAGAGACAAAAAGACAAGAAAAAAGCATGTATCTAGACCAGGCTTTGTGAGACTCTTTATGCCTCCCCTCCCTTGTTTCCAGAGATGTGGGCATCAATTTTGTTTTCAGTCACCCCCGCTCACAGCAGTGAGGCTTCAGCTAGCCATGACACACCAAAAACTCTGACATCAGCTATGCTCTTCCCTTCCATCATTAGAGGTGGTTCTTATTTTTAGCAAAAACCAACAAAACCAGTAGAAAAGAACAAAAAGGCAGAAATAAAAGAGAGAGGAAGCATGCAGGTTGAACTGGTAGTTGGGAATTTTAAGGCTTTTGCATGTGGGCAGTAAAAGAGGGAGAGGGGAAAGAAAACAGAAGCAAACAAGGACAAACAGCAATGGGGTGGCTTTTGCAGGCTTGAATTGGCAGCCACAGCTGGTCTTCTCAGGGTTCTCCCCCAGGTGCAGAGGGAGAACATCAGGAGAGACTTCCAGGAGTTTCAGGCTCAGTCTTCTGTCTGGTGCTTGTGGGTTGCCTATTTTTGAGAACAACTTAAGAGAAATTATTAAATAATAATAATAATAATAATAATATTTTTTTATTTTTAACCCGCCCCTCTGCTCAGCAACCGGGGTGGCGTACAACAAGATTAAAACATCAAGTTAAAACAATCCCTCCCCATCCTAACCCTCCCACCCCTTAAAACTAAATTAAACTAATGAGGAGTTAAAACAAGAATAAAATATGATAAATAAATAAATAAATAAATAACAGCAACGATGGCAAGGGGGTGGGTAGCAATCAGTCCACTGGAACCGGGAAGTTATTCCAGGAAGGCCTGCCGGAAGAGATCCGTCTTTAGCACTTTCTTGAAGCTATCAAGAGTAGTGATAAGACGGATCTCATCCGGCAGGCCATTCCAAAGTCTGTGAGCCGTAGAAGAGAAGGTCCTCTGGGAGGTCTGCGACAGCCTAGTTTTCATAGGTTGCAGCAGGTTCCTCCCAGAGGACCGAAGTGCGCGGGGGGGATCATATGGGATGAGGCGGTCCCGGAGATAAGATGGACCCAAGCCATGTAGGGCTTTAAAGGTTAAAACCAACACCTTGTACTGCGCCTGGAAACTAATCGGCAGCCAATGGAGAGATTTAAGCACAGGTGTTATATGCTCTCTCCTAGATGTACCCGTAATTAACCTGGCAGCCATATTTTGTACCAGTTGAAGTTTCCGGGTTAGGCACAAGGGTAGCCCCATGTAGAGTGCATTACAGTAATCCAAACGTGAGGTTACCAAAGCATGTACCACAGTTTCCAGATCTCTTGTATCCAGGTAACGGCGCAGATGGCGTATCAGCCAAAGCTGATAACAGGCACTTCTGGCCGTCGCATTCACCTGACTAGTCATGTGAAGCGATGAATCCAGGAGTACCCCCAGACTGCGAACAATTAAAACACAAAAGCATCATGGACTGTAGAGTTAAAAACAACAACAACAACAACAATAAGCAAAAAGAACTGCTTTGTGGTTCCAAAAAAGCAGACAAAAGGAGTCATTGACCAGCAATCCAGATCTGGTCAAACAAGTCTTCAAATGGAAAAATAGAGCAACACCCTGAAAACAGTGGGATTTTCTTTTCCCAACAGAGATTGCTTACAAAGTGGGAAGAGTTCCTAAAAGAATTATGTGAGATGTAAAAAATGTTTAAAACTCAAGCAAATAAATCTACACAAATTGAACAGATTAAAAAAAAACACCAAGCGTGTTACCATGAGTTATTGGAATTGAGTTGCCTTGAGGTCATCTATCTCCACCTCAAACATTTTGACCAAAGAAAAGAAAAAAAAGTTTTTCCCAATACAAAAACAGAGTGGCATGCCTCATGGCCTTATGGCCACAGTAGTTTTGAAACTGAATTACCTCAGCTCCTTTGAGAGCCCAGGGTGTCCACATACCCAATTTGCATTATAAGGAAAGAAAAGACACAAAAGAAAAGCACAAGAAACTATTTACATATGAGAGGATTCACTTACCTGAGTTTCTTCATTTTACTACAAAAAGAAAACACAACTACATTCATGAGAGGCTTGTCTCAGGGAAGATGCCATCTCTCAAAAATGTTTGCATCTCTCCAGTCTAGGGAGATCAGCCAAGACATCACAGATCACTGTCTCAGCCTCAAATTGTCTCTGAAAGAGTAGGGGAGTCTGATTTGGTGGTCTGCCTTTGCATTCCAATCTCTTCCAGAGAATGGCAGGGAAGAAATTAGATCTCTCTGCCTTTGTCTGCACAGAGTTCTCAGAAACCTCTGGGGTTTCACCCACACTTTCAAGACGGGGAAAGCTCATGCGGGCAAAAGGTCTGGAGACAACATGCAACACTTCACCCAAGTGGTGTTTGGCACTTGAAGCCATTACCCTCAGGAAAGTAGTTAAAACTGAGCTGCATGTGGCTGCTGCTATCAGAGAGACTATAGAAACTACAATTGGAAACTCTCATTGGAATTGTAGTCCAAAAATTTTCCACTGGGGAGTTCTGGCACATTTTGAGCAAGGGTTTGGGTTCCCTTGTCCAAAGTAAGGACGGACATCATCTCAGCCTCAACTGCCTTATGTAAAGATGCCACTGTCTCAACTTCAACTAACTTGTGTAAAGATGCCACTGTCTCAACCTTATGCAAATTACTGAAGGCTGTGACTTGGTTTGTTTTATCACTGTAATTCCCAGCACCCTTACAAGATTCATCTATTCCTTCCTGAGTTGTGGGTTGGACTAGATGATCTTGAGATTCCACAGGCAACATTGGTTGCTCAGGCTCCTGTTTCTTAGGGCCAACAATTGAGCACAAGAGGTTGAGAGCTTTTTGCCTCTCCTTCTCCTGAATCTCAGGTTCTGGGGGTCTCACGAGCAATTTTAATGACCTTTTCCTGGGTTTGGGGGTAGTTTTGGCGGGAATTCCTGCCCTTTCAGTCCCTATGTCTGCCTCTGCCATAGGCTTCCTCACTGAGGCATGCTCAAGAGGGGTTGCAATGGACTGTAGGCACCCCTAACTTGAGTCTCCAACACTCAGGGTGTTCACAGGCTGGGGTCCTGGGGTGTTACTAGCTTGGCACTGTAATTTAAAGAATGCTGCAATTAACTCAGAAGTGGGACGCATACGGAACTGGCCCATGTCTACACCAGTTCTCCTTAGTATTTCCCAAACTTGGCAACGCTCCTCAGTGGCCTGAGTTCTCCTGTTATCAAATCCTGCAGGGGGCGCAAACTGTGGATTGCCAGTGTTTGCACTCTGCCTATGTGCAGGCGCTATCTGGTTTTCTGGGGTCTGGTTGGGAACAGCATTGGGAAGCAAATTTCCCCTCTGGTTACACCCACCTTGGCCATTTCCATTTCCTAAATTATTGCACCCATTCACCCTTTGTTGACCATTTTGGTCACCAAATTTGCGATATTGAGTGTGGGCTCCATGGTTACTATAAGTGACTTGCTGAATTGGTTCATAGGATTTGCCTCCTTTCTAGGGAATTCTAGGGTTTTTAAGGGCTCCTGCTTCTCTGAGCAGAGCTGAAACTGCTTTTAAGTTATTCCACAATCTATCCCACTTAGATCTAGGGGTCCTAATGCCATTTTAGTTTGGGCATTCAGACCTCCATAAAGGAGCTCCTTGAATTCTTCATCATTAAAATAATAGACATTGGTGCCATTCACAAAATCTACCTTTTGAGCTAAAATGGCTAGCAGCTTTTTCCTAGCCAAAAAAGCTTCAGGATTTTCCCCAGGTAACTGCCTCTCTACAATACAAAGGACACTAGCTGTCTGACCTGGCCAGAGAATTTTAACAATTTCTCTCATCCAATCAAACCTGTTGAGAGTAGCCAAATTTCTAGCAGCTACTGCAGATTCTAAGGTTGGCAAATCTGTTGCAGATATGCACAGCCTAGCCAACTGGGTGAGATCCTGTCCATTTGCAGTGGGATGTGTGTGGGCGACTGCATTCATCCACACAATGCCTGTCTCTTTGGTCAGGGGGCCTAATTGCTCTGTAACTTCCTTCGCTTCTGTGGCATACCATGGAACTCTTTCCTCTGTTGTCTCAGAGATATGGTTTGCTCCAGGAGTGCCTAACTTGGTGGTAATTTTAGTCCTAATTGGGTGAAGCTGCATGGGCTCTTCCCAATCTGGGTTAACGGGGCTGGTTCACACTGCTTCCACTGGCAGAGGCTCTTCTAAAGCATGCCTGGGAAGAGGGGGAAGAGTCTCATGGCATACAGTTGAAATTATGGCTTCCTTTATATTAATCTTCTTATTCAGCACAGCAATTTTCCTAGCACACATCTCATGGCTCACTGTTTTATAATTTGCTCTGGCTTGACTGGCTAGATATTGCGCAGCATGCTTTGCTTTGGCACACTCCTCCTCCAGCCTATCTGTTTCAAACTGGGCATTCTCTAATTTAAAAGTCACATCATCTAGCCTGGTTCTAGCTTCCTGGGCAGAGGTTGAAAAAGCCACCTTGTCTGTTAACAAAGTGCTATTTTTGGGCTCTGAGCTGATGCAACTCTTTGTCTTTTCTTTCAATTTCCTCTCTCAATTCTAAAAGGGAGCCTGTAGCTTCTCCTAATGCCATCCATAGTCCCCACACTGCAAATGCGTCTTTAGAGGGACCAAAAAGTGTTTTTGCTTTGCACTGCATGCGGAATGCCTAGCACAGAGTGCTAAGCGGGTTGGGGTATTAAAGGATCTTTGTTTCCAGGGATTCTTTCCCTGACCTGCAATCCGTTTCTCAAGTTTGTCCAGTTTGGAGCTGCCTTCTAACATTTTTGCCAAGTCACTAAACTTTTCAGGTCAATTTTCCAATTTGGGGTCAGTTTGGATGCCCTCAAGATGCTCCAACTATGATGAATTTCTCCAAAGCTCAGGAGTGAATCGGTGCTTTAACACATGCACTCCCACTAAATTTCTGACACACTACAGTAGTTTCAAGGTTGCAAACATAGAATCATAGAATCATAGAATTGTGGAGTTGGAAGAGACCACGAGGGCCATCCGGTCCAACCCCCTGTGATGCAGGAAATCACGATCAAAGCATCCCCGACAGATGGCCATCCAGCCTCTTTTTAAAGACCTCCAAGGAAGGAGACCCCACCACGCTCCGAGGGAGTGTGTTCCACTGCCGAACAGCTCTTACTGTCAAAAAGTTCCTCCTCATGTTGAGGTGGAATCTCTGTTCCTGGAGCTTGCATCCATTGCTCCATGTTCCAGTCTCTGGAGCAGCAGAAAACAAGCCTGCTCCATCCTCAATGTGACACCCCTTGAAATACTTAAACAGGGCTATCATATCGCCTCTTAACCGTCTTTTTTCCAGGTTAAACATACCCAGCTCCCTAAGTCTCTCCTCATAAGGCATGGTTTCCAGACCTTTCACCATTTTAGTTGCCCTTCTCTGGACATGCTCCAATTTGTCAATATCCTTTTTGAATTGCGGCGCCCAGAACATGAGAAATGGCTTGCTTACTAGATCTCACTATTTTCAAAGTTTCACTCATGTTTCTTAAGGTAAAAGTGCTTTTCACTTACAAGCACTCCTGCACAGGGCACAACTAACTTTTAGATTGTGAAGATTGTGTGTCTTTTTAGACACACCCTCGCTGGGTTACACTTATTCTAAGCACAAAAAGAACTAAAGTTTTGGTCTCTGGCATACCAGGCTGGAACTCTAGCAAACAAGCATGAAAGTGTTCCTTTAAAACACTCCCACAAATGGGCAAGCTGAGCACGGAGACACCCCCTGTCCCTTTAAACAAGGCATCCCCACAAAATGGGCAAAGTGTGGACATGTTTCCCTTGGCTTTAGAGTCCAAAACGTTTCCACGAAACTAGTTGGGTGAGGAGCAGTTTCCCTTGGCTAAGCCAAAATTCCCATGCAAAATGCACAGAGATTTCCCATGGCTTGAGCCTAAACTATTGCACCCACAGCAAAACAAAATTCCTGGCAAAGGCAAGCCTTCATGTGCCAGGTGACTCATTGTACCTAGGGACAGGGAGACTAGCTAAGTCCTTTTGGGGGAAACCTCTGCTTTTGACCCACTGGCAGAGCAGCAAAGGTGGAACACGAACTCAAAGGAACTTGCTTTTCCTTTGGCCAAAAGAAAAGGGAAAGAGGACTAAAGGTTCATACTAGGTCTTGTCAGAAATACTTTTGGGGGCTGGGGGTACCTTCCTGAGACCTGGGAAAAGTTTTAAACCCTAAACTAAAACAAACCCTTGTTCTCAGGGAGCTAAAATGTGGCGAATCACGGGCTGCCTTTCCTAACAACTTTCCATGTGCCTAACTAATGTTGGATGTGTGTAGTTTGTGTCCTAGCATCTATCACTTTGCATCCCACACCACGATAGTCCCAAAGTACCTGAGAGATTCCCAGGTACAGTCACTGCTCAGTCCTTGCTGTCTAGCTTGGCTCACAATGAATGTGGCTACTAGGTGCGGCTGCCAAGCAATGACCAAGGTAGAAAAGGGGAAAGGATTCCCACCCTCAGTAGCACTGTGGCTCAAACACTCAATTTTCACTCACTCAAAAACTTTTCATACACAACTCAAAGTGTATTCCATCCAGAGGTTTCCCTAAGCCCTGCACCCCAAAACTTTGTGTGTCGACTTCACGAGTCAAGGGAATAGGGGTTTGCCCATGTTGCTCCACCATTAACCTGTTACCCAAAATGCTCCTTGGAAAATTCCAAGAAAATATCGAGTTTCTAATACGTTGGGGAATTTAGCAGCAACTTGACATTAGCTATGTGAAAGGGGGTAACAAGGGTACCTTGAAACCTATGTCTACCGGTAATAATCTGGATGGAATACATGCACATTTAAAATTAAGTATGGTTTTTATTAAGGAGTTCAAAAATGACACCAAACACACACACATTTACCCAGAAAAAGCATTCACACAAGGCTATAGAAAGAAACAGTAGGAACTTGGGATAGAGGGTTGCAAGAGGGTTTTGCTGTGGTAACACAACCTGTCCTGTAGTCAGTCTGGCAGAGTGGATGGAGGAAGCTGGGTGGCTACACAGAGGGACATGGGGGTCCCCTAGAGATGGAACTGTGTGCTGGGTTGGCTAACACAGAGCAACAGAGCTTCCCCCTATTACTGACTGTGTGCAAATGAGGCATATTTTGGAGGTGATATTTATACCTCCAAACACACCTGAGGGGATTGGTTGCTTCACGGGTTGAAACAATGAAGTCCATGACCCTTCATGGATTGTACAATGAGTTTCCTGGCCTTAACAAAAGGTGTAGAAAATGCTAAATGTGTTTCTTAATGTCCAGTGATTGAATTTTAACAGCTTTGAGCAACTCCCGAGGCCTGTAAAAATGGGGTGCAGGCCGGTGCTAACATTGCAGAAGTGGGGTGCCTTGGAAGTGGAGTACAAGCTTGCGCTTACACTATCCTATCCTATCCTATCCTATCCTATCCTATCATATCCTATCCTATATATAAAGATCTCAGGGTACGGTTTAGGTACCAAAAGAGCAACCTGAAACAGTGTAAAATAATTTGAGAGTGTAAAAAAAATGTATGGCAGTAGTGAGGACCTGCTGGCCCACAGGCTGGATCTGAATTTTTGCTCAGTCATTTGTCTTTTCTCATTTCCCCCCTTCCTCAGCTCACACCTCTTGCAGTGGTCTCCATTTTGCTCCTCCCTCAGTGTTACCTACCCTGATAGCCCCCATCTTAGAATATCAAATAATTGGCTATATCTAATAATTTGGTTTAATATGGCCTTCCACTTGGTTAGCAGGTAAACAAGGGATCCCCAAATAACAAGGTCATGTATAACCAAAAGAGGGGCCTTTGGAAATTCCCCAACCAAATACTCAGATCAAAACTCTTTCCTCATCCCCTTCCAACAAAAGACCTTGCCTGCTCCTATTCAATTCCAAATACATCAACGACTAATTATCATTAACTCTTCTGGAGCACCCATTGTCTAGTCCTGGGAACCTCTGTGAAACATTGTATTCCAATCAAAATCCCATCCCTTTGGGGGAATTATCACATCACATAAATATCTCCCTAAAACACCAAACAAGTGTACACAAATCCCCTGCTTTCTTACTTCATGTCACTTTGTGTCCCCAGTCTATCATCTGGACCTCTTCGCTGTCAATTTATTTTGCCATCTCTGCAGGATCGATGCAGTATAACCCGCAACCTCCCCTTGCTCTGTTCCTCTGTCCAAATGCTTCCTACTATCTTCAATAGCCTTGTGTGATTGCCTGAAGCCTGAGTGTTTGTGTGGATTATGTTGATATTAATTTCCAATAAAGATAATTTAATTGTATGTTTTGGCTTAGACTAATCTCCTCTGTTACTACTGGTATACACAGGTTAAAAGATCCTGCTGTTACCCGAACTCTCGCTGCCATATTTGAGCTAATTAATATTCCCCATAATAATTTTGGATACTAGTAGGATCCTTGCGGACCCCACACAATTTGGGTAATATCAGTAGCTCACTGCATTTATTTATATGCTGGACTGGGAGAAGTCTTTTTTCCCACACAAAGAAGGCCTAATATGACCAGTTTGCTTTAACTACCGAAACTGCTTAAAGTACATACATTTATTCTTTGGGCTGTGCATTTCTTTGAATTTTATGATTCTGTTTTTGCCTCAAAAAGGCACCAAAAATGCCCATGTTAAGGAAAATTGTATACAAAAATAAATGTGAGGTTTTGTGCTTTTTTTTTTTTAAACCATAGGCTGATGCAAACAATGGAGGGAACACACATATGGCTTGAAGCCAATATCACCTTAATTCTCAGCCATCAGCACAACAGGACTCTCTCTCTTTTCCCCACTGCAACCCTCTGAACAGCTCCCCAATAGTTCCAGAGTGTTTGGGGCTGGTCTATGGGGAGCTCAAGCTGTCCCCCCTGTTTCCAGTTCCAGTATTGGAAGGATTTCCATCAGTCAAACTGCCCCTTTGATTGGAAGTAGATTGATTTATCCATTCCTACCTATAACATCTCTGAGAACTTTGAGAACTCACTGTTCTTGTCTTCTTTAAAAGAGGAATCTAATTTTGCCCTCCAGCTAGTAGAGGGTGGGTGAAACAAAGCTTCCAACATTTCACAGATGAAAACTGGAACATATGTGGCGAAGCAACATCAGAGTGCAGTCAACACAGCAAAAGTTATTAATGAGGGAGAACACAAAAACTAGGAGACGCTGCTGCAATTTACTTTTGCCTGAGCCTACTGGGAAGGACATGATTCTGTCCACCTCCTCTCCTCTCCTTTCCCCACTGCTAAGTTAATTGAGTGCCAACTACTCTTGCACTTTGAACTCAGTTTACAGCAACTGAAGTAAGCTAAGCATAAAGAGGTGGGCATGGGAGGAGGAAAGAGAAACTGGGACATTTTAAAAGCAGCTGAAAAAAGTGGGATGACAAAGGATAAATTGGACTGTCCCTGCCAAATGGGAACAGTTGGAGGTTATCCTGAAAGGATCAGTGGAGAAGCAGTAAGGGTGCAGGAGTCACATGGTCTCTTTTACAGCATAGACCTAGGCATGCTTACTGAGAAGTAAGACTCAAAGGTTTCAATAAAACCCAGTTCCTAGTATGCGTGCATGATGGAGGCTGGATTATCAATAGTGCAATTGGAGCAAATGCTTCAGTTCCATTTGTGGCTAGGGATTCTGTTTTCCTGGTGGTACTGGACAGGCAGACTGCATTGTGATAATGTCAAGAAAGAAATGTTTCTAGAGAAGGAGACCTGCGGATCTGTCTCCACAAAGGTTGGTATTAACATCATCAGGGTCACCTCTTGCAACATCACCTTTGTAAAATCATCAGGGCTTGCTTCCTGTGACATCACAAGGTGTCATCCCTAGATTTTGGCCCTGACATCTGAAGGTCTGGAATAGCCTTGACCTGGCAATCATGTTAGATTTTCAGACAACACTGTTATAGTGTTACTATTCCACTTTATTTGCTCTGGCTGTCTCCTGTTGAATCCTGGGATTTGCAGTTTAGGGAGGGGCATTTAGAACTCTCAGCCAGAGAGCTCTTAGGCCTCACTAAACTACAAACCCCAGAATTCCACAGCAGGAAGCCAGAGCAATTAAAGTGGAATAGTAACACTATAACAGTGTAGTCTGAAAATCTCCTTAGTGTGTGGTGTGTGTGTGCGTGCATGCATTATGGTGTCCAAAGCCACCTTTCCATAGGCCAGAAATAGGGTGGCTTTTGCCCCAGGAAGAACATCACTAGCCTGATCTGCCACAAGATGGGAGCTTGCCCATGTGTCTAAATGGGGCCATCAAGGGAGCTTGCCCATGTGTCTAAATGGGGCCTTGTTTTTAAAACTGTCCAGAGCCCCAATCAGTTTAATTTGGCTGTGTGCATTATGTGTAGGAATGCAAGCTCTTAGTTTCCAAAGCTTTGTATGGAAAAGTTCCATCTTTAGCGATAGGGATGTGAGGAAAACCTTTCTTGGTGACTACTGGAACCTCTTTCCTGGGAAGGCTAGATTGACCACCTCTTTCACCTCTTTGCTATCCTCATGTCAGCAAGCAAGGAACTTTCCTTTCCTTTCCTTTCCTTTCCTTTCCTTTCCTTTCCTTTCCTTTTTGGACTGGCTTTCATGAACTGAATGTTATAAAAGAAAGGGTTTTTAATAGTGGCTGTACTGCTTTTTGTTGTCATTGTGTGCATCGCTAATTTTTGGCAATTCCAAGGTACTCCTATCATGGAGTTTTCTTCTCTGAGCCTGACTTGCCCAAGGTCACCCAATGGGTTTCCATGGCTGAGCGAAGCTTCAATCCTGGGGGCCGTTTACACGATGAAAATGTCCTGGGAAGAATTTGTGTCGATCCCTGGCAGTTTACAAGTACATCGGGCCGGGTACGTGATTTTCAGAAGGGGGCCCACCTTTTATCCCTCAACCTGCGGGACTTCCAGTCCCCTGGTTTGTGCCGGTTTTTAAAAAAGTCACTGGAGGATTCGGAAAATCGGAAATGTAAACAGCGTGGGACAAAAAGTCTCGGTACTGGGATGACCGGAAATGGTGACTGGGGGCGGGCTTAGAGCTCAGGGACCAGAAAAGGAGGGGTCAGTCACCCGTTCAACAGATCCAGCCTCACCAGCCGAAATCAAAGGCATCCCTTCCAGCTGCACGAAGGTTGATGTGTGTGTGTGTGCGCATGCGCGTGTACTCAATCACCTTTTTAAATGGATTTCTACACTGCAAACCCTTCAGCTTTACCTTTTCCTCAACTGCATGTTACAGAGAGATCGTAGTAGCTTGGTCGCCTCCCTGGCACATTAAAATATTCAAGCCTCTGAGCGAATTAGCACCCTTTAATTCCCCCTCTTTGTGTTTGTGTCTTTCAAAACGCCTGCCTATAGCCATCTCTGCAGCCAGCTGTAGGGGTTAATATTTTAAAAAGGCAACAGGAAAACCAAGCGCTTGATTTCAAAAGGAAAGCACTCTGCTTGTTTTCAAAGCACTCAGCTTGATTTCAAAAGGAAAGCCCTGCGTCTGAGTGAAAGAGCTATCAGGATCTTTCAAAATGCTTTCTGCCTCTTCTGAAAGGGTTAAAATGTTCAAGAAGCAAGGGGGAATAACAAACCTCTGCCCCCCTCTCTCCACCCCCCCAGCCAGCCAATAGCATCGCTTGTGGTGCGGAACTCTAAAGGAAGTGTATCACCGAGATTGTGAAAACACAAGTAATCGCATCTTTGATTGACAGCCAAAAAATAAAATAAAAAAATTAAAACCTAAACAAAACCGGAACTATGGACGTGTAAATATCAGTCACGGAACCACACGATGGGCGGATTCGTGATCACTATGTCACGGTAGGCAATGCGACAATTTCTGTTGTGTAACTGGCACCTTTGTCTCCCAGTATCCTAGTCCAACATTCGAAGCACTACCCCATGCTGGCTCTTATACTTTTAAAAAACGGCTTTTTAATCTATTTTCCTCAATAGATGTTTTAAATTTTTTATAATGTGATAGGTATGTTAATTATATTTTAATGATAACTTCTTGTATGTTTTAGATATACTGTATTTGTTTTTATTTTGTAAACATTGAAAAAGTCCTGTTTCTGAAGAGTTTCTGAGGTAAAAGATGGGATATACATATAATGATGATGTCTTGTGAGTTCTGTAATTGAATCCTGGAGCAAACATTCACCAGATTTTTAATCATTGATGGAGCTTTCGAACAACTGATAGAATCAAACACCATCCCTACTACTTTTTGCTTCTCTTCCCCATGTGATTTCTTCTCCTTACCCTTTTCATTGTTAATCAAGGCAGATCATTAAATTTGCACTGAAGCTAAGATTAATTATAGCTTCCTAGGCAGTCAGCATTTGCAGCTCATATTCTGCTCTGGTATCAAATATTACCTTAAAGTATACAAAATATGGTCCTCCAGATGGTGTTGGATTACAGTTCCCAGCATTCTCCACCATTGTCTACACTGGCTAGGATCAATAGGAATTGTGATTCAGCAACATCTGGAAGGCTGCACTTTGCTCACCCCTGGTTTAAAATTAAAAGACAAAGTTGGATTTAGCCTGGGTGAGGATGCAAAACTGCACCACAGTTAACAATGGAAATGGAAATAGTTTGCACTGAAGAAGAAAAGACAAGAGAGATCAGAGATGTCATGTCTGTACCTGGTGTGACAGATTGTTTATAGACAAGACAATATTTCCTTGATCTCTCTCTCTCTCTGGCTTTTCTTCACAAACGAAGATTCAGGAAGGACTCATCCTACATTCTCTGCAAGTATCCTCTGGGCTTTTGTTCCAGGACACCCCCGTGGATACCAAAATCTGTGGATGCTCAAGTGCTATTATATATTCTCTCTGGCTTTTCTTCCCAAACAAAGATTTAGGAAGGACTCATCCTGCACTTTCTGCAAGCACGCTGATGACTATAAAGGCCAATCCTAGATAAACAAGCCCAGTTGCAGAAAGCACAGCAGAAGGTCTTCTTGGGTGATGTTTCTGGGTTGTGATTCTTTCTGCGTTGTCGTTTCTCTTCAAGACTTGTTCGGTGTGAGTTCTCAAATAAGGCTGCAGCATTGTGGATAGTGCGTCTCCATGCCTCCCGATGTGAGGCCAGGGCGGACCATTGTTGGTGATCAATTTGGCCGAGCCTGAGATGTTGTTTCAGGGAGTCCTTGTATTAATTTTTTGGAGCACCCCTCTTACGCTGACCCGTGGAGAGTTCACCATAGAATACTATTTTGGGGAGGCGATGGTCCTCCATCCTAGAAACGTGCCCTGCCCAGTGCAGCTGTGTTCTCAATATCATGGCCTCAATGCTGGTGATCCCTGCTTGCTCAAGGACAGCAACGTTCATCACATAGTCAGTCCAGTGTATATTTAGGATTGTGTGTATACAGCGCTGATGAAAGTGTTTGAGGAGTCGTAGATGGTGGCGATAGGTGACCCATGTTTCAGATCCATAAAGGAGAATAGACAGTACAATGGCTATATACACACTGATTTAACTTAACTGATTTAACTGATTTAACTTAAGCCATCTTAGGGCTCACACTAAGACTCTAAACTATCTAGTCCGTGAACTGCTCTTCACTGATGATGCTGCCCTTGTTGCCCACACAGATTTCTTTGATAGTGCTGGGGGAAAAAAAGTAGAAATTAGGGGGTGCTTGAACTAATCAAATTCATTTGTAGATGTACTATATACATATATTATGTACTATATATAATTACTATATACAGTGACATAGATCCAGTTGGGGGGGCTATTTATTTATTTTAAATATTTATATCCCACACTATATCTCAGGGCGTCATGCAATGAAATCAATTTAGAATAGGTTAAAATGAAAATGATAAAAACAAGACAATTTAAAACCAGTGAAAAAGTTTAAAATAATTTAGGCAATTACACATTGTTACCTAGCCCCCATCTTGGAATATCGCACAATTGGCAGTATTTAATAATTTGGCTTGCTGTGGCCTTCCATGTGGTTGGCAGGTAAGTGGCCAAGGCTAGAGATAGACTTAACAGCATGCACAACCAAGGGAGGGGCTGGCCAACTTACTATATCTAGGTCAAGGTATTTCCTGAGACCATATGAGATCAGTCATCCACTAATACATTCAACAATAGCAGAGTCCTCAATAGTTGCAAAATAGGTTTTTCTTCCATAACCCTGGTTGCTTGCTCCTATTCAATTCCAAATGTATCACCCATTACCCATAGTTAACTTTTCTGGAGAATCCTTTGTCTAGACTTGGGAAACTCCAACAGACATTGTATTCCACTCTAATTCTCATCCCATCAGGGGAATGATCAAACATAAATATCACCCCAAAGTGGGCGCAGACCATCTTCCTTCTGACTCCACATCAGTCTACATTACCATTCTGCCTTCTGGAGCCCCTTACTGCCAGTTTACTTCATGATCTCAGCCCTTTTGGGTCAGTATAGCATAACCCACAATCCCCTTGTTCTATTCCTCTATCCCAATACTTCCTACTTTCTTCAATAGCCTTGTGTGAGTGTGTAAAGCCTGAGTGTAAGAGTAAAAGCTGTTAAGATTAATTTCCAATAAAAGCCCTTTAATAGTATGTTCTGGCTTGAAGTCTCCTCAGTGGTTACATAGGTAAAAAAATCCTGCCATTACCTGGCCTCTTGCTGCCATTTTGAGCTAATTAAATATCCCCCATATTAAGATTTGGAAACTAGTGGGATCCTCACAGATCCCACACAATTTGGGTAACAACACGTGCAATGTTGGATAAAATCAGGCCTTGGTGCCATAAAAAGCCATGTTTTGACTTGGTACTGGAATGACAGCAGGATTGGCACTAATCAAACCTCTGAGGGGAGGTTTAAGAGAAGGTCCTTTCCCATGTCTCCCCCAGTGTATTGCTCCCAGCAGTAGGATATAGAGGAGGGCCCCAAACAGACTTCAGTTCTCAGGCAGAGCTTTCAAGGGAGGTGTTCCTTCAAGTATCAATGTGCCAAGATGTTTAGGGCTTTAAATGTTATCACCGGCATCTTAAATCCAGACTGGAAGCATATTGGCAGCTAGTACATTTCCTTTAAAACTTGTGTTGTATGGTTTCTGTACGATGTCAGCAGTCTAGCTGCTGCATTGTGCACTAGCTGCAGCTTCTTATTTCTTCAGGGTCAGCCTCACATAGGACTCTGTCAGACCACCCCCCTAAACCCCATTCTTTTGCCGGCATAACTTTGCTGTTTTTATGCCGACAAAAGAACTCCCCATGCCACACTTACCTTCTTTTCTGGTAAAAGGCTTCCCAGGCACTAACAGGCAGTGAACAGAGCTCCATTCACTTCCTGGTTTAAGATCTCACCTAATCTTGCGAGAAGATGCTTGTGCGGGAAATTAAAATGAAACAAAACAAAATAAACACACAAAAAGTTTTAAAAGGCACAAAAACACACTAAAAAAACACACCGCACCTGCACAGCCTCAGCCAATTCTGATGACAAGGAGATGTTGAGCAGAATGTCTCTAGCATATTGATGGGGTCAAACTGTAAAGCTTCCAATGACCTTTCCCAGCAGCCTCAGTTAGATGTTGAACAGCATGGGAAACAAAATGAAATCCTGTGGCACCCCACAGCACAATGACCATGGGGCAGAAGAGGAGCCTCTCAATGGCTAGTCTGTGGCCATTTTATAATTAAGAACCTATAAAAAAAAAGGAAAGCAAAATTGAGGTTAGACAAGGAAGTTGCATGCAACATCTAATTGCAGTAACAAAGCGAGTGAGACTGGCAGAATGTAATTACCTGTGCCCAGAACATAGCAGTTAGCTCCTCACTCCCACAATAAGAGCTGAAGGAGCTTTTAATGACCACAAGTGGTCAGGACCTCAATTTTACGCATTATCTAAATACACAGAGTGCAAAAGGAATTTAATTCAGGCACCACAATTAAAGGAACAATTATTTCTCATGTCTTATGCAGAACTCCAGGTCAATTTGCCAATATCCTTTCTTATCATATTAAGAATTTAAAGTATGAAATTGATTGCATTCTGCAGAAAAGGTCAGGCTGTTTTTTTTCCCATCGCACCCTAAGATGCATCTGTTGAAATGATCTTTCAAGGACAAGGGGAAACATTTTTTGAAAGTCACTCTTAAATGACCAGAATTCTTTACCTGTTAGATGAGTCTCCCAAACCCTCCTGGCTGAAATAGGATGGCCTGACTTTAGTAGAACTGTGGATGTTTAAAAAAATCCAGAATCCACAAAAAAGCGATATCTTTATTGGCCAACGCAAATGCAAAACACATGTTGCAAGCTTTCAAAGCTCTACTGGCTTCTTCATCAGGCAAAAGATATTTAAAAATAAAGAAAAGTGATGGTACAACATGTAGACCTATGATGTCAACACTGTCACTTTTCTTTCTTTACTTTTTAACATCTTTTGCCTAATGAGGAAGCCAGTAGAGCTTCAAAAGCTTGCATCATGTGTTTTGCATTTTGGTTTGCCAATAAAGGTATCACTATTTTGTGGATTTTGGATTTTGTTATCCTGCATGGCCAACATGGCTACCCCTGAATGTGTTTCATAGATGCTTATATTTATATTTCCATTATTTGTGTGAAAGAATGCACTTGAGCTCTAGCATTTGCACAGTATAACAAAACACATTTTGCTGAAACTAAAGAATGTTTGTGAAAATGGGTTGTATCTAATGGTGTCTTCCCTTCAGTCCAATGTCAAGGGGCTAGTGACCCTCTGAAATAGATTTGGGAGTGTATGGAGAGCTTCATACTCCATACACTCCCAGGAGGAGGAAAGGAAAGGAAAGGTTTATTACATGAGCAAACATCTACTTGTGGAACCCAGACTGTGAGCCAAACAGGAAAGATGTGATATTGCTGACATGGCTCTCCCATGAAAATGGCAGCCATATTTATGGGTTTCTCTTCTTTCTGTAACCTCAGGTAGACTCAGGTGCATTTCACTTTTCCCATTGTTGCCACAGTTGTGGTATGGGGAAGAGTGGAACACCATGATGTCAACACATCACTGATTTCATTAAGATCACGAGTGAGGCACATGTAGCCCTGGAGGTGTCATTGGGCTTCAGCTCCCATCAACCTCAGTCAGCATGATCAGTTGTCAGGAATAAGGGAAGCTCTAGTGGTTTTCTGTGGGGTTTTTTGGGCTGTGAGGCCATTTTCTGGAAGAGTTTATTCCTGATGTTTCACCTGCATCTGTAGCTGGCATCTTCAGAGAATGGTTGGGTAGGAGTGTGTGTGGGGTTTATATACTGTGAGCCCCTGTTAGAAAGGATATGTAAATTTGTGTGTTTGACTGGGTAGTTCTTGTGGGGAGATATACAAGGAGGATTAGTGTCTGTTTGGCTAATGGCTCATTATCTGCTGGAAATCCCCCTGTTCCTGGGTGGACTTCATTTGTACATGTTGAGTTTTGACTCTGGTGTTTTTCAAGACTGGTAACCAAACTTTGTTTACTTTAAGGGTTTCTTCTTTCCTGTTGAAGTTGTCCAGGTGTTTATGGATTTCAATAGCTTCTCTGTGCATTCTGACATGATAGTTGTTGGTCTGGTCTAGAATTTCGGTGTTTATAAATAACATTTTGTGTCCAGGTTGGTTTATAACGTGTTCTGCTACTGCTGATTTTTCTGGCCGGCCCAGTCTGCAGTGTCTCTCATGTTCCTTGATTCGTGTTTGCACACTGCGTTTAGTGGTCCCTATGTAAACTTGTCCACAGCTGCATGGTATGCGGTAAACTCCTGCAGTTGTGAGAGGGTCTCTTTTGTCCTTCGCTGAGCATAGCATTTCTTGGATTTTCTTGGTTGGTTTGTAGATCGTTTGGAGGTTGTGTTTCTTCATCAGTTTCCTTATTCTGTCTGTGACTCCTTTGATGTATGGTAAAAATACCTTCCCTTTGGGTGGCTGTTTTTCTTCTTCATTCCTGTGGTTTTCCAGGGGGATTTCCAGCAGATAATGGGCCATTAGCCAAAGAGACACTAATCCTCCTTGCATATCTTCCCCCAGGAGCTACCCATTCAAACACATATCCTCTCCAACAGGGGCTCACAATATGTAACCCCCCCCCCACTTCTATCCAACCATTCTCTGAAGATGCAAGCCACAGATGCAGGCGAAACATCAGGAATAAACTCTTCCAGAACATGGCCTCACAGCCTGAAAAAAACTCACAGAAAACCTATGGATGCTGATCGAGAAAGCCTTCGACTTCACAAGGAAGCTCTAGTGTTAGAAAATCTTGACAGCCAAGGGTTCCTGTTCCAGTTGAAGGTCATGAGGTGGTGAGATGTGCCACTTAACATACATAATTTGACCCTGTGGAGAGTGAAGCTTGGCAAGCTTGTGTAGAGCCATCTAGTCACAGCCTTCAAAAATGCTGTTGAGGGGGTGCCATGGAAGAAAGAATACAAAACCAGAGGGTTGTCTGTAAAACAGCTAGTTAAAAATGGGTAGAAATAGAGAAACTGTCAGGAGTAGATAGGAATGGCTTACATTATGTAGAAGTGGCAAGCTTGTTTTCTGCTTCTCCAGAGACTAGAACACAAACCAATTGATTCAAATTACAAGAAAAGAGATTCCACATAACATTAGGAACAACTTTTTAAAAAACTGTAAGAATGGTTTTATAGTGGAATAGGGTGCCTCGGAGAGTGGTCTCCATCTTTGGAAGTTTTTAAAAGGCAATTGGATGGGCATCTTTCAGGAATGCTTTAGTTGTATATTTCTGCATTGCAGGGGTTCGCCAAACAAGTCTTGAAGAGAAACGACAATGCAGAAAAAATCACAACCTGGAAACATCACCCAAGGAAACCTTCTGCTGTGCTTTCTGCAACCGGACTTGTCTATCTTGGATTGGCCTTTTTAGTCATCAGCGCGCTTGCAGAAAGCGTGGGATGTGTCCTTCCTGAATCTTCGTTTGTGAAGAGAAGCCAGAGAGAGAGAGAGAGAACAGGGGTTTGGACTGGATTACCTTTGTGGTCCCTTCCAACTCTCAGATTCTATGATCCTATGTATTCTATAAGGCAGGTTCATTAATCAAGGAACTGGGATTCACTGTCTCTCTATTTCAGTGTTTTAAACTGGCCTTTATGAGGCAGTAGTTCTATCTTTAGTTGCATGACACTTAGTTTCTCTCAAAAATTCTCTAATTAGCAGACAAATCTAAGTGTAAAAAATGTTTTCAGGACAGAAAATGAGACACATCTGTACAAAATGAATGTTACTGAACTGGAAAAAGCTTTGTCACCAGCAAATAGCTCAACAATCATGTCTTCTTTGTGGCTTGCAGTTGTTTTAAACTACTGTCGATTAGTTTAAAGTTCAATGTGTTGCAGAAGTCGGGGGCTGGTTCTGTGACATCTGCTCTGAGATTTTTTACAATTCGGACAGAAACATGACAGATTACCAAAACTGCCTTCCCTATTCCAACTCATAGCTATTGCAATCCGAGGTGATCAACCTCAGTTAAGAAATTTTCAGGGCAAGTGATGAGCTGGGCAAGGTAACCGCTTTAAAGGCTGACATCTTTAATCATGTGTCCACAGTGAAGCAATTCAGGAGCAGACAGTTCATTATACAAATGGAGAATTCTTGAAAGTCTGCTCTTTCCCTGTCAAAGATTGGGGAGTGCTGTTGATTGCATTCAGGCTGCCTGAATGAAACTGTTGCTCTTCACTGATCTGAGCCTTTCTTGTTGTTTAAAAAGGATCCTTTTCTAAATGCCACTTATTTGCAGAAAGAGAGAAAACGAAGAAGAAGAAACCAGAGCATCCTTGTAAGTTCGATTGCTGCTTGCAAGAGTGAGGGCAGAAAAAATTGCAACCCTGAGTGTTGATTTATTCATACTGAAGATCTGTCATGTGTTGATGTGTAATCGATAAATCATCTTGTCAGCTGTGGTTATTTTGCATGGCAAGTCATGTTGGTGCACTTTTCTTTTGTAGCAGGGTAATATACAAGTGTGGGATGCACTGGTCACTCCAGTGTGCCCCTTAACAATTCTAAGACAATGTAGGAATATAAATAAGCCTCACACCAGGTCAGATTGTTTTGACCACCTCTCCTAGTGTTTTCATTATGATTACAATGTTTTTTCAGAGTTTCAGGTAGAGATGTTTCCTATCTCTTGCTACCCAAGTCCTCTTTGAACTGGATATGCCAGAGATTGAGAATGGGAAACTTTTGATTACGAAACATGTTTTCTACCCAGTCTCCTAATAGCCGATGAACATGTTGCACCTCGAATCATGCTTACATTCAAAATGACTTACTTTTCAGGCATCAACAGTGACTCTTGCAGGCCCATGCCATGTGGGGGCAGACCATTCTGGTGGATCTCTGTAACCGGATGAGGAAATCACAGTCAATGCCCACACTGGGCCAAGATTGTTCACTGCCTCAAGCTAAGCCCAAATGATTTCCACTCTTTCACACTGGGACCAACAATTTTAAATGGGTGGGAGAATCACATTGCCCCCTCCTCTAAGCCCACGGGGGGTTGTGTCTGCTGCCAAATTTGGTGCTGCTGGGTTGCTGAATTTCAGCAGCAGGGCACAGACTAAATAAATAAATAAATAAATAAATAAATAAATAAATATGCATACCCTATTTTTTTAAAGGGGTGCCAGGAGCATGTGCCTTGCTTTAAAGCAGAATCACACTTTCAGGAGGCTTCTTGAAGAATGATTCTGTTTTTGAAAAATGACTTCATTCCCAATGTGCCCTGTTTATAAAGGAAAATATGCCTCTCTTATTTTGCTGTGCAGGACAAATTCAACAGATGGCTGGAGAATGCTGGAAAAAACAGGTAGAGTGGCACAGGTAGGCTGCAGGATATGTGTTATTTATTCATCCTGTTTTAGAAGTTCTTGTTGCATCTGCCTTGATCAACCCCTTGTTGATTTTCTGTGTGGCATGGCAGAGCTGGTCTTGGCCAACACAGGGGATGTTGCCTCATAACTTTATTTGTTCAACTGTACAAGGTTGCTTTCACAGATGCAAATGTGGAACAGTGGTATGGTAAGGAGCCACTACTCTAGATGGGAACTTCAGAAGCTTGGTAGGAATCTTAATTATCTGAATAATGTATTTCTTATAGAACATGTGAAGTTCTCTTGCAGAACACTGTGGAAATGGCTGCTATGAAGATCATTTCTCACAGTACTGTGCTGATCAAAGTCCCCAGGTATGCTTGTGAATGAGTGAAAATGATATTACTTTCCAACCAGTTGCTGCAGCATTCACTGACAGCTTGCTTTTGTCCCTTCCCATTCATCAAAATGTATCTGAAGTGAAATTTCATTTTAGCTCTCTCTCTGGCTTTTCTTCGCAAACGAAGATTTAGGAAGGACTCATCCTGCGCTTTCCTTATAAATGCAATCACATTCAGGTGGTCTTGGGACTGATGCACATTGAAAAGTTGTTAACACACGATAAAGGCGATGATGGAGAAGACATGTGAGTATTCATCAGAGAAGAGCTTTAGAGCAGTGCTATAGCTCAGGCTTTTGCACTCAGGACAGCTGTTGCTAATGTAGTGCTAAATGGACAAATAGTCTGACCTGGTACAATCTTTTCATGTTGCCTATGATGACACTAAAATGTGAAATATCAATAGTATTGTTAGAACTATAGAGGCTCAGAAACAAAACTTGTAATATATACTCAATCTATATGCTCTTAATCTGTACAGGCATTTGAGTTGTTGCTTACGTGAAATATTAAAATAGCTTTGTCTGTCCTTATTTTTCCTTATGCTTGTTCCTAGAGATGTCTGATCTGGACACAGTGACATGCCTTTGCTATGTTCTGTTTACTGTAGCACATTCCAAAAGTGTTCAGAAACTTCAGCTGGCCCAAAGACTGGAAGCCAAACTGTGGGCCAGGGCTAGTTACAAGGGCTACCTGCAAGGCCAGCTTAAAATGGTTGGCACTTGGGAAGAATTCAATTTAAAGTTCCATTTAAAAAGTCCTCTTTGTGCCCATATGTGCGCTATTCTAGGAACAGTAATATAGAAATTAAAGCAATAAATATTAAATAAAATACCTTCTTGTGTGAACCCATTTTCAGCCCTGCAATTTCAATGAGACTCCAGGGTGCTTGGAACAATTGAACTATTGATAATCCAGCCCTGTGTACATGTTTCTCTTGTTAAAACACAACTAAATGGCTACTGGTCTACTTCTAGGTATAGTTCTAAGAATGTATAGATCTGTTACCTATACCAAAATTTAAAGTGTTTGTCTTACTGTTATGCTACACAAACGTATTTAGAAATACTGCAGCCAGACTCTTGATTAGAGCATCCATTGTTATGACAATTTCCCTGGTTATTGGTTCATTGCCAGCTACAATTTATGACCTATAAAGCCCTTTATGACTTTGGTCCAGGCTATATGAAGGACCATATTTATTTTTATGTTTATTTATTAAAATAAGATGTTCGGAGGTTCTTCTCTCATAGAATCAGAATTGTGGAGTTGGAAGGAGCTCCATAGGCCATTGAATCCAACTCCCTGCTCAATGCAGGAATTCCAGCTTGAGCATCCCCAGTGGGTGAATGTCCAGCCTTTTAAGAGACCCCACCACCTCTCTAGGCAATTGGTTCTGCTGCCAAATCTTTCTTGCCATCAAGAAGTTTCTTCTAATGTTTTTAAAAAATCTACACCCCCCCCAAATAACTTAAAGAGCCAGCATGGTATAGTGGTTTGAGCGTTGGACTACGACTCTGGAGACCAGGGTTCGAATCTCTGCTTGGCCATGGAAACCCACAGGGACAAGTCACATTCTCTCAGCCTCAGAGGAAGGCAAAGGCAAATCTCCTCTGAGCAAATGACTTGAAGGCACAAAACCATTAGATCTGACCCTATTCTCAAATCTGCACCCTCCTTTCTGTGACAGCCCTTTAGCTACCTAAAGAGTTCAGTCACATCACCTCTCAGTCTTCTTTTCAGTAGGCTAAATGTGCCCAACTCCCTTAGCCTTTCCTCATATGTTTTGTTCTCCATATCTCTTGTCATCCTTGCTGCCCTTTTCTCAACCTGCTCCAACTGCTTTATAGCCTTCTTAAAATGAGGCACCCAGAACTGGATGCAGTACAGGTTGAGTATCCCTTATCCGAAGTGCTTGGGACCAGAAGTGTTTTGGATTTTTTCAGATTTTGGAATATTTGCATACACATAATGAGATATCTTGGAGATAGGACCCATGTCTGCACACAAAATTCATTTATGTTTAATATACCTCTTATACATATAGCCCGAAGTTAATTTTATACAGCACTTTTTATATTTTTAATATTCTTTTGTTTATTTTAATTTTTTAATTTAAATATATTAATATTTTGGATTTTGCAGCATTTTGGATTTTGGATTTCTGGATAAGGGATATGCAATGTTTACTCCAGATGAGGCCTGACCTGTACAGAATATAGTGGGTCTATTACTTCCCTTGACTTGGAAACTGGTTCTATTACTGTGAGCTAAAATATTTGTTTTCTTTGCTGCAGCATCACACTGCTGGCTCATGTTCTGCTTATGATCAACAATAATTCCAAGGTCTTTTTCAAATGTATTCACCATCTTGTACCTGTGCAAATTGGTTTTTGTGGCCTAAATGTAGAATTTTGCATTTGTCTCTGTTGAATCACATTTTATTAATTTTAGCCCAGTTTCCTAGTTTATGGGTATTAAGGTCCTTTTGAATTCTGTCCTTGTGTTAGCTATCCTTCCAAGCTTTGTATCACCTACAAACTTGATAAGGATTCCTTCTAGTCCATTATCCAAGTCATTGATAAAAATGTTGAAGAGTGACGGCTCCAGAGATATGCTTGCGAGAGAAAACTTTTTTCTTTGTGGTCTCTGTGAATCCACACATAAAGGGTTAATCCTGCGCCTGCACAGAACACTTCGGAAAGTAGTTAGAGCCTCTATTTGATTTTTGGCGGTAGCCCTGTCCACCTTCTCCTGGCCTATAAAGGCCCTCCTTTGCCCTGCCTTGTCAGTTCCTTCTTTTACGCCGCACAAGCAGCACTAGGAACGTTGTTAGTGGTTGCCTCTTCTCTCTCTTCTCTCTTGGACTGATTACCGTTTGGACTAGGACTGTTTTGGACCCCCCTTCTCAGACACATTTTGGCTAGGTTTTTTGGTAACGGACTGTACTACCTTGCTTTCGACACTCCATACGGTACCGTATCTTCTAGACCTCTCTTATCTCGGGGGACATGGTTTCGACGTCCTCCTCAGGGTTTTCAAATCATGTTCTGTCTGCTCTGCAAAGATGCCTGAGTCAGACGGGCACTCAAAATGTCTCTTGTGCCTCAGAGAAAGCCATGATGTCCATTCCTGCAGACATTGTAAAGTTTTCACTCACCAAGCGCACAGGGATAGAGATAAATGCCTCAAGGTGCAACTCTACGAGACTGCCCTATCAGCCTCTCCTTTGCTGTCAAAATCTGCAGACAAATCAATCCCATCTACGGGACCTTTGGGACACCGAGATGATTCTGCTACGGCCTCAAAGTCTAAAAAACCCAAGGATCGCAATCTCAATACTACGACTGGTACCGCCACACATGGTACCTCAAAGAAGTCCCAGGATTGGAGCCTTGGTACTGCTTCCGATACCCTTGCTGGCATCGCCACTGCCACCCACAGCTCCACCAAGAACAAGGCTCAGGGTGCATCTACCTACCCAAAGGAGAGACAAAAAGTGGTACACCTGACATCGCCCATTGGCCCAGCGAAAGATTTACCTGCGGTACCTTCTAACTCTCATAAGAAAGGAAAAGAAGCCCACTCCAAACAGAGACCCTTGCCGAGGAGTGGAGAAAGAGACCGTCAGGACGAACAGCACGTGCGGTCATCTTCACACAGACAGCGAGAACCAGGTAACCCTTGGTCACTGGTAGTATCACCAATTCGGATAACACTCCTATCACACTGCACCAATGATTCGGGAGAGGGCTTGATGCTAACCAGATCTACCACTGATGGTACTGAGTCGGTATCAGAAGGCGAGGTCAGAGACTCCTCGCCTAATGTCCGGATTGTTCAAGTGTCCCTGGATGACTTCCTGCACCATCGGATGCAGTCACGGTCTCACTCACCGTTCCCTGTACTGATCCCACCTTGTCGGTCTCACTCAAAATCTCAGTCACACTTACCAACTCCACAAGCAGGTCTCAGCAAATTCCACTTGCAATCCTGCTCCAGGTCCCATGGTCGATACCGTTCGCAATGCCGCTCCTGCTCTTGAGAACGGTCCTGCACCTGGCGACGATCCTGCTCCCAACAACAATCTCAATCTCGGCGACAGTCCCACTCTCGATCTTGGTGCCGCTCCCAATGACGATTGTGCTCTTTCCCGTCGGTCCCGTTCCTCACATGGGTCCTGATCTCTGACTCCTGATGAGGACTTCTATGCCTCCAAGCCTAGCTCTATTTCGGACGAAGATTGGTATTGGGGCTGTGAACATTGGTACCACGGCTATTACTGGTACCATAGGGACCCCTACTACTAGGACTGTGAGGCACGGTACCATTACTATGACGATCCCTTCTTACCTAGATGCTTGTACCGTCGCAGACCTGACATTTCTCCCTGTTGCATACAAGACCATCAGAGCCCAGGACGGGACCGCCCCGGGAAAGCCAGGAGCACCAAGAGATCAAACTTGGCAGGAAAGCACCATCATCCCCCCCCAGCAGGGGTCAATCGCCAACACTCCATACAATACAGGGGATGAAACATAAGGATACATCCATCTGTCATGGGTCATCTAGATCAAGATCCCTGACCCCACGGAATCCACAACTGAGGAAGTTGGTCACATCTGACATGGGGACACCTGAAAAATAAACTCCTCAAAGCTCACCCCCTATGAAGCACAAAAGGCATTCCTCGCATGCCAAGGTGCCAAAGCCACAGAAACCTGCTTCACACAAGTTGGTGCACACATGTTCCTGATCTTTATTGCTGTCAAACCCCTCTACAAGCTCATGGTCACGGTCCCCATTGCCTGAACTCTCCCCAAAACTGAGAGGAGTGGACCAAGATCCCCCTTCGCCAACTGATGATGTTAAGGCATTCGCTGATTTAATGCTCAGGATGGCAGAAGCTCAAGGCGTACAAATAGACCGCCAAGACAAACATGTCAATGACCCTATATTTGAGGACATTCAACGACGCTCTCCGACCATTCCATTGATGGTGATCTCTCCATACCTCCTACAGGTCCTAAAAGGCTCTTGGGTGACACCATCTTCTGTCCCACCAATGTCACGTCACTTGGACGACCTATACCGAGTGTCAACTGACACAGCTCCTTGGTTAATGTATCACCCTAAGCCCAATTCAGTGGTAGTAGACGCAGCACAGATGAGAACATCACAAAAGTTGTTGTCCACTCCAATGGATAAAGAAGGGAAGAAGCTTGATGCCATAAGACGGAAGTTCTAGTCGTCAGAGTGTCTGCTAATGAAAATAACAGCCTACACAGCGTGCATGGGCGCCTATCAAAAATTCCTATGGGATGTCCTAGCACCTCATATTGAGAATCTGTCTGAGCACGAACAACAAGTTGTTAAATTCTTTCAGAGAGGAGGGGCTTTCATTGGCAAGCTACCAGAGACAAGCTGCGAAACACCTTGGAGACTGCACCAGGAAGATTGTTGCTAGCGCTATCACTGCTCTCCATCGTGCCTGGCTCCATTCTTCTGGTTTGTTCCACACCGCACGCACCATGATTGAAGACTTACCATTCAACGAGCTTGGGCTGTTTCATGTTTATACTGATGCCAAGTTAGAAAATATGCAGAACATGCGGGTAACAGCAAAGAAATTCGGTTTACCACCATCTTACTAGTCAGCACAACCCTGCTTTTTGGGTATACACTATTCCCCTGCATACAAAAGGAGATTCAGCCCTCTGTCGGCACAGCCTCGACCCTCCTCCTCGGCTTATCAATTGCACCGGAGATTCCAATCGTCCTTTCGGCCCAAATCCCAGTTTGGCAAGAAGAAACCGGAGCAACCTAAGCAATGTGCCTGACTTTCTCCCACCACTACAATATATTATTGTTGCCTCCCCAGTCGACCGCCTCTGCGCCTCTTCCGATCTTTGGCGCCAGATAACCTCAGACCGCTGGATCCTCAGCATCATAGAAAAAGATTACTTCATAGAGTTCGATCAGCTGCTCCACCTAGGGATCTACAGAGCCACCTCACCCTCTTCACCACTCATAGAGGAAATAAACAACCTACTACTACTCAAAGAGGCTATAGAACCTGTCTTGCCATCCCAAGTAAGAGGCACTTTCTTCTCCAGGTACTTCCTTGTGGATAAAAAAGATGGCAGCTTCAGGCCCATTTTAGACCTCTGGGACATCAACACGTTCATATGCCCAAAACGGTTCAGAATGGTGTCACTCTCCACGATCCTTCTGTTTCTGCACATAGGAGACTGGTTTGCCACTCTGAATCTCAAAGACCCCTACTTTCATATTCCCATTGCAGCATCGCACAGGCGTTACCTCGCCTTTGCAGCAGGCCCATACACCTTCTGCTTCAAAGTCCTCCCCTTTGGCCTTTGTACGGCACCAAGAGTTTTGAGGCTCAGACAGAGAGGAGTCATCATCTTTCCCTACCTGGATGACTGGCTCTTTGCAGCACACTCAGCAGAAAAGCTCTCAAATGACCTACACTTGACTTTATCCTTGCTAGAGAACCCAGGATTCATGATAAACCACGAAAAATCCCAACTGCAACCCTCTCATGTTGTCCGATTCATAGGAGCGAACTTAGACTCCTTGGCAGGCAGCATTTACCTCCCAGACGACAGGTTTGAGGCACTGTGTGACACAGTGTCTCTCTGTGTAAAAAACCGATGGGCCACGGTGCACACCATTCAATGGGTGCTGGGACACATGGCATCAACCACCACCGTAATGCTGCTTGCCCAGACTCAGACTGCAACCTCTGCAAGCCTGGTTCATCTGACAGTACCAACCCTTCAGAGACGGCTACAACAGATGGCTAACTATCCCACGGCCCATCCACGCTAATCTCCGCTGGTGGTTGGACCCGAAGATGGTACAAGCAGGCCTACTGTTTGCTCAAAGACAACCGACCGGATCATTCATGACAGACACTTCCTTGACAGGTTGAGGAGCACACTTTCAGAACCTCATGATCAAAGGCTGATGATCAGCAACTGAGAAGGTCTGGCATATCAACCTGCTGGAACTATTAGCGGTGTTCAAGGCATTGAAAGCCTTCGAACCCTCCCTCAGGGGACATCTGGTGCAAGTGACTTCAGACAATACCACAACGGTGTTTTACCTCAACAAACAAGGGGGTACGCGATCCTGTCCAGTACTGGACCTGACCCTCCAAATATGGGACTGGTGTGTGGAATGACATATCTCCCTCACAGCTATACACCTCCCCAGAGATCAGAACACTGTTGCAGATGCCCTGAGCAAGACAACATCCCGCAATCACAAGTGGTCTCTGAACCACACCATGCTGAACAATCTCTTCAGGAAGTGGGGAACTCCAACCATATACCTTTTTGCCTCCAGTGCAAATGCTAAATGCCCGACCTTCTGCTCCAGAAACACGTTCGCAAACACGGAGGTCTCGGGGATGCATTCCTATTCAGCTGGCATGGGCCCCTCCTCTATGCCTTTCCCCTGTTTCCACTCCTTCCCAGAGTGATTTCCAAGCTCCAGCAGGACAGAGTCAGATGCATTCTGATAACGCCTTGGTGGCCCCAACAAGTCTGGTTCTCCCCGCTACTCCTGATATCCAACCATCACTTTGAGCGGCTACCGATGCGGCCGGATCTTCTGACGATGCAGGGAAGCCTAATCCATCACCCAGATCTAGCCTCCATACAACTGACAGCCTGGCTGGTCACCCCCTATGATCCCTCTCACAATCTTCCTGGGTCATAGAGGCGGTGCAACACCCAACCATTATACGGTCTTACAAATATAAGTGGCTGAAGGTCTGTGCATACTTGTCTGAACACGCTCTCACCCTGGCCTCATCCGATGTGCCACACTTGCTTGACTTTTTGGCATTGCTATCTTCCAAAGGGCTTTCGGTTTCATCGGTCAGAGGCTACATCACAGCGATATCCTGGCACTTCCAACAAGAAGGTAGACCTTCTTGCTTCAAACACCCCTTAGTCCAAAACTTCCTGAAGGGATACAAGAACCTCCACCGGCACCGGCATGGAACCTGGAATGGGTGTTGACCTAATTGTCAAAAGCTCCCTTTGAACCTATGGCCACGTGTGATTTACATCTCCTTTCTATGAAGACGGCCTTCTTGGTAGCCAATACCTCGGTTCGAAGGGCAAGTGAATTATCCGCTCTGCGCATGGGCCCACCATACATCAGATTTCATCGAGACAATATGGTGCTTCGTCTGGACATTGCCTTCATGCCCAAAGTAATATCCTCCTTTCACTTAAACCAAGATACTTCAAAATGATTCTACAAGTGGGTAGCATCTACAATTCGCTTGGCCTACGAATTGTCCAGAAAACAGATTCCACAGACAATCCACAGTCACTCCACAAGAGCAGCTTCCACCTCCATGGCCTTCCTGAGTGGGGTCCCTATCCAGGACATCTGCCGGGCAGTAACAAGGGCTATCCCCGTAACCTTCATTAAGACTTACAAGATTGACACTTTGTCCTGTGCTGATACCACACTTGGAAGAGTACTTCTCTTTTCTTCCATAGCCCAAAGGTCTACATAACCTGTTCAAATAAAGTTGATGGTTTCTAGCTTGATTCCTGGTGTCTGTCGATTCTTCATTGTATAGCAGGACACCCCTCCTCCAGTAGGTGAGGTTGCTAGTCTACCCTTTATGTGTGGGTTCACAGAGACTACGAAGAAGAAGGACAGGTTGCTTACCTGTAACTGTAGTTCTTTGAGTGGTCATCTGTGAATTCACACAATCCTGCCCCTCTTCCCCTCTAGTGTCCTGGATTTTATTTGAACATAGGCGGATTACCAAGGGTACTTGGAACTGACAAGGCAGGGCAAAGGAGGGGCATTTATAGGCCAGGGGAAGGTGGGGGGGGGCTACTGCCAAAAATCAAATAGAGGCTCTAACTACTTTCTGAAGTGTTCTGTGCAGGTGCAGGATTAACCCTTTATGTGTGGATTCACAGATGACCACTCAAAGAACTACCAGTTACAGGTAAGCAACCTGTCATTCTCAGGGCTGCTTCCAGACTGTACCAAAGTAGGCTAGGCTGGACTCCTCCTTAAGGTCCTTCTACTAGCTGGTCAAGTCATACTTTGGATAACCTATTGGTTGCTGAGGAAGGGACTTATACTAGTAGGTGCTATCTTCCCCCCCCATTGCCTCCTGCTTTAAATTTCTTTTTCATTTCATTGTGTTTTAACATAATAATTTTTTGAATTGTCTTTTAATATTGTAACCTATTGCATTATTAATTATAGCCTTTTAAGAATGAACAAATAAACAAATGAACAAATTTTGTTGTGAATCACTTGGAGTCTCACTCTTGGCAGCTAGGTGGGATCTCTCTGGTTTTTCTTCGCAAACGAAGATTCTGGAAGGACTCATCCCGCGCTTACTGCAAGCGCGCTGATGACTAAAATAGCCAATCAGAGATAAACAAGTCCGGTTGCAGAAAGCACAGCAGAAGGTCTCCTTGGGTGATGTTTCCAGGTTGTGATTCTTTCTGCGTTGTCATTTCTCTTCAAGATTTGTTCAGCATGAGTTCTCAAATAAGGCTGCAGCATTGTGGATAATGTGTCTCCATGCCTCCTGATGTGAGGCCAGGGCGGACCACTGTTGGTGATCAATTTGGCTGAGCCTGAGATGTTGTTTCAGGGAGTCCTTGTGTTTCTTTTTTGGAGCGCCCCTCTTACGCTGACCAATGGCGAGTTCACTGTAGAATACTATTTTGGGGAGGCGATGGTCCTCCATCCTAGAAACGTGCCCTGCACAGCACAGCTGTGTTCTCAATATCATGGCCTCAATGCTGGTGATCCCTGCTTGCTCAAGGACAGCAACTTTCGTTACATAGTCAGTCCAGTGTATATTTAGGATTGTGTGTCAACAGCGCTGATGAAAGCGTTCGAGGAGTCGTAAGTGCTGGCGATAGGTGACCCATGTTTCAGACCCATAAAGGAGAATAGACAGTACAATGGTTCTATACACACTGATTTTTGTGCTTTGCCTCAGGTGTTTATTACTCCAGACTCTTTTGTAAATGTGTCTTCCAAATGTGTCTTCCAAATGTGCTATATGCCTTTGCTAATCTGTGATCGATCTCTTTGTCAATCTTGGCATCTGAGGAGATGATGCTTCCCAGGTAGATGAACTGCTGAACGGACTTAAGCACAGATTTGCCAACAGCAATGTGGGGATGATGGTGTTTGTCCTGTGGTGTTCGTAAAGAACTTCCGTTTTCTTCAGGTTGACTTCCAGCCCAAACTGTGAACCAGGATGTTAGGCACTGCAGAGCTGCTTCTGTGTGGGCAACAAAGGCAGCATCATCAGCAAAGAGCAGCTCACAGACTAGATAGTTTAGAGTCTTGGTGTGAGCCCTCAGCCGACTTAAGTTAAACAAGCTACCATCAGTACAGTAATATATATAGATGCCGTCTTCTTCTTCAAGCTATGCCATAGCCCTTTGGAGCATCATGCTGAAGAAGATTGTAAATAAAGTTGGCGCAAGAACACAACTTTGCTTCACTCCATTATTTATTAGAAAGGGCTCTGAAAGAGCATCGCCATATCTGACTTGACCATGGTGGCCCTCGTGTAGCAAGATAATCATTTTAAGGAATTTGGGGGGACATCCTAGTCTTTCCAGGATCTGCCACAGACCTTTTCTACTCATGGTGTTGAAGGCTTTTGTGAGGTCAACAAATGTTACATAGAGACCCTTGTTCTGCTCTCTACATTTCTCTTGCAGTTGTCTAAGGGCAAATACCATATCTATAGTACTCCTATTGGCTCTGAAGCCACATTGGCTTTCAGGAAGAAGTTCTTCTGCAGTGGCAGGAACTAATCTGTTCAGGAGTATCTTTGCAAGGATTTTTCCAGCAATAGAGAGCAGTGTTATGCCTCGATAGTTTGAGCAATCGGATTTTGCTCCTTTTTTGTTGTACAGGGTGATGATGACTGCATCTCGGAGATCTGATGGCAGTTCCTGTTTTCCCCAGCAATTCACAAGGAGTTCATGGAATTTATCATGGAGTACATGACCTCCATGTTTCCAAACTTCAGGTGGGATTTCATCAATCCCAGCTGCCTTGCTGTTTTTCATCTGCTGTATGGCCTTAAGGGTCTCTTCCAAAGTGGGAGCTATGTCCAATTCATTTTTCATTAGTTTTTGTATCATATGTTGGATAGCTGAGGCTTGGACTACTCGGTTGGCACTAAAGAGACTTTGAAAGTGTTCAGCCCATCGGTTCAGGATGGAGGCTTTATCAATAATTAATGTTTGACCATCTGTACTGTATAAGGAGCTTTGGACCTGATAAGTAGGTCCAAACACTGCCTTAAGAGCTTCATAAAATCCTCTAAAATCACCCAGATCTGCACAGCATTGTGTCTTTTCTACTATATTGATCCACCACTTGTTCTGTATGTCTTGGAGTTTTTGTTGAAGTTTACTACATGTGAGATGGAAAGCTGCTTTTCTTACATGGCAAGTTGGCTGGGCGAGGTATGCCTGGTGAGCAGTTCTCTTCTTTGCCAACAGCTCTTGGATCTCTTGGTTGTTTTCATCAAGCCAGTCTTGATTTTTCTTGTGGGAGAACCCGAAGGATTCTTCCACAGACTGCAGGATACTGTTTCTGATATGCTGCCAAAGCACTGTAGGAGAAGGATCTGTAGGATGGTCTTCAAGTTTTGTTTGCAGGTTTGCCTGGAATTTGTCTCTCATGGTAGCTTGTTGAAGATTGTTGACTTGGAGTCTCTTCTTTAAGATGCCACCCCTCTTAGGTATGAACTTCAGATTTAGGTTTAGTTTACACCTTATGAGGCAATGATCTGTCTGGCATTCTGCACTGGGCATCACTCGAGTATGATGGATATTGCGGATGTTTCTCTGGCGGACTAGAACATAGTCAATGAGGTGCCAATGTTTGGATCGGGGATGCATCCAGGTTGTCTTCAAGCTATCTTTCTGCTGAAAGATAGTGTTTGTAATAGTCAGCTGTTGTTCTGCACAGAACTCTAGCAGGAGGCATCTGTTATCATTGCAATTTCCAACACCATGCTTGCCTAAGACACCTTTCCAGGCATCGGAGTTCTTTCCTACTCTGGCATTGAAGTCACCAAGGATAATAATTTTATCTTCTATTGGTTTTGGGTTTGCCAGACCAGTAAAGTGTGTAGCCGGTGCCGTGTTCTTTAAGGCTGCCTTCCTCATGGAGACGAACTTCACTAAGAGCAGAGATGTCAATATTAAGCTGTGATAGTTCATGGGCTATTAGAGCAGAACGACGCTCAGGCCATCCAGTATCTGCAGAGTCTCGCATGGTTCTGATGTTCCAGCATGCAAGCATCAGTTTATTTACACCTTTGGAGGCCGGTGTGTGCCTTTGTTTCTTTGCCTTGGTTTGACCACATCAGAAGATGCCTGTTGGCTGCGGCTAGCCAACCAGGTAGTTGGGAATGAGCTTTCGTTAGTCCACCTTTTCTAGGCCCCTCTCCATATGGAGCAAGCAGTGCTCTCCTTAAAAAAGGCTGCTTGGTCGTTCAGGATGCTGCCGAACAAGACTGTCATCTCTCGGGTCAGCCTCGAGCGACCAAAGTCCTGAACCGCCTGCATGCAGGGTTGGGTCTGTGGCTTCCAGTGCATCTTTACACCTGCCATTTCGTCCTCGCCTATCGCTACAGGGCTTTTTTGGAATTGGATTTGTCCTTCAAGCCTGTGCAATGGATTTTTCTGGTGGAGCGCAGCGTGCACAGAACTGGCCTCACCCTTTAAACCAAAGGTTGATCTGCCGTGGCCCTGCAAACATGGACGGTAGCAGCAAGGTCCTCGGGTCGTAGGTTTGATTAGAGTTTCCTTCTCTTAGATGGTTGACCGTACAGGGTTGGACGAGCACCATCTGCCTGGGTTTGGGATTAGAGTTTTCCTTCTCCTAGGACGGTTGCCATAAGGCTAGAGAGCCCATCCTGCCCTTTGACGCTCTTTGTCAGACCCTTCGGTTTTGACCTGTCTGGCATGGGAGACCCTACCGGTGGCTATTATGCCACCACCAGCATAGCTCAAAACATCATTACAGTACGCAAGCCTCTCTCCCATGAGAAGGGGGCGTCAATGGAGAGGTGGGATACTGAATAAATAAATAAATAAATAAATAAATAATCCCAGATTTCCCACAACTCATTTCTAAATGTGTTATTATGTTCCTTTTATATGTTACTAACACGAATGTCAGAATCAGGGCTTAGAGGTATTGAGAAGTAGCTCCAGCCCTCTCCCCTTCTCCTCCTCCACCTCTTGCTGCAGCTCCCTTTCCCTTGTTTCCTTCCCCAGAGCACTATTAGTGTCTCCACCTCTTACTTTTTTGTTCTGATAGTAGGAAGAGAAGTAGCATTGGCCAGGTAGACAATTTTATGTGGTGGGAATCATGCAGGCCTCTCAATGCTGTTGGAGTGCCGCTTCCATTAGCCCTAACCAGCATAGCTGAGGGTGAGGAATGCTAGGAGTTGCAGTCCACTATCCTCCATGTGACTCACACCTCTTCTAGTACGTCTACTTCCTTCTTGAAGGCTGTGATATGAAACCCTCTCTCCTCTCTGTGCATTCACACCATCACAGAGAGGGGAACGAAGACTCATGTGTCAGTACAATCTGAGACACACTCTCAGGGGTCCTCTAGCCTAGGAATCCCTTGGAACTGTGTCTCACTTCAATAGCCACCACCACTCCTTGATTTGGCCTTAATTGTGAAATGTGATTACAAGGAGACAATCACATTGTTCTTTTGAACTTTCCAGCCTTAAATGAGGGTTACTCCTTACCCCTCCCTTCTATCCCAGAGAGAATCATGGTAGTTAGCCCAAGCCAGACACGTGTACGTGGTTTAGTAGGAAAACAGAAAAGCTTTATTTCTAGATCAAGCAATTAAACAGTTAGCAGAAATAGAATCATGGAGAGAAAGGTACTTCTTTCTGGGTCCAACTTAAAAGTTACATAGAATAGCATTCAGTCAGAGGATAAAAATGAATCACAAAAACTAACACACTTCTAGCTATACACATTTTCCCTATGCTAAAAGAAAATGCTAACTTACATTTAGGAAGTCCATAGTATCAGTCTGCGTCCCAGTTGGGATGGGCTAGGCTCATGCTTATCAAAGCTGGCCTAGCTGAGTCTCTGATGATGGAATTCAGAGTCATTTCAGAAGTCTACTCCCCCAGACTTCATGATATCATATAGCTCTTTGATGACCCTAGAGCCATATGAGGTCTGCTCTTCAGACCTTCTCAAGACCATGTGTTGAAGACAAAGGAATCCAGAAACTCAAAAAAACTTCATTAGCCAAATCTGATTGGCTCTCTAGTCAAGTGATGTGATGTGATGTTTAGGAAATGAGGGTCCACCCTCTGTATTACCTTTTGCTAGGAAAGCAGAGAATGGAAATTTACAGATGATGGGAAATGTAGTTCTTGCAGATGTGAATGTGGCTTCATGATGGGAGTTGCAGTCACTCCATCCTGACATGTCCCCCCCCCCCCCAATCTCAGATGGTCTGAAATGCTGAAAGTAGAACCAAATCGGCTGGGATTTCCACCTGTTAGCTAGAGTAAAATGAGGTTAAACATGTATGAAAATAAAACAGTGGCTCTCTAGTCAGGTGATGTGATGTCATGTTTAGGAAATGAGGGTCCACCCTCTTTATTACCTTTTGCCAGGAAAGCAAAGAATGAAAATTTACAGATGATGGGAAATGTAGTTCTTGCATATGTGATGTGGCTTCATGATGGGAGTTGCAGTCACTCCATTATGACAAAGGCTCTTCAGACTCACGGTAAAGCAGAGCAGAGGACTCAAGAAGTGGTACTCTGGGGGAGAGAGGGGATAGGAAAACTTTTTAAAATATATATATAGGCAAATCAAAGGTGAATTAATTAACTGAGCATTCTCATTCTAATGCTTTAGTAGCAGGAGGGTTCTATAAATAGCAACAGTTAATAAAACATTATCATTTCAGTGCCTGCATTTAGCAATCTGCTACAGTTAATGAATTTAATTACATGTAGCACAGTGGAATTTAGAAGTATTGTCATAAGGCAAGCGGTTATAATGGACTGTACTGCATGATCATATAATGCGGGCTGGGTTTCTTTCTTTCATTTAATTAATATCAATTATGAAAAGTTAATGTCTTTATTCTAATTGTGCAGCTTGCTCAAGTTACCTATTGCCCCAAATTCTTCATTCACCAGCCCTAATGTGCATACATTTTAGTTACACTCTGTAGCTTAATTGTATTTTCTCTGCTCTCAGTTAAATTATCATATTGTTCAATAATGTAGACTTCTGCCTGAATTTTATATTAACTAGCACTCAAGGGCATGTGCTGCATCCTCTCACATATCTAACACGGTGGGAACCAGCCCCTTTGGGTGTGATTCTTCCATCTCTGGGGAGTGTGTGCTAATATTTCAACCGTGGGGATGGTGACAAAAAGCCATGCACCAGAACTGCTTCCTATATTGTGCGTGAATGTAGGCTGTTTCCAGACAGAGGAAAGATATCTTCTAGCATCCAGTTAGTGAAGTATGATGGCAGAAGTTGGACTTCTGTCATCATAGCTCACTTTATTTTCATTGCATAGGTCAGAATTCTGTTCCATGTGGTAGGTACAGTATAAAGGTTTACATAGAAATGTGAGAAAGTATGCAAAAAGGAGAAGGCAAAGAATGAGTTCTGAAAAGTGATTTACTTACTATTTGTCTTATATCCTGTCTTTCTTCCAACATGGGGCCCAACCTTCCAACAAGGTTAAAGCAAGACAGAAAACCTGTTGATAAAATAAGTTAACACACAGTTTAAAAAGCTAGTGTATTAAAAAACAGTCATTTAAAAAGTATAAAATCATGAAAAAAATAAAGATAAAATGCTTTACTGACTTCCCATAATTAAGACCTTCCTGCAATCAATTATCAACAGATACCTGTTTTTGATTTTTTTTTAAAAAAAGGTAAGAATGAGAATTCATTGTAGCCCAGTGGACTCAACTGGGAAGGATAAACTGTGGCCTCCCAAAATTGCATTTGTGGCCCTTACCATCAGACTCTTTGGACCACTCTTCTTCTTGCCCCCAAAGGAAGAGGGGAGAATTATGTACCTCTCCAAGGCCTTGTCTGGATGGGCTATTTTCCCTGTCTTGGCCCTGTCTTGGAGCCCTGTAGCCCAGATGACACTGGTCATTTGCCCCATTTTGCCCCTGGGCAGGACGCACAACCCCTGGGGCCAAGACGGGGCCAAGACAAGGTAAACAATTTAATAATAATAATAATAATAATAATAAAATTTATTTATATCCCGCCCCTCTGCGAACAATCGGGGTGGCTTACAACAGTAAAATAATACATAATATAAAACAACTCAAAATCCCTTCCCCCCCTTAAAACATTATTAAATCAATACAAATTAAAATCAACATACAATACAATTGTTATTAAAAACCCCTCCTAGCGAGAAGCAACAGTTAGGAGCTCCAGAATCAACTTCCAAATGGGGTTCCTGAGGCCGGGGTTAGCTATTCTGGAAAAGTCTGCCTGAAGAGATCCATCTTGACAGCTCTTTTAAAGCCGTCTAACGATGTCAATAGGCGGATCTCATCCGGCAGGCCGTTCCACAATTTGGGGGCAACAGCTGAGAAACCCCTCTGGGAGGTGGTCGCCAGCCTAGGTCTTTGTGGCTGCAACAAATTCCTCCCAGGGGACCGGAGAGCGCGGGGAGGATTATAAGGGAGAAGGCGGTCCCTGAGATAGCTTGGACCCAAGCCATTTAGGGCTTTAAAGGTGACAACCAACACCTTGTACTGGGCCCGGAAGCTGATAGGCAGCCAGTGGAGGGACCTCAAAACCGGAGTAATGTGGTCCCTCCTAGATGTTCCAGAGACAAACCTGGCTGCCATATTTTGTATCAGCTGTAATTTCTGAACCAAGCACAAGGGTAGCCCCATGTAGAATGCATTACAGAAATCAAGACGTGAGGTTACCAGTGCATGCACAACTGTCTCAAGATCCCTTACTTCCAGAAAAGGGTGCAGCTGGCATATCAGCCGAAGCTGATAACAAGCGCTCCTGACTGTCGCATTTACCTGATTTGTCATCAGGAGCGACGAGTCAAGGAGCACCCCCAGACTGCGAACACAGTCACTGGAGGAGAGTGTGATCCCGTCCAGGACTGGAGGCTGCAACTCAATTCTTGGTTTCGGGGCCGCTACTGTGAGCACCTCCGTCTCCATCAATTTAATGTTTATACCGCTTTAAAGAAAATACCTGGGGAAAAATGCTTCAGCCAGCAAAAACCAGACGAGGTTCTGCTTTTAAACACTACATGGGGAAAAATACTTCAGCCATCAAAAAACAGATTGGGCCCCGCATGACTGCAGGAGCCCACACCACCATGCTAGCCCATTGCTACAGCTGCTGTCTGCTGTCACTCTTCCATAGCCAGGAAGCAGGCCTGCAGTAGGTGACTAAGCTGGCCACATGCAGGGGCCCTTGCTCACTTGCTATGGTCCAGCTTCCTGGATCTGGAGAGTGGCCAGCTTCCCATTTTGTGCTGGTAATGGGAAAGGAACGGGCCTGATCAGGGGAGGAACGGGGAAGGACAGTGTATCCTGGCTTGTGTAGAGGAGCTCCTAGAATACTCTAGGAGCGGCAACTCACATTTTAAGGTGGTTGTGAGGATAAAGGGGGTGGAGAATGGAGAGGCACTCATCTTACTTTGAGGTCATTGGAGGAAAGGTGGGATTTGAATGTAACTAGCTTCATGGTGCACTACATATATACCAAGATTCCTTGGTATTGCACATATAACAAGAGTAATCTTCTCAGAGGTTTTGAACCCAAGGAAACTAACTTTTGGTAAACAGATTTATTGCTTTCACATATCAAAACTGACCACTGCAAAGTTCCAAAAATCATGTATCGCCATACGTAGCCCTTTGAAAATTGAGGGTGAGGGTCAAGATTTGCATCTTTGTGGATCCTATTACATTCTATCCCATTCCTAAAGCTGCATAAATTTTGAGGCTTTAATATCACTCTGTACTGTACCTGACGAAGTGGGTTTGTATCCACAAAAGCTCATGCTAAAATAAAACCCAGTTAGTCTTTAAGACTAACTGGGTTTTATTTTAGCATGAGCTTTTAAGCATGAGGCTCATGCTAAAATGCTTAAGCTTTTAAGCATTTTAGCATGAGCCTTTAAGACTAACTGCTGCTACATTTTTTCTTTATTCCCTCCTCTCTTCTTCCTTTTTATGCTGTAAGAGACAAACATGGCTACTTCTTAGAAAATTGATTAAGTAGCTTATACAGAATACAGACTGAAGTCTTGGATTCTTAGATAACTTAACTGAAGGAAGTTATCAAAAGGAAAGACTTATATTTCCTCTTGAAGCTACATGCACCACCCTCCCAAAAGCCTGCTGGAAAGGGTATGTGTTGTGGGTCCTGTAGGATGAGGCATGGGAGGAAGAAGAACTGAGAAATTGTCAGGAAGTTGTTTTTTAATCCTAGCCTATGATTGGAATCTATAGTGGAGAAAGGAAGCAGTACATATATGAAAGATGTTAACATCATGCACTAAATTTCAATATTGATACCATCCCTTCCTTCCTTCCTTCTGTGATTCTTGGTTTTATGAGACATTTTATTCATACTTTTATGGTACACCACCTCTTGTGTCTGGTAGATAGTGTGTGAAATTTATGAATTTAATAAATAAATAAATAAGGTTAATTTTCACAATTAAATACAAATTATCCTAATCTGAATTTTAATAAATAAATAGGGTTTATTTTCATAAAGAAATAAAAATAATCTTAAACTGTATAGTTCTAAGAAGTACAACATATTTCCATTTACTATCTACTCTTTGCATTCTAGAAATGGTTGACATCAGAGGAGGGAGGCAGGAAGATACCCTCCTTGGCCAGGGGAACAGCTATGGTGTGTGTGTGTGTTGAGAATATTGCCCCTCCAAAATAAGCAAGCCCTGCCCCATGAAATTTTCCTTCAATCTCCAAATTTCTAGTATTGCAGTAACTTAAGACTTCAGTTGAGCATTTAGAAATGCAGGAATTTAGGAATCCAAAGAAGGTGGGCATGCGAAGGTACCAAAGGAAAGCAAATATAAGGTACAAATGCAGTGGTGGCTGGTGGCTTCCATGCCAGAGGGGCAGTGAATCCACTTGGCTTTTAGTCTGAACTAAATAGTCCCAAAATGGTCTCAATACCTTGGATAACTTATAAAGTTTAGACTAAAACCCAGATTCACTCTGCTAGAAACTGGGTACTGAAGAAATATTTCATGGGGCCCATAATTCTGCCTTCACTTGGGAGAAAGGTGGGATATAAATCCAATAAATAAATAAATAAATATTTACACTCTCCTAAGTACACTTGTGCCTCCCATCTCAGGATGGTCAGTCTGCAAGGGCATCCCACCCACAACTCCTGCCTTTGAGGACCCACTGAAGCCTGGTGTTTGGAGCCTTTCCACAGAGGGCAACAGAGACAGTGATGGTGGCAAGGCAGGGTGAGGCAAGGAGATGCAGAATGGAGGGAGGAGACCCTGGGAGGTTATGCAGCAGTGGAAACAACAGGGAGAAAGTGATCCAGAGTGTAATGCAGGGAAGAGGACAGAGTGAATGAGTAGAAGAGCAAGCAAGTGAGCAGAAGTGAGATGGGGGAGCATAATTATAATGGGGGTAGCAGCAGAGTTGGTACTTCTACCATCTCAGGAGGCAGAAGAGCTCATTCCGCAGCTGATGCCACAACTCTGCCTCTGCCTGTGAAACCATTTCTGCCTTTCATTGATAGGAATGGATGTAAAACATTTATGCAAAGCAAAACAAAAACCGTCTAAGTACTCAAAATGGAAAGTGCTTGGCAACAGAAGGGAAGAGTCACTCTGTTTATGCTCCTTCAGGCTGATTGGTTTCTCTGTGTTTGTATGTACACATACATGTACACATGTGCACATGTACAGACGGAACAAGGCATCATATGCCTGTGAGCAATTGTTTCCTAGCTGAGCAAGTGGCTGCAAATTTGCAATGTCATGGAATATTTACAATGATTCTAACTACTGGTGGAGAAAATCAGTGTTGACAAACTCTGCGCTGCTGTGAGGAAACTGAAATGTCAGTTCAGCTTAGATAAAAAATCATGCAAGGTTTACAAGAATCAGGAGAAGATGTATGCCATTATCTTTGGTCACTTGATCACACATATAAATTTGTAGGTGCCTCCACTCCCTTCTTATAAAATTAAAAAAAGGGGCTCACCACTGCTTCACATCACCAGTGACCTCAAAAATAACCAACAGAATTTAACCTGTTGTTAACCCTTCATAACCTGAGATAAGAGTAAAAGCAAAACTGTCTTATTGTCTATGACTTTTTCAAAGCACTTTTGCTGGTAATGTTTATTTTAAAATGAGTATCAGAAAAATGTTTTGATACCTAATATGTTTTTGGAAAGGCAGAGAAAAAACATACTTTGCTAAAGTCATTCTGTCTTTAGTTAATCTAGTCATCTATTGATCTGCCCTCAAGCCTGCTTGAAACACTGTCTCAAACTTACAATGTCAAAACCCTGTTGATGGTAACCACCAGTTGTTGGAAGTCAACAGTTAAGTAAATTCCATTGATTCAATGGGCCTACTTGAGTTGGTACTAACAATAGGTTTTAATTTACCTGTATATTCTGGCGTATAAGATGACTGGGCGTATAAGACGCCCCTCGCAATTTTTAAGTTAAAATATAGAGTTTGCCCCCCCATTCAGCCAGCCAGAAATCCTGCCCCCCACCAGCCAGCCAGCTCAGTGGCTGTAGATGATGGAATAGTCTGTGAAATTAAAGGACTGAGAACAGCTAAAAAAGCATGGGATACTTTGAAAAATCTCTGTGGTGTTCAATCTTTGGAAAGTAAGGTTGCATTAATAATTCAGTTGGTTAATATGAAGCTGGTTAATATGAAGCTATCAAATCCCACATTTTTGAATGAGCACATTAATGATTTTAGAGCCACTTGCAAACTCCTGGAGAGGAAATCCCCCAAGCTATGCAAATGGGAATCTTCCTAGCAAGTTTACCAAAATACAATCCCATAATAAATACCTTGCAATTAAAGAATGATTTAACTCTGCCAGAAGATTTTATTCAGATAAGAGAATTTCACCATAGACAAAACTTGATGTCCTTTTAAAGACTGCTTCTCTCCTCTCCTGAGCTAAATGGAGGGCAATTTAACACTTCAAAGGCAAAGCAGCCATTCTCACAGCAGAGGGAAGGATCTGCTGGGGAAACTGCCCAGGGAATTTAACACTTCAAAGACAAGGCAGTCATTCTCACAGCAGGGGAAAAGATCTGCTGGGCATATAAGATGACCCCCCACTTTTGAGGAGATTTTCAAGTGTTAAAAAGCAGTCTTATACGCCAGAATATACGGTATAAACTTCAGCGGAGCCTTTAGGGCATTATCACAGTACATTGTTATAGCACTATTATTCCCCTTTAACTGCTATGACTGCCTCCTGTGGAATCCTGGGATTTGTAGTTTAGGGAGTGGCATTTAGCATTCTCCACCAGAGAGCTCTTAGGCTTCATTAAACTACAAACCCCAGAATTCCTCAGAAGGCAGCCATAGCAGTCAAAGGGGAATAATAGTACTATAACAGTGTAGGGAGCAGGCAAAGGTATAAAGGGAATGCAAACACAGTGAATGTTAGAGTTCTATGTGTAAATGAGTATCAATGTTTCATTTTCTGTAATGCTAGAAACTTTGGGATTGAAGGAAACACCAATTCCCGCCCATCAGGAACAGCCTGTGAGAGGTGGGAATTGGCATTTGCCAGTTGGGAGGGGCAGAGACCACTCCCATGATGTTGGGCGCAATGTGCCGGCATCTGGAAGGGGGAGGGGCTGAGCAAGAGGCCTATTTAAGCCTGCTCACTGGGAGACGTGGAATTAGGTGAACAGTATGTCCTGCTTAAGTTGCGTTTTTCCAAGACCGACCAGTGGGGTGTGGGCTCTCAGTGTCGGCTGCAGGCCTGCAGGCAATGGGACATTTGCCCAGTGAGAGCCCTTAGGCAATACCTAGCAGTGAGGGGGGAGACCCCGGGCCCATTGTTCATTCATGCCAACCTTTCTCCCTTAATCAAGTTTCAGTTTTGGTCAATAACTGCCAAATCCTAGGCCTGGCAGGTAGGCGTTTTGGGACACATTCCTTTAGGATAGGAGCAGCGTCCACCGCAGCTGCTATGGGCTTCCAGTCCCACGCGATACGCCAGATCAGCCGCTGGCATTCTTCCGCATACCGCAAGTATGTCAGGCCATTGCAGTATCAACTTGTCTTTTTTCCTTGTTTTAGGTCCCAGGCTGGCGCTGGTGAGACGAAGGGCAGTTATTTGCAGCCACAGTATGGTTTACTGGGCTGAGCGGCAGGCCCATTTGAGCCATTTTGGACCTCACCTCGCCCTTGGGGACCAGTTGATTGTTGAATGGTTGGGAAGGAGGGGCCTGCATTGGCACGGCCTGTTGCTGTTGCTGTTTGAAGAGTGCCAGGGGCCTCCTCCTGATGTTCTCATTATCCACTTGGGTGGAAATGATTTGGGTTTGCTAAAAAGGAAGGCGTTGGTCCTTCAGGGGGTAATCTTGTCTTGGTGGCTGGGGGTTACCATCATGTGGTCTGCCATTTTACCCCAGCAAGTTTGGAGGGGGGATGGAGATCCCCGTCTGCTGGATAGAGCTTGGTGTAGAGCCAATAGAGAAATCAGGAACGCTCTCGCCAAGGGTTTGGGTTGGTATATCCTGCACCCGGCCATAGTGTTTGAGAGGCCCGAGCTCTACCGATCTGAAGGGGTACACCTCTCGGACGCGGGTAACACAATTTTTTTGACTGATCTTCAGGGGGGGGGTTTGAGGGACCTGTTGGACAGGCTAGCAGGGGAATAGGGACTAAGTGGACGCTTGACCCTATCCATGGCCTGAAATTGGGGGAGGCATAGATGTCGGTGTGCACCTTGGCACCTATTTTGGTGAAGGGAGGGTCTCTGGAATGACCAATAAAGTCATGGGACTTAGCGGAAGGGAAGGAGACCCACCTTGGGGCTGGCCCAAGGGAGAATCCCCCACCCTAATCCGTGGGGCTTGAGTGGGGGACTTTTGGGTTGGTCTTCCAGACGTGGGCTGGCTTGAGAGTAACCCCAGTTATGGGGTTCCTCTCGAGGACTCAGGTGTTTGCCCTGGGAAGCTGGGGGGTAAGGTCTCAGTTAGACCTACTACCTCAGCTGCTCCCTCACTAGGCTGCCTCCCCCCCGCTGAAGATCTTAGAGGGATCTAAATAGGTAGGGTTAAATAAAGACCCTTTATTTTCACCCCATATCTTGTGTCTGGTCTCTTTATTTTCCTGACTTGGCTGGCGCAGCCTGTGAGAGGCGGGAATTGGCATTTGCCAGTTGGGAGGGGCGGAAATCACCCCCATGACATCAGGTGCAATGTGCCAGCATCTGGAAGGGGGAGGGGCTGAGCAAGAGGCCTATTTAAGCCTGCTCCGCCCTCCCCACTCTCCTTGCTTCTTCGATTGACCCACCCTCCTGCCGCGGACATAGTGTGATAATGGTCGCTTTGGGGCTGGGTAGGAATTTCCCCCCCTTTTCCTGGGTGGAGGGGTTTCGCCTACCCCACACTGTAATAAGCAGCATATGGGAAATTTGGCTATGGGTGGCATCTAAATAGGTAAATTAAGGTTGGTGTGAAATTGGGGGAGGCATAGATGTCGGTGTGCGCCTTGGCACCTATTTTGGTGAAGGGAGGGTCTCTGGAACGACCAATAAAGTCATGGGACTTAGCGGAAGGGAGGGAGACTCGGCTGGCAAATTCTATGAAGGGTGGAATTCTTCTACCTTCATTTTGCATTCTCCTAACTATACCACTGCTTTCCCAGCCCCCTCAGATGTGTGATGGATCCCCTGTTCAGGCTGGCCTGGCAGTTCCAAACCCTTGGGCTCCTGTCACTCACCTTGCCCCTTGCCCCCTCAAGATCCCTCTCAGGATTGGGTACTTGCTTACCTTTACGGGTGCAATGCAGTGTAGTTTTAGGTTTGTAGTCTTGAAGCCTGATCTAAAAGAAAAAGCCTGTAAACTCATACAGTGGGCCCTTGGTATCTGGTGGGGCTTCGTTCCAGGACACTCTGTGGATACCAGAATCCATAGATGCTCAAGTCTCATTATGTACAATGGCAAAGTATATAAAATAGCAAAATCAAATTTTGCTTCTTTTTGGGGGGGAATATTTTCAAGCCATGGATGGTGGAATCTATGGATACCAAATCCGTGGATACAGAGGGCCGACTGTAGTTTGCTACAAAGTTAAAGTAATGCCTTATGTGGATCTGATGCACCTTCCTATGTACCACCATGGCAGCGGCACTACAAAATAGGCAGCAACACTATACAAAAGACCAGGGTTTTACCATATTCCATTGGTGGATCCTACCAATATCATGAGGGCCTCTGCAAAGAAATAAAATGAAAATGGATGGAATTCACTGTGGAATATACCTATCCTGAATGTGCTTGTCAAATAGTGATGTAGCTATGGTGGTGGGGGTATGAGGGAATTGGCCCTCCCAAATAAGGATTTCGCCCTCCCCAATGAATTTTCCCTTCAGCTTCCATATTTCCTGCATTGCAATAACTTAAAACATCAGCTCACCCTTTAGGAATACAGTGTGGGCATCCAAAGAAAAGGGCAGGCAAAGTTATGAAGGAAGCAAGAACACAGCAAATCTAAGAGATCTACCTGTGTGCGATTTTCAATGTCTCACTCTCTGCAATGCTAGTAATTTGGGGACAGAATGAAAATTTTGCAGGGAGAGAACAGAATTCTTATTTTGGGAGGGCAAAGTCCTTATTTGGTCCTTCCCCATAACTCCAGCCCTGTTGGCAAACATTTTGATGACAGATTTTGCATGACTCGTCTTCCTGTTAAACTACTGCCGTTACCATATTGCATACAATGTTTTAAAGCAGAGGTGGCAAAAGTATGCCCCTTAGGCCACATGTTACATCTAAAGCTCTTTTTGTGGTCCCTGCCCCCTCTGGACTCCATGACTACCATTTTTCTGCTTTCCCCCCAATGAAGACGAAGACTTCAGGAGCAGTAATAATCCATCTTTTAAATAGATTGCAGCAGCCCCTCCCCCCGTCCTGTTTAATGCAAAATAATGCCACATTTTGAAAACAAGAAGTCCATGCAACACCATAGGGATCACAGAACAGAAAACTGGTGTCTGGATTCACCACAGTTGCTCACCCTGGCTTTAAAGGAACATTTGAAGAACCCAGTATTTAGACAGAAAGGAATATTTATACAGTTAGACCCCTGTATCCAGGTTTGGTTCCTGGACTTACCATGGATACCAGAAACTGAGGATAACAGTGAATCCTGTTAAAATAAAGGACTTCCAGTAAAAACATACCATAGAGTTGTATTGGAGGACATAAAAGATGCCTCTCTAGGTATTTTCCAGCATGACTTTATGGTACGTGTCCCTATTTTGTGTCCTGAGGCTAACTGAAACCCGGATATTGGTTCTGCGGATATGGGGGTCCAACTGTACTTTGTTGTTATGTGCCTTCAAGCCAACTCTAACTTAATGGATCCTATTTCAGGATTTTTGGACATATCTTTTGGCAAGATTTGTTCAGAAGAGGTTTGCCATTGCCTTCCTTTGAGGCTGAGAGAGGGCAACTTGCACAAGGTCACCCTGTGGGTTTCCATAGCTGAGCTAGGATTCAAACCTGGTTTTCCAGAACCCCAGTCCAGCACTCAAACCAGTACACCAAACTGGTTCCTTACACACAACCCATTGCAAATTGCTTCATTCTGGTTGTTTTAAAATATCCTCTAACCCTCATTGATTCAATATTGGTTTAATCAAATCATTTGAAGCCCAGCTAGAAAAAGTTACTTCTATTGATTATAATTTCTATTCAACCCCCTTGCCAGCACGGCCAGTAGAACCCATGGAAATGTAGGGAGAAAAAGGTGCTCATGGTAGTCGTGATAAATCTTATTCAGTGCATGTAAGATTATGTGGATGTGCCTATCAGGGAAGTTTTGATTGGATGACAGTTTTCATATCACCCTCTATCCATCGGGGCATACTTAGTGATGTTCCCATTTAGATCCTTCTGCCCATGTCCTGCTAGTTATGATGTTAGTGCTTTGCACAGAATAACAGCACAATGTTATTAGTGGTACTGCAGTTTATTGAATCTATCTGTTTAGGATTTGGATACTCAACACTCCCCACTCCTTCAACCACTTTACCCATTCATCTGATCAGAGTCTTCAGCTGCTCAGGAAATATTTAATAGCTGACTGTATTAGTGAGTGCTGTAAGATCTAATTACTGCGCAAACTATATTATGGAGTGTTTGCTAGTACACTTCATTCATTTGACAAGAGTAGTTCCATATTATTTATTATAGCACTTCAGAGCATATTTTGCAGTGTATTATTATTCTTGCGCTTTTACTGCTTCATAACATACTCATCAATTATCAAAACCTACTCATTAGTTTCATTCAAGGGAGATCTAGTTAAATTTGCTTGCTCTCTAAGGCTGGTAGCCCAAACAGTGCTTTGGTTGCAGGCCTCATAAGAAAGAGGAGAAGGAGGAGGGAGGGAGGGAGGAAGGGAGGAAAGACGGAAGGGAGGGAAAAAGAAAGAAAGAAAGAAAGAAAGATCTTTGGGTTTTGCATAAAATAAACATAGCATGTTTCTATGATTCTATGATTCTATGTATAATGCCTCTGTGTGAAAGCATATAGCAACAAGATAATAGCAATTTAGCTGTAAAACGGATCCCACTCCGCTCCACAGGGCGTGCAGAGTGGAATTCCCCATTGCAGCCAGGGAGGAGGGAGACCGGCTACTGCATCACTGGCAAGCACCGGCGACGCAAGCAGAGGGGTGGGGGCCAAGATGATATAAGGGCGACCCACCCCTCTGCTCTCCCTCTTTTGCTTCGGTGAGCTGGGAGGAGAGGTGAAGCAACCCAAGCAAAAGAGAGCCTGGTGGGCTATTGAAGATGACTTGAGAGGCTAAACTTGGCTCGGGAGTAACAAAGGAGGAATTCGAGGCCCTCCCTCTCCGGGGGTGTTCCTGGCGGGTGGTGGTGATGGGGTTCCCCCTTCATTGCCCATTCCCATAGCTGGGGGAGGGTTGGTACTTGGCGCTGCAGATGCCGCCTGATCGGTTCTGAGGGCATCAAGGGCCGCGGCAACGTGAACGGGCCTCCCCTACCCGTTTTGGGCTTCCGGACACGAATCTGGGCCAGTGTGGCTGCCGGGGTGTCCACATGGGTTTTGGCTATATCGCTGGCTGGGCCGCAAATTCCCAGGCCTAGTGCCATGCGGCGAACCTGCGGCCTGGTTTTGGAGGGCTTCCGAGAAGGAGGGTGGAGTCAGCGGTGATTAGTGCATGGTCCCAGCAGGAGCGTGACCCGACCCAGGGTCAAGTGAAGGCCGCATTCCTGGGTCCGCGGCCTCGTGGTCGAGTCCATAGGCCTGGTGGGCCTGGTTGCCACTGGGGATTAACCATCGGACCTTGGGGCGAGGTTTGGAGGCCTGGGTGTATTGTATTTGTGACAGGGCCTAGTGGGCCCGACTGGGATTTGGGCCTAGCGGGCCTAGCTGGGGCCTTGGGCCTAGCGGGCCTAATTGGGGCTTTGGGCCTGGTGGGCCTGAACCGGCCTGGGGTCTGTGGGCCTAACTGGGTTTTGGGCCTAATAATAATAATAATAATAATAATAATAACAATAATAGCAATAATAATAGCAATAATAATAATAATAATAATAATAATAATCAGCCCTAAATAGTGGTTGCACACCTTGGGCATGGGGTGGGGTTCTCACCCCTGCCGGGGGAGGCAGTAGGATTGCTCCAGACAGGGGATTGCGGTGGATTGTTTTATATCCCCGCCTGGTGGAAACCGGGTTCTATCTGAAAATAATAATAATAATAATAATAATCAGAGGAGAAGCTGCAATAATAAGGATTCTCTGGGAATAATATTGGAGCTATTTGTTTAGCTTGCGTTTTTGGCATTTTCTGTAGGGCACACCTTGGAAATGCCCCCTCCCAAAAGGGTAAAACAGGCAGCAAGGGCAAAGGACCTGCCCCGAAGTGCCCTGCTGCGCCCCCCCTGCCCCTCATCCAGTGATGAGGAGGAAGAGATTCCTTGGAGGGCAATCGTGGACAGGATTCAACAGCTAGAAAGAGTACAAGGATTGGGGTACAAGGAATTACCAGGTCCACCTAAGCGCCCACTCAAAAAGGAGAAATTAGCTAACCAAATTCTTTCATGCCTAGACGCCCTAGAGAAAAGAATCCATGGGGATGAGGCTTTGGTATCCAAGCCAATGGAAGGACCTGAGGCTGTACTATCCCGACCGGATGGGGAGCCCGAGCCTTATGATACACACAATCCATCTGGTGAGTTATTGTTTGATTCAGCCTCACACAACACGGCATTTTATTGGCCCTGGGCAGGTTGGCCTTCGACGATGCAGAACACCATGACACAGGGGATGGGAGCACAGGGTGTACAGGCTGGGTGGCCCATGACTGCACAAGCTTTTGGCTGGGGAGGACCTCAATGGTTGCCCTGGGATGCTTGAGCCTTTGCTGGTATTAACATGTTACCTTATGGTATTCCCCCGGCAGCTGGAACCACCCAAGCACTGGGATATGATACGGTAGCCTATTCAGCAATCCCTTTAGCGGAGATGCCTCTCCCCTTGGGTGATCACTTATTGCAATCTACCAGGGATAAGATATTGAAAGGGGAATACGTGGATGTATTTTCCCTATTATACAGGGAGCTTGAGAAAAAAAGGAGGCTTTGGAGGAGAAGGACAGGAAAAATTAAAAAAAAGTAAGATGGAGAAGACTTGGTCCAATTGGCTGTCCGGGTTTTTGATCTTGGCAGGTATTATAGTAAAAGCACAGCCTCACCGGGGAGCCGTTCTGTTCCAATATATTGATATCATACACATGGCCTATGTAGATTTTGCTGGCCCTGCATGGCTCCTATACGATGAAGCCTTTCGCATGCAGGCTGCTATCTACCTGTCATTACGTTGGGGTATGATGCATCCCCAATTGTGGATGCAGCTTATGACACCTGCGCGACCCATTCAAGGGGAGCGTACCCATAGCGGTCACGTATTGAGGGCTACTGCAACTGGGGGACCAAAACCTCCTTCCGCCAGTCCCAGTCAAAAAACGCTTTGCTGGGAATTCAGTTCACATGGTTCTTGCTCGCGAAAACCATGTAAATTTAGCCACGAATGTTCCATTTGTGGGGCATCCCATTCCTTTTGGAATTGCCCAAGAGGCAAGGGACAGTTTCAGGGCTCCAGAGGGGGTCAAGGATCAGGCAGAGGGGGTGGACCTCCCTCTCAGCCTCAGAAAGGGCCTCAGTCCAATTAAGTTGGACGTTTTGGACCAATGGCTGGCTGTATACTCTAATAGGCAGGCAGCCATTTATCTGGCACAAGGTTTTCATTTAGGTTTTAGGATCCCTTTAGTCAATTAAAGGTAAGGAGCACATAGTTAGGAAAAGATACGCAAAGAGGTATCTGAAGGGAGGGTAACTGGACCCTTTTCCAAGCCCCCGGTCCCTAACCTTAGGGTCTCACCCTTGGGCATTGTTCCCAAGAAGCCTCCGGGAGAATTTAGACTAATACACCACTTGTCCTACCCAAAGGGGGAGTCAGTGAATGACTCCACCCCCCCCGGAACTGTGTACAGTACAGTACACTTCATTCGATGCAGCTATACACGAGGTGTGGAGGCATGGAATAGGGGCGAAAATGGCAAAATGCGACATTAAGTCAGCATTTCGCCTACACCCGGTTCATCCTCAGGATTTCCAATTATTGGGATTTCAATTTGAGGGGCAGTACTATATTGACCGCACCCTACCCATGGGGTGCTCTGTGTCATGCAATGCTTTTGAAACTTTTAGCACCTTTCTTGAACGAGCCCTTAGAGTTAGAACCAACCGAAAGGGTGTAGTTCATTATCTAGATGATTTCCTATTGATAGAGGAATTGGGATTGGGCATTTGTAGACACCTTTTGAGCCAATTAGAAATTATGACTGGGGAGCTGGGGCACCCCTGGCTCCAGAAAAGACAGAGGGCCCCTCTCAACAGTTAACATTTTTAGGCACCGAGATTGATACAGTCAATCAACAATGCCGTCTATCCCTACAGAAAGTTGTGGAGATAAGGGATAGGGTCATCCAGTTTATCGGTAAGCACAAAGCTACACTGAGAGAATTTCAGGTTCTTATTGGACACCTGAACTTTGCTTGTAAGTTAGTTGCCCCAGGTAGGGCCTCCCTTCGCTGGCTGTGTGATGCCATTGTTGAGGTTCAGCTGCCACACCACAAGATTCGAATAAATAAAGAAATCCAGGAGGATTTGGGGGTGTGGCAGGAGTTTCTGAATCATTTCAATGGTATTTCATTCTGGCAGGAGGAACGAAAATTACATGGGGCACTTCAGATTTCATCCGATGCTGCAGGATCTATTGGGTTTAGGGTTTATTCGGCTGGGGTTTATTTCGGGGTACACTGGTGTGCCAGCGAATGGCTCATCGATTGGAAGGGTACTGATGTTACTTTGGATCTTACGTATTTGGAAATTTTACCAATTTTAGTAGCGGCCACCATTTGGGCGATGAAGTTGTCAAACTCCTCTGTATACTTTTGGTGCAACAATGCCGCAACTGTCCACGTAATAAACACCCTTACTTCTAGATCCCTGCAAGTTATGCATTTGGTCATGGCCTTCACTTTACAATGTCTTAGGAATAACATCTTATTTGTAGCGTGACATGTGGCAGGCATGAACAATGAGATTGCTGACGCTCTTTCCCGCATGCAGCTGGAGCGCTTCAGAGAGTTGGCTCCAGACGCACAACAGGAGGGCGACAGGATGTCGGAGGGTCTGTGGCGGCTTGGGAGCCCGAAATTTGGAGGGCCCTAGGTATGTCTGTTGCAGAAAGCACTAGGAAGGGCTACGCCAGGGCGGTCAGTGAGTTTTATCAGTTTAGGGATCAGGAGGGGCTGCCACAAGGGATTCATGTCCCAGTGACGCAGCTTATGCATTTTTGTGTTTTCCTTCACAGGAAAGGTCTGGCACCACAATCTATAAGGAGCCACCTTGCTGCCTTAGCCTTTTGGTTTAAGGCGCAAGGTGCCACCGATAATACAGGTGACTTCCGTATTCGGAGGGCGTTGGAGGGATGGGCCAGGGAGAGGAGTAAGAAGGCGGACACTAGCCCCCCCTCTCTCCTGACATTTTGAAGGGATTACACTGGACATGGGCGGAGATCTGTTCATCTCCTTATGAGACATTGCTTTTCCACGCAGCTGCCCTGATGGCTTTTTTCGGTGTGCTGTGTGTGAGTGAATTAGTTTTGGCATCAAAATCTGATAAGTCAGAAAGGGCTTTGCAATTTAGGAATGTAAAAATTGCAAATCAGCATGTCGTGTTCACCGTGCGCTTTTCGAAGACTGATCAGCGGGGGAAAGGTAAGACATCTACCCTGAGTTGCTGTAGTGATCAAGAAATTTGTCCAGTTCTTGCATTGCAGGAATACCTGTGCCTCCAGGGAGATCATCCAGGCCTGCTGTTTGTACATACAGATTGGGCTCCCCTCATTAAGTACCAATTTTGGGCTGTAACTGCCAGGGTCTTAGAAAGACTGGGGCTGATGGGCGTCCGGTTTGGGACCCATTCCTTTTGAATAGGGGCAGTATCTATGGCTGCAATGCTGATCATGCCACCAGTGGCGATTCACCGGATTGAGCGATAGAGATCCCCCGTATATCGGAGGTACGTCCGTCCTCTAACACACTAACCTCCCTCTCTTCCCCTTTTGTCTTCCAGGTTTTAGACCACTGATGGTGAGATGCTAGGTGCTGATTTGTGGCCACAGTATGGTCTACTGGGCGGCCCAACAGGCCCGGTTAAGTCGTTTTGGACCTCACCTCAGCCTGGGGGACTGGGCTCTGATTCAGTGGTTGGGGAAGAGGGGACTCCGTTGGCATGGCCTGCTGCCAAGTCTGTTTGGGGAGTATCGGGGTCCCCCCACCAGACATTCTTGTTCTCCACCTTGGTGGGAATGATCTGGGATTGCTAAAGGGCAAGGCCTTAGTAATACAGGCACCCCAGGATATGGATGCAATTTAGTCCAGATGGCCCTCTGTCACCATTGTGTGGTCCGCCATTCTGCTCCGGCAGTTATGGCGCAGGGAGGGGAACCCCAGTTTGATTGACAGGGCCAGACAAAAAGTCAACAGGCAAATTGGCAAGTTTTGGGGGCCAAGGTGGGGGGGGTCATTACCTGCCACACCCACACATAAGGTTTGAGAGGCCCGAGCTCTACCGAGCAGATGGGGTGCACCTTTCAGACATTGGGAATCTAATCTTTTTGGGGGATCTTCAGCAGGGGCTGAGGGACTTGTTAGACAAGCTAGTGTGGGATTAAGGGACAAAGCCGACGCTTGCCCCTTATTTATGGTGGGAAAGGGGGGAGGCGTAGATGATGCTGTACACCTTTGGCACCGATTTCAGTGAAGGGATGGTCTCTGAAAGGGTCTCCTTAAATTGCACGATCTGGGAGAACAGAAGGAGACATACCTTGGGGTTGGTCTGAAGGATAATTCCCTCACCTTAATCTGTATGGATTGGGTGAAGGTCTTTCGGGTTGACCTTCCAGACACGGGCCGGCTGGAGAGCAACCCCACGTTTTGGGGTTGCTCAACATGGCTCAGGTGTTCGCCTGGGGAAGCTGGGGGGAATAAGCCCAGAAGGGACGATCCACCCCAGCTGCTCCCACACTAGGTTGCCTCCCCCCGCTGAAGATTTAAATGGGAAATAAATAGGTAGGGTTATAAATAAAGCCCATTTTATTCAACCCATATCTGGTGTGCGGTCTCTTTATTTCTCCGAGTCTGTCTGCAATGACATCTAAAGATGATTCAAGATTTTCAGAGTGGCAGGGTCTTACTTTTACAACATAACCCTAAAGCACAATACATTTCAGATATTTTACTTTCAAGGCAGTTCTATACACATGGACTTATCTGCCAAGGAATCACTGAATGGCTGACATGCCATTAGTGACCTATATGCAGGCACAGGTCCACCTTACACCAGCATATGTCTTTTTTTGGTCATTGGCATTCCCTTCTACCCTCTGCAATGACCAAAGCCCCCCCCTTCTAGTTCACCATTATACTCTAATAGTCCCCCATTATCATTCTGTTGCTGGTGAAGGGGATCAGAGAAGCACCTGACAATCTTACCCTAGCATAACTGCCATAGTTTCATCAATGAAAGTCAGGACACAAGTGACTAACCAACATCAGAGTGTAGTCACATTGCCAAACATTTTTAATGAGGAAGAATGGGGAAGCTAGGAGAGGCTGCAGCAGTTTGGTTCTGCCTGAGTCTATAGGGAAGGGCCAGATTCTGCCCCCCTCCTCTCCCTTTCCCCCTGCTGAATTTATTGAGTAAAAACTACAGGGGCAGTTTTAACTCAGGGGTCGTTTACATGGCAAAATAAATCCTCAAAGAATGCAACAAGAAGCCTGATAGTTCCCACGCATTTCGAAGCAACAGAACCCTTTTCAGAAGGAGGGGGTGCAAAAAAACCATAAGTTGCGCAGTATCAGCTTTCGCTAGTTTTCCACACTTTTTTGATTAAGTTCGCAAAAATGCTCATAATTTGTCATGGGAACTAACCATCGTGTAAACTGGCATCTACCTTTTCAAATTACTGTGAGCAGAGCTGAATCCTGATTGGTTGGAGTGACCATTCTGCTCTATCTGAATAGACTGAGGGGTTGGAGAGAAGAAATTCACCCTCCTTCTGCTTGCAGCCCACTTTGGAAAATCTGCTCTGAGCCCTTCCTGTCTGTTTCAAAGGAAGGCTTTGGGGGTTGGGAAGATGATCGCTACAAGCCCCTGCTTTGCTGGTGTGAGTGTGTGTGTGTGTGCATTCTGTGTGCGGGGAAACAGCCGATCGCATGTTTGTTCTTTTGTTTGTTTGTCCTTCCATTCACTTGCCTTTATTCAAGGCTTCGGAGGGAGGGAAAACAATCAGGAGTGAGGCAAGCCCTGCTTCTGTGGTGTGTGTTTGTGTGTGCATGCATGAAGGGAAGGGAAGGAGATCGCTCCACCATGCTTTTGCTTGTTCGTGCTTTCATTGACTCCTTTCTTTATAGAAGCCTTTCGGGGCTGGGGAAGACGGGGGGAGTTGACAGATCACTCTTTCGATCTCTTGTTTGTTTGTCCATTTTCTTTCCTCTCATTATTTATGGTCTCCATGACCCCCTCCTTGCTCCCTCCCCGCCTCCTGCCTGGCTTTAATCATCTGGATCCCCCCCCACCTTTGCCTGTGTGAACTAAGGAAAACAGAATGTGGCTGGATCTGGCTGCACCTTCTGAAAATGCCAGGAGTCGTGTGATTTATGCATTCCTGATGCGAAAGAACGGTAATCCAGAATCTTGCGAACTTTTTCCTGTCGTGGAACCGGCCCCTCAGTCTGCAGCAACTGAAGTAAGTTGAGCATGAAAGGCAAGTAGGAGGAGAGAGAAACTGGGACATTTTAAAAGCAACTGAAAAAAGTGGGATGACATGATTAATCGGGAATGACCCTGTCTAATTGGGACAGATGGAGGGTATGGCATAGCCAGATGCAGACCAATGACATCATCTACTGAAACATCTGGAGGACCTCAAAGAGATTAGGGTAGTAGACATCAGTGGTTCTCAGTGTTTGATCTTCCAGATCAAACACTGAGAACCACTGCCAGCATGGACAATGGTCAGAGGATTCTGGGAAGTGAAGTTCAAAACATTTGGAAGACCAAATATTGGTATACATGGGCATTGATATATTAAATAATGGTATACATGGACATAAAACAGGAGTGTAAATTGTCCTGCACCTTGTTGTGGATTTTATTAGACTGCCACGTCTAGCAACCCTAACCAGCATAGCCAGTGGTTTGGAACTGCAATTTGGCAACACTGGGAGGCTGCACAATTCCCATCCCTGACTAAAATCCAATTGCTAATCCCAGATGTATAATGCTGAATAATAAGTCAATTTAGGTAAATCCCATTGATCCAACACATTTATTTTAGGTGGGACAAGCAATTGGATTTAGCCCATGGTTTTCTGTCTGTAGTTTTCCTTTTCACAGCGATCCTGTGAAATAGGATAGGCTGAGAGATGGTGTGACTCAAGGTCACTGGGGAAGTTTTTTTCCTGTCAAGGTTGCCCTGCTCCTATTCTTACAGTCTAACCATTTGTTCACAAATTCTCCCTCTAGTGATGTATTGAAACACACATGTTCTGCAACATACACACCTAATAAGGGATCTTTCAGTCTTGGCAATAGTGTGGCAGAGCAGATTGGTACTGGTAACACCCACCCTGAATAGCAATTTTCAGGTTTTTTTTAATTGAAGAAATCTTATAGTTTTTTTTAAATTCAGCACATACAAGAAGTAATGCTCTGTGGGGGTGGTAGAAGGGAAGTTCTTTATCTGCGTAATGGTGGGTGGTGGTGGATGTTATGTGACTCTTCATTAGATTGATAGTCCACAGTCCTGAGGTACTCATTTTTTAGTGCTGTTAGCTAGGTCACAATAAATAATGACTTTTAGTAAACCAAACTATACCCTGTGTATGTGAACAAAAATGTAGCTGGCACCAAGAGACTGGCATTAGCTGGGCTCAGTTTTTCTAGGCTTCTCTTGTCTCTGCATGTTTCAGGCAAAACTGTGAGGCACCATGCAGTGGTGGCTGGTGGCTTCCATGCCAAAGGGACAGTGAATCCACTCTGGCTTTTAGTCTGAACTAAATAGTCCCAAAAGAGTCTCAGTACCTTGGATAACTTATAAAGTTTAGACTAAAACCCAGATTCACTGCCCCAGTGACATGGGAACCAGCAGCTGCCAATGTCACCATGTTGCGCTGAATAGGACAATGGAATGCAACCCCCCGAGAGGTAATATCTTGGGTTGTGAGGTAAAGTACAGGACATTGTTCCTGTAAAGGTGGTACAGAAGAAGAACTTTCTTTTTTAAAAATATTTTTCATTAAAAGTTTTAAAATACATTAAAAATTTGAAAGATTAGAAACAAAGGAAAGATAGAAAACTGAAATACTATAAAGTAAAAATTAAAGAATACAAAGTAAAAGTAAAGAAAGAAAAACAGAAAGAAAGAAAAAAGAAGAAAAAGTGACTTCTGATATTCCTTTTGGGGGTTATATATACATATAGTTATTCATACCTCCCTCTCCCATATTACCACATGATCTTTTATTTCAATAACCTATTATTTCTAATCATAAAAACCAAAAGTTAACAGGTAATTTTCTCTTTCTTTCTTTCTTTCTTTTGAAAAAAGTCTATAAGGGTTTTCCAGCCTTTGAGAAATGTCATTACGGACCTTTCTCTGATCAAACATAACAGTATGTCAATTTCTGCTAAATCTATCAGTTTCATGAACCATTCCTTCATAGTAGGTAGTGTGGAATTCTTCCATCTTTGTGCATTCAACAGTCTTGCTGCCATGGTCATACACTGAAGTATTGCTTGGCTCCCCCACCCCCCGTTTATGTATATTACATCAATCCCAGAAGAAAAAATTCCAGTTTTAATTGAATATTAATCTTTAAAATCCTTTGCATCAATGTGTGTACAGGTCCCCCCACCATATCCACAGAACCAATACCCACAGTTTCAGTTATCCATGGTGGAAAAAATAGGGACACATGCCATAGAGTCGTGCTGAAAAATAGCGAGAGAGGGGTCCTCTTTAGAAATCGCTAGGTCCTTCAATGCAACTCTATGGTATGTTTGTACCAGAAGTCCTTCAGGTTAATAGGGTTTGCTGTTATCTGCAGTTTCACTTATAAATGGTAAGTTCAGGGACATATCCCCCATGGATACAGGGGTGGGGGGGAAATCTGTATTTGAATCCATTTTTAAAAGCTTTTCCACATGCCCACCTCACATGAGAAAATGTTCCTTCATGTTGTAAAGTCGAAGGCTTTCACGGCCAACATCCATAGGTTTTCTGTCGGTTTTTTCAGGCTGTGAGGCCATGTTCTGGAAGAGTTTTTTCCTGACGTTTCACTTGCATCTGTGGCTGGCATCTTCAGAGAATGGTTGGGTAGGAGTGTGTGTGGGGTTTATATATTGTGAACCCCTGTTGGGGAGTATATGTATATTTGTGTATTTGAATGGCTAGTTTCTGAGTGGAAATATGCAAGGAGGATTAGTGTCTGTTTGGCTAATGGCCCATTATCTGCTGGAAATCCCCCTGTCCCTGGGTGGAGTTCATTTGTATGTGTTGAGTTTTGATTTTGGTGTTTTTCAAGACTGGTATCTAAACTTTGTTTACTTTAAGGGTTCACATTTCCAATATACATTAGACACACCTTTATATCTTCAGTTTCACTTATCCATGTCCAAAAACATGCTCTTTCTAGACATTTTATAAGTTCTTCAGCACAATGGTATGGTATGCTTCTGATGGAAGTCATTCATTTCAATAGGGTTTGCTATTATTCATTGTTTCACGTATCTATGGTAAGTCCAGGGATGTATCTCCCATGGATATGGGGTGGGCAACCTGTACTCTGATTAGGTAAATTAAATTTCACGAAATAGTGTGTAAGCTTTCAAGTTCTATGGAATTCTTCATGTGGCAAGAAGGCAAAGAAGGCAAAGGGACTGGGGTGGTAGTGAAGAAAAAAATGTCTGATGTCCAGTCCATGGAGTGATGGCACCTCCTCTTCCTCTTCCTCCTCCCCCTTTTTCTGAGATGCAAAGTGAGTTCTATCACTGTACCTTTCTGTTCCCCAAATAATCTGGCTTTGCTTCTGTGCCTGGAAACAAAGTAGTAAATGCCAGCATTGTGTTTCTCCTGTAATGTTCTTCTTCCTTCAATCCACTTGTTTTTGACACACCAGTTGGGACCACTACTTTATACTGCACTCATAAATGGAGGAGGAAAAAAAATCCTCAAGGCAAGCAAGGGAAGACATGAAATATGGCCATAAAGCTTTCCGTTATTGTTTAGAGGCATAGTTCTTTGTTGAATTGTAAAATGAAAAATGGGAATAATAGCAAGCACCAAATATTAGATCATTTTGACAGGGAAATTCATGGTTGGGAACTTCCCCATAAAGGAGATTACCATTGTTTGCCCATTTAGAGGCAGAGAGTCACTTTTAAAAAAATTATATATATATGAGATATATATATATATATATATATATGTGTGTGTGTGTGTGTGTGTGTGTGTGTATATATATATATATATATATATCAAAACTACCTTTGTTTTTAGTTGCGTTCTGGCATGATTTAATGCCCCTCTATCTTTGGCTGCTGTTTTACAAAATAGCAGCCAATTTTCTAATGTTGTGCCTCCTTCTGTGGATCATTATTCTGTCAGTACTGGGGAGATGTTGCAACCAGCTATCTTTGAATAGGTTTATGGTTCCACTCTGCTACTCACTCACTAAATATGATTTAAGCCTGCAAAACAGTATAACACGATTGCTATTTTGTCATGCGTATTCTCAGTCTCATGTATCCCATGACTTTATGGTATGAAATGGCTTTTGCTTGTGACTGACACATAATAAATTTCCTTCCTCCCCATGAGCTCATTGGATTCACATCTGTTAGTGCCTTGTTTGATTTTTCATCACTTGGTTGTTCAGGACTTAATATGCTCCCCACAAATCTTCGTCTTGGAAAGATGTGACCAGTGGGGTGCCACAGGGTTCTGTCCTGGGCCCAGTGCTATTCAACATCTTTATCAATGACTTAGATGAGGGAATTAGGGGCATACTTATCAAATTTGCAGATGACACCAAATTGGGAGGAGTAGCTAATACCCTAGAGGACAGGATCAAAATTCAGAATGACCTGGATAGACTGGAGAGCTGGGCCAAAGCTAACAAAATGAAATTCAATACGGAGAAATGTAAAGTACTGCATTTAGGGCGGAAAAATGAAATGCATAAATATAGGATGGGAGAGACCTGGCTGAATGAGACTATGTGCGAAAGGGATCTAGGAGTCCTAGTAGACCACAAGTTGAACATGAGCCAACAGTGTGATGCGGCAGCTAAAAAGGCCAATGCAATTTTGGGCTGTATCAATAGAAGTATAGTGTCTAGATCAAGGGAAGTAATAGTGCCACTCTATTCTGCCTTGGTCAGACCTCACTTAGAATACTGTGTCCAGTTCTGGGCACCACAATTCAGAAAGGATATTGACAAATTGGAGCGTGTCCAGAGAAGGGCAACTAAAATGGTGAAAGGTCTGGAAACAATGCCTTATGAGGAGAGACTTAGGGAGCTGGGTATGTTTAGCCTGGAAAAAAGACGGTTTAGAGGCGATATGATAGCCCTGTTTAAGTATTTGAAGGGATGTCACGCTGAGGATGGAGCAGGCTTGTTTTCTGCTGCTCCAGAGACTGGAACACGGAGCAATGGGTGCAAGCTCCAGGAACAGAGATTCCACCTCAACATGAGGAGGAACTTTTTGACAGTCAGAGCTGTTCGGCAGTGGAACACACTCCCTCGGAGCGTGGTGGGGTCTCCTTCCTTGGAGGTCTTTAAACAGAGGCTGGATGGCCATCTGTCGGGGATGCTTTGATTGTGATTTCCTGCGTGGCAGGGGGTTGGACTGGATGGCCCTCGTGGTCTCTTCCAACTCTGCAATTCTATGATTCTATGATTCTATGATTCTATGAAATCTGACAAATGGACTATTGGAAAGTGTTGTGTTTCATCTGACATCAGGAGATAGGAAAGTGTTGTCTTGTAGCACAACATCTATTGTGAGGCAAGCGAGTCACTAGTGGATGTTGCAGTCATTAAGTGTTGTCTGAGATGGAGCTGTATTTTGGAAACACTGTTAAGACTTTTCTGTAATATTTAGAGTTAAGTTTGAACTTGATGGTTTTAACATTTACCATTTTAATAGCTTTTTTCATTCTATGGCTTTTCTTCGTATTGTGCTCCCTCAGTGCCTTAGAATAATTAATCATCTTCAGGTATTCATGTTACCTGGTTTTCCTTGGTGATTTTGAAGACTAGATATAAAACACAGTACTATTAGAAAGTTAGTTGGCATAAGAGGGTTAGCAAAATTCAATTGCTAACCTTCTTGGTGGTTGCTCCCAGGCTGTGAAATTTTCTTCCTAGAGAAGCTAGACTGGTGTCTGTCTTGTTTTTTCTCTGTAGGCAAGTGAATCCTTTTTTTTTTTTGTTGTTTCAGCAGGCTTTCAAGGACTGGATTGCACATGGGGAAGATAATAATATCAGGTATTGCTTATATTTGTTGATTTTCTTTTCAGAGGGCATGTTTTTAATTGTTTTTAATTCTACTGATAGTTTATTTATATTTTAACTTTCATACAACATGGACTTTTAGCTGTAGCTGTTTGAACTTATGTTACCTGCCTTGAGTCCCAAGGCTGGGGGAAAATGCAGGATAACAATAGCAACAACAACAAAGTAATAACTACAGCAGACATTTTGAGTCAATTGTTGAATAGCAAGTACATGCCTAAATAAACTGATTCACTGCATCCACACTAGTTAGGACTAGCAATTGGTTTTAGGCCATGGTTATAAGAAATGTATTGCCTGCTTCTTAACCCAGATATTATTGTTGTTGTTGTCACCACCACCATCCTCATCACCACCCTGCCTTTTCCCCAGTTTGAGACTTGAAGCAGTTTACAACAGATTAAAAAAAAGTTTAAAATCCACAAAATACAAAAATTAAGAAATGATTAAACTACAAAAACAAAAACAAAAAACAAAACACAAAACTTAAAACCAGTTAAAAACAAACACCATAAAAATACTCACAACAATGCAACGAATGACCGATGGAAAATCCAGTACATTGTACAAGACCCATCCCGGCTAAACAATCAGTCCACAAAGGCTTGTCAAAACAGAAAAGTCTCTACCTGTTTACAGAAAGAAAGTAAGGAGGGTGCAAATTTAACTTCTCTGGGAAAGGAGTTCCAGAGCCTGGGGTCAGCCAGTAAGAAGGCCCTCTCCTGTGTTCCCACCAGATGTACCTGTGAGGGTGGTGGGACAGAGAGAAGGGCCTCCCCAGCAGATCTCAAAATGGACAGGTTCATAAAGGAAATTATAATCCTTCAAATAACCTGGACCTTACCCATGTAGGTCCATTTTTAATACACTTTTTAATAGTATTAAGCAATAATATTAAGAGATGTGGCCCCTACTCCTCTGAATGCTTACTAAAAGGAAAGCCTGTGCACAATGGAATCCATCCCACCATAGATGTGCTTAGGAATGTGGCCCTCATCTCATTCCTTTACATTTGGGTCCATGCCAGAGCAGCCAAATGACCTTTAATAACAGGTCTTTGGCTTGTCAGGCAACCATGACAGAGACAGCTTTACCTGTCTCTTAACTTCTTTGTATTATCTGCAGATGTGTTTCATCTTGAAAACTGACTGTTCCCCCCTCTCTCCCATGTTTACAAGCTTCATGTATTTATCCAGTGTCATCCTCTTCTTCCCTAACCATAAAATTGCTAAGCTGCACAAGGTTAGCCCTTTGTAATCTTGGTTAGTCCTTTTCAATCCCTCCAGCCACTTAATCATCACAATTGCTCTCCTTGGACTTCCTTGCAGCTTGTCTGCATCTTTCTGATAATGAGATGCCAGAAGCAAACACTCTGCTTTGAGTATTTATCTCACCAGGTCCTTTAAAAAAGCTGGATTGGTATCTTTCTGTTCTATGACATGAAGCTGAGGCTGTCCCTGTTCACTTTACAAATTGTGTTACAAAAACATCCCAATTTGTCGGTTCTCCTCCTGAGGTAACTGCAGCCTGTTCCGTCTTCGTAAGATGATGTAAAAATTATAGTTTCCGAACAGATTTAAGTAAATAGAATGCCTTTGTTCTTCTTTTTTAAAAAATGGTTAATTTCTTTGACCTGCTTCTAGTTCTGAATGATTTGGGTTCTGTTTCTTTCTATTTGTTTTAGGGAATACCAGAGCAAGATTGTGGTGTTTTTATCTAGTCTTGAAAAATGGGGAGTTTTATTCCCAGCCTACAAGCCATTTTAAAAAACCAAAACATCCTCATCAAACAGGGAGTGAGTTTGACCTACAGATATCAATGTGATCCAGAAAAGGCTGGGCAAAATGATACGGAACAGCTGTTTTTAGGTACTGGTGAAAAATACACAAAGTATTTCATCCAAAACAGATGACAAAAGAAGAGATGGATTTGGATGACTATCCTGGAAGTTTGGCATAGGCTTGAGGGGTAGGTTAATAAGGTGCTCATCAGCACAGGCCAGGATACACTGGCTCCCCATTGGCATATTCTGGCTGTGGATCAGGCCTGTTCTTCCGGTGTTACCTCCTCCAAATGGACCGGAGTCCAGACAGGCACACTTGCATGTCATGACAGCTGCCACTGCCGCCATCTCCCATGCTCTCCTGGAAGTGAGAAAGCTGGCCTGCAACATTTGACCAAGGTCTCCTGCATGTGACCAGCCCTTGTCACATGCTGCGAGACCCCTTCCTGCTTCGGAAGAGCAAGGCAGATCGACAGCTGCAGCAACAGGCCTGCCTGCTAGGACAGGTTCCTGTGGACATGCGGGGCCCAATCAGTTCCTTCCTGATGGGAACAGATTAAAGTAGGTATTTTTAAAATATGTGGTAAAGGGTCCTACTGCATCTTCCCCCTGTTTTATCCCCTCTTTGTCCTAGGGGTGCTGAGGACTGCCTGGGAGCAGAACTGGGCAAAAGTCCTGCGTCATCAGGACTGTAGGGCTCTAAGAAGGGAGCAAGATGGGGTATATTGCCCGTGTAGACAAGCCCAGGGTTGGGTTTGTCTGTGTGTGTGTGTGTAAACTACTGAACCACACCTAGCTCTTCAGTACTGTTTGTGACCTTAAACAGCTCCCAATTAGTATGACTCTTTGGCATAAGGTGTGTGTGTGTGTGTTTGTGCTTGTGTGTGTGCAATATGAGACTGAAACCCAGAGCAGCTTACAAATTGTTAAGCAATAGCACCTACACACCTACACCACTTTTATAGTGTGCTAGGCACTCTCCAAGCAGTTTCCAATGTGTATTAGCTAATTGCCCCAACTAGCCAGGTACTCATTTTACTGACCTACAGAGGGATGCAAGGCTGAGTGAACCTTGAAGCCCTTGAGATCGAACTCACAATGTTGTGGCTATAGTACCAGCATTTAACCACCACGCCACCAGATTCATAATTAATACACCTTTTCAAATAATTGTCTGCCCTTTGACAGCCCTTCAAATGGAGGATTGTCATCTGTAATGAAGGGCACATGGGCCTCCATCCAATTGCTAGCCCTTATTTGAATAGACCCATTGAATCAGACCCATTTGGAATGTTAGTCAAATCTCATAGATTCAATGGACCTACTGTAGCTAGGACTAGCTGTTGGATTCAGCTCATGCATGGTGAATTATACTTGTGCAAACAAATAGTTGCATACAGAAGGTATGCACATTTGTATGTTGAATGGCAAGATATTTATTTTCTCCTGCTCATAGCAGGTAGCTTTACCTCTATGTTCTCTTTGCTCTTGAGCACTGGGCTACTGACTCTGGATGGCCTAGAACACTGTGGGTGTGTTCTTAAATGATTAAATGGAGACTCCACCTTTTGTCCAGCTTCTTTTCTGTATGTAATTTGGGGAAGAGAAGGTAGAGACTTGTTTTCCACAGATGGGCACCCATAAAAGAGCTTCTCCAGACTTGAGGCTGAGAAGAAACAGGCATCATCTTAAGGCAAAATCTAGCAATCCTTTATCAGTTGTTGTTCCCATGGAGTGGCTATGGAGCTGGAACTGGGAAAGAGCAGCTAGCTCCTTCATCACTGCACTATTGGTAAAACCTAGCACTGGTGTTGCGCTACAAGATAATGAAGAACTTCTAAATAATTTTAAGTCTTTTAAAGAAAGAATCATGATATAGAAGAACAAATCCTACTGAAGAAGAATCACCATGACTTCAGCAAGGGTATGTCTGGCTGTGCCAACTTGTTAGAATACTGTAATTTGGAAAAGGTAGCCATCATAGTCAGAAGTGATTTGGATGCCATTATATATTTACAGTACAGGCTGCCTCTATGTGCAAGTATATGTCCCATTGTGTTCAGTATGGTTGAATATCTGGTAAGTAGCATAGGACTGTGGCTTCAGACTTCCAAAAAGCTTTTAACAAAGACCTTTGGTAATGCCCCCATATCAAACCTACCCACTGGTCAACCCACTCTTGACTGAAGGATTCGAAAAGCATTGCCCTCCTCTTTCATGTGTTAATTACCCTGAAGGCACCAGATACCATCCAAGCTTAGAGGCTAAGTAGGAGAAGGCCTGGTTAGCACTTGGATGGGAGGCTGCCAAGGTGTTACCTGAATTACGTGGGGTCCGTGGGGACCCTCTAATGTCTGAATATTAGAATGGGGAATATTTAATTAGCTCAATTATGGCTGTGCGAGAAGAGGCAACAGCAGAAACTTTTAACCTATGTATATTGGTACTAAGGAGGAGACTCTAAGCTAAAAGGTATAATTAAATGATCTTTATTGGAAATTAACAGTAACAGTATTCACGCACACACTCAGGCTTCAGAAACTCATGCAAGGCTAATGAAAATAGTGGGAAGCATTTGGATAGAGGAACAGAGTAAGGGGGGTAGTGGATTATACCGTACCGATCCTGCAGAGCGGAGGTTGCTAAGTAAACCAACAGTGGGGAGGTCCGGATGATGGACTGGCTACACAGAGTGACATGGAGTTGAAAGGAAGTGGAACAGTGTGTGCTTTGGGGGTGTTTTAGGGTGATACTTATATGAAATAATTCCCCTTCAGGGATAGGAGTTGGGGTTCTTGGAGGTTCCCAGGCGAAAACAAAGGGTACTCTAGAAGAGTTAACGATGATTAATGATTGAAATCTTTGGACTTGAATAGGAAACAGGCAAGGTCTATTGTTGGAGGGGAGTAGGAGAGGAAATCCCATTTCACAAGCAACAAGGTCTCTTGCTATCGCTGAGTGGATTAGTGATTGACTCACCTCCAGGTGTTGAGTCTTCCTTAAGTGTTTTCTTTTGGGGAATTTCCAAAGGCCCTTCTTTTGGTCTTGCATGAATCCCACCTTAGTGTTAGGTTGTCCCTAGTTTACCTGTAACCACGTGGATCGCCACCTTAGCCAAATTATTAAATATAGCCAAATATTTGATATTCCAAGATGTGGGCTATCAGGGTACATAACAAATAAATGCCAGGTGCTTTAGGCAATATATATAAAAAGCAATGGCAAACCACCTCTGAGTATTCCTTGCCTAAAAAAACCCTATGAAATTCATGGGGTCTCCACAAGTTGACAAGTGACCTGAAGGCACATAGACATAGACACACACAGAAAAACCAAATAAAAATTCTGTCTCATTCCAAACTGATCTAAATGATGAGAATTTTTCATCTTTCTTACCATCTAATAATCTATATTATAGGATTTCATATAAGATGCTCAGTGCTGTGTTCTTTATTAGTACATCCAAAACACAGATTCATTTTGTGAATACATTTTGTCTGCTTTCTAATTATGGTTCTGACCACCAGATAATCACAGTTGTGACTATGACAGGTTAATTTGGCATTGTTGTGTCTAACAGATGCTTGGTAAATCTCATTTTGTACTCTGTATTATGAGGGCATAATTTGTTCCAAGGGGGTCAGACCAGTTTTGCATAAATTTTCACATCTAAATTTCATGCACAGGGTGTGATAAGGGAATAAAATAAAGCCATCTAAATCATTGACTGAGCATCTTTCATGCTATCAGCATTTAGTGCCTACCTGTTTGCTGTGACTTCAGAACTATGCACCTGCTGTGGGCATGTCACATTTTCACAGCACAGCTTGTGCAATGAAATCTGTACTAGAATTTTGAGGAAGTAAGATATGTTGTATCACACAAGTTTTCTGTTAAACAGATCCTAGCAGAAGCGGCAGAAAGGAAGACGTCTTCTGAAAGACCTTAGGATATGTGAGTTAGGTGGTGAATCTGTTTGAACAATCATGGCAGGGATGTATAGCGTGGAGGAGAGTGGAGGGGGGAAGCCATAGAGAGCTTTGGCTGAATACAGGGCTATCTTTCCCTCCTATACTATAGGATGATTTCTCTTACTTCTGGTAGCCAACAGATGTTTTGCGCAATTCCATGTACAGTAGCAGCCCTGTATCTGTGGGGGATTGGTCCCCCCCCACGGATACTGAAATCTGTGGATAACAGCAAACGTCGGACCCCACCACCACCACCTACCGCCAGAGCCCTCCCGGGGGAAGGGAGAAAGGAGGCAAGCTCTCCTCCTCCTCTGCCTTACCTGCCCTCCTCCCCCTGTGCCTCGGCTCAGTCTCTCACTTGTTCACCTCCGGGACCGCCTCATCCCATATGATCCCCCCCGCGCAAATCGGTCCTCTGGGAGGAACCTGCTGCAGCCTATGAAAACTAGGCTGTCACAGACCTCCCAGAGGACCTTCTCTTCTATGGCTCCCAGACTTTGGAATGGCCTGCCGGATGAGATCCATCTTATCACTAATCTTGATAGCTTCAAGAAAGTGGTAAAAACGGATCTCTTCCAGCAGGCCTTCCCAGAATAACTTCCCGGTTCAAGTGGACCAATTGCTACCCACCCCCTTGCCATCGTTGCCTTTATTTTATCAGTACGCCGATGACACTCAGATATATTTCTCCATGACCAGGTCGTCGGCTCAGACTTCAGATGGTGTCTCTCCTCTCAATGACTGTCTTAGAGCGGTAATGGATTGGATGAGGAAAAACAGATTGAGACTAAATCCAGACAAAACGGAGGTACTGACAGTCACAGGCCCGAAACCAGGTCTGGGAATACAACTTCCAGTCCTGGATGGACTCACACTCTCCTCTAAGGACTGTGTTCGCAGTCTGGGGGTACTCCTGGATTCATCGCTTCACATGACTAGTCAGGTGAATGCGACGGCCAGAAGTGCCTGTTATCAGCTTCGGCTGATACGCCAACTGCACCCTTACCTGGATACAAGGGATCTGGAAACTGTGGTACATGCTTTGGTAACCTCATGTTTGGATTACTGTAATGCACTCTACATGGGGCTACCCTTGTGCCTAACCCGGAAACTTCAACTGGTACAAAATATGGCAGCCAGGTTAATTACGGGTACATCTAGGAGAGAGCATATAACACCTGTGCTTAAATCTCTCCATTGGCTGCCGATTAGTTTCCGGGCGCAGTACAAGGTGTTGGTTTTAACCTTTAAAGCCCTACATGGCTTGGGTCCATCTTATCTCCGGGATCGCCTCATCCCATATGATCCCCCCCGCGCACTTCGGTCCTCTGGGAGGAACCTGCTGCAACCTATGAAAACTAGGCTGTCGCAGACCTCCCAGAGGACCTTCTCTTCTACAGCTCCCAGACTTTGGAATGGCCTGCCGGATGAGATCCATCTTATCACTACTCTTGATAGCTTCAAGAAAGTGCTAAAGACGGATCTCTTCCAGTAGGCCTTCCCGGAATAACTTCCCGGTTCCACTGGACTGATTGCTACCCACCCCCTTGCCATCGTTGCCATTATTTATTTATTTATTTATTATATTTTATTGTTGTTTTAACTCTTCATTAGTTTAATTTAGTTTTAAGGGGTGGGAGGGTTAGGATGGGGAGGGATTGTTTTAACTTGATGTTTTAATCTTGTTGTACACCGCCCCGGTTGCTGAGCAGAGGGGTGGGTTAAAAATAAAAATTTATTATTTATTTATTTATTTATTTATTTATTTATTGTACTTTATCTTTGTTTTAAATCTTCATTAGTTTAATTTAGTTTTAAGGGGTGGGAGGGTTAGGATGGGGAAGGATTGTTTTAACTTGATGTTGTTTTAATCTTGCTGTACGCTGCCCTGGTTGCCGAGCAGAGGGGCGGGTTAAAAATAATAAAATTATTATTATTATTATTATTATTATTATTGCCACTGCTGTCCCCCATGTGAGGATTGCTTGCCCTCCCTTGCAGAGGCTGCTGCTGCTGGGGGGCAGTGAAGTGGAGGAAGCGGGAGAGGTGGAGGGCTTTCACCCAGGCTGGGCCATGCTGCTGGGTGATGGGTAATGGAGAGGAGCCACTCCCTGTCCACCATCACTGCCACTGGAGCCCTACCAGGGAAGGGAGAAGTGAGACGAGATCTTTCCTCCCCCTCTCCCTCTCCCCTGCTGTTGACAACTATGGATAACTGAATCACCAGATGGCAAATCAGTGGATACGGGGGGGGGGTACTATAAAGTAGATAATACAGTTGAGTTAATCTTTTATTGAATGCACAGGAAAGACCTTATAAATATGGATTCTTCTGCATGAGAAAGTTATTTGCCCAGAAAACTCATTGACATTGATAGGGATTTAGGACATGAATGAAATGCCAGGAATGCTTAACAGTAACTTGCAATATTATTTTAGAAAGAGCTAGGCTAGTTGTTCCTGCGTAATCCTCATGTGTGTAATTTTAGCAAAATAAATATGCATGATTTTCACACATGCCTACTCCCCTCTCCCGGTTGCAATAAATGTCATAAATGGACTTCGTTGTCAAACTTCCTTTCTGAGATGATGTTAGAGTTTTGCTCGTAAGGACCAGAAATCTTACCATACAGCTGCTGCTACATTACAGAAATAGTGCAGTTTGACACCACTTTAACTGCCATGGCTCAATGCTATGGAATCCTGGGATTTGTAGTTTTGTGAGATATTTAGCCTTCTCTGTCAGAGAGCTCTGATGCCATAAAAAACTAAAAATCCCAAGATTCCATAGGATGGAGTCATGATAGTTAAAGCAGTGTCAAACTGTATTACTTCTGCAATGTGGCAGCTGCAATAATATCCTTTTGCTAGCTTTACTCTTGATAAGAGTTATGTGCTGATTTGAAAATTATAACTTGCCTCAGGGTTGTGCCTGACTAAAATCTTAAAGTGATATGAAAAGGCATTATTGTCAGATGAGTAAGCCTTACCAAACAATAAAAGTAACTGCTGGAATCCTGTTGAGGTTTTAAGGCTTCACGAGGGGTCATGCATCTGAAGGAATTAGAACTGGATAGTTCCATAACATCTGTATCCTGTAGAGGGCTGCTGTTATGTTACTACATAGCAGAGCCAACAAAGTGTCTGACAGTGATGTATTCAAGTCTTTTACCAAGTCTCCAGTCCCTACCTTCAAGTCTCAAGTCGAGTCCTTGCAAGATACTTTTAATTCAAGTCTCAGGTTGAGTCTCAAGTCTGGGAGCTGACTTTAACAGAAGAAAAGGTGGTGGCGGTGGTGGTGGTGGTGGTGTGTGTGTGTATGTGTAAGTTTCAATAACTAGTAAATCATAAAAATTAGGTAAAAAACCCAAATTATTATAGACAAGTTCAACAAGGCTTTATTTGAAAAAGCTGTGCTGTTAATCAAATTTATCAAGATTTCATTTTAGAAAAATGATTTTTTCCACAAGATTGGCCCCCAGCCTGCTGTTTCCTAAGCTCTTGGGGCAAGTGTTGCCTGCTGCTAGGAAACACTTTAGAAGGTTCCTCCTCCTCCAAGGCCAACATGTCAGTAGCTAAAAATATATGAGTCTCAAGTCCAATCGAGTCAGTGCTTGATTTATGGTAGAGTCAAGTCCAAGTCAAGTCACTGAAGCAATAAAAAGTAGCACTGGTGGAACGGCAGCAGAACAGGTGCATAACAAGGGAGGAACAACATCATCTGAAAAGGGAGCCCTTTTACAATCTCCTAGTATTCATGTAACAGCACTTTTAACATGTATGATAATCTCCTGGCTCGAGTCCAAGTCAATCAAGTTGAATGTATATCACTGGTGACTGATGCACAATGGGACTGATGCTCAATGGAACCAGTGCACAACAGGATTCACCTCACATAGATCCTGATGTGCATTGGGTACCCTTTTATTGTGAATGGCATCTTCACAATTCAGTAGAAGGGTTTCTAGTTGTCTCTGTTACATAGCTATGTATACATAAAGTTACTTAACATAACAGGTTATAAAGGATTCCAGTGAACATCTGTTTATTATTTCATATGGATTTTTGTTAAAATTGATCACAACCTCTCTGAATCCACCGTAAGGCATGCTACAAATAATTTTTAGAAGAAAAAGAGAAGAGAGAACATCAAGAAAAAAAGGGGGATGATTTGAACAATCATAGAAGCCCTACTCAGGTGTTTTGTGAGGAATGTGAATTTGATGGTCACTTCCCCACACCCCGCCAGCTGTGGAGAGAGTCTTTCTGGACAGACTCTGTTATTGTAGAGGGTCTCCTTGTGATTTTCCATGATTTTCCCAAGGGTTCCAAACTGAGTTGAGCACCTCCATAAAACAGTACAGGAGACAGGAGGCTGGGTGGACTTTCCTTTCTTGTATGTTTACTGCACAGATTTCAGAATATGGAAAAGTTATTTTTTGGACTACCATTCCCAGAATTGTCCTGTGAGTATATCCACTGTTCATGGGGCACTCTGTTACCCAAAGAAGGCTTGGAAATTCCAAGAAAATGTTGAGTTTCTAATATGTTCGAGAAATTAGCAGCAACTCAACTTAGCAATGTGATAGGGGGAAACAGAGAAGGGGATCTTTACACCTTTGTATATCCCTAGTCTCTCTGAATAGATACAAATGCAAATGCAAGATGAAAAATTAACAATAATATTTATTAAAGACATAAAAATAATAACATCAAGCACTCACACATTCATACAGAAAGCATTCACACAAGACCACTAAGAATGGAAGAAGAGAGGTTGCCAGAGAGATAGGTAGGGAGATTTCTGGGGAAAATATTATACCTGTCTTGTAGTCTGAAGCTCGTTGATCAAACCGTCAGAATGGATGGATGATCTGGAGTGGCTAACGCAGGGTGACATGGAGTCTACAGGAATATGCTCCATGCATAATGAAGCAGACTTTGGGGGCAATATTTATACAAAAATTTGCCCTAAGAGGAGTGAGTTTCCTGGTCTGAACCAATAGATTCTAGGAGCCTACAAGGATTGCACAATAGGTTTCCTGGTCTTTGAGAATAGGTGTCTGAAGATGCTAATGTGTTGTAATGCCTGATGATTGGATTCACAAAGCTTGAGCTTGAGCTGCTTCCTCTTAAGGTTGGGTGATTAAGGAAGGGAAGTTCGAAACCAGCACACAAAGGATTGCTCCATCCATCTATTGTGTACCACTTAGATGTATAGTGGAGACTGTGTCCCTTTAACCTCTTGATGTTTACTCATAATTTTGGAATTTGCTAGTAGCTCTTCCTGGGAGATGTGTATGTGTTTCTTTGGGGGATCCATAGCAATTTCCTGACACTTCACTGTCCCTCATGGAAGGCCACATTAATAAGCCAAATTATTAATAAGCCAATTTTAGGGTTTATGGGGGTGGGGCTTTATTAGGGGCGCTAACAACTCTGGAAGATTTATTTGGTTTTTCTAAAAAATTAGAGCATTTATACCCAAAGGAGTAATTTCTGTAGTCCAAAGGAGCAATTTTCCAAATGGATCCATTTAGAGAACACCTCCATAAGGGCCCAGTGGGGAGGGGGGGTGTTTTGTAGGCCATGTAGTCCAACCCCCAACTCAACTTAGGAAATCAAGAACATTCTTAGTGGTTGGCTGTATTTCTCAGCTGTGCTGGAGAATGGCACATTGAAATAAACAGATCTTAAGAGCCTTGAGAGCTGACGTTGTGTAGTGGCTGGGGTGTTGGTCTAGGACAAGGAAAATGTGGATTCAAATTCCTGTTCAGCCTAGAAGTTCACTGAGTGACTTTGAGCCAGTCTTCTCTCAGGCCAAATCCACACTACACAAATAATCCAGTTTGAAACTGGATTTGCCATGGCTCCTTCCTATGGAATCCTGGGGTTTGTAGTTTTACAAGTCCTTTAGCCTTCTCTGTCAGAGAGTGCTGGTGCCTCACCTAGGATTCCATAGGAAGGAGCCATGGCAAATAATCCAGTTTCAAACTAGACTATTTGTGTAGTGTGGATCTGGCCTCAGACTAACATACCTCACTTCATTGTCAAAATTAAAATGGGGAAGCGGACTATGAATGCCTCCTTGAGTTCCTTTGAGCCAAGGTGGGATATCAATAAATATAAACATATTATATATATTACAGCCTCTGGAAACATGAACAAATAAGCTTCACGCACACCTTATATAATTTTTCCACAGAGGCTTTTCTCTCTTCTTGTCTATCTGACTAGGATCAGCCTGTTTTTAAGCACCTGTTTAAATATCCTGATACCCGTTTTTAAGGTTTCTTTGGGGGAGGAGTGTAGCGTGGGGGTTTTGGCATCAAGTTTCTGTTGTAACTATTCATCCCCAAAATGAGATGCAAATCTCATGCAAAAGTAGATTTACAAGGAAAATGTGCTAAAAGCATCTTTAAGTGCCCCTGGGAAATGTATGGCATAAAAGGGTCACCCCTCCTTCTCCCACCCACTGTGTATTTCTCAGATAATATTTTGTAGAAAAGCAAATATTGTTTATTTGCAGAAGATAAGTAGATATTTTTGGATCCAGGAAAAAACAACAAAGCCTGTCAGTTTTAGGTACATTCTGCATGAATTGTACCTTTGGGTCCAGAAGGATGAGAACTGACTCTTTGAAATTTTCCCCTCCCGTTGTTGCATCTTATTAATCTTCTTCCCTCCAGAGCCAGTAGGGGGAGCTACAGCCTTAGACACTGAAACGCTCAAGCTCAAACCACAAAATGCATTGGGAAAAAATAAAACCTTCATTATTATTTTTTAAACACTATTGAAGAACGTGTCAATCTACAGATAACAGCTTTGAATTTAGGCATCAATGTTACTGAATTAATAAAGAGTGAAAAGGAAAAAAAGAGTAGCCTTCTCTGTGCTTTGCTTCTGTTTGTATCGAGCATTTTCTATCTCCAACATTTTTGACAGAAAATGAGCAAGCAATTAATGGCATGAAAAATGTTTCACTGCAACATGCTCCTAACTTTGAACAGACCGTTGTTTGATAATCAGAATATTTGGTGAGACTGGGAAATGGGGCTGTAGAATTATTAGTTTTATGTTACTGATGATAGTTTAGGCTTCTTTCCCATGACATTCCAAGCTCTCAGGATAGTGTACTAATCTTTCCCTACTGGATGAGTTGAACTGCAGTTCCCATCATTGGCATTGGCTCTACTGGTTGGCAGTAGTGGGAACTGTAGCCAAAAATATCTGGGGGAAAACCAATTTGAGATGGCTGAATGGCACAGGTTTTGGTTTTCAGAGTTGCAGCCATGTTAATAATAATACTAATAATACTAATAATAAATTTATTTATATCCCGCCACTCTACAAAATGCAATTGAGGCGGTTTACAACATGAAAATCTACATACAACACCTCCATCCCACCCACCCCTTAAAATACAATTAAATAATTAATCATTTAAAACACAACAAATACTAAAAATACTCAAAACAACACAATAAAAAGCTGGATGGGATCGGACTAATTAAGATGGCTGGGTATCTATTCAGGAAAGGCCTGCCGGAAGAGATCCACCTTAAGAGCTTTTTAAAAGCTATTTAAGGTGGTAATGTAATGGATCTCATCCGGCAGGCCATTCCATAATCTGGGAGCAATAGCTGAGAATGTTAGTCTGTTGCAGCATAAAAAGAAGAAAGGGAGCATGAGAGAGAAATAATAAAAAAAGGGAATATAGCAGCACCTTGAAGACTAACTGATTTTCATTTCAGCACGAGCTTTCATGGATATCATTCCACTTCTTCAGATGTGATACAGAGTGATAAACCTGGTTTAGGTTATGGGTGAGGTACTCCTCTTATGTAAGTAAGAGATTGGGAAAGTTAGCTTTTTGGATCACACTGCTGGAATCCACCCAGGCAGTATAGCAGTGGCTGTACTACTGTGTGTGTTCTGGGAATTGTAGTCTCCCACCCCAGCTATTGTTGTTAATTGCCTTCGAGTCAGCCTCAACTCATGGCGACCCCATGGATGAAACACCTCAAAGACCCCTGTCCTCAGGTCCTGCAGGTTCAGGTCTGTGGCCTCCTTGGTTGAGTCTATCCACCTTATGTGTGGTCTTCTTCTCTTTCTTTTCCCCACCCCAATAACTTCCCCAAATCTTTCCCCTGCAGGATGGAATCGTGATCCTTTGCTGCATGCGCATGTGCAGAATAATGTGACCAATGAGCAGGGCCAAATATTAGCCCCAATGCACATGGACCCCAGAATGGAGGGAGGGTCAGGCACCCCTAGGTGCTAGGAAGGGCTGAACCTCCTTTGAAATAATCTGACAAAATTGGACCTCCAAAACTCTTATATAGTTGAACTTTCTCAGGAACAATCAGCCAGAGAAGTGTACAAAATGATAAGGCACTAAGAAACGTTAAGATGGCAATTGGCAGTGAGCTCTCCCAGGAATCATAAACAATACCTGCAATCTATCCAGTTTACTTACTTACTGGGGATTAAGCTACACTGAACACATGGGAGGCTCTTCTAAGTACCCATTGTGTTTGTAAGAGTCTTCATGTTTAAGGATGTTTGATTAGATGGGGAAAATAATTTGCCCTCCCTCTGCCAGTACCTGCAAGTAGGCAAAAATTAATAACCTGCCTGCCAATGTTGAGCCCTCCACGCTGAAAACAATTCCAGGGTCTTTGCCAATGGACATCTTGGCTGGGCACAGATTTCAACATAAGCCACTCACAGTCACATCCAATACACTCTGTTTCACAATACTCATGATAGGTATGGAGGGGGTAGGTAGGATTTTGGTTTTCACAGGCAGCGAAAGAACCACACACCCTCTTACCTGGCAGCAAACACCATATTTCATTATGACTTCCCTTGGAATAATGCTGCACAGCACATAACCAGTACAGAACCACACTCTGGAGCCATATTCATGTGGAGTTCAATTTAATCTGCAGGATGGACTCAGAGGTTGCTAGCAATGGCTACTGGCCAGAACTGAACAATTATTCTTGGTTTTTTTTAAAGGACAGATCTGGCTTGTTTTGCAGCCTGTTTCTTGCCAGTTCTCACAAAACACCTGCTGGAGTCAATTAATATGTTATCCAAGTTCTAAGCATAGCTTTGGGCATGCAACAAGTTTTTTTTAAAAAAATCACGTTAAAATACTCCAGCATTTGAGAAGTTGCAGGCCTGTGTTGCTGCTGATGAGGCCAAGTGCAGGCAATATGTAGACCTACCCAGGAACTGTCATAAAGCCATAGGCTGGAAGTGCTTTGGATATTTTTATTTATGAAGGATTAGCACAATTTGCATAAGTTTAGCATGGTTGCCAGGCCACAGCTGGTGGACATGTTGTACTTGATGATGCCATTTGTGTAATTTCCAGGAAATTTCATCTGGGATTTAAAAAAACAAACAAACACCCTGAGGGTGTTTTAAAAGATCAGCTATCAGATGAGACTTTGGCTTGAAAAGCCTTATAAATTGCTTATTTATTCTTAATTATTATTCAGTGATATCTGAAATTTGCTATAAAATGGAACATCAGCTCTTGACCAAATGGGGTAATTTGAAAATTACACATTTCCTTGATATGATGTACAAGTGGACAGGTACATGCCACTGTTGCATGATTTTTGCACATGGCCTGAACCAGCTGTATAGAGATGGAGCAGTTGGAACTGTACACGTTGTGTTCCAGTCAGACAGTGGGCCAGATCTTGGTGGTGGTGGGGACTTTTTTTGGAGACTATAAGTCTCATAATCCCAAAGGATTTTTTGGGAACTGTAGTCCAAAAAGTAACACTTCCAAGTTTTATAGTTGGCTAGTGCTAATCAGGTATCTAGGAGGAGGAAGAAGCAAGACCAAGTTGGGCAACTGTGATAGATCCAATAATCAGTTTTCTTTCCCTGGGGCATTTTAGGGTCTACATGGACTGCCAAAAATGCCAAACCAACCAACCAACCGAAAGGCAGCCAGAAGTCCACTTTTGATTTTAAAAATACCTGTTAAGCTGCAGCAGAGGGGTCTGCAATTTGTCAAAAAACAATTGCCACCCCTGGAAGCTTCCAAGAGAGGCAATAACATATCCTGCAACTGTTCCAATTTAGCAGGGACAGTCCTGATAAATCATCTGTCATCCTACTTCATCAGCTGTTTCTAAAATGTCCCAGTTATTCTTGCTTTGTGCTCAGCTTACTTCAAATGCTGCAAATTGTAAAAGTGCAAAAGTAGTCTGGGCTCAATTAATTTAGGGGAGAAGACAGGTGATGAAGTCTTGCTTGACTGGAAGGCTCAGGCAAAAGCAAACTGCTGCAGCCTCTCCCAGCTTGTGAATTCTTCTTCACTATAACTTTTGCCATCTTGACCACATTCTGATGTTGCTTGGCCACACATGTTCCTGTTTTCATCTGTAAAACATTGGAGGTTATGCAATTTACTCTCTCTTTTTTGGGGCCAGAAAAAGGACAATCTGGGAAATTTGAAAGGCTCAAAGTCCAGAAAAACGACTTTGTGGAATTTGGCCCCATGCAACTTAAGGGCTACACTTTGCCCAGCTCTGATTTAGACAGACTAAGGACTTTTTTGGACGCTGAAAAATAACGCAAGCAGCCTCGTCAGCTTGCGAGGCTGCTGTGCAGCAAAACGTCAGTTTCAGATGATGCTCGCCCCTGCCGGTACTGTTGCGGTACCGCGGGGAGAGTTGAGCGTCGTATTTCCTTGATTTTTATTCACGAAAGTTGATTGTGAGTAAAAATCAAGGAAATATGATGCTCAACTTTCACTGCGGTACCACAACAGTACCGGCAGGGGCGAGTGTCATCTGAAACTGATGCTTTGCAGTGCAGCAGCCTCGCAAGTTGACGAGGCTGTTTGCATTACTTTTTAAATGTCTGAAAAAGTCCTAAATCCTTCCTTTTGATATTTCTCCTGAATAGCTCATCAATAAGCTAACTCTTATTTCTTACAGATGCTGTATCTGTGTATAGCCTTGGTGATGACATCCATATGTGTGCAGCAACCAACAGTGATGTATGATTGGCTACAGAATCATGCATCAGAACAAAACACAAAAGATCACAATGTTAGAGCAAAACACGAAACGACATGCCGCCAAACACTCAAGTTTTGGTGGAGGAGACAACTGGGGAGATAAGTAGCAGCTTCTTGGTGTGTGTGTGTATCCTCTGTGTGTTTGGAGATGTGAATATCATTATCCTCCTGTAGCTGTGATGGAACTTTGCTGTGGCTAGGGAGATTATCAGACATGGCAAATATGGTGCAATTATGATGACAGGATACCACGAAAGGGCTTCCCTATCGCATGATGTCATCTTCCCTGTGTTCTGCTGCTGCAAAAAAGGCATTCTTTTTTTATTAGCTGGCCAAGCTGCTAATTGATATCCCATGGCATTTTTCCCCACGGTATTGCTTGTGTGCAAAACTGCATCCCATTCTGCTGGAATGATTACATCATCAATGGGCAGTCCCTGCCAGAACACATCCGGATGAGAACATGAAAACTAGGTATGGGATGCTCTTTTTATGACCCCCCCATTTTGTTGGCAAATTTTAAAGTTTGTTTCAGTGTGTGTTTGTTTTGTTTGTTAATTTAGGTGTTTTTAGACTTTTAAGCATGCTTGTGTCTTTTCATGACAACTGCTGAAATGTCACCCATGTGAAAATGTGGAAATAAACAATTCTAGCGATTATGTTGCAATAATCAGGGGTGGCTCTTTCTTGTGATCACAGCAACGTATAATAAGAAGTGTTATCATGCCAGGATACTTACACTTTGTAGTGGGACAAAAACATTTTAAAATGCTCATCTGATAATCACCCATGTTACCATGTCGAACGTAGTCAGAGATGGTCAATGATAATGCTTTTTAAGCTATCTGATATCAGAGGTTGGTGGGTTTTTGTGCCAAGGACCAGCACCACATTTTGCCCACTGGTTTCAGCTGTTTATTTCTTTCCTGGAAACTCAGTGTGCACTAGCAGCCAATGGCTTGTGGTTTGGCACCTGTCTAGGGATCATGACTTTGAGTATCACTGTCCTAAGACATTTCATTATTTGCCGACAAGGTGGTGTCCACTCCATTCCCCCTAGAGAAGAGAGCAAAACTGCCAGCAGCAGTTTTGCAGCAATAGGAACAGGCATCTTCCATGACACGAGAAGGCAGCAGGTTAGCTTGTGGGGTGTCACAGAGAATTCTGTCCTCCAACGCCATACTGCTGCCTCCCTCCCACTATCTGGGACCAGAAGCCAATGTCTCACTGTACCTAATGATAATGCCTACTCTGTTTGAAATGAATATGGTGAATGGAAGACTGAGAAGAACAGCAAAAGGTTCATTTTTGACATCACTGATTCATCATGTCAAAAATTAATCTAAAACTTGGGCTGGAATACTGTATAACTCCAAAAAGAAAGGTGATTCCTTTAAAGCCAATCAGACTTTAACCACCACTTTTATTATTCATCTCATCCCACTGTGTACACAGTCATCACTTCTGTAATAAGGTATGTGGTATGAACTGAATTACTCACCAAGTCTGAAGCTATTTAAGTGCCCTGCCTGGCAGTAGGGTCTGACACTGACTAATGCAAAGAACTGGAATAATTCTATGTGTGATTAGGATTGAATAAATCCCCAAGAACTATGCTTCCCATAATGTTGCTCATGTTCCTTCAATAACCTATATTATAATATTGCTCACTTGAGGGGAGGGGAAGTATCACAGCAAACATAAACATATACTTTATGGTTGGTGAATGATACTGTGAATCTCGGCATGAACTGTAATACGAAAAAAATACATAAACAGCACTGGGTAATGAAACTGTTTCTGAGATTGCACACAGAATGAATCCCATCATGAAATGCACCAATAACCTCAATATTCTCACCCTTTCTGAGCAACTTTAATATGGAAATACATGCTTACTGAAACCAACTGTGCATGCTTTTAGTTCGCTGTGCTTAGTCTTGTGTAGTCCAAACACATTTTTTAAAAAAAGCTCATCATATACCTTTGAGATAATTATGCTCTGTTTTTGCATGGCTTTCAAAGCCATCCTTTCCTGTCAGCCATACAATAAGACCAATGTGTGTGTGGTTTTTTGCATTATGAGTCTTGCATTCCCTTTTATAATTTGCATTATCATCTACATGTTACTGAATCAACTGATAAGGGAGTTGGGTTCTGTAAGACATCAATACTAGATCACATTTCTTCTAATCAATACTGGATTCTTGTTGTCCAAGATTCCAGTTCACATGGAAAGCCTCATTGACAACAGAAAATCTCTACCGGGGTAACAGTATTCAGAACCAATTAAAAAAGTGATACCAAAAAAGCGAAAAAGAGCTTCAAAAGCTTGAATCATGTGTTTTGCATTTTGGTTGGCCAATAAAGGTATTGCTTTTTTGTGTGTGGATTGTGGATTTTGTTTTGCTGCACAGGCAACACAGCAGCCCCTGAATGTGTTCTTTACCAGGGTGTTGCTCTTTGTGTGCTGAGGGAGACAGGAAATAAAGATAGAGAGGGTGGGGCTAGCATGTTTTCCTTCCTTACATGTTTAATCTATAAAAAATGGCTTATCCTGAATATGGTTTGTATATATGTGTGTGCCTTGTACAGTGTATCTATGTGTATGAATCATAGAATCATCTCTCTCTTTCTCTGGCTTTTCTTCGCAAACAAAGATTCAGGAAGGACTCATCCTGCGCTTTCTGCAAGCACACTGATGTCTAAAAAGGCCAATCTGAGATAAACAAGTCTGGTTGCAGAAAGCACAGCAGAAGGTCTCCTTGGGTAATGTTTCCAGGTTGTGATTCTTTCTGCGTTGTCATTTCTCTTCAAGACTTGTTCGGCATGAGTTCTCAAATAAGGCTGCAGCATTGTGGATAGTGCATCTCCATGCCTCCCGATGTGAGTCCAGGGCGGACCATTATTGGTGATCAATTGGCTGAGCCTGAGATGTTGTTTCAGGGAGTCCTTGTATCACTTTTTTGGAGTGCCCCTCTTACGCTGACTTGTGGTGAGTTCACCGTAGAGTACTATTTTTGGGAGGCGATGGTCCTCCATCCTCGAAATGTGCCCTGCCCAGCACGTCTGTGTTCTCAATATCATGGCCTCAATGCTGGTGATCCCTGCTTGCTCAAGGACAGCAACATTTGTCACATAGTCAGTCCAGTGTATATTTAGGATTGTGCATATCATAGAGTTCTTTCATAGAATCATAGAGGTGGAAGAAACCAAAAAGGCCATTTAGTACAACTCCCTGCCATGCAGGAATAACCAATCAAAGCATTCCTGACAGATGGCCACCCAGCCTCTGTTTAAAAACCTCCAAAGAAACAGAGTCCACCACACTCTGAGGAAGTGTATTCCACTTTTGAACAGCTCTTATTGTCAGGAAGTTCTTCCTAATGTTTAGGTGGAATTTCTTTTCCTGTAATTTGAGTCCATTGCTCCATGTCCTTGTCTCTGGAGCAGCTGAAAACAAGCTTGCTCCATCCTCAGTATGAAATCCCTTCAAATATTCAAACATGGCTATCATGTCACCTCTTAACCTTCTCTTCTCCAGGCTAAACATGCCCAGCTCCCTAAGCTGCCCCTCATAGGGCAAGGTTTCCAGAGCTCCCACCATTTTGGTTGTACTCCTCTGACACGTTCCAGTTTTTCAATATCCTTCTGGAATTGTGGTGCCCAGAACTTGACACAGTATTCCAGGTGAGGTCTGACCAAAGCAGAATAGAGTGGCACTATTGCTTCCCTTGATGTAGACACTATACTCCTATTGATGCAGTCTAGATTTGCATTGTTGACTGATGTTCAGCTTGTGGTCAACTAAGACTCCTAAATCCCTTTCACATGTACTACCATCAAGCCAGGTTTCATCCATACTATATCTGTGCATTTCATTTTTACTGCCCAAGTGTAGTATCCTACAATCCTCCCTGTTAAAATTCACTTAGTTAGTTTGGACCCAGCTTTCTAATCTGTTAAGGTAATTTTGAATTCTGATCCTATCCTCTGGGGCATTTATTAATTTGCTCCTAATTTGGTGTCACCTGCAAACTGGATAAGCATACCCTCTATTCCCTCATCCAAGTCATTGATAAAGATGTTGAATAGTACTCGGCCCAGGACAGATCCCTGTGGCACCCAGCTAGTCATTTCTATCCAGGATGAAGAGGAGCCACTGGTGAGCACCTTTTGGGTTCGGTCATTCAATCAATTACAAATCCACCTAACAGTCACATTATCTAGCCCATGGGTTACTAACAAGGATGTCACAGGGGATCTTGTCAAAGGCCTTACTGAAATCAAGATACATGGCTGTTGTAAGTACTATGTGCGCAGGAAGTTGACCATATGGCGCTTATGGTCCTTTCCAGCTCTAAGATTCTATGTTATCCCATTAGATGTGGCCCACTGTGCCAAAAAGATAGTGGACCTCTGATTTAAAATGAAAACTGAACACCTCATGCTTCTAGATATGAAGGCAGGAGGCGAAACATGCAGACAATATTCTGCTCGCTTGTAAAGTGAGAAACACATCAATTCCCACCTTCATTTGTTGTGCCTAATGAAGGAAATCACAGCTGTACCTGAAATAAAGTTTCTTATATAGCTGTTATGGAAGTGGTGATGGTGGGATGCAGGGAATGCAGGCAGAGCTGAAATTTCTGTGAGAGTTCTAAACAAAAGCCCCAAACCTTAAGATGCTGCCAACAATGCACAGAGCTAACATTAACATTTTTTTCCACCAGTTACTGCTACAGTTGCTGGAACAGCTACATTTTAAATGGTGCATGCCTGCATGCTAAGTGAGCAAAAAACTGAGTCAGGGAAGAAGGATGGATGGATACACCCAGTCCAGGACTGGCATTAGCACACAGCATCTATCTAACCAGGACAGATGCTGATCCTGGTCTTCACATCATCATTTTGCCAAAGCTTTAGAAATTCTCAAAAGGTCATGAAAATACCTAGGTGAATTTACTACAATTGAATGCACCCCTATCAAATTCAGCAGGCCAAGGCCCTTTTATGAATAAATAAATACCAAGAGGAGAATATGATGTCATAACTAACATAATTGAACCGAATGTAAGGGGAAGGCCTTCTTATAACTAAACAAAAACAAATGAGCTGAACTGTTATTTAAATCCAGTATATTCAAAGTAAATCAGAAATTGGGTAACCATATAGGGTCAACATGACTACCCCTTTGTGTATGACTTGAAGCCAACCAGAATTATATATTCAGCACTGGAAACCTACACCAGAGGAAGAGGACTTCTGTACTGCCTTACATTGAGAGTATATTTTTTTGAAGCAAAGTTCCTCTAGCCAAAGGGAAAGCTCTCCACCTTAGCTCCTAGAATACATATGAAGTTTTCTCTGGTCTCTTGTTACAAAGCAGACTATGAGCTTCGCACAGGACCAAACAAAGACTGGTCTGAGTTTTCAGGTTTTTTGGGTGTGGTGTTCTTAAGAGCCAGTATGGTGTAGTGGTTTGAGCTTTGGATTTTTACTCTGGAGACCAGGATTTGAATCCCCACTTGGCCATAGAAACCCACTGGGTGACCTTAGGCAAGTCACATTCTCTCAGCCTCAGAGGAGGTCAAAAACAAACCCCCTCTTGTAACAGTACATCCCCATGGTCCCCACTGGAAGAACCATACCCACTACTTGGTAACCTACTTTGGCTCACAACTTTGGTTCATTGTGATTGCAAACAGTGCCTTGATATCAAATTTGGCTGATCTGGCTGGAAGGGCCAGCATGGATATGGGGGGGGGGGGAAAGGCCCCCATAAACTCTCCACAAATTCACACCTGAGTACAAACATCCTGTATCTTCTCTTAAATGAAAACACCAAGGAGACAGGTATCCTACATGCCTCAAACATACAGTGAGCACTTCATTGCTATGTAGATTAAACTGACACGTTTGCATCCAAGAGACCAAAGAAGATTACCTGCTTATCAGATTATCCTCAATCTCCCAGATCCTGGCTGTTCAGAATCCCTTTGGAAAACAATGGAGAACTATCTGAAATCAAATGTTCCTTTGATCCAGAGTGCAACTTCAAAGGAATTTTCCTTATAAAAACCCTGGAAATCTTTAATTCTTTGGTTCAGTCCCATTTTCTAACTGAATCCATGATGCTCCATTCCTTAGTCCCCCCTCCCCTTCCAAATTATCCCCTAACTTTCCTGAACCTTGAGATAGCTCACAGCTGGCTTTAGGCATTCCTCCCCCACTCCACTAACCTTAACCCTCCCTTTCCAAGCCTCTCACTCTCCGCTCTTGTTGCTGCTACTCAAGAGTAACACTGTTTCTCCAGGAGAAGAGCTTCAGGAATTAGGTTCAGTAGTACTCCATAGCCTGACTATTCCTTTTTAAGTTCTTTCCTTACTCTGAAAGTCTTGTTCGCTTGATAACTGAATGTGTGTTGTGTGTGTGTGTGTGAATGCTTCAATTGTTCAATAAAGTTCAATCCATTGATTCTGGATACCTGTCTCCCATGTATTTCCTTTGCTCCACCTGTATACATAGGGTCCAAGGTCCTGCAAGGTTATGTCATAGAATCATAGAATCATAGAATCATAGAATTGCAGAGTTGGAAGAGACCACGAGGGCCATCCAGTCCAACCCCCTGCCACGCAGGAAATCACAATCAAAGCATCCCCGACAGATGGCCATCCAGCCTCTGTTTAAAGACCTCCAAGGAAGGAGACCCCACCACGCTCCGAGGGAGTGTGTTCCACTGCCGAACAGCTCTGACTGTCAAAAAGTTCCTCCTCATGTTGAGGTGGAATCTCTGTTCCTGGAGCTTGCACCCATTGCTCCGTGTTCCAGTCTCTGGAGCAGCAGAAAACAAGCCTGCTCCATCCTCAGCGTGACATCCCTTCAAATACTTAAACAGGGCTATCATATCGCCTCTAAACCGTCTTTTTTCCAGGCTAAACATACCCAGCTCCCTAAGTCTCTCCTCATAAGGCATTGTTTCCAGACCTTTCACCATTTTAGTTGCCCTTCTCTGGACACGCTCCAATTTGTCAATATCCTTTCTGAATTGTGGTGCCCAGAACTGGACACAGTATTCTAAGTGAGGTCTGACCAAGGCAGAATAGAGTGGCACTATTACTTCCCTTGATCTAGACACTATACTTCTATTGATACAGCCCAAAATTGCATTGGCCTTTTTAGCTGCCGCATCACACTGTTGGCTCATGTTCAACTTGTGGTCTACTAGGACTCCTAGATCCCTTTCGCACATAGTCTCATTCAGCCAGGTCTCTCCCATCCTATATTTATGCATTTCATTTTTCCGCCCTAAATGCAGTACTTTACATTTCTCCGTATTGAATTTCATTTTGTTAGCTTTGGCCCAGCTCTCCAGTCTATCCAGGTCATTCTGAATTTTGATCCTGTCCTCTAGGGTATTAGCTACTCCTCCCAATTTGGTGTCATCTGCAAATTTGATAAGTATGCCCCTAATTCCCTCATCTAAGTCATTGATAAAGATGTTGAATAGCACTGGGCCCAGGACAGAACCCTGTGGCACCCCACTGGTCACATCTTTCCAAGACGAAGAGGAGCCACTGCTGAGCACCCTTTGGGTTCGGCCGGTCAACCAATTACAAATCCATTGAACAGTTAACTTGTCTAGCCCACATTCTACAAGCTTGTTTGCAAGAATGTCATGGGGAACCTTGTCAAAGGCCTTACTGAAATCAAGGTATGCAATGTCCACAGCATTCCCTTCATCTACCAAGCTGGTAACTTTATCAAAAAAAGAGATCAGATTAGTCTGGCATGACTTGTTTCTCTGAAACCCATGCTGACTTTTTGTGATTATGGCATTGCCTTCTAAATGTTCACAGACTCTCTGTTTAATGATCTGTTCTAGAATCTTCCCTGGTATTGATGTCAGACTAACTGGACGATAGTTGTTGGGATCCTCTTTTTTCCCCTTTTTGAAGATGGGAACAACGTTTGCCCTCCTCCAGTCTGCTGGGACTTCTCCTGTTCTCCAGGAGTTCTCAAATATTATTGCCAATGGCTCTGAGATTATATTTGCCAGCTCTTTTAATACTCTTGGATGTAGTTCATCTGGTCCTGGAGATTTAAATTCATTTAGATTAAGAAGGTATTCCTGTACCACCTCTTTACTTATTTTCAGCTGGATTTCCCCTATTGTGTCATCTGTTCCATTTTCCTCAGGTTGGTCCTCCTTTTCCTTTTCTGAAAACACTGAGGCAAAGAAGGTGTTGAGTAATTCTGCCTTTTCTCTGTCCCCTGTTAGCATTTTGCCATCTTCTCCACGTAGTGGCCCTATCATTTCCTGCTTCCTCCTTTTGCTGCGGACATACCCAAAAAAACCCTTTTTATTGTTCTTAACCTCCCTAGCAAGCCTGAGCTCATTCTGCACTTTAGCTTTTCTGACTTTACTCCTACATGTGTTCGCTATCTGTTTGAATTCTTCTTTGGTGATTTCCTCCCTTTTCCATTTCCTATACATGTTCCGTTTAAAACTTAGCTCCATTGAAAGTTCTTTAGTCATCCATCCTGGTTTCTTGAGACACCTCCCATTTTTCTTCCTCAATGGTACTGTTTGAAATTGTGCCTTCAGTATCTCCCTTTTGAGAAAGTCAAAACCGTCTTGAGGTCCCTTCTCTTTTAGTATTCTTGACCATGGGATAATCCCCAGTATTTCCCTGAGTTTATTGAAATCAGCTCTCCTAAAGTCAAGAATGCGTGTCTGACTATGCCTGGCTTCTCCTTTCCATTGTATAACAAACTCCAGGAGAACATGATCACTCTCACCTCATTTGAGTTGCTTCCAGGAAGCCCTGGTGGTGCAGTGGTTAAATGCCAGTACTGCAAGTCACCATTTTGCAAGATCAATTCCAGAGGGCTCCAAGGTTCACTCAGCCTTCCATCCTTTTGTAGGTCAGTAAAATGAGTACCCGGCTTGTGGGGGCAATTAGCTAACACACATTGGAAACTGCTTAAAGCAGTGTAGTGTGTAAATTGCTATTGCTTAACAATTTGTAAGCTGCCCTGATAGCCTTTGTGGCTGAAGAGTGGGGTATAAATACCTAATTAAATTCTAATTCCTCATTGAAGCCAAAATATCTTGTTGGGTTGGTTTTCCAATCTCTCCTTTGTAGCAGTTTCTTGTCCAAGTTTATTTGTCTCTGAGCATTCATGTTCTGAAGAGCTCAGATCCCATCTCAGCATTGTTCTTGAGCAAATTACTTCTCTTCTTGTTTTGCCAATTTGCCTTGGAAATTGGTGTTGAGTGACTTGCCATGATGGCATGATTTTTATGAGACTGTTCAAAACACTTTCAAACTTTCAAATGTGCCAAACAACCCCTCCCCATTATCTCATTTAATTGCTGCTGAGAGGCGGGGGAGAGACAAAAGAGAGAAAAGCCTGAGCTTAGAGAGGAGAGATAGAGCTGTCACCAAGCTGTGCGGGACTGCCAGTCAGTCAAAGAATAAGAATCCATGTTCGATACTGCCTTCATTTTAGGACTTGGAAAAGTTACTTTTATGAACCACATCTTCTAAACAACAGGCTGGCAGAGTCTGGGAATGGATAGACTGAAATAAAAGATGACCCTTTCCAAGCTTTGCTTCTTTTTTTGTCCAGTAGAGAAGTTCAGTAGAGAAGGTAGCCAGAAAAGGGGATGGGGGAAGATGCTTAATCTACCACTACTTCTCTTTCTCTCTGTGTATGTGTGGGCATGCATGCACATGCAGGAGTGCACATGTGTAATTCTATACCCTCCAACCTTTCACAAATGAAACTGAGACATGTGTGGCCAGACAGCATTGGAGTGTGGTCAAGATGCCAAAAGTTATGAATGAGGAAGAACATACAAGTTGGAGAGGCTGCAGCAGTTTGCTTTGTCTGAATCACTGGGAAGGGAAATATTCTACTACTCCTCTCCTCCCTGCTGAGTGAGTTGAATGCGAACTACTTTTGTGCTTTGAACTCAAATTTATAGCAATTGAAGTAAACTGAGGACAAAGGGGGAATTGGGAGGATGAGAGAGAAACTGGGATATTTAAAAAGCTGCTGATAAAATGGGATGACAGAGGATTAATTGGGACCATCCCTCCAAACTGGGACAGTTGGAGGGTATGTAATTCTTCCCACAGAATTTCAGGTGGTGACCTAATGATTTTTTTTTTTTTAAAATGCTGTAACCAGTGATTTATGTTCCACACATTCTGCAGCAGTGTTATGTTAGTTTGAGCAACACTAACTGGCTGTTTCTTTAAGGACTAGCTAAAATGTAATAATGTACCTGTAGGGTTTTTCTTTTGCCGCCTGATTCAGGGAAATAAAGAGACCACACACAAAGATTGGGATGAAATAAAAAGGTCTTTATTTAAGCCCTGCCTATTCAGTTATCCCTCTAAGATATTCAGAAGGGAGAGGCAACCTAGTGAGGGAGCAGCTGGGGCAGTTCATCCATCCAAGACTGATACTCCCCAGCTTCCCTGGGCGAAGACCTGGGTCCTGGAGAGGAACCCCAATATCTGGGGTTACTCCCCAGCCAGCCTGCATCTGGAAGGCCACGGATTGAGGCAAGGGATTATCCTTCAGGCCAACTCCAAGGTGGGTCTCCTTCTGTCCCCTTAGGCCACACAGCCTGAAGTGGCCCTTCCAGAGACGCTGCCTTCACCAAAATTGGTGCCAAGGTGCCCACCGAATTCTATGCCTCCCCCTTTCTCCACCAGCCTGGACAATTTACCTGTTTAGACCACACCCTGACCAATTTCCCAAATGCTGTTGCCACAGTATGGGATAGGTGGAAAAACCCCTTGTGAAAAAGGGGAAAAAATTCCTACCCAGCTCCAAAGCAACCATTATCATACTATATTAGCGGTGAGAGGGTGGGTTGAAGTTCGCCAAAGAGGAGGAGGTGAGGGGCAGCAGGCCTTTAAATAGCTTCCAGCCCTGCCCTTCACCTTCAGAAGTCAGTGCGAGCACCTGACTATTCCTGAGGGGGTCTCCTTGCCCTTCTCAGGGCAGCAAAGGTGGTCCCTCCCATGGCTCTGCTGATAGGTGGGGGTGAACCGGATTAAATACAAAAAAAGTAAATTGCATTTTTAGATTCAGAAGTGATAAATAATTGGCAGGGGCAGAAGAGTGGGAGCAGGACTCCTAAGGAAAATCTGCTTTCCAAATCTGGTATTTGTGTGTGTGTGTGTGTGTGTGTGAGAGAGAGAGAGAGAGAGAGAGAGAGAGAGAGCAAGAAAGAGAGTGCATGTATTTGCAAGGAGGATGGGAGGTGAATCCTCCCAATGCAAATACTAGCTTGAAAGGAGGGTTCCCCTCAGAACCACAGGAAGGAAATGATGGGTTGAATTTCCTCTCCATGCCTGCTCTGGAAATGGGAATGATCAAACCCTCTTCCATAGCTGATGATATTTGCACTCTAAAAAGCCTGTATGGGAAGATTCAAACTGGCAAAAGATGAGGAACACATCCAGACAGAGACCACTGTCTCCCACTCTTTTTCAGCACTCATTGGGTGGGGTTCCCCTAACCTGCTTTGGCACACTAGGAATGGCAACAACAATGAAATCCTTGTGAGGGTTGGAAATGCCCTGGGATGAGGGGAACATCATCTAGTTCTTCAAAATAAATAAAAACCCACAATTACAGATACTGAAAGCTTCAACAACATTTGCCCCACCCTGTGTTAAATGTAAAGGCACATTTATCATCATGGCTACTTTAGTTATGGCCTGGTAGTGATGTCCTTTCACACCTGCATAGGTGGCTACACTCAGAATGTCAATCACGAGGCCTAAACCAGGCCAAGACATTTTTCTGCCTGGGGCAAATGGCAAGATGGTGCCTCTTCCTCCCAAGCCACACATAGATGCTAACTAGGCAGATAACTTCAGCACTGGTGAGGGGATAATATCCTCTGTCACAACCAAGGAACAGTTCTGTCTTCTAATGGTGTGCTTAGCAGGAACATCTGGGAATCTGCAGTTGTCTCCCAGAAGCTGCTGCCTGAGGCAGTCATCACACTCTGGCTAATGTTATGCCTGGCCCTGGGTTTCAGTTCGGATGAGAAGGTCGATCAAATAAGAAGGTTCAGATCAGAAGCACTTATGGGGTGGGTGGATCTCCTTGCATGGTTCTCTGAATCCCAGGAGATTTTCACACTACAGTACACTGTTCTAGTGTTACTATTCTACTTTAACTGCTCTGGCTTCCTCTTGTGGAATTCTGGGGTTTGTAGTTTAGTGAGGCCTAAGAGCTCTCTGGCTGAGAGTTCTAAATATCCCTCACTAAACTGCAAATCCCAGGGTTCCACAGGAAGCAGCCATAGCAAATAAAGTAGAATAGTAACACTATAACAGTGTAGTGTGAAAATCTCCCCCAGTCTAAGGACTTTATCAGACATAGCAAATACGGCGTCATAACAACGCCACATAAATGCCAATGGGCACACATACCGGACAACATAGTCCTTTCACATTTATGTCTTGTAAATAAGGCAGTATATTTTATTGACGGGACAAGCTGTCAATAGATTGGCTGTGGCGATTTTTTGCCGGCACAGCCTCGCTCTTTCTCCCCCTTGTAATTACATTGTGAATGGCCAGTCCGCCCACAGGACTTCCAGGTGATGCTCTTTTTATGAACCTCTCCTGTTTACTTGGGACTTTTAAAGTGTGTTTCCATGCTTTTTGTAACTTTTTGTGTGTTATTTTTGCTTTAATTTTTGTATTTCCCATGCTTGCGTCTTCTAGCGAGAATCTGTGGGATTTCATTCCAGGAAGTGAATGGAGCCCTGTTCACCCCTCCGTCATTGCCAGAGCTGCCTTTGGATGGGATGGAAGATAAGTGTGGTAAAGGGGGTTCTTTTGCTGGCATAAAAATGTCACAAATTATGCCAGCAAAAAAACAGGAAAGGAGGATGGTTTGATAACGCCCTAACACTTTAATAATTCTTTACCACACTTCTGTCTAGTAAACAAGAACAAACAGTTGTCTAGGACTGTTTAAAAAGACAAATCTACATCTGGAGAAGAACAATACCCCCAACACATATTGTACTGTGAACCTTAGGCATGCCCTCCCTTTTTTAAAGTAGCCACACATTTTGGAATCTAGTTTAAAATGTTTTGAGCCTTTGATGAGTGCACAAACAAGATCTCAGCAGCTCAGTTTGTTTGGACACTCAGCATGGCAAACATCATCCCTAAATTGGAAACTTAGGAACATTTGGCAAGGTCTGTAATTTCTCAGCTTTTCTAGCTGGTCCTTAAAGAGGCATCCAATTAGTGCTGCTCAGTCTAACATCACCCTGCTGCAGAATGTAAACGGAACATTAATCATTGGTTATGGCATGAGACAAAATCATTAGGTCATTGCCTGAAGCTCTGTGGGAAGAATTACACACACACACATACACACAGAGAGAGAGAGAGAGAGTGAGCGAGAGAAATAGATAGATAGATAGATAGATAGATAGAGAGAGAGAGAGAGAGAGAGAATGTGTATATGTGTGTGAGGGAGGGGGGGTTCTTAAGCTACATGATATGTGGAATTCTATTTTTCATCCCTTCAGATTTTTTTTAAAACCAAAACCATGAACAGGCTGGGAATCTAAACAGGAAAGGTGCATGTCATAAAGCTATTTAACTCTTTCCTCTCTGGGCTCCCCTCCCCCGGCCTGCCCCCAATTTACCACATTCAAGCTACTGCTAGGGAAAAGAGAAGCATTCCCATCATGTCTTTTCCTGCATGAGTGAAAAAGCAGTTTGGAGCAGATGATTTTGAACTTTAAAATGATTAATGGGGTGGGTGGGTGGTAGGAAGTAGCTGAGGAGAGGCAGCCAAGTAGGAAATAGTTTGTGAGGAGAGGGCGCAGCCCAGCTTTCCCAAGCCATTGTCCTGATGGTTCTTCCCACCCTATGAGAAACTAATTGGTTAGTAGTTATTGGAAGAAGGAAATTTGAAGCAATAACTACATTTGCTGTTTACCTGAACAAGAGCTGGCAGGTGTCTAAAGCACCAGTAAGCATTCTGTATGCAAGACCAGTTTTCACAACTTACTCTGTCATGGTGAGTATGTTTTCACTAAATTTGTAGAGAGTTTAGTATACAATTGGGTGATCACACTGCGATGCCCCGATGTACAAGATGGTTTCTTTGTTTTGTTTTATTTGTGCAGAATTTTGCTTGGCTCAAAAAAAGAATCCCTGGTTTTCCACCTCGTTCTTGACAGCTTTGCTGTGGTGTGGCAAATATTGGATCAGTTACAAAACTGGCATGTGTAGTGAAGCAAATCACACTATGCCTGTACTTTGGAGTATGTACGATGAATAGAAAATAAAACAACAGATATTCCAAATCAAACTTTGATGGTTTAATTGTGAGTTGTTCTGAAACAAACGGGAAACTCTGGCTGGGGTTTTAATAAATAATGATAATTTATATTTATAACTATAACTTTAATATAACTTTGTTTATTTGGTTTGCCCTAGGAGGCTACTCAGTAGCAAGTTCAGGCTTACATTTTAAACCAAGTTGGCTGATGTTCTTCGCCTGTCTTTTGCAAGGCACGGCAAACAAGGTAGGAAGGGTTGAGGACAGCTAAGAGGTGGGAGGGGGGTGCTTTGAGACCCACCCATGATATCAAAGTCTAGATGGGGGAATTATTATCTCAAACAGTATGCCTGTGAGTGGGGGGTAACTGCAGGGACCTTTTCACCTATGTATACTAATACTAACTGCAGAGAACTCCAGTTAAAATGAACTAAAGTGTTTTTATTGGAAATAACACAAAGTGCATTCACACACACACAACACACATTCCCAAGAACCATGCAAGGCTAATGAGGAGTAAGGCAGAAAGATCTGATAGAGGGAGAAATTTGGGATATAGGGTGATAGCTAAAAGTCTTGAAGAGCAAAGTACTCAGAGAGAAGTCTGAGGGTGGCACTGGAGGTTCCGATCTGGGGGTGCACCGAGAAAGAGTGTAGCCAGGCTGGTCCACAGTGGCACACCTTTCTATTTCTGGGAGATTAATATTTATACCCTGCTTCATATCCTGAAGGGGTACTCTGGCTGGGACAAAGCCTAGATGGGTTTCCTACCAGGTAGACAAAGGAAACTGAAACTTAACTTAAATGGCCAGGAGAGAGAAATTGATGGGTTTATGGCAACCTTGCAATGCAGGACAGGATGGGGTTCAGAGGTAAAATTTCCTTGGGATTGAGGTTGGAAAGGTCACTTGATTGTTTGGTTGGATGACTTGTGGCTGAGGTGTCCAAGAAGGAATTAGCACATACCTCCTTAATGGTTTTGTTTACCAAGGGGCCTCTGCACAATCCTAGTTTGGGCTTGCTTACTAAAATGATTCTAAGACACACTCCAGGTCCTTGTGACCTTCACCTGATCTCTTTTTGGATCACTTTGGTCAACTTGACCCCAAGAAGTGTCCAATATTTCCAATTTGAGATATTATAGGGAAGGGGTAGTAGGGCATGCTAACGCAGCCTAGAAGAAATTGGTCCCCAGCATCTCTTGCATTGTTGCAGAAGATTCTGGGCACAATAGCCATTGGAGCAGGAGCTGGCCATGATGAAAATAGCTTAAGGGAGTTGAGGTGCCCTGCCTCCCACACATTTGAAGAAAACCTGAGGGGGCTGAAGAGACTTTATGGGCTTATGCTATAGAGCCAGCCTTACTGTCAGGCTACACATTTGAAGAGTGGGCTCAACAGCCTCCATTACTCTAGTTTGACAGGAAACCAGGTTACCTACAATTTTAGAAATGTGTGTCTCACCGGAATTGCGAAGTGCTTTCATTCATTGTTCAGGTAATAACATGATAACAATATATAATAGCAGAGAACTCACAAGAACTCTTTTATAATACCCCAAAGAGGTCTGCATGGGAACCCATCTCCTTATGTATATATCAGATGCGCTCCAAAGTCAAACCCTTTGAAGATATATTTTCTCGTCTGCTGCTTTTAGTACAGGTAGTCATTCTCAATAATCTCTCACTGCAATGAATACCTTGACTGTCACTTTTATTCTGAAAACTAACGTGTATATATTCGTTCGTGTTGTCAGCAGTGCAGATTATAAATGCCCTTTCTCTTCTGCATCTAATGGATTGGAATGAGCTGTACAAGAATAATTCCATTTACCGACCCCTCCCTGCAAACATAATGGCTAGGTAGGTTCATGCTTGCCTAAGAACGTTAACATATGAACATATCTGCACAGATTTATATCATTTTGTAAAAAGAGAGTGACTGCAAATGCTGTGGTGGTCTTTGTATGTGTGTGTGTGTTCAGCCTTTCTGTAGCAATGTGTAGTACACTGAAATGAGTAAAACCAAATGCTTTTCTCCCCACAAGGTATAGTAGAGCAGGTTTTTCCATTTTTAAACAGCACTGTTTTACTCTGCTGCTGGTTTTACTTTCATTTTTATAGACTAAATGTGTTTCTTTTTCTTTTTTACTTCTTGCTGCTGGTTTTATTAAGCACTGTTTTATTATTGTTTTATCATTTTGTATTTTATGGTTTTAATTTACCTGTACCACACAGAGAACATAGGTTATTGGCTGGTCTTAAAGTGTATGAAATGGGATTTGAATTTTCACCCCATCATCACTTTCACACTCACCAGCATCCACCAGTTTCTAAGGGACAGCCTATTTGGAACAACAACAACAACAACAACAACAGTTTCTTATCCGCCTCTCCACATGGATCGAGGCAGGGAACAACACATTAACACATAGACATAACATTGGTTAAAAGCACATATCAATTAAAAACATGTATCAGTTTAAAAGAACAAGTCAAACCAAGACATTTTAAAACAATCAACACACAATTTAAAATTCACAATTTAAAATCATCTGGATAGGCCTGCCAGAATCTTGTGCTAGGACACAGTAAGCTTTGCCACACTGTACAAAAGCTTCCACTCTTGTTGTGGTACAATGTCATCAGTGCCAAAATCTTCTGCAAACAGATAATAAAAGTCACCTCAGCCATGGAACTGGTTTGATTTTGGAAATTAAACAAAAATCTTTTCTGTCCTGGCTCTGCCACTGGTAATATTGTGCTTCTTGTTGGACAAAGTAAAGTGGCTGCCTCAGGTGGAGATGCTGGGGTGTGTGAAGGTACTGGTAGTGAGGTGTTGGAGGAAAGCGTAACCCTGTGCCAAGCAGCCTGCCAGAGCCCCTCTACGGGAGATGGCTGTCCTCAGGTTCAGTGTGTGAGGGGGAGGGAGGGGAGTTGCACTCTTGTTTCTCCAGTGCTGAAGGAAGGTGGGCCTTTCTGCGGCCCAACTGGTACCCCGGTATGCCCTCCGGTGCTCCTCCGCTTGCGAAGTTCGGGAGGGCTTAGGCTCTGGTGGCTGCGGGATGTGGCTAGACTAAGGGGGGGGGGGAAGAGGGTGGTGCCCGTGGCAGAATGGCTGCCAGGCTGTAGCAGGGTGACACCCCCTTCCCCCCCTCTTACACAGAACAGGGACGGACAGGGGGAGAATCTGCACCTGGGGGTTAGCGGCGGAACGGCTGGGCAGGCTGGGCCATAGTGGGGTTAAAGCCCCCTTTTTTATCCATCACGGGGCATGGCCAGGTGGGGGGAGAGGTGGGTTGTGGTGGCACCCAGGGGGGAGCGGCTGGCAGGCCTGGCCTCAGGAGGAAGGCGGGGGCACCACCCACTCTTGCAAGTCATGATGCAGCGCCCCCTCCCTGCTTCCCTGTTGGGCATCCATGCTGTGATTGGCTGGATGGGGGTAGGCGGGCCACGCTGGTGCCCCAGGTATGGCACCCAGGGGGCCAGGCCTTAGCGGGGAGACGGGAATGCCCCTCCCCCTTTTTCCACTCGACGGCATGGCGTGGCACAGCTGTGCGGGACCAGGGGTGGGGAGCACCTCGGGGGGCTCAGGGTGGGGGGCACTAACCCCTCCTTTTCCACCCCCTCTGCCCCCCTGAGGAGGCCACTTTGTGGATTGTTTCCTCGCTCGTCCCTCCCTCCCTCATCGGAGCCAGGCCACTGATGGCGTTGCTCCACAGCCGGAAGCATGGAGGGGGAGATCCTGCTCAAGGGGGTCAAGGGGCCAATTCCCATTTGCCAATTTTCTCCTTGTTGGGTTTGGGCCACGGGGAGGCAGTCGGTGTGCAATAAAGTAAAAAAAAATATTTACACATATACAAAATACTCTGTAATACACCAGAACTGGTGTACAAGCACACACACAGCAACTGCCAGGGGCTGGGAGTATGGGACCCAAAAGGACAGCCAAACTGCCTCACCAGCAGGAGCAGCAGGACTCTTGTTTCTCCAGTGCTGAAGGAATATTCAACATCTCTATGTGAAACAGGAAGTTGTGGCATCTTCCATGTACAAAAGGCAAAAACTGTCTTGTGTCTACTGTTCTGCCTCTAGTGGAACTTGGAGACATACATGAGCCAGCATCCTGTTAGTGACATAGGCAAGTGTAAGCCTACTTTACACTTCTATATGTATTTTATTGGTTGTTGAAACATGGGTCACCTATCATCACCACTTACGACTCCTTGAACGCTTTCATCAATGCTGTATAAGCACAATCCTAAATATACACTGGACTGACTATGTGATGAATGTTGCTGTCCTTGAGCGAGCAGGGATCACCAGCATTGAGGCCATGATATTGAGAACACAGCTGCTCTGGGCAGGACATGTTTCTAGGATGGAGGACCATCGCTTCCCAAAAATAGTACTCTACGGTGCACTCACCACTGGCCAGCATAAGAAGTGCGCTCCAAAAAAGCGATACAAGGACTCCCTGAAACAACATCTCAGGCTCTGCCAAATTGATCACCAACAATGGTCTGCCCTGGCCTCACATCGGGAGGCATGGAGATGCACTATCCACAATGCTGCAACCTTATTTGAGAACTCACGCCGAACAAGTCTTGAAGAGAAACGACAACGCAGAAAGAATCACAACCCGGAAACATCACCCAAGGAGACTTTCTGCTGTACTTTCTGCAAACGGACTTGTTTATCTCGGATTGGCCTTTTTAGTCATCAGCGCGCTTGCAGAAAGTGCAGGATGAGGCCTTCCTGAATCTTCATTTGTGAAGAAAAGCCAGAGAGTGTGGAGGTTGGTATTTCTTCTTCCCTCCACAATGACCAAAGTTTTTCCCCCTTGGCTCACTGTTGTGCTGAGATAGCACTCCCCCAGCTATTCCACTAGAGGGGACTGGAGAAACATCTGGCTGTGTTCTCTGAGATTCTTTCTATAGCCAGATACCGACTAATGACATCGTCTGCTGATATCACTGTTCTGGAAGACCCTGGCAGATCTTGGCAGAAGATTCCTCATTTTGTGCCTGGCTATGGGTACACAGCTAGATATTTCTCTAATTCCCCCTACATGCTATCAGCAATAGAATGGCTGTGGGGAGACCTATCACAGTACACCAGTGAGTCCTGCAAGTGGTGACAGAGGAGCCATAGCAGAGTTCTGCATGCAAAACAAGGCCCGTTGAGCTGGACCCTCTTTGCCTTCAGTCTACAAATGGAAGAGGAGTGGAGATGAGATTACACGTATATATAATTTACATGTGGATGTGGGAGAGGAAATGTACTCATTGGCCCTGCCATCAGTGCCCTGATTCTGTGGAGTGTCTATGTCTGTACACCAGGAGTAGGGAAACTGTGGCCTATTGCTTATATGTGACCCCTATTTTTTTTTTTTTTTTTTTTGCTTCCTGGACAAAGCCTCTATATCTTCCAAACATTTTGGGTGGGCGAATCACCAAGAATCAATCAACTGACATTTCTGGAACCTTTCATGATAGCAAAACAACAACAACAACAACAACAACAAGCCAACCTCCCTCCAAATGGGGAAAACCAAAAATAAAAGTGGGAGTAACTTCTGGTTACTATTTCCATTTCTTTTCAGGTGATTTTAGAAGTAGGTGGGTGCAGTCCACCCCCCGGTTGGAAAGCAGCCACTGGCAGTTGCCCAACCTTACTGCACATGCTTCTAGATAAGCCTTGAGTCTGATCAGGGCTCTCTTATCAGGTTGCTATGCTTTTGGGCTTGGCCGGGATGAGGAAAGTGTAGTCCATGGTCCACATATAGCCCCAGCCCCACTTTTACACCCACACAGGCCACCCCCAAAGCTTGAAAAGCACTAGACAAGGTGGCTTGACTAATACCTGCTTAAACCCCTACCCTTCCCCAAGGCTTTTATTTTTGGTCAAGTGGAGAAAAAAGACCAAAAATAATGTCTGGAAGGTGATGTCACTCTCAGTGCTCTGTGATGTGTCAGCGCTGCTTCCTGCAGCACCCTGCACAGCTGCCCATCTGTGGGCTAGGGTTTAGTACGAACAATTTAGGCCAAGTGTTGATGGATGCATTTATTTATGCTGTTTCCCCAGTCCTATTGCTTTTATTATTAACTGCTCAAACTGTTGTAAAATTAAATTCTGTTCCCACTAAAAACAATCATTTTTACAGTCCCACCAGCATCACAGTCCTATCTAGTGACACATTCTAGACTTTAGGAGAGCTGATTTCAATAAACTCAGGGAAATACTGGGGGTGATCCCATAGTCAGGAATACTAAAAGAGAAGACTTCACGATGGAGGGGACTTTCTCAAAAGGGAGATACTAAAGGCACAATTTCAAACAGTACCAATGAAGAAGAAAAATGGGAGGTTTCTCAAGAAACCAGGATGGATGACTAAAAGAACTTTCAATGGAGCTAGGTTTTAACGGAACATGTATAGGAAATGGAAAAAGGGAGAAATCACCAAAGAAGAATTCAAACAGATAGTGAACACATGTAGGAGTAAAGTCAGAAAAGCTAAAGTGCAGAATGAGCTCAGGCTCACTAGAGAGTTTAAGAGCAATAAAAAGTTTTTTTTGGGGTATGTCCGCAGCAAAAGGAAGAAGGAAATGGTAGGGCCACTATGTGGAGAAGATGGCAAAGTGCTAACACGGGACAGAGAAAAGGCAGAATTACTCTACTTGATTAAAAGGCAGAATTACTCAACTCAACACAAATTACTTCTTTGCCTCAGTGTTTTCAGAAACAGAAAAGGATGATCAACCTGAGGATAAGGGAACAGAGGCACAATAGGGAAAATCCAGCACAGAATAAGTAAAGAGGTAGTACAGGAATACCTTCTTAAACTAAATGAATTTAAATCTCCAGGACCAGATGAACTACATCCAAGGGTATTAAGACAGCAGGCAAATGTAATCTCCGAGCCATTGGAAATAATCTTTGAGAACTCCTGGAGAACAGGAGAAGTCCCAGCAGATTGGAGTAGGGCAAACGTTGTCCCCATCTTCAAAAAGGGGAAAAAAGAGGACCCCAACAATTATCGTCCAGTTAGTCTGACATCAATACCAGGGAAGATTTTAGAGCAGATCATTAAACAGAGAGTCTGTGAACATTTAGAAGGCAATGCCATAATCACAAAAAGTCAACATGGGTTTCAGAGAAACAAGTCATGCCAGACTAATCTGATCTCTTTTTTTGATAAAGCTACCAGCTTTGTAGATGAAGGGAATGCTGTGGCTATCACATACCTTGATTTCAGTAAGGCCTTTGACAAGGTTCCCCATGACATTCTTGCAAATAAGCTTGTAAAATGTGGGCTAGACAAGTTAACTGTTCAATGGATTTGTAATTGGTTGACCGGCCGAACCCAAAGGGTGCTCAGCAGTGGCTCCTCTTCGTCTTGGAAAGATGTGACCAGTGGGGTGCCACAGGGTTCTGTCCTGGGCCCAGTGCTATTCAACATCTTTATCAATGACTTGGATGAGGGAATTAGGGGCATACTTATCAAATTTGCAGATGACACCAAATTAGGAGGAGTAGCTAATACCCTAGAGGACAGGATCAAAATTCAAAATGACCTGGATAGACTGGAGAGCTGGGCCAAAGCTAACAAAATGAAATTCAATACGGAGAAATGCATAGATACAGGATGGGGGAGACTTGGCTGAACAAGACTATGTGCGAAAGGGATCTAGGAGTCCTAGTAGACCACAAATTGAACATGAGTCAACAGTGTGATGCGGCAGCTAAAAAGGCCAATGCAATTTTGGGCTGCATCAATAGAAGTATAGTGTCTAGATCAAGGGAAGTAATAGTGCCACCTAGAATACTGTGTCCAGTTCTGGGCACCACAATTCAAAAAGGATATTGACAAATTGTAGCGCGTCCACAGGAGGGCGACTAAAATGGTGAAAGGTCTGGAAACGATGCCTTATGAGGAAAGACTTAGGGAGCTGGGTATGTTTAGCCTGGAAAAAAGACAGTTAAGGGGTGATATGATAGCCCTGTTTAAGTATTTGAAGGGGTGTCACATTAAGGATGGAGCAAGCTTGTTTTTTGCTGCTCCAGATACTAGAACACAGAGCAATGGATGCAAGCTCCAGGAACAGAGATTCCACCTCAACATTAGGAGGAACTTTTTGAGAGTAAGAGCTGTTCGGCAGTGGAACACACTCCCTTGGAGCATGGTAGGGTCTCCTTCCTTGGGGGTCTTTAAACAGAGGCTGGATGGCCATCTGTCAGGGATGCTTTGATGGTTATTTCCTGCATGGCAGGGGGTTGGACTGGATGGCCCTTGTGGTCTCTTCCAACTCTACAGTTCTATGATTCTAGTGGGGATGCAGGAGACAGCCTTCTCAGTGGCTGCTTCCAGCTTGTGGAATCCCCTTCAGAAGGGTGCGTGGGCTACTCCTGGTCTTCTTTCACAGGCAGACAAAGGCCTTTCTATTCAAATAGGCATTTCATGGATCCAGGGAGGCATGTTTTTGAGTATGTGTGTATTGTATTTTTAACTTGCTATGTTTTAAAATGACTTTATACTTAAAATATGTTTTTTTAATCTAGTGATTTGTTTAATTGTGTTTTAAGTTTTTTATTCTCAGGTTTTTAGCTTATGTTGTTTTTACCATTTGCAAGCCACCCTAAAAGCTGAACTAATTACTCCAAAGGCAGCAGATCTTGTCTGATCTTGCAAGCTAAGTAGAGTCAGTCCTGGTTAGTACTTGGATGGGAGACTGCCAAGGAATACAAGGTGCTGTGGGCTAGATTTCAGAGGAAGGAACTGGCAAAACCACCTCATAGAATCATAGAATTGCAGAGTTGGAAGAGACCATGAGGGCCATCCAGCCCAACCCCCTGCCACGCAGGAAATCTTGATCAAAGCATCCCCGACAGATGGCCATCCAGCCTCTGGTTAAAGACCTCCAAGGAAGGAGACCCCACCACGCTCCGAGGGAGTGTGTTCCACTGCCGAACAGCTCTTACTGTCAAAAAGTTCCTCCTCATGTTGAGGTGGAATCTCTGTTCCTGCAGCTTGCACCCATTGCTCCGTGTTCCAGTCTCTGGAGCAGCAGAAAACAAGCCTGCTCCATCCTCAGCGTGACATCCCTTCAAATACTTAAACAGGGCTATCATATCACCTCTTAACCGTCTTTTTTCCAGGCTAAACATACCCAGCTCCCTAAGTTTCTCCTCATAAGGCATGGTTTCCAGACCTTCTCTGGACATGCTACAATTTGTCAATATCCTTTTTTAATTGTGGTGCCCAGAACTGGACACAGTATTCTAAGTGAGGTCTGACCAAGGCAGAATAGAGTGGCACTTTTACTTCCCTCGATCTAGACACTATACTTCTATTGATACAGCCCAAAATCGCATTGGCCTTTTTAGCTGCCGCATCACACTGTTGGCTCATGTTCAACTTGTGGTCTACTAGGACTCCTAGATCCCTTTCGCACGTAGTCTCATTCAGCCAGGTCTCTCCCATCCTATATTTATGCATTTCATTTTTCCACCCTAAATGCAGTACTTTACATTTCTCCGTACTGAATTTCATTTTGTTAGCTTTGGCCCAGCTCTCCAGTCTATCCAGGTCATTCTGAATTTTGATCCTATCCTCTAGGGTATTAGCTACTCCTCCCAATTTGGTGTCATCTGCAAATTTGATAAGTATGCCCCTAATTCCCTCATCCAAGTCATTGATAAAGATGTTGAATAGCACTGGGCCCAGGACAGAACCCTGTGGCACCCCACTAGTCACATCCTTCCAAGACAAAGAGGAGCCACTGCTGAGCACCCTTTGGGTTCGGCTGGTCAACCAATTACAAATCCATTGAACAGTTAACTTGTCTAGCCCACATTTTACAAGCTTGTTTGCAAGAATGTCATGGGGAACCTTGTCAAAGGCCTTACTGTAATCAAGGTATGCAATGTCCACAGCATTCCCTTCATCTACCAAGCTGGTAACTTTATCAAAAAAAGAGATCAGATTAGTCTGGCATGACTTGTTTCTCTGAAACCCATGTTGACTTTTTGTGGTTATGGCATTGCCTTCTAAATGTTCACAGACTCTGTTTAATGATCTGCTCTAGAATCTTCCCTGGTATTGATGTCAGACTAACTGGACGATAATTGTTGGGATCCTCTTTTTTCCCCTTTTTGAAGATGGGAACAACGTTTGCCCTCCTCCAGTCTGCTGGGACTTCTCCTGTTCTCCAGGATTTCTCAAATATTATTGCCATTGGCTCTGAGATTATATTTGCCAGCTCTTTTAATACTCTTGGATGTAGTTCATCTGGTCCTGGAGATTTAAATTCATTTAGATTAAGAAGGTATTCCTGTACTACCTCTTTACTTATTTTGAGCTGGATTTCCCCTATTGTGTCCTCTGGTCCATTATCCTCAGGTTGGTCCTCCTTTTCCTTTTCTGAAAACACTGAGGCAAAGAAGGTGTTGAGTAATTCTGCCTTTTCTCTGTCCCCTGTTAGCTCTTTGCCATCTTCTCCACGTAGCGGCCCTATCATTTCCTTCTTCCTCCTTTTGTTGCGGACATACCCCAAAAAACCTTTTTTATTGTTCTTAACCTCCCTAGCAAGCCTGAGCTCATTCTGCGCTTTAGCTTTTCTGACTTTACTCCTACACGTGTTCGCTATCTGTTTGAATTCTTCTTTGGTGATTTCCCCCCTTTTCCATTTCCTATACATGTTCCGTTTAAAACTTAGCTCCATTGAAAGTTCTTTAGTCATCCATCCTGGTTTCTTGAGACACCTCCCATTTTTCTTCCTCAATGGTACTGTTTGAAATTGTGCCTTCAGTATCTCCCTTTTGAGAAAGTCCCATCCGTCTTGAGGCCTCTTCTCTTTTAGTATTCCTGACCATGGGATCACCCCCAGTATTTCCCTGAGTTTATTGAAATCAGCTCTCCTAAAGTCAAGAATGCGTGTCTGACTATGCCTGGCTTCTCCTTTCCATTGTATAACAAACTCCAGGAGAACATGATTACTCTCACCTAAGGATCCCACCACTTGCACCCCATTAACCAGGTCGTCTCTGTTGGTTAGGATTAGATCTAAAATAGCTGACCCTCTTGTTGCCTCTTCCACCTTTTGGACCATGAAATTGTCCAGGCATGTAAGGAATTTGCTAGACCTTGTAGTTTTGGCTGAGTTAGGTTGCCAGCAAATATCAGGATAGTTGAAGTCACCCATCACTACTACATCTCTCCTTTCTGCATGTGTGTTCATCTGTTCTAGAAAGGCAACATCCAATTCCTCCGTCTGATTTGGGGGTCTGTAGTAGAGTCCCACAATAACATCCCTGTTGTTTCCTCTGAATATTCCTTGTCTAAAACAATCCCATGAAATTCATGGGCTGGCCATAAGTTGACAGGTGACTCAAAACCACACACACGCACACACGCACATGCACACACACATGCATGCACACACACATCACCTTGGTTCCTATTCTGGCCATAGATGTGTATGGATGCTCATGCCCACTTGTTACCCTAAGAGGTGGGGGGTGCTTTAGAGGCCTGAGACAACACACAAAAAACTGGGAGAATATGTAATAGATACAATATCTGTTACTATATCACAATTGTCTAATTATACAATTACACAATTAGATAATCTGTATTTTAATTATACAATTACACAATTAAACAATAGTGATATAGTAAGAGATATTGCATCTATTACATATTATCCCTATTTTTGCATGTTGTCACAGGTCAGACACCCTGCTGTTTCTGTATTTTTGGGTGGTTTAGAGACCCACCCATGATGCCAAAATCTCTCTGGGGGAATTATTAGCTCAAACAGAAGCCTGCAAGAGGTGGGTAACTTTGGAATTTTTCACCTATGTATATCAGTACTAACTGTAGAGAGCACTCCAGTTTAAAGTGAAATAATGCATTTTTATTGGAAATAACACAAAGTGAACTCACACATGCAACACATGTTCCTAAGAACCCTTCAAGGCTATTGGAAAGAAAGGATAGAGAGAGGTTTGGGAAGAAAGGGTTATAATTACCAGTCTTTAAGAGCAGAGTTGTGTGCAGCAAAAAGGCCTAGACTGGTGCCTGAGGGTAGCACAAAGAACCCAGCAGACTGTCAGTGTCCATCTGTGGCACATTTTAATGGGGTCTAGGCTGGAATATTTTTACCCTATTTCATATCCTGGTTATGACAAAGCCTGAATGACTGTACCACAGGATATACAAAGGAAGCTGAAACTCAACTGATTGCTTAGACAAAGGAAGCTGAAACTCAACTGATTGCTTTAATGGCTGGAAGATAGGAATTGATGGGTTTATGACAACCTTGCAATGTAGGACAGGAAGGGGAGGTTGAGGTGAGATTTCCTTGGAATTGGGGTTGGAAAGTTAATTCAATTGTTTGGTTGGGTGACTCATTGCTGAGGTGCCCAAGAAGGGACACATAACTCCTTAATGACTTTGTATACTAAGGGGCTTCTGCACAATCCTAACATGGGCTTGCTTGCTAAAATATTTCTAAGATACCTTCCTGGGTCCCTGTGACCTCCACCTGACCTCTTTCTGGTTCACCCCAGTCAACCTGATGCCTTCGAAGTGTCCAATATTTCCAATTATGAGATATTATAGGGATGGGATCGTAGGGCATGCAAACAAACTCATTGTGCATTTCATTTTACATTGGGGGGAGTGTTCACTTGAGCCACATTGTCATTCAACATAAGTGTTATGTAGCACAAACCATGTCTGTATGTGTAGATTTATGTTATTGCAAACCCGGTACAGGATTTCAGCCAGAGAGATCTCCTTTGTAGGGATAAGAACCAAAGAATGACGGGCTGCTTCAGCTCACTTTACTCTTCCCTTCCCTTCCCTGATATAAAGGTACAGAGCTTGAGCTGTCATAGCAGATCTGAAAAACAAGCTGTGCCTATTGGATTTTGTACTATGAATACATTTATTTGAAACTGAAATCACAAGGAGACGTAGCCTCTCATTTCTTCTTACACTGGATGCTTAGATGTTACTATAATTACAATAAGCAAGCTATAGTGCTAATATTGATGTAATTGTTGTTCTCAGATGAAGTTAGTTGCTCCTGAGGAAGTAATAAAAAGTAACTCATAATAACCACTGAATGATCTGCCCATGTTTTTATGGCTGTTCAGCTGTTTGAATAATTGAGGCATGCATATTAAGTTCTGGGAAAGGAATAAAACCAGGGGAAAATTAACATTTTTAAATCAGGCTCAAAGCTGCATTAAAGAGCTGCTTTTATTTTCTTTGTTTTTGGTGCCTGTTGCAAAGAGCTTATTAAAGAAGTGTTTATAAACTTCCAGTAGCCTTACATATTTACATATATAGTTGTATTTAATTTTATAGGCATCAGAAGAACCTCTTCTCCCCCCACCCCCAACACTCAATATTGGATCTGATTAGCATCTTGCTGGAGTAGAGCCAGGATAAATTTTGTTGCAAATGTGGTTGGAGAAGCACAGCAGAAAAAAAACTATTTGCAAGGAATTTTACCTGCCCACAAGGAGAAACAAGTGAGCTTTTATTAAAAAAAACCCAAAGACAAAGATGCACTGGGGAGAGTCAATAGCCCAGTGATGGAACACAATCTATGGCAACAAAGGGTTTGAGCTCCGTTCCCTGGAATATCTTATCGAAAGGCAGCAGGGCTAGGAAGGATACCTTCATGAATATCTATAAAAACAAGTGGGAGGGAAGGAAAGAACACAAAAAGGACTCGTGTAGAGATGCAATTCTTCACTAATTTCATTCCAGAAGGAAGCAAAGAGTAATTCCAGGGCAGTTTTTTTTTTTTTTAAATTTGCACTGAGAGTTTTCTGTGCAGGAATGTCAGTTTCTGCATAAAGAATTGGTGCTGCTCCCATGGCACATTTTAGATTAACAGATTTATTTCATCATTCCTTTGCATGGTTAAATATTTATAAATGTTTCGTACTTATAGGAAAGCTTAGAAAGTCTTAGTGCTCACAGGTGCAATGAGAAGTAGAGAAGAGAAGGCTTTCAATTTTAGGCATAGCCAGCAGGAGCAGTCAGTCTGTATTGCCTACAATGAAGCAAGGACATTCAAGGGTTTACACTGTACAGCTATCCTCAGTGGCATATGGGAAGTAGGTTCAGCACCTTGGATAGCAGCTTTCATGTTCAAAGGGAATTCACCATCCCACTGGCAGAGAAGTGATCAGCTGCCACTGGTTGTAGCTTTAACTGGAGGGTAACTGTTAGATTATTTATGTTATTTTTAAAAATCTAAGATTAGTATTTAGAACAAAATAAATAAAAGAAGAAAAGAAGATCTTCTGTCATACCATACTTTGTGGACTGTTCATACATCTTGCTTCACTGAGCTAATGATTCTTAATTTGTTTTCTATCATGGTCCCCTTTAAGAATCTGACAAAAGCTTTTGATTCTCCACACCAGAAAAATACAGTTTCTCAATCAGGCCTTTACAGGTAAAGGCCTTATTACACATAAAATTTTGTATACAATTTCTTTTACTAACATCTTAACATGGCAGCAATGACAATTGTGTGTTACCTGATCATGCACAGTAGCATTCCATGTAGAAGTGAAACAATACTGCAATATCAGAATTTAGGTAGCAAGCTTAGTAGGCCTGTATTCAGTACTTGCTAGTTACTGAATTGCTCCTTAAGGCTGAGATCCTACATCACCAGGCTTAACTTAAAAGTAGCAGAGGCAGAACTATACAATATATCTCCTCCCACCCTCCCCAGGACTCATGGTTTTGATATGATCCTCCCGTGGCCATACAGTGGCTGGTGGAGAGCGTAGAGGGCATGAGAGAAGCAGCTAGCTATGTCACCATAGACAGATTCAGAGTGATGGCATCAGCTACCAAGTTTCACTAGGGTCCTCCAGAGGTCTTGGGGGATGATACAATTCTCCTGTGTCTGGCTGCGGAGATAGAGCTAGACACTTCCCTAACACTCTTTCTCTCCCCACCAGCTACTGAATGGCCATGGGGGCCTATTATAATGAAATGATGAGTCACAGGGGGCAGGGTTGGTTGTTGTGGAGGAAGGAACCTCCTCAGTGATAAAAGAAGAAGAAGACATGCAAAGGACACGTGGGACTTAATGCTTGCATATTTCACTATCAGGATGCTAGCATACGAAATTAGCCATAGCATGTATCCATGTCATTCCCTATTTGTTGTCCTTAGCCACACTCTGTGTCTTTCTGCATCAGTTGGTATGCCATTAATATGAGTCTGTTCATCCTCAGTTTTACAGTCTGCAATTCTCTCTCTCCTCCATGTTTGAAGAACAAGTTACTGAGTGTGTCACCATGAGATGTTATATAATCTTTTGTGTTTGTAAGTAAAGTGACTTCAAACTATTTTACCAAAAATGGTGAAGTCTTTTTTAGTCTCTGTTAGATCCCCCCTCTCTCTGTGTATGAAACGAGAAAACAATTTGTTTTGTCTTGTAGTGTTGGGACACTTGGAATTTCTTTCCTTCACAGTGATGGGAAACTCTGAAGTTTTTCTATGAAAGTTGCACAGCTTGCCCAGAAAATAGTATGGTTTTCTTGAAACCATACAGCTTTCAGCATGGGATCTGAAAACTTCACAACATTCAAAATGGCAAAGGCTGCAGCTTCAGTTAGCCTATGTTTCTTTTCCTGCTGTGTTACAATTGAGTTGTGCAACATTCAAATGGTCAAAAGCTGTAGCCTCAGTCAACCCGTTTCTTTCCTTGCTGCATAATATTGGTTTGTGCAACATACAGAGCAGCAAAGGCTGCCACCAAGATGCTGAACAATTCACCTCATAGTATGCATTTTTTCCAAGTGTTAGCATACCTACTACCCCCTCCCTGTAATATCTCATAATTGAAAGTACTGGACACTTCAAAGGGATCTAGTAGATCTGGGTGATCCAAAATGAGGTCAGATGGATGTCATATGCCATGGTAGCACACTGGTACCTCTGAGCATATCAAGAGGACCAGGCAGCAAAAGTTCTTGTAGCAGAGTTGCAATCATCAGACTGAAGAAATGAGCACACAGACACAGGCTTGTATGTAAATTACTTTTCTTTACTAGAGCATGTTGGAGCAATATTTACAATGACTCTAAGACTCCTAGCATACAGATTACATAACACAGCAGAATGCACAGTATAATCCTGCACTGTACAGCCCAGACTGAATGTGCTTAGTCTAAGGGCAAAGTCCAAGTACAGAGACAGTTTGTGGGATCATCTAGTTATACAGGACAGATACAATACAGTCATGGGTTATACAGTGCATGTTTCACATACACATGGACTACACAGCATTTTGCCATACAGATAAGAATTCACTTCTCACACTTCCTTTCCAAGGGCTGGCTCTCAGGCTTAATCTAGATATGCTAGCCAGCTGCTTTTATCAGTGGACGGCCATTGCAGCCTGTAGCACGTTATACCATACCAGCTTTGTACAGTGTAAATTTCCAGTGATTGCATGTCCCATCACCTTGACAACAAGGATCTGGGAAGGTGTCTTAGAAATATTTTAGCAAGCACACCCAAGCTAGGATTGAGCGGAAGCCCCTTAGTAAACAAAACCATTAAGGAAGTATGTGATAATTCCTTTTTGGGCCCCACAAGGGTGAGTCACATAACTTAAACTATCAAGTGACCACTTCCATCCCAAATCCCCAGGAAATCTCCCTTGGAACCCCATCCTGTCATACAATGTGAGGTTGTCATGAACCAATCAATTCCTATCTCCCACTAATAGCGATCAGCCAAGTTTCAGTTTCCTTTGTTTATTCAGTGGGAAACCCATCTAAGGTTTGTCCTAAGATGAACTACCTACCCCCTTAAGGATATGAAGCAGGGTATAAATATTAGTTCTCTAACAATAAAAGGTGTGCCACTGTGGATGAGACCAGCCACTCTCTTTCTCAGCGCACCCTCGAATTGGAACTTCCAACTGTACTTCTGTCTGAGTACTTCAAACCCGACTCTTCAGTTCTGGTAACTATCACCCTATTTTTCAAATCTATCTCTCTATCCAACCTTTCTGCCTAATCCTTTGATAGTCTTATGTGATTCTTCTGAGCATGTTGTGTGTGTGAATGCACTTTGTGCTATTCCCAATAAAAACATTTTATTTCCTTTAACCTGGAGGCCTCTGAAGTTAGTACTGGCATACATAGGTAAGAAGATTCTGAAGTTACCTGCCTCTTGCAGCCTTCCATTTGAGCTAATAATGATAACCCCCCAAATATTAATATAGTCTTTGGCATACGTGTGGGGCTCTAAAGCACTCCCACCTCTTCAGGTAACACAAGTACATGGTGAAAAACAACATAAGCTGGTGGGTTTTTTCCCTTAGAAATCTGCAGTTTTCTCTGCATAGCAAAGCTGCACATTTTCTCAAACTCCTGTACATTTTTCAAAAACTGTGCAGTTTATATTGTTCTGGGAATAAAAAAAGTTTCCCCAAGTTGTGAGAACTTCCAAAATGCCATCTCTCTTCCAGTGCAGGTTTCTTGAGGGGTTGGGAAATCCAGTACAATCCCAGTTGGGAAGTTGGTGGATTTCCATTCCACCCTTACTCTAGTCAGTCCAGTTTCCTACAGGCCATTTTGTAATTCCCAGTGCTGTAATGTATTGGTGTCTTTCTATTGTCACAAGTGTTTATATGATGGTTATGTGACTCTCTCTGGCTTTGCTTCGCAAACAAAGATTCAGGAAGGACTCATCCCGCGCTTTCTGCAAGCGCACTGATGACTAAAAAGGCCAATCCGAGATAAACAAGTCTGGTTGCAAAAAGCACAGCAGAAGGTCTCCTTGGGTGATGTTTTTGGGTTGTGATTCTTTCTGCGTTGCCGTTTCTCTTCAAGACTTGTTCGGCGTGAGTTCTCAAATAAGGCTGCAGCATTGTGGATAGTGCGTCTCCATGCCTCCCGATGTAGGCCAGGGCGGACCATTGTTGGTGATCAATTTGGCCGAGCCTGAGATGTTGTTTCAGGGAGTCTTTGTATCGCTTTTTTGGAGTGCCCCTCTTATGCTGACCCGTGGCGAGTTCACCGTAGAGTAGTATTTTTGGGAGGCGATGGTCCTCCATCCTAGAAACGTGCCCTGCCCAGCGCAGCTGCGTTCTCAATATCATGGCCTCAATGCTGGTGATCCCTGCTTGCTCAAGGACAGCAACATTCGTCACATAGTCAGTCCAGTGTATATTTAGGATTGTGCGTAGACAGCGCTGATGAAAGCGCTCGAGGAGTCGTAGGTGGTGGCGATAGGTGACCCATGTTTCAGATCCATAAAGGAGGATAGACAGTATGATGGTTCTATACACACTGATTTTTGTGCTTTGCCTCAGGTGTTTATTGCTCCAGACTCTTTTGTGAAGTCTTCCAAATGCACTATATGCCTTTGCTAATCTGCAATCGATCTCTTTGTCAATCTTGGCATCTGAGGAGATGATGCTTCCCAGGTAGGTGAACTGCTGAATGGACATGAGCACAGATTTGCCGACGGCAATGTGGGGATTGTGGTGTTCGTCCTGTGGTGCAGAAATTATGTGACTAATTTCACTAAAAATCCAGTGCCATTGCTCTTAACATAAGCCTATCCAAAGGTAAATTTATTCCAGCCAGCATACTAGATAGGGCAAGAGTCCTAAAAGATAAGATCAATATAGTCAAGAACTTTTAGTGCATGAGAAATCAAATGCATGTCTCTATATGTATATATTACATGCATGTTGCATTTTAACTATTGCAATGTACTGATATTATAGTTTCCTTTGGGCATGTTAGAGCAGCATATAGAGAGTTCATAGAGGCCTGCAGCAGTGATAAAGTCTGCTGAGTTTTAGTAACTTAAAAGGAGCATCCACTGTTAACATGAACATGTTGAAAATGATTGAGAATAAATGCATGTCTGATTTCCATACAGAATGTAACATTATGTTTTTATGCAACTTCAGCAGTGATACAAGATATAGCATAACCCAACTGACTCATAGATGCTGTGAGACACAGACAACTTACCCTGACATACAATCACTGAGAATGAATTAGCTCACAGGGTTTGATGAAGGCAAATTGCTTAAATATCTATGCAAACTTCTATTGGCAGATTCTTTAAAGCCAACTGCCATCTTAGAATACTGTGTCCAGTTCTGGGCACCACAATTCAGAAAGGATATTGACAAATTGGAGCGTGTCCAGAGAAGGGCAACTAAAATGGTGAAAGGTCTGGAAACAATGCCTTATGAGGAGAGACTTAGGGAGCTGGGTATGTTTAGCCTGGAAAAAAGACGGTTTAGAGGCGATATGATAGCCCTGTTTAAGTATTTGAAGGGATGTCACGCTGAGGATGGAGCAGGCTTGTTTTCTGCTGCTCCAGAGACTGGAACACAGAGCAATGGATGCAAGCTCCAGGAACAGAGATTCCACCTCAACATTAGGAGGAACTTTTTGACAGTAAGAGCTGTTCGGCAGTGGAACGCACTCCCTCGGAGCGTGGTGGGGTCTCCTTCCTTGGAGGTCTTTAAACAGAGGCTGGATGGCCATCTGTCGGGGATGCTTTGATTGTGATTTCCTGCGTGGCAGGGGGGTTGGACTGGATGGCCCTCGTGGTCTCTTCCAACTCTGCAATTCTATGATTCTATGATTCTATGATTCTATGATCCAGGGCAGCTTCTGATGTGATTTAAACACTTGTCAGCTTGAGAAATGTGGGTGAGGCCCAAAACTACATCAGGAGTCTTTGTGAACAAGAAGAGGGAAAAATTGCAAATGCTTTAGTGAGTCTTAAATCAATAATTTTTTAAAAGAGTGCTTAAAATTGACTAGATTGCAACCAGCATTTAAAATCAGGATGGGGTTGATGGGTGACAAGAGGTTTAGATAATTCCCAGAATTTCTGAAACAAGTTCATTTCTATCTGTACTTGAAAGGAATTCATTATTGAGATCCAAATAGGTTTTACTTGTGCCATGAAGAGGATGTGGTTCTTAGACAGCAGTTCTTGAATTCATCAGTTCTTGAATCCAGTTTAATATCAGCCAGTATTAAACTGTTCATTGATTTGCAAAAGAAATTATCATTATTGGAAGAAGAGTGAATGAAGAAAAAGAGTAGGAAAAGAAAGAAGAATCTGGAGCTCAAGCAGAGTTTGGACATCCCCCTCTCTTGGGGATGATCTTTCCTGCATCAAATAGCAGAGTTGCACGAGATGACCTCCAAGTATCCTCTCCAACTTTATGATTCTATAGCATAATATTTTAACGGTAGATCCTGGAAAAAGCCATGCTGGATGGAGGACTCTGACAGCTATAGCCACGAAATGTAACTTTTAAAAGCTCTGTTTAATCCCTGATTTTTTTTTAGGGTGGCCCACACATTTCGACTCCATCCCAACCCCAGATATATAATACACTAAAAGAATGTAGCACATTTCAGGAGCAAGTCTGCATCAATTATTTCTTTATTGAAACTTTTTTATTTATTTATTTATTTAGGTAAAATATTTATATTCTGCCCAATATCAGACTATCTAAGGGGGATGTAAAAGTAGGATAAATGGAAATTGTTGGGGACAATTGAGAATTTAAATTAATAAAGAACAATTATTCAAATATAAACCATTTATTTCACTTTAAGCGGGAGTTCTCTGCAGTTAGTATTGGTATACATAGGTGAAAAGGTCCCAAAATTAACCACCTCTTGCAGATTCTATTTGAGCTAATAATAATTCCCCAACATATTAATATAGTTCTGGCATCATGTGTGTGGCCCTAAAGTTCCCCCATCTCTTCATGTAACAGTGTGTCCCTATTGGTGCTGCTGGATCTCTCAGTGGCTTTTGATACCAATGACCGTGGTATCCTTCTGCGCCACCTTGTTGGGATTGGAGTACGAACACTGTTTTACAGTGGCCCCAGTCCTTTCTGGAGGGGCAAACACAGAGAGTGGTGCTGGGGGATGCCTGTTCAACTCCTCAGCTGTTGGCTTGTGGGTTTCCTCAGGACTCAGTTCCATCCCCCATGCCCCATATACATGAAATGTCTGGGAGAAGTTGTCCAGGGATTGGGGGTTTGGTGTCACAAGTATGTGGATGACACCCAACTCTATTACTCCTTGCCACTGCAATCCAAGGAAGCTGTTTCAGTTATAAACTAAGGTGTGTCATCAGTAATGGACTGGATGAGGGTGAACAAATTGAAACTTAATCCAGACTAGATGGAGGTGCTTGTGGTCAATCTAAAGGCAACTCAGGGAATATGAATTTAGCATGTGCTGGCTGGAGTTACACTCCCCCTGAAGATTCAGGAACACAGCTTGTTGTTCCCATCTTCAAAACGTTGTTCCCATCTTCAAAAAGGGGAAAAAAGAGGATCCCAACAATTATCGTCCAGTTAGTCTGACATCAATACCAGGGAAGATTCTAGAACAGATCATTAAACAGAGAGTCTGTGAACATTTAGAAGGCAATGCCATAATCACAAAAAGTCAACATGGGTTTCAGAGAAACAAGTCATGCCAGACTAATCTGATCTCTTTTTTTGATAAAGTTACCAGCTTGGTAGATGAAGGGAATGCTGTGGACATCGCATACCTTGATTTCAGTAAGGCCTTTGACAAGGTTCCCCATGACATTCTTGCAAACAAGCTTGTAGAATGTGGGCTAGACAAGTTAACTGTTCAATGGATTTGTAATTGGTTGACTGGCCGAACCCAAAGGGTGCTCAGCAGTGGCTCCTCTTCGTCTTGGAAAGATGTGACCAGTGGGGTGCCACAGGGTTCTGTCCTGGGCCCAGTGCTATTCAACATCTTCATCAATGACTTAGATGAGGGAATTAGGGGCATACTTATCAAATTTGCAGATGACACCAAATTGGGAGGAGTAGCTAATACCCTAGAGGACAGGATCAAAATTCAGAATGACCTGGATAGACTGGAGAGCTGGGCCAAAGCTAACAAAATGAAATTCAATACGGAGAAATGTAAAGTACTGCATTTAGGGCGGAAAAATGAAATGCATAAATATAGGATGGGAGAGACCTGGCTGAATGAGACTACGTGCGAAAGGGATCTAGGAGTCCTAGTAGACCACAAGTTGAACATGAGCCAACAGTGTGATGCGGCAGCTAAAAAGGCCAATGCGATTTTGGGCTGTATCAATAGAAGTATAGTGTCTAGATCAAGGGAAGTAATAGTGCCACTCTATTCTGCCTTGGTCAGACCTCACTTAGAATACTGTGTCCAGTTCTGGGCACCACAATTCAGAAAGGATATTGACAAATTGGAGCGTGTCCAGAGAAGGGCAACTAAAATGGTGAAAGGTCTGGAAACGATGCCTTATGAGGAGAGACTTAGGGAGCTGGGTATGTTTAGCCTGGAAAAAAGACGGTTAAGAGGCGATATGATAGCCCTGTTTAAGTATTTGAAGGGATGTCACATTGAGGATGGAGCAAGCTTGTTTTCTGTTGCTCCAGAGACTGGAACACGGAGCAATGGGTGCAAGCTCCAGGAACAGAGATTCCATCTCAACATTAGGAGGAACTTTTTGACAGTAAGAGCTGTTCGGCAGTGGAACACACTCCCCCGGAGCGTGGTGGGGTCTCCTTCCTTGGGGGTCTTTAAACAGAGGCTGGATGGCCATCTGTCGGGGATGCTTTGATCAAGATTTCCTGCGTGGCAGGGGGGTTGGACTGGATGGCCCTCGTGGTCTCTTCCAACTCTGCAATTCTATGATTCTATGATTCTATGATACTCCTGGATTCAATCCCGAGAAGGTCAGGTTGTGGTGGTGTCCATGAGTGCATTTTTAGTTAAGGCTAATGTGATAGATTTCCCTTGGGTTTTTTTCCAGGCTGTGAGGCCATGTTCTGGAATAGTTCCTTTCTGATGTTTCACTTGCATCTGTGACCGGCATCTTCAGAGAAGATCTGAAGATGCCAGTCACAGATGCAGGCAAAATGTCAGAAAGAAACTATTCCAGAGCATGGCCTCACAGCCCAGAAAAAACTCAAGGAAAATCTATGGATGCCAGCTGTGAAAGCCTTCGACTTCATGCTAATGTGATAGCTGCACCTGTTCCTTGAGATGTCAGATCTGGCCAAAATGATATATCACACATACTTCAGTTACATCCTGTCTGGATTACTGTAATGCATTGTATGTGAGGCTACTTTGAAAAGTGCTCAAAAACTCTAGTTGGACCATAGAGCAGCAGCCAGATTGTTAACTGGGGATGGCTACAGGGATCACACAACTCTGGCAGCAACAGGTCTGCTGGCTGCTGTCCTCCTTCTGGGCAATATTCAAAGTGCTGGTTATGACAGCCTCTGTGAATAAAATCTGGCTGAATACGGCAGGCTCCAATGCTAAATGGAAGAAACACGGACGATTTCACCGCAGGGAGGGCGTCGTCCGAAATGGACCCCCTGCTACGCTGCAGCTACAAAGCTCTCCCGCTCAATCCTTGCGCTGCAAGGATCGTCTGAAAATGTCCATAGTTACTGTGTCCACACATTCTATTTGTAACTTTGCCTGCCCCCTTTTCTTGGATGTCTAAACTGTATTTCTAAATGTTCAACTGAAGTTTTAAAGTAACGGCAATGCTAGAAATTTGGGGAGGTGGCAGAATTATTATTGGGAGCAGTGTCCTCATTTTGCACCCCCCCACTGCATCCCTGGATTAGATAAATTCATTGAGAAGGATAGGACTATCAATGGTCATGATGGCTATTGGAATACCATCAGTATCAGACACAAAGTACCAGTTGCTGACTGGAAGATTTGCACTCATGTCCTCCTTTGGGCTTCTTCTCATAGGCATCTGGATTACTGCTGTAGGAGCACAGTGTTGGGATAGCTAGTCCTTGGACAGGCAAAACAAGGGTGGGAAGGGGACTGAAATCAGAGAACTGATGTTACATGCAGGCCAAGCAGAGTCTCAGGGCTATTCCAGCCCCACTTCCCATGGGTGAACACCTGTAAAGGCCTAATTGAGAAACAGCATGTGCTTAAATAGGATAGCAGCTACCAGAAAATGCAAACATGTCCTGAAATTATGAAATCAAACTCCAAAGTGAAAGTATGTACTACCTGGTGTGAAATGGGCATATTTTGAATTTCCCCCCAAAGTCATTCTCCCTGTACCAAAACCACAATAAATGCTGCTGTTGCTGGAGTTACATTAAAAAACTCCAACATCCTGTTCCCATAATCCACGGGATTCTAATCTAAACAATAAAGAGCTGTTGTTACGGCCAGCAAAGTGACCTACGCGCATTGGGCTGGATGCACAATGGGACTGATACACATTGGGACAAATGTGCATTGGGAGCAATGCACATCAGTACCCTTGTGCATTGGTTCTGTTGTGTATCAGGACATTCTTGCTGGTGTCCCGTTATGCAATTTCACAATTCACTAACGTGCTTTCTGTGCCTCTGCTACATAGCTAAGTATATGTAAAGTTGCCTAATGTATACTGTGATAGAAGATTCTGGTGATTTGTATGTGTGTTTTTGTGGGGAATAAGAGGGCTTTGCTAACCTGTCACAAAAGTTTCATGCAATCCCTATATTAAGGGGACAGACACTGAATTTCCTGACTGGTGTTCTTACAGGTATTATCAAATGAATACTTTCCCCCCTTCTAAACTATCAGACAATGATTTTACTTTTTCAGTCCTTATCTAGGTATGCATATTTCCTCTTGTATAATCAGACTGGAAGCTTTCAGACTGAAAGCAATTACATTTCAAACAAATAGCTTTCTGGTTATTTGAAGAATTTGCTATGCTCCAGTAAAAATTATTTAAATCTTTTAGTTGGATATTTGATTTTTAGTTCAGAAATTAAAATACTGCTATTTGGAAGGAACATTCTAGGCTTTGTAATTGACTGAAATAAAACATTTGACCTATGGTTTTATTCTTTCCAAGCCACATTTTATATTTAATGTGGAAAAATATGCTATGTTCTTGATTGTTCATATTTTTAAAAAGCCCTTTAACAGTATTACATACCTACTTTTTGTACGTAAAAATATCCAACTGTTGCATTTATTTATTTATTTATTTGCATAACACTCTTTCTTTAAGTAGCTCAGAGTATCTTAAAATGGATTATCTTGGTTTTGTTTTCACAATAACACTTTGAGGTACGCTTGGCTGCATGTTTGTATGTAGATTTTTGTTTTGTGTGAGAGAATTAATATGTATGAAATATAATGTTCGTTATCTGTGTCTGTCCATGGGGATAGCAGTCTGATGGATAAAGGTGGTCTAGGTGGCTGAGTTTCAACACTCGAGAAACCCAGTCAGGGGAAATAATGGAGTGATGAGAATTTTGTGCACTTGAAGCCCAGTATTCAAATTTCCCTAAATGTTTCACATGTCCCTAAATTATTTCTGTGAATACTGGGCTTCAGGTGCCCAATTAAATTGGCCATCTAGACAGAAAGAAGTTTAAACCAAAACATGCTGGTAGTCCAGGTTCCACCTTTGTCCTCACCCATGTGGCTCCTGTTTTATATATTTATTTATTTGATTTATATCCCATTTCCCCCCCAAAATGGGACTCAAGGAAGCTTAAAGTGTATTTTTTTAAAAAAACAAGATACATAAGTTAAGAAAGCATTCAATAATCAATCCAATTGAACCGTTACTTTTAAGACATTAGTTTAAAGCAATTAAAAAGATTTAAAAAGACATGTTACATATAAAGAGAGCACACCTGTTGTGTGTCCTTCTATCCCAACCAGTTAGGCCTTTTTAAAAAGGAAAGATAAAAGTGAACAGAGAGCAGAGAGGGAGCCAATGGAGCCTTCCTTGGGAGGGAGTTCCACAGCCTAAAAACAGCCACCAAGAAGGATTTCTCCTCACCAGATGAGCTTAGGAGAGTGGTAGAATGGAGAGAAAGCCCTCCTTCCAAAGATCATAATACTTGGCTCATATGGGGAGATACAGCGACTTTTATATGTCTGAATCTAAGCCCTAAGAACTCTGAAGTTAAATTTAGACCTTGGTTACAGGCTTAGGCAAGAGCCAGTGAGGTGCAACAGTTTGAGTGCTAGACTACAGGCTTATCTAAATGAGTGACTTACCCTGCCTTTCCCCCATTCTAGAGCCCTGCAGTCCAAATGACACAGGAAATTTACCCTGATTTGTCTCTTGGAAATACAAATTACTCCCAGGGCAGTTACAGGGTTAGAATGGGGGCAAGCCAAGATAGCACCCAATAAAGTATTTTGAGAAAATATTGGTTTATCCAGGTTTACTTAGGAAAAACTGGATTTATACCCCACATGTCCATAGGAGTTCATCTGGCATGCTCCTCCTCGCTGCCGCTACCACTTCTTTGCTCTCCTGGAAGTCAGGGAGGGGTCCCTTAGCATGTGACCAAGGCTGGTCACATGCAGGGGCCCTGCAGTCACATATTGTGGGACCTCTGTCTGGCTTCCGTGTTAGTGAAGAAAATGGCAGTGGCTTTAGCGATGGGCTGGCATTCTGTTAGGACTCCGGCCCATTTTTTCCAGGTAATGAGGAGAAACAGGGCAGCTCTGAAGTCAGGATACACCAGCAGGGAGCCAGCATATCATAGCTAGTGTAGATAAGCCCTACAACTCTGAAAACCAGGGTTCAAATCTCTGCTTGGCCATGGAAACCTACTGGGTGACCTTGGACAAGTCATTCTTCCTCAGCCCCAGAGGAAGGCAAAGGCAAATCCCCTCTGAATAAATCTTGCCAAGAAAACCCTGGGATAGGTTTTCCTTAAGTTCTCCATAAATTGGAAACAACTTGAAGGCACACAAAAACAGCAACAACACAGCTTTAGGGGGCATGACCTTCTTGCTCCAATATCTTGGGCTCAAGACGTTTCTGTCTCTCCAGTGGTGCCTGGGCCTTGTATCTCCTGTTTTGGCATTAATGGTTCCTTCAGCTGCATCTGCACTGTAGAAATAATCCACTTTTAAACTGGTTTAACTGCCATAGCTTAATGCTATGGAATTCTGGCATTTGTAGTTTTATGAGATATTTAGTTTTGTCTGTCAGAGAGCTCTGGTGCCACAACAAACTACAAATCCCAGGATTTCATAGCATTGAACCATGGCAGTTAAACTGGCATCAAAGGGGATTATTTCTGCAGTGCAGATGCAGCTCTAGCCTCTGAATCCATGGCTAGGTTACTGTTGGTATAAAGAACAAAGAATCATCCAAAACCTTAGATGTTCTGAATCTGAAACTACATTTTAGTATGAATTATGGTTCCTTTCTTATTTGTGTTATGGAAATGATTTTTTTTTTTTGGTCTCGTGCTACAGTTACAAGCCTAGAACATGCTGGTACTAGTCATGTGGCATATGGATGCCTTTCCCCTCCACTGGACACTTTATCAGACAAAAGAAACATCTATCTGTCTTGTACTTAAAAATCTTCTTGTTCTACTTGTGATTTTTAAAGTGTCAAGATGCATAAAAAGTGTAAGACAGACCACTCAGTGGGAATTAGCTAAACTGGGATAATTACTTACTTAGTCTTGAATGGACAGCTGTGTATGAATATTAATTTTTCTCAGAGGGGTTTTTAAGATGGAAAATCTCTCTAGTAGCTGTTTTGTTTTTACAGTGTAATCTAGGGAATTAGAGCTTCTTATAAAGCAATAATTAAAATCATATGTTTTCTTTTGAACCCAAATATAACACACAAGATCTTTTCTTTGAAAAGGTAAATAATTTCCTGATTAAGTTTTTTTTTTACTAAATAATTAGTTTCTGGTTTAAATGTATTGATGTCAAGTCACTGAATGATTTGTAGCTAATTATTTTGGAGTGAGCTAAGATGACATAATCTTTTTAACATATGTGAGTCAGGGCTGGGATCTGAGGGTAAGACAGGATGGAAGAAGCCGTATTATATATAATTCCCTCTCCTGTAAATGCCCCCCCACAAGTAATTGGAAATTCACCTTATGTAAATATAAATATGAGAGTCAGTGTAGTATAGTGTAATGTAGTATAGTCAGGGCCAGTTTAAGGAATTTGTGGGCCCCTTATTTTGACACCTTATTTTGTGGGCCCCATATGTTTATCTCTGGTCAATCTAACCTAACCTAACCTAACCTAACCTAACCTAACCTATTGACAGTACGGGATATTCAGATTATTACAAATAATGTTTTCGCAGGAGGAGGGTTACAAAGCCCCACCCCCAATGACGGGCCCTCCTGCGGTTTGCAGGGGCTGCGGGGCACTTAAACCGGCCCTGACCGGGTGGGCATAGGTGGTGGAGGGAGGGAGGGAGGCACCGGCAGTGGCCCTATGGCCACCAGGGCCACCACCACCAGCAGTGGCAGGGGGGGGGGCAAGGCGCTGGCAGGAGGGGCTGCCCAGTACCCTCTGGCAGAGGGGTCTCTCTCTCGGCATCGTTGAAGGGAGAGCAGGGGAGGGGGTTTCCCGGGTCCCAAACCAGAGGGCTCTGCAGAGGAGGGAAGGGCCAGGGCCAGGGCCAGATGGGAGACCCAGGAAGTGGTAGCATCCCTCCTTTCGTGGGCCTGGAACCAGTGCCACTTCCCAGGCGCAGCAACTCACCATGGCTGGGTCCCCCTTGGTGGGCCTCCCTGGTGCCTCCGCCTCCGCCTGGCTGGCTGGCCGCTCTGGGGCACTGTTGCGGCTGCTACAAAGGACGAGGAGGGGGAGGCAGTGGCCGCCACACCATGCAGGGAGGAGCCCTGTCCGGAGGCAACGGCAGGGAAGCAGCGCCGACAGGGCAGGCAGGCAGGAGGGCCAACTCCGTTGGCGGGCAAGGCCTGCTGGGCTGGGCACTCCGCTGTGGCTGGGCCCTCCCCGCCAATGCGGATTTGGTGGTAATGGTTAAACCGGCCCTGAGTATAGTGAAAAAAATATATAGTATAGTGACTTGAGTGTTGACCTAGGATTCTTGGAGACCAGATTTTGAAGCCCCACTCAGCCATGGAAACTCACTTGAACAACTCTCACTCTCTCAGCCTTAGAGGAAGGCACTGACAAACCTCCTAGGAATAAATCTTGAAAGAAAACCCTATGACAGAGTTGCCATATGTTGGAATCTAACTCTGATTTAGAACCATTGTGGTGTAATGGTCTGAGTACTGGACTAGGACAGTGGAAGATCAGGGTTCGAATCTCCACTTGGCCATGGAAACCTCCTGGGCAGTCATACTCTTTCAGCCTCAGAGGAAGGCAATGGCAAACCCCCTCTGAATAAATCCTTCCAAGAAAACCACATAATAGGTATATCTTAGGGTCATTGTAAGTTGGAAAAGAGTTGGAGGCACAGAACGACAGCAACAAATATAAATATGGAAAATGTATTTTGTATTATATATTATTATTACAAAATGTATTGTACTTTTGGCCGGAAATTGAGAACACTATGTTACAATGTTTTTAAAAAGTTACAGATAGATATACACAACAATTTGGATGTTTTAAAATACAATGTATTTTCCTCTCTAAGGAATGGGATTGCATTGATGACCTGTCTTTATTTTTAAGGCCCCAAACCAAACAAAATACAAAATAGTATCAATAACTACTATCTAAAAATATAGGAATATATTGCTCACTTTTAAAAATGTAAAAAGAAGTATGTTCAGCTTTAATCACACATCTATCCCTCTCTTATAGCAAGATTCTAATCATTTTACCATTTTTGTATAGGAAGAACTATACTCTGGCTTTTCTCCGCAAACAAAGATTCAGGAAGGACTCATTCCGCTCTTTCTGCAAGCGCGCTGATGACTGGAAAGGGCAATCTGAGATAAACAAGTCCAGTTTCAGAAAGCACAGCAGAGGGTCTCCTTGGGTGATGTTTCCGGGTTGTGATTCTTTCTGCATTGACGTTTCTCTTCAAGATTTGTTCGGCGTGAATTCTCAAATAAGGCTGCAGCATTGTGGATAGTACGTCTTCATGCCTCCCGATGTGAGGCCAGGGTGGACCATTGTTGGTGATCAATTTGGCCAAGCCTGAGATATTGTTTCAGGCAGTCCTTGTATTGCTTTTTTGGAGCACCCCTCCTACGCTGACCCGTGGCGAGTTCACCGTAGAGTGAACTCGTAACAATTTTGTTAGCTTTGGCCCAGCTCTCCAGTCTATCCAGGTCATTTGCATTTTGATCCTGTCCTCTAGGGTATTAGCTATTCCTCCTAATTTGGTGTCATCTGCAAATTTGATAACGAATTAGAGGCATACATACTTTGTATGTAAGATTTATTCATAGGATCATACACATAACATATAGTACCTGGTTTCTCTTCAGTTCGTATAAATCTTTCACCTTTTAACATATAATACCAAGAGAGCTCCCTCATTCCGACCATGCACTCACACACATATACTCACATACAGACCAAGTGGCTCTTCACTGGAGATTGTTGATCAGTCAGACTTCATGAAGGCCATGGGAGTTCCCGTTGCCATGGAGCAGGAACACACTGCTGGTTTGAAAGTCTCGTCTTTTTAAAGTCTTTTCATCGCATCGAACAGCCACCACCCTTTTGCTTCTGTCCACAAAATCTTCAACCAGCTCTTTCTGGCCTTTTGCTGATGTTTCAGAAACTCTCGAAGTCTTATCAGTTTGTATCCAAATGTTCTGGTAGCTTATTACTTGCTCTTCATATTGCATGAACGATCTGTTTCTTCTTAGATAAGCAGGCAGCAGCATCCTGTTTTTCTAAGATGTGTCAACACCATCTCAGCAGTTTAAGATTTCTCGCTTTGCTGGCCTGGGTAACTCCCATATCATGCATTGAGGTTCTCCATTTTGTTGTTGTTAAGTTTCTTAGTTTGTTAGTGCCACTAAAACAGAAGACTCATTCACTCTTCACAGTTGCAGTGTTAACTGCAACTAAACTGGGTTGGGTGCTAGAAGCAAAAAGAGGGGCCTACCATGACTTATCTGGACATCGTGGCAGATGCCTCAAAACTTGACACAGTGTCAAATTTATCCACATGGCAGTGGAAAGGGTCAAACAGAAATTTCAAGCAGAGTTTTCCTAAAAACTAAGAAGGGTGGGAAGTGCTGTCATCACTCATTGGGAAATATTTAAAAAGGTTAGAAAATGGGAGAAACTTCTCTGAGGCAGTGCTGCTAAAATTCTTGGCATGGGGGAAAGGTGGAAAAACAGGATAGACAGCTAGATGCTTTTATGTCAGTAATACAGTATGCTCATCCACACTAGCCAGGGTATGCTGGTGTATCCTGACTTTGGAGTTGGCTTGCCTGCAGAAAATGGGCTGGACTCCACATAGGAAGTTGGCCCATCACTGAAGCCTCTGCCATTTTGCACTAATGCAGAAACCAGGCAGGGGTCACACACCATGTGACTTCAGGCCCCCTGCATGTGACCAACCTTGGCCACATGCTGCAGGACCCCTGCCTGGCTTCTGGGACAGCCAGGGAGCTGGTGGTGGCAGCAGGGAGTGGCATTCTAGGACAAGCTCCTGCAGACACACGGGGCCAGATCTGGTGGAAATGGAGTAAACCCGGTAATTTTTAAAAAAATGTGGTAAAGGGCCCTATCTCTCTTTGGCTTTTCTTCACAAATGAAGATTCAGGAAGGACTCATCCTGCATTTCCTGCAAGCGTGCTGATGACTGAAAAAGCCAATCCGAGATAAACAAGTCTGGTTGTAGAAAGGTCTCCTTGGGTGATGTTTCCGGGTTGTGATTCTTTCTGCGTTGTTGTTTCTCTTCAAGACTTGTTTGGTGTGAGCTCTCAAATAAGGCTGCAGCATTGTAGATAGTGCATCTCCATGCCTCCCGATGTGAGGCCCTGGCGGACCATTGTTGGTGATCAATTTGGCTGAGCCTGAGATGTTGTTTCAGGGAGTCCTTGTATCGCTTTTTTGGAATGCCCCTCTTACGCTAGCCTGTGGCGAGTTCACCGTAGAGTACTATTTTTGGGAGGTGATGATCCTCCATCCTAGAAATGTGCCCTGCCCAGCGCAGCTGTGTTCTCAATATCATGGCCTCAATGCTGGTGATCCCTGCTTGCTCAAGGACAGCAACATTCATCACATAGTCAGTCCAGTGTATATTCTGACTTGCCAACCCTGTATCTGCCACAGGGGTCATTTGGACTGCCAGGGGGAAGATTGGGGCAAATGCCTAATGTTGTTCGGACTGTGGGCTCTGGAATGGGGGGAGGCCAGGGTACTTGACCAGTGAGTGTAAGTTTTATTCAAAACTTTAAAGCAGCCATCTGCAGTACTGTACTGAACCCTATACCCAAAACATCGTTTTAGATAGTTTCATTCACATCTGAAATAAAGCCCAGAGCGCTTCTGCCCTATGACACGCCCTTTTCTTATAGATTTTGAAAGAATGTAGATGGAGGGTCACATAGTCTTGGCAGCTGACTGAAAACAAGGAACCATGGCTCAAGGTTGTTTCCTTATTGTCTTGTGAGTTGTGAGTTGATTAATCTATACATACCGTTCCCTATTCCTGAGTCATTTAAAAGACTGAACTAGACACTAGGAGTGGCAGGGATCAAATTCTTCTTGATAGAAAAGATGGGGGGGGGAATCACATTTGTTTACATGAACCTTGCTTTCTATAACTGGGAGTCTCTAATCAACAACGTTCTTGTTAGAAGACTTTTATCATGTTGGCCAGATGGTGCAATTTGTTTGGTACTGACATGAGGGAGCAGCTGCTGAATTTTGTATAAGGACAACTGTTCTGCCTGTGCAGTGACTTGCTATGCTCCTCTTCCTTGACTGGATTTTCTCAGCGGAAATGCAGTTTGAACTGTGGAGGATTGTTATATGACTCTGTGCACTCACTCTGTCTCACTATTTTTTTCCTTGAAAATTACCTTACTTAATTTGTATCCCTCCCCTATAGAGATGAAATGAGATGCTGCAGAAAATAATTTAGTTAACTATAAACTTGGGGACACTTAGAATCCAAGCCAACCTTTATCAATTGTCATCTGCTTTCCAAAACAAACCTATTAAAATGAGCAAGAATCATGAGGGTGGGATTGTTGGTAAAAAAACAGCAACAAAAAACCACTGCTGCCATCATATTCTTTTGTGCTTTTAATGATTTTTTTTAGCAGATAGAAATTTAATTAATAAGTAAAAACAGAGGATGGCAACATGAAAAGTACATTGCTTACCTCACCTCACTGTATATGTGTCCGCAATTCAATTTTGGGAAGATTGCTGGTATTTTCCAATGCTGCTGATGGAATGGTTTATATTCAAAAAGCATTTCCCTTTTAGATCTAAATCTAGGTTTAGATCCTTTTAGATCTAGATGTGATAGTACTGTATAATGCAAGTACGCGCACATTTTCACCTATTCACAGCAACAGTTTTGTCTCTACCATTTTTTGCCTAGGTGTATCCGTTCACATCTATTCAAATGGAGTGGCCACATGCTCTGATAAAGGGCAATAGAGTGAAAATGCACAGTGATGCAAATGCAGATGTCCACATGAGCAAAAATGTGCATCTATGTACATTTTCCAGAAAACTGGGGGAAACCACAAATCCCTTTACTGCATGGTTTGTGGAGTTTTTAGCCCCCACTCCTTCCAAATATTGCTAATCTCATTCGGATCACATTGGGACACATTATATTCTCTGTGAATTCTATGAGGAACATTTTCATTTTCTGGACAACCCCTGAGTGGCTATTTCTATCTATGTGGTGAGGCCAGGGGAAAAAGTATAACACACCATAAAATTATGGCACTATTATTCCACTTTAACTGCTATGGTTCCACACTATGGAATCCTGGGATTGGCAATTTAGAGAGAGGCATTTAGAATTCTAGAGCACCCCAGTACCTCACCAAACTAGGCACCCCCAAATTCTATAGGATAGAACCATGGCAGTTAAAGTGGAATAACAGTGCTATAAATGTGTGATGTGTAGGGCCCCATATTATCAATAGTTCAAGTAGTGTGATTGATCCAGGCCCCTCACTAGGTAGCGGCCCAGTGCTATAGGTGAATAGGCAGACTGATTTTTCTTCTTTCCTAGCTACTTTCTGAACCTCCTTCTTCTGTGCTGGCTGAGGACTATTGAACATGCCTAGTGTCTGGGTGACTACTGAGCATGCTCAGTGCCTGGCCTTGCTCAGAAGATTGTTCCAGTTTTTCTGCCAAATTCCAAAAGGGGAAGAGGGAAGGCAGATCAGGAGGACTGCTTGTTTTGACTTTCATAAATGGATATTTTGGGGTCTCTTGCAACTGTTCAAGATCCAGATTTTTCTTTTATGAAATGGATAGCCACCAATACTGCTCATAGCTAATCCTGACAAGGCTTAAAAAATATTAAACTCACTATTGAGATAGCCATGAAGATCCCCAGTAGATTTAGAGAGAGTCACATAGAAAATGGGTGGGGATGGTTTGTTTGTGTATGTTTTCTCTTGGGAGTGAGTGGGTTTATGTAAGGACTTTATCAGATGAGCCCCTTAAAGTGTTCTTTTGCTGGCATAAAAAAGCCATTTTTATGCCAGCAAAAGAACACCCCTCACTGCACTTACCTTGCTTTCATGGCAAAGGCTTCCCTGGCAATTAAAGAGGAAATGAACGGAGCTCTGTCCACTTCCTCCTTTGAAATCTTGTGGATTATCATGAGACTTCACTGTGCAGGAAATGAAAAAAACAAAAAACAAAAACAAGACAGAAAAACCTTTAAAAAGCACAGGATCACACTTTAAAGGTCCCAAGTAACCTGGGGAGGGTCATAAAAATGCATCACTTGCCTGGCTGTCATGATCTCACCCAGAAGTGTTTGAGCCAGAGTGGCCATTCTCACTGCATTCACATAAGTACAATAGCACAAGGTTTCACACGTTGTCAATGCTGATACAAAAGCGCCACGGGGAATCAATTGACAGCTTCAGCCATAAATGTAAAAAGTACAGGTTTTGGTGGGGACATAAACATGAAAGGGCTACATCGTGTGGTACATGCACCCTTTTCACGTTTATGTGGCATCGTTATGATGCTGTATTTTCTGCATCTGATAAAGTCCGAAGTCTCTAGAAGAGCTGAATACATGTACATGCTTGTTTGAATAAGGTGACATGGTGTCTGAGTATGGGGTGAATTGATTTCTGCTTCCCAAAATTCTTTCCAAAATTGTTTTGCATTCATGATTTTAATTTCTTGATTCAGTTTCATTCAATGAGCAGTGTTGATGGAACTAAAAAAAAAAATGCCCCCAAGGAAATGTTTTTCTGTGGACTGTTACACAAATTTATGCGATTAGAAGTGCTTTGTGGCTTGTTCTTATTCTGTTCTTATTCCTTGCAAAGGGGTAGATTGTGGATGTTCTCTTTTCTCATAGACTTTCTTACATCTAAATGGACATCCACCAACAGGATTTTTGAACTGTATACTCTTCTCACTTTTACTTCTGAACAGATTTGAATGATCTGGGGATCCTTGTAGTTTATATGCATAGGACTAGATTTTCTCAGAACTCAACTTTTCCAAAGACTGCTTTTCTCTGTAGTTCTGGAAATAGACCCTGCCCTTATGCATACGCAGCTTTGCTGTTATGCTGCCCTGTTTTTACTATAATCAACATTTTTTGTGTTACGGGAGTAACTGAGTTATAATGCATGGAATTAGGCTATTAGTGTAATTGAAGCTGGAGCATTGATACTTCCCCCCCCCCGTGCTGTCTTCTGTTGTATTTTGTATTTTATTTATTGCTTGTTCATCCATTCATTCTTCTATTTAATTTCTTTTCTGTCATCCTGAGCCCAGCTCGCACATGTATGCTAAGGGGAACTGCTTCTGACCCCAACCATCTTATTCCAGCCTTGGGGCAGGTTCACATGAAGTCCCTAATGTATTAAAAAAGCACACTAGGAAAGAGTCACAGAATTTTTCAACATAGAACTGTCCTGAATTCTGATGCTCATGTGTTCAGAGGGTGTGAAGGAGCCTCTGCATATAGGGGAATACAGATGTACACAAATACAGGTTATGTGCACAAGGGAGGCTCTGATTAGCCTAAGGGGGAATCCACACTAGATAAATAATCCAGGTTGAAACTGGATTATTTGCATGGCTCCTTCCTATGGAATCCTGGGATTTGTAGTTTGGTGAGGCACCAGCACTCTTTGTCAGAGAAGGCTAAAGACCTTGTAAAACTACAAATCCCATGATTTCATAGGAAGGAGCCATGCAAATAATCCAGTTTTGAATTGGATTATTTGTATCATGTGGCTTCCCCCCTTGTTCACCCTGTGTATGAAGAAACTATACCAGTACTCTCACAGGACAGCTTCATATCATAGTCAAATATATTGCTCATGGGGTTGTAGCCGGTGTCCTTTTGACATCTTAACATCTTGTTTCAGTGGTTGCTGGATACGTATGCAGTTTCCCCTATGCACAGGCTTTGTGCCTTACTCAGGCAGCTGTCCAAAATGCAATTACCTGATCAGTAAATTTTCTCTACTGAACAAAAAAGATGGATGAATCCTCAGTGTAACACAAGGAGCACTTTAGGGGGGAAAAAAGGAAACCTTTCAGACTGAAGTCACTGGGATTTACTTCTGAGTACACTTGGCCAAACAACTGCACTCTGAGTTGTACAGTTCATGCAGGGTACCATTTGTTATTAATCTTATCAGTACCGTAACTCTTTTGTTCCAGGGTTCCAAATTTGGTGGAAAACTCATACATACAAATGCTGCCTTTCTTCAGGCAATTGCACTGTATGCTTGAGTGCCAGAGAGAGTAAAGCTAGTCACGACATCACAGACAAGACTAATTGCCACATGCTCTTTCCCTAAGCCTGAGTCATAATATCTGAAAATGGCTGTAAGTGCTATTTTATCCATTTAACTGAAACAAATGTGCTTAACTTTGATCAGCTTGTGGCCATGTCAAATAAGGAAGAAGTGATGGTGATTTTAGTTTTGGCTACTCTGTAATAATATTGTTAATAATATAATATAATATAATATAATATAATATAATATAATATATAATAGAGCAAATAAATGTCTAAAACTGTGAGGAGTAGATTTTGATTGGTTAACAGCCTGGAATTTTCAGAATTTTATCAACTGCTCATGAGCCGCAGAGAAATAGACTGGGCACCGATGCAGTCCTCCATACAGATATGGTAAATCTGATTTAGAAATATTTCATTTGAGAATAGTTTATATAGGATTTCCCCCATATCTGTGGAAGAAATATCCGTGGTTTCAGTTATCCAGGGCTGAAAAAAATAAGGACATATACCATAGAATCGTGCTGGAAAATAACCAGTGAGGTATCGTCCCTAGGAATCATAGAATCATAGAATTGTAGAGTTGGAAGAGACCATGAGGGCCATCCAGTCCAACCCCCTGCCACACAGGAAATCACGATCAAAGCATCCCTGACAGATGGCCATCCAGCCTCTGTTTAAAGACCTCCAAGGAAGGAGACCCCACCACGCTCCGAGGGAGTGTGTTCCACTGCCGAACAGCTCTTACTGTCAAAAAGTTCCTCCTAATGTTGAGGTGGAATCTCTGTTCCTGGAGCTTGCACCCATTGCTCCGTTTTCCAGTCTCTGGAGGGTGTATAATCACTAGGTCCTTCAATGCAACTCTATGGTATGTTTGTACTAGAAGTCTTTCATTTTAATAGGGTTTGCTATTATCTGTGCTTTCACTTATAAACAGTGATTGCAGGACCGTATCCCCCACGGATATGGGGAGGCACCTGTAGTTTATAAAATGTACTCCAAATGACTGACTCAGATTTGTAGTTCTTTCAGCTTTTCAATCAAATATTCCATAATAGAAACTTTTCCTCCCCACTTCAAGCTCACCAGCTAAGGTGCTTCTGAAGTTTCTGTCTTGAGTGTTTATCAATGTTCTTGTTTCAAAAGCAGTGCACCTAGAGCCCTAAGCAGTTATGCTTCCAACATTGTTTGTTATGATTTATTCATTGAAATTCTGCCAAATCCCAATTATTTTCCCCCTGCTAATGAGTGGCATTTAATAAGAAGCTTTCAACAATCTTATTTTGCAGAGCCGAAACAGAATGTAGATCATAGAATCATAGAATCATAGAATCATAGAATTGTAGAGTTGGAAGAGACCACGAGGTCTATCCAGTCCAACCCCCTGCAGGAAATCTTGATCAAAGCATCCCCGACAGATGGCAATCAAGCCTCTGTTTAAAGACCTCCAAGGAAGGAGACCCCACCAAGCTCCGAGGGAGTGTGTTCCACTGCCGAACAGCTCTTAGTATCAAAAAGTTCCTCCTAATGTTGAGGTGGAATCTCTGTTGCTGGAGCTTGCATCCATTGCTCCGTGTTCCAGTCTCTGGAGCAGCAGAAAACAAGCCTGCTCCATCCTCAGCGTGACATCCCTTCAAATACTTAAACAGGGCTATCATACCACCTCTTAACCGTCTTTTTTCCAGGCTAAACATACCCAGTTCCCTAAGTCTCTCCTCATAAGGCATGGTTTCCAGACCTTCTCTGGACATGCTACAATTTGTCAATATCCTTTTTGAATTGTGGTGCCCAGAACTGGACACAGTATTCTAGGTGAGGTCTGACCAAGGCAGAATAGAGTGGCACTATTACTTCCCTTGATCTAGACACTATACTTCTATTGATACAGCCAAAAATCACATTGGCCTTTTTAGCTGCCGCATTACACTGTTGACTCATGTTCAACTTGTGGTCTACTAGGACTCCTAGATCCCTTTCGTATGTAGTCTCGTTCAGCCAGGTCTCTCCCATCCTATATCTATGCATTTCATTTTTCCGCCCTATGTGCAGTACTTTACATTTCTCCATATTGAATTTCATTTTGTTAGCTTTGGCCCAGCTCTCCAGTCTATCTAGGTCATTCTGAATTTTAATCCTGTCCTCTAGGGTATTAGCTACTCCTCCTAATTTGGTGTCATCTGCAAATTTGATAAGTATGCCCCTAATTCCCTCATTCAAGTCATTGATAAAGATGTTGAATAGCACTGGGCCCAGGACAGAACCCTGTGGCACCCCACTGGTCACATCTTTCCAAGACGAAGAGGAGCCCCTGCTGAGCACCCTTTGGGTTCGGCCTGTCAACCAGTTACAAATCCATTGAACAGTTAACTTGTCTGGCCCACATTTTACAAGTTTGTTTGCAAGAATGTCATAGGGAACCTTGTCAAAGGCTGTACTGAAATCAAGGTATGCTATGTCCACAGCATTCCCTTCATCTACCAAGCTGATAACTTTATCAAAAAAAGAGATCAGATTAGTCTGGCATGACTTGTTACTCTGAAACCCATGTTGACTTTTTGTGATTATGGCATTGCCTTCTAAATGTTCACAGACCTTCTGTTTAATGATCTGCTCTAGAATCTTCCCTGGTATTGATGTCAGACTAACGGACGATAATTGTTGGGATCCTCTTTTCCCCCCTTTTTGAAGATGGGGACAACGTTTGCCCTCCTCCAGTCTGCTGGGACTTCTGTTCTCCAAGAGTTCTCAAAGATTATTGCCAATGGCTCTGAGATTACATTTACCAGCTCTTTTAATACTCTTGGATGTAGTTCATCTGGTCCTGGAGATTTAAATTCATTTAGATTAAGAAGGTATTCCTGTACAACCTCTTTGCTTATTCTGTGCTCGATTTCCCTTATTGTGTCCTCTGTTCTATTATCCTCAGGTTGGTCCTCTTTTTCCTTTTCTGAAAACACTGAGGCAAAGAAGGTGTTGAGTAATTATGCCTTTTCTCTGTCCCCTGTTAGCATTTTGCCATCTTCTCCACGTAGTGGCCCTATCATTTCCTTCTTCCTCCTTTTGCTGTGCACATACCCAAAAAAACCCTTTTTATTGTTCTTAACCTCCCTAGCAAGCCTTAGCTCATTCTGTGCTTTAGCTTTTCTGACTTTACTCCTACACGTGTTTGCTATCTGTTTGAATTCTTCTTTGGTGATTTCCCCCTTTTTCCATTTCCTATACATGTTCCGTTTAAAACTTAGCTCCGTTGAAAGTTCTTTAGTCATCCATCCTGGTTTCTTGAGACACCTCCCATTTTTCTTCCTCAATGGTACTGTTTGAAATTGTGCCTTCAGTATCTCCCTTTTGAGAAAGTCCCATCCATCTTGAGGTCTCTTCTCTTTTAGTATTCCTGACCATGGGATCACCCCCAGTATTTCCCTGAGTTTATTGAAATCAGCTCTCCTAAAGTCAAGAATGCGTGTCTGACTATGCCTGGTTTCTCCTTTCCATTGTATAACAAACTCCAGCAGAACATGATCACTCTCACCTAAGGATCCCACCACTTTCACCCCATTAACCAGGTCATCTCTGTTGGTTAGGATCAGATCTAAAATAGCTGACCCCCTTGTTGCCTCTTCCACCTTTTGGACCATGAAATTGTCTTCCAGGCATGTAAGGAATTTGCTAGACCTTGAAGTTTTGGTTGAGTTAGATTGCCAGCAAATATCAGGATACTTGAAGTCACCCATCACTACTACATCTCTCCTTTCTGCATGTGTATTCTTCTGTTCTAGAAAGGCATCATCCAATTCCTCTGTCTGATTTGGGGGTCTGTAGTAGAGTCCCACAATAACATCCCTGTTGTTTCCCTCCCCTTTAATTTTTATCCAGATGCTCTCCACCTGCCTTCCAGTATTGATGTCATGGATCTCTTCACTGGTGTAAATATCCCTGACATATAATGCTATTCCTCCTCCTTTCCTGTTTGGCCTGTTTCTCCTATAAAGGTTATACCCCTCTATTCCTACATTCCAATCATGAGACTCGTCCCACCAGGTTTCAGTAATGCCTATTATATCATATTTGTTTTGTAGTGCGAGGAGTTCAAGTTCATCTTGCTTATTTCCCATGCTCTGTGCATTAGTGTAGAGACATCGAAGACCATGTGTTCCCTTTTCTTGCTGCCTGTGCAAGGTTTTTTGCCTTCCACTGTTGGGAACTTGCACTGTTTGCCTTGTTCCCTCTATGACAGTTTGACTATTTTCTCCAATCCTTTTGCCTTCCAGAATACTGTCTCCCTCCCCCATTTGACTCAGTTTAAAGCCCTCCTGATCAAATTCTTGAGACTGTTGGCAAAAATGTTTCTTCCAACTGTTGTAAGATGCACCCCATCTCTTGCCAGAAGTCCCCCCTCATGGAAGTGCAGTCCATGATCCAAGAATCCAAATCGTTCTCAGCGACACCATCTACGGAGCCAGTTGTTTACGTTGGCTATTTTCCTCTCCCTTCCTGGACCATGCCCTTCAACTGGCAGAAGAGACGAGATGACAACCTGTGCATCCATTTCTTTCGGCTTCCTTCCCAGGGCCTCATAATCTCTTCTGATCTTGGGAAAGCTGTGCCTTGCAGTATCATTGGTTCCCACATGGACCAAAAGGAAGGGGTAATGATCCATAGGCTTGACGAGTCTTGTCAGCCTCTCTGTCACATCATGGATCTTTGCCCCAGGGAGACAACACACCTCCCGAGACATCTTGTCAGGCCCACAAACCACTGCTTCTGTACCCCGCAGCAAGGAGTCCCCCACCACCACACGCCTCTGCCAAGGCTTTGCAGCTGTTGTTCCTTGCGGTGGTACTCTCAAGGTCCCCTGCTCTACCCCTGAAGTCTGTCCATGCTGTTCTTCCTCATTGTCCTTGATAAGGGAAAGGGCTTCAAATTGATTCTGTAGCTGCAAGCTGCTCGAAGAATCCCTGGATTTTCTTATTCTGTGTGTGACATTCCTCCAGCTGTCTACTTCCTGTGTCTGTGAAGTGACCCTCTCCTCCGCAGCCACTTCCTCTGTGTGGTCCCCGTCCAAGACTGTTTGTTCTGTTCTGTCCAGGAAAACCTCTTGCTCATGAATCTGTTGAAGTGTAGCTACCTGTGTCTCCAGCTACTGGACTTTCTCCTCCAAGAGGGCTACCAGCTTGCACTTGGTGCATGTGAAGTTCTCCATGTCTGTAGACAAGAATACAAACATCACACAAGTGTTGCAAGTGACTGCCGTAGTCCTCTCAGTGTCCATGGTGAGAGCTTTTAGGTAATCTAAAAACTCTTAGGTAATGCTGAGAATGCTAAGCTGTACTTTTAGGTATGCTGTATTTTTCTTTGGTCACTGAAATTCACGCTCCGTTAGGCGCTTGCCTCAGCAACAAGCAGCCTCTCCCAACAGTTTAAAAAAATTTCAATCTCCCCAGTCAGAATGGCTGTCCAGAAGCTGCTCCCCTTCTTCTCCCTGGCAGGAAACTGGCCTGGAAAGTGGCTGTCCAGAAGCTACTCTTCTTCTCTGTGGCAGGAAACAGGTACATTCCTTCTCTCTGGCAGGATACAGGTACATTCTGTATATGTATACATAGACAAAGCTGGAAAAAAGGGACAGTGTGCCCTTCTAAATCACTAGAAGCATTTGTTGTGGAACATGGCATGCTCCTTCATGTGGTATGACATATCATTGTGGTACCACTGTGTTTCAATCACTAGTGCATCTTTTCTAAGAAGCTCATCTGTTTCAAACAATTTCTGAAATGAAATAGAGGTGATAAACCTTTGTTGATTTGCTAGCCCAGTCTTTCTGAAATGCATCCAAAGTAGTATCCCCATCTACACATGAGAGGGAGATATTGGAAAACCCCAAGGTTTGTAGTACAGTGGGCCAGAAGGGCCATTTAGTCCAATGCCCTGACATGCAGGAATGCAGGAACTACAGTGGGCCTTTGGTATTTGCTGGGGTATGGTTCCACAACTCCAATGGATACCAACATCTGTGGATGCTTGAGTCCCATTATATATAATGACATTGTAAAATGGTGTCCCTTATATAAAATGGCAAAATCAAGGTTTGCTTTTTTGGATTTTGGGGGGAATATTTTCAAGCCATGGATGGTTGAACCCATGGGTACAGAGAACTGATTGTAGTACAAAAATGTGAAGGAAAAACAATAACCAGCACAATGAAGCCACAGCATGGTCAGTATGTAAGCAAAAAGCAAAACGAAAAATTATTGAATGGATGGAGGTGGGGAATAGAATGGAAGGGAAAGGCAACAGAGTATCCTTGAACAGGGTATGGCTAGATTAGAACTTTCCACATTGCACTGTTTGGGAAGGTTCTACTTTATTATTTATATCCCACACTCTTCTCCACATGGGAACCAAGGCAGATTTTTACATGGCACAGAGTCACTGTATCTTGTGTCCTTCACACACTCTAGGGATGTAAATGTTGTCTTGGTTTGTTCTGTTATTTTGTGGCTTTAACTCATTACTGACTTATGGTGTCCCTAAGGTGAATCTTTCATGGGATTCTCTTGGCAAGATTTGTTCAGACAAGGTTTTCCATTGCCTCCCTCTAAGGCTGAGAGAGTTTGACTTGTCCAAGGTAACCCCTCAGGTTTCCATGGCTGAGTGGGAACTCAAACCCTGGTTTCTCAAAGTCCTAGTCCAACATTTGAACCACTGCACCACACTGGCTCCAGTCTCAAGCAGTAAATAATGCCCCCCCCCCCCCCGCAAAGAAAAATCTCCTCAAGGTGCCACAATGAGATAATTTTTGTCAGTCTGGAGAGATTGTGTGCATTTTTGAAACTTGCTTTTTGAGCATTTCTGTAACTTTGAGGAACTGAAAATTGTGATAAAATTATAAAATGTTGCCTTGTTGCAGGGATTGTTAAAAAGGAGTTCATTAAAAAGTACTTACATTCTGTAAGCATATGTTTATAGAAATGATTCCTTAATACTGCTGGCCAATCTGTGCATTTTACAATATACAGTACCAGTGACAGTGCAATGGTGAATCTGCTCGGGGTGTTAATCTGTACTTTAAAGGGGCTATCCAAATTACTTAAATACTATCCCCCAAACAGGCCCATTACCCTGATGAGGTTCTTTATAGTTTGGATTAAAATTTTGAGCAGAATCACCACTCCACTGATATGGAAGCCACCATGTACCACTGTAGTACAGACAGAACCCAGTATCCATGGGAGATATGTTCCAAGACTTAGGACATTTTCAGACACATCTTACCACGCTAGAATCGAGCAGGAGAGCTTTGGTGCTGCCACACAGCAGGGACTCCATTTCGGACAACGCTGTCCCTCTGGCGAAATTGTCCGTGTCACTTCCATTTAGGATTGGAGGCGGCCACACCATATTTCGCCAGATTTTATTCACGGAAGTTGTCTGTGAATAAAATATGATGCAGCCACCTCCAATCCTAAATGGAAGTGACATGAACGATTTCGCCAGAGGGATGGCGTCTTCCAAAATGGAGTCTCTGCCGTGCAGCAGCGCCGAAGCTCTCCCGCTCGGTTCTAGCGTGGTAAGACATGTCTGAAAATGTCCTTACTATGGATACCAGAAACTGTGGATAATAGTTAATCCTATTAAAATGAATGCCTTCCAGTCCACAGTACCACAGAGTTGTACTGGAGGACCTAGAATATGCCTAGAGATACCATATTTTTTGGACCTGGGTAAATGAATTTGCAGATATGGGTCCTGTGGATATGGGGTCTATTTGTATATAGATGATTTGAAAATTCCTATAAGGAGGAATTCTTTCCAAGATATCATTGAGACTTAGGAATAATCCAGAAATACACTGGACATATGCTCATTTTGGGAAAGTACTTGAAAATCCAATATGTGCCAGTTTGTAGTTCATGGCAGTATCGTGGCCAGCCATCACTATTTGCAGAAATCAGTTTCCAGCATGCTTCAAGAAAATCTCAGAAAATAAGATTCATCACAGTGCACCAGAGGAGCCAAATCTCTCTCTCTCTCTCTCTCTCTCACACACACACACACACACGCACACACACATGCACACACACTAACAGAAACTGCCCAAAAGGTGGACATACATTTAGGATTTTCAGGTGGTTCCCCAAAGGTTGTCTCTTTGAGGCAATCTGGTATTTTACAATATTGTTCATAACAGAAACAATGATGTTTAGTTTGCTTCTGTAGTCCTTGGAAGAAGAGTGTTATGATGACTGAAGCATGCATTTCCTCAGCAACTAACATTTGTGTAACCAGGCAGCAAGAACAAGTTAATTGAATTGTTTTTAAATACAGTAAGTCAATGTCTAAAATTCAGAAATATTTATAAGGGACGATTCAGAAGATATCATTCTCTAATCTTTGCTCCTGTGATGCAATACTTGTATACATTTATGACAGAAACAATATCTCTGAATGTAAATACAGTACACACCCTCACACATGAAGGCATGTATGTGCACATATATGCAAACATGGATAAGAAAAGCCACCAGCACAATTCAGATGTTGCTTTATTCTTTTTCTTGTATATTGTAGTAGGATTTTAATTACATTTTGTACACTTCTCCCTGCTATTATAAAATGAAAGGTACTATAAAAATGCTTTCAATAAATAAACTGATAAATCACAATTTTGCTGTAGCTTCTATTAAAATAAAGATGTTTTAGCATTGTGGTGCCATTTTCTCTGAAATGTTTCTTATCACACTGAAGTTTTGCATAATGTAACACATGCAGGACCTGGGGTGGATTTGATAGGAGCAAGAAAGCCTCATATCTATTCTGTCAAATAGACACAGCAGCCAAATGTCAAAGCAATGCTAATAGATGCTTGATGGGGGACTCTAAAATTACACTGCCAAGGACTGATACAGCAATCATGGGGACACATGGGCATTTCCACTCTTGCTTTTGGGGACTCATTAGTGTGAAATTGCTTCTGTCTTCGTCTGTGAAATTGTTGCTCTCTTGGTGAATCAGGTAATTATGGCGAGTTGAATGCCAGAAAAGCACTAACTTGAAAGAAGCATTAGGAGAGAGAGAGAGAGAGAGAGAGAGAGAGAGAGAGAGAGAGAGAGAGAGAAGGGAGAAACAGGAATTCTGAAAGAGCAGATATGAAGACCATAAATGACCACCTGTGGTGTTAAGGTCAGCCTGAATAGTTATACTTTGCATGGCAATTTGTGAAATGAATTTGTAAGTTAGTTTTTGCTTTACTTTCTTGCAACTGATCGAGTTTTTATTTACCTGATATGCCAACTGGGATGGTGCAATACGTCATACTGATGATGGGAAATTGGGTGATGGGCCAGGATCAGTGCAGTGTAAAGCTCTATGGACATTTGGGCTATGGGCTGGATCCTAAAACCACTCACCGGCTTACAAGATAAAGCAAATTTTATGAGACTGAAATAATGGCTGGAATCCTATCAGCGACATACATGTGCTTTAAAAATGCATGTGTTATTTTACATATGTTGTGCAAGGAACTGTCCAGTAGCTCCTTGGGCAATGCTTCCCCCCACCATACAAGCCTTCTGCAAAAAGCAGGTGTGCACTCTCTGAGCTGAGTAGTCGAAGGGATGTAAACTCTTCCTCAGCACAACCTATCAACTGAGTATCAGGCATACTAGTAAGAGTCTAACACAAAGTTGAAATGATCAAGTGTAAAGAAAACCATTTGTTCCAATTAGCATGATTTTTACTTTACAGAAGCAGTAGAAATGTTGCAGAGAAGTAGTACTGCTTTGCAGAGTACTTGCAATAGTACTATTTGCAGAGTAGAGTATAGAAATGTGATTGTGAAGCAAAGAAACAGGCAGTCACACTATAGGAGAAGAGATATAATCTAGAGATTTGTCTGTTCAACAATCATTTAGGGCCAGTTAGAAATAGAAATAGGGCTTGTTAGAAAAAGAGGGACTGTTGAGATCTGAATAGAGTTTTGGTTTTATCATCACTGACACTGTGGAAAGAGTTCAGGTTTAATTTATTATATAATGCTTATTACAGGTTTTATTTTCTACAACTTGGTCTGAATGCATTTAAGAATCGATAAGGATTCAGTCATGCTTTATTACACTGAACTGAACTGCTGATCAACACATCCATAATGGTCATCTTGAAGTTCAAGTACCAGCTTCAGTTAGCTAACACACATTGGAAACTGCTTAATGAAGTGTAGATGTGTTAATTGCTATTGCTTAAAACAATTTGTAAGCCACTCTGATAGCTTTGTGGCTGAAGAGCGAGGTATAAATAAAAAATAAATAAGATCCAGGGAGGGATCTTAAGGGTAAAAGGGCAAGATGTATGATAGCACCACTAGGGCTAGAACTGCAGGACCAATCTGGATAAGGGATCTTCCACAATGATCTTCCCCCCTTTTTCAAAAATGGTCACATGCCTATTTGTGGGTGTATTTTAATTTAGGCTGCTATGTGGCCATATTGAATCTGAAAATAATTTTCCTTCTGGCAATTCTGATGAGTTTGTTACCTGAATACATAAGGGGTACTTTAGGACCCCACTCGTGATGTTAGAACTATATTAATATTTAGGGGAATTATGATTAGCTCAAATGGAAGGATGTTACCTGCCCTGATACTGTGATGAAAAGTTGAATCTGAAAGTTAGATGGTAGTATAAGTGGGGAGGTGGCCAGGCTGAACAGTGGGGTAAATCCAACTGGTCTGGGCCTCTCTACAGATACCCCCTCCTTTCCAATAATTCATAAATTGGCAATATTTCATAAATTGGCTTATTGATTGGCCTTCCATGTGGTTGGCAGTAGACCAGGGCTTACCAAATGCGTGGGCTCAAGGTATGCTCAGAGAACCTAAGGAAATAGCCAGCCAAAATTCCTAAAAGACATGCCTGGGTAGTAATTAGGTGGAACACCCCCCCGGACTGGTAGTTAGGATGGAAAGGTGCTAATTCTCCTGGATGTACCTGGAAGTGAGTCATTCACTAAATCAATCAAAGTGGCTGGACACTCTTTGCCCTGCAAAACTGGTTTTCCCTTCCCACCTCTCCTAGAACAATAGAAGGTTGCCTGACATCCATCATACTTAATATTTCAGCCATTAGCGATTGTTAACACAACTGAAGCTTCCATTGTCTAACTATGGGAAACTCCAGCAAACATTGTATTCCACTCATAACACCCCTTCAGGGGGAATAATGAGTATAAATATCATCCCAAAACACAAAGTGTGCACAGCTTCCTGCATCCTGTCACTCTGCCCATCTGCTGTACAACTCTCAGAGTTACCTCTAAGCATCATCTGCTACATGAATCTCTACTCATTGGATAGGTATAGCATAGCTCATTATCCCAAACTCTGTTCTTCTATCCCAATACATCCTACTTTCTTCAATAGTCTTGTGCAAGTGCTTGAAGCCTGAGGGTTAGTGTGAATGCTTCTGAGATTATTTTTCAATAAAAACATTTTTATTTTATTTCCTGACTATGAGTCTCATCAGTTAGTACTGATATACACGGGCCAAAAGTTTCCATAGTTATCCAGCCTCTCATTATCATATTAAGCTAATTAAAACTCTCCATGTTAATATCTGGACATGCATGGAGTTTCTACAAACCTCATGTAATTCGGGTAACAAGGGTGCAAGAGACTGGGTAATTACTGACCCTTGCACCTGTGTATACCAGTACTTACTGCAGAGAACTCCAGGTAAAAGTAAAAGTAATGTTTTTTATTGGAAAATAGCATGGGAAGCAATTACACACGCAACACATGCTCACATGAACCACACAGGACTAACAAAGGGTTAAGGCATAAAAGCTGGATAGAGGAATAGATTCGGAAGATGGGACTATAGTTGCCAGTCTTGAAGCCAAGAGAGGAACTCAGATGAAAATCTGAGGGTGGCACTAGACTCCAATCCAGGGGCATGGTGACAGAGAGAGTGGCAGGGTGTCATCCGCAGTGGCACACCTTGCTATTGTTTGGGACTAATATTTATACTATATTTCATGTCCAGAAGGGGTGTTTGGGCTTAGAACAAAGTGTAGATGGGTTTCCCATGGGCTTATGACCACTTTGCTTTGCAGTCCAGGGAGGGATGATGAGGGATATTTCCTGGGAACAGGAGCTGTTTTGGTCACTTGTTTGTTTATGGTGTGTGACTCATAGGCAAAGGTGCCCAAGAGGGGATTAGCACATACCCCCATAATGACTCTGTTTACTAGGGGCTTTGCTTAATCCTATCTTGGGTGTGTCTGCTAGTATTCTTCCACAACACCTTCCTAGGTCCTTGTGACCTTTTGGTCTACCCCAGCTTACTAACCCCATGAAGCATCTTAATATTTCCAATTATGAGATATTCTAGGGAGTGGATAATCAATATGCGATCTTGACACTTTTGTATGTGTCATCTGGAGCTTTCTTTAGCGGAAACAACCCTGTGGCCTGTATTGCATAATGTGATCTACTAAGGAATGAAGGGTTGACAGTCAGTGCTGTCTTCTAGCTCACTATTGGTGCATTTTAGGGCCATTTGCGTCAGTGATTTCATATCTCATCAGCACATATTATAGGCCAACAATGAAAATTAGCTTCTAATAAGAAAAATGCTGATTCCTTATGGTATTGATAACTTAGTGGCCATTACATAGTGGTCAAGATCCTACATCATACAGGATGGAACACAAAGGTACTCATGTTTAGTTTCAGATGGCTTCTGATTCCTGGGTGAGTTTGCCTGCTTGGGAAGCTAAGTGCATGCTTCTCTGGAAATGTAGTGGCTTTAGGAAAGTGTGAGGTGCACAAGCAAACATCTCCCTCCTGGATCTCTAGCATACATGCTACAGTTTGCTGCCAGTTGCAGAAATGTATTAGGATACTTCCCTGGGCACTTTGCACCCTCCCTGGCCACTAAACAGCCAAGAGAGCATGCACCACAGGCCACAGAGAAAATATGGCTGTTGAATCTCTATCTGAGATTAGGTCTAGGGGAAGGCATAGGGCCCTTTCACACTACACAAACAAATGCTGGGATTTGCAGTTTAGGGAGGGACACTGAGAATTCTCAGCCAGAGAGCTCTAGTGCCTCACCAAACTACACACCTCAGGATTCCAATAGGATTCAGGGGCTTGTCATATGAGGGAAGGGAAGAAGAAGTAAAGCCCGAGAGTCGTGTATCCCCTCATTCCTTATTGCATGACATCTGTGTAGCTCAGCTGTTCTCCCATTCCATGGGAGACAGTGGTAAAGGCAAGTCATTTTGCTAACGTATTTTTCCAGTTAACAAAAGTCCCGTGTTTACCACCATCTCTCACGGGACCAAAACGGAAGAACAGCTGAAGCATGCAGACATTATGCAGTAAGGCAAGGCAGGACATGCTTTTCTCAGGCTTTACTGTCACTTCCCTTGCCTTGTGTGATAAGGCTTCTGGAGATTATCAGATGTGGCAAAATATGCATCAGAAGACAGCGACGAGAACAGCAATGGGGGATATTATCAGATGACATTGTCCTTCAGGGTCCTGGGGATATAGCACAGGCATCAGTAAGGCGTTCCTTTTTATTAGCAGCTTGTCCCTGTCAATACAAAAGGGAAACCCTGTCTGCAGCAGTGCTACACCCCCAGAATGGTTGAAGGATGCACACGTCTAATACCGTCACCCTATCTGTTCCCACTGTGTTTTTCTGACACAGTTTTGGAATGCGTTTTTTTGCCGCATTTCACTGCATCTGATAATTTCCACAGTCATGGCAGTTAAAGTGGAATCATAGTGCTATGTTTATGTAGCATGGAAAAGTCCATGGTCAAGACCAGCAGGAGCACATGAAGCAAGGGAAGGTTGTCTTGGGTCAAGGTCTCAGAGCACTTCCAAAGGATGATCTAAAGGAACAGGATGAACAAATCTTGCTGAAGGTAAGCAACTTCGGGCATCATTTTCAAAATAAGAGGATAACTAGGAACCTCTCCCACACTGTCTTCAGCTCCATAAAGCAGGGTAGGGAACCTTGTAGACCTTGAGAGGTGTTCAGCTGCAACTCCTGCCATCTTTGAGATTTCCAGGTCAAAACAATGATGAGAAATGGAAATGAGTAACATCTGGGTAAAGCAACAGATTCCCTACTACTACCATAAAGGATGAAAGACATGATCTAATTGTAATAAATAAGTAAAGGCAAAACTGATGGATTATGCATAGGAACAGAATAGGCACAGTTTGTCAGAACCAAAGCTTGGGACCCAAGTTTTCAGTGATTTTTCCTGTGAGATATTTGTTTCCATTTTTACCTGCCTCTCATTCCCTAGTCACATAGGCGATAGGTGACCCATGATTCAGATCCATAAAGGAGGATAGACAGTACAATGGCTCTATGTGACGAATGTTGCTGTCCTTGAGCAAGCAGGGATCACCAGCATTGAGGCCATGATATTGAGAACACAGCTGCGCTGGGCAGGGCACGTTTCTAGGATGGAGGACCATCGCCTCCCAAAAATACTACTCTATGGTGAACTCGCCATGGGTCAGCATAAGAGGGGCGCTCCAAAAAAGCGATACAAGGACTCCCTGAAACAACATCTAGGCTCGGCCAAATTGGTCACCAACAGTGGTCCGCCCTGGCCTCACATCGGGAGGCATGGAGATGCACTATCCACAATGCTGCAGCCTTATTTGAGAACTCATGCCAAACAAGTCTTGAAGAGAAATGACAACGCAGAAAGAATCACAACCCCAAACCATCACCCAAGGAGACCTTCTGCTGTGCTTTCTGCAACCAGACTTGTTTATCTTGGATTGGCCTTTTCAGTCATCAGCGTGCTTGCAGAAAGCGCGGGATGAGTCCTTCCTGAATCTTTGCGAAGAAAAGCCAGAGAGAGAGAGAGAGAGAGAGAGAGAGAGAGAGAGAGAGAGAGAGAGAGAGAGAGAGATTCCCTAGTATTCCAGTGAATTCCATTACAGTATATCTTTGTATTGCTTTCAAATTTCGGTTTTCTTTAATTATATAATTACTAGCAGATGTACCAGCTTCACAGGCATTAGAAGTCCCTTAGCTTTTGATTCGGTGCTCTCCTTCAGTGCAGGGGGTTGGACTAGATGGTTCTTGTGGTCTCTTCCAGCTCTATGATTCCCCCTGCCCCCTCCTGGCTACAAAAGCTCCACTGACTACAAATGTGTTTCCAGGGAGAATTCTATAGGCTGTTTATAACTTCCAAAGCCCTGTATAACTTGGGACCAGACTTTCTGAAATACTGCAGTGTTTCGTATGATCCTATTAAGGTTATACAGTAGCACCCCCACATCCGCTGATTCACCACCCATGGATTCAATTATCCACAGATGGTGACAGCGGAGGAATGTATGGGAGAGGAGGAGAGAAATGCTGACGTGGGCCAAAATGGCGACACGGGGGTGAAGGGAGAGGAGCCATCTCATGCCTTCTACCCTTTGCCCCGGGATCACTCCACAGGTTATCTCCCAGGATGGAAATGGTAATGCAGATGCGAAGGGAGCAATCTCAACCTACTTTCCCTGGGATGGCCCGGGGATGCCATTTGCTATTATCTGCAGAATTCACCATCAGCAGGAGGGACCGGAACCAATCCCCCAAGGATGCATGAGTGCTACTGTAATTGCTTTGGGAGGTCCTTCTCTTGTCCCTGCTGCTATATACTCACCAACATTTCACAGATGAGAATTGGGACATATGAGGACAGGCAACCTTTTGAGTGAGGTCAAGATGGCAAAAGTTATTATTGAGGAAGTATAGACAAGCTAGGAGAGGCTCCAGTGGTTAGTTTTTGCCTAAGCATACTAGGAAGAGCACCTCTTCCTCTCTTCCATATGCCTCTCTGGCTGTTCTTCACAAGCAAAGATTCAGGAAGGACTCATCCCGAACTTTCTGCAAACGCACTGATGACTAAAAAGGCCAATCCGAGATAAACAAGTCCGGTTGCAGAAAGCACAGCAGAAGGTCTCCTTGGGTGATGTTTCCGGGTTGTGATTCTTTCTGCATTGTCATTTTTCTTCAAGATTTGTTCGGTGTGAGTTCTCAAATAAGGCTGCAGCATTGTGGATAGTGCGTCTCCATGCCTCCCAATGTGAGGCCAGGGTGGACCATTGTTGGTGATCAATTTGGCCAAGCCTGAGATGTTGTTTCAGGGAGTCCTTGTATTGCTTTTTTGGAGCGCCCCTCTTATGCTGACCCGTGGCGAGTTCACTGTAGAATACTATTTTTGGGAGGCGATGGTCCTCCATCCTAGAAATGTGCCCTGTCCATCGCAGCCGTGTTCTCAATATCATGGCCTCAATGCTGGTGATCCCTGCTTGCTCAAGGACAGCAACATTCGTCACATAATCAGTCCAGTGTATATTTAGGATTGTGTGTATACAGCACTGATGAAAGCGTTTGAGGAGTCGTAAGTGGTGGCGATAGGTGACCCATGTTTCAGATCTATAAAGGAGAATAGACAGTACAATAGCTCTATACACAATGATTTTTGTGCTTCGCCTCAGGTGTTTGTTACTTCAGGCTCTTTTGTAAAGTCTTCCAAATGTACTATATGCCTTTGCTAATCTGTGATTGATCTCTTTGTCAATCTTGGCATCTGTGGAGATGATGCTCCCCAGGAAAGTGAACTGCTGAACGGACTTAAGCACAGATTTGCTGATGGCAATGTGGGGATGGTGGTGTTTTTTCTGTGGTGCAGGCTGGTAAAGAACTTCCATTTTCTTCAGGTTGACTTCCAGCTCAAACAGCTCTGCAGCTGTTGTGAAGCAGGATGTTAGGTGTTGCAGAGCTGCTTCTGTGTGGGCAAGAAGGGCAGCATCATCAGTGAAGAGCAGCTCACGGACTAGATAGTTTAGAGTCTTAGTGAGAGCCCTCAGACGGCTTAAGTTAAACAAGCTACCATCAGTACGGTAACGTATATAGATGCCGTCGTCTTCTTCAAGCTCTGCCGTAGCCCTTTGGAGCATCACGCTAAAGAAGATTGTAAATAATGTTGGTGCAAGAACACAGCCTTGCTTCACTCCATTAGTTATTAGAAAGGGCACTGAAAGAGCATTGCCATATCTGACTTGACCATGCTGGCTCTCGTGTAGGAAGATAATCATTTTAAGGAATTTGGGGGGACATCCTAGTCTTTACAGGATCTGCCACAGATCTTTTCTACTCACAGTGTCAAAGGCTTTGGTGAGGCTGACAAATATTACATAGAGACCCTTGTTCTGCTCTCTACATTTTTCTTGCAGTTGTCTAAGGGCAAATACCATATCTGTAGTACTCCTATTGGCTCTGAAGCCACATTGGCTTTCAGGAAGAAGTTCTTCTGCAATAGCAGGAACTAATTTGTTCAGGAGTATCCTTGCAAGGATTTTTCCAGCAATAGAGAGCAGTGTTATGCCTCGATAGTTTGAGCAGTTGGATTTTGCTCCTTTTTTCTTGTACAGGTTGGTGATGACTGCATCTCGGAGATCTGATGGCAGTTCCTCTTTTTCCCAGCAATTCACAAGGAATTCGTGGAATTTATCGTGGAGTGCATGACCTCCGTGTTTCCAAACTTCAGGTGGGATTCCATCTATCCCAGTTGCCTTGCCGTTTTTCATCTGCTGTATGGCATTAAGGCTCTCTTCCAAAGTGGGAGCTATGTCCAATTCATTTTTCATTGGTTTTTGTATCATATATTGGATAGCTGAGCGTTGGACTACTCGGTTGGCACTAAAGAGACTTTGAAAATGTTCAGCCCATCGATTCAGGATGGAGGCTTTATCAGTAATTAATGTTTGACCATCTGTACTGTATAAGGAGCTTTGGACCTGATAAGTAGGTCCAAACTGCTTTAAGAGTTTCATAAAATCCTCTAAGATCACACAGATCTGCACAGCGTTGTGTCTTTTCTGCTATATTGATCCAACACTTGTTCTGCATGTCTCGGAGTTTTTGTTGAAATTTACTACATGTGAGATGCAAAGCTGCTTTTCTTACATGGCAAGTTGGCTGGGCGAGGTATGCCTGGTGAGCAGTTCTCTTCTTTGCCAACAGCTCCTGGATCTCTTGGTTGTTTTCATCAAACCAGTGTTGATTTTTCTTGTGGGAGAACCCGAGAGATTCTTCCACAGACTGGAGGAAACTGTTTTTGATATGTTGCCAAAGCACTGTAGGAGAAGGATCTGTAGGATGGTCTTCAAGTTTTGTTTGCAGATTTGCCTGGACGTTGTCTCTCATGGTTGCTTGTTGAAGATTGTTGACTTGGAGTCTCTTCTTTAAGATGCCACCCCTCTTAGGTTTGAACTTATGATGATGGTTTAGTTTATATCTTATGAGGTGATGCTCTGTTTGGCATTCTGCATTGGGCATCACTCAAGTATGATGGACATCGCAAATTTTTCTCCGGTGGACTAGAACATAGTCAATGAGGTGCCAATGTTTGGATTGGGGATGCATCCAGGTTGTCTTCAAGCTATCTTTCTGCTGAAAGATAGTGTTTGTAATAGTCAGCTGTTGTTCTGCAGAGAAATCTAGCAAGAGGCATCCATTATCATTGCAATTTCCAACACCGTGCTTGCCTAAGACACCTTTCCACGTTTTGGAGTTCTTTCCTACTCTGCCATTGACGTCGCCAAGGATAATAATTTTATCTTCTACAGGGACTTTTTGTATGAGTTGGCGTAGGTCTGTGTAGAATTTGTCTTTCTCTACAGGGTTGGCTTGCATAGTTGGGGCATATATACTAAAGGGAACAACATGTGGGAGGCGTAAGGAAATAAGGCAATCAGAGTGTCCTGTTGGCAAGGTTTCAAGTTTGGAGGCAATGGAGTTTTTAATCATAAAGCCTGCCCCGGAAAGATGTTTTTCGGTTTTGGGTTTGCTAGACCAGTAAAGTGTGTAGCTGGTGCCGTGTTCTTTAAGGCTGCCTTCCTCATGGAGATGAACTTCACTAAGAGCAGCAATGTCAATATTAAGTCGTGATAGTTCATGGGCTATTAGAGCAGAACAACGCTCAGGCTGTCCACTATCTGCAGAGTCTCGCATGGTTCTGATGTTCCAGCATGCAAGTGTCAGTTTATTTACACCTTTGGAGGCCAGTGTGTGCCTTTGTTTCTTTGCCTTGGTTTGACCGCATCAGAAAATTCCCGTTGGCCGCGACTAGCCAATCAGGTAGATGGGGATGAGCTTTCATTAGGCCACCTTTTCTAGGCCCCTCTCCATATGGAGCAAGCAGTGCTCTCCTTAAAAAAGGCTGCTTGGTCGTTCAGGATGCTGCCGAACAAGACTGTCATCTCATGGGTCCACCTCAAGTGACCAATGTCCTGAACCGCCTGCATGCAGGGTTGGGTGTGTGGCTTCCAGTGCATCTTTACACCTGCTGTTTCGTCCCTCGCCTATCACTACAGGGCTTTTTTGGAACTGGATTTGTCCTTCGAGCCTGTGCAATGGATTTTTCTGGTGGAGCGCAGCATGCACAGAACTGGCCTCACCCTTTAAACCAAAGGTTCATCTGCTGTGGCCTTGCAAGCATGGACAGTAGCAGCGAGGACCTCGGGATGTAGGTTTGATTAGAGTTGATTAGATGGTTGACTTTACAGGGTTGGACGAGCACCATCTGCCCAGGTTTTGGATTAGAGTTTTTTTTTTCCTAGGCTGGTTGCCATAAGGCTAGAGAGCCCATCCTGCCCTTTGACGCTCTTTGTCAGACCCGTCGGTTTTGACCTGTCTGGCATGGGAGGCCTTACTGGTGGCTATTATGCCACTGCCAGCATATCTCAAAACATCATTAGGGTACGCAAGCCTCTCTCCCATGACAAGGAGGCTTCCATATACTGCTGAGTTAATAGAGTGTAAATTATATTTGCGCTTTGAACTTAGTTTGCAGCAATTTAAAGAAGCTGAGAACAAAGGAAGAAATTAGGAGGTTAGACAAGCTGGGATGTTTTAAATGCAGCTGAATAAGTAGGATAGCAAAGTGGGACTGTCACTGCTAAATTGGGTCAGTTGGAATGTACGCTACTCTTGGGGGATTTTTTTTTTCTTACATGGAGTAGGTATTTGTTTTTAATATTTGCTCCTGGGAACTGGAATTCACTGACTCCTTCTTGTTGTCCCTCTGAGAGCAACTAAAGACCCTTTCATTCAGACTGGCCTTGAACATTTAACATGGGTAGCTGCTAAAGGGGTTGTAAACTCCTTAGGTGCTGTTCTTGGTTTTCATTGCTGTCGTTTCACTGAGTTTTTAATCTATTTGTATGTTTAAACTCACTTCTCTTTAATTCGAATGTATTATTGTTAGAGCCCCCTTGAGTGTCACTTTTGGCAGAAAGGTGGGATACAAATTTAATAAATAAAAATGCATTTGTACTAGTCTGGGAGGTATTGTTTTCACACATGCAATCAAGTTCAGGATTCCAAAGTAAAAGGTAGGGCAGCCATGGGAACACATGGGGCAAGTCACATTCTCTCAGCCTCAGAGGAAGGCAAAGGCAAACCTCCTCTGAACAAATCTTGCCAAGAAAACCCTGTGATAGGTTCGCCTAAAGGCAGTCATGAATTGGAAACGACTTGAAGGCATGCAACAACAACAATATTAATATCTAATTTGTAGTATTCCACTGGGATGGTTGCTTTCCATAGAGTAAGACTTTATCTTTATTTTTATCATATAAAAATTTCTGCAGTCTGTTCTACCAAAGGCAAAACTGATCTGTAAATATAATGGCTTGCCTTGACTAAACTTGAATCTACAGAAATGTTATATTTTAAAATTGCTATCATAGCTGCAATTGTTATACAACTTGGGATTTTATCACTCATAATTTAGAAGCAATGATATGTTTGAACTGATGAGTGCTTTGGTTGAGTTTAATTGCTTAAATTCCCCTTGTAGGCTTTAGTTCCTAATAAAAGACTTTCGACCTTGAAGCTTTTATTTGATTTTGAATGGCTTTTTATTCAAATGCAAATAGTAATAACCTAGAGAGAAAGACTTCACTTATGAAGTGGATTTGCTTCCCCCCACTCTCTCTTTTTTTTGGGGGGGGGTGTTCTAAGGCAGATGAGCTTGAAAGTTTGTTTTTAATTTCTTTCCAAAAGGTTTGGGTCAATGAAAGGAAGTTAACAGTGGAAACAAAAGCAGAACCTTCTGGCCTCGCCTTTCCTGTTGAGGAAATGTCATTTTTATACCAAGTCCCTCTGTCAAGCAAAATTCTTTGTCTATAGTTGTCCCTCTGTCTCTGGTTGCATCCATGCAGGTGCCTTTTTAATTATTGTATTTTATGGTATTTATATCTCATGTTTCCACCTGGGGAACACAAGGCAGTTTGCAAAATTAAAACAGGTTGAGATAAAAAAAGGAATAATGAAAACATACAACAGTGATTGGTAAAATACAGTTATGGTACCTATAACATCAAACTACTATCAAACTAAAAACAATATTAAACACCATAGTTTTTTAAAAACAGAAATAAAAGCCTTTCCTTAACAAGAGTCAACTAGGTGCTTAAAGCTTGCCAGAATATATTAATGTTTTAAAATTTTATTTTATTTTTTATTTTTGCTGGTAGAAGGGCAACCAAGAGAGGGACAAGCCAGGAAGGGAGTTCTAGAGCAGCCACTGAGAAGGCCACTTTGTACATCTCCACCTGACAGGCCTGTGAGCGAGGCAGGACTGAGAGAAAGGCCCTCCCTAATGATCTTTAAGCCCATACAGGCTTATATGGGAGAATCTAATCTTTTAGGGTTCATCTACACTGGTGCTGTGTGATCTGGGACCAGTCTGGAGTGTTGTGCTCTGAAGCTGCCCCAGATCAACACAATGTTGGCTGGGTCACTCTGAATCTAGCCCAATCTAGCAGCCTACATGTCCAAAACACTGGGGCCACTCCAGCATTTTCTTGAAACTCTGGAGCAACGTGCGGCTTCTGTTAAGTTGGATTAAAGGCTAGAAGGGGTGGATTCGCTGTGTGTGTTGTGTGGACACATCACACCAGAACCAGAGTGAGTACACATTTTATTCTTCATGTAGACAAGACCATAGACAGCCTGGACCTGAGCTGCATAGGGCTTTAGAGATCACTAAGAAATTTATGTGACATTGCCTGGGTTGATGTTTTCATTTGATGATTTAAATGAAACCAAAGTCAGACAGATTAGCACTTACCATCTTTAGAAGTTTACTGATTGGTCCCAAATGTTTGGCCAGTGGGAGAGGCAGCAGTGGTGGTGGCACAGAGGGGGACGGGTCAGTGGGGCCAATGCATGCTGGTATGTGTAAATATCAACTTTGGTAGAAACCAGTTCCTAAAGCTGAGACCAAACAGTTCAGAAAGCTGAAGTGTTTGCTCAGGAGGTGCCTGAATTTGTTGATAGATTGGATCTAAAACCTTGCTACAGTTTTCATTTCTTTTCCATCGTGTAGCATGACAGCTCTGGTAATTCTGGTCAGTGCAACACTTTTATTGTGTTAATTCACAACATAATAATGTTGGGAAAAACTGAAGACAATAGGAAAAGAGGATGTTCGCATTACAGATGGATCGGCTCAATCAAGGAAGCTGCAACCCTGACTTTGCAAGACCTGAGCAGGGTTGTTAATAATAAGATCTCTTGGAGGATCTTCATCCACAGGGTCACTATCAGTCAAGCACATAACAACAAAAACAACTAGAGGAAATATGTAAATAGCATTTTGAATTGTGTTCAGAAACAGCATCAGCAACATTACCAGTGTCCATAAGAACATCACCATTGCCAATGTTGGGAAGCAAAATAGGAAACTAGTCTATAAGCACTGTATTCACAGAGGATTGCACGCACGCACGCACACGCACACACACACACCCATAAGGATACACAAAATCCTAAATCCTGGTTAAAGAGTGTTGGAAAAGGAAATTATAAAAATGGAGAGCATGTGTGTCTGTCAGAATCACAGCTACAAGTGCATGAAAGCTAGGCACCTGAATGTTGGCGTGCATACTAAAGGACCCTAGGCTGTTGTAAGGGTGTTGTGTAATGTGAAGTCGAAGGCTTTCACGGCCTGCATCCATAGATTTTCCTTGTTTTTTTTCTGGGCTGTGAGGCTGTGTTCTATTCCAGAACACGGTCTCACAGCCCGGGAAAAATCCAAGGAAAATCTATGGTGTTGTGTAATTAAAAATCCTTCCAGCACTTAGTTGGGAAACTGTTTATGTTTTCTGTGTGCTTGTGCATACATGGGAGGTCTTGTGTTGTAAGGACCGATTTGGGGCATGGCAAACAATGTTCATGAAGCAAATGAAAGGTCAACAGAGTGCTAATTGGGTTTGTGGTTCAGAGTCATCATCTATATTTATCTTCTATACTTAATCAGAGGACTTAACACAAGTAGGCTTGCCATATTCAGTTTCCTCAAATCTGGACATCTGTTTGGCACATTATGCAAATTATTATGCTTATGCAAATTACTCTATTTTGCATTCTAATTGGGCTCATTAATTGTTGCATTTTTCTTCCACTATGGTTCAACCTTCATACCATTTTTACAGTTACAACAGATCTAAGAGTGCCAGTATAGAGTAATATTTAAAGTGTTTGACTAAGAACAGGAAGAACCAAGTTCAAATTTCTGCTTGGTCATGGAATTAATTGTGCAAATAAAAGCTAGCACTACGTCTCAGCAAACCTACCTTACAGGGTTGCTTTGGAGATCAATAGGGAGTGGGAAACCATGCAAAGCAGGCATCTACTGTACATTCCTAGTGCAATACAAAGAAAGAACAATAACAATAATATTAACATTTTGTTAAGCACAGATACTTCCAGCGGTATTCTCATGAGATCACATTTTCTTTCACTGTCAGTTTTTCACTGATGGCGAAATCTACAGATCCATGAAAATAGCACAGGAGGTCTCTGAGAGTGATTGCCGTGAGATTCACAGGGCAAGATACAGATGAGCCTAAGGACAAATGATAGTAATTGAAAGAAAAAAGCATGGGCTTTCAGAGATACAGAATACATGTTTTATTACAACTATAAAGCAGTCTACTTTAACCTTGTTTTCCTATTTGACTTTTCATCAAAGTATATCTCATCTCATCTGTGCTAGAACCTTTATACTCCCACCCAATTATTGTCTGTTGATGCCAGTTAAGCTAATGATAACTGTTTGTACTTTTTGTTATATTTCAATTCCCTTTCACGTTAGTAATTACATCCTTCCACTCCAACCATGTGCATAAATATCTACCAACTGAGGCAACACTCATTCCATCTGATGAAGTGAGCTACAGACTGCCAAAACTTATGCCAAATAAAACTCGTTTGTCTTTAAGGGTAGATAATATTAATTATATAAGGGTAGATACTAGGTCTTATTGTTTTTGCTGCAAAAGACTAACTCAGCTACCTCCTTGAAAACTTTGAAAGATATTCCTTGGTGAAAGAAAGAAAGAAAAAAAAAACACAGTCAAGACAAATGCCAATCCAATGTAGCAGATGTGTTCCCCCCCCCCCCCTTAATGCCATCCTTGTGCTTCAACATAAGCCATGTATAAATCTTCATCCTTGTAGCTGCTCTTTGGTTTCCCTGATAGAAGTTGCATTGTAGAAGTAAATGGTATTCCTCTGTTATGCATATTTAATTCTTAAATCTTTCAGTGACCATACCATAGTCCCAAGACAAATGAATGTGGAGTTAGTCCATCAAAAAAATAATAATTATCTTTTTATCATTATTTGGATCCATTCACCAAATTCTGAAGATTCAAAACTAGCTTCTACCTTAATTAACTTCTAACTACCCTCTCTTGCCTTTTGCCAGTTCCTTCTTTTGCTGACAACCCTATGCACATATGATTTGTTTCCAGGTAGTTTAGAATTCTATTTCTAATTAAGTGTCTTTGGGGACCTTATAAACAAGGCACAGGGACAGCTGCTGTTGTCGAAATGCTCAGCAGATCACAGAAGCATTACCTTTTGAACTACAACACCTAGAATCTCCAGCTAGCCTGGCTATTGGTTTCGAGAAGCTTGGTTTCTGGAAGTTGTAGTCCAAAAAAGTAACTTTTCCAGGCTTGGGCTCCCAACCAAGGTTTTCTGCACTTCATCTGTGAAATCAGACTAGTTCTGGCAACAGAGAACTGGCCATGAAGATTTGGGGTTTTTGTATACTTTATTTATTTAATCGCTGCCATGAAAAAGATTGCTATGCCATAAATGACTATAAAATGTGTTTTATTACTGTAGATTTCCTGGAAGTCTTAACATAATGAAATCATAAAGAATGTTCTTCCCACTCTGTCAATATTCTTCACTAAATGCCAAGCAAATAAAAAAACTATTGTCCTTTCAAAAGGGTAACCATTATATACAAAAACATACTACGCTAATACTCTAATTAATAATTGAGAGTTTTAGAGGGGACATAAACTATCTTGCAGGCGACAAGCCAGCTTAGAATAAAAAAGGGGACTTCAGAGAGTGTTTTGTGACACATATACGCTGGGAATTTGTTTGACTCTTTCACCTGACAGGGCATTCCTCAGATGATTATGAGAACTGCAGCTTGTTGATTCTGCCTTCCTCCAGCCTTCCCCATAACAAGGTTCCTCACTCAGAGCATAACTCAAAGCTATTTAAATTTAAAGTGGTTACATTCTTATTTACAGGCTGCTTGATATTTTGTTCTGAAACACAGGCAATGATGCATTCTTATCCTTTCAGCAGGGATGGACACCATACCCAGGATATTCAGCTGGAGCTGTGGCCAGGTTCAAGGTCCTAGTGAATTCCTCCCCACCAGCCCCTCAGTTAGGGTTGTCAGGTTTTTCAAACTGCAAGATGGGACCATCATTTGTGTTGCAAGGCCAGCTCAAGACTGGGTGGCACATGTGAGACAGGCCTCTTTTATATATACTTCAAATTTTGTAAGAGAAGAACCTCTGGAGCGATTTCCAGGCTCCCATGAGATGAGAGATCTCACAGGAATTGGGAACTCTTGAGAGAAACCCTCCTGTTGAGAGACTTGAGTTGGACTTTATTAGGCCTGCCTCACGTACTACTTGCCCCACATCCCCTCAGTTGGCTCAAATCCCCTCAATTTTGATTTACATGGGGATTTTATACAATACAAAATCTGAAAAGTAACACTTTAGTTTTATTGGAAACATTGTTTTTCTTTCCTTTCCTTTAATATCTATGTCCTATACAAAAGGAGTGAGATACGTTTCCCCACCTTTATGGAAACATTATTTATTTTATTTATACCCCGCTCTCCCCTCTCCATTGATGCCCCCTTGTCGTGGGAGAGAGGCTTGCGTACCCTAATGATGTTTTGAGCTATGCTGGAGGTGGCACAATAGCCACCGGTAGGGTCTCCCGTGCCAGACAGATCAAAACTGAAGGGTTTGACAAAGAGTGTCAAAGGGCAGGATGGGCTCTCTAGCCTTATGGCAACCGTCCTAGGAAAAGGAAAATTGTAATCCCAAACCCGGGCAGATGGTGCTCGTCCAACCCTGTAAGGTCAACCATCTAAGAGAAGGAAACTCTAATCAAGCCCGAGGTCCTCACTGCTACCGTCCATGCTTGCAAGGCCAGCAGATGAACCTTTGGTTTAAAGGGTGAGACCAGTTCTGTGCACGCTGCGCTCCACCAGAAAAATCCATTGCACAGGCTCGAAGGTCAAATCGAAGGACTCCATTCTCTAGCCACAAGGCTATCAGAGTGGCTTACAAATTATTTTTAAGCAATAGCAATTTACACATCTACACTGCATTAAACAATGTGTGTTAGCTAATTGCCCTCACAAGCCGGGTACTCATTTTACCGACCTACGGAAGGATGGAAGGCTGAGTGAACCTTGGAGCTCCCTGGGATCAAACTTGCAATGTGGTGGCTTGCAGTACTGGCATTTATCCACTGTACCACCAGGGCTCTTTGAAAGGGATAGAGACACTAAGAGGGCTTTGTGTGGGCTAACTTTTTTTTAAAATGCTTCCATTTCCTTTTAATTGTACCCCTTGGTCTCCTTTGACAAAACAAGCTATCACAGTGAATGTTACACCCAGAGTATTTTGCCCCCCCCCCCAACATATAAAATGTTAAGGGCTTTCTGATAGCAAGGACTGAAGACTGGGTTGTTTACATGGCATGCATCTGTAGGAGACCAGTGAAGATGCTTGATCTGAAAACCAAACCAAAACATCTGCAAGCAATGTTGGTTGGATGGAAATTTACCCTGGCAACTTTAAGGACACTATATCAGAATGTAAGGCTGCTCAACTTGGGCCCCCCATTCCGTTCATATTCTAGTCTGTTAGGATGTGGGACAGGAATGCATTTCTTCCAATAAAATTGGATCCTTGATTCATCAGGCCTGACCGTCTAATTTCTCCTAGAAATTAGGAGAAATTCTAATGCCTTGCTGCCCTTCCTTTCCTCTGACCACTAAATGGCTGTGTATGCTTGTGATCTGGCTACAGAATGCTAAGTACAGAGCATGGAGAGTCACTGTGGATGGAGGTCCTGAATTTTTCCATTCACTACAATCACAGTTACACCTGAGTATTTCACTATCATGCTGCCAGCTGTAATGTAATGTGTAGTATGTATGCTGAACAACAATAACAACAAAAATAGATAACATATTGAGATAATTTAGATAGTGCAGATTATTTATTTTTTTGCTGGGTCTCTGAAGCATGATGGAAAATGGATTTAAAATAATGTATTTGAAGTGGAAATCTTTCCTTATGTATCTTGGGGAAAATCTAAACTAGAATGCATGGTCATCATTCCATAAAAATGTACATTCTTGAAGCTTACACCATAAGGAGCCCCTGCTCCAGAGTGTTGGTGATAGTGTACTAGATACTGTAAGAACCTCTAAACAAATACCATAAGAAGTTGCATTCTTCATCATTTTGCAATCTTGTGTACATAGTCTCCTTTGTTCAATAGCACTATCACTCAAATGTTATCAGCTTGTTTGATAATGATGTCTGAATCTGAAGATTGATGGTGAAGTATGGACCTTTCACTAGGAAAAATATTAGGCCGTGAGTAAGGATTGGCAGATTCTTATTTCTTTCCAAATCTTCCCCCTCCTGCAACAGGTGATATAGATAGATCATCAGGACCTGGCAGAATAAGCGAAAATGATTGTTGAAACATAGTATAAAGCCTTCTCCTTTGTCCAGGCTTGTCTTAAAACATCTTAATCTGAGAGTTCTGATAAAGTGAAATGAACTCATCTGTAGTTGCAATGTATTGTCTCAAGAAGTAGCTGGGCAGCCTTTTACTGAGGACGTTATCAGACACATCAGATACGGTGTCATAATGATGTCTCATAAATGCAAAAGGGCATGCATACCAGATGACTTGCCCTTTAGTGTTTATGTACTGGCCAAAACCTGTCATATTTTATTGACGGCTTAAGCCATCAATAGATCTCCCTCGTGCTTTTGTGCCGGCATTGCCAGCATTTGAATCTGCGTGCCATTGTACTCACCTGAGTGCAACGTCAATGGCCAGTCCAGCCAGAACACTTCCAGGTGAGATTGTGACATCCACATAGGTGACACACTTTTTATGACCCTCCCCAGTTTACTTAGGACTTTTTAAGTATGTTTATGCACTTTTAAAAACTTGTTTATTTTGGTTTTTAAAATTTCCTATGCAAGTATCTTCTTGTGAGATTAGGTGAGATCTTAAACCAGGAAGTGAACAGAGCTCCGTTCACTCCCCATTAGTGCCTGGGAAACCTTTTGCTGGGAAAGAAGGTAAGTGTGGCATGGGGAGTTTTTTGCCAGCTTAAAAACAGCAAAGTTATGCCAGAAAGAAAAAAAAAGGGAGGTGGTCTGACAAAGTCTTGAGAGTGTGAAGTTCTCATGCACTTAAAATGTGGGAGATTATCAGACATGCAAAATATCCCAGAACAGGTACGACAGAAGATTGCTAAAAGGCTTACCTTTTAGATGACATTGTCCCTGTCCTGGGATGCTCCCGTTCTGCTCCTCTTCCTCCCTTGTTTCCTCTTATTCATGGAAAAATCCATGAATAAGAGGCCTGTTCCGTTATTATAACGGGACGACAGGTGAGTGAACAGGAGCCCCGTTGTGCTCCTAGGATGACAACAGGATGTGACATCACTGGGAGGTCCTTGCCGGACACTTTCAGGTGCAATTGGGACAGAAAGGTAAGTAATTTTCCCCCCTCACTGGGTAGCTGTTTCTTTTTAAAATGTGTTTTAGTGCTTGCTTTTGTTTTTGACAGCTGGGGGGGGGCTTTTTTAAATTTCCCTCCTGGCCATTCTATCATGAGAATGGCCAGTATTTGAGTTCTCAGTCATAAAAGCAGCCTTGTGACAGCTGCATTTCTGACTGGGCATAGAAGGGAGGAGGAGCCTGTTCCTGTCGCAGAATAAAGGTAAGTGTGTGAATTTTTTTCCTTTATTCCATTTCAGGAATGGAAGAGTGGCGGGGGGGGGGGTAAGTGGGATGGAAACAGACCCAAAGGGTCAGTCTGATAACCTCCATGATCAGATTGGGTACCAGTTTTTCTACTTTTATATGGAACAATGGGCACAATTGAGTATTCTGAATGGGACTCCTATTCATACCCATTTATTCTCCTCTGCAAGTGTTACATAAAGAATGGAAATGGATCAAAATCGAGCTTCATATGGTTCAGTTTTCCATTCATCCTGAAATAGATGCACGCACCAGCTTTGCTGATTCTACCCCATTGGCTGCCATCAACATGTTAGTGGCACACGGGAATGACATTGTGTCACTTCTGGTTCCTTATTGCCCAGTTTACAGTTGATTTCCAAGGTTGTTGTGATGCTGTAGGGGATAAAAGGAAACAAACCATCATGTTTGTGGTTTGTTTTGGCATATTTTGTTTGATATCCAGGAAACAAAGGAGACTGAAAAGTACCCCCAATTAAGGTGTGGGCTGGGGGCTTTGGGGTTGTGCTAGGGGGTTTCATGGTCTAAGAGAGTGGTATCAAGTGGCTGCCTGTGTTAGAAATAGCAAACTTAGTATGTCTATATTCAAATAGGTGTTAGTGTGTATGTGTTTCTAAGGGCTTGTCTTCTTACCTACCCTGACACTCCCTGCTCCATATTTATAATAAATTGGCAATAATTAATAATTAGGTCAAATGTGGCCTTCCAGGTAGTGTGGCCATTAAACCTGGGAAATTCCACAACCAGGAATCCCAAAGACAAATATTGCTCAGTCAGGTAGGCACTTAAGGAGAGGCTTCCCAAATTCCAAAGAGATGTTAATTTGCAAGGCAATTACATGCACAAACACCTGGCTAATCCTATCAGCCTAAGCTGGGATACTCAAACCTGTAAACAATCCTCATACGTTTACTCTTCCACAAACAAAGAAGACTGCTTCCTCTATTCAGTTGCAAAGTATCTGCACATTAAAGACCATTAGCATATCTGGAGTGTTCATTGTCTTTTCCTCAGCAACTCTGAGAAGCATGGTCTTTCATTCTAAATCCCATCCCTGGAAGGCAGTTATTGACTATGAAAACCCTCCCAAAACTCCTCTCAAGTGCTCACCCCCCCCCGCTCCTGTGGACACTATGTCTGTCTGTGCAGCTGTTCCTGCTCTGGACTCCCACTCTGCTGGCTTCTTCTGCAACATCATCTCCTCATATTGGTACATCACCCCAAAACAAGTTCCCTTCTCTATCCCAATACTTCCTAATTTATTTGCTAGCCTTGTGTGAATGCTTGAAGCTGGAATGTGTGCGTGAATGTTATTATTATTATTTCTTCAAATAAAGACAAATTATTTTACTATGCAGTTTAACCTCTCCTCCTGATTACTGGCATAAAAAGGTTAAAAGACCCTGCTATCTGTTATCCACTCTCGCATAGCCAAGCTGAGTATAGTAATTCCCCAAATTAATATCAATATTTAGAGGATCCTGAAGACCCCTGAACATTTAGGGTAACAGGATTAGACAGGCAATATATGTTCTCTTGCCTTTATCTTAGAGCACTGCAGTCCTGATGATGCAGGACATTTGCCCCATTCTGCCCCCAGGCAGTCCTCGCCACCCCTGGGGAAGATATAGAGCTGAGATGGTGGGAAGATGTGGTAGGGCCTGATACACTACCATAAGAAAAAGACCTGATTTACTGTGTTTTCACTGGGAGGAAACACGTCAGTCCATAGGAGCTCATCCCAGCAGACTGGCCCTTGCTGCCACCTCCCTGGCTCTGCAGGAAGGCAGGAGGCAAGCCCACAGCATGCAACCAAGGTTGGTCACATGTAGGGGGCCTCAGTCACATGTTGTGGGCCCCCTTTCTGCCTTCTGAGACTGCGAGGAAAATGGTAGTGGCTGCAGTTGTGGGCTGGCGTTCCCAGCAGGACTTCCTCTCATTCTGTGGCGGGAAGATCGGAACAATGGGCTTGATCAATGGCCAAGATACACCGGTGGGGAGCCGTTGTATCCTAGCTCATGTAGATGAGCCCTAAGAGTCTCTAAGATGTAGCATGCATTCATCCCGCTTCCGGTTTGTTGGTCTTAGCCACATACTCTCTCTCTTCCTGTGTCAGTTAGTCTGATGTTTGCCTGAGGACATTATCACACAAGGCTTGTATTTCAGAATTACAGCAAGACAGTAGCAAATGTGGCCCTTACTTATTGAATGACATTGTCTTTATCTGATTGCTGTTTTGCTGTTCATCCGCCTCTATAGAGCATCTTATCATTGATGGGAAAAACCCATCAATAGCTCCCATTGTTGCTGCTATGGCAGCATCCCACTCTTTTTTTTTAAAAAGGATATTAGGTGCCCCCTTTTTATAAGGTAGGAATAGAACACCTGGTAACAATACTGATGCATGGACACAGCTGGGTAGGAAATGGAAAGGTATGCGCTTCTGTCCAAGAGTGTCAAAAATGCCCCTTATAGAATATCCTACATCAAGCCTTCACAATGTGTGCCTCATTCCACTCTATGCAATAAGATTCTTCTTCTTCTTCTTCTTCTTCTTCTTCTTCTTCTTCTTCTTATTATTATTATTATTGTCTGTGCAATAAGACAAGATACTTCCGTGGCAGTAGCAATATGAAGGAAGTCAAATGGCATGGGGGGGGCACATGACTTCCTCTCCTCCTCTCTCCCCCTCCTCCTTGCTTTTCCAAGCTGGCAAAATTGCTTTTGCTCCACGCCTTTTTTTTTTTTTTTTTTTTGCTGTGATTGCATACTTATGGGGAAACGACAACATAAAAAAAGGTTTTTATGTTAAAAAGGAAGGGAGGAGGAGGAACTTAGTGACACCTTTAAGACTAACAGATGTGTTTTAGCATGACTTTTTGTGGATTTTAATCCACTTCTTCAGATGCGTTGATGGAGTACAGTTCAAGCCACAGGTACTTACAATAAGCACAGTTACATAGTTGTGGGGATGGGATCAGATTGTAATGACATACTGAAAGTTACAAATTGTGACACTGACCATAAACTTTCAAAAGGTTGCGTAAGATAGGGGTCTTGTCTGAAAATTATAGATGTTGCTTCTTTTTGTACTTGCATGTTTGCTTTAAATCGTGGCTTTTACCCTCTGGCTATTATTTTCTGATTCTTTGTAAACCATCCTGGGAACATGTTTGAAAGTCAGAGTAAAAATGCTAAAAATAAACAAAGCAAGCAATGGTAATAGCTATAGACCTTTTCGCTAGCTCCGCATGAAGTGAAAAAGACTGTGTTATATAACCAACAAGTGTGTTCCCAGTAGCCATGGTTATCATATATTTTTTGTTACTAATCACTAGTCTTAACAAGCAGTTCTACAGCTGTCAGTCAAAAATATTTCACAAAGATGTTTTGTTATCAAGATTTTTTTTTAAAAAAAGGCAAGTCTTTAATAGCTGGATTGCAAGACAACAAATGCAGCTTTCTCTTCAAAGTCAAATTGTAATATTTTTATATTCAGCTGCATTGAAAAGAGAGACAGATTCTCAAAAACTTTTTGACTCCGCATATATTATAGCAATGGAACAGGCAGCCCCCTCGGATTATGCTATGAGAGGCAGAAAGCTTTACATCATCCCATGAGATCCAGAAATAAGTGGATGTGTAGAGTAAAGTGGAATGAAAGTCACACACTATTTCAGTTTAGTGCTTGATGTGCAGTAGATTTGTGCATATAGAAAACTTGTAGTCATGCAGCCCTTTTCCTATGGTAATCCTTAGATTGCATAAGGGCAGTGTTTACAGATGGCGGTTTAGGATGCAGTTAGATGTTGGGAACTGGTGGGATGAACTCGTGGGTTACTATCTCAAGTGCTGGTGAGTCACAGAGTTAGTATGAATCATATATGCGCAATCACCTGTCCGGGGTTCAAGATTTTAATGGCCATTGACAGTTGAGAAATGAAGAAAAACATTCTTAACAGAATGGCTGGAGAATCACTGAACTGCAGTGTATGGGTCAACAGAAGCATATTCCTACATGGGGAGAAACTCCTAGAGAAGTGACTTAGAACAGACACCACAGCTTAGCAAAACTAGTTCATAGAGAATATGCTATCAATGGCTTCCGATTACAGTATGATTACTTCTAGTATCAGATATAACCTGGGATAAGAGTTGCTGAAGAGCACAAAAAAGGAAGATGCTGTTGTGCTTATATCCTCTTTGTAGGCTTCCCATAGGCATCTAGTTGTCTGCTATGGGAAGGGGAGGGTTTTCTTGGTGGCTGCCCCCAAGATCTGGAGCTCCCTACTGACAGCAGGCCTTCTCCCTGTTGTCCTTCTGCTAGCAGACAAATACTTTTTTTTATTTGGGCAGGCTTTGGAACTGATTGGCTGCTAAGGAAGGGGCTTTTAATCAGATGCACTGTTCTTGCCCCCCCCCCCCGATGTGTATTGAAGTTATTTGAATGTGGTTCTCAGTTCATTTGTTGCTTGAATATTGGCAATCTGTTTAATTGTGTTTCAGTGGTGTAATGTATTATGTTTTTATAGTTGCACTTATTTTCTTATCTCATTTGTAAGCTACCTTGGGTCCCAATACTGGGAGAAAGGTGCAATATAAACTTGTAAATCTATTCTCTCTCTCTGGCTTTTCTTTGCAAACGGAGATTCAGGAAGGACTCATTCCACGCTTTCTGCAAGCGCGCTGATGACTAAAAAGGCCAATCCGAGATAAACAAGTCCAGTTGCAGAAAGCAGAGCAGAAGGTCTCCTTGGGTGATGTTTCCGGGTTGTGATTCTTTCTGCGTTGTCATTTCTCTTCAAGACTTGTTCGGCGTGAGTTCTCAAATAGGGCTGAAGCATTGTGGATAGTGAGTCTCCATGCCTCCCGATGTGAGGCCAGGGTGGACCATTGTTGGTGACCAATTTGGCCGAGTCTGAGATGTTGCTTCAGGGAGTCCTTGTTTCGCTTTTTTGGAGCGCCCCTCTTACGCTGACCCGTGGCGAGTTCACCGTAGAGTAGTATTTTTGGGAGGCGATGGTCCTCCATCCTAGAAACGTGCCCTGCCCAGCGCAGCTGTGTTCTCAATATCATGGCCTCAATGCTGGTGATCCCTGCTTGCTCAAGGACAGCAACATTCGTCACATAGTCAGTCCAGTGTATATTTAGGATTGTGCGTATACAGCGCTGATGAAAGCATTCAAGGAGTCCTAAGTGGTGGCGATAGGTGACCCATGTTTCAGATCCATAAAGGAGAATAGATAGTACAATGGCTCTATACACACTATTATCTATTATCTATTATCAATAGTCAAATCAGGATTCTAGAACAGATAGAACTTTGGTCTAATCCAGCTACTAGGCTTTTTTGATGACAATGTATGGGGGAAACTTTGTTCAGTCTACCACTATAAGACTGATCCACTTCTGTTGAATTACATGAATGCATGAAGTATGAGTTGTTGTGTATTGCTGTAATGCACATTATTTAGAGGAATATTATCCTTTAGGATGATTGTTTCCACATCAGCGGATGACTAAGATGGCAAACGATGACTTGCATGTGTGAGTGGACTATCTTACTGCAGAGCAACTTGGATATCATCACAGAGACAGTTGTTTCTAGAGCTTGTTAAAAGAGTCTGTTCACACATACAGTTGTCTGTTGACGATACAATAATCTGATGTTGATACCCCAAGAAATTTGATTTACATATATGAATTAGGACTGCTTTAAGTGGTATGGTAAATATTTTTTTGGCCAGTGGGCTGCATTTCCTTCCAGGGAACCTTCTGGGGGCCACATACCAGAGGTAGCAGTGGATAAGTGGGCTTAAGGCTAAATTTGGTGGGACTACTTCACCCTGTCACACACACATATACATCCACACTGATTGCATTCATACACATCCACACATTTTCATACTCAATCCAGAGTAAATAAATATACCCATATACCCATTTTCACATATAACACATATATACAATTGTAAAACACTCTGTTTCTCATACCCCAATTTATGGACATTCATTCACACACACACACACACACACACACACACGGAGGGTTTTTCTTAAGCCTAAATACAACACTGTATTTGTTGTGATGCTGTCAAGCTCAGGACTGGGAAAAGTTACATCTTGGACTGTAACTCCTAGAATGTCCCAACCAGCATGGCCAGTGGCTAGGTGATTCTGGGAGTTGTAGGGCCCATTCACACTACATGGTTATACCAGTATGATTCTAGTTCAACTGCCATGGATGTATCCTATGTTACCTGGAATGCATAGTTCAACGAGACATTATTACTCTCTAGCTGACAGTTCTAAGTACCACTTCCCAAATGGCTGCTTTCAGGATTCCATAGCATGCTGCATTTAAAATTAAATCATAGTGCTATGCTATAATTTTGTAGTGTGAAAGGGCCCATAATCCAAATTTCTGTTAATAATAATAATAATAATAATAATAAAATTTATTTATACCCCGCCCCTCTGTTAAAACAATTGGGGTGGCTTACAAAAATTAAAATACAATACAGATAAAATCCCCAAACACCCCCCACCCCCACCCTCCCCCATAAAAAAATATTAAACAATTATAAATTAAAACCAACTGATCTAAAATCACAATTAAAAACAATAAATACAATAAAATAAAATAAATGGCCAGCGGACTAAAAGAAGCCAGGATCCCCTGAGGCCGGGATCTAATTAGGAAAGGCCTGCCGAAAGAGATCCGTCTTTAGTGCTTTTTTAAAGCTACTCAGGCTTGTTATCTGACGGATCTCATTCCAATTTCTGTTCCAATTTCTGGGCAAGCATAATTGCTGCTGGGCAAGATGTGAAGAGGGCTGAGCTATACCTGACTGTCAGGTCAAAGTCTCCCTTCCCCCTATGGTTCAAACTGATATTGTGTTTGTAAATGTGCCCAGTAATTCTTAGTAAATTGGAATGGAAGAATGTGATGAAATAACCCCAGTGGGAAAGCTCTGGTGAGTCCTTTCCTGAATATGCAATAAATGTATACAGTCTGACCCCCATATCTGCAGAGGTTCAGTTCCTGGACTTACTACAGATATTGGAAACTAAAGACCCTATTAAAATAAAGTGCTTCTGGTAAAATCAAACCATAGAGTTTGCACTGGAGGATGTAGAAGATTCCTAGAGAGGCTGTCTCTCTAGGAATTTTTCAGCACAGTTGTATGGTATGTGTCCCTATTTTGTGTCCTGTAGATAACTGAACCTATGGATATTGGTTCTGCAGATACAGTGGTCCAACTATACTAGATTAATTCCTTTATATCAAAGTGACACCTGCTTTTTCAAACTGGGAGATGTTAAGCACTAACTTTTGATATAGTGTTGAGTACCACTGGTTCATCTTTTGCTGACCCATTTGTAGAATGTTGGGCCTTTCATTTGCATTTGGTTCTTTGCCAATTAATGGTAGCCCCACACATTAGCAAAGTATTTAAATTGGCTTCAATCTCAGCATATAATATGAAGCTTCACAACTGCTGATAAAGTTGTGATTCTTCATGCAGTGTGCAAGTATGCATAGTTTTCAACTGCTTTCAAAGTTCAGAATAAAGTTGTTACTTTGCCCAGGGGAGTGGACAGATGTTTAATTTTGGGATAAGTGTGGAGCATCTGTCAGTGTGAGGCCATCAGGGGCTGAAATATCGACCACTAGAGCTCAAACTCAGGACCTCTTCAAACTCAGTCAACCTCCACATAATAAGATAGTGAAAAAAGTACAACTGACGCTTCCTTATTTGGGGGGATTATAATTAGATCAAATGAATGGCTACAAGAGTTCGGGTAACTTGCGGGACCTTTGCACCTGTGTATACTGGTACTAACTGTCAAGACTCCAAGTTAAAGTAAAATTAAATGTTTTTTTTGAATTATTTTATTTTACACAAATAATATAAAATACATAATATAAAAGAAATAGAATGCATATGTTATATACTTTGTCATATAATAAAATAAAATGTTTTTTATTGGAAAATAACACAAAAACATTCACACATGCACTCATGCTCACAAGAACCACACAAGGCTAATAAAGAGTCAAGGCAGAAATGTTGTATAGAGGAATAGATTTGGGGAAGTATGGGCGATATTTACCAGTCCTGAAAAGCAGAGTTCTGGGTAGTGAAGAAGACTCAGACTTGGACTTGAGGGTGTGGCACAGCAATCCGGCAGAGTGATGGTATCAGTAGCACTGTGCACACTTGGCTATTGTCTGGGGACTAATATTTATACCCAATTTCATATCCCAAAGAAGTGTTTGAGTGTAAAACGATGCTTGGATGGGTTTGCCACAGTTAAACAAAGGAAATTATGACTTCACTAACTGTCATTAATGGCTGCTAAATTGGAGTTGATGGGTTTATGACAACCTCCTCATTGTGGGATAGGAAAGGTGTGAATAGAGATGTTTTGGGGATAATGGGGGTTCCTGTCACTGTTTGTTTGTGATAGATGACTCATTGCCAATGTATCTGAGAGGAGATTAGCACATAACTCAGTGATGGCCCCCTCAGTTACTGGGGGGCTCCGTATAATCCTATCTTGTGTATGGATACCAGTGCTTTTCTGTGATGCCTCCCGTAGGTCCTGGTGACCTCCACTTGACCTCACTTATGGTCCTCCCCAATCTACGGGACCTTGTGGAGCTTCTCAATGTTGCTGAATTATGAAATATTAGTGGGGGGGGGAAAGGCATGGTAACACTAGTTGCTGGGGGTCCATTCACACTAGATAATTATAGTGCAATTATTCCACTTTAACTGCCATGCTTCTGTCCTATAGAATCATGGGATTGGCATTTTAGGGAGGGACCTTTAGAATTCTCAGCCAGAGTGGTAGTCTAGTGCCTCACCAAACTAGAAACCCCAGAATCCCATAGGATGGATCCTTGGCAATTAAAGTGAAACAATAACGCTATAATTGTATAGTGTGAATGGGCCCTGGGTCACATGCTTACTTATCTTATGCAGGAAATTTACATAGGTAAACCTGGACATAGTATTATCATGGTCAAAACACTCCAAGGTCTCTTGGATTCATATCCATGTCGGTCTGCAGATATCCAGATTTTCAGTTGGGGAACATGAAAAAGGCACAGTTCAAGATATTTCAGATGATCTGATATATAGTTAATACCATATTTCAATTGACCAAAGCTCAGCTGGGTTGACCATGTTTAAATCACAACCTATGAAGCCCATCTGCTTCCACTTTTCAGTTTCTCAATACCTGTGAAATCCCAAAGTGTCACTATGTTCTCTCCAAACCTGAAATGTAAGATAAATATATTTTTTTGTTGCTATAAAACTTTTATAGATATACCAAATGTTCTGTGTATATTTTTATCCTGCTGAAGACACTGTTATAAGCAGGTTTTTCTTCCCCCCTCTTACCATGGTGACAGACACATGCTTGTACAGAAGCACATGAGTGACTCCAATAAAGGGTGGCAAAGTAGCTTCATCTTTTACTGCATGGAGATAATATCTCTTAACAAAAAAAAAGTGCTTATAGCACTGGTGAAATGCCATCCTCATATCTGAAAACAGCACAGAACTGGGCTTTGTGCAGTGAGGGAGAGTGGGCAAAAATGTGTGGCATCCTTTATGGCTGGCCCTACAGGATAAAGGGGCCATACAATGCACACCTAGGATCTCTTAGCATAGCTGTCAAATTAGAGGCCATATATCAAAGTAGAGCCAGTGTGGTGTAGTGGTTTGAGTGTTAGACTACGAGTCAGGAGACCAAGGAGATTTTCAGACAGCGTTTAACAGTGCCCACTGCGGGATGAGGTCCCGGGAGAGGAACGGCGCTCTTGCGCAGCAGGGGGTCATTTTCGGACGCTGCTGTCCCTCTTCCAGGATCCTTCGCTGTACGTCCATGAAGCTTTGGAAGCGGCCGTGCCATATTTTAAGCATGGGCAACTTCTGTGCTTAAAATATGGTGCGGCCGCTTCCAAAGCTTCATGGATGTGCAACGAAGGATCCCGGAAGAGGGATGGCGGCGTCCGAAAATGACCCCCTGCTGCGCAAGAGCGCCATTCCTCTCCCGGGACCTCATCCTGCAGTGGGCACTGTTAAACGCTGTCTGAAAATCTCCCAAGGTTCAAATCCCTGCTCAGCCATGCAAACCCACTGGATGACCTTGGGCAAGTCACACCCTCTCAGCCTCAGAGGCAAAGGCAAAACCCCTCTGAACAAATCCTGACCAGAAAACGCCATGATAGGTTTACTTTCGGGTTGTCATAAGTCAGAAATGACTTGAAGGCACACAGCAACAATATTAAAGTAGGTGTATGTCAAATTAGAAATTAGCTTTCAAACTACACATTCTCTATAATTACCTGTTTCCCTCCCAAAATGGAACTTCCTCAGAAGTAGGTGCCTCAGTGATCAGACTTGAAAATTCAGTCTTTGTTAACCTTCCAACGAGCAATCACAACACAAAGCATGGTAAATGCAAGGTATGGAAGTGAGGATAATGATATACCATGACAAATGGAAATTGTTCACCACTTGGGGGGGATGCTTCTTCAAGTTTCACTCAGCCTTCCATCCTTTTGTAGGTCAGTAAAATGAGTACCAAGTTTGTTGGGGGCAATTAGCTAACACACATTGGAAACCACTTAATATGGTGTAGATGTGTGAAATGCTATTGCTTAACAATTTGTAAGCTGCTCTGAGAGCCTTTGTGGCTGAAAGATGGGGTATAAATAGCTAAAATAAATAATAAATAAATCACAGTGGACTGAAGAAAGAAGAGATGAATATTCACAGGATGACCAGTTTAATTTTCTTCTAACTGATTCAAATTATTTCAGCAAAGAAATGGGTTTTCTACTTTCTAAATTGGAATTTAGAAAGTGGACAACCCACTTCTTTGCTGAAATATCTGTTTTCTAAATTGGAGTTTTTAGATCCTAAATATCCTAAAGGCACCAAATCCTATCTGATCCTGGAAGCTAAAGCATGGTTAGCTCTGGTCAGTACTTGGATGAGAAAGCAATGATGAATATCAGGTGCCGTAGGCTATATTTCAGAGGAAGGAAGTGGCAAAACCATCTCTGAGTATTCCTTCCCTAAGAAAATGTTATGAAATCCACAAGTCAACAGGCAACCTGAAGGCACATACATGCATCCTTTGGGCTTTATATCTGTTTGTGGCTTCAGTATAATAAAACAGACACATCAACTGTCACCATACATGTATCATGCATAGGAATCTTTTTCATACACCATGAGGCCTTATAGGTGATTCTGGATACCTATGTAGAATCTACACATAGGGAATATTAGCAGAAATAAGCCAACATTATGTGTCTCTTTTTGGTGTCCCTGTGATTCATGAATTGGACCACCTTTAAAAAGGAAATTACACATATTTATGATGACTTTTTTCATGAAAATGTTTGTGTGAATCATTTGCCTGATTTGGCAACAGGCAGCTCTATATATTTTACTTTACCTTTGAATAAATTTTAAAGCACCCTTCCTTCCTTCCTTCCTTCCTTCCTTCCTTCCTTCCTACCTACCTACCTACCTACCTACCTGTCCATCCATGGGTACACATCTCTCTCTCCCCCACCCCATACACTTATATATCTATGTAGCTATGCATGTTTTCCCTCCCACCACATGCATATACTTAATTGGTCACAGATTTATGACCTTTAAACTGTTCTTTCTTCTCTGACCTGATTTTTTACTTGTTCGTTTCTGTTTTGATGTTTTTAGTCCTTGGAATTGCTTGATGAATGATTTTTCAGTAACTTCATTAAATACAAATTCTCAGGGAAGCTGGCAAGATGTTACACTGTAATATAAATGGCTGTGTTATATCAGATGGTACTGCTGATGCATCAGTGTATCAGTGATTTTTAAAGGTATAATTAAAAATAATTTCCTACATATTATTATGTGGTAGTTCATGGTAATATTTGTCTCCCAGTAACTCATTATAGTGTTAGAACAAATTCCATGCATAGTTACCAACTGTGCATGTGTCCATGGAAACTGAGTTATGCTATATAATCAATTTATTTGGTAAATTGTTTTGATATACTGGTCTAAATACCCCAAAGATACCAAATCCTATCTGATCCTGGGCTAAGCAGGGCCAGCTCTTGGATGGGAGACCAGCAATGAATACCAGATACTGTAGGCTATATTTCAGAGGTAGAAAATGGCAAAACCACCTCTAAGGATTCCTTGACTGAGAAAACCCTATGAAATTCATGGGGTAGCCATACGTTGACAGGTGGCTTGAAGGTGTGTGCACACATCCTCTGAAATATAGCCTACAGCACCTGGTATTCATTGGCAGTCTCTCATCCAAGTACTAACAAGGGCTGACCCTGCTTAACTTCCAAGATCAGAGAGACTTGGCACCTTTAGGGTATTTTGACCTCACTACTAGTCTTTTAATTAGATGTTTCCTCTTTGCTCCTTTCTTTTAAAGCAATTTCTGACTTTTATCTGTGACCTATAATTCATTATTTCCTTCACACTTACCATGACATTATTGAATTAGTCTTTAATTAGTGGCTTTAATTACGAATTTCCTCTCTGTAGCCAAAAACATTCTTTTTATTGTTATTAGTTATACATGTTGGGCTGGGGGTGTTAGACCCCCAGGAGACAACACAGGCATACATAGCATATCCTATATCTATGAAATGCATAGATATAGGATGGGGGAGACCTGGCTGAATGAGACTACGTGCGAAAGGGATCTAGGAGTCCTAGTAGACCACAAGTTGAACATGAGTCAACAGTGTGATGCGGCAGCTAAAAAGGCCAATGCGATTTTGGGCTGCATCAATAGAAGTATAGTGTCCAGATCAAGGGAAGTAATAGTGCCGCTCTATTCTGCCTTGGTCAGACCTCACCTAGAATACTGTGTCCAGTTCTGGGCACCACAATTCAAAAAGGATATTGACAAATTGGAGGGTGTCCAAGGGAGGGTGACTAAAATGGTGAAAGGTCTGCAAACCATGCCTTATGAGGAGAGACTTAGGGAGCTGGGTATGTTTAGCCTGGAAAAAAGATGGTTAAGGGGGGATATGATAGTCCTGTTTAAGTATTTGAAGGGGTGTCACGTTGAGGATGGAGCAAGTTTGTTTTCTGCTGCTCCAGAGACTGGAACACGGAGCAATGGGTGCAAGCTCCAGGAACAGAGATTCCACCTCAACATTAGGAGGAACTTTTTGATGGTAAGAGCTGTTCGGCAGTGGAACACACTCCCTCGGAGCATGGTGGGGTCTCCTTCCTTGGAGGTCTTTAAACAGAGGCTGGATGGCCATCTGTCGGGGATGCTTTGATCGTGATTTCCTGCATGGCAGGGGGTTGGGCTGGATGGCCCTCGTGGTCTCTTCCAACTCTGCAATTCTATGATTCTATGATCCTCTGTATAGTTTTTTTCTAAGCTCTAAGGGTTCTAATTAAGGTGCCCATGTACAGAAGACGTCAGGATGCCTCTTCCTTAGCCTGTAAGGGCCCAGCTAGGGCTGGATTTGCAGAAACCCACCATAGTTTCACCTTCAAACCATCTGGCTGAAGTAGAGAAACTTCAGTAGCAAGAATACATTGCAGTGCGCAGACAGTAGCTGAAGGATGTATGTCAGCTTTTTATTTGCTACTGAAGCCTCTTAGTGGCTTGTTTTCACATCAGTGAATGAATCTTGCCTATATAGTGTCTATCCAGAGTTTGGAAACATTTCTGGACTACAGGTATCAGACTTACTCTAGCACACTGATCACCCATGCTATCTGGGCGATTTTGAGAGTTGTAGTCCAGAAAGTAACTTTTCAAGAACAGTACCCTGCTGCATAATTGGGGGTTATGTTTGTGTATGTAATTTTTTTTCTCTTGTGGCAGAAGGGCCTTCAGTATCTATTCACAAGATCCCATCCTGCTGGTCATCAACAGCTGGAAGGAGGGAAGCTGCCAGGTGCACATCCATTTCCCTGGCCCCTGACAGGCTGCAAGTTTACACCTAGATTTGTTCTGGCTGCTCTTGAGTACAATGGGATGAAGGGATAGCTTCTTGTAAGTTCTCTCGCTGGAGACTTATGCTTCACAAGTGTGATGTAGGATCCTGGCCTATAAAAGCCAGGCTTTGATCCAAATTTTGGAGGGAACTTTGGATCTATCCAAGGTGCTGATCCTACTTTGGGGACACGATTCAGCACCTTAGAGAACACCTTGTAGGGTTCATTTAAAGTTCAGACTGAGTCCTGCAGCAAAAACACCACCCCATTGATGTGGAAGCCATCACCTTCCCCTCGTATAGGGCCGTTGCCATCTTGGCTGGGGGACTGAGTGAAAGAGTGCCCCAGAAGTGACAGAACTTGCCACAGATGACATCAAGGGAAGGGGTAGATGTCAACTCTGTGAATAACAAAGACAAAAAATGGCAGAAACATCATGCCAATGTAACAGTTTTATTTGTTCTGTGCATGCAGTTAAGCAATGTGTTGGTTGGGCAATGGCTGCTTAAGTAGCATGTGCTATGATGCAAAGCACATGGGATTTGTAGTTCCTGGCAACTCATAATTGTTGCACTGTTATCCTTGTCAATGTTGTGTTGTATTTGCACAATATTTTGATTTCCATTTTATCTCCCCCCCCCTGCATCTCTTGGCTCTGGTGTTTTACTGTTTAAAATATTTCAACATTGAAAGTTTTCTTCAGCCATTATATTCTGTCTATCTATCTATTTATCCAGCTGTGAGTGAGAGAGTGTGTGTGCTTGGTAAGTAGGCAAATTAATATAATAATAATAATAAAATTTATTTATACCCCGCCCCTTTGCTAAAAACAACCGGTGCTTGCCCCGAAAACCAAAACTTAGCAAAACCAAGAGATTCTTCCTCTGGCTTAGGGATGGACAGATCTGCAGTCCCTACATTTGCTATCATCTCCATTCAAAATCTTTAATTTGGGTTGGGACTATTTTTAAAATAAAAACCAAACTAAATGACATTCTCATGTATCTGCAACAGCAAAATGCAATACGTACAGCCATTTCCAACATAGAGAGAACCATGTTTTCATTGTCTGTAACTACCTGTTAAAGATGAGAAACTTGGCCCGGGACAGGGGGGAGATGCCAATCCTAATCCAGCACTACAAACGTGTGAATACACCGGAATTTGAAGAGCTAAGTGCCCAAAGACCTCTGCCCGGATAGATGAATTGAGCAGGGGCCCTTTCTTACCACACAGTTTTAGCACAATGATGCTATTTTAACTGCCATGGCTGCATACAGTGGCATCCTTGCGTTTGTAGTTTGGCGAGGCACCAGCACTCTCTGGCTGGTGGTTATAAATATCCTAAACTGTAAATCCCAGGATTCCATATAATGTTTCCATGGCAATAATTTTTTTGCCTGGTTGGATGAGTCACAACAGATCACAGCCAGAAAACAGAATATAGTGGGCATGCAATTTCAGTATGAGACCTTTTGAACTTCTCCTAGGCACAGTAGTACTTCTGTTAGCTGCCTGTAGTTGCTGGAGTTTACTAGTATTGCTCAGAGATTAGGGTGAGATGGGGAATATTGGCATAGTGCCTCCACTACTTTCTAGGCAGTAGGTCTGTGGAAGACAGCCGGAGACAAATGTTGTGGAAGACATCATTTGTTATGTCAACATCTCTGTTTTGATATTTCCTCAATTTTTTTTTTAAATAGGCATTTGGAATATTATGGTGGTATATCAATGAAGATATGTAATTGCTAAAATATGACACTCTAAATGGGTCTCTGACATAGATACATGTAGCAGATAATTTAATTTATGTAAAGGGATTGAATTTGGAAAGAGAAAGAGGTGTGTGTTACAGAGGCGGCATCCCTCTTATGTCATAATGTATGACTCATTTGGCCTTATTTCCTTTTAGTAAACTTAAACTCCAAGTGATATACAATAATTGGCTACTTTTATATACCTGGAGATTCTGTCTATGGGACTGTGAGTAATATGGTTAAATACCAAACAAGGTATGATAAAATAGGATAGAATTTATTATAGCAGGCAAAGCTCAAGTGACGATTCATTATTAGTGGCCCTGTCAATAACATTCCAGCAATCTGTCCTACCTCTCTTCTTGTTTCATAAGGAGTTTATCTTGTATGGCAATTCTGATCTACAAATCAATAGGTTTGTGTCAATGGATCATTGTGTGCTCTGTTTTTACGAATCCTGTTCACTTACTGGTCTGGTTCAAATGTTATCTGTATGATACAGAGCCCCTATTCCTGGGTCTGGATCCCACAGTGGTCTGAAAATGTTTAATAACATGACACATGATGTCATGTGATTTTATTATTTAACATTATCAGACTAGTACAGGTCATATGTGATCATGAGATCACACCAGGTACCAGCTTCTCATATTATTTGCAGAGGTTATTATTTTTTTTGGTCTACAACTCCCAGAATCTTCTGGGAGGAAGGATGATTCTGAGGGATTCTTAGGGATTCTGAGAGCTGTAGTTTTTTTTAAAAAAATAACACTTCCAAATAATGCTTCCAAGCCCTGGGAATCAGTTACACAACAGTTTTTACCACGGGGAGAAACGGGATTTCTTGATCTTGAGTTTGTTCCTTGTTGTTTACACGATTTGTCCCTGGATGAACAATATCCCGGGATTGTTGATTACATGACAACCTTTTCCATGACAAAAGCAAGATCCCAAGACATAGTATCCTGTTTTTTGTTTGTTTGTTTGTTTACATGGGGAAAGGTTCGCGGATATATATCAAGCTTCTGCATTGGTCAGAGAAGGAAGGCAAAGGCAAACCCCTCTGCAAAATCCCTTAAAAAACCCCCCCCGATGGGCTTGCCTTAAGGTCTCCAGCTCTGTTTACATGGCTGTAAATCCAGAGAGGTTACTGCAAAATAAAACTTGTTTGTCTTTAAGAACCCACAAGAATCACTCTTGAATACTAGGAGCTGTAGGCTATATTTCAGAGGAAGGAACTTGCAAAGCCACCTAGGCAGCTTGAACACACACACATACACCTGTTTTGCTTTCAGCCAGGAAGCCAAGTGGTTTGCAATCTACTGAGGCACACACACACACACACTCGCCTTCTTTGCTTTCAGCTGGGAGGGATGATGGAGAGGGGAAAAGAAGCGAAGTGGTTGGCAGTGAGAGAATCCATTTAAAAAACACATATCCCTTTAAAGGGAGATTGACGGCACAGACATACAAGCCTTTAAAAAATACAAGCCTCTGTGCAGGGGATAGGGAGGGTGACTGACCCCCCCTTCTCTGAACTCTGAGCCTGCCCCTGCCTACCTCAATCTCTGGCCATCACCTACTCCCGAGATATTTTGTCCTGAACTGTTCACATATCTGATTTTTCGCAACCTCCAGAGACTTTTTAAAGAACACAGGACAAACTGAGGGATGGAAAGTCACGGCCCTTGGAGGAGATATGGTGGCCCCCCTTCTGAAAAGCTTGAGATCGTCACGATGAACAACCAGGGTTCATCACGAGTTCATCTCATGACATTTTCATTGTGTAAATGGTCCCAAGGTTATTTTATTGTCCAACAGGATTTCTTGATTGGTTGATTTAAGGATTTCTATCCTACTTTTCTGTTTATAAGTAATGCACAGTCACAACACTGAAACCCAAATCACCAACAATGATATAAACTGAGTGGCATGATACAGTCACAGCTTCCTTGGTTTAAAATTGCATGTCCTGAAAAACTGGCAGCAGACTGAGGAGAAGTATCACCAAAGAAGATTCATTTCTAAAACTGTGGTATCTTTTTATCACCTGTATAAATAAATAAATACATTTCTTTCTCTTCTTCTTCCTTCTACCCTACTCCTTATTCTGGAAAAAATCACCAAGAAAATAACAAAATGACAAATATGAATAATTGATCTATAAAGCCCAATACTTTTCACACGGCCTAATACCTATATGCTTTTTCCAATTGCTAGCAGTTCATGCTATTTTTGGATTTTGCTGGTGTGTACTCTGTGCTGCTTTAATGAGGCCTCAATTCAATTGCTCATCCCACCTAGAACAGAGCCCATTGATTCAATGGGAACTTGGTCAGTCAATATTTACATAAATTCCATTGATTCAGAGGGCCTACTCTGTTTGAGACTAACAATTGGACTTAACCATTGGTGTGCAAACCGTAATAAACATTCCATTTCATCTTCTTCTCATTCCATGCAGACTTTCGTGTTTTGAATATGGGTTATTTCAACCAAGGTTTCGGTTTCCTGTCACATTTGAAGCAGAACATTATTGTTGTATGTGAGTTTAATATCCAAAGATCATATTGTATGGTGTGAGATCCTGCTTGGCTGAGAGTGGGCAGAGTGCTAAAACTGACACGTAAAGCTAGGAGGTAAGGTGAGATGAGCAGTGCATGGGGGCTCAAGGGGATGATTTTTGCTCCCAGCTTATTCACTCTGGTTTATTAAGCAATTTATGTAGGAAAGTCCCAGTTGTTCAAACATTGCTAGAGTGGTGTGGCATTCAACATACTATGGAGAAACAGCCATTCTGAACTTGTATATGTCAATTGACACAGCAGTCAGACTTCAGTTCAGAGTGGGCAAAGTGTGGCCCTCCAGATATTTTGGACTACAGCTCCCATCATTCCTTACTATTGTCTATGCTGGATAGGGCTGATGGGAGTTGCTGTTCGTCAAAATGTGGAGAGCCACTCCTGCCTTAGGTCCATCCAGCTTTGTGTCAGTTTTTTTCCTGACCAGTAGCAGCTATTCAAGCTCCCAGACCAAGGATTTTAGCTTTCCTGAGCCCCTTTAAATAGAGATTCCCAGAACCAGGGATCTTCTAGATGCAAAGCATAAGAACCTAACAAATTAAGACCAACAGTCTGTTTACTCTTAGTTAAACTGAGTGAAGAAAATTGTTTATTTGCATCCCATTCATTGCTTTGAATTTTGTGTGACTAGATGATAATGTAACATCCACATTACTACTTATTTTTAAAAGCACAGCTGCAACAGAGTTTTATAGCACTTTTAGCCTTCTCATCTTCATAAAATCTCACAGAATCATAGTACTGTAGAGCTGGAAGGAGCCTCAAGGGCAATATCATCCAACTCCTGCCATTGTGAAAATGAAGCTAAAACACCCCTGACAGGTGACTATCCAATCCTATTTAAATGCCACCAGTGTAAGAAAGTCCATCACCTTCTAAATTAATTGATTCCACTGCTGGAAAAGTTATTTCTGATGTTTTGTTGGAGTCTCCTTTCTTGTAATACAAATCCATTGATTTGGATCCTATACTTTGGAGGAACAGTAAACAAGTTTGCTTGGTCTTCGTTTCTAAACCTTTGATCCTCTTGGTCTCCCTCCTCTGAACATGTTCCAGCTTGTCAATATCCTTCTTGAACTGTGATGCCCAGAAGTGGACAAACCATTCCAGCAAAGGACTAACCAAAGCAGAATAGAGTGGAAACATTATTTTCCTGGATTTTGACCTTATGGTTCAGATCTTGTAATGCAGAGCATAGGGCAAACATACTGCAAGCAGAGCTACACACTCTCTCTCCCCTCAGCGTCCCAATTCACTTTAGCTGCTGCAGCCCCTCCCCATGCCTATTTTGTGGGTAGCGGGGAAGGGGTGATTGGATGATCATCTGGTCACGTCCCCATAGCCAGACACAGACCAATGAAATCTGAGATTTGCTGGGGTCCTTTGGAGGATCCTGGTGGATGATGTAGTCATTTTGTTTCTGGCTACCAGATGCTTCTCTGATGTCCCTAGGTCTCCACAAGCCACTGAATGGGTGTGGGGAGGGGTTGCAGTGGCTAAACAGTGAGTAGAGGGGCAGGACAGGGGGCTTTGGTCACTGTGGGGGGAGGAAATGAACACTGATCTCTGCAGTGACCAAAAAACAAAACAATACAAAAGACTTACGCAGGCGTATGTTGGATTTATGCTTGTGCATGTCAACAACTGGATGACAGTCTATATGTCTGTTGATGCTGAACTTCTTTGGTCTTATTTACTTGCCACAACATGCTATTAATTCATGAATAATAATAATAATAATAATAATAATAATAATAATGTTTATTTATAACACCCTTAGCTTGTGGTCTAATAAAACCCCTAGATTGTTGCTGTCCTTGAGCAAGCAGGGATCACCAGCATTGAGGCCATGATATTGAGAAGACAACTGTGCTGGGCAGGGCACGTTTCTAGGATGGAGGACCATCGCCTCCCCAAAATACTACTCTACGGTGAACTCGCCACAGGTTAGCGTAAGAGGGGCACTCCAAAAAAGCGATACAAAGACTACCTGAAACAACACCTCAGGCTTGGCCAACTTGATCACCAACAATGGTCTGCCCTGGCCTCACATCGGGAGGCATGGAGACGCATTATCCCCAATGCTGCAGCCTTATTTGAGAACTCACGCCGAACAAGTCTTGAAGAGAAACGGCAACGCAGAAAGAATCACAACCCAAAAACATCACTCAAGGAGACCTTCTGCTGTGCTTTCTGCAACCGGACTTTTTTATCTTGGATTGGCCTTTTTAGTCATCAGCGTGCTTGCAGAAAGCGCGGGATGAGTCCTTCCTGAATCTTCGCTTGTGAAGAAAAGCCAGAGAAACTAAAACCCCTAGATTGTTTTTATATGTACCAGGTGTCGCCCATCCTATATTTGTGCATCTGATTTTTCCTGCCTAAATATAGAAAGCTATGCTTGTCCCAGTTGAAATGCATTTTGTTAGTTTTGGCCTGTTCTTTGTTTGTTAAGGACATTTCTAAAGATTTTCTCTTTAGAAGTACCTGGTCTCCCCCTGTTTCCACAGAACCAATATCTGTGGTTTCAGTTATCTGCAGCTGAAAAAATAGGGACACATACCATAGAGTCACACTGGAAAATGCCTAGAGTTTCTGGTATTCACGGTAAGTCCAGGAACTGAACCCCTGCAAATACGGGGGTTAGGAGTTTTTTATTGGAATAAGGTCATTCTACTGAAAAATACACCCGACCGCAAAAGGCCACAACAATAACACAAAAATAATATCAATTGTTTTCCTCTTTTCTTACTAATACAAAAAATAAAACTATGTATCCTAACACTAATACATTTTTCCTCTTAATCTAAACACACTATAATCACATTATAGTTACACAGTACAATTATACTTATTTGAAAAAGAAAATAATAATAATAATAAAAGATTAATTAAAAGATTAATTAAAATTAATACAAAATTATACAAAAATACACTAATAATAATAAAATATTTATTTATTTAAAATATCCTTTTAAGTTATTGCTGGGGTTGTCTCACTAAACCACAGCCAAAAACTTTTCCAACGATGGTTTGACAATTTCTCTTTTTCACTCAGAGCTAAATTTTCAATTACGTTCTTCACATAATAAGCAGTGCCTTTTACATCCTGCAGATTTTGACTTATCAGCTCCCTTTGTCTTTGGAAAACTAACCCTAACATCACATAGAGGTTGACCAGGTGCACCGTGGATCAGGGCACTTTCCAAAAACTCTCAGCCACAGAACCAGACTCCTTCCTCTTTCTCTTTTGGCCCACGACTTTCTGGGTCCCCTGACACCCTCTGGAGGTTCAGTCCCCGAACGTATTGTCTCCCAAGCCTGTTGTGCCAAATCTGGCCAATCCAGGACCCGGGCCACCTCCTCTCATGTTTCCTGGGCACTTGGGCAGTCCTGGACAAAATGTCTGATTGTCTCCTTTTGTGCCACACCACTCAAAATCTCAGCCTTTTTACATTTCAGATGAGGACAAGTCTGCTCATCCTCTGCGGTTCACAGTCTCCTTCCCCTCATATTAAGAACCTGATGGTAGAGCCTCCACCTCAAGTCCCACAACTTTTTGGGGACCCTTTTGTCCATGAAATACTCAGTCGGGCTAGTCTGGTGTTTTAGGTAGTCTGACAAATCTGGTTTGGCCTGACGTTTTTGCAAACACGGGTTAACATAAATCTCCTCCACTATTTTTCTGTACAAACCTCTCTTGATGCTCTGACCTGGCCTGTCTTCACCCTTCAACTTCTCAGCATGGATTCTATATTCCTTTAGGTAAAAAACAAAGTCTCTAAAGAAAACCACTGGTGCTTTCAATTTTTCAGACAAAGAAAACCTAAAACTTAATGAGCCTTCCTCCCACCAAGTCTTTCCCCATCTAGTCCCCATCCAGCACTCACAAAACAAAACTAGCCAAGCCTGAGGTTGAATCTGACCCTTTTGCAACAGAGAGACTTTCCCAAAATTTTGGGCAGAAAAGATGGTGATGAACTTAGGCCCCAGGGCTGGGAAGTCCAGGCCCCCTTGTTATACCTGCCCATAAGCCACTGCTCTTGCCAGGGGAGACGTGGCCATTCCCCAAAGGAACTTGAAGAGAACCTGATTGGCTTCTTTAATCACTGAATCTGGAGGCAGGAAAACAGCCGCCAAGTTGGCTGCCACCGGAAGCAGGTAGGTATTTACAAAAGCAGCTCTCTGGTAAATGGTCAGCTTCCATCTCTGCCGGAGGGCCACCCTTTCCTTCACTTTTTCCAACCAGTGATACCAATTTTCTTTTCATCCCTCAGGAGCCACTGCAAAATTCAGCCCCAGGATCTTCACCCTATCCATTTTTGCCTCTTGCTCTGCTTGCCACCCTTCCTTTCCTTCAACTATGCCCTTTAGAGGAATAGCTGCCATCTTGTCCTCTGCAGCAAAAATCCTGATCAAAAAACTCTTTTCCATGTTAAGTTGAGCACCAGAAACTCAACCGTAGGCCTCAAAAGCATCTTTAATCTTTCTAACTTCCATCTTGTCCTTAACCAAGAGGGACACATCATCAGCATGGGCAACAAATTTAACAGATTCACACCGAACCAACCATGAACTGACCAACGGACGTGGGATTTGGATCCCCGAGATGCTCTTGTCTAAACTAATCTTACACAGGATAGCATCCAAAGCAATAACATACAAGAGAGGACTCAGTGGACAGCCTTGCCTCACCCCAGAATTTAACTTAATCCTCTTTCCTCTATGACCATTGACTTGCAAAACCACCTCTACATCCCTATAAAACAATTTTACTAAAGCAATAAATCTCTCTGGCACTCCTTTCCACTTGAGGGCTTCTCATAGGAACATATGATCTACGTTGTCAAAAGCTTTCATCTGGTCAACCTGTAGGATTTGACCAGTCCAAGCTCCTTCCTTGCTGAGTCGGAACACTTCCTGAAACAAACAAAGAGAGTCTACCATAGTCCTACCCGGCACAGCACTGGACTGTGCTTCCGTCACAATCTTATCAGCCACCTTAGCCAGCCGATTGTTCAGTATTTTTGCCAACATGCCTTAGTCTATGTTGGTCAGAGCTATGGGGCACCAGTTTTTTGGGAGGGTAGGATCGCCCTTCTTTGGGAAAAAAATCAGGACCCCTTGATAAAACGTCTCAGGGAGCTCATTATTATCCCATAAAAAATTAAACAAAGTGGTTAAAGGGGGAACAATCCACTTCCTGTAAACTTTATAAAAATTCCAACTGAGGCCATCTGGGGCAGGGGCCAACTTACCCTTCCCCTGATCTATGACCTCATGAACTTCTTGTTCTTCTATAGGAAAGACCAACCTCTTCCTGTCCTGTGGACTCAGACCCTTATAGAGGGTGCCCATCTGGTCCTCTGAAAAAGCTTGGAAAAAAACCTTAATCTCTTCTATATCTATGCTCTTCCGAGCATATAACTGCCTGTAATATCCCTCCATGATATCCAGCATCTCACTTGGTCTAAATGCAATAGGGTCTGACTCAGAGGCCCTCAAGCCATTTAATTCGATAGGAGCCTTTGGACTCCGGGCGCCTGCCCACTCATCCACATCGACCACACCACCTTGAGTCCTGAAATTTTTACTCCTCTTTCTGTTTTGTCTTTGCTTTTGGCAAAATCTTGCTATCACTCCCTTCGCCCAGTTAAGCTCTTGTTCTGAAAAAGGAACACCTTGGTTCAATCAGTAATGACACTTCAAAAAATGATAAATGGCCAAATGATACTCCTGAATCTGTTTCCCATTAACGTTGGTCTCGTAAGCCCGGCTAGTGGCCCGGACTGCGCGTTTCACATGTTCCCACCACCTGCACAAATCATCCTTGTACATGTCAGCATGTACAAGGTTGTGGGCTATTGCTGAGGTGATGCGCTCTTTACATGCCACATGATCATCTTCCAAAAATTTAGGGCGCAACCTCCAGAGAGGTCTCCCTTTGGGGTAAACCTGACCTATACCGAACTCTACAGCCAAGAGCCCATGATCCGACCAAGGAGTGATCATAACAGTGCACTTTTCCACCTTCATTTCCTTCACTGCCCTCACACGGTCTATTCTGCTGGCTGAGGTTTTGTGATAATGAGTAAATCGAACTCCTTCCATTGGGGGAATATCCCAATACAGGGGGTGACCTGTATTAGTTGCCTCCCCTGCCTTCTGGTTTGGCCTTACCTATAAATTTGATGAGCACGATCCCCACTCCTTCATCCAAGTCATTTATGAAGATGTTGTACAAAACTAAATCCAGGCCTGAACCCTGAGGCACCTCACTTGCCACTCCTCTCCAGGATGATGTGGAACCATTGCTGTGTACTTTTTGGCTGCTGTCTGCCTCACACATTCGCTTTACAGTTTGCCCATATTCTAACATATTATTGTCTGTAATACCCTTATAGCCATTTATGGGGAGCAATGTGGGAAGCCTTACTGAAATCAAGATATGCTACATCCATAATATTCCCAATTTACCAAGCTTATAACTCTATTTTAAAAATAAATAAGATTAGACTGGCATGACTAGTTTTTGAGAAACCCACACTAGCTCCCCATCTGAGGCACTGGTTGGCTTGGGGTTGCACCTGGATGCCACCCAGCTGCTGTTGTGCACTTTGATTTATTTTTTAAAAATTGTGCCATTGTGAGCTTTTCCCACTCTGACCAGTATAATGACAGGACCATAAACATCTGGAGATCTTGGTTCTGAGGATCCCTGTCCTTGAATTTCCTGATGTTCTGTTCTGCTGTTTTGCATTATCATTGTTGATGGAAAACTGAAATTGAAATTGTTTTTGGTGCTACTCTTGCCTAGACCAGAGCCATCATTTCTCTGCAAATTGAAGGAAAATGTAGGGGAAGTAAAAACACTTGGTAACTATGTTAACTTCTGTTTAGGTTAGCACCAAGTGCCATATAACTCCTTTGCTACAATGCCATACAGAGTTTTCTCATTCAAATTCCATTTTGGAACACATACTTCTGTAGCTCAGCTTCAACATGTTGTAATGATTGTAGCCAAGGGCGTGATTATTTTGAATTTTATAATAACAAGCAGCCATTCCTATAGAATCTTATACTTGAATCGGAAAGGCTGTCATGTAGAAAATGGAGCGAGCTTGTTTTCTGCTGCTCCAGAGACTAGAATGGGAACCAATGGTTTCAAATTGCAAGAAAAGAGATTCCACCTAAACATTAGGAAGAATTTCTTGATAATAAGAGCAGTTCAACAATGAAATGGAATATAGTGGATCCTTGGTATCCATTGGGGTTTGGTTCCAGACCCCCCCCCCTGGATACCCAATTACATGGCTGCTCAACTCTCATTATATACGATGGTATAGTAAAATGGTGTCCCTTATACAAAATGAGAAAATCAAGGTTTGCTTTTTGGATTTTTAAAAAAATAGTTTCAAACCATGGTTGGTTGAATCTGTGGATGCAGAATCCATAGATACGGAGGGCCGACTGTACCTTTGAAGATGGTGGATTCTTTCTCATTGCAAAAGAAACAAAAGCGGGGGGGGCTGATGGAGAATAAATCTAACAGCTGCTTTTAAAACTGATTTACTTCAGCATGAATGTTTGTTCACTCCTTCAGGTGCATGGAGGTCTCTCATTTGGAGGTTTGCAAACAAGGGTGTATGGTCACCTCTTAGGGATGCTTTGTCTGAGGATTCCTGCTCTGGCAGGGAATTAGAAACAACAATGTACACATGATAAACATGTCCATTCCTGCTCTTTCTCCTCACAGCAATCTCTTTAATCAAACATTTCCCTTTCCACTGGTTTCTAGTCACAAAAAACCACCCCCACCCCCATTCACCACTGTTCATCTCTCCCTTTTCATTCAGAATTCAAAGACATACCTGTGTTAGTCTGGAATATCAATAACACTGAAGGATATTCTTTCAGGACATTCCATCTCTGACCCCAGGACAGCTGTACTTGAAGAAAAAAACTGCAAGGAAAGATTGGAAAGAGAAACAGCTAAATTGGAATATATCTACAAATTCCAGTCCACCAACAGTGGGCTGAACAGAGACAATGGTTTCCTAGCACACTACACATATCATAACACTAGTTAACACCCTAGTCTCATGAAGGCACTCTTGGACAGTTTATCACATCTCCTCTCTGGTTCCCAACCAGCATCTTACTACATTCCCTCCAGCATTTATATGGTCGTCCTCCCAACCTGACCTTAGTAACTTCTTACCTCCTGCCTTTGTCCCTCAACAACTACTGTTAAACTGCACTTGTCACCTCATCACCATGCCCACTAGTTTTGCATTTCTTTTGCATTTCTATGGCGATTCAACAGCCTGCTTATTAGGTCTGTTTCTAGGCACCATCTCACTCCATGCATCTGAAGAAGTAGACCAAATCTAAGAAAGCTTATGCTGCCATTTCTTTCTCTCAGTTAGTCTCAAAGGTTCTACAAGATTCCCTTGCTTACTGATTTTCATCCACAGTCTCACATAGAGCAAGCTGAGTCATGCAGGCACACACAGAGATGCCTTAGAGTGTTTCCTTAGGTCTGTATGGCTTATGTTTTATAAAATTCCCCTATGTACTTCTTTGGCTACCACTGGAGGGCAGTAGAATGATGTACATGCTTCATGGTGACAGAATTGCCTGAAAGCAAAAGTGTTCATTTGATTGTTATATGATTCATGTACATTTATTTCATTACATTAGTTCCTAGTTCCCGTTAGCCTGTTTGAAGGTATCACTGCACTCTGAGATTAATTTAGTTATTTTACAAAAAGCCTGCATAGCCTTCAAAGAGCTTAAAGGGGCATGTGTGTGCACACACCATCAAGTTGCCTGTTGACTTATGGCAGCCCCATGAATTTCATAGTGTTTTCTTAGGCAAGGAATACTCAGAGGTGGTTTTGCCAGTTCCTTCCTCTGAAATATAGCCCACAGCACCTGTTATTCACTGGTGGTCTCCCATCCAAGTACTAGGCCTGCTTAACTTCCAAGATCAGATAGGATCTGGTGCCTTTAGGGTATTTAGACTGACTAAAGGGGCATACATGGGACAAAGAGAATCCCTTTGAACTTTCACCCACAGCATGGAAAGGCAGAAAACTGCCCCTAGTGAAAAAGTACAGTCTCTAGCCCCACTAGAAATTCACTGTGTTCCTCTCCACCCCCCCGCCAGATGGGATGAATGGAGTATGTGTGAACGGGATGAGCATATTTCTCAGTGTGGTTGGATATGTGGGCACTGCATGTCAGCAGTGTGGATAGCTCTGCCTATTCCTTGCATGTGGTCCCTGATGTCCTTGGCCAGAACCAATATGGGCCTCAGGCTGAAAGAAAGCTCTCCATGTTGGCTTGCAATTATGCAGTGAAGCAACCATTTATCCAGCTTTGAACCCACTGTGAAATATAACTGTGAGCAAAAACATACAAGAACAGAAAAAAAAAACTTTGAAGTAGCAATCAAAACCGTGAATTACCCAAGATGGCAAAAATCAAATCCAGCAGATAAAGGGTAGGAGCAGCCTTTAGTCTGAGCAAGGGTGGGTGGGGAGTGTGGATGCCCAGTTTATCTTTGAACTGGTTTGTAGTCCACAGCTGAGCCTGTACATTCCTAAATAGCAGTTGTACAGTAAATGCACACACCAAGTGAAAATTGCATGCACCTACTACATATGAGTGCGAAGAGGAGCAGCTTCTCTTGGGGACCCTTAAACCCTGACCTTCATAGAAATGGCAAACAGACTGATTAAAGAAAGAGGAAAGGACCATTCAAACATAGGCTCATTATCCAGATAAAGGAGAGGATCTGTTATCAAGATTCTCCATCCTAATGAATTGAGATTGAAAAGGCAGTTCCAAACTGGCCATATTTCTATCCTGAGAGAGACTGACCACTTGATTACTGCCAGAACTTTGTGGTATGCAACATGCTGGCAAGAGATATGGCCTCATAACTGTTTCTCTCTACTGAAACAGATAAATGTTCTCCCCCCTTGGAGAACAGTGTTAATTACAGAGAACCACTCATCCAAGAGCCCATTTTACCAAGAGCTATGCGTGCAACCGATCATTAATGGAAGTTTCTCATTGTGTGCATTGTGAGTCAGCACTAACTGGAAATTTTCCTCTCTCAAATATGTTCAGATTTGTCTTCTTGTAATAGCCAGTTTTTCTGAGACACTGCCTTCCCTTCATGAAGCCAATGGCTTTCAGTAATATCATGACTTTTTAAATGTTACTCTTGGTATTTAATGAAGGTGATATTAATCTTGGATCATGAACCTCACAGCCTGTGTTAAATTATTCTTCATATCTGTAGCACTGTGATTGCACCCTTGCTGTCATTCTTTAAAGCCAATAGAATAGAATCATAGAGTTGGAAGAGACCATGAGGGCCATCCAGTCCAACCCCCTGCCATGCAGGAATACACAATCAAAGCACGCCCAACAGATGGCCATCCACCCTCTGTTTAAAGACCTCCAAAGAAGGAGACTCCACCACACTGTCAGGAAGTTCTTCCTAATGTTAGGTGTAATCTCTTTTACTGGAGTTTGAGTCCATTGCTCCATATCCTAGTCTCTGGAGAAGGAGAAAAAAAAGCTTGCTCCATCCTCAGTATGACATCCCTTCAAATATTTAACATGGCTATCATATCACCTCTTAACCTTCTCTGCTCCAGGCTAAACATACCCAGCTCCCTAAGCCACTCCTCATAGGGTATGGCTTCCAGACCTCCCACCATTTTGGCTGCCCTTCTTTGGACATGATCCAGCTTGTCCATATCCTTCTGGAATTGTGATGTCCAGAACTGGACACAGTATTCCGGGTGAATAGATAGCAATGGTATTGGAGTTTCTTCATCATCTAAAGCCCTGCCAGGCTTATGCAAAAAGGGGTGGGAGCAGCATTTGCTTCCATTCCCTTGCCTTTTAAAAATGGTTTCTTTCCCATAGCAGATATTGGGAGGAAAAGCATATATGCCAGGTCTAAGGTTGGAGTAAATTTTCTTATGTCGGGACTGAAGGGACTTTGGATGTACTTATCACTTGGAGTGATAAGTGCTCATTAATCTGTGCAGCTTCTGACATGACTGAGTGGCAGGAAATGTACTAAGATCATTAGGTGACAAAGCTGGGGCTGGGATAGGTTTGGAGTCCATGGAATTTGTTGTTAATCTGGACAAAACAAACGTTATTAGAAGCTTAAGAGAAAGCCTAGGCAAGGTAACATTAAGACTCTAGGGGGTGCCCAGGTTCTGTGTTCAAAGAGAAAACAGGGTGCATAATTTTGTATACCTCATCTCTTTTTCTTCACCTTTGTAAATAAATGAGCTTTTGCTCCAAAAAATGCCACAACCTTTCAATTTCCCTCTGCCCTCTTCTCTACCCAAGATGAACAGTCCAGGGAAAGCGTATACATTTCCCACTGCTCAGAAAAAGGAAGATTAAGGAAAGATCAAAATAGTCCTTTTACTGTGAACCTGCTGTATATGCTTAAGTTAAAAGCAGTTAACATGATTTGATATATGCCACAATGCTTGTGGGAGATTACAAATGTCCTCCATTGAATTTCTTAGAACTCGAGGTTTCTCCAGCTATGTAATATAAATATTTATGGATTTCCCCCCTTCCCTTTGTTGGGAACTTTGCAAGAATGGATTTATCTGAGGGAGGTTAACATGTAGAAAGTATTTGGCCATGGGATCCTAGAGCTAATGCACACCTCATCTTCTACATGAGGGTACATCTGAGACTGGGCTCACTTTCACCTGAATAGGTTTCTGAGAGAAAGAAATTGGATCCCTTCTTTTAGCTGCCAATATAAGATGGAAAGTGCTCGGCACTGGTCACGAAACAACAATCTGTCATGGGTAGAACAATTGCCAGGAATGATTTCCATCTAGCTTTTGTTCCTGCCTTAGAGCCTAACATTATGATATATTAAATATGTTGCTTGCAGCCAACTAATTAAAAACATAAAGTCTCTCTCTCTCTCTCTCTCTCTCTCTCTCTCTCTCTCTCTCTCTCTCTCTCTCTCTCTCTCTCTCCCCAACCATGCTTCTCAAATTGTAAGTTGGTACTAGGGATGGAAAATATGTCAGCTCCTTCTGATTTTTTTAAAACTCATTTTTTTAAAACCCCAAGTTGAAAGCATTAGAGCATCAAAAGTCAAGCATTTGTGAGTAGGAGGTTAAGCAGAATGGTGGGAATGACTTGCATAAATACATTCTAAGTAAGTATTAAGCTTTCACAATGTATCCTTCTGGAGCAATGGTAATGAGCCAGAAGGAGACATTACAGGCTATGGGTTAAGTAGGTTGATGAGACTGTAAAATAAACACATTCATATGACAAAGTGTAATGGCTGTTATGGCATCAACAAGTGACCAGTGCAGTGGAAAAGCAATTTTGCCTGGAAGAGCCAACTTAACAGAGCTGGTGAGTTAGTTGAGGAAAAGTTATGCTGTTCACTACTTGTTACTAAAGTCCTTAAAGATTATACAATGTTAGAAACCTTACACTATGAAGATGTGGTAATTGTGCTTCCTTTCCAGTGAGTTACCCAGGGGTTGTTCTAATGGCAAAAATACTCCTCACTGAATGTGAGGAGAAGACAACTTGTCCTAATGGCAATCTACATTCTGCTGTATTGTGAAAGAGGGGGGCTCAAAATGGCAAAAATTCTGCAGGAAAAGCCTTTGTGGCTTTTCCCTGAGTTTTTAAAAAACAGCATGGGAAATGCACATTCCTGCTCGTTGGGACAAGTGATTCAATATGAATTGCTTTCCCATACAAGAAGATGTGCAAACCTGATTGGCTGGATGAGCATGGGGGTGGGGCTTGTTAACAAAGCAAGCGCCCAGAACCACCATGTTGGGTTTTTTGCCTTAGCGAATGAGTGCTAAGGTATGAAAACAGGATGTTGTTTTATCTTTATTTGTAATGGCAAAGTATTGTGCCAGAGCACTTAGGAAATAATTTATTTTAAAAAGTTTGATGGTGGCAAATTAAGGTATGTAAAAAAAAGGGGGGGTCATTTGTGGCCATCATCTTGACTGACAGGCATGCAAAGCTTTTAGGGGCAACCCCCCCCCACATTAAGATAAATCGCAACTCCTGTGATTTGACATTGCTGCGGAGCAATCCATTTTTTTCCTCCTCGTATAGATGGGAAGCTAGAGTGGTTACCTAACTGCAATCCCTGCTATCCATTACTCTGACTAGCCCACATTTCATATTATAATCTTGGTGCTTTAATTGTGGAATACCCTCCCATGGAGGTGTGGCTGGCATAATTATGGCATTTGTTTTGGCACCAGCACAACCCTTTTCTTCTTTTTCTGGGCATTTTAATTTAAATGTTAATTGGTTGGTATGATTGATCTGTTCTGTTTTTGTTGCCTTCCTTGCTTGATTATGGCAAGGTTGTGTTAATGTTTTTATCACATTCACTCTTCTATAATACCTTGGTAGCAGCAACAATGAGGGGTGGTTTAACAAGGTGTCAAATAATTATTAAATTGATTGATCAATATTAGATTGGCTTCCTTAGATCAGTAACCTTCTGTACTTTATGTATTTCCATGATGTTGAGTATGCAACTGTTTGGATATATTAATGATCACCTGCCAGTGATTCAAAAGTAAAAAAAATAATTGGTCTCCTTTAGCATACTCTTTCCATTTAGAATATGTTTTAAAATTTTACTGTAGGAGTGAAATTTGCATTATATTTACTATTTATATATTACTACTAGCTGGACCCGGCATACCATATGCCATTAAAAAACTCCCCCCAAAATGCCCAGTAGAACTCAAGAGAACACTGTAAGGTAGGCCAGTGGATTTAAATTCCTCTTCCCCCTTCTCAGCATTCCTCATTTTTCCCAGAATTGCTGAGGGTGACTTGTTCTGTTGCCCTGCTACCGCCGCCACCACCAGTTGACTGCCTGGGTCCTGTTGCAACAGCATCCCACCACCACGAGTTGACTGCCTGGGTCTCCCTGCTGCTGCCAGTTGACTGCCTGGGTCTCACTGAAGTGGCAGCAATAGGGTCCCACCACCACCACCATTGCTAGTTGACTGCCTGGGTCCCATTGTAGCAGAAGCAGGGGTGATTTGCCACTGCCTCCAACACCAGTTGACTGCCTGAGTCCCATCGCAGCCTGTGACTAGTGAGTGGCTGAGGGAGTGAGAGGAGGGAGGGGCCCTTGTGAGATGGTGATGCAGATTGAATGAATTGTGAGGTAGAGTGGGAATTTGCATGTGGGTGATGATTGGTTGGGTGTGTTTCCTGAGCAGCCAATCAGCATACTGGGAAAGGCAACATACCGAAGAGAATTAAATATAGAGATATTATTTTTTATTTACAATTGAATTTTTTGGATTTTTGACATGTGTCCCTCTATTGTTCCTGTGTTAAATTGTTTATATACAAATATTCTCTAATAAAAGGATATTTTGGGTATTCTTTAGTATGCTCTTATTGTTCTCATTCAGATGAGCAGTCAGATGAGCAAATTGCTTCTGTAACATAAAGTGGGGGAAATTATCCTAGTCCATGATCCATTATACATCAAAGCCAATTCCCAGGTTTCCACACACACCCCGCCCCCGGAACATCTTCAAAAAGAGGCTGAAAAGCTACCAGCTGGGGATGATTTAGGTGGAGTTCCTGTATTAAACAGAAGGTTGGATTTGCTGGCCTATGAGGCCTCTTCCAACTCTGATTCTGTGAAACAGACCAAGGAGGGAGCTATTCATATGGAGCGACACTTGATTCTCAGAGTCAGAGTTTGTTAGAAGCAGTGTTAGTGCAATGGTACCTTTCCTAATGGTTGGGAATACCCCAGTATCCATGGACCACACCAGAAAGAAGTGGATTACATGTAGAGTGGGAACCCTAGTAATGCCCTCTCTACCTCAGCTATGCCCAGAGTTTCAAAAAGTTCTGCTGTGACATTCAAACAGCTATCCCCCTATTGTATCTCCTCCCCCACCCAAATATGGTACCACCTGAAGCAGGCTGCTTCACGCTGCTGCATGGTAGGGCCGGCCTGCCCCACCCCCATATGTATGTAAGAGAGGCTTGCCTAAACATGACTGTGAATTTGAACGGATATGTATTTCTATAGAGCAAGTGGAACAGAGTGACCTCTCTTAGTCAGCAAATATCCTTGTAATAAATAGAAAATAAAAGAAAGGCGAAGCAGAAAAGCACCAAAGGGATAATTGCCACTGAGATTAGTTATAAATATTTTACTACTTCAGTGGTGCAAATGATAAGAAACAATAATATTTATAATGCCACATTACCTGCTTTGATATTTTTCCATTTTGTACAGTGATATATTAAAATCATAACATATTGTACATGCTGGACTTTTCGCCACTTGCATAATATGTGCTGACAGGACTGAAAGATTACTTTGTTATTGATTTAGCTTCAGTCCTGGGTAATATTACAATTTTATTTTATGACTCATTTTACATTAAGGAAATAAAAAAAAATCATAACTTTTAAAAACTGCTTTGAACTTCCAAGAGCCCCCGCCTCCCCCAACCCCACCAGTAGGCAAAGCCTACCATTTGCTCTTGCTCACTATTAAATGGCTGTAATAAATGGTGGGTGTGGAACATGGATGATGAGGAAAAGGCCATCAAAGTGTTAGCAGCAGCAGCAGCTTCCTTGACCGTGACATCCCCTCCCCACTTTGAGAGTTGGTTTTCATTGGAAGATGAGCTAGAATTCCCAATAGAAGAAGAGTCACAGCAGATGCCTAACAGTTAGACAAATCCTCTCTCTGTTCATCAAATTAGGTTGGGATTCAGATAAGGAGGAGGAGCTAGGAAGGTTGAGGCTCAGGCATCTGGCCCAGAAGGTTCTTCACAGATGAAATGAGAGGCTGCAATCAAGGCATCGGGAGGAGCAAAGTTGTGGAATGCCCTCCCTAAATACTGCCTGGGATCTGGGCACTGCCTGAACGTACTGCCTATAAAAGGAAGTCACAAACTCTAGTGCTATTCAACATATTTATCAGTTACTTGGATGATGGAATAGTGGGCATGCTTATCAAATTTGCAGATGGCACCAAATCAGGAGGGGTAGTGAATACCCCAGGGGGCAGGATCAGAATTAAAAATGATCTTAAGAGATTAGAGAGCTAGGCCAAAACTAACAAAATGAATTTCAACAGAGAGAAATGTAAATTACTACATTTAGGCAGAAAAAATGAAATGCAGAGATATAGGATGAGTGACACCTGACTTAACAACAGTACATATGAAAGGGATCTAGGAGTCTTAGTAGACCACAAGCTGAACATGAAACAGCAGTGTGATGTGGTAGCTTAGAGAGGCAATGTGATTCTGAGCTGCATCAATAGGAGTATAGCGTCTAGATTGAAGGATGTAATAGTACCAGTTTATTCTGCTTTGATCAGACCTCACCTGGAATACTGTGTCCAGTTCTGGGCACCGCAATTCAAGAAGGATATTGACAAGCTGAAACGGGTCCAGAGGAGGATGGCCAAAATGGTGGGAAGTCTGGAAGCCATGCCCTATCAGGAGTGGCTTAGGTAGCTGGGTATGTTTACCCTGGAGAAGAGACATGATAGCCATGTTTAGATACTTGAAAGGATGTCATATTGAAGATGGAGCAAGCTTGTTTTCTGCTGCTCCAAAGACTAGGACATAGAGCAATAGAATCAAACTTCAGGAAAAGAAATTCCACTTAAACATTAGAAAGAACTTCCTAATGGTGTGTCATGCCCTGTGAGTCTGATGAGGGTATGGAATCAGAGGAGAAGGAGGAGGAGGACGTGGCAGAGAACGACCCTATGGACCCTGGCACAGATTTATCTACACCTCTGCCAGCAGGGAACCCTGCCAACCTAGAGGCTTGAGCAGAGGAACAGCCTGGCCCTAGTGGGGTTGGCACCAGTCCCAGTAGAGAGCCCTGCCAATTCAGATAAGGATGATGAAGAAGAGATGAACTTACCTCCACCATCATACAGCCAGCAGCAATCTCAAAAGGATGCTTGAAGGAGGTCGCTTAGACTTTATGAGAAGCATCTGCTCATCAAGAAGCACCTGACAAAGCCTTGAATGCTATATATAGTTGTCCCTCCGTATCCACAGATTAGGTATTCACAGATTTAAGTATCCACAGCTTGAAAATATTTTTTAAAAAATAATAATCCAAAAAGCAAACCTTGATTTTGCCATCTTATATAAGGGACAGCATTATGGGACTTGAGTATTCATGGATTTTGGTATCCACAGGGGGTCCTGGAACCAAACCCCAATGAATATGAAGGGACAACTGTATATGCTTTGGGGAACTGTGGAAGCTTTCTCAGAGATCAACTGATCTTCCTGGAGAAAGCTTCCTGCTGACTTCGGTGCCTTGACTCCTGTTGCCTTGACTCATGCTTAGACCTTGGACTGTTCCTGACTATTCTGCTGCCTGATCCTGTTGAATCATGGACTTGTTTTGGACTCATGCTGACTGCCATAAGCTCCTGACTTTTTGGATTGTGTTACTGGACTAAATCTTTGCAGGACTGAGTTTCCTTTCTTGTGTGTTAATTAACAGTTGGCTGCCTTCCCAGAGTTTGCTCTTTCTTCTTTGCTGGTATCTAGCTTTCTCAGACATGGTATGACTGATCGACAGTGGAATACACTGCCTCGTAGTGTGGTGGAGTCTCCTTCTTTGGAGGTTTTGAAACAGAGGCTGGATGGCCATCTGTCGGGTGTGCTTTGATTGTGTATTCCCGCATAGCAGGGGGTTGGACTGGATGGCCCTCGTGTTTCTTCCAGCTCTATGATTCCAGCTACCTCACTGAGTTCATCTTCAGTCTTCCTCTTGACAGCTGGGCTTGTGAAAGAGCCTTTAATATGGAGCCCTGGTGGCACAGTGGATAAATGCCAGTACTGCAAGCCACCATGTCGCAAGTTCGATTCCAGCCGGCTCCAAGGTTCACTCAGCCTTCCATCCTTTCGTAGGTCGGTAAATTGAGTACCCAGCTTGTGGGGGGCAATTAGCTAACACACATTGGAAACTGTTTAATGCAGTGTAGATGTGTAAATAGCTGTTGCTTAAAACAATTTGTAAGCCGCTCTGATAGCCTTGTGGCTGAAGAGCGGGGTATAAATAAATAAATAAATAAATAAAAAAATAAAAAATAAATAATATATTTACTGCTCCTGGACTGCTTTGCCACACACTGCTCCCTAGAATTCTGACTCTGATTGATGCCTTTTTTGACACTGGACTGTTTGACACTGCATACCTCTTGCTTCTGACAACAGTTACTGACTCCTGGCTTCTCACTGACAATGGACCTCTGAACCTTGTTTGCAGTTAAGAGCAGGACAGTCCAGCAGATTGCTTTTTTCTGACCATAATCCATCATTCTTTTGACTCACTCTTTTATTAAAACCTCTGATTGAAGTATCCCATTACTGGATCTAACAAAGATATGTCCTATGTTCTGAGGCATTGCTTGGAGAGGAGAAGACTGAGGGCTGGCTCCCCACTGGCATATCCTGGCTCCAGATCTGGCCCATCCTGCCCCCCCATCAAACAGAACACTGGCCTGTCACTGCAGCTGCCACCACTGCCATTTTCTCCACTGACACAGAAGCAAGGGAGGGTCCCCTCAACATGTGACTGCAGGCCCCCTGCATGTGAAAGCTTTGGCCACATGCTGAGGGATCCTTGCCTGGCTTCCAGGAGAGCTAGGGCATTGTCAGTGGCAGTGAGGGATGGTGTTCTGGGATGGGCTCCTGTGGACATGGGATTATAAAGGAGTACTGGATTATACTGGGTATTTTCTTATATCGCTTTAAAAGGCCCTATCCCATCTTTCCCCATTCCAGCCCCATATCTACCTCAGGGGCTCTAAGGACTGCCCAGGGGCAAATCAGGGTAAATGCTCTGCATCATCTGAACTGCAGGGCTGTGGAACAGGGGCAAACCACGGTATTTGGCCCATGTAGATAAGCCCTGAGAGATGACACAATTTTGTTGTTGTTAACTGCCATCAAGTCAGCTTCGACTTATGGTGATCCTGTATGACATGATAACCATCTTTAAATAACTGAAGGGATGTGATGTAGAAGATAGAGTGAGCTTGTTTCTGCGGCTCCAGAGACTAAGATACAAACCAATTGATTCAAATAACAAGAAAAGAAATTCCACCTAAACATTAACAGGGTCTTCTTTATGATAAGAGATGTTCAACAGTGGAATAGACTGCCTCAGAGGTGGCGGACCCTCCTTCTTTGGAGACCTTTAAACAGAAGCTGGATGGGAATTGTTCAAAAATGCTTTAGTTGGATGTTCCTTCAGGACAGGCTGTTAGACTAAACTGCCGTTGCCGTACCTTCCAGCTCTAAGATTCTCTGATACTCTGATTCTAAGACATTACTCTTTTTCCTCAGGAGACCCTTCCTTAGGAGACCCTGCCCTCACACTCAGAGAAAGAGGTACCTGACCTTACAAATGAGAGAGATGATTCAGTCACAGAAAGTTATCAGAATGCTTTCAACTTCTTAACACCTGGGGCCCTTTCATTCTGCACAGTTACAGCCCTGTCACTTTACATTAACTGTGTTTGGCTATATCCTATGGAATCCTGGGATTTGTAGCTTCATGAGGCACTAGCACTCTGTGGCTGAGAGTTCTAAATGTCTCCACCTAAACTCCAAACCTGAGAACTCCATAGGATGGGGCCATGGCAGTTAAAGCCAAACCATAGTGCTATAATTATGAAAGGTGAAAGGGCCCTTAGTTCTCCATGGAAACTCAAGGGATTTGCTCCCAGATCCAGAGAAGATACCAACATACCTCAGCCACTTCAGCACTATACAAAACAACAACAACAACAACAACAACAACAACAACAACAATTTCTATCCCACCCTTTTCCCAATTCAGGATTCAAAGCAGCTTTCAACAAATTAAAAGAAAACCCACATTATTAAAAACGCACAAGACACAAAAGTTAAAACGAGATTAAACAATCAAAAAATTAAAACCAGGTTAAATCATACATAATTAAATATGCATGTATGCACACACCCACATACTGGCACACCAGCACAACAAATAGCACAAGCCAGCACATTGACATGAGCCTTATTCAGTCACTCATCAAATACCTGTTGGAACAGAGAAATCCTTACTTGTCTGCAAAAAGAAATTAGGGAGGGTGCCAGTTTAACTTTTCTGGGAAGGGAGTTCCAGAGTCTGGGGGCAGCTACTGAGAAGGCCCTCTCCAGTGTTCCCACCAGATGTGCCTGTGAGGGTGGTGGGAAATAGAGAAAAGCCTCTCTAGCAGATCTCAAAGCACAAGCTGGCTTGTAAGAGAGAATATGGTCCTTCAAATAATCAGGACCTGGGCCATGTAGAGCTTTATGGGTCAAAACCAGAAATGGACCAGTAGCCAGTAAAGCTGTTGTAATCAGGGAGTTGTGTGTTCCCTGTAGCCAGTCCCAGTTGGCAATATGGCTGCAGCTCTTTGGACCAGTTGAAGTTTCTGAACTGTCCTCAAAGGCAGCCTCACATAGAGCATGTGACAATACTCCAACTGGGATGTAACTAAGGCATGTGTCTCTGTGGCTAGATTTGATGTCTCAAGGAATGGGTACAGTTGACACACAAGCTTTAACTGTGGAAATACACTCCTAGCCACTGCTGAAACCTGAGCTTCCAGGCTCAGAATTGAATCCAGCAGCACACTGAAGCTGTGGACCTTCACAGCATGTGAGGCTGTGAAAATAGCCTAGGGATGGTATCCTGTTATGCACATGTGTGTGACTTACTCAATTGTATGCCCCTATTTAGATGAAGCTCCTAAGTCTATTCTTCTGCCCTTGTACTCTGACCCACAACTTCACCCCTAAGGCAGCTGGCAAGCACTGGGAGGGATTGCTGCTGCTGTTTCTTACTGGTAGGAAGGGAAAGGAGTGGGGAGGTGATCCAACCCATGAAGATATGGTTGTTCTGGGCTCCTGGGGGAAGAAAAAGAAGAGTGCACTCTACCCTCACTTCTTCCTCCCTCCAAGTTGAGTCCAGCTCCTACATTGTGGTCTGAACCACCCCTCTCTCCCTTCTCTCCCCAATTTCTCCTGGAGGTTGACAACTGCTGTGGGAGGAGAAAGGATGTGCAACTATATGGTCTGAGCTATGCTTTACTGTAGAATTTCAGCCCAGCCCTCTTTAAGAGAGAAGTCCTTAGTCAATATGTAAGGGTTAGTCTTGTTTTTTTTAGTCCTGCAGCCTACATAGGTTCATTCAATAGACATTAAGAAGGGGTGAGGGGAAGGGATTACCTTCCCCCATCTTTACCATTACTAGGTAGCAGAGGGGTATGATCTTTTCAAACTCTTTTCTTTCTGCTTCCAGCCCTCAGTAGCTTCTTGAAGAGTCATTTGTAAAACTCAAGCATGGACAAAATGTCTGCTTAGTTAGTAAATTCTGTTTTGTGTGCACAGTGATTTAACAGATTGCAGGTGAACAGTTGACTGATGAAGCCATTGGCCCTGATCCATTGTATGAATAAATGTATGAAGGTAGGAATGAGTGTCTTGGCCAAGTTTCTCTCAGGACAGAATATGGAGAGAGAGATTGGTTTCCACTTGGCAAGGGGGTCAAGCCAGTCTGCATTTTATTACCCTATTTGTTTAACTTGTATGTTGAACTTATGATATGTAAAGCTGGACTAGATTTAGAGGAAGGAGGCATGAAAATTAGAGGAAGGAAGACCAACAGTTTAAGATATGGAGATGACACTATACTACTAGCAGAAAATAGCAAAGACTTGAAATGTTTACTGCTGAAAGTCAAGAAAGAAAGTGCAGAAGTGAGCTTACAGCTGAACACTAAGGAGATTATCAGACATGGGGGGAACATGCAAAAAATCCCTGTCCCCAACCATGTCAGAAGATCACTAAAAGACCAGAAAGAGATACCTTTCCAGACACTGTGTCCTTCTGCCGTTCCAGGGGCATAGCACTGCCACGGATGAGGCTCCATTTTCTTATTGATGGGAACAAGCCACTAATAAAAAGGGATGCCTTACTGATGCGCACGCTATGCCCCCAGAATGCTGGAGGGCAACTTTATCTGGTAAGGTCGCCCCTTCCTGTTCCCTTCCTTTTCTTCTAGCAATCTTCCGACCCAGCTTTCACCGCATCTGATAATCTCCTAAGAAAAGAAAAATAATGATTACAAATGATTTACATTATTTTAAAGTGGCTGATGAAGACATCCAAATAGGTAAAGATTTTCTATACTCTGGTTCAGTCATAAATCAAAATGGAGGCTGTAGTCAAGATATCAGAAGAAGACATGGACTTGGAAGGGTCCTCAAGTGTAGATAAGATCCTCAAGTGTAAAAATATATCATTGAATACCAAAGTCAAGTTCATCCATGCCATACTATTTCTAATTTCTACGTATGTATTTGAAAGGTGCAGTGAAGAAAGATGATAGGAAGAGATTTAAATCATTTGAAATGTGGTGCCAGAGGAGAGATCTATGGATACAATGGACTGCCTCAAAGACAAATGAATGGGTCCTGAACTTTCCCTAGAAGTCAGGATAACTAAACTGAGCCTGTCATACTTGGGCTGTATCATGAGACAATAGGACTCAGTAGAAAAATTCTGCAGAGTGGATAATGCTCACCAAAGTAGAAGGCAGTAGGAAAAGAGAAGGGCTGCATTACAAGTAGATATACAGTACACAATCAAGGAAGCCATGACCCAGAGTATGCAAGATCATAGCAGGTCTGTTAATAAGCAGTTATCATCAGTGCACTTGCAGAAAGTGCGGGATGTGTCCTTCCTGAATCTTCGTTGGCAAAGAAAAGCCAGAGAGATCTTGGAGCTCTCCATTCATAAGGTTACTGTAAGTTGAAGCTGATTGGATGTCCAGTGACAACAAGAAATGAGCAAAGGAGTGAAGAAACTTATCACACTTTTAATAAAGAGAGCAAACAACCAGCTTGGCACACTGTATATACCCTGTATCCTCAGGAGCATTAGGATGAAATGCCGGTGTGTGAATTAAGTTAGAGGTACTGGCAGATAGGCAAGGAAACTCTTCAAGGTAAATATGACAATTGCATGGATGGAGCTTGGAGTCGCCTTTGGGTGACTGCTTCTCCCTGAGTAGCTGTCTTTTGTGTATAGTGGCTCAGTTGATACTGTGCCATTTTCTTCACGCTGCCACAAATTGTGACAGGAAATTTTATGTGTCAGCAAAAACAAAACCACTGTATAGAGGCTGATATGGAACAGATGCAATTTCAAGTGGTCAGCAAGTGGCAGCCATTTTAGGGTGAATCAAAGTTCCATTGGCAATGCTTAAACGAGGGTTCATATCTAATATGTACTCACCAATAATAATAAATCAGAACAATGTTTGAGGAGCAGGATAAGAATTCCAGTCATACCCTGAAGAAAGAGAGTTTGGTTGCCTTTTAAAAACAACTGCTAGTGTCACTGTGTTCTGTGAATTCTATATAAAATTGAATTGAATAAAGTTTACTTTCATTAGAATTACATGGCTATTTCCTGTCAAAGGGAAATAAAATATAAATAAATATTGTTCTTGGTTTTTTAATCTTGGGGGAAGGAAAAAAATCTGAATAATGTACACTTATAGCAAGCTTCATTAAGACAAAATTAATAGTTGTACTGCAAAGGATAAGTGATTTTTCTACGTATCTATGGCAGCTATTTACTTAAAATATAATTACTGCTATAAATCACTGAATATAGTCTATAACCTCAGTAAAAGACCTAAAAAGGAATCAGGGTTTCCATCCAGCTAATAACTTCTATTTATTGAAGCAACTGCTGGTACCTTACCAACTTGTCAATGATGACTTGTGGCCTGTTTGTAGAATATATAGTGCATAGCATGGGACAATTTTCAGCTGAGGAGGATACAGACCAGTGCCTGCACATTCTAGCATTAGGTATTTCCTCTGGAGGCATTCTGGTGTGACATTTTATCTTCTTTGTATCCTCTAGTTAACACATTAGGAAGGCTAGCTAGCATATAATCATCCCTGATCAAAATAAAAAGGTGCATCACCAGGAAGGAAGGTCAGCAGAGGAACCAGGTATCAATGAATAGAAGCTACTATTCTGTGGAAATGAACATAGATACAAAATGAAATAATGGGTGTCAGTAGTCTGGAAGCCATGATCATGCAGTTAGGAATGTGTATATGGAATCAGGAAGTCAGGAAAAGTACATTTTCTCCCTCTCTCCCTCCCTCTCCCAGAAGCACCTTGGATGCCCATACATCAATTGTATGGGGGACTGAATTGAATATAGAATTTTCTTTAACATTTACACCAGGAGTAGCCAATCTTAGCCTGGATAATTTTAGTACATATTACCAGATGGGTAATATTTTGGCCAGTGTCTGTCAGAAACAGAATTCTAATTTAGGCTGAGGAATTGCTACTGAACCTAAGGCCCAGTTTGAAAACTGTGTGTATGGGTTAATCTACATGGTCCAGGATATGCTGGCTCCCCACTGGTGTATCCGGGCTAAAGATCAGACCCATTGTTCCACTGTTCCCTCCATGGAGCACGGGGAGGTCCTGACAGGTATGCCAGCCCATCAATGCAGTTGCTGGGAATACTGCCCATCGAGACAAACCCCATGTGTGTCTTTGCCTTCAAAGCTGCCTGTCAACTTATGGTGACCCCATGCTCTTATATATAGTCTCAGCAGCCAGACTTAAGTTAGCAGCTAATTGGAAAAAAAAAGATGCACTAGTAATAGAAGAATGGTTAGATAAGCTGTTGGAAATGAAAAACAATGATAAACTAACATGAATAATAAATAAAGGGAATATAGAGGAATTGAACAAAGAATGGAAGTTGATAACAGAATAGCTATATAAACGTTGGAATATTTAAATCTGATTTTTACTTAGTGAGAAGGACAATAGGCTGATCACCAGCAAGAGGGAAATTAAAGGAATATGGCCTATAAAGAAATGGCAAATGACAATAGGCATAAGGAGTTTTTAGCAGATAAGTTACAAAATATAGAAAATGGGAATATGGTATTAAAGGAGCAAAAGAAGGCTGGAATGTAAAAGTAAAAGAAAATCTGAGTTAGTAAATCTGAAGAGGTCAAATGAAGGAAGTAAAAGAAGAAAGTTATAAATATGTATGTTTGTGTTTTTTGGAAACAAATTTCTGTTGTTATGGAAATTAATGCTGCATTGAGTTATAATGTCTTGTTGAGTTATAATCAACTTTGAACCAATTAATCTTGTGAATTTCTCATGTAATGTTAAATTTTATAAATAATTTAAAAAAAAAACTTATGGTGACCCCATGAATTTCATAGGATTTTCTTAGGCCAGGAATACTCAGAGGTAGTTTTGCCAGTTCCTTCCTCTGAAATATAGCCTACAGCACCTGGTATTTGTTGGCAGTTCCCCATCCAAGTAATAACCAGAGCTGACCCTGCTTAGCTTCCAAGACCAAACAAGATCTGGTGCCTTTAAGCAACATTGCTCGCTTACTTTTACCCCTCACAATTAGTGAGCTCCAGATTTTATGCACTGTTATTGTCTGTGTATGTGTGTGTAGGGGGGGCAGATTTAGAGACTGAAAAAGGAATGGTCTTGCCTTGAAGCATAATAACATGCAGAAATAAATATGGTCACTCCATGGCTTCCTCTTAGTTGGTAATTATTTCAATATTTTGCTGAATAACAGTCAAATGTTATACATTCTCTTAGAATGAATTACAGTTCTCTGCATACAGACTCTGCCTTTCTAGGTGAATAGGTCCCACAAACCTTAGAATAAAAACGTTACTTTTTTGGATTACATTTTCCAGAATCCACCAGTCAGTAGTGGCTAGCTTTTCTTAACTCATGAATAAATCTAATCAAGTGTCCTGTGTTTGGATCATGAAAGGATTTATTTTTTACATAGCACAGATTTATTTCAAGGTCTCAAGTAGAATCAATGGAACTTATACAAGCATTAACATACCAAGATCCTATTGATTCAGTGATCTACTCAGTTAAGATTGACAACTGGATTTAGGCCCAAATGTTGTTCACATTGGTTTTTTTCTAGAATATGAATTGACCCTAGTCATTAAGGTATAACACTTTTGTGTGTGTCTTGGAACATCACATGCATGAAAGAATATATGAAAAGCAAAGTGTATAGAAGTTAATTTTTAATATTCAGATTGAAAGCACTCAGCCTGGGCCACCTGAATTAACTGTGACAGATCCTCTCTGCAGGCTGGCCCTGCAGTTCCAAATCCTTGGCCTTCTGTTACTCACCTTGCACCCTTTTCCCTTCAAGATCCCTACCTGAATTGGGTACTTGGGCCTCAAGGTGATCCCTATAGGGACCAGAGGTTGTGTTGTTCTGTAGGTTCACTGTGGAAAACATGACCAGACTCTCTGTCAAAACTTACTAGGCACAGCCAGACACAGGGCGCTGCCACACTGCAGAAATAATGCAATTTGACACTGCTTTAAGTCTCACGGCTCCATCCTATGGAATCTTTGGATTTGTAGTTTGTTCTGGCACCAGAGCTCTGACAGAGAAGGCTAAATATCTCACAAAACTACACATCCCAGAATTCTATAGCATTAAGCCATGGCAGTTAAAGCAGTGTCAAACAGCATTATTTTTGCAGTGTGGCAACAGCCACAATTGTAAAAGAGAATAAACAAACAGATGTTTATTAGGGCTGCATCTGCATTGGAGAAATAATCCTGTTTGACACTATCTTCACTGCCATGGCGCAATGCTATGGAATTCTGGGATTTGTAGTTTTGTGAGCTATTTAGCCTTCTCTCTCAGAGAGCTCTGGTGCTACAGCAAACTACAAATCCCAGCATTCCATAGCATTGAGCCACAACAGTTGTAGCAGTGTCAAAGTGCATTATTTGTGCAGTGCAGATGCAGCCAAAGGGCTTATCTACATGGACCAAATACCCTGGCTTGCCCCATCCCAGAGCCCTGAAGTCCATATGATGAAGATTTACCCCAATCTGCCCCTGGGAAGTCCTTCTGACCCCTGGGGAAGAAATAGGGCTGGAATGGGGGCAAGCCAGAATTAGGGTTGCCATTAGTCCTGGAAAACTGATAAAATCCCAGATTGAAAGGACTGAAAATTGTTCCATCCAGTTGGGCTGCTTGAAGCAGCAGATCCTGTATCCCTACAGTACTGCACTTCTGAACCCTTCTCCAGGGGGATGTAGAGGACGGAGCTGAGAAATTGGTTGGTTGTGTCAGAGTGGAAGCTTCAGTTTAACATTTTCTCTAGGTCTATATGCACATTCGGCATCTTTCTGTCTTGAGGAAGTGATGCTCATTCTGATCGGCTTGGTTCTCCTGAGAGAAGCTTCTGGTTTGCTGTTGCTAGTGGCTGCTCATGGCAAGGTCGAGGATGGAGGCAGTGACGGTAGCAGTGGCGAGACCCAGGTAGCGCTAGGTGCCAGTGGAAGCAGTAGCTGAGGCCCAAACAGGGGACAAAGATCCCCAGTTTGGGGAGGAGGCTGAACCGGGCTCCCTGCAGTCCTTGAGTGTGGAGTGCTGCCATCTCCACTCAGCATTCCTGGCTCTGGCCTCCCATTTCGCTCAGGTCCAGTACTGGCTCCAGCAAGTGGCTCGCGCAGGACTGGCCCAGCAGCAGCACCTCCTCTCAGAGCTGGAGGAGTTCACCTTCTGTGGTTGCCCTGACTCTGGCTTCGGCTTCAGGGTGAAAGTGGCTGGAGTGAGGAGAGATGGGAAGGTGAGCAGGAGCCAGCGGCCACTCCTGTGATTTGTTTTTCCCAAGCAACATAGCAGGTAGATACCCTAGAGGACAGGATCAAAATTCAGAATGACCTGGATAGACTGGAGAGCTGGGCCAAAGCTAACAAAATGAAATTCAATACGGAGAAATGTAAAGTACTGCATTTAGGGCGGAAAAATGAAATGCATAAATATACGATGGGAGAGACCTGGCTGAATGAGACTACGTGCGAAAGGGATCTAGGAGTACTAGTAGACCACAAGTTGAACATGAGCCAACAGTGTGATGCGGCAGCTAAAAAGGCCAATGCAATTTTGGGCTGTATCAATAGAAGTATGGTGTCTAGATTAAGGGAAGTAATAGTGCCACTCTATTCTGCCTTGGTCAGACCTCACTTAGAATACTGTGTCCAGTTCTGGGCACCACAATTCAGAAAGGATATTGACAAATTGGAGCGTTTCCAGAGAAGGGCAACTAAAATGGTGAAAGGTCTGGAAACAATGCCTTATGAGGAGAGACTTAGGGAGCTGGGTATGTTTAGCCTGGAAAAAAGACGGTTTAGAGGCGATATGATAGCTCTGTTTAAGTATTTGAAGGGATGTCACACTGAGGATGGAGCAGGCTTGTTTTCTGCTGCTCCAGAGACTGGAACACGGAGCAATGGGTGCAAGCTCCAGGAACAGAGATTCCACCTCAACATGAGGAGGAACTTTTTGACAGTAAGAGCTGTTCGGCAGTGGAACACACTCCCTCGGAGCATGGTGGGGTCTCCTTCCTTGGAGGTCTTTAAACAGAGGCTGGATGGCCATCTGTCGGGGATGCTTTGATTGTGATTTCCTGCATGGCAGGGGGGTTGGACTGGATGGCCCTCGTGGTCTCTTCCAACTCTGCAATTCTATGATTCTATGATTCTATGCTCAAATGCTGGTGGCTTTGTGACTGGGCTGCAGGCTCAACCACAAAGTCACTGGCCCGGTCGTAATGGCACGATGGTAGACAAGCCACTGCTTTACCCTTGTTCCACCTTTACCCCAACCTTTTTACAACACAAAAATAAATCTCAATAGTTAAAAGTGGCATATAGCTACTAGTGCAACAAATGCAGCAGAAACTATAGCTACATTTCTCTTTGTAAGCAGATTATGAAGCTGTGCTGACAACAGAGGGCAGAAACTATGCTAGCGAGCAGTGTTGCTTTGCTACCTGGGTTGGTCAGTTTGTTATCTGACAAGAGCCATCTACTGCAGCCTTTCTCAACATTTTTACCCTGGAGAAACCCTTGAAATAATTTCAGGTCTCAAGGAACCCTTATGTAAAAATTATACCTACAGCTCCTTTTTAAACAAACTTACAGAAACAGTGAAAAAAAATAGGTGTACCCAGCTTGTGGGGGCAATTAGCTAACACACATTGGAAACTGCTTAATGCAGTGTAGATGTGTAAATTGCTATTGCTTAAAACAATTTGTAAGCCACTCTGATAGCCTTGTGGCTGAAGAGTGGGTATAAATAACTAATAAATTAATAATAAAAAATTTGAACCCATTGCTCCATGTCCTTCTGGCTGAAGAGCGGGGTATAAATAAATAAAAAAAAATAAATAAATAAATAAAAAATATTTGATACCTGAAAGTAACAGGCCTGAAAGAGCATACTGGCAGAGGAGTATTTATAGTGTACATTAAAATACTGACAAAATATCTTTTGAAAATGTTGAAAAAGGTAATCTATAATAAAAATAAATTAAATGAAAAACAAACATATTTATCGTGAAACATTATTAATGTCCTGTAGGAAGTCCTGGTGGCACAATGGTTAAATGCCAGTACTGCAGGTCACCACATTGCAAGTTCAGTTCCAGAGGGCTCCAAGGTTCACTCAGCCTTCCATCCTTTCCTAGGTCGGTAAAATGAGTACCCGGCTTGTGGGGGCAATTAGCTAACACACATTGGAAACTGTTTAATGCAGTGTAGATGTGTAAATTACTATTGCTTAAAACAGTTTGTAAGCCGCTCTGATAGCCTTGTGGCTGAAGAGTGGGTATAAATAACTAATAAATTAATAATAAAAAATTTGAACCCATTGCTCCATGTCCTAGTCTCTGGAGCAGCAGAAAACAAGCTTGCTCCATCCTCAGTATGGCATCCCTTCAAATATTTAAACATGGCTACATCACTAACTCTGACCAATGAGCTCTGAGCTAACAGAGCTTGCAAAAAGCAGCAACTAAGCAGCCAGGCTCAGGATCAAAGGGAGGCTGTAGCTTCCTGCCAAGCCAGTGTCATGGTAAATGAAAGGCTTTTTTCAATAATATGGGAGTTGGTCAGTCTGTTTGTGACCCCCCACATTCAGTTACCAGACCACAGTGTAAGAACCTTTTCTCTATAATGACTCCTTTACTGTAATGGCTCTGCCTTCTCCAAATCTGGTTTAAAAAGAAAAAGCCCTCCCATCCACAGCTGGCACCTGGATAGCTGGTTGGACCAGGGGATTACTCGGTCAGTTTTTTTTCCACTTGGGTAAGAGCCATACAGTTCTCTTTCCATTGTTCTGCATTAACCCCCCACCCTCATTTTGCATTTGTACCTTTAAATGAGTTTTATGCAAACCAGCGTCCTCTTTTGTCTTCAGTTCTGGCAAACAATAAGGGTCCCTGGCTGCTTGCAGGAGGTGTGCTCAGTTGGTGTGAAAATTCATTCCTCCCCTCCTCCCTTTTAATTAGCACATCTAAGGCAGAGCAAAAGCTAGAAGGGAGAGCAAGGTATTTGGCACTTAACTTCCTTCTTCTCCCCCACTGACCCATAAGAGTCCCCTTCCTCCCTGGCTTTCTCTGTTGTGGAGGGGGGAGATAAGCTGTTTCAGCTCACCACTTCTCCATGTTTTATTAATTTATTACTATTTTCTCGCAGAATCCTGGTGATCTCTGGGGAAACCTAGGATTCTGCGGAACCTTGGTTCAGAAACGCTGGCTACTGTGCTGGCCTTGGGGATTTGTATTCCCCAAAATTAACATTCCTTGAAAGTAGAGAATCAGCATGGTGTAGTGGTTTGTCTGTTGGACTAGGACTCCAGGAGATCAGGATTCCAATCCTCACTCAGCTATGGAAATCTACTAGGGGATCTTGGGCTAGCCACACTCTCAGGACATTTTCAGATGATCTTTGCAGTGCAAGGATCGAGCAGGAGAGCTTCATAGCTGCAGCGCAGCAGGGGGTCCATTTCGGACGACACCATCCCTGCGGCGAAATCGTCCATGTCTCTTCCGTTTAGCATTGGAGCCTGCCACACCATATTCAGCCAGATTTTATTCATGGACAACCTCTGTGAATAAAATCTGGCTGAATATGGTGCAGCAGACTCCAATACTAAACGAAGAGACACTGACGATTTCGGCGCAGAGATGGCATTGTCAGAAATGGACCCCCTGCCGTGCTGCAGCTACGAAGCTCTCCTGCTCGATCCTTGCACTGCAAGGATCGTCTGAAAAAGTCCTCAGCCTCAGAGGAAGGCAATGGCAAACCTCTGAACAAAACTTGGGAATTAAATCTGTGATAGGGTTGTCTTAGGGTTACAATAAATGACTTGAAGGTACACCACAACAACATCCCCAACTGCCACTTTATGGCCCCTTTTGAAGTGCTCATAGGTAAAACAGAAATTTTCTTGTTTTTTCCCCCTTCCAACACAAAACCAGGTTTTAAGCCCTTTCTTTCCCAGCCCAGTACTTTTCCCACTCCACTGAATTTTATAAATTGATGTGTAGTAGTGAAAATAAAATTAAAGTACCTTGACGAAGTGCAGAGTTTTGAAAAGTACAATTGATGTAAGACAACCTAAACTAGCATTCTGTTTGGACATGGCCCACTTTCTCTGGGTAATGGGGACAGAACAGGATAGATCCAGAGCCAGAATATGCCAGTGTTGAGCTCACATATCAACCCCTGAACTATTTAATCTTTTGCAGCTCCCCCAAGCTCTATTCAGTTCTCCTCCCACCCAGCTGACTGTCCTATTTCTTCTACAGCTTTTCCCTATCTCTATGCCATCTTTCTCCAGTCTCTATTGAATCTTTTCCCTATCAAATGTATGGATGACAGAGGTTGGGTAACTTATGAAACTTTTGTACCAGTGTATACCAGTACTTACTGATGAGACTCCAAGCCAAAATGATTTTTTTAAATGGTTTTTATTGGAAAATGGTCTTAGAAGCATTCACACATGCACATACACTCACCAGGCAACCACACAAGGCTACTGAAGAGTCAAGACAGAAATACTGCAACAGAGGAATAGATTTGGGAAGTGTGGGTTATATTTACCAGTGCTGAAGAGCAGAAGTTCATGGAGCAAAGGAATACTCAGACTTGGAGCTTGAAGGTGAGACAGCAATTGGGCAGAGTGACGGCATGAGAAAAACTGTGGCACACATGGCTATTATTTGAGGGTAATATTTATATAGTACCCTTAATGGGTGCTTTGAGTGTAAAAAAAAAATGCATAGATGGGCTTCCCATAGTTAAACAAAGGAAACTGTGGGTTCATTGATTGCTGCAGATGCCCAAGACATTACCGTTGATGTGTTTATGGCAGCCTTTGTATTGTGGGGAGGAACTGTGCAAGGGTAAGACATTTCATGGATAATGGGGATTCCAGTCACTGCTTGTTTTTGGAGTATGACTCACTGCCAGGTGCATCCAGGGAAGATTAGCACATTCTTCCTTAACTATCCTGACTAAGGGGCTTTGCTTAATCTTATCCTGGACATGTTTGTTAGGGAATTAACAAGACAACTTTGTTAGGGCTTTGGGTGACCTTCACTTGAACCTAATTTTGGCTTGCCCTGGTCTACCTTAGACCTCATGAACTGTCCAATATGCCGAATTATGAATTATTGGAGGGAGGGGATGTAGGCTGGGTAACAGAGGAACCACCTCGCAACTATGTTGCTGAGTTGTGCTTTGATGAATAGGTATGAAGCAATGTTTGGGTATAACAGAAGGCAGCTAATCCCAGCCAGACTGTGATAGGAGGCAGGGGCCTCTGTGAGTGAGAGGGGGATTTTAGAAAAGAGACAGTTGAGAGTTAGATTTTTAGATTTTAGATTTATTAGATTTATACCCCACCTTTCTCCCAAGATGGGACTCAAGGTGGCTTACAATAATGAAAAAAATACAGCTAAAATATCAGAATTGACAAAAAATTAAAAAAGCATTAAATTAATTACCACATAATTAAAAACACAGCATGAATATAAAACATAAAATCAATAAAAATACAATATTAAGACATTAAAAGCAGCACACCAATTAAAATTCACTTCTGAAATGCCTGCCTAAATAAAAATGTCTTTAACTGCTGATGAAAAGAAAGCAGGCATGGGGCCATCTGGACCTCCTGTGGAAGGGAGTTCCACAGTCTGGGAGAAGCCATGGAGAAGGCTATCTCCTGAGTCCTCTCTAACCACACCTGTGAAGGTGGTGGGGCTGAGAGAAGCCATCCCCTGCCAATCTTAACACTCAGGCCAGCTTGTATATGGAAATACAGTCTTTCAGATAGTCTGGACCTAAGCCATTTAGAGCTTTAAAGGTCACAACCAGCACTTTGAATTCTGCCTGGAAATGGACTGGTAGCCAATGTCAGTTGTCAGTTGAGAGCTGACTGTTGAAAGAGACAGTGGGATGAGTTAGTTGAGAGAGTCAGTGGTTACTGAATGTGCACTGGGTGTCTGAAGTGATTGCAGGGCAAGCTCAGACACAGCTTAGGTTAAATATTATGGTATAGTTGGAAACAAGTACTGGGAACTTTTACATTTCTGCTGTATATAATAAATAACATCAACTTCTTTGTTAATTTGTTAACTCAGACTGGATTTATTCACCCTGGATCAAGGGGGTGGTCATGTGTAGCATTAAAGAAACCACTTTTAAACAGACTGGTCCACACTAAGGTCAGCTAGAGGCCCAGGACCCAAATCCAAAAAGGAATTGAAAGGTAGGGTTGCCATAATTCTCTGTTACAAAACTGGGATAAAAGTATGCAGGAGTGTATTGGGCGGATTATCAACAAAACCCCCACATTTTGACATGTAACATTGTTTTATTGCATATTTCAGTAGTTTAAGGTGTCCTGTACCAATGTACTTCACTGGGGAAGGGGGAGGGAAGAAGGGAGGAGGAGAGAGGGAGGGAAACCCCTTTCCTTTCCATCTCCTTCACTGCAACAGGGGTCCCCCTCCATCTCTCCCTCCTCCTTTCTTCCCTCTTCCTCTCTGAAAGGGAGAAAGGGGACCCCTCTTCCCTCCCTCCTCCACTCACCCCTCCCTGAGACCCCCCTTCCTCTCCCTTCCACTCACCCCCTCAAAGACATGCTGCACTCCCAGAGTACAAATCCCTAGGCCTGGGGTTCCCCCACTTTGGTCCTCTGGACACAGTCTTGCTCTCTGGGCTCCCCTGGAGGCAGCACCCCCTGGGAAGGCAGTGGGAGGTCTTGTTGAGGTCTGGAATCAGAGAGGGGAGTTTCCCTATATCCCCTGGGCTCCTCAGACCTCCTCCTCTTCTAGGGCCCTCTACCCCTACTCTCTCAGCCCTCCATAGCTTTGCCTTCCCCAGGTGGGAGCCCTACTTCCAGCTCCTTCCCCTTCCATGGCTTCCTAACTTCCCCCTTACCTCAATGCCAGTGGAGTCCCTGCACCAAGCCCACTCCCTCTCCAACCTTCCTAACCCACTCTTGCCAACTATGGCACCACTTTCCTCGCCAAGTCCTCCTCCCAACCCAGCCCGCCAGCCTTTTCTGCTCAGTCTGCTCCCTGCAGAAGAAGAAGGCCTGCTTGCTCTCCCCCTCCTTTTGTGTTTAGGGTAACCTGTCCCCCTCAAAAAAGAGCTCTTCCCACCCCTTCTCTTTCTCTCTCTTGACTCCTCTTCTTCTTCTCCAGCCAGCCTCCTTCTCCCCCACCTTGCCCTGGCCCAAGAGCTCCCTGGGCCCCTGGCAGCCTCCCCTCCCACACATCCCACCCTGCTGCTTCGTCCTCTTCCTTCTAGCTGGCCCAGCTGGGCTTCCCTGGTGGGGAAGAGCAATGCAGCCTCTCTGAGAGTGCAGCAGGAGCAGCAGCAGTCATAGTGGCAGCCACAGGGACCCTCCTGCTCTGCTTTCCCCCGTTTTGCCACTGTGAGTGCTGCCATAGCTCGCGTAGGCACAGCCTGGGGCTACTTGTTCACCAAGTGCCCCTTCTTAGCTCTGCCTGGCCCTCCCGCTCTGGCAGTGCTTCTGCTGGTGGAACTCAAAGTGGCAGTGACTGCTCCTTTTGCCCTGAGGCTAGGGAGACTGGCCATGCATTCCCACACAGTGCTTACTTCACCATGTTATGCCAGGGCAGAGAGGAGGGAGAATGCTGCCTTCAGCAGAGGAAGCTGGACTGGAATCTGGGATCGGCTGCTTCAAGCAGCCCAGCCAGACAGGGTGATTTTCTGTCCCTCCAATCTGGGATTTCCCCAGTTTTCCAGGACTTATGGCAAGCCTACTGATAGGGGGACCACAGGGTAAGGTGGAAGTGACAGGCAGCCAAGGATGGCAACTGCAGGGACAGCTGCATTAGGCCAACCTCACAGTGGGTGTTGTACTGTGTTGTAAATCTGTGGGAAGGTACTATCCTCTTTCTTTCATCTCTGTAAAGAACAAAATTGAACAACAACAAGGATGATGATGGGAAGGAGGAGGAGGCTTTTGAACTTACAATTCATCTGTACTTCCCAAAAGTTCTTCCCAAAAGTGCCTGCAAGGTGTATGAACAATGACTATGATGGGGGTAGAGGTGACACTCCCTGATTCCATCCTGGCCCCAAATCTGCTACTCCATTCTGAGGGTTAGCAGTGGAATTTCCAGGCTGCTCATTTGTATGCTGGCTTCATCTTCAGTAAAAGGACAGTGAAACAATGCTTTTGACCCTTACTCATCTGTATGACCCCTATCTGAAGTGCTAGTTTTGGTTTAAGGATCTGCTTTACAATCCTTATCTCAATCCTATTCTGAAGGCAGTAAAGGGCACTATTGTCATAATATAGTAAGGGATTTGAGAGTGAAGGAAAGTGCCATGCCCTGGGTCACCTGAAGAATTCATGGAAGAGTTGATATATAACATCAAGGCTACCAGATCTTAGTGCATCCGAATACCATAAATACAGTTTTTAAAACTCCCTAAAGCATGCTACTAAAACACTCTTTCATTAGAATCTAGAGGCTGCTTTCTACTTTGGAAGGAATAAATTAATCTCAAGGAGTCAAGCCACCATTAGGAAGGATGTGAAACTAAATTGCAGAAGGGAGGGGGGTGCAAAGGATAATGCTGCAAACCATTAGAAGAGCACTGCAAATAATAGTTAAGGCAGCACTGAAGATATTGTGAAGTTCATAGGCTTCTCTTCTTTCAGTTGCAAAGAGAAAGAGCAGGTAGCATTAAGCTAAAGGCATGTTGTGTGTGCAACGGCCCATCTTTTGCCAAATAAAAGGACACATATCCAAGTATTTTCAGTGGCAAGCTCTAATGTAAAAAGAAAGGTTTAATAAACAAAAGGGATTGTTCTTTCTCTCCCTAGGGCAAAAAGCAATGAATAAAACATTTGGCAGGAGTACCAAAGCTTGGCATCTTATATATTGCCTGTGTGCGGAGCAATATTAACCCAGAAAGGGAAAAAATAGGTTTTGTCTCTCTCTGGTGTTCAACTTGCATTCTTTTATTAAAGCTCCTAGAAATGATGTCACAACAGCCACACAGCTCCTGTGATGTATGGCATTCTGACATTCAATCACTGGGATTGCTCTATGAGGTGGCAGCCTTGCACATCATCCAGCACAGAGAACTGTGGTACTCAGCTAGATGTCCTTAGGTACATCTAATTAAGAACATGGGATGAGGCTGTGTGCTAAGTCAGACCACTCATTCCCGTAGCCCAGCACTGCCTATGCTGATAGCATGTAGGATGAGATTGTCTTGCATTCTTGCAAAGTGATCCTACTTGTACAAACACTGTATATTGAAAAACATGGTGAAATGGTACAAATGCTCTGCATCATCTAGACTGCAGGGCTCAAAGACAGGGCCAAGATGGGCAAATAGCCCATTTAGACAAGGCTTTAGTCTTTAGGTAATGGTACTGAGAAGATCCAGCATAGTGTAGTGGTATGTGTATTGAAGCAGGACTCTGGGAAACCTTCAAATCTCCTCTCAGCCATGAAATCCTGCTGATTGACCCTGGGCAAGTCACACTCTCTCAGACTTAGTTTGAGGCAATGGGAAACCCTCCATGCACAAATCTTCCCAAGAAAACCCCACAACAGGGTTGCCACAAGTGAAGTCCACTTGAAGGCACATAATAATAACAAAAACAGTGGCACTGAGGCATTTGTTTAAAAGTAGCAAGCAATGAGCAACACATTTCATAAAGTGCAGATGTAACTACAGCTTTATCAACTTGCTCTGTCCTCCAGAGTTCAAGAGCAAGACAGTGTATGGAGGAAAACAGAGAATATACTAAGACAACTGCAGCATTAGCTTGATTCTGAAATTGTCTGCTCTTGTGGAAATACCATGCTTTCTTCCATGGACCTCGAAATAGACAATTACTTTGGTAAACCACTGCTTTCTCATCAAGAGCAGCTTCTCAAACATATGCTACTACCATGTGCAGTGTTTGGACATATTATAGTGGCATGTATATATAGTGGCACAATCTGAATGCTGTGCGTTAATTCTCAACATTTATTTGAGCATAACTTGATGAGTGTTTGGTGAGTTATGGTGTTTGCCATAGGCTCCTGAACATTTCTCTTTTGTTTACTGAAATGTTTTTGATGCTGATGTCCTCCAATCCCCCATTAGAATTTTGAGGAAGCAGAAAGCATAGTAGAGTTGTGAGTACACTATTAGTTTTGGCCTAGGAGAGTCCTAGTTTTCCCCTTTACAATGTTCTTGGTAAGTAGCTTTATGAACATAGTATGTGCTCAGTGCAGTGAAATGGTGCCTTACAGAGCGATTGTATTGTGAAAATCTTCAAACATTTGAAATTGATGCTGTTGCTTATTGAAAATAATGAATTTGAGCCAGGAAACTAACCTGGGAACTGTTTGCTTTCTGAGGCTTAAACATGGATGAAGTTGAAGATGAAGTAGTAGTAGCAGGGCCAGTTTAAGGGCCCTGCATCACCTGCAGCCACAGTGGACCCCTTAATTGTGGGGGGGGGCTGTTGTAACCCTCCTCCAGCAAAAACATCATTAGTAATATTCTGAATATCCTGGACTGTGAATAGGTTAGGTTAAGTTACATTGACCTGAGATAAACATATGGGGGCCCCCAATTAAAGCACTGCAGGGACCCCCAAAATTCCTTAAACCGGTCCTGAGTAGTAATAGTAGTAGTAGTAATGTTTAATTTATAGTCTGTCCTTTCTCATGAGACCTTGGGAAGCTTCCAATCTACCGACAACACACATAAAATTACAAATCACAAGTAGCTAACATCAGAAATTATAGCTATCTATAGATCAAAAATGTCTACTGTACCTCTATAATACAACATAAGCAATACAAGCAAGAGGATATGCGGTATTAAAAATAGAGTAACTTTTGAAGATATATTTAGGGCTGTTCTTATGAATATGAGCCACTCCCTCTGCCTGCTGTGTTTTCTATTATTATTATTATTATTATTGGTGAAGTGGACCCATAAGCATAAAGTGGGACCACATGAGAGGAGATCCTGAATGGCTCAGTATATCATGTCCTCTTGTGGAGTCACTAGAGGGTCATGGCTGGTGCATACACCATTGGTATGAGGAGGCATGGCCCTGGTACCAATCAGCACAAATGTATGACACATCTTGGGTTAGAGAGAAGGATTTTAGTCTTCTTTAGTATGTTCTTTTTTTTTTTTTAAAAAATATTTATTAAGTTTCTAAGTCATCCTAGGAATAACATTTGCTTTATATATACTATTTATATATTATTTTATTATTTCTAATTACAATTGCATTATTTTGATCTGATATGTATTACTTACTGTTTCCATGTTAAACTGTATTTATAAATATTATCTTAAAAAAAGATTTGATTTGTGAAGTTTAAGCTGACCATAGATCTGATGATACAGCACGGGATATCAATATTTTATATCAAAATAATATAGTCTTGCCATGTTAACTCATCAGATGACTGAGAGCATGCTTTCCTAGCTGTTCTTCTAGGCAGTGGTCCTTGAGAATGACTTCTGAAATTAACATCGGTTTTTTTTTTAGTGATAAACCATACACATTAGCCAGTTTTATGTGAGTTAATCCCCGGCAAGGTACCATGAGAGATACAACCATGGCAAATACTGTGAATCAATTATGGTTTAGAATAATCTTTCAGATTTGTTAAGACTGCGGTCAGAATTCTGTTGGTGACATATACCTCCTGTTATGCCAGTGTACATAGGGGGTTATTGAGGAGGGAGATACTTAAAACCTCCTTATGCAATGTTTCTTCCAGATATGCAGCCCCAATTTACCAGTGCTAGGGTACACCCACATAGCCATGTTACCCAAATTGCTTGTGGAATCCCACACAAATATCGAGTTTCTAATATGTTTGGGAAATTAGCAGCAACTCAACTTGGCATTGCAAGAGGGGGCAACAGAGAGGGATCTTATGCCTATTTTTACCCTTACTAACTCTGAACTGAAACACACACAAACATAAGATGAAAAGTTAACAATGATATTTATTAAGGACTTTAAAAATAATAACACCAATTATGCACAAATTCATACAATAAAGCATCTGCACAAGACCACTAGGAATGGAGAGAAAGAGGTTGACAGAGGAATAGAGAGGGAGTTTTTCTGGGTGATACAACACCTGTCTTGTAGTCTGAAGATCTCAGAGTGGATGGATGAAGCAGGAATGGCTAACACAGAGAGATATAGTGTCCCCAGGAATGGAATCTTTGTGCATTGAGGCAGGATTTGGGGCCAGTGGTTATACCCAAAAATGTGCCCTCAGGCGATGGGGTTTTGTGTGTTGAAACAATGGGTTACAAGTATCACCAGAGATTGAACAATGGGTCTCAAGAAACTCCTGGGTTTAAACAATGGGTTTCCAATGATGTTCATGTGTTGCAACTACTCTAAATGTTCTGGTGATTACATTTACAAAGTATGAGCTGCCTCCTTGATGGCTGCGTCTGGGGACTAAGGGAAGGGTGATAACTTCAGACAAAGGATTACTCCAACCACTGATGATGGGATCAAGTGTCTGTCACTAGGGTGTGTGCAGGCAATGTCCTTAGCTCCTTATGTTTCATAGAATCATAGAATTGTAGCGTTGGAAGAGACCACGAGGGCCATCCTGTCCAACTCCCTGCCACGCAGGAAATCACAATCAAAGCATCCCCGACAGATGGCCATCCAGCCTCTATTTAAAGACCTCCAAGGAAGGAGACCCCACCACGCTCTGAGGGAGTGTGTTCCACTTCCTTCAGTTTGGAATTTGTCAGTAGTTCTTCCTTTGGGTGATACATGGCTTGGTACTTGCCTTTGGGATCCTTACAGCAAGTCCCTGGGATTTACTGTCTTTCCATGTGGATGACTACATTAACACGCCAAATTATTAATAAGCCAGTTTTTGGGGTGGGGCTTGTCAGGGATACTAACAGCCAAGCAGTAACCAGGTTGGTGTTGGAGGTTTACAGCCAATATCTAACTATAATTTTGCAGCCAGGTGAAAGAAATAAACATCATTTTATTGGACTTCCAATTTATTGGATTTCCAACAGCTCTTTTTCTCTCCTGGCTGCAGTATGGCTCCTGTTTTCCCATTCCCCACCGGGTCACTGACTGGCCATGAGGGTATGACCTGGCACTGGAGAGCTGCATTGCAAAATCCACAGAACCCAGTGGCTGGGTGGAAGTAGGCTTCCAACAAAAAAAGTAGTCCAACAAAACCTTGGCTATCATCAGAGCTGCTTGAATCTGTAATACACAGACACCCACACACATACGCACTGAGAGTAAGATTTTAATGTAGCTCAGCGTAACTATGAATGCTAGTCAAAATCTGGGAGAAGCTTTCAAAAACCATTTTAACTTTATAGAAAAATATTTCTGGAGGCTATCAGATTTTAGCTTGTCTCTGAGGATTTATTTGATGTGTAGTTGAAGAGGCCTAGCAGTGAGAAAAGCTTTTGATTTTAAGAGTAGCAGACCATGGCCCAAAGACTGAGCAAGATTTATGCACAGTGACAAGAGGGAAAACCACTGGAAAAAAAAACCCTGTTTGGCTAGAGGCGTCTTGGATCCACTTCCCTTTTCTCTGCTTGAAAGTATAATTGAAGTAGCTGGGATGCTATTGTGTTCTAAGTTGTTGTGGGGAAATCCAATCTATGGTATTTACTTTTAATTAATATTCTCCAATTGATAGGCTTTGTAAATGCTTTCCAGTTCAGAAATGTATTTTCTACAGAACTGGTTGTTTGAACAGCTGCTGGTACTCAAATAAAATGATTTAAGATGTCTGGGTTACAACTTGGGTTGCCAGATCAGGAGCATTTCAGAGCCAAAATCTGAGCCTAAGGGATGACTCCCTGTGATGTCAAAAAAAGCAAGCCCTGCTGATGTTACAAAGGGCAGTCCCTGGAGATGTCATTAAGCATGTACATTAAGTGTCAATCACAATTGCACAGAGTGTGCCATTCAAATCCAGAACACAAAGTCTAACAAATGAGGAAAATAGATACACAGACACCATTTAAGGCAGTCTTTCACTCTGAGATTCTTCGCTTTGCCCTGAGGACCAGGTAACAAGGGTCAAGACCTGAGATCTGGGAACCCTGCCTACAGCTCCCTCAACCCCAGCCAGCATGATCAATGGCTAGGGATAATTGGAGTCATAAAGCAAATAATCTACAGGACACCCAGTTGAAGGAAGGTGGTCTACCTGGTCAATGGTAAAACGTGAGGCAAGCATTGTCTAGATGCCAGTGTCTAGGCAGACTGTCCTGAAGAGTGAGGCACAAGTAAGAAAATCTGAATCCAGTATCCCTTAGAACAGACAACTCTTTAAGTGTGGTTGCATACTTATACACTAACCATAAATTGGTGGGGGCAATACACTGGTGTTCCTTGAGGTGAATATTTGAGGTGCATAGAATCTTCACATATAAGTAAGGCATTTATCATTGAGAGCAGAGCTTTAATTAGCAACATATTATAAATATTTTTTAATAATTGCAGTTGTTTATCTGAAGAAGCTTTCGACGAAACAGCAGAAATCTCTCAGACTTGCCATCATGTTTTGATAAACAACAGCTGAATGTTAACACTGGAGTATTTTGAAAACTTTTAAAAGAACTTCCAAATGTTTATACTGGAGTATTTTGAAAACAACAATTAGACATTGACTAGAAAATATATATAAAAGCATGATTATTTCTAATTACTAATCTGTTGGCGTGTTTTGAAAAGTTTATCTTTTTTCCATTGATTGTATCATTGAATATTGTTTGAAAAACGTTTTGGAACATTGGAGTGTTTGTTATTTACCACTGCAGTTTCTGAAAATTTTCATTAAGCAGCTGTAGTGGAGTACAGGAGTATTTGGTGTATTATTATGCTATATGTATTAGGTATATTTGTATTAGGTACATATGTATGTAATATATGTATGATATGTTATATACAAGACCTGTCTATTAAATAATGAGACTTATACAATAACCAATCTTCATCAGGAGGCATGGAGACGCACTGTCCACAACACTGCAGCCTTATTTGAGAACTCATGCCGAACAAGTCTTGAAGAGAAATGACAACGCAGAAAGAATCACAACCTGGAAACATCACCCAAGGAGACCCTCTGCTGTGCTTTCTGCAACTGGACTTGTTTATCTCGGATTGGCCTTTTCAGTCATCAGCATGCTTGCAGAAAGCGCAGGATGAGTCCTTCCTGAATCTTTGTTTGCGAAGAAAAGCCAGAGAGAGAGATATTACAATTCTAATGCTTGTCCCCTTCAATATACTCCTCATTCACACTCACACACTAATACAGTCTTGTTTTCCACTGGTCAAAGGCATGGAGCAGCTCCAAGTGCATTGTCTTGATGAAGAATGAAACCATTTCCCCACAATTCTGGCCTTTTTTTCCTAACGCTTTCTCTCAGGTTTGTCAACACTTTCTTATAAAAATGCTGGTTCACTGGTCTGCCTTCTGGATTCTGCCAAAATTACGCCCTTGGTGTAAAAAACCAAACAAACCAATGAGCATGATTTTGAATGTGGACTTACTTTGACATGTTTTTTTTTCATTCTTGGTGATGGTCTCTTGAAGACGGATCTCTTCTGGCAGGACTTCCCAACTTAACTCCTCTCCCCGCACAAGGTCTACGTCGCTCTGTCCACCAATTATCTTCCTTTTTAAACTTTTGTATTCTTGTTTTTAAACTGTATTTACTTAATTGTAATTTTTGTATTGGGTTGGGGGGGTTGGGAAGGGACTAATTTTTAATTTTATTGTGTTCCATGTGTTTTTATTGTTGTAACCCGCCCGGGTTCCTTGTGATTGGGCGAGCTATAAATAAATAATTTATTATTATTATTATATTTTGATGGTGTTTTCCAGTGCATTGACTGTCATTTTGTCTCAGGATCATACTGGAAGATCCAGGTTTCATCACAATTGATGATTTTTTAAAAAAGGTTTGGGTCTGCCTCAAGTTGCTGCAGAATGTCAGTGCAAATTTCCTTGCGGCACTCTTTTTGCTCTGGTGTGAGAACCCTAGGGACTATCTTGGCACAAACTTTTCTCATGTTGAGATCCTCATGGAAAATTCATGGCTTCATCTATCATTCGGACACTGAGTTGGCCGTCTCCTCAGATAATTTGGCTGATTTTTTCCACAATTTCTTTGGTTCTTGAAGTGGAAGATCATCCAGTGCATTCATCAGCCTTCACATTCTCACATCCATCTCTGAATCTTTTGTGCCACTCAAACACATGGGCATGAGACATGCAGTCTTCTCCATAGGTCTCAGTAAGCATTTGAAAAGATCCTGTTGGTGTTTTGTTCATTTTTACTAAAATTTCAAAATGACATGTTGCTCAATTTTTAAAATTAGCATTTTTCCAGCATACAGCAAACCACACAGCTGCTTTAAACGATGACTAACAATTAATTGAATGTCCGAGAGTACTGATGTTTGTCATGCAGGTTCAGACATGTTCCAAGGTCAAGCATTCAAAATCAGTTCTCCCTATTTTGTCTGAAAGTTAAAAACACAGTCTCATTATTTAATAGACTGTCCTCGTATATGGGTTGTCTGATGCTCATTTAATTGATTAAAGGATGTCATATGTTGTTACATGTGATTTTAGAACACTCCTGCTTAACAAGTTGATATTGAGCAATGTAGTCCTAGTTTTCAAATTTAATGTGACCAGCTCACTCTCATGAAGTGATTGGGAAAGTACTTAAAAAAAAAAAAAAAGCAGGAACCAGCCTTACCAGCCTGTGGTTGCAAAGCCTGAAACCTATCTAATTCAGAATCAAAGTGCCATTAGTCTCAAGCCCTCTCCCTTTTCTCTAAACAGGGCTGTAAAATATTAGAAATTTTAAACATTTGATATATCGATCAGTTCTTTTCATATCATTAGCACTGGATTTGTCACAGAGTAATAGATTCATGTTAATGAGATGTGGCACAGTTTTAAAGACAAATGTACTTTTGCATGAATCATTTTTAGTTCAAAAAAATGGAACAGTACTTTTCTTTTAAAGATGATGGACGGGAATACTGAAAGCCACACTTGTCTGAGTCAGCTTCTGACAGCTGATCTAATAGTGTTGCTGCCTGATCAAATTGAATTAGTTTTTCAGTATGGTACATCCAGCATTAGGAAAGATAAAACCCTTAAGTGTTAAAACATTGGACATATTTCCCCAATTTGCGAAACATTTATTGAGAAATGAGAAATAGTACTATTATCTGATGTTGATCAGGATTTTCTTGTAAAAATGTGTATATTTTACACATAAGTTTTTTGTTTTTTGTTTTTTGAACAGGTATGGAAATTATGAGAAAACAGAAATGGTGCTTTCTAAGGTAAGAAAGAGCTGACAAGAATGCAGTGAAACTACTTATCCCTCTTTTTTTCAGATGCTCATAGAAACTGTTCAGTAGGGTTGGATCAAAAATATTTTTAAAATGATATCCCCTTGTTTTTTAATGTCAGGAAATCCTGATGAGGAGAAGCCTGGGCTGATGAGAGTCTTCATAGTACTGGATGTATTTTGCAATGTATTTTGCTAAAAAATTTGCACATAGTATTTTTGTTCAGTATTTTATGCACAGTATTTTCTGTGCAAGAGAGATTTCTTCACAGAAATATTATTTTCTTTGGGCTGAATAAATCCCCAGCTATGGCATTTTCTGCCCCCAAAATGCTCTTTTCTATGCAAAACTGTGAATTTTGTACAGAATAAGTCTTCAAGTGCAAATAGTCTTTCCAAAACTTTCTCACACCAGCAAGAAAATTGCTAGAATTACAGTATTTGTTGCTTCCTTCCAGAATGAAATTAGTGAAGAGTCACATCCCTGCAGTGTTCAGTCTTTCTTCTTTACACAATACTGAAAAATGAAATTAGGAAAACTGTGGTGCTATTTTCTTAATGCCGACAAAAGGTGCAGACACCAGTGCTTGAAGGATGTGATCTGTGTTTGTGACATAATTTGACTTGATATTCATCTGCTGGAAGAATGGCTTGGATCCAGACTAAATCATACTGAGTGGGTTTACCCTAAATATGAAAGAGCTTTGCGTGATCTCACTATGTGGAATGAAACTGAGCTGTCAATGGGATGGGATTTGGAACTTCTCCAAATGTTGTGATAAGCAGTTCTCAGCTCAAAAAGGACAATGTGTTTAAACAGGCATATTTTGAGAGAAAATTCTTTTAGAATTGCTAAGTTCTGCTTTAGAACTGCTAAGACATGTGAGGGAAGATGTGGATAGAATATACTTAAAAAGTGTAAAAACTGAGATACATTTTTAAATGGAGATCTCCCCTCACAAGATATATAGAATATAGAAACATAGAAATGGTGTAGCATAGTTTTATGAGGGAACGTATGTGGAAATGGCATGGGCCTAACACCAACTGGAGAACTGTATTAAATTGAACTATACTAAACTATAAATCAGGTATTGAACTATAAATCAAGTGCTAATTATTAAACAACCATGTGTACACACATACATAGATTAATTCACAATGACATATGGTAATGTTTTTGTCTATAACATATCAAATGAGCAACACTATAGATCAAGTGCTGGCTAACTTTACATAACCTGTATCTCAACATGTATGGATTAAGAAATAGTCACTTATGGTGATACTCTTTGATGTATTACATACACAATGTTTTAATCAACATTTAGGAATACAATTCAAAACCACATGTTGTATAGTTATATAAATTGGTTCCCAACTTTAGAAAGAATTCTCTTTAGAAGGCACTTTTACAATTGTACATAAAAAGTCAACAGTAATAATCCTCAGTCCACTATGTGGTGAGACAGGCTCTTACAAGCATAATTATAATATCTAACAATACATATGTGAAAGCACCACTAGTGACTTTAATAGCTACAGTTACAGAGATAATTTTCTAAGACAATTAATTTCATAGTAACCTTAACAAAACATTCCACTGTCCTTGGCTAATATGTGAGTATCTGAGGTAATGCAAGTTTTTTCAGAATGAAGAAAAGAAGTCTTGCTAGCAGCTGCTTGTGGAAGCTATAGCAGGCAGATTTGGTAGTTTTGCAAAAGGAGCCTTGCTGGCAGCTGTTTTTGGAGGCTATAGCAGGTAGATTTGGCAGTTTTGACAAAGCTATAGCAAGCAATTATGGCAATTTAGCATGGTAAGCCTTGCTAGCAGCTGCTTATGGAAGCTATAGCAGGCAAACGTGGCAGTTTTGCAAAAGGAGCCTTGCTGGCAGCTGTTTTTGGAGGCTATAGCAGGTAGATTTGGCAGTCTTGACAAAGCTATAGCAAGCAAATATGGCAATTTGGCATGGCAGACAAAGCTATAGCAAGCAAATATGGCACTTTGGCATGGCAGATGGACAAGCAGCCCCGGGAACTGAGAATATCTGTGCCATTTCGACAACTTATTTTGTCTTCCTCAGTGCTGTAAATATTTTTTGTATTCCATTTATCTGTCATTAAAAAATAAAGGTAAGTATCTACACTGAATATGTTAGTAAATTTTTAAATTTTTAAATGAAGTAATGCATTTACCTTAATGAAATTGTTTCCTCAGCCTTCTTTTGGGTCAGTGGTTTCAAGCAGCAGTGGGTGAATGTAATACTCAATTGAGTTAATATATCTTGACTCTAATTGAATTTGGATAATTGCTCTCATTTCCTACTCTCCCTCATGTGTAGAACCCCATCTTGGCTGAATTGGCTGAGGAAACGTATGTGGAAACGGCATGGGCCAGCAATCATCAGATTCCTCCATCACTCGTGCCACATCCTGTTACCTGCCCTGATACCTCCTCCCTTTCAATAATTCATAATTTGGCTATATTTCATAAACTGGCTTATTTATTGGTCTTCCACATGGTTGTCAGTAGACCAGGGCCTCCCAAATACAAGGACTCAAGGTGTGCAGAGAATAACTAAGGAAGAGGCCACCCCAAATTCCTAAAATACATCTCTCCTCTCTGGCTTTTCTTCACAAACAAAGATTCAGGAAGGACTCATCCCGTGTTTTCTGCAAGCGCACTGATGACTGAAAAGGCCAACCCAAGATAAACAAGTCCGGTTGCAGAAACCACAGCAGAGGGTCTCCTTGGGTGATGTTTCCAGGTGCAGCATTGTGGATAGTGCATCTCCATGCCTCCCGATGTGAGGCCGACCACTGTTGGTGATCATTGTTGGTGATCAGTTTGGCCGAGCCTGAGACGTTGTTTCAGGGAGTCCTTGTATCGCTTTTTTGGAGCGCCCCTCTTATGCTGACCTGTGGCGAGTTCACCGTAGAGTACTATTTTGGGGAGGCAATGGTCCTCCATCCTAGAAACGCGCCCTGCCCAGTGTAGCTGTGTTTTCAGTATCATGGCCTCAATGCTGGTGATCCCTGATTGCTCAAGGACAGCAACATTCATCACATAATGAGTCCAGTGTATATTTAGGATTGTGCGTAGACAGCGCTGATGAAAGCATTGGAGGAGTCGTAAGTGGTGGCGATAGGTGACCCATGTTTCAGACCCATAAAGGAGAATAGACAGTACAATGGCTCTATACACACTGATTTTTGTACTTCCCCTCAGGTGTTTATTACTCCAGACTTTTTTGTAAAGTCTTCGAAATACACTCTATGCCTTTGCTAATCTGTGATCGATCTCTTTGTTAATCTTGGCATCTGAGGAGATGATGCTTCCCAGGTAGGTGAACTGCTGAATGGACTTAAGCACAGATTTTCTGACGGCAATGTGGGGATGGTGGTGTTCGTCCTGTGGTGCAGGCTGGTAAAGAAGTTCCATTTTCTTAAGGTTGACTTCCAGCCCAAACAGCTCTGCAGCTGTTGTGAAGCAGGATGTTAGGCGCTGCAGAGCTGCTTCTGTGTGGGCAACAAGGGCAGCAGCATCAATGAAGAGCAGCTCACGGACTAGATAGTTCAGAGTCTTAGTGCGAGCCCTCAGATGGCTTAAGTTAAACAAGCTACTATCAGTATGGTAACGTATATAGATGCCGTCGTCTTCTTCAAGCTCTGCCGTAGCCCTTTGGAGCATCATGCTGAAGAAGATTCTCTTAGATGGTTGACCTTACAGGGTTGGACGAGCACCATCTGCCCAGGTTTGGGATTAGAGTTTTCCTTCTCTTAGGATGGTTGCCATAATGCTAGAGAGCCCATACTGCCCTTTGATGCTCTTTGTCAGACCCTTCGGTTTTGACCTGTCTGGCATGGGAGACCCTACCAGTGGCTATTATGCCACCGCCAGCATAGCTTAAAACATCATTAGGGTACGCAAGCCTCTCTCCTATGACAATGGGGCGTCAATTGAGAGGTCCTAAATGACATACCTGGGTAGTAATTATGCAACCCCCCCCCTTGTACTGGTGAGCTAGGGTGGAAATGGGCTAATTCTCCTGGATGTACATGGAAATGAGTCGTTCACTAAGTCAGTCAAAGTGGCTGGACACTTTGCTCTACAAAACTGGTTTTTCCTCACACCTTTCCTAAAACAATAGAAGGTTGACTAACACCCACCAGTCTTAATGTTTCAGTCATTAGCAATCATTAGCATAACAGGAGCTTCCATTTTCTAAATATGGGAAGCTCCAACAAACATTCTATCCCACTCATAACACACCTTCAGGGGGAATACTGGGTATAAATATCACCTCAAAACGCAGTCAAAGTGTGCACTGCTTCCTTCATCTCATCACTCTGTCCATCTGTGTCACTATGTACACAGCCTTCATTCCTCTCTTTATTCTGTCCATCTGCTATGCAACCCTCAGAATGGTGTCTGAGTATCTTCTGCTGAGCAAATCTCTGCGCTTTGGATAGATATCATATACCCCATAATCCCAAATTCTATTCCTCTGCCCCAATACTTCCTACTTTCTTCACTAGCCTTGTTTTGACTGCCTAAAGCCCGTGTGTGTGTGTTCCCAAGATTATTTTTCAATAAAAACCATCTTAATTTTATTCCCTGGCTGTGGTTCTCATCAGTTAGTACTGGTATACATAGGTCAAAGGATCCCACAGTTATTCAGCTCTTGCTGCATTATTGAGCTAATTAAAATTCCCCATATTAATATCTGGACATGAGTGAAGTTCCCATGAATTTGAGTAACAATCCCTTGACCCCCTCGCACCGACAAAACTAGTGGCTGCCATATCTGTATCAGTTCCTTCAGCATAGTCCTTTCTGATATGAGGGGCTCCCTGCAGGAGCAACAGGACAGGAATATTCTGTACCAGCAATTTGCCAGATGAGGTACTTTAGTGGGAAATGGACTCATCCCTGAAGAACCTTTTGAAACGGCATGAACCAAGAAGATAAATAATCAAGTAATGGGACTAGCAGAGGCCCCAGGGTTCAATTTAGCCACATGACAGCTCTTTAAGGCTAAGGTGTAAAGGAAGAATGTAGCACACTAAAATGAGACTTAGTCATTTTGGGCTTAGAGGTCAATCTGCTGCTTTACAGTGATATGACCTGTCTCTTAAGGCCCTGGAGTCTTAATAGGCCACATAACTTACTTTTATGCACACTTTAAAAAACAGCAACAAAGGATGACCTGAAAAGGGCTTGCTAGCATGCTGAGGCCATCCATGGGTGATGATAAACTGTTGATTTTCTCTGACATGCTTGTAAATGGCATTCACCAATGAGATGTTTGGGAGATGGTTCATCTGATGTCAGGCAGATAGCTATGATTCACACTTTATGGCAGATGTCATGTAAAATGATGAGTAGAGTCAAGAGCCTTTTTAAAAACGTTATCCTTTGTAGCAGAAAGCAATGGCAACCTCTGGCAGAAAACAAATGTAGCTTTTTTGTGTGTGGCCAGAATTCTGTATGGGAATAGGAGTGTCTTCAAGCTGTAACCCCTATTCTGTTTGGTATTATCAGCCATTTTAGTTTATGTGTTTTCAGGTTGTCTATTGACTTATGGTGACACCATGAATTTTGTAGCATTTACTTAGGCAAGGAATTACTCAGAGGAGGTCTGCTGTTGCTTTTGTACAAAATGCAGCCGGCAACACCTGGCATTCCATGGTGATCCTCCATCCAAATACTAACCAGGCCAGATCCTTCTTAGCTTCCAAGATCAGATGGAATCTGGTGCCTTGAAGGTGTTTAAGAAAAAGTTTTTTATTATTTACACTATTTTACTCTTTTTAATAACGTACTTATTTGATTTATATCCTGCCTTTTTCTTGCCATGCAGGATCCTAGCAGATTGGTTTATTGTGCACCACCCTGAGATCTCTAGATAGAGGGTAGGACAGAAATATTAAAAACAAACAAACAAACAAAGAAGTCTGTACTGTTAGCCATGGAAATACAGTCTCGACTCCTGTGCTGTGAGAAAAGTGGGAGATGAAAAATAAATGAATGAATGAATACATAAATAAATGTCAAAGGAAAACTGAACAAAATTGCAAAGTCCTTTTACACTTAGGACTTTATCAATATGCGGCAAAAACTGTGTCAGAAGGAGGAGCTGATAACAGAAATGGGTGACATCAGACAATGATGTTGTTCAGCCACTCTGGGGCATAGCGTAGGTGTGAATAAGGTGTCATTTTTTATTGACAGCTTAGCTTGTCAATAAAAAAGTGGCACCTCATCCTCACCAGTGCTATGCCCCTGGAATGTCTGAACAATGAAAGCATCTGATAATGTCATCCATTTTTGTTATCCTTCTGACAGTTTTTTTTAGCAGTTGATACTTTGTCTGATAAAGTCCTTAGAATAAGGATGGGGTATATTTTTTGGGCCTCAAGGGCCAGGATTCTGGTGATAATTTGCCACTTCTGGGTGCAGCACACACCACTGAGAATTGGAGCTATCCTAGCAATTCTTGTAGGTAGCCCTGATGTGATTAACCAGAGTGATTCATCCAGACATGTGTTTATACACAGACAGACAGGCAGACAGACAGACAATCTCATCACCCCTCCCGTATAAGAATCTTAAAAAGCTCCATCTGATGTCAGTGGAGGCTTTTCCAGAGTATTATTGTATTGGGGTGATTGTTCAATTGTTCTAGAGGGGTGCTGTTGAATGGGATGTGTGAGGGTTAGTCCTCCTCTTCTCAGGAGCAATCCTCCAAAATGCCTTTCTTCTCATGCTTTACATATGCCAGGGATGGGTGACTGTGGCAGATCTGGGGGCCACTATTATGTCCTGTGACCCATTGGGCCTACATGGACTTCTGAAAAATAAAACAAACACCCTCCCTGCCCCCAAAGTAGTGCAAAGTCCACTTCTGTTTCCCCCCCTCTCTCTCTCTCTATGTGTGTGTGTGTGTGTGTGTGTGTGTGTGTGTGTGTGTAGAGAGAGAGATCTCTATATATTGAGCAGGACAGGAAGGCTTTGAAACCTATTTAAAAAGCAATTGAATTTTTGGCCAGGAAAAGGTCTCTCTGGAGATTTTGTAAGTGTGGAGGGCCACAAAAGCATGGGGCCTCAGGCTACATTTTGCCCACCTTATTTAGGTTTTTAAAACCCTTAACAGTCTGAGATGTGAGAGGGGAAGAGCTTGGCCTGGGAAGAAACAGTGCCTGGCAGGTTGGGGTATGGATCCTGGAAAAATTGGGTTGCAGTCCCGAGGTACCTAAAGTTGGCATCAGCTTATACAACAGAAAAGCCTGGCCCGCTGCTCCCTTTTTCTCACTCCATCCTGATTTTTCTTCTTCTTTTCCCCAATGCGTGTCAAGTTTACAAATGATATCAAATTAGGAGGGGTAGCTAACCCTAGAGGACAGGATCAGGATTCAAAATGACCTTAATAGATTAGAAAGCTGGGCCAAAACTAATAAAATAAATTTCAACAGGGAGAAATGTAGGATATTGCACTTGGGCAGTAAAAATGAAATGCACAGGTATAGGATGGGTGACACATGGCTTGAGGGCAGTACATGCAAAAAGGATCTAGGGGTCTTAGTCGACCACAAACTGAACAAGAGTCAGCAGTGTGATGCGGCAGCTAAAAAGGCCAATGCAATTCTAGGCTGCATCAGTAAGAGTATAGTGTCTAGATCAAGGGGTATAATAGTGCCACCATATTCTGCTTTGGTCAGACCTCACCTGGAATACTGTGTCCAGTTCTGGGCACCACAATTCAGGAAGGATATTGAGAAGCTGGAATGTGTCCAGAGGAGGGTGACCAGGATGGTGGGAGGTCTGGAAGCCATGCCCTATGAGGAGCGGCTTAGGGAGCTGGTTATGTTTTGCCTGGAAAAGAAAAGGTTAAGAGGTGATATTATAACCATGTTTAAATATTTGAAAGGATGTCATACTTGACCAACACCAACAAGAGGATGGAGCAAGCTTGTTTTCTGCTGCTCTAGAGACTAGGACATGGAGCAAAAGACTTAAACTACAGGAAAAGAGATTCCACCTAAACATTAGGAGGAACTTCCTAACAGTAAGAGCTGTTCAGAAGTGGAATACATTTCCTTGTAGTGTGGTGGCATTTCCTTCTTTGGAGGTTTTTAAACAGAGGCTGGATGGCCATCTGTCAGTAATACTTTAATTGGGTCCTCCCGCATGGCAGGGGGTCGGACTAGATGGCCCTTGTGGTCTCTTCCAACTCTATGATTCTATGAAGAAAGATGAAACTTCAATGACACTATCTTTAGTTGATATTAATTTGAATTTGGGAGTTATGATAGGAGTGGGTCCAGAAAAACCTGTGTTAAGTTAGTGACCATACCCATTATTAAGATGGTGGACAAGAATAAGAAGGGAAAGCCCGTCCTCCAGCTTTACAGTTTGGGTTGCCTTTGAAATGAATGGAGGCTTAGAGAAAGGAAAATCTCAAAACTTGAAGCTTCATGAGAGGAGAGACTGTATTTTAAAATAGCTCACTGCTTTTTTCAGGGCCATACAGCACCCCACCCAAACTTTCTTACCCTATCCATTTCATCCAGTTCTCTGCTGGGGTGGAGTAGGATTTTTTGGGAGTGGGGGGAGATTATCCAATAGTTTGCTTTTTTGTTGTTACATGCCTTGTAGTTATTTCCAACTTGTGGTGGCCCTAAGGTGAACCTATCACAAGGATTTCTTGGAAAGATTGGTAAAGAGGGGGCTTGCCATTGTGTTCCTCTGATGTTGAGTAGCTTTCCATGGCCAAGCAGGATTCAAGCAGAGATTTGAATCCTGTGTTATCCTAAATGCTTAAGGATCTTAAGGACCCTCAAAATATTGGTATTAATTTGGGGAATTAATATACTCAGCTTGGCTTTGCGAAAAGTAGAAACAGATAGTGGGGTCTTTTAAAATATGTATACCAGTAATCAGGAGGAGATGCTAAGTTAGATAGTATAATAATTGATCTTTATTTGAGGAAACAATAGTAATCAACAGTGACGTCTTCACACACATATACAGGCTTCAAGCATTCATGAAAATAAAATAGGAAGTACTGGAATAGAGGAATGGAGGAGGGAGGTTGTTTTCAGGTGATACTATACTGATCTGAGGAGATGTGGTCGCAGAAGAAACCAGCAGAGTGAGGGTCCCAAAGCAGAAATGGCTACACAGATGGATGTAGTGTCCACAGGAAGGGGATCCATGTGCATTTGAGTGGGGTTTTGGAAGGGTTTTATAGTCAATAACTTCCTTCAGGGGATGGGATTTAGAGTGAAAGACAATACTTCTTGGAGTTGCTCAGGGTAAGACAATGGACACTCTGGATATGCTAATGGTTCTTAATGTGCTGATACTTTGTAACTGAATAGAAGAAGCAACCTTCTTTGTTTGGGAAGGACAAAGCTATGAGAGATCTTTCCAGATTTGAGTATCTCAGATATATAGGTTGATAGGATTAGCCAGGTGTTCTAGCACATAGCTGCCTTGCAAATTATCATTTCTTTGGAATTTGGGCTGGCCCCTCCTTAGTGAATTCTTGACTGATTCTGAACATTAGTCTTTGGAAGTCCTGGTTTTGGAATTTCCTCAGCTTTAATGGACGCGCTATGTGGAAGGCCACATTCGGCCTAATTATTAGATATTGCCAATTTAGTATTAGAGACATGGGGCAGGGGGTGTCAGTGTAGGTAACACCCAGAATACTAGCACTATATTCAGATCACTGCACCATGGTGGCTCCTCATAGTTGGCTTTAGGGAAGGTCTTTTAAAAAAAACTTTTCTGTATTGTTGAATCTGGGTTATTTGGGCTTGCTTTGCATGTATCTGGTTGATTATAATTCTTCACATTTTGTCGTGAGTGTGTACCACTTCCTTTGGTTCTATATGACCAGTTTTAAATGATTATTTATCACTACAAAGTGATTATCATTACAAAGGTTTTTTTTTAAAAAAAATTGGAGATTTTACACTGAAGCCAGCACATTTCACACACCTTAGAATGTGCCCATGATGGACTTGGTCACAGGAATCTCACTGCTCAGCAGTTATTGTAGGCAACCTCAAGACCCTAAGTAAAAATACAAAGGTGATAGAAACAAATATTACAAAGCCACTGAAGAATCTACCTTTTCATTCTTTCTAAAATCTATGCAATATTATACATTACCTAAATGACAAGGAGCTAATCCTTATCCCAGGAAAACACAGCACACAGCTCCTATCCAGTTGTCTCTCTATTTTTCTCTAGACTGAACAATCAAGTATAGCCTCTTTAGGAGTCTTCCACTCTCTGGGCTAAAGCAACAATTCATAGGGGTTACCAGTACAAGCTGAGAGAGCATATGAAATGTTTAGGAAGCCCTGATGAGCACTAAGAGAAACCACCTTTGGTGCTGGATTGCCACCCTAAAAGGTCATCCTCAAAGCTCTCCAATGTGGAGGCCATAAAGGGGAGACAGTATGAGAAGTTCTAGAGACTTCTCACCACTGAACGTTCATCTGTGGGTATGGAAGGAGCTTGACGGCCCCACACCTACTTCCCTGCTGGTCATGTAGGTGAAGATAAATCTCCTGATTTATCTTGGGCTTGCATCTTCTCATTGTTTAGTGGGCATGAAGTTCAAGGACTTTCACCTGTTAGGAGGCCTGTGCTTTTCATCATTCCTTGTTGCTGTCAGGTCCATGGTGCTGTTTGCAGGAGTCCAAACCCGACGAGAAGCACAAGAGGCAGCCAAGGTGGCGACAGCCCCAGTCACCTCGCTTTTTGTGACACCCATAAGAGAACTGGGAGCAGTGCCCAGAGATCACTGGGCTTGATACCCAGGCCCTGATGAATGGAGCAGAGAGATCAGAAGCTCCCAACGTTGGGACATCCCAGCAAGTGTGCAGTTTGGCGGAGGCAGTGATCGGACCAGTCTGCATGACCTGGAGAAGGATATGGCCTGCATGAAGTTGGAGATGCAAGGGATCCACACCAGCCTAGCTGAGATCCTGACCCGCTTGGGCTGGGGAGAGCCAGAACTCACGGCAGTCACTGGAGTAGGTGTTCTGGAGGCAGGAGCACCAGTGGGGGCCCATTGATTGGGATGAAGAAGAGGAGGAGGACCACATGCCACCCATGTCTGGGCCAGCACCCCAGGTTCCCAGGGCTCCAGCTGCTCCTGCCCTGGTGGAGCCGAGGGCAGCACCCCATATGATGAGAGGAGGGAAGGCAACATTTTACAGAGATGCCTAAAAGCTGCTGTACTTCCTCAGCCAGGTGAATGGGTTTATGAGACCGTGGACAGCCTTCCAGACAGAGGAAGAAAACATCCAGTATGTATCCAGTCATCTCAAGAGAGAGGCGGCTGAGTGGTTGGTGGGGCTTTATGATATGTCCACGCCTGAACTGGGCAGCCTAGGTGAGTTTATCATGGCCCTGAGAGCCCAATTTGAAGACCCCTTCAGACAGACATAGAGCTCCAGAGGATCCGCCATGGCAGTCGGCCCGTAGCTAAGTATGCATTAGAGTTCCAGGGGCTGGCAAGCCAAGTCCTGGACTGGACTGAAGCCACTAAAGTCCAGTATTTTTGGGACGGGCTCAACGCCAACATCCTGGAGAGAGCACAGGTGCAAGGCAACCCAGAGACCTGCTTGGATGGGTTTGGCTGGCTGGCGAGGTGGAGGCACTATTGTCATGGTCAGTCAGGACTCTGAGGACTCAGAAGGCGAGGAGGCTGAGACAGTAGCAGAAGAGCTGGCTGAGTCTGAGTCTAGCCCTGAAGAACCCAGGGCTCAGCAGCCTAGCCCTCTCCCAGCACAGGGTCCAAGCCTGGGAGACATAGTAGAGCAAGAGCAAGAGGTAGAAGAGCAGGTACCTACCTTTAGCCAAAGGAGAGCAGAGATGGCGTGGCTTCGTCGTTCCCAGAGATTAAGAGACAGAAGGTCATCAATCACCCCGCAGCTGGGAGTGGGAGCTGGGCCAACATGAGCAGCTGGGGGAGGCTGAGTTCCTTGTTTCAAGCAGTCTGTGTTACCTGGAGGAAGCCTCTGCCTGTGACTCTTCTGGAACCTTGCTATTTTGAGACTTTGGATATCTTGACCTTGGACTGCCTTCGTTGACCCACCTGCCGGAACCCTTTTGACCTTGGACTGCCTCTTCGTTCTGCACTCTCTCTCTCTGTGTACTTCTGACCCTGTAGGACTGCTACTGACAACACCAGGTACTGTGCTTTCCAACTGGGTTGTTGCCGAGCCGGGCTCCTTATCAGCTATTGAGTTGGCTTCTTGACAACTATGGCAGAGTGTCAAGTTAGCCAAGCAATGGCAATGGTGCTTGGGACAGGCTCAATCCAACATCCTGGAGAGGGCACAGGTGCAAGGCAACCCAGAGACCTGCTTGGATGGGTTCGGCTGGCTGGCGAGGTGGAGGCACTATGGCAGAGTGTCAAGTTGTGGGCCAGTAAGTCAGGCAGCGGGCAGGCTAAGAAGCCAATCTGCCCCGCAACCACCCTGATGGAGTTGGAGCGAGATCAGCAGATGTGGCTAGGATTGTGTCTATGATGCTGCAAGGGAGGACATCAGATTGCGGAGTGTCCAGAGAAGGCCCCTGGTGGTGGAAGGAGAGCAGAGACCCTGAAGAAGACAGAGGGATGACTATCACCATGGAAGTCTCCAGGAAAACCAGAGGCCACCCGGTGGGTGAATCATCATGGGAGACCAATGAGGCGGCTGTCTCATCTTCATCCGAGGGAGAGCCAGTGGGAAACGAGCAAAGCCCACCCTAGTGAGCACCAGAGGGCAGGCTGAACCAGAAGGGCACCTGGAGTCTATGGTGAGTTGAGTCAAAGCCCCAATGTTTATCAAAGCAAAAATATGGGCACAAGGAAAGGGACCCACCCATAGAGTATTGGCTATGCTAGACTGTGGGTGTACACAAGTGCTAATCCACCCAGCATTAGTTTCAGAGCTGGGGTTAAAGACTCAGAAACTGGAAACCCCAATCAAATTTACTCATATGGACAGTGGGCTGATGAAGAGGGGTCCTGCTTGGCACATAACCGAGCCCATTCAACTAAAGATGGGAGGCCATCAGGAAACTTTTAGGTTTGTGATTGCCCCGGATACCATCAAAGCTGTGGTAGTGGGACTGAATTGGCTGAAATATCATAACCCAGACATGGACTGGGTTAAAGATATTTTCACATTCACTGACCCTGTTTGTGTGCAACAGCAATGTGCAGGAGTGGAACTAGAAAGAAAGGAGGAGGGGGTCCTTTACCCAGAATGCGAGGGAATCCGAATGGACAAGCTCAGACAATAGCTATGATCATGGGGGAAGTAAATGAGTTACCAGAGGAGTATCAGGAGTGGTGAATTGTGTTTGAGGAGAAGGAATGTGACATACTTTCCCCACATAGACCCTTGGACTATGCCATTGAGTTGGTCCCGGGTGCAAAATTACCCAAATCAAAACTTATCCAAAGACCCCAACTGAGATGGATGCGCTACGAGTGTATATATATAAGAATGTGGCCAGAGGGTTCATCAGACCAACTACATTGGCTCTGGGACCCCCAGTCCTTTTCTGATGGAAGAAAGATTCCTCCCTGAGACTTTTTATTGATTACCATGATCTCAACATGGTGAGGTGTCTAATCAATACCTGTTACCCCTAATGAAGGACATGCTAGCCCATCTGGCTAAGGGAAGATATTTACGAAACTGGACTTGAGGGAGCCGTATTACTGAGTTCAAATCAAAGAAGGGGATGAATGGAAAACTGCCTTCAATTGCCAATTGGGGTCTTTTGAGTTTTTGGTTATATTCATGAACTTAGTCAATAATATGTTGTGGGAGTTTTTGTACAAGGGGGTGTTTGTGTACCTAGATGATGCTTTGATTTATTTGGAGGACAACACCACCCATGTGAAGCTGGTAAAGAAGGTGCTAAGCAAACTAGCCAAGAATCACTTGTATGCTAAACTGTCCAAGTGTGAATTCCACAAGACCAAACTAGACTATCTGGAGTACCGCATCTCCAGCAAAAGGGTGGAGATGGATCCAGAAAAGGTGAAGGGTGTCTTAGCCTGGGAGGCCCCAAGAACACGCGAACAGTTGCAAAGTTTCTTGGGGTTTGTAAATTTTTACTGAGCCTTTATCCCCAACTTTGCCGAAGTAACTTTGCTTTTAACTGACTTGTGGAAAACTAAAAAGGATAAAAGTAAAGGAGGAGGGTTGCCCCAGATCAAAGAAAAACCACTCCAGAAAATAGTGTGGACTGAGAAGTGTTAGATTGCTTTTGATAGGCTCAAAAAATTGTTTACCTCCTAACCTGTGTTAAAACATCCCGACCCATCGAAAGCATTAGTAGTACAGGTGGATGCCGCTGATGTGGTTATGGGGGCAGTATTGTTCCAGAGGGATGAGTTGGGGGAACTAAGACCCTGTGCCTATTTGTCACACAAGTTTAATGACATTGAACGGAACTGGCCAGTATGGGAGAAGGAAGCAGGGACCATCAAAGTTGCATTGCAAAAATGGAGGCATCTGTTTGGAAGGGGCGTCTGAATCCTTTGAGGTCTGGATGGGCCACAAAAAACCTTGAGGTATTGTGCACCGTACATAAGCTGGGTCCCAAAAAAATCTGATGGGAAGATTTTTTCTATGAGTTTAACTTCACCCGGAAGTTTCTCCTGGGAGAGAATTTTTTATTACGGACACCTTATCCAGGCTAACACAACATGAAAGTAAGCAGAAAGAGGTCGCAGACATGGTGTTTGGGCCTTTTCAGTTTGGGTTAGGTGTCACAACAAGAAGCCAAGCAAAAGCAAAGCTATAGGAGTCCCTCCTTCCCAAATCCCAGCCAGAACCCAAGGCTATACCCCCCCCCCAAACTGCCTGAAATCAGCCAACCGGGTGAGGAGGTGAAACCAGGGCTAGATGCAGAGTGAAGGAGCCAAATTGAGAAGGCCTTGAATCAGGACCCTTGGTTCCAAGCAAATCAGGGGGAAGTAACTATGAGACAAGGTTTGGCTTGGAAAAGGGACAAGTTCTATGTACCGAGTGAATTAAGGGGGCAGGTCTTAAAGCAGTCATGATGTGAAGAGTGCTGGCCATTTTGGCTATGTAAAGATTTTACAATTGGTGCACAGATAATTTTGGTGGCCAAAAATGAGGAAGGAGGTGGAGGAATATGTCAAAGGGTGTCATACTTGTGCCATGGCTAAAAGGGGTCCAGGCAAGCCAAAAGGACTGTTGCAGCCACTACCCACCCCTTCTAAGCCCTGCTAAGTTTTCAGTATGTATTTTATAGTGGAACTGCCAGAGAGCAAGAAAAAGACTGTCATATAGGTAGTGGCTGACCTGTTCTCAAAACAAGCCCACTTTGTAGCCTGCAAAAGCATTCTCACAGGCCAACAATTAGCCAAACTGTTTATCCAGCATATATACTGACTACATGGTGCACTTACCAAAATTATATTGGATTGGGGCAACCAATTTAAATCAGAGTTTTGGAAAGCTTTTACAAACCTGTTAGAGATTGAACTGGGGGTGAGCAGTGCCCATCATCCAGAAACCGATGGGAAAATGGAGAGAATAAATGGTATTTTAGATCAGTATTTGTCTTGTTATATCAATTTCCAGAACTCAGATTGGGTAGACCTATTGCCTTTTGCAGAAGTGGCGTACAATAATGCTGTACATGAAAGCACAGGGCAGTTCCCCCTCAAAGTGATCTATGACCAGGACTTTGACACACTACCATTGGGGGAAGTAGACGATAAAGACCCAATTCCACTGATCCAATGGAGTACTGAAATTAAGGAAGTGTGGCCCAAAGTGATCAAGGCCCTGGATTTTGCCAAATCTGTATATAAGAAACAGGTGGACAGGAAGTGTGAACTGAATCCTGCCTATGAGGTGGGAGATAGGGTTTATTTCTCTACAAAGTTTTTAGAGTCTTCAGCCATCCAAAAAACTGGGTCCTAAGTACATTGGTTCTTTTCGCATATCCCATGTAATTAATACTGTTGCCTATGAATTGGAATTGTCTAAGATGTATTGTAATGTGCACCCTGTCTTCCACTCTAGTCTACTGAAACCTGCTCCTCTTTCGAGTACCTGGTGCCCTGTTCCAGAGGACCCTCCCCCACTGATGGTGGATGAGAACGAACATTTCAAAATTTCTGAGATCCTAGACTCTAGGAGATGTAAAGGGACTTGGCAGTATTTAGTACATTGGAAACATCTGCCAGTGGGCCACGCGGAATGGGTGGATATCATGTTCAAGCACCATGGCTTTTAGCCAAGTTCCATAAATGCTTCCCGGATAGGCCTGGATGACCTGATTGTATTCTTATTGTGTTACTGATGATTCATTTTGTTGCTATGTTTTAGTCTGTTGGTTGGGGGGGAAGGATTTTTTTTTGCTTTGGGGGGTGGTATGTCAGGTCCCTGGTGCTGTTTGCTAATTACAATGCTGTTTGATGTTTGTACTTAGGTGGCTGGGATATGTAGTAGTTAGCATTACTAGGCCTGTGCTTCATACTACCAGTGACCTGACATGAGCAGAAGGCATTTTAGGAGCTGGGGCTGGTATGTTTTGGAGAAATGTCTCGGCAATGCACAAGAGTCACTGGCTGCTGTAGAATATTTGGGAATGTTTAAGGAGGGCTGCATAACTATAGATAACTGTAATGTCCAGTGATGGTGGTGGTAAGAAAGCAAAACTGGCAGAATGTATTAACGAAGGAGTTTTGCTGCCCAAGCCTCCGAACTGTCTATGCAGTGTTACCATATGCATCTATATCCTGACAATAAAGCAATCTTAATCGATGCCTGTTGTACGTGTGAGTAGGTGTTAATGGAGTTCACCACAGTTGCACTCTTGTGCTATTTAATAAAGATGTGGTCTGTTTAATCCAATTGTACTTTAATCTTCATTCCAGGATGAACCTTCTTGAGAATTCTGAAGGGGGTTGTGAATGACATACCTTCTCTGCTTCCTAAAACATTCTCTAAGGATGGTAGGATCTAGGTTTTTACATATAAGAGGGATTAACAGAAGTTGTTGGGGGGTTGTTTTATTTTTTGCATCAACACCAGTGAGAGGAAGCCAAGTACAGGTACGTATTGCCCTTGAAATTTTTCACCTGGGGGAAGTGGGTAGGAAGCAACTGATAGCATTAGATGCTACCTTTTTGGTCTTTAGTGTGGGGTATTTAATTTATTTCATGTGATCTCACCTCCCTCCACTTTAGATGGTACTTCCGAATATGGTAAGCCAACCCTGCTGCCTCAAAATATGGCAAACCAACCCACCGCATTTTGCTGAGTGGGGACTGGACTGAGATCCTGTATCTGGGTTGCCTAGCATAAATATTTGCTTGATGGAGTTATACATTGGTTATGTTATTTATCCCTTATGTTGAATGGCAATGCTCTGTAATGGAATGGGCAACTGGGTGTCCAGTGGATGCACAACCATTTGTACAACAGAATGCACAACAGAATAACTGTAGCATGGAATGCACAAGGGAATGCACAGTGAAATTTGCTGTAGAATGCACAGCTCAATGCACAATAAAATTCACACCTGCATGCACAATTATGTTTCTGTGACTTTGCAGTGAATACAGATGTTGCACATCAGACAAAATTGTCTGTCTCATTCTGTAAGGGAACTTAAGTATGTGTGAGATGGCAAATGGATTCTGGCCATGGAAGAGGCAGAATTCTTATTTCTGGAGGCAAGGCCCTCATTTTAATACTTCATGTATTGGTAATTCTACAAATTAGACTACTTTAATGTGCTATATGTGGGGCTGACTTTGAAAATGACTGAGCAGCTGCAGCTAGTACAAATTTCAACAGCTCAATTACTGATGGGAATACCACATAGACATCATGTAATGTCAAACCTAAAAGAATTACACTGGCTGCGAAAAAACTTCCAGTCTGAATTCAAAGTGCTTGTGGTTATGATGAATGCCCTAGATGGCCTGGGACCATGATACCCGAGGCACTTATATGTGCTTGTCCAAGGACTGAGGTCTGCTGGGAGCGCCCCTCCTCTGTGTCTCACCAATGAGGTCAATGCACTGTGTGAGGATATGGCAGAGAGCCTTCTCAACTATAGCAGCCCAACTGTGATATGCCCTCCCCATGGAGGCCCACTTGACACCAGCACTGGTTTCATTTAGGTATCAGTTAAACACATGGCTATTTGTTGAAGCCTTTGAGCCACACTGATTTACTTCAAATGCTATGCACAGAGTTTTTAAATTGTTTTAACAATTGAAACCTGTTTTAACTCATTAATGTGTTTAATATTGCTCTTAGGACTTTATCAGACCATGTCAAACATGCCTTCAGATACCCAGAACCCCCAGTCTCCGGCTCTGAGATTGGTACTTTTAATACTCTCATCAAATTCGCTCATCTTCATGCTCATCACAGACCATACTCCTGAATCTACATTTGCCCCTCCACATGCATGGCTTTCGCACTCACAGTTTTGATTATTCATGGATTAGCCCCGAGCCCCTCGGGATGGCCGTCGAGAGGTGGGGCAACCTCCTGCCTGTGCCTTCCCCGGCCTTCCAGAGGCAGCTTGGGGGTTCTAAGCCCCGGAGTCTTCTCAGGAAGGCCGGGGTGGTGGTGCGGGCAGCCTCCCTCCCTCCCACTGCCTTCCCTGGCCTTCCTGAGGGGGCTCCGAGGCTTCTAAGCCCCGGAGTCCCCTCAGGAAGGCCACAGAGAGGCTGGGCAGATTTCCTCGCTCCCACCCCCTACCTTCCCCAGCCTTCCTGAGGGGGATACGAGGCTTCTAAGCCATGGAGTCCCCTCAGGAAGGCCATGGAGAGGCAGGGCAGCCTCCCTCACTCCCGCCCACTGCCTTCCCCGGCCATCCTAAGGGGACTCCAGGGCTTCAAAGCCCCGGAGTCCCATCAGGAAGGCCACGGAGATGCAGTGCAGCTTCCTTCCCGCCCGCCCCTTTCCCTGGCCTTCCTAAGGGGGGTATGGGTTTCAAAGCCTCGGAGTCCCATCAGGAAGGCTGCAGAGAGGCCGGGAAGCCTCCCTCCTTCCTGCCACCTTCCCCGGCCTTCCTAAGGGGGCTCCGGGACTTCAAAGCCCCGGAGTCCCCTCAGGAAGGCTGCGGAGAGGCCGGGCAGCCTCCTGCCCACCCGCCGTCTTCCCCGGTCTCCTCAGGAATAATAATAATAATAATAATAATAATAATAATAATAAATTTATTTATACCCCGCCCCTCTGCTAAAAACAATCGGGGTGGCTTCCAACAATTAAAACATTATAATAAAGACTAAAAACACCACCCACCCCTCCCTCCTCCATAAAAAGACATTAAACACTATAAAAACACTATAGCTAACAAACAGCGATCCCGCCTTCTTTCGTAACATCTGTTCACTCTGTTCCGACCATACCTCCCTTTCCCCAGCACAACTCCAATTTCCGCCCCCACTCCATTCCCGGCCTCATCTGACTCCAATTGTTGGCTTTGAGTCCTTCTGGCTGCTGGCTGGTGTTCCTGAGGGGGTGGGAGTGGCTTAAAATGCCAGCCACTCCTGGCCACGCCCCCTCCCACTGCTACCTCACTGCCAAGAAGTCCTCAGGGCCCCATTACAGCCTCCTGGCCTGGTGGAGTGGGGTGAAAGGCTGCTGCAGGCTGGAGAACCCCCAGCTTGCTGGCTGGTGTTCCTGAGGAGTGTGGGAGTGGCTTAAAATGCCAGCCACTCCTGGCCACGCCCCCTCCCGCTGCTGCCTCACTGCCATGAAGTCCTCAGGGCCCCACTACAGCCTCCTGGCCCGGTGAAATGGGGTGAAAGGCTTCTGCAGGCTGCAGAACCTCTGGCTTGCTGGCTGAGGAAGGCCATGGAGAGGCAGGGCAGCCTCCCGCCCACCCGCTGCCTTTCCCGGCCTTCCTCAGGGTCTCTGGGGCTTCATAAAGGCTGCGGAGAGGCAGGGCAGCCTCCCTCCTGCCCACCAGCTGCCTTCCCCAGCCTTCCTAAGGGGGCTCCAGGGGTTTTAAGGCTGTGGAGAGGCTGCCCAGGCTGGCTAGACACCCTCCCGACGCCTCCTTCCTGCTGGGGGGGGGGTCGCCGGGGCAGCATTTTTTATTCGTGTTTTTTTCACATTCGCAGGGGTCTCAAGACCCTAACCTCCGCGAATGTGGAGAGATGACTGTACTCCTCTATCCAATCTTTCTACCTGGACTATTCATTAGCCTTGTGTGGTTCTTATGAATGTGCGTGTGTGTGTGAATGCTTCCATATTATTTTCCACAAAAAAATAATTTTACTACATTTTAACTCTGAGTCTCTGCAATTAGTACCAATATACATAGGTGCAAAGGTCCCGCAGGTTACCCAAGCTCTCGCAGCAATGTAATTTGAGCTATTATAATTTCCCCAATTTATAACGTAAAATATGGCATCATGAGTGTGTCCCCCACAGACTCCCACCAATTTGGGTAACACCACTGTTCCTTTCTGGACTCCAGTTCATTTTGTGGAGGTAGTGGGGAAACATGGGCCAGATCCACAGCCAGGATCCACCCATGGGAAGCTGCTGTATCCTGGCTTGTGTAGATGAGCACCAAGTACCTTCAATCCCATTTGTGCAGGTTTTTGTTAAACCTTCCCTACAGATTTCTGTGTATATTTTTCAAATGGATGCATTGCTGCAAGGGATGGTTGCAGTCTGTTTATGGATTCCATCTGCATACAGACTGTTTTTATAGCTCCTGTACCCCCTCTTATTTGTGTGTGTGTGTGTGTGTGGCGGTTTGGTTAACCATACTCCAGAAACATCTAGAGGTACAATTGGCAAATTCAGGCCATATTTTACCCATTCTTGGCCTGTTTTGGGCCATTCCCTCTCAACTAGAAGTGGCTGACAATCACTTCCATTTTGGGGGTGGAGGAAAGAAACTTCTTTTCTTTTACAGAACACAATGACAATTTGGAAAAGTATGTGCTTCCTTCCCCAGATTCAGAGGCATAGCTCAGGGAGGGGGTAGAATGAAAGCATCATCCCCCAAATAAGAATTCTGCCCTTCAAAGAAATTTTCCTTCAGTCCCCAAATTTCCAGCCTTGCAAAGAGTGAGACACTGAAATTCGCTCATACATAGATCTCTTTCATTTCCTGTTTTTGCATTTCCTTGGTAACTTTGCCTGCCCATTTTCTTTGGATGCCTAAAGGGTATTTCTAAATGCTCCACTGAAGCTTCAAGTTTCTGTCAAGTTCATTGGGGGAGGGAGAATTCTTATTTGGGGGACAATGTTCTTAATTTGCCCCATCTGGTAGCTTCACCCTTGTACAGATTTTGTTTGATTCTTTGTTCAGTTAGGGAGGTGGATCAATTCCACTTTAAAAAAGCACACAACCCTGACACAATGGAGTGGATTTCTCCTAGATCTCTAGTGAGCAGGAGAACAATTGTATTCCTTTGTACTATGGTAGGTTTCAGGTATAAAAGAGATGGGAAGGAAATGTTCATGCAGAAAATTCTCAAGACATGTTCTCAGATTAAACAGAAACCTTGTTCACTGTAGTGCCTCCTTGTTTTCTGCCGTAGGAGCTGTCATTTTGGCTGTATTTTGCCCATTGATGACACAAAAATAATTATTCATAAAAAAAAAGTAAATAGGAAAGAAGTCTAGGTAGTTTGCCTGGTTGCTGTTTCTTTTACTAGCAAATACTTTGTTTTGAGTGGCACAGCAGGATTTTAAAAGATGGTTAATGATTTTTGAGCTTGTTATTTAGGTTGCCTTCAACACCTGGCCCACTTGGTGGGCATACTCTTTTCTCAACTACCTTTTAAGCAATTTATAAAAAGCAAATGAGAAAGAAACTTCACACAGACCCTCTTTGTCAGACCCAACAACAGCATACATAATTACAACAGCATTACAGCATTCTAATTCTTGGCTTGTCCTATCTAACACTTATCTTCCTTTCCCATAGAGCAGGAGACTATAAACCCTACAATAACACTTTTATTTGATCACAAATACAAAATTGGTGCACAGCAGTAATTAAATTTTCACTCACACTTAATTGAATTTTGTGTGGTGAGGAGGAGGGAAGGAGGAGAGAGGGTTTTAAGCATGGTGGAGAGTAAGGCAGTTTCTCACACTTGATTTCACTCATACTTGATGGACAGCTTCTTTAGAACACAGGCATGTCTCATGACAGATCATCAATTTTCTTGGATATAATTTGGGAAGCCAAATATTCATGGAAGCTGTGGTCTGCCCAAACCAGCACAAATGTATTAATGGTGATTTAGACTAAGCAGCATCTGTTTTTAGGTTTCTTTTGTCATTTTATGGATTAATTCCCTAAGCATATTAGGGAATTGCAGAGTCCCATAAAATGAGATGTATTGTATAATCAGTGATATATTTTTGAAAACATCCTTGATAGCCTAAGACTGTTTCAGGTTTTCTCCAGCTCCACAAAGCTAGGAAATTGAAATAAGGCTGATGCCTTAATTAGGCATGTTTCATGATCAGGGTGAATGTTGTGCACTATAACAAATTGTGCATGCTTACAACTTACCTCTGTGCCCCCACATTTTGCCTCAGTTTTTCAAACTCAAATCCAGTTGGCGAGAACAGAGTACTTGGGATCAGCAAACATGTCCTACCTTATGAAGCATTTGAGCCTTACTGTTTTGCTAGAGAAAGAAGCCTGTGAGTTGATCCAAGCCCAGTGGTGGCTAGTAGTTTCCATGTCAGTGGGGTGTTGAGTCTTTTTTGGCTTTTTATTTTGAAAGGAGCTACCTCAGATTCTGAACCCTGTCTCCCAAATAGATTCAGAACCTTAGATAACTCCTTTAAACTTTGGACTTAATTTGGTACACTTATACTGACATGCTGTCACTGCTTATGCATTTTTGTGTGTTTTTGGAAATGAGAGAGATAGTAGTGGATCTCTCTAGCAGTGTAATCAAACTGACAAGGCAGAAGCTGAATAACAACCAGTTCCATACCCACCCCCCAAAACACAGAGAAGGTATAGCAGAGAAAAGAAAGGAGCTTCTTTGGTAAAAAAACAACACATATAAAGTCCTTACAAATACTTGCACATAGTCAAATACATGGTCTAATGGAGGAGAGAGGGGGAAGAGAAAGTGGCTATAGGTTAAAGAGATGCAGGAAGAGAGAGGGTGTGATAAAACAAGCAGGAAGTTGCCACAAATACATGACTGTGCCTAGACTATAAAGCAACATGAAGACTAAGGACATTTTCAGACACATCTTACCACACTAGAAGCTTTCGGGAGAGCTTCGGCGCTGCCACGCAGCAGGGACTCCATTTTGGATGACACCATCCCTCTGGTGAAATCGTCCGTGTCACTTCCGTGTAGGATTGGAGGTGCCTGTGCCATATTTTATTCATGGAAAACTTCTGTGAATAAAATCTGGTGAAATATGGCACGGGTGCTTCCAATCCTACATGGATGTGACACGGACAATTTCACCAGAGGGACAGCGTCATCTGAAATGGAGTTCCTGCCATGCGGCAGCGTCGAAGCTCTCCTGAAAGCTTCTAGCGCAGTAAGACGTGTCTGAAAATGTCCTAACAATTAGTGAATATAGGCATGCAAAGATTGCTGCCATACCCCCCCTCCGAGAGGTCTTTGTCATCAGAAGATGAACTAGACTTATTGATGGAAGAGTCATGGCAGAGGCCTGACAGCTAGCTAACCCCTTTCTTGGTTATGCAGTTCATGTCAGGTTCAGAGCAGGAAGAGGCGCTGGAAGAAAGGCCTCCTGGTCCTAGAGAAGAGCAGGAGCTCAGCTGTCTGTCCCAGACCATTCCCTCAGATGAACTGAGAGGCTACATCAAGACATCAGGAAGAACACAGCTTTGGAATGCTCTCCTTAAATACCACCTTGGATCTGGGCATTGGCCGAACATGCCCCATCTACCTTGCTGAGAACAATTTCAGTCCTCCTTCCAGTGCTGGACTATTCAACTTCTGTTGATGGCTTTACAATGCCTGGAATGTCTAATTACCTGGCCAAAGCTACTCCCTGGAACCCTGACTCTGATTTATGGCTTTCTTGACCCTGGGTTGTTTGACATCAGGTATCTCTTGTTCCTGACAATGGTTAATGGCATATGTACTCTGCACTTCTGAATCTTGTTTACAGTTAGGAGTAAGAGGCTAACATTTTGTTGCTTACATCAGCACACAGCAGGATGGCTAAAAGAATGGGAAGGGACTTTCTTCTTACACTCTTCCCCATCCTTAAGGCTGAATGGCAGTTCTTGATTTTGGACTCTGGCATGATAGACAAGAAGGAGAAAGAAAAACATTTTCATTTACTACAGGCCTGCTGCAAGGCATCTTGCTGTACCAAGTGCTTGCTACAGTGGAGCTTGTGCCTGCAGTGGAACATGAGATGTTTGATACAGTGGAGATTAAACTAAGGATATGATGAGAGTGAGAAGCAACCAAGAAAGCTGTCTTCTATTCAATCAGACCATTAGTCCAAATATCCCAGTACTGTATACCCCAATTGGCCACTGCTCTACGAAGTCTCAAGGCGAGATTATTCACACTATTTCCAATCTGTTTCTTTTAACCAGAAATGCCAGAGAGTGAACCTGGGATGTTTCGTATATGAATCATACAGTTCTCTGTCACTGATTCTTCCTAAGTTGATCCTTCCTAAGATATCTTTTGGGATTGACTATTCTATGGTGGTTACAAAAGAAGATGACTAGCCACCTTGTGCATGCCTCTTCAGAAGAAAGCCCCACTGAGTTCAATGGGTTTTATTCCTAGATAAGAGTGTACAGGGTTGCACTCTTACTTATTTTGCTTGTTTAAGGAATGTAAATTTATCATATTATAGATAATATATAGTAGTTTGGCTGTCGCACTAGGAATGAAGGAGGCCAGGGTTAAAATTCCTACTAAGACATGGAAACCCACTGGGACACTTTGGGCAAGCCATACTCTTTCAGTCTCAGAGGGAGGCAACACCTTCTCTGAACAAATCGTGCCAAGAAAACCCCACGATAGGTTCACCTTAGTGTCCCCATGCATTCAAAATGTCTTGAAGACACATGGCAACAATTTATATCCCACCCATTGAAGAGATGCCTGCATGTCACATTTCCTCCTGAGAATTTCCACGTGAATTGTTGTTCCCAAATTCAGCACTTCCCAAATTCAGCACTGTAAATTCAGCACTTCCCCTGAAAATATATGATAGGAAGTGGGGGGGGGGACTCTCTCTTCTTTTTCCTTATTGCAGTAACAGTTGAAAGAAATCTGTATAATCACCATACTTCCAACCAAGACTGGCGCATGAAAGCCAACATGACCTGGTAGCTGAAGTGTTTAACACTGACATGAGTTTAAATTCCAGATCAGCCTTGGATTTGATGAGAAAAAATAGCCTGAGCAGGTTGCTAGCTCTCAGGTTTGGTTTCTCATCTACAAACTATGAGTCATAGTGATGTCAGTCTTAGAGCTGTTGTGAGAAAAAGTGAGATGGAAATTGTCAGTCACACACAAAAGTGCTATCTACATGATTAATAATACCAAAGCAGAAAAGTGTCAAATCACCCCCGGTATAATTCTGTATGAGACTTCAGATGTTGACTCAATTTTAGATTGACTCACATGCACCAAGAACCTGTTGACTCAATTAGACTACCATTTGGCAAGCAGCTCTATCAGAATCTATTATTTCTTGTTTGTATATGGAAGTTAAAGCCGTTTGGAAGATGAATTTGAGCCTCATTTGGAAGTGTGTGTGTGTAAGTTTCTATAATTTTCCTAGCTCTGGGGAATGAACCATCTGTACATTTTTAATTAACAGGCCAAAAATAATTCACACTTGGTTTCAGGCTTAAAAACTGGATGGCCTGTAGGATGTATACTTCTTATTAAGAGGTCACAGGCTGTTCTTCTTCTGATATTTCCCTTCAATGAAATCCAAAACAAAGGCAAAACCTTGGACTGCTGGATATGAAATCCATGGCCACAATAAAGACAGAGTTAGCCATAGGGTTGCCAAACTCCTTAGCTTTCTCTGCTCCTTTGCCTTTAATGGAAACAGGTTCTGCAGAAACCTGCTGATGAAGTTTCCATGGCATGCAGTTGGTCCTGTAGTTAATTGCTACAGGACCAGCACACTTATGAGGGCAAATGCAAAACCTGACAATCTTTGCAACCAAGTCATACTGTCATATCCCTCAATGCAGAGGAAACTGCCAAAGCCTCACTTTGGAGAATGGTCTGGCTGCTTTTCTGCTGAGGCATGCATTACAGAAGAAAGTGAGTTAGGAGGGCTGTCCTGAGAATTCATGTGGCTTCACCCCAGCTGTGACATCTTCTGTAGCCAGAGGTTGCCCAAGGAGGCTGCCAAGAGCAGTGGCAAGGTGTGATAGGGCTCCCTCTCAAGACCTATGCAGCCACACCCACTCTCTATAGGGAATTATTTAATTATTTATATTTATTTTCTGTATTTATGCTCATTCTTGCTCTGAGAGCAGCTTACAAATTGTTAAGCAATAGCACCTACACATCTACACTGTTTTTATAGCATGCTAGGCACTCTCCAAGTGGTTACAAGTGTGTTAGCTAATTATTGATATTTATATTAAGCATAATGCAGTGTAGCCCCAGTGCAAGAGGATAAAAAAAATCTGCAGGATGATCCAGTAAGGTTGAAAAGACAGACTGGACATTTGTTGTGGCAGAGAATACATCTTAGATATGAAAAGTAGATAGATAGAAAAGAGTTACCTAACTTGGATGGAAGAGTCCCTAAGTCTGACTCTCATGAGTGAATGTAAGGCATATTGAGGCAGAGCTGTTTTGTGTCTGATGGCTTCAAGCATCTGAGACAAAGGACTTTATCTGATGAGCCCCTTAAAGCATTCTTTTGCTGGCATTAAAAAATCCATTTTTATGCCAGCAAAAGAATGCCCCCCCCTGCACTTACCTCTAATCCCAGCAAAGGCAGCTCCAGTATTGAAAAAGGAAGTGAAAAAGGAGCTCCGTTCACTTCCTTCTTTGAAATCCTGCAAAATATCCTGAGACTTCATTGCACAGGAAATTCAAAAACAAAAACAACACTAAAAGGTGGCGGGGGAGGGAGCACAAAAATACACTTTATAACTTACAAGTAACCCAGGGAGGTTAAAAAAAAGAGCACCACTTACCTGGATGTTGTGATCTCACCAGGAAGTGTTCAAACCGGACTGGCCAGTGATGGGGTAAGTACAGGGGGGGGGGAAGGGGGGGAAGATGCAAGGTTTCACATAGTGGCTATGCCAGGGGGAAAAAAAACAGCAGGGGGGAACAATTGACAGCTTAATCCATCAATTAAAAAGTATAGGTTTTGGCAAGGACATAACCGTGAAAGGGTGATGTTGTCTGATATGCATGCCCTTTTGCAGTAATGTGGTGTTGTGATGACACTTTATTTGATGCATCTGATAAAGTCCAAAGAGTTGGAAAACACTGAAACTTCTTGGGGGAGGAGTGACCTCTGCATGCAAGTAGGAAGTAAAACCTTGAAAACACAGATCAGTGACACACACAGAGAATTATAAACAACTGTTGATGCTTCTTCACTTCCAGTACTTACTGCATCAGATTGGACATGGACTTGCCTCAAGAGAGCCATACAGCTGTTTCTCAGCTCTGTCGTTTCTGGAGCTAGATAATGGACTTTGGAGGAGCACACATTCTCTCCTGACTAATCCACTGTTGAGATAGAGGATTTCCCCCCCCCCACCTTATGGGTACCACCAGCCCTTGTTGTGACCAAGAGAGTCATCAGGGGCCTGGAACCTGGGTTTCTAAAGGAAGATAATCTCCCATATGCGACTACCTGGATCAACTGAATTGCTCCTTCTTTGGATCTTGCTCCACACATCCAATCATAAATTAGGTCTTAATTTTATCAAGAGTTAGACACCAGAGGAATATGATTATGTTTACTAGGGTGTTTTGTGAAGTGTAGTTAATTTAGTTCCTGATTTTTTAATGATTTTTTTTTAAAATCATACTGCCACTGTTTCGTTTTTAGTTTACTCCTGCAACTTTAGTTTATTGCTTTTTAAAATGCAATTTATGAAGGTGTTTACCAGACTGGTTCTTCTTCTTTTTTTAAAAAATGTTGCTGCTGTTTTAAACTCCTTGTGATTTATTAGGGGAGCTCCAGCTGGAGGTAGGGCTAGAAATATTGTTGTTGTTTAAAAAACGATTAATCCTGAGAAGGAATTACTATGAACTGGAAAATCATTGGCCAGGGTGAATGGAGCGGCTGTAGGAGTTACCATTTTTAATCTGCCACCACAGATTTCTTTCAAATTGGAGACTGTAGAGTTGTGGGTGTCTTTGGGCTTGTCTACACTATTAAAAACTCTGAATCCCCCTGCAAATTCCCCCAGATCTGCAGGGATCAAGCCACACGATATATGGTCTTTCCCTGAATCTAGGGTGATCAGACTATATGATTCCTGGTCCAGATTTGAAGCATTTGGGGGTATTTTACCTTGATGCAGAATATATTGGATTTGGCATTTTCTCTGCATTTCCATTTGCTGCTGCCACTACCACCACCATGACCATTTTAAAGCTCAGGAGGCCAGTTCCTGGCTTCCCCTGGCTTGGCAGTGCCACTTCTGCCTGCTCTCCACTTGCCCATCGCTTGCTTCAAGCACCTCTTCCTGTGATGGGTGAGTGGGAGAGCTGGTGGAGACAGCACTGGTGAGCTAAGGGAAGGGAGAAAACCTCTCCCTTTGGCTGGGAACCTTGCCTCAGAGCTCTAAAATGGTCTCGGCAGTGGCAGATGAAACTCCACAGGGACAGTCAGGTAGTGAATACAAGTACCTGATGTCCCTATGGAGAATAATTATTGTACATGGCTTTGAGGAAAATCTGGGGGCATGAGGGGCAGGAATCCATTTGGAGTTTTTGCTCCATTTGTAGACAAGCCTTTTGTCCCCTTTTCATACAAATGGGGGATCCTTAGACAATCAGTAGAGCAGGTCTTTGTGTGTGTGCTGGGATGTACATAGTCTCTCCTCATGCACACCAGTGAGTGTTTGTCTGACTCCCCTTGATTATCTAACTTTTAGTCTGATCTTCATGAAACAACATTTAAACCTCATGCCTTGCTATGTCCATTCTATGGACTGTCAAAACCAGCAAAGTACAGCTTAGTTCAAGTTTTGAACTGCTGAGATGGTAAGGTGCTCTTGCAAGATTGTGCCAATTCAGGTTGGTTTTGTCCTGGACTATCCAGGGGAGATCTGGAGGTCCAGGAGGATGATAGAGGCTGGATGGCCATCTGTCAGAGTGCTTTGATTGTTTATTCCTGCATGGCAGGGGGTTGGACTAGATGGCCCTTGTGGTCTCTTCCAGCTCCATGAGTCTATGATTCTATGGTCACCTTCCTGTGGGTGGCTGCAGGAACAGAGTTGCTTGGCTGCCCAGCTGCCCCTTATTGTCCCCCTGTCCTCTCTTAGCCACTGAATGGCTATGGGGAAGAATGCCCAGCAAGGAAACTAGTAAGTTGGATGTTCAGAGGGAGCAAGATATAACTATGCCTGGCAGAATTTTACAATCCACCAGTTTGAGTCAGGATCTTGGTCACTGTGTCAAAGCTAAGTCTTCTGTAGAAGGATAAATTTCAAATCTGATCTCTGAGGTATTAAGTTCTATACCTCACAGTTTACATCTGGGAGCACTCTGAAATGATTCTCTCTCTCTTTCTCCCCCTCCCTCCCTCTGTTGTGGAAGATGGTCTAGTACTTTATCTAAGATTAGATCTGATACAGTAAATTATGCTCGGTCACATGGATTGCTGGGGTTATAAATGGCCCTTGGCCTGATTTCATGTGTCCCTCTGTCCCATTACCTGGGCAACACAGCTAAGGGGTGTAGTCAATCTTCTAGTTAAATAAAAGGTTAATGATGTGATGGTTTTAGGTTACATTTATTGGAGGTCAGCATCACATAGGAGCAACAGATATCATGAGAGACAATTGCCCAATGAGGATAATCATTTTGGGGAGAAGTGTGGAAGCTTTGAGATGCTTCCAAGACAAGAGATTATAAAACAAAGTACAAGAGAAGTCGAAGGCTTTCACAGCCAGCATCCATAGGTTTTCTGTGTGTTTTTTTTTTCCAGGCTGTGAGGCTGTGTTCTGGAAGAGATTATTCCTGACGTTTCACCTGCATCTGTGGCAGGCAAAACCCATGGAAAACTTAAAGTACAAGAGAGACCGAGTGAGAGACTCTTCATCCCTAGGGAAGTTTTGTCACATGCTGGCCAAAGTGGGTCCAGACACCCAGCTTCCCATGAACATCCAAAAACACAGAACACCTTCTGATCATGAGTAGAATAGTTCAGATAGTCATGTTAGGGCTTATGTTTCTTCTAACTTTGGCTGAATATGACTTAAACTATGTTTGTAACTTTATAACTACACCTAAGTAATGTCTCAAGGAAGATGCCTTCATATACAATACCCTTTTACTAATGTAAGATTGTTTGCTTAAAATAAAAGCTTTCCTAAAAGTTCTCCTCTTTTCCACACTCCCTCCATGTGCCTTTGCTCAGTGTGTGCACATGTATGTGTATAATCTTCTCATCTCCCATGGGATGGAGAGGGAAGTCTCTGCAGAGTCAGAGAGTGCAAGTTAAACCCTCAGTAACAATTACTAGATTACTGAGTGATGCAGGGTGAATTAGTGGTGGTGGCAAGGAATAGAATTTGAGATTCCCCTCTCCTATTCAAAATCAGGAGACAGGGCCAGAGCCCATGACAGTCTCTCAGGCCAATCTCCAAATACTCAGTTCAGTCTGCTGCAAGAGCAATGTGTCTCTTCCCAAGTGTATTACTCTGTAGGGGGAAAAAGAGAAAAGCGAGAGAGAGAGATAAAGAGAGAGAAGGTGTGGGCTTGTCTTTTCTGGTTTCATCTATTGCTGGCTTCAGCTTTATCCACAGAGGCCTCACCAGATGAACCCTGAGAAAATGTACCACTTGGTGTGAAAACATTTCTCCATCCTTGCAATCAATGGAAAAGGCCATACCAGAGGCAGCTGGTGGCTTTAGCACAGTGAATCTATGCTAGCTTTTGATTGAGATCCTCTGGATTTTATGGGAGCAGTTTATGGGAGCTAACCAAGGTGCTGAAACACATGTAAACTTTTGTTCAGCACCTTGGATGGCTCCTGTAAAATGCTTCTATTTAACCCAGAATAGCTCCTGTAAAACCCACTGTTCCAAAACAATTGATTGCTCCAAAGCAATGGAGCCATCAACCTTCCATAGAAGAGCTGGACAAAATGTCCCAAGGGTGTTCTCCAGAAATAACCAAAACAACCTTTTTCTGGCTCCCAAAGAGGCAGAATCATAGTTCCCAGAAGTCTCCAGGTGTAACAATTTACCCTTTAAATTGGATTCAAGCCCTTCCTGTACTGTTTAATATCAAAAATACTCATTTTTGAGTCATTTTGATATTTCTGCTTTTTTTTTCTTTTTGGCAGTCCATGGGGCCCTGAGAGGGTCCCGGGGCTTAAAAAAGCCACCTAGACCTGCTGCAATTGCCCACCCCAATCTATGGGTTGTATATACCCATTGATGCCTATTAGAAGTTTTGATTTGGGCATTGTGAAAAATAATTCATAAAAGCTAGAAACCTCTTAATGGTTCACAAGCCTTTCCTAGTGAGCAGTGTATGCAGCTGCTTTTGGTCCCCAAGGATTTTGACTAAACTCAACATTAATTTCACTTCTTCCTCAAATGGTGGCAACTGGTTGAGAGACTATACTATATACTAGTTGCATCTAATCTGTTATCTGGAGATTTTCAGTAAGACACACACACACACACACACACACACACTGGACATATACACACACCTATAGGAAATTTGCCCATGTTGCTGGATTGATGTTGAAGACTTTGCTTATGATCTGAATGATACAAATATTCAACTGGTGGCACCTATGGAACCTCATTCCAGGTTCCGTGCAAAGTGGACCAAAAAAATATCTTTTTTTTTTTTAAAAAAACTGAAGTTTGCTGACTGGTTCCAAACTTGTATGAAACTGGTGGGGAAGCCTACTTAATTTGAGGTAAGTATCAAATTTTCTATTTCCCTTCCATAAATATGTATTCTAGATAAAAAATGCAGAAATCGTATGCGTGTATTTGGGAGGCACCCAAAGAAGTTGATGGATTAAATAAAAAACCTTACTATGGTGCTCCTTTGGATCCCAGTAGAAAACACACCAAATTTGGCAACCCTGTAATGTGAATTTATATAGCATATATGACTGGCTGACTGACTAACTGACAGACAAGCACTTTGACTTATGGTATAGATATGGATATCTTTTAAGTCTTTACACTTAAAGTCAAAACATTTTGAACTGCTAAGATAAGACACTCAAAGTTCTGGACTTAGCTATCATTAGCCTCTGGCATGCTCAACAGAAGCACACTTATTTCACTATGCTTAGTTGACACACATAGTTGTTATATCTCTTCTGACCTTTATTTTCTTGACCTGTCTCCTAGCTCAGCATTATTTAAACAAATTTTCCTGCTTTCAAGGTTGTTCTTTTCAGCTCTAATAATCCCTTCTTTTCCTCTGATGTGACTTGTACAGTACTGTACAGTTCTGTTGTGATAGGTGCAGGGACATCCAGAGTTTTCAAACCTACTACTGCTGTAAAGATCCAATTTGTAGCAACACAGCAAGGCCTTTTAAAGTCAGCAGTTGCAAGAACTCTAAACAAACATGGTATACTATTGCATCAGGACAGCAACAAAGGCAACATGGAAACTTAATTAGTTCTCATCAAACATTGGGTTGTTATGGTTTTGGGGGAAAAAACCCTCCCCCAGATGTATAATATTTTAAACATCCAGGACAGAGGGCAGTAATTGTTCAACGGTATTTCAGTTTCATACAGCTAAATCAGCAATGTCTAGTGTGGACGTCCAAACTGCAGCAGCTTTGATACTTGTGTCCTCTTGTCTCATTATCAATGTCCTTGAAGTTTGTATCAGGAGGTGACATTGGCTTCAGCTCCAGTGATGTGTGAGGTAGATCAAGATGGCAGCAAGAGGCCAGGTAATGGTGGGATCTTTTGATCTATGTATACTGGGAGAAACTCAGGAGACTCCAAGCAGGGGGATTGAAATAAAAATGTTTTATTATTGAAAAATAATCAAGGAAGCTGCATACATGCATACAGTCAGGCTTCAAGCAGTTACACAAGGCTAATGAAGACAGTAGGTAATATTGGGATAGAGTCCAGGATGATGGTTTATACTATGCATCTCTGATGAGCAGTGATTCTTGTAGGAGCTGCAACCTGTGGTGACACAGATTGATGGAGAGATGGGAGGAAGGGAAGCTGTGCACGTGGTGATACAGACTGACAGAGTGACAGAAGAAAGAGAAGCTGTGCACACTTTGGTTGTGTTTTAGGATGATATTTATAGTCAATATTCCCCCTGAAGAGATGTGGTTCATTGGAATACAATGTCTGCCAATGCATTCTCTAGATGTGTTAATGATTGCTAATGGTTGAAACATTAAAACTGATGGGTCTCAGGCAAGCCTCTATCATTTTTGGGTAAGGCGTGAGGAAAAACCAGTTTTACAAGCCCAGCTACCTGGATGGGATTATTGAATGTCTCATTTCTGTGAAAGTCCAGGAGAATTAGCCCATTTCTCCCTAATTCACTAGTTCCAGGGGGGGTGGGTCGCATAATCCTTTCCTGGGCGTATCTTTTAGGAATTTGAGTAGGCTCTTTCCATAAGTTTTCTGAGACAACCTTGATTCTATACTTGGGAGTCCCTGGTCTACTGCCAACCACATGGAGTGCCAATAAAAAGCCAATATATGAATTTTAGACAATTAATAAATTATTAAAGGAGTAAGGGGTGTCAGGACAAGTAACAGATAGCTCCCATGTCAGTGGGGCACTGAATCTGCTCTGGGTTTTACTTCAACCTTTAAATGAGCTGGACCATTGGGGTGGGGAGGAGTCAGTACCTTGAATAGCTCCTCTCAAGTCTGAACTGAAAACTGCCCATTGACATGAAAGCCACCAGCCGTCCCCTTGATTTCCAATCAGTACTTAAAACATACCTTTTTATCTGCTGGTGCTGCTTTGACCTGCTATGAGTTTTTTTTTTTCTGAATGCTGATTTTCATATCGTGCCATTTGGATTTTGTGAGCCTATCTGAATACCATTAAAAAAGAAAGGAAAAGTAGAGTGCAAAATATTGAAGCAAATCAATCAGTGAAAATGTTTGGTCTTTTTTGGACACAATTCTCCTTTTCTAGCCCTTGTTTGAACCACCCTGCCTGCTGCATTCACCATACCACTGTTCATAATTTTGGTCTCCCCCCCCCTCAGGAAAATCAGAAATATCTGTAGATTGTTGTGGATATAATGTATTAAAAAATATGAAGGGCTCAAAGATTTCTGGAAGATTCTATTGCTTTGAATTTCAGCTGCTCAAAAGGACCACTCATGGTCTTTATACCATTCACACTGTACACAATAACTTTCTGGTAGATTATGCTTTTCGCTTTTATTCCACAACACTGTTATATACAATATTTGGAATAACACCAGACTTTTTCATCTTTAGTCAGATGCTCACAGTTCATGATTCATTACCTTTGTTGATCTTCACGGCTTACAGTATCAAACATCAATCATTTTAGTATTGATTATGCCAGAGCTGGAACACTAAATCCATCAGCAGCTGAAGATACAGAGGAACTCCTGGGCAGTGACCAGCACTGCAGAGTGCTCTGTACAGTGACTACTGTAGAATGACTACTGTTTACTATAATAACATAAGTAAATAATTAGAAGAGGAAAGTGAAACTGCAGTCTGCAGATAATAAAACAATTTCATTTTACTATTCAGTACCTTTGCTAAAAGAATTTTTTGCATTACAAAGGCAGTTAAATCGATTTTGCACCTCCGCGCCCACAGACAAAGTTGTAATTAGGCAATTGCATTTGTCAGATCTTGACAGGTATAAAATTATAATGCCAGCTATTTTGTGCGACTCAATGGGCAACAGTCATTTTGAACAAAGGAGATTTGGAGAGCAGCCTTCCCTTAGATACAGCTGACTACAGTGTGTCGATTCCCTCATCAACAGCCAAATGTAAATATATTTTTGACCAAAAAAAAAAAAAAGGGAGGCTGAAGGGAAAGGGAATTGTTTATTTTATTTTCCATTTTAGAATTTTTCTATCCCATCTTTCATCCCACTGAAATGGCCCCCAAGTTGGCTTCCAGATTTTTTAGAAATCCACAATAGAATAAAAACAATGCATTAAAAGCAAATGCCATGGCTTAACAATTGGAATAGACTGGTTGAAGCACTTATGTCAGTGCTGAATTTCCCATTGAAAGTAACAAATGGATTTAGCTTATAATATCAAGTTTGTGGTGTTATATGTACTGATCTACTTAAGTAAGGCCCATTGAACTTAAAAGCAATTATTTTCTGAGTAAACAGTTCAACTCTCTAGCAGAGAATTCTAGGTAATTCACCAAACTACAAATCCCAGGATTCTGAAGTATTGGGACCATAGCTGTTAAACTGACATTAAAACAGCTTTAATTGCATTGTGTACATTCACTTTAGTCAACATGTTAGTGCACTGGTAGCCTCTGAGCATGTCAAGAGGTCCAGGCAGCAAAAAGTATTTAGCAGAGTTTTCATCCTCCAGACAAAGAAAATAAGCACACAGACACAGACGTGTGTCTAAATCGACTTCTCTTTACTACAGTATATTAACAGTATTTACAGTACTACAGACTCCTCTCTGAGAACTACATAGCACAACATTCAGTAGAAAACAGCTCTGACACCACAGAGCTCCAGAACAGAATTGTTCTACAGTTACATTGCATAGTTGAATAACAGTACATAGCTTACAGAGACTTTTGTTCTCATGTAGATTACAGCACATTCTCTCACAGAGATAGCTCCAACTCAAGGTTACTTTCTCAGGCCTTTAACCTTGATACACAAGCCAGCTGCAGCTTGCTCTCATTGCTGGCCCCTGTAGGCTGTTATGTTACACTTTAGCTCTTTACAGCATACATTTATCAGACTGCATGTTCCAGTATCCTCTAACCTGACACAGACCACATCAGTTCATACTGGAAATTCTGAAGACCACATTCCTCAAGCATCCCAAGTTCTCTAAAGATTAGTACCTCATAGCTGCTAGGTTGTTAACTGGGGCCAGCAAATGGGAACAGATTTCAGCAGTATTTCATGCTGGTCTGTTTTTGAGTGCAATCCTAAGGGCTGGTTTTTATCTATAAAGCTCTAAATGGTTTGGCCCCTGGCTAACTGGACCATATTCTACATGTGAGTTTTCCCAGCCTTATAGTTATCAGAGGTTATGCTGCTGGTGACTAGAGAAAGGATTATTGCCTTCATCTCAAACTAGGCTGGCAATGACCAGAGAAAGAATTTTCTTAGCAGAAGCCAGTACTGGCCAGTGAAGTGGCCAGAGGAAGCATAGTCTTCCTAGAGCCTTATTGCACTATACTGTTACAGAGCTACTAGCTAACATAAGTCAGTTAACTTATCCTGCTCCTCCAACATGCATCATGGGGTGGGGTGGGGAGACCAAATTCTTCCACTTCCTCATGAAAGGAAGCACAGTTAGGCTTTAATCCCAAGTAAACTCACCAGGGATTGCAGCGCAGGCCCCTGTGAGGCAGCCACAAGAAACCCGGCTCCGGCAGTGTGTACGGGGTTTGGCTGAACAGCCCAGGGGTGGAGAAATCCTTTACCCACAGGTAAACTCCAGTGGACTTACCCGGTAATGTGCTTAAAACCCATTATTCACAAGTAAACCCCTGTGGACCTATCTGGCTGTGCACTCGAAGCCCTTTACTAATGGGTAAATACCCACAGACCTGCCTGGCGGTGTGCTCAAAACCCTTTACTCATGAATAAACCCCCATGGACCTGCCTGGTGCTGTGCTCAGGGCCTGCAGCTAGTGGAAGTGTTCTGCTCCCAGTGTGGTGATTGGCTGGCCAATGGAGAGCTTTGATTGGTTGGGAAGTTTCCTAAGTGGCCAATCAGCACACTGGGAAGGACAACATACCTAAGAGTTTTATATATAGATTATTCTACTTTAAGTGCTATGGCAGCCTTCTGTGGAATTCTGGGGTTTGTAGTTTAGTGAGGCCTAAGAGCTCTGTGGTGGAGAATGCTAAATGCCCCTCCCTAAACTGCAAATCCCAGGATTCCACAAGAGGCAGACATAGCAGTTTAAGTGGAATAATAGTGCTATTAACAGTGTAGTGTGATAAGGCCGCTAGTATAGAAATAACCTCTGCAAAGAAGTTCACGTGATGTTTGATGTTCCACTGGCAGTACACCACATGGGCACATGGATGAGTTGCTGCAGAGTTCATAGACAGCCTGGACTGGACTGCTGCCTCCTAATATGTTGATAAGAATATGCATACAGTTAAAGAAGTTTAATAGGAGAAGCTCACATGATGTTTGATGTTCTTTTGATGCCTTTGATGTTGTCTTTGCCTAGGCATCCCAAACTGCATTTGTCTTCTATGACCTTTGCAGTATTTCATCCTCTTGTAATGGCTGGCACTTCTGTGATTTAATTAATTGTATGCTTTAATTGTATGGTACTTGCTTTTATCAAATATGCACTGCTTGGGCAGCAGGCAGGAGCCTGGACCTCTGCTTGTGTGGGATCTCCATGGGCTCCCTGAGGCAGCCACAAGAAACCTGGCTCCAGCAGTGCGTATGGGATTCGGCTGAACTGCCCAGGAGTGGAGAAATCCTTTACTCGCAAGTAAACTCCGGTGGACCTACCCGGCAATGTGCTCAAAACCCTTTACTCACAAGTAAACCCCTGTGGACCTATCTGGCTGTTCACTCGAAGTCCTTTACTAATGGGTAAATACCCACAGACCTGCCTGGCGGTGCACTTGAATCCCTTTACTCATGAGTAAACAGATAGTGCTGTTTGTCTGTTTTGAGGGAAGCAGGAATATTTGCAGTAGCTTTGCAATGGATAATTATCCATCTGGTCCACCGTGGTAGGTTAAACTGGGACTGCTTCACAGCCCATCCTCACACCAGATCATCCCATTAGCTTCTGAGCTGCTTTTCACCATTGAAAGCACAATACCAGATAGAGGTTGACACATCTAGCATGGTGAAGAGGAAGGCATGCGAATTCAGCTTCAGTGGTACTAATGGCCACACAGTACTGCATTCTTGATCTCCACACTATGGGGCTCTCTGCATACCTGACCACCAACCTGGTCACTGACTTCCTGTCTGAAGTCTCAGCAGCAAAAGAGCTGCCTACATACCACTCCAGGGTGACCTGTCTTCCTGTCAGCTTCAAATGCATGTCCCTGGTCCCTTGAGGTGTGAGGGATGGGGAGCAAGCCAGCAGTTGAGCCCAGGCAGCTTATGGACTCTGCAGCAGCTCATCCAAGCACCCACGAGGCATGATGGTAATGGAATTCCCCAACAGATAGTGCTGTTTGTCTGTTTGGGGGAAGGCAGTAATATTTGCAGTAGCTTTACAATGGATAGTTTTCCATCTGGTCCACTGTGATAGGTTAAATTGGGACTGCTACACAGACTGGCCACACACCAGATCAGCCCATTAGTTTCTGAGCTGCTTTTCACCATTGAAAGCACAATACCAGATAGAGGGTGACACATCTAGCATAGTGAAGAGGAAGGCATGCTCTGTGGGGTGAAACGTCTCTGGTGCTTTATGACTTCTCAATCTAACAGTAACTGCAATTACTGTAATTTTGCAAATTACATACTTTCCCATATTGACTTTAAATGTTGGTGCTCCAAAAAGGGAGTTTCAAAAGAACACTGTGTTCTCAGCAGTTGATATGCTTCTTTTAATAAGAGCATACAAATAATAAAATTTGTTATAAACATGCTTTATTACAGCTTGGCAACACTGCTGAGGCAAATGGCATATCTTTCTCATTGTGAAGTGGCACAAAATAGGTCACAAGGAGGGCAGCAAGGAATGCTTTCAAGCAGAGAGACCCACCGGAAAAAAAATCAAAGGTTAAGCTACAAAATTATGCCTTGTACATGTCAGGGAAAATTCTAGCTGTTGAGAATTCGCTGTCAGAATACAAATGGAAGGTAGAGAACATTTTAGAGGAGACAAATGGAAAGGGGAGAAAAATACATGCTATCTCCTAATAGGGCCTTTTCTGTGTAAGTGTAAACAGCAAGGACAATCTTGACAAAATGCTCACTGTTTCTGTCCCAGTGTTAGAATCCTCTTCCTCTGCTCTCTACCTTGAATGGGGGCAGGTGGAGACACTTTGAGTGGTCAAGGGGTTTGTTTGCATTTTCAAAATGGGGAATCAAAGGCTGGCATTCACTAATGCAGTTATGGATTTGTAACTTAGAGTTGCAGACCTGTGACTGCGTCTTATTTGATAAGACTACATAGTCTTACTGTAAAACTACAAAAATGCCACCCCAGCCCATCTTAAGAGTCAACAGCCTATATTGCCAATAGAAGGAAATAAACTCATGGTAATATTCTACATCAGCTACTTGGGTCAAATTCACACTATTGAAACCATTGCTCCTTCCTATGAAATCCTGAGATTTGTAGTTTTACAATGTCTTTAGCCTTCTCTGCCAAAGAGTCACCTTGAGGCCCAAGTACCAAATCCAGCAAGGGCTCTGGGGGTAAATGGGCAAAGTAAGTAAAAGGAGCCCAAGGGATGTGAGGCCAACCTCATAAGGGTTCCAACAAACACGCTGTATTTTCTCACTTAACTGCTTACCATCTCAAAGAGTTAATTTCACTCGAGATTTTGTAAACTTCATTTGCCAAATGTATTATCAGAAAGGATCGGAAATGGAAAACTCACTTTAACATTAGTCCCTTCTTACCATGTGCCCCTGACACACCCTGTCTTGGAACCCAGGATCAGTTTAAGGCCTGAAACATGATCCATACCATCATATTCTAAAGGGCTTTGAGGGCTACTTCTCAGGCTAAGTAATATTAGGTGGGTGAATCAAGAAGTCGTCAAAAGCATTCCCACCCTCATCTTCCAAGCCCCATAAATCAGAGAAGCTGCTTACAGATTCTCCTCTCTGGGGAGATGAGGGACAATTTTAGATTAAAAAAAATATTTTAAAAAATGAGGTGTGCCTCTCCAAAGTCCTGTTGCAAGGAGAAGATGTTCCACACACCACAGCAGCCCATTCCTGCTCTAAACAAGGTATCAGAGTGCTCAATGACTCATCCATTCCTTTTCTCCGCCCTTTTTTCTACAGTTCCTCCCTCCACAGTCTCTTCTGCAGAATCCCTGAGTATATTAGCAGAATGCCTAGATATTTGGCCCTGATATATCCTAGATACTCCTTACCCTATCCTTTCAAAGACTTTCCCAGACAGCCATGGCATAACCAGAAGGAAATAGAAACTTCCAATATTGTTGGTGTGAATGAGAGTCTTAGGGTGTATAATTTTAAACAGGATAAATAAAGAATTTATTCAATAAATTAGCTTAACGCATTTTTGCCAAGAAATGTTTGTATGGTCTTTTAAAAAAATATTTTTAAAGTTTCTATAAAAGCTGACCAAATGCCCAAATATAAGTCCATTTGTGAAGTTTCTCTATACATCTTTCTATGTAATGTTGTAAGAGTTGTTAGATCTTCTATTCATTGGATCACAGGTGGAGAAAAAATATCTTTCCAGTAACAAAGTATTGATCTTTTAGCAGTCAAAAGGTCACAAAATATCCACTTCCATTGGCAATTTGTTAATTTCCAAGGAACAGGTAAATAATTCAAAAGAACATGCACATCCCTGAATATCAGGGAACTTTCCAAAGCCAAATTTACTTGTGTGCTTACTTTCTCCTAAAATGTAGCTACTGTGGGACAACTCTAAAACACATGTGTTAAGGAAGCATTAGCAGTATTACATCTCCAACAATTTGCTGATTCAGAAAGCCCTTTCTTGACTAGATGTTCTGTCATTCATGCTACATTCACGTGAGCGCAGTGGTGCGAAGATCCAAACACTGGCAAAGCCGGCAACAATGTACTGGCGAGATCTATTGATGGCTTGGCTGTCAATAAAAAAATATATAAAAAGTATGGCTTATTGGCAAGATATGATTGTGAAAGGATATCATCATCTGGTATGTGTGCCTTTTCACAATCATTAGGTACCCTTATGACACCATATTTGCCACATATGATAAAGTTCATAATCAGAAATCTATAGTGATACTAGGTATAGCTGTTAATACTGATGGCCATTGAATAGTGACAATTGAATAATCCAATTCTTTATTCCATTCTTGCTGTAAACCTTGCATGTCATAAGTATTTATTGATAACAGAAATTTATATATATAAATTGTTGGTTTGGATACTTGGTTGGCTACAATTAATTTCTCTATTGCTGGCTGACACAGAAATAAAGAGACCAGACACATGAAATGGGTTGTAATGGGCCACTTTATAACCTATTTAAACATTTCCAAGAGATCTGCAATGAAGGAGCAACCTAATGTGGGAATTGTTGGGGTAAGAGGTAATCTCCCATACCTCCTCCCCAGCTTCCCCTGGGCAAAAACACCCGAACATCAGGGAGAACCCATAAGCTGGGCTGCTCCCCAGTAGGCCCGCTGAAGCAAAAGTCCCTCCCCCAAGTCACAAGGCTTAAAGAGATGGTTTATCCCTCAGGCCAGCCCCAAAGGAGGTCACTTTCACAGCCCCTCAGTTCACATGACCAAAAGGGGTAGTTCCTGATCCCTCCTTTCATCTCCAAAGGGGAGGTACCAAGGTGCTCACTGATCTACCAAATCTCCCCTTCCGCCTGCCAAAAAAAATCTTCCCCTTTCCCCCACCAGATCATCCAATAGGGATCTGAAACCCCACTGCAGATACCCAAGAAAAACAAGTTCCCTGCATATGAAAGATGGACCCTGCCGGCCCTACTGAGCTTCACAACAGTGGAGCCACACATGGCCCACCCCTGGTAATAATGTTTAAAATACAGAGCATATATTATTCCTTTCGAATAGTACTGGCATTTAACTATTCTACCACCAGGGGTTCCTTAAATAAATAGGACAGACAGTGAATCCACTCTTGGTTTTGCAGCTCTGCCCATGCTCTGAAAGAATAGTGTTCAGCACCAGGAGAGCTCCTCTTCAATGCAGAGACGCTGTGGGAAGAGCAGTGTTAAATGCAAGACTGAATACACTGTCCTTGAGGCAGGTCTACTGTCTGCCCCTGATGTGTGGTATGTAGAACAGGAGACACAGAAAGAGTGATTCGTTATCAAACAGGATGGCTGGAATTCATTAAGGCTTGAAAAAGTCACACTTTGGACTACAAGTGCCAGAATCTCTCTGCCAGGATGATCAGTTGCCATGCTGTCTGGGCAATCTTGGGAGCTTGTAGTTAAAAAAAAGTAACATTTCCAAACTCTAGAATTTGTTGCTACAGTAGATTTTGGTGGTGAGGCACATGGGTAGCTTTGAGAAAGAATGGCTTTAATCCTATCCTCCATTGTTGTACCAATGACTGTTTATCAGCAGGAAGGAAACAGAAGCTTAGTGTTCACAGACACTTCTGGGTGAAACTGAGATGAGAAGGAACCTTGAATTTGCAGGATAAGCTGGAAAAGTAACTGAATGTGGGTGAATTGGAACACATCAAGGTCATCTGTTTTTGTATTTATATGTCTGAATGTGCCAGGCATCTCCCCATGATAGTTTAAAGATTTCCTCAGGAGGAGCAGCTGAAAAATTGGGTCCAGGGGAAGCAAAAAGAGATAAAGATCTGGCAGAAAACCTTTGATAGCTTCTTCTGACAGGCTTTATCCAAAGCCTTTTGAAGGTCTAAACAAATTATATCCAGAGCTTCTCCTTTTTCTGGTATTTTGTTAACTCTTTGAAAGGATTTGAAGGGGTCAGGATGCTACCGTTTCTGATAAAAGGATGATGTGTGCTGTTTTCTACTCATCTAAAAATAAATGCAATAACTTAAAAATTTATAAATGTAGTCTGGTGACCTTTCCCCTATTAGAATCTCCCTACCAGTTACACTTTTCATCTGAGGCCAAAGGGAGAGAAAGTAATCCCTCTCCCCCCAAAAACATAATAAAAACAAAATAAAAAAAATAAAAGTAAGGAATAATGTATGCTCTATATTTTAAACATTAATACCAGGGATGGACCAGGTGTGGCTCCAAGACTGTTGTGAAGCTCAAGAGCTTCCAATCCCACACTTTTTTGGGGGAAATGTGGTTTTTAAAAATTCCTCCTATATCATCTGCAGGTCTGACTGGGAAAATTCAGTGTTCTTGTTCCCCAGGGCTCCCCAGTTTACTTTCTGGTTGTTGTTTTTGTTGTTATATGCCTAACTCTGACTTATGATGAACCTATCCTAGAGTTTTCTTGGCAAGATTTATCCAAAGGAGGTTTTCCATTGCCTTCCTCTAAGTTTAAGGGAGTGTGACTGAGGCTGCTGAAACACTACAGAAATAATGCAGTTTGACACCACTTTAATTATCATGGCTCCATCCTATGGAATCTTGGGATTTGTAGTTTGTCATGGCACCAGAGCTCTCTGACAGAGAAGTATAAATATTACAAAACTACAAACCCCAGAATTCCATAGCATTGAGCCATGACAGTTAAAGGGGTGTGAAACTGCATTATTTCTGCAGTTTGTCAGCAGCTTCACCCACCCACTGAGTATCCATGACTGAGTGGGGATTCAAACTAAGATCATGTAGAGTCCCAGTCCCACATACAAACCACTATAACTCTGGGAGACCAGGGCTCAGATCTCCACTGAACCATGAAAACTCCACTGAACCATGGATACGTAACACTCTCTCAGCCTTAGAGGAAGGCAATGATTAATACTATGAGAGGGTCACCATAAGTAAGAGTTGATTGAAGGAACATTGCAAGAGGTACTTAAAATCAACTGTCTGTGGGCTCTCATATTGTAATTCAGGGGGAAATAGTAGAGAATTCTAGTGACTTCACCAAACTACAAATCCCAGGATTCTGTAGGATGGAGCCATGGCAGATAATGTGGTGTCAAACTATAAAAATATTGCAGTATGAGTTCATACCCTATCTGGCTCAATTTATTAAAGGCTGTGGAGGATTTTTTCTCAATCTTCAAGACAGGTTATACATGGATCCTAGCAAACCTAATATTATGAAGATTTTCTGGAAGATAAATCTGAGTGAAATAATATTTCCTTTCCTTTAAAAAATTACCTACAATTTCATTTTACATGCACTTCTAAGCCAGGAGTGCAATCAATTTCCATTGTTTTAGCACCAGTCAAGAACAACTCTATGATAGGATCGCCATAAGTTGGAATCAACTTGAAAGCACATAACAACAAAGCACCAGAGAAAAGTTTTTTTTTCATAAAGGCAGTAAGGGCAAAACTGCATGCACAGCAAAATACAACATTATGCATCTAAGGGCAAGGCTGCACCACAATTAACCACAAACACAATTTACATTGGAAAATAATTGGCCATAACTTTATTGATTACAGCTATAGATGGGTTGGCACACACACATGGATCTGAATCCAAAAATCGACCAACCTGCCTGTTGGCCAATGAGCCTGCTTCTGGCCTGCTGCTGGAATCATGGAAGCAAGAAGGGGCTCCTATCAGTCCTGTGCTCATAGGGCTTCCCCTGCCCTAGTGGGGCACCATGAAAACATACACCCACCAAGTGGCATACCCTTCCCAATCGGCACCCTTGGGTCTCGGAAGGGGAACCTCCATCACCTACCTGTGCCCGTGGCACAGGAAACCAATGCCCCAGGTGACCCCAGGTGAAGTCTGACCAAGCAGAATAGAGTGGCACTATTATTTTCCTCGATTTAGCGACTATACTGCTATTGTGTAGGAGATGTGTAAATTGTTATTGCTTAAAACAATTTGTAAGCTGCTCTGATAGCCATTGTGGTTGAAGGATGGGGTATAAGTACCTAATTAAATAAAAAAAAAATGATGTAGCCTAGAATCACATTGGCTTTTCTGGCTGCCGCATCACGCTGCTGACTCATGTTCAGCTTGTGGTCCACTAAGACTCCTAGATCCCTTTTACATGCACTGCTATCAAGCCGGGTGTCACCTATCCTATATTCTCTGCATTTCATTTTTTTTCCTGCCTAAGTGTAGTACTCTACATTTCTCTTTTTTGAAAGTCATGTTGTTAGTTTTGGCCCAGCTTGATAAAGATGTTGAATAGCACTGGGCCCAGGACAGAACCCTGTGGCACCCTGCTAGTCACTTCTCTCCAGGATGAAGAGGAGTATTGGTGAGTGATGATGTTAGAGTCACAGGCCTACATTTTGTCTGATGTGTTGTCAGTTAAGGTATTAAGGGATTTCAATAAAGGCAGAAGCCTTTCCTCTTATCAGCCTTGTGTGGACTAGGGACAAATAACAATACATATCAGGTAATAAAATTTCAACTCCATTAGCAACAGAAAAGTACCTGTCCCTGTCCTATGTGAAACTAATTTCTCTTTTCTTAGGCAGAGAACATTTAATTTCTCAAGGAGTCTCTGTACTATTACATCTGGAAAATCTTTTAGGTGCTGTAGCTAAAACTTTCCAAATAATACTCACCAATTGTAGTCCAATGAAAGTGTGTTGAAGGTCAAAAACCTCAAAGAGTTAAGAGTTACGTTCTTTGGTTCCCTCTTGTTTAGGATTCCCCTGTTGCAGATAAATTTGGTATCTTGAAATCCTGGAAAAAATATTCAGGGGTAGCCATGTTGGCTGTGTAGCAAAATACAAAACAACAACAACAACAACAACAACAAATCCAAAATCCACAAACAGTCCTAGCAAGGATACTGCAACCTGTAGTCCAGCCATCTCTGGCAGGCTACATGCTGCACATGTCTGCTGTGTGTATTCTGCTTTGGCTAATAGCAGCACCAGTAGTGAGGGTGGTGGAATTTGGGTCAGGAAGTGGTGGGGGAGGGGGAGGGCATGTCAAGTGGACATGCTGTGTCACCACTTCATTAGAGCAAAAACATTTTTCACTGGGTGATCCAGTCACAGAGTTATTTTGTGCAAGCTGAATGACATTTTGACTTTCACTCTTGTTTGGCTGCCTCATTTGGAGAGCAAATGGTTGATCCTAATAAATGCTACCACAGCTATTGTGGTATATATGTGTGCGTGCATACATGCTGGATCAAGTTTTTAACCAGAGCTTTTGACTTAATGAAGTGTAGTAAATGATGTTTGAATTAGAATTGTGCTGTGAAGGAAAAAGAACATAAAAGTATTCTGCTAATTTGATAGGTCAGGCAAAATATTTTTTGCCAATTAACAGGATATTTAGCTCTAATAAGACTTGACAAATATAATTTATTCCAGAGGCAGCAACTCTGAGGGAACAGACCATTAAAAATAGCCTTTACTGGGCACGGCTGTGTTTTTATGTACCCTAGGGTTTTGATGCAACAGAAACCAAAGAGCAGTGGCACAATACAGGGTGTCTGAAAATTATCTTTAAAATTTTAATTCTTTATAGAACTGAAATTGTATAGATGATTTTTGAACACCCTGTTTTTCTTAGTGCTTAGAATTAGCTCGTCACTAGTGCATTTGAAAATACCACTTTGGTTTTTAGTGTCTTCATATAATAGGGATAACATCTCCTTTCTTTCAAAAATGTTTAACATTCTAAGAGTACAATAGCATTCAAAAATGTAACATATTTTTTGTATAGATCTTCTTCAGAAGAGTACCTTTGGAATTTGTGGGAGGAAGCACAGGCAACTATAGGAAGCAGAAACAGCCCTGCTCCTATCAAGAAACCTCTTTGATGGGCTGCTGAAGAGACAAGTTTTGCTTGTTCTTGGTAGAAATGCTCTACTTACACAAGTCTGCAAATGGGGGCATGTCAGCATTGCATCATCCAATGAAAAAAAGTTAAATATTTTAAATGTTTCTTAAGAAGTGGATGGGTACAGAAAGTCTCTTCTTTGGGAAATAATGTAAATACACGTCCTTTAAAAAAAGTGAATCTGTTATCTAGGGGGTTTTCTAGATGGTGAAAATACTCTTTATAGAATTTGAGGAGATTTCATCCCAATGAGATCCAAAGGAAATTCACAGTATTTGGAAGGAGGCAGGCCAAAAATGCCATATACTGTGTGGGAAGAGCCTTCGCAGATTTTTGTGAAGTTTTTCAAATAATGCACAGATATGCACATTATTGCTCATTAGGACATCCAATTTGGAATGCTGTGCATTCTCTGTGAGAGGGGAAGTAGACAGCGGACTGGTCGGACATGCAGTATTCATTTTTTGCATTGTGTATTATAAAGTGTGCACTTTTGTGCTGTGCTGACATGACCAAAGAGCTTTTGGAAGATTGCAGTGGAAGACTGCAGTTGCACACCTTCGATTTGCAAGTTAGAAAAAATATACTGTAGAGCCTGTGGAGCATAACAACATGCTGTACTCTCGGACACTATTTGGATTCACAGCCATGGCTCCATGTGAACTTCAAATGCTGATAGCTTCTCATACACTCAATTTTGCCCCAAATCCATGAAGACAGATTAGCACTGCTGCAGATTTGTGAGAATGAACAGCAATCTGCATCATTTCTTCTTGTCTAGACATGCCCTTTGTATTTGGTGTTATTCAATAAACAATAAACAGTTTGGTGTTGTAAAAAAAAACAAACACTTGTAATTACCTCCTTTCCCCAATAGTGAAGGTAAATTATATTACAGTTGTAACTTAATAAAGTAACTTCTTGTAATTTTAAGTTACGTACTTTTATTCTTATTGCAATGGCTTCACTAAATGTGGAGGATTAATTTTACATGGTTCAAGTGCTGGCTTTTGATGTGCCTTGTGGTCTGTTGCTAGTAAAAAGGCAACTGTGAGGTGAATGAGAGGAGAGTGTTTTTTTTTTTTTTTACCATGGGTCAGCTGCTTGTAGCCTTTTGATTTTTAAAAATAACAACAACAAAAAAACCTAGTTATTTTTCAGAAAGGGGGAAAGACAATGTTATTTTACTTTGTTAAACTATAATAACAACTAACCATGGGGGTTGTTGGGCTTCGAATTACATTTTAAAAAATTCTTTCCGAGCTCTGAAACTTTACTATTCAGCAGTGTTTGTTAGCTATCTCTGGTTTATTGGTTTATACTAGAGAGTCACCTTAAATAAAGAACCCCTGAACTGAGTTTTTTAAAAAAATTCCCACACAGAATCCTTGTTCTTTCAGGTAGGGTGTCAAAATTTCTATTGTTATCAAGGCATGCAAAAAAAATAAAATAAAATAAAAAATGATTAGGTGTTTTAATACCTTCAGATTAAGTGATCTTTATGATAGGAGATAAAGGGTTTAGTTTAGCCACAAGTGTCCCCTCCCCCACTCCTCTTCTATTTTGGTCTATCCTAGCATAATCAAAAGTGATGGGCGACCTCACCTAGGACCTGTCTTTCTGATAATCCATATGCCTCACATACATAGCTATATTCTCTGGCTTTTCTTTGCAAATGAAGATTCGGGAAGGACTCATCCTGCGCTTTCTGAAAGCGCACTGATGACTGAAAAGGCCAATCCGAGATAGACAAGTCCGGTTGCAGAAAGCACAGCAGAAGGTCTCCTTGGGTGATGTTTCCGGGTTGTGATTCTTTCTGCATTGTCATTTCTCTTCAAGACTTGTTTGGCGTGAGTTCTCAAATAAGGCTGCAACATTGTGGATAGTGCATCTCCATGCCTCCCGATGTGAGGCCAGGGCAGACCATTGTTGGTGATCAATTTGGCCAAGCCTGAGATGTTGTTTCAGGGGGTCCTTGTATCATTTTTTTGAGAGCGCCCCTCTTACGCTGACCTGTGGCGAGTTCACCGTAGAGTAGTATTTTTGGGAGGCGATGGTCCTTCATCCTAGAAACGTGCCCTACCCAGCGCAGCCGTGTTCTCAATATCATGGCCTCAATGCTGGTGATCCCTGCTTCCTCAAAGACAGCAACATTCGTTACATAGTCAGTCCAGTGTATATTTAGGATTGTACGTATACAGCGCTGATGAAAGTGTTGGAGGAGTCGTAAGTGTTGGCGATAGGTGACCCATGTTTCAGACCCATAAAGGAGAATAGACAGTACAATGGCTCTATACACACTGATTTTTGTGCTTTGCCTCAGGTGTTTGTTACTCCAGACTCTTTTGTAAAGTCTTCCAAATGCGCTATACGCCTTTGCTAATCTGTGATCAATCTTTTGTCAATCTTGGCATCTGAGGAGATGATGCTTCCCAGGACTAGGGTGCTTAAATAAATAATACAGATTCTCAGCAGAGATAGTCTAGTCCCTTCAGATCCAAAACTGGAAATGATGATTATAGCTGGAGTGGGTAACCTGTGGCTCTCCAGGTGTTAAACTACTACTCCTATCAAACTGATGGGAATTAGAGCCAAACAACATCTGGAGAGCCACATGCTCCCCACCCTGATTTTTTTTTTGGGGGGGGGGGAATCACTTGGCATCAAGCAATTTTAACACCCCTACACTGATCCTTAGCTTTTCCAAATGACTACTAAGTATTTCTTGTCTGTACATGTAGCGCTTCTGCAATGAGTTTGTAACATCTAGTAAGGACATCAGCCAGTATTCTATATCAGCTACTTCGTTAAGTACATATACTAAGTAATCTCTCTTGGTCTGACTCCTGCCCCAAACCTGATGGAAATGTCATTGACCCATGATCCAATTGTTGGTAGAATGGGCCTCCTTCTCCCCACACAGCTGAAGCCTGGTAAAGTATGTGTGGGGGGGAGTTATGATTGTGACAATAGTGTAAGTAGTAGCAGTCATGAATACAGAACAGTTAGGGAAGAGTAAATCAATTGTTCTGAATTCACGATTGTTGCATAGTCACGACTGTGACACTATTGCCACCATCGTAACTCTTCTCAACCTTCTTTAAGGGGAATCTGTAATAACTCACCCCCTAGACAACTCAGACAAGGAGGAGGAGGCACAGTGCCTGGAAGTTGCAGCTCCTGATAGTGGAACTCTCTCTGAGTCAAAGGAGGTGGGACAGTCGAGGACCCTGTTCCCCAGCAGGAGTTGGTAGAGGCTGCAGACATTGGAGAGAACATGACCCCATCCTTTGTTGAGAGACGGAGGAAGAAACACCAAGTCCAGTACCAGGACAATAATAGACACTGACCTGATTAGGCAGCAGTGGCCTTGAAGGAACTGCTCATAAATACAGTATCCCATCAGTTCTCTCTCAGCCTTGTTGCTGACAACTGTCTTATCTTGTTGACTGGTAGTACACTCTCATGTTCCTGTTTTTCATGACCTTGGACTGGCTACATTTTGGACTACATTGTTTACACCTTGCTAGCTTTTATATCTGGACTCCTGACCTGCTGATACAACTTCTGGACTGGCTATTGACTACCCTCATGCTTTTTCCTTCATCTCACTTAGATAACTCATGACAGTGTCCTGAAGGCAACTAGGTACCAGGAAAGTATAAACAAGACTAGTCTGGGAAGGGAGCCAACTATTAATTAGCTCACAGGAATGCAAACACAGTCCAAAAGGTCAGAGGCAATCAGTCAGCATGGTCCAAAGCAGTCCGAGGGTCAACAGGAGCAGGCAGCAGAGTAGTCAGGGACAGTCCAAGGTCTAAGCATGAGTCAAGGTAACAGAAGTCAAGATAACTGGATTCCAAGCACCGAAGTCAGCAGGAAGCTTTCACCAGAAAGACCAGTTGATCTCTGACAAAGCCTCCATTGCCTCTCCCAGCATGTATAAAGCAATTAAGGCTTTGTCAGGTGTTTCTTAATGAGCAGGTGTTTCTCATAAAGTCTCAGAGACTTCTTTTGAGCTTCCCTTTGAGCTCACTGCTGGGTATATGATAGTGGAGGTAAGTCCCTCTCTTTTCTTTGTGCTTATCTGAATGGGCAGGACTCTCTGTTGGGACTGATGCCAACCCACTCTGACCAGGCTCTTTCTCTGTTCAAGCTTCTAGGTTGGCAGGGTTCCCTGATGGCACAGGTGTAGATAAACCTGTGCCAGGGTCCCTAGGACTATTCCCTGCCATGTCCTACTCCTCCTCTGACTCTATAGCCTCATCAGGCTCACAGGGCATGGCAGACAGCCCCACACTGGATTGACTATCTGACAGCTCCTACACATCAACCCCCTGCTCCCTCAGACAACCCTAAGGTGAAGCTATCATGTGGTTTTCTGAAGTAGAGAGTTTGTGACCTGCCCACAGGCACTGAGTAGGTTTTCATGGCCAAGCAGGGATTCAAACCCTGGTCTCCAGAGCTGTAGTCCAGCAAGCACTCAAAACACTACACCATGTATACTTAACTATCTCATACAGTATTGTCTATGCTTCTTTGCTCAAGCTTTTCAGTGCTTCCCACTGAAACCTGTGCTCATTGCTTCCTCATATGTTTTATTGACATTTATACTGTCCCTTTATTACTTTTGATGCTTATATTGTTTACTGTTTAGAATTTTAAAAAAATAAATAAGTAATGCATTGTTGGGGATACTTGCAAAAGCTGATAAACTACCTGATAGCTCCATGGCCTATCCATGGACCCATGGATGTGCAGGTGTCCCCAAAGCCAGGGTTATGGCAGCACATGTACTATGTGTTAATTTTAATTTTCTCTTAATTTAAGAAGGCTCCACACACCTTCTGGGAGTGTGGAGATAATCTTGTCACATGAGGCCCGATGGCAGCATTATTTGAAAACCTTTTTTTGTCCACTTCTGGTGTTGAACACCCTCCCAGAACCAAATTAAATCAAGGGAGAGCAAAAATATGGCAGAATTGCACCCCCTAGAGGACACAAAGACACCTTTAATCCCAACCCCCTTAAAATACAATTAAATAATTCCTGAATTATTTAATTGTATTTTAAGGGGCGTGGGATTGAGGGTCTGGGATGTATACTTTAATTGTTGTAAGCTGCCCTGATTGCGTTTTGTAGAGGGGCAGGATATAAATAAAATTTATTATTATTATTATTATTATCATTATTATTATTATTATGTTGCACTGACAGAATGAGTCATAAGAATGTGAATGGCAACATAATAAATAATAAAATAATTATTATTATTATTATTATTATTATTATTGTTACACTGACAGAATGAGTCATAAGAATGTGAATGGCAACATAAATGATCAAATCCACAAAGTAGCCTGCCCCAAAAGAAAAACTATTGGGTTTAGTAGCTGTAAACAGATGTTCTAATTTCTTAAGCAAAGTCATTTCAAAGGATTTCCCTCTAATTAAGGAGAATTGTCATTTGCACTAAGCAATGAGAATGTTACACTGACTGGACCAAGGGACCTGAATCTAATTAAGAAAAAAATGTTAATGCAAGGGGATAACAATATGGATGCCATTATCTATTTGCCTAGAAATACTGAATGCTTTGATTCCCCCACTTTCCATAAAACTGAATACAGGTCACTCTAGTCCCATATTCATGGGACCGGTACCTGCGGTTTCAATTATCCATCATCTGAAAAAATATGCTTTTCCTAGGTTCTTTATTTCCTAGGTCTTCCAGCATGACTGCATGGTAAATTCCAGTTACCATACAGTCATGCTGGAATTGCCTAGATAGGTGTCCTCCAGTGCAATTCTATTACCCATGGTTCCAAATATCACAGTAAGTCTGGGAACATATCCCCATTGGATATCGTGGGCAACCTGTACATGTAGGACTTCCAACTGTAGAAAAAGTATTTTTTATTTAATTTTTTTAAAAAATATTTATATCCTGTCATTCTCATTGAACAGGATCCAAGGCAGCTTACAACCAAATGAAAACCAGGCACAGATAAACATTTTTTTTTACAAAGGTTACAAAAAATAAACAACAGTTCTGTTAAAAATTTGGTTAAAACAATACAAAACAATTATAACTGCCACCATCCTTTAAAATATAGTGTTGGTTGGCAACAATGAAGTTGTTTCTAATGATCATAGTTTATGTCACTGAGTTTTCTTGGATTTTCATTGTAAACCACAATATTATTCCTCACTGTCATAATTCCTGAGCCAGCGTGGTGTAGTAGTTTGAGTGTTGGACTATGACTCTGGAGACCAGGGTTTGAATACTTACCGTACTCAGTCATTAAAACACGCCGGGTGACCTTAGGCAAACCACACACTCTCAGCTTCAGAAGAAGGCAAAGGCAAACTCCCTCTGAACAAATCTTGCCTAGAAAAGTCTATGATGGGTTGCCATAAGTAAAAAATAACTTGGCACACAACAATAACAGTCATAATTCCTTAATGCTCATCAATTCATCCAGTTTATCACTCATGTGATGCCATGCTGAAATTGTCCATTTGATGAACCTGATATATATTTACACAACTGCTTCGATATGGTCAAGTTAACTTCACTGGCTCCCATTTTAAAAGACAAAACACTATTTGGGCTGCTAACAAAGCAATCACTTCTAAACGTGCATATTTTGTGACTTTGATGACACAGTGTAAGTTCTTTCCCTCAACTCTTTTTTAGGGTATAGAATGGATAAGTGGGTAGGTAGTCAGTGGCCAATAAATACTGTGAAATGCTTCTAGAATTTCTGGTAAGACTGGCTTAGACTAGAGTTTCTCCCTACAACCATTGTGGCAAAGAGTGGTTGGTCACTCTTTGCCCAATCTCACCAATTTTTCCTTATTAAAAAGTGGTATTTTGCTTGTTGCTATAGGTTAAATTTTGGTTCTTGTTTGTCTGTTGTATTTGTGCGTGATGGAAAATCCAAGAATATGGCTTAGAAATAGGCTTTAGGGTTACTCTAATGGGATAAGATTTTCTAGATATAACTTCTTTTCCTTTAGGTTTTTAATTTGAAGTAAAACAAACTGATTTAGGCCTTGTCTACATGGGCAATATACCCCATCTTGCCCCTGTCTCAGAGCCCTGCAGTCCTGACAATGCAGGGCATTTGCCCCGTTCGGCCCCCAGGCAGTCCTCACCACACCTGGGGCAGATACGGGGCAGAGACGAAGTGAAGGCAGGGTACGGTAGGGCCTGATACATTTTTTTTAAAAAAAATAATACCTGCTTAACTTCATTATAGGTGGCAAACAGATCAGGCCCCATGTGTGTGCAGGAGCCTGTGCCAGCAGGCTGGCATGTAACCCAAGGAGTCCCACAGTATGTGACCAAGGCTGATGACATGCAGGTCACATGTTGTGACTGGCTTCCTCAATGCCAGGAGAACACAGAAGATGGTGGCGGCGGCAGCTGCAGCAACATGGCAGTGTGCCTGTCAGGACTTCCTCCTGTTTCATATAAATAACGGGGGAGGAACAGGCCTGATCCATGGCCAGGATAGTCTGTCAGGGAGCTGGCATATCCTGGCTCATGTAGATGAGCTCCTACATATCTTCCACAAAGTCTTCCATTGTGGTAAGGAGTTGAACCTGGGTTCTTCAAGCTATGCTAATAGACTGAAAATTTTGACAGGTTCTGTCAGATTGGGGAAACCTGGCCTTAGAGATGGACCTTGTGTCTGTTCTCTGAAGATCAATCATCACCATCATCTTCTTTATTTATATCCCGCTGCTCTACAAAATGCAATTGCGGCGGCTTACAAGATTTAAAAATATACAGTTAAGACCCTCCATCCCACCCACCCTTAAAATACAATTAAATAATCCAAAAAATTAAAACATACTTAATAATACTAAAAATACTAAAAATAACAATAAACAATAAACAGTGGCTGTATCGGGATGGGGCTAAATTAGATTTTTCTTTCTGATGGCCGGGTATCTATTCAGGAAAGGCCCACTGGAAGAGATCCGTCTTAAGAGCTTTTTAAAAGCTATTTAGGGTGGCAGATATGACAGATCTTATCTGGCAGGCTGTTCCATAATCTGGGAGCAATAGCTATAAAGGTCCTCTGGAAGGTTGAAGAGAGCCTAGTTTTTAAAGATTGTAACAAATTCCTCCCAGAGGACCTGAGTGCATGGGGAGGATTATATGGAAGGAGGCGGTCCCAAAGATAGGTTGGACCCAAGCCATTTAGGGCATTAAAGGTGATAACCAACACCTTGTACTGGGCCTGGAAACTAATGGGCAGCCAACTAATGGGCAGCCAATGAAGTGATTTTAAGATTGGTGTTATATGGTCTCTTGCAGATATACCCAAGACCAGTCTGGCTGCCATATTCTGTACTAGTTGAAGATCAGGCTTGCTAAATATGGAGAGGATTATCACCAGAAGAATGACCAGAAGATGAATTGGTCATAGAATCCATTTATGGAACAAATCATACCGACATCAATGCAATAATAGATTTTCAAGATATATAGTGCTCATTTAATCATAGAATCATAGAATTGTAAAGTTGGAAGAGATCACAAGGGCCATCCAGTCCAACCCCCTGCCACGCAGGAAATCACGATCAAAGCATCCCTGACAGATGGCCATCTAGCCTCTGTTTAAAGACCTCCAAGGAAGGAGACTCCACCACGCTCCGAGAGAGTGTGTTCCACTGCCGAACAGCTCTTACTGTCAAAAAATTCCTCCTAATGTTGAGGTGGAATCTCTGTTCCTGGAGTTTGCATCCATTGTTCTGTGTTCTAGTCTCTGGAGCAGCAGAAAACAAGCTTGCTCCATCCTCAATGTGACACCCCTTCAATTTCTTAAACAGGGCTATCAGATCGCCCCTTAACCGTCTTTTTCCCCAGCTAAACATACCCAGCTCCCTAAGTCTTTCCTCATAAGGCATGGTTCCTAAGGGCTGAAACAAAAAGTCTTATCTGCTTTTTATCACGTAATGCCTACCACGTTTGTGGTTTCTCTCTCTCTAGAATTAGCCTGGACTTTTGAATTTCCTTGGATGGTGGAAACCTCTCCTATATTGGCCTTCCTTGATGGACTCTTCTGGAAACATTTGTCTCCAAATTTCTGAATATTTTCAGTCTAGCAAGTTTTTGAAAGCTAATGATATTTTTTTGTATATTTATCTTGTATTAACTTCATGGCAAATCTGCTGCAAAGACAGTCTTATAATGGCTCTAGAGGATAGATATGAAATTATGCAATTGACTGTAATGGGTTCCATTGCATTCCAAATGGGACGCTAGAAAAATACTTTAGTTATCAGTTTTTTAAAAAATGTCTGAATACGTGTTTATATGACAAAAAGGCACTAGGTTTGACTTCTGTTGGATAAACAGCATGCATTTTTAACAGTGTCTAAATGCACAGGTATATTAGACCATAAGAAACAGTTATGATGCACTAGACAAAACTATATTAGATACTAAAGCAGCACTCTGGGGAGTTCTATATGATGTACTTTATGAGAATTTTATTCTTTTTAATTTAACTAACAAAGAAGGTAGAAAAGAATTATATTCACACACCAGCCCCTTACATTTCAGTAATAGTAGGCCTGGGCATTAGTGAATGAAATAAAAATCACAAGTATTTTAAGGCTCTTAGTTTATCCCTGATGGCTCCCCTGTGTTGATGAGATCACTCACTGTTATTAGGGCTTTTCTGAAGCTATTAAGAGCCTGTTCCAGGATGCTGCATTCAGGCAAAGGTTTGCTTGATCTTGTGCTCCCACACTATTTCCAAAAGAGCTCACAGTCAGAGCCTTAATTCAGACTTCCCTCCTACCTTGCATAGTTTTTTTTTAAAAAATATGTGTCCTGGCTGTAATTATTTTTAACTGTGGAAAGCTAGTGATTTAGCACAACAATTACATTATGTGTCTGTTTTCTGTTTATAGTTCTTCTTAGGCAAAAGGCGCACAATATTTTAAGGCACAGAAAGCAGTATTCTAATCTCATCCCTTTCATAACTAGAGTACACCTTTTGTCCTATATTCCTTCCAATCTCGTCATAGATTTTAAACCAATTAAAATAAATAGCCAATGGCACCCACTTTCCCAGACTTTTTATTTTTGAATCGTGTGCAAATGAAGCAGTCTACACTTACTCATGTGGTCCAAACAACCTAAATTCCAAATCTCCTCCTTCCTGGCTGGTGTAGAATGAAGGTTACACCAATGTAGCCAACTTTCATGCCCCTAGTTAAGTTATTTTAATTCCTTACAGCTAAGGTTGCCAGGTCAGCAGTGTCTCATTCCCTGAGGAGTCAGGACCAAAACCTGCAATAGGATGGGGGGAGCCATTGTGAAACAGGAATGGGATGAACATTCAAAACTATTTGAAAAAATGGTTGAAAACATGCAGTGGTGGCACTAGAGGGGTGTAGAGAGGCCGAACTGCACGAGGTGACACAGTCGGTGACAGGGGTGACACCACCCTTAGTGACACTACAGAAAACATGGTTTATTGAGTGTTGGGAAACTGAAATGAAGAGACTCCTAGACAGGTGGGAATCTTAGCAGTTCAGGGCTTATTCTTTATGAAAAATGCACATGTTCTTTGCTGTACAGAAACAAGCCTTATTTCTGCCAAAAACATGAAACTAACAAAACTGCACAGAAAATAAGTTTCCTGCATAGAAAACAATTTTACTGTACAGTAAACAAGGTTTTTTGCACAGAAAATAATTTCCTGAAAAGAAAACAGTATTTTCTTTGCAAAAGTGCATTTTTTTAAAAAAAAGAACACACCTCTAAAGACACATAGGGCCACTTCTTGTTCTCCCCTTACTCTACATGGCTGTGTTGGAGGTAAGCAAGAGACAAGTGGGCTTTGAGGAGTGAAATTCATTACATGAAATAATCATTCAATTCCTCCTGCAATGACCACAAAACATATGCTAATATATGTCACTAACAAGATGCCAGCCAATAAGTGTGTATGTGTGTGTATGTGAGAGAGATGCAGTTTGTTTGTTTGTTGTTATATCCTGCTATGGTGACCATCCTATGGCCCTATCCTATGGAATCTTGGGATTTTTAGTTTGTTATGGGCACCAGAGTTCTCTGACACAGAAGGCTAAATATCCCCTCCAAACCTACAAATCCCAGAATTCCATAGCATTGAGCCATGGCAATTAAAGCAGTGTCAAACTGCATTATTTCTGCAGTGTGGCAGCAGCCTTAATGTTTATTTATTTTATTTTATTTAGTTATTTATACCCCGCTCTTCAGCCACAAGGCTACCAGAGCGGCTTACAAATTGTTTTAAGCAATAGCTATTTACACATCTACACTGCATTAAACAGTTTCCAATGTGCGTTAGCTAATTGCCCCCACAAGCTGGGTACTCATTTTACCGACCTACGAAAGGTTCAACTGTAACCCAGTTTTTGTACTTCCTCCCTAAACTTTCCTCAGCAGTCATCATATATCTTCGCTCTTTTCTACTAGTAATATGGTGCTATCTGCATAACATCGTCTCCCAAAAATAGTACTCTACGGTGAACCCGCCACGGGTCAGCGTAAGAGGGGCGCTCCAAAAAAACGATACAAGGACTGCCTGAAACAACATCTCAGGCTCGGCCAAATTGATCACCAACAATGGTTCGCCCTGGCCTCACATTGGGAGGCATGGAGACACACTATCCACAATGCTGCAGCCTTATTTGAGAACTCACGCCGAACAAATCTTGAAGAGAAACGACAACACAGAAAGAATCACAACCCGGAAACATCACCCAAGGAGACCTTCTGCTGTGCTTTCTATAACCGCCCTTGTTTATCTCGGATTGGCCTTTTTAGTCATCAGCGCGCTTGCAGAAAGCGCGGGATGAGTCCTTCCTGAATCTTTGTTTGTGAAGAAAAGCCAGAGAGAGAGAGCATATCTTAAAGTATTGACTTTTTTTCCTCCAGTTTTCACATCACCTTTCTCTGAGTCTAATATTCCTTTCTGTAACATATGTTCTGTGCATAAGTTGAAGAGGTAGGGTGATAAAATGTGGCCTTTTTTGAGCCCCTTACAAATTAGAAACAATAAGGAGCCCTGGTGGCAGAGTGGTTAAATGCCGGTACTGCAGCCACAATGTTATGAGTTCGATCCTGCAGGGCTCCAAGGCTGACTCAGCCTTCCACCCTTTCGTAGGTTGGTAAAATGAGTACCCAACTTGTGTGGGCAATTAGCTAACACATTGTAAACTGCTCAGAGAGTGCCTTGCACTATAAAGCAGCATAGATGTGTAAAGTCTATTGCTAAAATAATTTGTAAGCCTCTCTGAGAGCCTTTGTGGCTGAAGAGCAGGATATAAATACTCTATTTTTTTTTAAAATTGTTATTCCATGTTGTGTCCTGATAGTAGCATCTTGGTCTGGAGCAACAGGACAATTAAATACGGTGGCAAACCCATTGTCCTAGAGCAAGCCATAATGATCACCACAATAAAAGGCTTTGCTATAATCTGTAAGGCACAGGTTAATTTTCTTTTAAATTCTTTGGTGTGCTCCATTATCTAACAAATATTTGCAACAGAAGCACAGTGCATCTTCCTTTTATAAAATCAGCTTGGACATCTGGCCTTTCTCACTTCATGTGGACATATGTCATGGCAGGACTACACAAACCCCATGCAGAATAGCAAAATTGTGCAACACATGTCAATGACTGGGTGCTATTGTGCAATGCACAATGCATGATGCACAACCACAATGCAAAGGATAGGAAGCATGTCCACAATGTATTCTGTACCTGCTTTACATTCACCTGTGATATATGTATTCATGGTCATGGCACTATTGCCATTGATTGTAAATACCCTCAAGAACCTACTTGTGGTGCTGATAAGTGAGATACTTCAGGATGCCGCTAGTCCTCTCCCACCCTGAAACTGTACTGCAATGAACAGGATAATCCTGAAACACCCCACTCACCTGCACTGCAGACCCCAATGAATGGAGCGATTCCCTTGAGTTTAAAGTGGATTCCAATTTCTTAGGTCATTCATAAATACATTTACATAGTTACCAATACAATGTAGGATCTTGGCCAGCATCTTTTTGTCTTCTTCCCTGATAATGTCACTGGTTTCTGTCTGGTGTTCTTCTCATTTTATGTCAATTATGCTTAGTGGTATCAAGGTGGTGACTCTTATAAAAAACTGAATAACAGTGGGATAGAAGAAACAACATGTCCTCAGCCAAATTGCTACTTGGATACATCATAATCTAGAATCTTTGTAGCAAAGAAAAAGTGACTGGGAGAAGTAACTGCTGCAGGCTTGATGGAAAGATGCCTTGCAGCAGGTTCCTATATTTCCATATCCTCATCTTCAGCAATTATAGCCATCATTACCTAGTGTCGACAGCATGGGATAAAGGTACATAGGCCTAAATCCTTTTGTTAGTCCTGATTAGAGTAGACCACTTCAATCAATAGGATTTACCTATGTGTTGACTCACCATTTAACAATTGATTGACTAGGCCTATATTGTTGGAACTTACCATTAGGATGCTAACCAGAGTGTAGCAGCATAGCTCACATTTTCACAACTTTGCACTTTTCATAAAAACACCGAATTTTTGCCACTTGGTTCTTCAGCCCTCCAGAGCAGTTTTGTGGATGCATGGGGAATTACAGTGGGGAGACTGCCTTCTCCTAACTCTGCTGACAGAAGCAATTCTGCCAGCAGATGTCTCTCCATTGGTTTTAGACCAATGCTTACACACTTTTCATTGAGCAATGTACTTTTTGTTGTGCATGCCATTCACACTCCAAGAGACTTGGAGTCTTCTAAAAGCTTTTTAGCAGGTCTTAACACAGTGATCTGAAAAGCTATATTTCCATTCTCTTCCCATACCATTAATGGTCAAACTGCTAGGAATTTTTCTTTCATTCTACTTGATTGCTGGTACTTTGAGAGTCTGTCATGTATATCCTCAATATAAATCTTGTGGTTTACAGTGCATATATCTTTTTGGCAACCTGTTAATGTGGCTTACATATTTTTCAAATAGGACATTTCCAGATTTATGGAAGCTGACAATGAAATGTCCATGATGATTAGTTACAGCTTTGCATACTATTCATATACAGACTCCTGTAGTGAGGAAGTCCATGAACAGCTGGGGAATTTTTCATCAGCCGCTAAAATAAATATTTGAAAAAGCAGCAGTAGCAGCAGCAAAGACAGCAAAAACCAGGGGGACCCTGGCAGGCTGTTCACCTTTATAGACACAACACATTGTTACAATGATCACTTAATCACAGTTGGACCTCCGTATCCATGGAACCAATATCCATGGTTTCAGTTATCCGTGGGACACAAAACAGGGACACATACCATAAAGTCATCCTTTCTAGACATCTTCTAGGTCCTCTAATAACTCTATGATATGCTTTTACCAGAAGTCCATTATTTTAATAGGGTTCGCTGTTATCCATGGTTTCTGGTATCCATGGGAAGTCTGGGAACTGAACCCCCGTGGATACGGTGGTCTGACTATTTTAAATTTAGAAAGTCTTCAGAATGAAAGAGTGGGCTGAAATTGTCTATCTGACAGGGCTTAGGTGAGGAAATGCCTAGAGAAGCTAGTGAGCTTACAATGCTTCCATGGTGAAGGAAACTACGCTTTGTCAACTGCTGGATGTGTCCCTTGGGATCTTTGGCATATGCCCATCCTATCCAAAAAAAAGTGATCCATAACTTTAAAAATCTTGGTGCATGCAAATCTGCTTTATTAGTGTGAAGTAAGAAGCCATCAATACTGATAAAACCAATAGTTAATTAGTCCAGTTTTGCTACAGACCAGATTTTCAGGAGTCCATGGTGATTTCTGAGTCCCTTCATAGTCATGCTGTACCATGCTGAGTTTCACTCTAAAGAAGTAAGAAAAGATTGTAATAATCTCTGCATTATATTTATAACTGCATGGAATAGACAAAATGATAAAATGCTTAACAAGGCTTAATTTCCAAAAGAAGAATATATAGTTTTGACCTATCTGTCCATCTGTCCACCCACCCACCTAATTTTGGCTTTGTGGACAGTCATAAAGTAGGTCAGGTAATGTATAGAATAAAGAAGGTACATTCATACCTTCCATGCACTTTTCACTATAAGTCATTGTTTCTTATTTATATTTAGTGAAGATATATGGAAAAACACCTAGAAAGATATGTAATTAAATTAAGAAGTGATGTTTGACTGTGGTGTTGAGGATTCCTTCTCTGTTGTGGCTCCCATGATGATGAAATGGTCTTTCCATTGAAATTAGGTCGGCTCCCAGTCTTGTTTTTTGTTCATTTTTCTAATGGTTAATTCTGCTATTTTCCCCCTTTTGAAATGAATCCTCCCTCCGCCAGGCATTGCAGAATCGCATGGGGAGATGTATTTGTTGGCCTCCAATGAAAGGAGGCCAAGAGGTAAGCTGTCATATGGTGCATACACCATGACATGGAGACCAGGGGTAGAATCAGAGCTTTTTAAAGCTCTCTCTGCCCCCAGCTCTTCCTCTTTGTCTTTCTCTCAGTGCTGGGGGTTTGTGTGTTCAGATGGAGATAGATGGAGTTTATTGCAGAGGCCTAACTGCATCAGCGGTTCAGCCTGAGCCAGGGAGTAGCCTGACTATATTTATTTTATTTATTTAGGTATTTATAGCCCACTCTTCAGCCACAAAGGCTCTCAGAGAGGCTTACAAGTTGTTAAGCAATAGCATTTAACACATCTACACCACATTATAGTGCACTAGGCACTAAGCGGTTTCCAATGTGTGTTAGCTAATTCCCCCCACAAGCCGGGTACTCATTTTACTGACCTATGAAAGGATAGAAGGCTGAGTGAACCTTGGAGACCCTGGGGATAAAACTTGCAATGTTGTGGTTGCAGTACAGGCATTTAACCACTGCACCACCAGGGCTCTTGGTTTGGAAGTCCAATAAAGTGATGTTTATTTCTTTCACCTGGCTGTAAAATTATAGTTAGATGTTGTCTGCAAACCTCCAACACCAACCTGGTTACTGCTTGGCTGTGTGGGTGTACCCTAGCACTGGTAAGTTGGGGTTGGAGCCCTGGTTATGCAGTGGTTAAATGCCAGTACTGCACCCACAATGTTGCAAGTTAGATCCTAGAGAGCTCCAAGGATCATTCAGCCTTCCATCCTTCCGTAGGTCAGTAAAATGAGCCAGCTTGTTGGCAGCAATTAGCTAACACATTGTAAACTGCTTAGGGAGTACTTTGCACAGATAAGTGGTATAGAAATATAAATGCTATTGCTATCTTCTGGAGGTAGCCATGCAAGTGAAGGAGCCAAAGTTTGATCCTCAAACGGCCTTTAGAGGCTGCAGCCATAATTTTGTTCTTGGTTGGTGGGGAGGGACAAATAAATAGGGCCTGGTCCCCTGTAGGCCAGTGTGCCCAGTCACCATGGCTTCAGGCATCGCTTCCTGGCAGCAGGTGACAGGGCAGCCCACCAGGACAGGACAGCAGCTCTCCTTCCCTGTCTGGTTAGCAGCAGCAGCAATTGCGCGGCACATGCACTTCTTCCTTAGTGGGTCTGACAGGCATGGACATGTGCTTCCCCACCCCCCAGTGGGTGCACTAGGCCTGGTAGACCACATGTGCTTCTCTCCCCAGTTGTAACAGGAAGGTTGGAAGGCAGCGGCCTCCTGGTAGCCTGATAATAATAATAATAATAATAATAATAATAATAATAATAATAATAATAATAATACCAAATAACGGTAGTTGGCATCAGGGACATGGCTGCCTTAGGTGGCCTGGTAAGCCTGCCTTGCATGTCTTTGTCTATGCCCTATGCACCCACCCCTCTCCCCACTGTTACGCAGGGAGGGAGTTTTTCTTTTACATTGGGGGGTAGTAATGTTAGATATATTTATTGAGAATAGTTGTATACCTAATTCATCATTGGGTATTCAGATATATAGTGCAACATAGTTGCCTCCTGCATAGAGGTAAGTTAGATCTGCCTCAATAACAACAACAACAACAGATACAGAATAACAAACAAATAAAATAAAAGTACCCCCTTTAAAAATACAGACAAAAAAGAAACAGAAAATAGAATGGGCATAGTAGAATAGTATAGCCAATAAACTCCAGGTTTGAGTGTTGGACTAGGTTATAGGCATGGCTCCCAAAAAGATTTCAGGGGGTGCTAAAGGCAAAGGCCCACCAAAGAGGACTCATCCTAAGCACCCTCCATCACTTGTGTCTTCCTCTTCAGATGATGAAGGTGGAGATGATGTAACTAGTTTGGTTTGGGCCAGATTGCAGGCACTTGAAAGGGCCAAACAAGTTTGGGTTTCAAATGGGTCCAAAAGGTCTTCTAAAGGAATTATAAAGGCCAGAGTTGTGGCTGAATTTCTTGCATGACTTGATGTTTTAGAACAGGGCGCAGAGGGTGAGTCACCGGTATGTACAACCTGGCAGCAGGAGGGAAAGGAGGCAACAACCACATCAACAGTGGAACCCTCTCAAGGTACAGAGGCTGCTGGATCCCTTCCCACAATGGGTGAGACTGGTGATGTAACTAGAGCTTACACTGGGAGCGGGCTTTCACCTGGCCCTGGGGCTGGAGCATGCCAGCTCTTCAACACAATACTTCCCCCTCCTTTAGTGTGCCAGGAACCAGTACTGGAGGAATGGACATGTACCACCAAGGAGGGCCTTGGAGCCAGTCTTTTTGGCCACCATGGTATGTTTGCCTGCCCAGTTTTAACACACAGGTTGGGCAGTGGGGAGAAACAAATCCCCTGAGCATTTTTGGCTATGGGATGCAAGAGATGCCCTTGAGCAGTGAGCAGACAGTATCTTTAGGGGAGCACTTGTCAATGGTCACCATGGACAAAATATTGCATGGTGACTATGTTGATATTTTCTCACTGTTATACAGGGAATTGGAGAAGAAGGGAAAATAGGATTTAGATGAGAAAGAGAAAGAGAAGGTTAAGAAGTGTAGGGTGGCTAGGAATTGGGCTAACTGGCTTTTGGGAATTTTTATTTATGCAGGTGTGGTGGCTAAAGCCCAACCTCACAAGGTCTGTGCTGTCACACAATATATAAATATAATTTATAGAGCTAATGCCAGTCTCTCAGGTACTGCCTGGCTTATGATGAATCATTTAGGATGAAACAGCAAAACACCCCACAATGCATTGGGATCTTATACATGCCGAATTATGGATGCAGGTGATGACTCCTGCACAGCCCAGTCTGGGTGAAAGGGGGGATAGTGGCCACCTGATTCAGAATAGTAAGGGCAATGTGACAGTCAATACATTAGGTACCCCATGGCAGCAGCAAAGGCTGCTGTGCTGAGAATTTGGGGTCCAGGGTGCATGCTCACATTGACCCTGTAGGTACAGACATGAATGTTCCATTTGTAGAGAGCCTCACTCCTTTCAGAACTGTCCCAAAGGCAGGGGTCAACTAGAAGGGGGTAAGGAATACCAACGGAATAAACATTGTCCTGGCACAGCACATCCACCTGTAATAGGGGCCCAGCCCAATTAAATCACACAGACTTATGCCATGATTGCAGGTGTACACTGATCATGCTGTGGCAAACTATTTGAGAGAAGATTTTCAGTTTGACTTCAGAATACCATTCATGGGGATTACGTACCCCTTTAGGGCCAATAATCTGAAATCAGTGCCAGGGATGAAGAGAAAAGATTAGGAAAGAGGTGGTTGAAGGAAGAGTCTAGGTAGGGACCTTATTCTTCACCTTTGGTGTGGTGACATGACTCCCAAGGGCAACCTCAAATGTTCCAGCCAACTTTACCTAAATGTTCAGCCTGGCCACCTCCAGCCTCTGTTCCTGTCACCCTGCCGTCAGATTCACCCTGTCCCCTTTCCTTGAACCAGGAATGAACCTTTTTAACCAAATATGTTTGGAACTGTGTGGTGTTATTCTGGTAAGCATGCCACCAACTATCTAGACATTGAATGAATCACCAAGAGTCTGGATCTGAACAAAACAACAAAGGATTGGTTTATTGAAGGGATAAAGATGGAACATCTATCAGGAATTTTGTGCTTATAACACTGTACTTCCTAGACAGTCTGTCACTTGACAATAACCAATCATAAATATCCTAGCACACCGATTTACCTTTGGTTATTCTAATACCTTCCATTAAAACCCAGAGTCATTATATAATAATAATAAAATAATAATAAATTTTATTTATACCCCACCCCTCTGTTAAAACAATCGGGGCGGCTTACAAAAATTAAAATACAATACAGATAAAAATCCCTAAACACCCCCCACCCCCACCCTCCCCCATAAAAAATATTAAACAAATATAAATTAAAAGCAACTGTCTAAAATCACATTTAAAAACAATAAATACAATAAATAGCCAGCGGACTAAAAGAGGCCAGGATCCCCTGAGGCCAGGATCTAATTAGGAAAGGCCTGCCGAAAGAGATCCGTCTTTAGTGCTTTTTTAAAGCTACTCAGGCTTGTCATCTGACAGATCTTGTTCGGCAGGTCATTCCGCAATATGGGGGCGATTACTGAAAAGGCCCTCTGGGAGGTTGCAGACAGCCTAGATTTTTGTGGCTGAAGCAAATTCATCCCAGAGGACCGGAGTGCGCAGGGAGGATTGTATGGGAGGAGGCGGTTCCAGAGATAAGTTGGATCCAAGCCATTTAGGGCTTTAAAGGTAATAACCAACACCTTATACTGGGCCCGGAAACTGATAGGCAGCCAGTGGAGAGATTTTAATACTGGAGTTATATGGTCTTTCCGAGATGTTCCCGAGACCACTCTGGCTGCCATATTTTGTACCAACTGAAGTTTCCGGACCAAGCATGAGGGTAGCCCCATGTAGAGCGCATTGCAGAAATCTAGACGAGAGGTTACCAGCGCGTGCACCACAGTCTCGAGGTCCCTTACTTCCAGGAAAGGGAGCAGCTGGCGTATCAGCCGAAGCTGATAACAGGCGCTCCTGACTGTCGCATTCACCTGACTAGTCATCTGAAGTGATGAATCAAGAAGCACCCCCAGACTGTGAACACAATCCTTAACGGAGAGCATGACCCTGTCCAGGACTGGAGGGTGCAACCCAACTCCTGGTTTTGGGGCCGCTACCGTGAGCACCTCCGTTTTGTTTGGATTTAATCTCAATCTGTTTTTCCTCATCCAGCCCATTACTGCTTTAAGAGGAGAGACGCCATCGGAATTCGAGGCTGACAATCAGGACAAGGAGAAATAGATCTGGGTGTCAACAGCGTACTCTTTACTGTACTCATTCCCTCTTTGTTCATTCAACCTTCACATCCAGACCTCCAACCTCTGCACCCAATATTCCAGGATTCAAGCCTCACTCATAAAGTACACAAGCCTCCACTCAGACTTCACTGGATACATACATAGAGAGAGAGAGAGCCCTCAGCTCCAATCAACCAACTGACAACTCTAACTGCCACGCGTCTCTTCAAACACCCAGGACCCCTTCCCATTACAATCTTCTGCTCTTGGATTGGTTCCTTTCAGAGGGTGCGGCTATATGATCATAAAAAAATCGGTATGGGGGCAAAAAATACGAACAGCCTGTCGTTCGTATGCATACGAACCGGCTATATGATTTTTAAGCCCCCTAAGCTCCGTATGACTCCCTCTTCCCGAAGCTGGCTGGAGCGAGCAAGCCAAGCAGCAGTTTTAAATCTCCTGCCGCTTTTTTTTTTTTTTTTTAAAAAAGGTTCCTGGTTTGCGGACAGTCGGTTTTCCGTATTTACAATATAAAATAAAAATAAATAAACATATAAATTCACGTACTTACCGGACGCTCGCTAGCTGGGAAACCAACATGGTGGCAGCTCCCAATTCCCCTCCGTGCTAGCCCCGCCCCCTCTACTTGGCCAGCCAATCAGATTACTCTGCCTGTTCGTATGTGTGCGAACGGACCATACAGACCCGTCAGCCATCTGAATGGCGTACGGATTTCTCTTTGCGATCCGCTTTCCCTCCCGAACACCGCGTGTGCGTATTTCAGGGTGGAAAACCGCCCCCCCTCTTTTGCATTCATGTGCATCTCAACGGCCGTTTGTACCGAAGCATGAACTTCCGCACGCCGTACGTATTATTTAAATCGTGTAGTCTCATCTCATTCACTCATCTTCATGCTCGTCACATTCGGTACCCAACCTCAGAGTTTCTCCTTTAGCCACAGTACCCAAAATTTATTTTATTCCAGATGTAAATCAGTTAATGATGCCATCCCTGCAGAGTTAGGTACAGTTAGATACATCTCATTTGATGCAGCAGTCAGACAAATTTGTAGGCATGGGCTGGGAGTCAAGTTCATGAAATGTGACATTAAGTCTGCATTTCTTCTGCTGCCTATACACCCGGGTGATTTTGAATTGCTGGCCTTCTCATTTGACATCATGTATTATGTGGAACAGGCCCTTCCTTTGGATTGCTCAGTCTTGTGTGCTGTGTTTGAGAAGTTCAGTTCTTTTCTAGAATGGGTCATTAAGTTAAGAACAGGTACACATGAGGTTGTACATTACCTGGATGATTTCCTGTTTATTGGTAAATTTGGGACTGGCCAGTGTTCATTCCTGTTACAGGAATTCAATATTTTAATGGGAAGCTAGGAGTCCCTTTATTACAAGAAAAGACCAAAGGTTGCACACATTGATCGGTCTTAAATTTTAGGTATTGAAATTGACACAATGGGTCAATTGTGCACGGGGGCCCTTGAAAAACTGCAGGATATGAAGGCCAGAGTGGCTCACTTTCTCACTCACCACAAGCCCACTCTTAGGGAATTTCAAGAGCTTATTGACTAATTAAATTTTGCCTGCAGAATAATTACACCAAGAATGGCATTCCTTAGGTGACTGTGTAGTGCCACTGGGCAGATTACCAGGTCCTGTCATAAGATTAGGGCTGTGAAACAAGACCAGCATATTTGGATAGAGTTTTTACAAGACTTTAATGGGGTTTCATTTTGGCGGGAACAGGTAAAGCTTGCAGATGCTTTGCAAATCTTGTCAGATGCTTCAGGGTTTGTAGGTTTTGGAGTCTATTTCAGGAGGTGCTGGTGCACTGGTCCAGTGAATGGCTGGACACAGAGATTACTCAGGATCTTTAATTTTTAGAATTTTTCCTGATCTTAGTAGTGGTTAAGATCTGGACAGCGAAGTTGTCTAACTCTGCTGTTCATTTCTGCTGTGATAACATGGCCACAGTGGAGGTTATCAATTTCTTGACATCTATGTCCAATAGGGTGATGGGTCTAGTTAGGGAATTTGAAATTACACTGCCTACACCACATGTTCATGGCACTCCATGTTGCTGGGATGGACAATGCCTCAGCTGATGCTCTTTCATGCATGCAGATGGAGCACTTCAGGCAGCTAGTGCCGGATGCAGCTATCAGGCCAGACCTGATGCCAGCCAAACTATGGAGGCTTGGAAGGGTGAGGTTGCAAGAACCATCAGTTTTTCAGTGGCACCTAGCACCAGAAAGAGCTACTGGCAAGCAGTTTGTGAATTTAATAGTTTTCGTAAAAGAGAGACTTTGAGAGAAACCTGGCCTGTCCCTGTGGTGCACTGGCTGCAATTCTGTGCATGCCTAAAGGAGTGGGGGTTGTCTCCTCAGTACAGACATAGCAAGTTGTCTGCCTTGGTGTTTTGCTCTGCCTTGGTGTTTTGTCTGCCTTGGTGTAAAGCTCAGGGTCTTTAGGACACCACTGGGGATTTTAGGTTCTTAGTTTAGGTGCTTACTGCACTCCGAAGAAAAGCAGCAAAGGGAGCGGGAACGTTGCATTTTCCTCACTGCCTTACTACATAACATCATCGTCCTTCCAGCATTCTTTCATTCCAGTCCCATGGGGGACCAAGCCAAAACCATGTATTTTTGCCAAAGGGCTTTTCTGGCTAGCAAAAAGACAACGTTTTACCTCAGTCCCCTATGGGACTGGAATGAAAAAACAATGTCGCATGGTAAAGCAGCACAGAAGACAGAACATTCCTGTTCCCTTGTCACTTTTCTTCAGAGTGTGGTAAGGCCCTTATTCATCCTCACTTCTAGGTACAGTTCAGATTTGATTTGCTCCAGGATACAATTATTTGTTTTTTTGGCAGCCGAGGGTATCCACAGAACCCAGCACCACATTTCAAATGAATTGATTCTCTTCCTATCAGCTTTCTTCACTGTCTAGCTTTCACAATCATTCATAGAAATTGGACAACTTTGGCATGGACAACCCTGCCTTTATTATCCAATGATATTCCTTTATACTTCAAGAGCTTGTCTAGTTCCTTCTTAGCTGTCCTTCTAAGTCCTAGTCTTCTTCTGATTTCTCAGATGCAGTCTTCATTCTTATTAATGACTGAGCCAAGATATGGAAAATTTTGAATGATTTGAATGCCTTCATCATCTACTTTAAAGTTGATGTACTTTAAAGTAAATAATCTATGGTAATTATTTTAATCTTCCTATTCGTAGAATCATAGAGTTGGAAGAGACTACAGGAGCCATCCAGTCCAACCCCTGCTATGCAGGAATACACAATCAAAGCACTCCCAACAGATGGCCATCCAGCCTCTGTTTAAAAACCTCCAAAGAAGGAGACTCCACCACACTCCAAGGCAGTGTATCCCACTTCCGAACAGTTCTGGAATTGTTCTTACATTTACTTGGTATATGAAAACAAAGAAAAAGAAAGAAAGGAAGGAAGGAAAAGGAAAGGCAAGTCTCTCTCTCTCTCTCTCTCTCTCTGTGTGTGTGTGTGTGTGTGAGAGAGAGAGAGAGAGAGAGAGAGAGAGAGATCATATAGAGATGGGTGGAAAGGATACCAAATGAATTGTTCGGAATCATCCACATGCATTTGTCGGAGTACCTCCTGCATAAATTATTACTCATGGATTCTGCTGCATTAACAAATAGGCTACTGTGAACATATTATTTTAATGTTGGAATGGGATGAAAGTTGCCTTTCTCACTCTGCCATCCTTTTCAACTCTGCATGTTAGATATGTCTGGAGGGAAAAAGAACACCACGAGTGAAGCTCCTTAAAAGGAACTGAACTTGGACTGAGCAGCCTCCTTGTGCACTGACTGTATTTCATGTGCTGTCCAAAATACAAATATATATATTTTAGCATCTAATTGCACAGGAACCTGCAGCTCAGTTTGGTGCCAGACTGCATTAGAGTTCACCTTGTAGATGCTTTGCAGAGCAATTCCTTTGCTTATTTTGCCATGTTTATTTAAACCAGTGACACATTTTAAGAATTCATTAATGCCTCATTTCCCTCCACTGTAAATTAAAATTAAATTTGTTAGAAAGTTTATCAGCTGGATTGGCAAAGCCTAATTCTGAAAAGGAGTGAAAAATTAATATATATATAGAACTGTCAACAGTGACTAGTCCAGCAGCCGTTTGAGCATGTTCTTGCTTTACTGGTGTGGAAACAAATAGGAGTACACTAAATGCATGAACCAATGCTATTGCCATATTGTTCACTTGGACTGCTGAATGTATGTCACACTCTACAGATAGGTGATGTGTGAAAAATCATCCTATCAAGGTTTTTCTTTTACTGGTTTGCTCAGTCCACATCCCTCAGACAGAACTCATCATGTACATAAAAAAAACTATTATACTGGCACATTACCTATAGCCTATACTTACTGATTAGAGATATAATTCTTCACTAATTTTCTTCTTGAAGAAAGCAACAAGTAATTTTAGCAATTTTCATCCCACTGTGAGAAAGTCTTTGAAAACTGCACAGTATTGCAAACTCTGTTTTGGACTTACTTTGTACAAAAATTGCATGTGGCTGTTTTGTGAGAAAACAGCATTTCCTGTGCAGGAAATAGCCTTTTCTATGCAGAAAATAATATTTCTGTGGACAATTTTGGTGTCTGTTTCCTGTACAGAAAATGTTATCTTCCGCACAAAACAACTTCATGTGAATTTTTGCCCAGAATAAGTCCTGAACTGCAAAGATTCTTGTCAGTCAATGAGTTTTCTCATCAGGCTTTCTTCACACCTGAGAAACACATTTTTCAACTATTTTCAAGTATTATTTCCATCCCTATTACCCACTTAGAATCAAAACTGCAGAAATTTCTAAGCCAGTAACTCCAAAACCATTGAGAGGCAGGATGAAAACGCAAATAAAGGCTGAAGTTCTTTTTTATGAGCAGATGGTAGTGTGGTGGTGGGGGCAGAAAACATTCAAGGGCACATAGATGTATCTGTGGTAGTGGGAAAAGGACTGTCTGAAAACTCTAGAAGTTATTGTAAGAGAGGGAGATAATTAATTTCCACATTTAGGCATGTTCGAACCAAAGATTTTAATTTTAAAATCTACAACACTTCCCTTTCTTATAGAACTTGCATTCATGGAATGTGAAAAATCTCTTGAGACCAATAGATAATATATTGTCTTTTTCTTTCAGTGTCTTCCCATTCTTTCATACAATAACAAGGCATGGGAGGATTTACATATCTAAAGTTAATCTGTTAAGCAAATGAAAGCCCAAATCCTATTGTTAGTCTTAACTAGAGAAGAACCATCAAATCAATTGGATTTACCTGTATGTTGAGATCCCATTGAACAATGGATTCAGTAGGTTCTCACTAGTTGGCGCTAACCAACAGAATTCAGCTGAATTGTTTTCCATCTTAACATATGTTTCACAATACTGTAACACAATAATGAAGATCATTGGTTACTGCTGACAGCTGGTAACTTCCAGGTCTGTAGGCCACTGAATCTATTCCAGGTTTTGTGTGAATTTTAAAGGTGCTATTCAAGGTGCTGAACTCGATTCCCAAAACAATAGGGAATAGTTTGTTTAAAGTTCTGACTAAACTGGGATGGGGCAGGGAGATTCAGTGAACAACTGGCATGGAAACCACTAGCTGCCATTGATTGAAAGTAGCAGATTTCTAACATCTGACACAAAACTTAAGCTGTAATCTTCTATCTACTTCTCTGTGAGTAAACCTTACTAATTAAATGGGACATCCTTTTGAGTTGACATGAGTAGGATTTCTCCATTTGCTTGCTTGTCCTGATTTTAGGAAATATCTTCTGGGCATCTACTGGAAAGAATAGCACAAAGGGAGCTGATATATTTTGAAATGAATACAGTATACTGTTTGTCTTATTTCTGGAATAATCCTCTATTGGCAACATGATTTTTTATTAAGGCTGCAATACTAAGCATACTTAAACCAAGATGTGAATACCACTGAATTCCATGAGACTTCCTTATGAGGAAATATGCTGAGGACTGGGCTGTAAGCCAAACAAATTTAGTAGAAAAGATGTGTTTCTGACTTTCCTCAGTAATAATTGCCAGAGCTTCACTGAATAGTCCATAGATTTATATTGCTACAGTAGCAATAAAATTTCTTCAATTAAAACAAAAGTTATTTCCCCTGGCAGCAAATGTAACTAAAATAAATGCCTGAAAGAGACCAAACAGTTGTGCTTTGTAAGATATTTAGTATTCTTTCATTTTTCGAATAGAATCATATCCACACTGTATTACGACTTGCATGCATTCAGTCCGAATAATTTTCAACCTTCTGGATAGAATGGACTCAGAATAAAAATAAGCAAATTGCTGTTAGAAACCTTTTCCCATTTCTTTTGCTTTTTTTTTTTGCCAAATGTAAAAAAGGCCTTACGCAAATCTCAGTAGAGTTTATCAACTGCACAGCATTTGAAATTGATTGTAGATTTAGTCAATAAATATCTTACTGATTACAGAAGGAATGGGAGAATCCTATTGTAAGCCAAATAGGGAACATATTTCTTCAAGCAGTTACTTATTCTACTGGTGGAGGAGAGGGAGGATGTATGTGTAATGGGGTGTGTGCTGTACACATAGGTACAGGAGGACAAACTACATTCTGCATTCTGGTTATACAGTAGTTATAGAACAAGCAGAGCTGGGTTTGTTACCAGAATTGTATGGGGTCTGTGGGACTAACTTGTGACCTCTGAGTTATTTTAATTAATTCAAAGGTATGACTGTGAGAGGTTGGGTAACTTTGGGATCTTTACATCTGTGTATACCAGTACTAAGGAAACTCCAAGCCAGAATAGAATAAAACTGTTTTTATTGGAAAAAAATTACAGAAGCGTTCACACATGCACTCACCCTCACAAATGATCACACAAGGCTAACAAAAAATTAGGAGGACACATTTGGATAGAAGAATAGATTCAGGGAGTGGGCTATCACTACTGTCCAGAGAGCAGAGATCTGTGCTTCAGAGAAAGACTCAGGTTTGGATCTGAGGGTAATATAGCAGTTGGGCAGAATGGCAGTGTCCAACTGTAGCAGCACACTGCGGCTATGATTGCAGATAATATTTATACCCAATATTGTACCCTTAAGGGGTGTTTTGAGCATGAAACAATACTTGGGTGAGTTTCCCAGAGTTAAATAATAGAAGCTCTGGCTTTGTTGATTTCTGCTAATGGTTGGGGCATTGAGACTGATGGGATTAAGGCAACCTTTGCATTGTGGCCAGGAAGGGGTGTGAAGGAAGACCTTTGAAGGATAATGGCTGTTTTCTGTTTTTGGAGTGTGACTCACAGCCAAGTGCATCCAGTGGAGATTAGCACATTACTCTCTCATGACTGTCTGAAGGGGCTCCGTTTAATCAAGTCATGGAGATGTCTGGTTTAGGGGAATTTCCAAGACCTCTTTGTAGGCTTCAAGTAACCTTCACTAGCCCAAATGTTTGGGTTGTCCTGATCTACTGGAAACCATGTAAAATATCTAATAAACTGAATTATGAATTATTGGAGGGTGGGGCTTATAAGGCCAGGTAACAGGGTCGTGTGGTCGATGATCTAGGGTAGGATTTTAATAGGAAGATTGCATCTCTGATCATTCTGTGGGATCTATCTGTTGCCTTCAATACCAGCCAAGTATAGCAGCGATCTGAGTTACCCGGCTTCGGACTGTCCTGTAAGAACTAGAGTGGCATAGTGGTCTCCCAGGCTAAGACTAGGAGAACCAGGTTGAAATCCTCACTCACTGATGAAGCTCTTTGTGCCAATTTGTGCCAGTCATCATTCCCTGCCTAACCTATACTGCAGTGGGGGTGTCAGGATAAAATATGTAGAGGGGGCTTGATTTCCTTGTAAGTAAGGCAAGATGAAAATGTACCTAACAACTTAAAAGGATGGTGAAGAATTCTTCCAGACATATATCTATACTACACTTATACCACTTGTATGAGTTTAACTGTCATGACTTCATCCTGTAGAACCTTGGAATTTGCAGTTTAATGAAGTATTTAGAACCCTCTGTTAGAGAGTGCTAGCCTGCCCCCCTGAGCTATAGTTCTAGAGACCTCTAGCAGAAAATTTACGTAATTCACAAAACTGCAAATCCCAGGATACTGTAGGAAACTATTACTGTTAATGTGGTTTCAAACTGCTGTAACTGTGTAATAAGTTGGTCAGACCCACTATAATTTCCTGGAACTCATGGAGCTTTAATTTCATGTATAAGGTCACTATTCAGCTTTGTGAAATACTCAAGATTCCACAGTTACCATTAGGATAAATTGTTTGATGCAGTCATAATAACAGAATGCAGGAAGACCTGATTAGACTGTTGAGAAATGTGAGAGATCGTAGTGGATGTCTCAAGCAGAGTTAATCAACTGGAAAGGCAAGAACCAGTCCCACATCTACCACCCACCCACAGTCTAGCAAGGAACCCCCCCCCCAAAGGTTAGTAACCTTTGGGACTGGTTCAGGGAGAGTACCCAACAAAATCATTGTGGGTTTCCCTGGGATGATCTTCCTGGTCAGAATGACGGGCAGCTGATGTCACTCTGTCAGCCTGCATGCTCACCTTCAATAGTTGAGGAGGTAGTTGAGGAGGAAGTGACACCTGGCTTTAACAGACTTCCACACTTAGGTGGCCTCACTACTGGTTAAGGGATTTGAACAGTTTAATTAGTTCGTAAAGTGGCCCTAGTTTAATTCATCACCTGTGTCTTGTTTCTTCCTTTCTGGTGGGTGGGCAACTGAGAATGCTTTGAGAGATGAGTCTGAAGACGAGAGCATGATGCTTATCCTAAAGATTAACAGCTGTATGATTCATACAACTTTAAATTACAATAACAATTTAGAAATAATTAAGATTACATTCAGCATAATTCATACCTCTGTTAAAAGGTTTTGTACTTGATTTTGAAAGGAAAAGTAATTATGCGTCTACTGGAAGATAAAACTCTGAAATTCCTTGAGGCTTACAGGGAAAATGAGCTCAAATAAGTAGAATAATTAATAAAAGGACAAAAATAAAGATGTGATTTTTGTAACATTTAAAAGCTATTAATGAACACAATGTATCTAAATAGCATTCAATTCCTTCTTTAAGGATTATTAAAGCATGAAAAAAAGACTCAAATTGGGTATCTGAAAATTATAGAACCAATGAATCTTGTCTCAATAGGGAATTGCCCGTGCACATTTTGGGTATGCCACTGAAAAGGAATAGCTTGAGACATATGAAATGATGCTTATGCTTATTTTTCTCTCAGTGATAAGAAAAAGGTGAAATTCTGATATGGTGACAAAGGAAGCAGGAAATACAGAAAAGGCATGAGCAAGACATCTTTGGCATGTATATGGTAAGTAGTTCTCAGCATCATAGCAATACAAAATGGAAAAAGTAATTATTGGCTATTATAGAAGTTGTCCATCCCATGCAAGGATCTTTTGGTTTAGGTATTAGGGGAAAACCATGCTTTCTCCAAGGATGTGAACATTGCTAAACTTGATTTCCTATAGAATTCAAAGACATAGCCATGTTAGTCTGGAATATAAGTAAGCAAGGGGATCCTGTAGCAGCTTTGAGGCGAACTGAGAGAAAGAAGTTGTAGTGTAAGCTTTTGTAGACTTGGGACATTATCAGACACAGCAAAAACTGTGGGATTCCAACATCAGAGTTGTGCGATTGAACTACACTGTTGCAGCTGTGAAAAAGGCATTCTTTCTCATTCATGGAACAAGCTGTGAATAGATCATCAATAGCATTCTTTTCATGCTATTGACTGTGTGCAAAACCACATCCTATTGTAATCATGAGATTAGAGTGTGAACGGGAGGTCCTCAGCGAGAAAACGTCTGGGTGAAAATGCAAAAATGAATAATAATAATAATAATAATAAAATTTATTTATATCCCGCCCCTCTGCAAGCAATCGGGGCGGCTTACAATGATAAAATGGTAGACAGTATAAAACAACCCAAAATCCCTCCCTCCCCTTAAAACATTATTAAATTAATGCAAGTTAAAATCAATACAAGTTAAAATCAATATGTATTACCATATGCTAAATATCCTTTTAAGCAGGCAGCATCTGTTAGGAGATCCAAAAGGAACCTCCAGAGGGGGTTCCAGAGGCCGGGGTTAGCTATTCCGGAAAAGCCTGCCCGAAGAGAACCGTCTTGACAGCCTTTTAAAAGCTGTCTAATGATGTCAATAGGCGGATCTCGTCGGGCAGGCCGTTCCACAATTTGGGGGCGACAGCCGAGAAAGCCCTCTGGGAGGTAGTCGCTAGCCTAGGTCTTTGTGACTGCAACAAATTCCTCCCAGAGGACCGGAGAGCGCGGGGAGGATTATAAGGGAGAAGGCGGTCCCTGAGATAGCTTGGGCCCAAGCCATTTAGGGCTTTAAAGGTGATAACCAACACCTTGTACTGGGCCCGGAAGCTGATAGGCAGCCAGTGGAGGGACCTCAGAACCGGAGTAATGTGGTCCCTCCTAGATGTTCCAGAAACTAACCTTGCTGCCATATTTTGTACCAGCTGTAATTTCCGAACTAGGCACAAGGGTAGCCCCATGTAGAGAGCATTACAGAAATCCAGACGTGAGGTTACCAGCGCGTGCACAATGGTCTCAAGATCCCTTACTTCCAAAAAAGGGCGCAGCTGGCGTATCAGCCGAAGCTGATAACAAGCGCTCCTGACTGTCGCATTTACCTGATTTGTCATCAGGAGCGACGAGTCAAGGAGCACCCCTAGGCTGCGAACACAGTCACTGGAGGAGAGTGTGACCCCATCCAGGACTGGAGATTGCAACTCGATTCTTGGTTTCGGGGCCGCTACCGTGAGCACCTCCGTCTTGTCAGGATTCAGTCTCAATCTGTTTTTCCTCATCCAGCCCATTACTGCCCGAAGACATTCATTGAGAGAAGAGATGCCGTCAGAATTCAAGGCCGACGAACGAGATACGGAGAAATAGATCTGAGTGTCATCAGCGTACTGATAACACCCAGCTCCATAACTCCGAATAATCTTACCCAGCGGCTTCATATAGATGTTAAATAACATCGGGGACAGAATAGCACCCTGTGGTACTCCACAGGTGAGCTCCCTTTTACTGGAGCTACTGTCCCCGAGCAGCACTCTCTGGGTCCTGCCTGAGAGGAAGGACCGGAACCACTGCAAAGCAGTGCCTCCGATGCCTAACTCCCCCAGGCGATCCAGAAGAATGCTGTGATCTATCGTATCAAAAGCCGCTGAGAGGTCTAGGAGCACCAACAGGATCACGTTACCCCTGTCAATGCTCAGACGCAGATCGTCGGTCAAAGCAACCATGGCAGTCTCAACCCCAAAGCCTGTCCTGAAGCCAGTTTGAAATGGGTCTAGGTAATCGGTTTCATCCAAGACAGCTTGGAGTTGAAGAGCAACTGCCCTCTCGATCACCTTGCTCAAAAATGGTAATAAAGAGACTGGCCTATAATTATTCATAGCCAGGGGGTCCAGGGAAGGTTTTTTCAAAATAGGCTTAACAGCCGCCTCCTTTAAACATGATGGGATATATCCTTCCCTGAAGGATGCATTGATGATGCTCACCAGGAACTTCCGCAATGCATCCCCTCCCTGGACGGCCAGCCAAGACGGGCAAGGGTCGAGGGGGCAGGTTGTCTTCCTCACACTACCAAGGAGCTTGTCCACGTCATCGGTACTCACAGATTGAAGCTGATCCAGTATAATTACATCGGCAGAGTTGCTGGACACCTCGTCCATTGTTTCTGTTACAATAGTGGCATCTAGGTCGGCTCTTATCTGAGAGATTTTATCTGCAAAGAAGTTATTAAATGCATCACAGCAGGCAGTCGTCGGGTTAAGCAGGGGATTCGGTGCAGGGGTCACCTGCGCCAGCTCCCTCACCACCCTAAACAGCTCTGCTGGACGGGACTCTGCAGACGCAATACGTGCAGAAGAGAAGGATCTTTGCGCTGCACGCACTGCCTCCCGATAGGACCAAAGAAAGTTCCTATGGCGAGTTCTGTCAGATAAGAGTCGAGTCTTCCGCCATCTGCGCTCTAGTCGTTGTCCAAACCGCTTCATTTCCCTAAGCTCAGGTGTATACCATGGCCTACGGTTAGAAGCGGGTTGGCAAGGACGCTTGGGAGCAATCGTGTCGATAGCTCTGGTAAGGTCGGTGTTCCACGTATTAACCAGAGCATCGACAGGATCACCGGCATTTCCAACCATTAAGCCCTCTAAGGCTTTCTGGAAACCCATAGGTTCCATTAGCCTTCGAGGGCGGACCATTTTAATGGGTCCACCACCCCCGGTGGGGCAGATGTAGGCTCTAAGTTCCATCTTGACCAGGAAATGATCCGTCCATGACAAGGCAGAGGTACTGAAGCACTGGATGCTATTTTTATGAACTGCTCCTTTTAGTTCGCACATTTTAAGGTTTGTTCCAGTGCTTGTGTGTTTATTTACTTTCTCAATTAAGGGTTTTTTGGCATTTTAAGTGCACTTGTGTCTTCTTGCGAGAACTGCTGAAATCTCAGCTTGCTGAATTGTAGAAGTGAACTCCCATTCTGTGGTCATAGTGGTCATTGTGTGATAATTCTGTGGCATTTCTTTTATGTGATTACAGCTACATGCGATAAGTGTTATATAGATACGATATTCCCGCTATCTTCATTTGCAGAATTACAGTTTTTAGACACTAGTCTGATGATGTCCTTGGTCTGCTTCCTGAGATGCATCTGGCTCATGGGAATCTCTCCTCTTGTGTATTGATTTCCTATAGTTCCTCTGAACCTCACCTGCTTTTTCTTCTTGTCTATTTTCCTGTGGGGTTGCGAGACTTCCCACACTGCAGTTCATGCAACTTTTACACATCTTTTTCTAACTTCTGCATTTATATGTACAATTTACCTTATTTGTGCACATGTCTCCATTGACTAAAGCATGCTTCTGCATATTTTTCCAGCTCTGCACATTGTAACCATTCCCATTTAAAAATATGTGCACTGCCTGATGGGCACTTTCTTTAATGGGAGCACTCTGCAAGTCTTGCAAATGTGTGAATGCTTGAGTTGACATGTGCAATTTTTCACAAGACGTCTCTGGAGGTGTAGAAATGTTTATTTATATATTGTTTTGTTTATATCCTGCCTTTCTCCTGGCATGGGACTCAAGGTGGCTTATAATAAGGCTAAAAGCACAATAAAGCTAAAAACCTGATGATGGAAAAGTTAAAACACAATTAAACAAGGAATCATATTAAAAATACACCATTAAAAGACAGTTTTAAAGAAGAGAAATCCAAGTATAGATTTGACAATAAAGAGAATGAGTTTGACAAAATAATTTGGACCAAAGGCTTAAATAAAATAACTAAAACATATAAACCCCCTTTTATCAAGAAAACTTGAAGGTGAAGAAACAGTCAAAGAGGTGATGGTTAAATGGGCCACAGATATTGGAGAGAACATAGAATTTGAAGAATGGGAAAATGCATGGCAAAAACCAAGTACATTCACGGCATGACAAAGACCTAAAGGAAAATCATTTTAAATTAGTTAATAGATGGTACCTCACCCCATCAAGAATCAGTAAAATCTACAAAATAAAAGAAAATAAATGTTGGAAATGTGATAAGGAGCTGGGCTCAATGGTACACATGTGGTGGAATTGCCCAGTATTGAAAAGATAGTGGACTAAGATTCACATTACAATACAGAAAATACTAAAAATACAATACCCAATGGACCCCAAGCTATACCTATTTAACATGACTTCAGTACTTAACAGAAAAGATGGCAGAAGATATTGGCAAATAATACTTTATATGATCACGCTGGCAAGAATCAATTTAGCATCCAAGTGGACATCAAAAGAGGCTCCTTCTATAGATGACTGGCTACTGAAATTAAATGAAATGAAAGAACTAGATAAACTGACACAGATTCTGAATAAGAAATTTACAAATAAGGTGGAAATTGATTGGTTACCAGTAACAAAATACTGGGAAGACAGATGGAATGTTAAACATGATTAGTTGTTTGGAAAATGTGTATAAATGAAATATTACAAGGTTTTGTGTAAATACAAAAGGATAGTTGGGGGTAATAATACTGCTGAAAATATATTGGTATTGAAGGGTGTATGTATCTATAGTAAAATTACAAGGGAAACATTGGAAAATTTGAAAAGTTGAAATGAAGGTGAAATTGAAAAAAAAGATTTTTTTAAAATGAATTCTTGGAAGGTAGTAATACTTAGGAAGCCATGGAATAGAAGCTAAAAGGGGAAATCATTTAATGTTTGATTGTACAATGTATTAGTAAACTTCATAGCTTGATTCCTTTTTATCTTTGTTTAAGTTTTACTGTAAGTTGTTTATTTAGATGACTCATTTATAATATATAACTATTACTTAAATAATAATAAATAATAATAAAACTTAAACAAGTCATGCCAGACTAATCTGTTCTCTTTTTTTTTGATAAAATTACCAGCTTGGTAGATGAAGGGAACGCTATGGATATCGCATACCTTGATTTCAGTAAGGACTTTGGCAAGGTTCCCCACGACATTCTTGCAAACAAGCTTGTAAAATGTGGGCTAGACAAGTTAACTGTTCAATGGATTTGTAATTGGTTGACTGGCCAAACCCAAAGGGTGCTCAGCAATGGCTCCTCTTCATCTTGGAAAGATATGACCAATGGGGTGCCACAGGGTTCTGTCCTGGGCCCAATGCTATTCAACATCTTTATCAATGACTTGGATGAGGGAATTAGGGGCATACTTATCAAATTTGCCGATGACACCAAATTAGGAGGAGTAGCTAATACCCCGGAGGACAGGATCAAAATTCAAAATGACCTGGATAAACTGGAGAGCTGGGCCAAAGCTAACAAAATGAAATTCAATACAGAGAAATGTAAGGTACTGCACATAGGGCGAAAAAATGAAATACATAGATATAGGATGGGGGAGACCTGGCTGAATGAGACTACATGCTAAAGGGATCTAGCAGTCCTAGTAGACCACAAGTTGAACATGAGTCAACAGTGTGATGCGGCAGCTAAAAAGGCCAATGCGATTTTGGGCTGCATCAATAGAAGTATAGTGTCCAGATCAAGGGAGTAATAGTGCCGCTCTATTCTGCCTTGGTCAGGCCTCACCTAGAATACTGTGTCCAGTTCTGGGTACCACAATTCAAAAAGGATATGGACAAATTGGAGCGTGTCCAGAGAAGGGTGACTAAAATGGTGAAGGTCTGGAAACGATGCCTTATGAGGAGAGACTTAGGGAGCTGGGTATGTTTAGCCTGGAAAAAAGATGGTTAAGAGGCGATATGATAGCCCTGTTTAAGTATTTGAAGAGGTGTCACGTTGAGGATGGAGCACGCTTGTTTTCTGCTGCTCCAGAGACTGGAACACGGAGCAACGGATGAAAGCTCCAGGAACAGAGATTCCACCTCAACATTAGGAGGAAATTTTTGACAGTAAGAGCTGTTTGGCAGTGGAACACACTCCCTCGGAGCGTGGTGGGGTCTCCTTCCTTGGAGGTTTTTAAACAGAGGCTGGATGGCCATCTGTCGGGGATGCTTTGATCATGATTTCCTGCGTGGCAGGGGGTTGGACTGGATGGCCCTCGTGGTCTCTTCCAACTCTGCAATTCTATGATTCTATGAAATATATTTTTAAAACACTATTAATAAATGCCACCTTCTTCAAGAATGTTGAATCCAGCAAAATTTCTTTCTATCCCTATTTAATCCAAATGTGCATTAGAAATAATCTGGAGTAACTGACTTTATTTCCTGGATGTCATCTGGATATCTGGGAAACAGGGCCAGCCCTGCTATTAAGCAGAGGAAGATGGCTGCCTCAGCTGGCAGGTGCTGAAGGGAGAGAACTGACAATGTATTGGAAGACCAAGATATGTGTGTGTGTGTTACTATTCAACCTGTGCTCCATCCCCTAAAGTAACCTGTTTCCATCAGATGTGGTGGAAGATGCTGTTTCACCTCTAGTGTTGAAATTTGATTTGGCTGCCATTCAACTCAGCTTCTGTACATGGAACAAGAAGGAAATGCCAACTTATCCTTCACCTGAGACAGTGGCTGATGCCACGCTGCAGAAATAATGCAGTTTGACACTGCTTTAATTGCCATGGCTCAATGCTGTGGAATTCAGGGATTTGTAGTTTTGTGAGATGTTAGCCTTCTCTATCAGAGAGCTCTGGTGCCACAACAAACTATAAACCCCAGGATTCCATAGGATGTAGCCATGATTGTTAAAGTCATGTCAAACCAGATTATTTCTGCAGTGTGGCAGTGGCCAGTAAAACCTCTTGGGCTTCTGCAGGCAGATGAAGACTTTGTTTCAGCAGAAGGCTTTGAAGACTGATTGTTCAATGGCAAAGTGCATAATGTCTATTTGGTTTTTTTTTAATGGTTATGTTTTTTAACTTGCTGTGATCTTATTGATAGTTTAATTACAGTTTTAACTTTTGTAATGTGAATTTTCAGCTGTGTTTGTTTTAACTTTTCTAATTTGCCTTGAATCCCAAACTGGAAAAAAAGCAGGAGAGGAGGAGGAGGAGGAGGGGAGAGGGAGAGAGAGCATCAGCTGACTCTGATGGAAATTGTCCCCTCAGTCCCTGTCAAAGAAAGAAAACAATGACAATTTGGAAAATATTTAGTGAAATATTCATCAGTTGATGAAAATTCATTTCAGCTCAGCTGGAGACTTCTGCTGGAAGGAAGTCCAAAATGCAGGGCAGCAGTACTGGAACAGGATTCTCAGAGGTGAAGGTGCCTGAGGGGGACAGACAGAGGGCTAACATGGAAAGACCAGGGGAGAAATGAGTAGATGGCAGAGAGGGTGGGAAACCAAGTGAAGCAGAGACAAATGAGGAAGGAAGTGGAGAGAAAGGCAGCAGGAAGAACACAAGAAAAGCATCTTTCTGGCATGGCTTATGGGAATCTGGTTGGCTATGACCTTTGGGAGAATAGGGGTGAAACTCAAGGAACTGAGGAAAAGATTAGAAAAGTTAAATTTTCAGACTATAGTTCTCTTAGCCACAGGAGGTTTAGGGATCTGTAGTACAACAGTAACATTTCTAGTATCTGGTGTGGGTATTGGGATCTTCTGCTGTGGACCTGAGGAGGTAATGAAGTCAAGAGGGACAGAAATTATTTTTGCTATAAGAGGTCAAATGTTTGGCCGCCAACCTTTGCTATCATCATTTCAGCCATTCCCCTTTTGCAAGGGGTGGGCCGTTTTAAACCTGTGCTAGCAAGCAACTTATTCTGCATGTGTTACACCATTCACGGCTTCCTTCTTTAATTGCCCACTGTTGTTAAAACCAGGTCTGTGTTCTGTGTTGTGAATGCTTGTATTTTCAATGCTATTAAGGTATAGCTTTCTCCCTCTCTGCAGCTTCTAAGCTAATTGCTGTTGGGATGGAGTGATAAATGTGTCAGCAGCAAGCAAGTTCATTTTATTTTGGTTTATTTCACTCCTATTCACACTGGCAACTTGTTGTTGCTGTTGTTGTTGTTGTCCTTCCACCTCTAACCTTCGCAATAAGGAGGAATAAGCAAAAAATCCTCGTGAGGTGAAGGAACATACGCTCTGTAGGAGCGATCTGTGTTTTGCTGGTGCAAGGTGTCAAGAGGACAAAAACACAGGAAGGTGGATGTTTGTGACAATTTGAGTGATGCCTTCCTCTGTGTTAGTGCTGCCAGCACTGGGAAAAGCTGTCCTTAATTGAAAGGAACATTTGGGCTTCTCTGAAAAATGTTGGATAGAGATTAGTAGGGAAGCTGCCTCATTACAGCTCTGGGGAATCCTGGGGTTGGCATTGACTTTATATATTTATTTAATAAATTCCAATTTATTGCTTAGCTGCCTCTTGTGACTATCATCTTCTCAAGGCAGCTTGCAGCAATAAAACAATACTTTTCAACAAAAATGTTAATAAAATCCTTATATCTCTATATATCTATATGTGGGTAGATATATGGTAAAGCAAGTTATGAGTTTTGTTACTCACGCCTTTGACTCTTAATTGACTGTTGTAGAAAGTCTTTTAATTGGTACATGCTGTATTTTTTATAATTATGATGATGAAGTTTTAACTGTCTTTTAAACTGTTCTAAGTTAACAATTTTAATACGATTGCTTAATTGGCTGGAATCCTCTGTCATGGTCTACAATATGTAACTGTAAATTACTGAGCTACAGTATGTAGTAGAGATGCTAAGAAACACTGTTAGTGAATTGTGAAGATATGTAATGGGACAGAAGCAAGAGTGTCTCGATGTGCATAGCACTCCTTAGACAATATCCTGATGCACAACAGCAGTAATGTGCATCAGTCCCATTGTCCACATACACATATGTAGGACTCTGGTCATTGTTTTTAACTTCAGTATTATCAATAGTTTTAATTGCTTTTTTAAAGCTTATATTGTGATCCTGCTTGGGTCCAATATTGGGGAAAAGGCAGGGCATAAATTAAGGCTGGTGTCAATTTGGGCAGTCCCAATGGGGGAAGCTGGACTTAATGACCTTGTTAATGTATTGTGTTCATATTTACAATTGCAGCACCTTTGACACAACCACAAATGCCTCTCAAACCCACCATAAAAGCCAGGCAGCTTTACCAAGGGATTGAGTCTGTGGTGCTGGCAAGCGGATGCATCCAGCCCCCTGAGTGCTCTATTCACCAGCGCTGCAGAACACCTTCACTCAAGATGGATGCGTGGCTGTTCAGATGGATTTTAAGGGGTTGGATCAGGGGATGGAGTGTAACTACAAGATCATCGCTATGTGTCCCATGAAGGATCTCAGACTAAATAAGTAAGTAAATAAATGAATGCAATTTCAATGTTTTTAGTTTACAGCAAACACCTTATAATATTCCACAATTGGTTTATTATACAATTGGATCCCTGTATCCTTTGAACCAATATCTTTGGTTTCAGTTATCTGCAGGACACAAAATAGGGGACACATACTGTTACCTGAAGCGGTGGGAGTCCATGGGGAGCCCACCTATGATGCCAAATCTCAGTTATTACTTGGGGGAATTATTAGCTCGAAAGGATGGCTGTGAGAGGTTGGGTAAATTTCAGGCTCTTTTCACGTATATATACCAGTACTCACTGCAGAGGACTCCAGTAAAAGTAAAATAATTTTTTTTAATTGGAAAAATAACACGAAGGGTCCTCACAAGAACCATACAAGGCAAACGAAGAACTTAAGTCAGAAAGGTTGGACAGAGGAATAGATTTGGGAGATATGGTAATAATTACCAGTCCAAAGCGGAGAGCAAAGTACTCGGGCAGAAGCCTGACGGTGGCACTGAAGTCTGGTCTGGGAACACACTGACAGAGAGAATGGCACTGTATTGTTCACAGGGGTACAGCGATACACCTTGCTATTGTTTAGGGACTAATATTTATACTGTATTCCATGTCCTAAAGGGGTATTTGAGCTTAGAACAAAGCTTAGATGGGTTTCCCACTGTTTGAACAAAGGAAACCAAAACTTAGCTAATTGCTTTTAATGGCTAAGAGACAGAAATTGATGGGTTTATGACAGCCTCTGTATTGTAGGGCAGGAAGGGTGAAAAGGGTTATTTCCTGGGGAGGAGGGTTGTTTTGGTCACATGTTTGTTTGTGATGTGTAACTCATCACCAAAGGGGCCCCAAAGAGGGAATTAGCACTTACCTCTTTGATGGCTCTATTTACTATGAGCTTTGCTGAATCCTATCTTGGGTGTGTTTGGTAGTATTTTTCCATTACACCTTCTTCAGATCCTTGCGGCCTCTGTTTGAACTCACTTTCTGGTCTACTAAGCATCTTAATATTTCAAATTCTGACATATTATAGGGAGGGGGTGTAGGGCATGGTAACAATAGAGTCGCACAGGAAAATGCCTAGAGAGGCATTGTCTCTAGGCATTGTCTAGGTCCTCCAATACAACTCTAAGGTATATTTTTACTGGAAGTCCTTTATTTTAATAGGGTTCACTGTTATCCATGGTTTCCAGTATCCATAGTAAGTCTGGGAACCAAACTCCTGTAAATATGGGGGTCTGAGCGTAATTGATTTTGTTCTGATTGTCTTGAGTATTGTGAATGGATGCTCCACTATGGGTGTGCCTATCTGGCAAAACTTGAGTAATGAGGATCATGGAGTTAAGTTAAAGAGCTGTAATGCTCCTTACTGCTTTGGAATTGTCCCTTGCTTCTCGTGTCCATCATAATCTGGGGTCCAAGTAAGCTAAAATAATGGACATATATGTCAAGCTTTTTCAATGCAGTGAACAATGGAGTAGCCTGCTCTTAATATCTATAGACTCTTCCCTGCTTTTAGCTTACTTCAGCCTTGACTGTCTAACAAGCGTGTCTGTGTCTGACATGATGATTTAAAGCAGACTTCAAGAACATCTTTCTAGGTGTGTTGGACTACAATTCCTACCATTCCCAGCCAAAGAGTATAAACCATTTAGCTGTGGATGGTGGTAATTGTAGTCTGACACATTAGGAAAGTACCACATTGGAGAAAGCTGTATATGGAAAATCATACTCCAGACCTGCAAGAGAGGGGGAAAATGAGGAAAGGGTGAATTGAAGAATTTCAAAACCCTTTTGTTTTTTCTTCTGTATCCCAAGGTATAAGATTGCTGTTGGCACCTTCATTACCAGGACTTCACATCTTTAAAAGCAAGTCTGACAAAGTAGCACACACAAATCATTTTACAAGGGAGGAGAAATCCATGCACTTAGTTCTTCAGGTCATCATGGAATCTTGGTCAATAATGCAATCAGGTCAGTGAAATGAATCATCTCTCTCAAGCTACTGGTGTGTGACCAATTTTAAAAAGTAGAAATGGAATGAAGTTGCATTTTGTCTATCAGAAATACATTTCTTTTGTACACTGGGGGTCTCCTACGGCTGCTACCTTTCCCCATCATGGAAACAGCAGCATTTCTCCCAATCTACTGTATAACTTCCAAAGAGATAAAAATGTGCTTGAAGTATTCCTTGTGTCCCTACTGGCTGTGCTTATAGATTAATGTAGATGTTTTATGTTCGAGCAAATACTGTTCTTACTACTTATTTCCATTTGATATCTCTGAAACTTTCTAAAGCCAGGGAAATAAATCATTCTCATGTGAACATAAATTTCATGATAGCAAGAATATGCTCTTGAATGCTCTTGAAGTAATGTAACTGCAGCCTCTTACTGGATATGGCCAGAAGAAAAGAGGGCAAGGGGTACTGCCCCAGAGTAGTTCCCCAAAAGAAACCAATAAAAAAGAATATGTTTCTCTAACTTTTCCCAGAGTGGGGCTTGTAATCATAGAGGGGATGTTGTGGTGGGAAGATGGACAGTTTAGTAAACTCTCAATCTGGGCCAATGGTTTCCAACTCTGAGTCTCCAGATGCTGCTGGACTTTTCTAATGAGTCATTTTGTCTCATGATATAGTCAAAGTATGATAGCCTCAGTTTGGTCACTTTGGCTTCTCAGTTTGGCTTCTAAGGCGAGTTCAGGCTGGATTTGCTCTAGGACCCATTTATCTGTCTTTTTGGCAGTCCATGGTATCTGTTGAACTTTCCTTTAGCACCACATTTCAAGTGAGTGGAGTCTTTTCTGGTCAGGTATCTTCATTTTCCAGCTTTCACAACCATATGTGGAAAAGTTTAAGAAAGATATAGACAAGATGGAGTGAGTTCAGAGAAGGGCAATGAGGATGATAGGAGGTATGGAGAACAAGGAGAGGTAGAAGGAACTCAGCTTGTTCAGCTTAGTGAAGAGGAGTCTGGGGGTGACATGATAGCACTCTTTAAATATCTAAAGGGTTGCCACAAAGAGGACTGTGCAGGCTTTTTTCTGCTGCTTCAGAGGGTAGAACTAGATCTAATTGTTTTAAGTTACAGGAGGGTAGATTTCGATTGAACATTAGAAGACCTTGGCAGTGAGAATGGTTTGGCAATGGAACCAATTGCCTAGAGAGGTAGTGGGCTCTCATTCTCTGGATGTTTTCAAAAAGAGTCTGGACAGCTACTTGCTGGGGATGCTTTACCTGGAGATCCTGCATTGAGCAGCAGGCTGGACCTGATGGCCCATAGGTCCCCTTCCAACTCTATGATTCTATGAAATTGGAAATTGGTTGCTGCAGTCAATGGTTTGGATACCATTTAAATTAGTTACACTTAGGTCCCACTAATCAACGGCCCCTAAATCATTACTAACTTATTCACTGATTTCAGTGGGAAATAAGTGGAACTCAGTCTGGACCAAGTTGAATCGGGATGAGGCCTGACTTTTAAATTAAGGAGTTAGGAATAGCATCTGAAACTGTTTCCAAAGAGTAGGATGATTTTCTTCAGATTAATTCTCCTACTGTGCTCTTCTCTTGAAGTCTTGCAAAGTCTTTTTAAGGCACAGCAGAGCAAATTAGAAGAGAACTCTGCTGTTTTCTGGATTTGGTCACTGTATGTTTTCAGGTTATGGCTCTTGATGGGAAAATACTTTTTTCCTTTTTAGTAAGAGAAAGCAATCATTGATTCAGGAAGTGTATGTGGGCAATTTCACCTTTCTGCCCAGGCTATAGTAAATCAATAGTAACCTCATTTGTACAAACACCTGAACTCACACTGAATCATTTTAAGATTCACTGGAAGGATTGACTGTACTTTCAGTAGTGGACAAAAGGTGCATTATGATGTTCTCAGGCTTCAGAATTTCTGTACTGTCAAGCAATTTCTGTTCATATAGCCCAGGGAATCTTACAGTATGGTCCAGGAACCTTACCTTCAGTGCACTGGAGTAGATCTCAGGTACAGCCTGCAAATGTTTTGAACTTTGCTGCTCTGCAACTTCACCCAGAGAATAGCCTGAAAGAGATATTGCACCTCAAATAATACTCAGAGAGCCAGGTGTACAAGGTGATTGTGGGAGTCAGTAGGCTGCATTTGGTTTACTATCATTCTAGACTGCCAAGCACAATTCCAGGTTAAGATAAGGTAAGTTTATGCATTCCTACCAAACAGAATGGCATACTGTGGAGACACATGGGTACCCCTAGCAATGGCTGGCCCATTCATTAGGCTGGGGATGTACAACTTCCAATGGTCCAGCATATTAGAGTCAGCAACCTTTGCAAGCCTAAACTCACTAATTACTAATTTGTATTATGATGACTTCCTGTTTTCTTTCTTTACCACTCTCCCCCTGCATCACTCTATGTGGCCATTTTCTTTTTCCATCTCCATCCCTCATAAACTCCTTGTTTGACTATGTATAAATAATTTATAAGTAAAGCTACATTATATGTTTTACAAAGACGTATGCAAAGGGAATCTTGTAGCATCTCTGAGACTGAGAGAAAGAAGTTGTAGTATAAGCTTTTGTAGATTTGGTCTACTTCCTCAGATGCATGGACTAAGACCAAGTTTATTTCTTTCTCCACTAGACTCTCTCTCTCTCTCTCTCTCTCTCTGTGTGTGTGTGTGTGTGTGTTTGTGGACATGGGTGTAGGATTAGGTATTGTTCAGTTTCTGCCTTGCCAATTTGATTACTATGCTTGAGAGATCCACTACTATTTCTCACATTTATCAACACAGAGGACAATTTTTCAGCCTTAAGAAACATGACACCAGGACCATACCTGACTTAGAACGGCTGATTTTTTTTTAAAAAAACCAAATTGGCCAGAGATCCATTTTTTATTTTGGATTTTGGTTCCCTTGGGGAGTAACTTTGCATTTTGGGGATATGGGGCTTTGGAAATGACCTTGCAAACTTTTTTATTACGAAACATAGAAATTTTTATCTTTAAATCATACTTTGCTATGAGAAGCAGATATGGGGGCTGCAAAAATGGCTATGAGAGGCAGATATGGCTCACTGACCATGCTGACCTCACCTCCGCAGTAGGCAAAATGGCACCACCACCTTAAGGAATGGAGTGCTAGGAACAGCAAACAGCACTGCCTTACTCCCCTCCCCCACGCTTTTGCCACCATTGGTGTTCTCTGCAGCTAGACAGGTCTCTAAGGCCTGGCTGTGAGGGAAAGCTGCCTCAAATCCAGGCACTTGTGCCTGGTTCTGTGGATCACAGCAGTAACCACTTTTGTGTTTCTCTCTCTCCACAGAGGCTTCCCAGCTGCCATCTTCCTTGCTTCAGGAGTAAGACAGGGTGGATTGAACTGAGCTCAAAGCAGTAGCAATGAGGGAGGGAGGGAGGAAGGATAAATAGGGGAACCTCTTCTCCCATCTCATGCAGTGGGAGACACTGGGCAATGGCTAACCCTAGCAATATCATCATTGTGAAGATGAAATCTGTACCACAGTCAGGGTATTAATTTTACCACTTTAATGTCACCACTGAGATATACTGTGGTATCACTAGAGACAACATTACTCTGTTACCTATCTGACAGCACCAGCCCCATACCTATATTAATTGGCAATGTTTAATAATTAGGTCAATCTGTGGCCTCCCATGCAGTGCGGCAATTAACATAAATCTGAGGGAACTAGAAAACCCAAAGACAAATATTGCCTAGTTAGGTACAAACGTACCTAAATTCTAAAGAAATGCTAATTCACAAGGCAGTGGAAGGCACAGTACACTTGGCTAATCTCATCTGACCAGGCTGGAACGCTCAAACCTGATTAGTTTTCCCTTACCTAAACAAAGTTGCTTCCTCCCTTTCATTTGCAAAGTGTTCAACCATTAAACCGCTATTAACATAGCTGGAGGACCTTTGTCACTCTCTGAGCCACACCACAAGGTAAAGTCTACCTAAATGTATGGGACAAAGTTCCTGTAACATAGCACCAGCAGTTACTATTTAATGATGTTCACAGCACAGAGGCTACAACAAGCTCCTCTAAGAGAATGCAGAGACTGTAGAAATTGCATGCTCTGAATGCTTACTTCCTGTCTTTAGGGGGAAAATACCTGAGTATATAAAGACCTCCTGTTTATATATAATTGATTGAAGCTACATGGCTGATTTCTATGGGTTGTAAACTGGCTCACATTAGGACAGGTGGAGCAAACATCCTCTTATAGGCAGTCTTTAAAATTCCAGTTGCTGAAGTCTGCTCTGAAACATGCTTCTCAATATTCAGATAGTTCCTTGCATGAAATCTAATTTGTGAGTTCTTTGCACTACTTCCCAGTTCCACTTGCCAATTATGCATAATAGTTTTGCTATAAACAATAAAATCCAACATAATACCTCTCACCCACCACAAGAAATCTGATTTCTCTTCCAGTAAAGATAACACATTATTTTTCTTCAAGAGTGAAGGTGGGGGCAGGTGTCCCATCTCCCATTACAAAATCAAAATCAGGGGGGAAAGAATCCCGCTATTGAACTGAATTGTCAATGGCTGACTGTCAATGGAAAACAACAGGTACAAAATATTTGTAGAGGAAATAAGGCAGGATAAGAAGCAGGGTCTACCCAAGGTTTTGCTGCCTGAGGTGGAGCAATAACTCCGCCCCCATACATGCATCCATCTTAAGCTGCATATAGTACCCAAAGCCAGCCAAAGGCCCTTTTACACTACACAAGCTCCAAGATTCCATAGGATATTGCCATGGCAGTTAAACTGGAATCTCAGTGCTATAATTGTGCAGTGTGGAAGGGACCCAAAGTTATTCTGGCACATGGGGTAAAACATCTCACAAGTGTTTTCTCCTATCCCTGGCAGTAACAATACTATTTGACATTCTTTTGTGACACTCACTGGCTGGCATTCTTTATGGTTCAGCATAGTGTAGTAGTTTTGCAGCTGGCCATTCACCACCCCCTGGCTTTGCTGCAGAGCTGCTGCAGCATGCCTCACAGCCATTTCATGCCTGTTGGAGTATGTGTGTGTTGTGGGGGGGGGGAGGAATCAGAGAAGCATCTGGCTAAGATTCCCACAGGCAGATATGAAATGATATCATCTGATGTGGTCTGCTGGGGTCCTCTGGAGGTCACAGGCAATGATGTAATCACTTTGCATCTGGTTACAGGGACATAGCCAGACACTTCTCTGAACCCCCACTCTCCACTAGGCACAAAATGGCCAAGGAGGCTGCAGTGGTTTTACACTGTCTGTGAGGGGATCTTCACAGTTGCAGAGGGAGGACTGGAATCTCTACCTCTGCATTGACAAAAAAGGGAAAAAAAGAAAAGAAAAAGAAAAAAAGACATACGTAGAAGTAAGGTTGACGTACATCTGTGTATCCAAATAACTCTGACGGAGGGTGTCTGATTTTGGCACTCCAAAACAACAAAGGAAGTAGTCTAATAATAATATTATGTAACTACTTTGTTGATATATCTAATTGTAAACATAAATGGATAAACAACAATTTTTTTTGGTTTTGCAATATAATTAGTTCAGTTTAGTACAATATACAATAATTAGTTCAGTTTAGTACAATCCACAAAAGAAGCTTATTCCATCATGAAAAACAACTTGTTCCAACATAAATAATTTGACCATTATATCTACAAACACAAATGGCTGAATACAGCATAATGATCCTCACTGACTTAATACAGAATAAATAAAACCAAAAACAGCTTTTTCGCAGCAAGTATTAACAACAATTATAACAAATGACCAATTCTGTTTGGCTTAATACAGCATAAGCTACCAAAACTGCTTGCTGCAGCCAATGTAACAATTGACCACACCCAAAACAGCTTTATAGCAGTATATATAACCACCTTTTTACAGCATGTATAACAAAATGACTAAACAACTTTTATCTGGATTCTTTATCCAGTTGTTTCGATCCTACTGGATCTTCATCAGTGTCTTTCTTTATCTCCATTGTATTTAATATCTGGTAGCTTGTTTAACTTAAGCCGTCTGAGGGCTCACACTAAGACTCTAAACTATCTAGTCCGTGAGCTGCTCTTCGCCGATGATGCTGCCCTTGTTGCCCACACAGAAGCAGCTCTGCAGCGCCTAACGTCCTGCTTTGCAACAGCTGCAGAGCTGTTTGGGCTAGAAGTCAACCTGAAGAAAACAGAAGTTCTTTACCAGCCTGCACCACAGGACGAACACCACCATCCCCACATTGCCGTCGGCAAATCAGTGCTCAAGTCCGTTCAGCAGTTCACCTACCTGGGAAGCATCATCTCCTCAGATGCCAAGATTGACAAAGAGATCGATCACAGATTAGCAAAGGCATATAGTGCATTTGGAAGACTTCACAAAAGAGTCTGGAGCAATAAACACCTGAGGCAAAGCACAAAAATCAGTGTGTATAGAGCCATCGTACTGTCTATCCTCCTTTATGGATCTGAAACATGGGTTACCTATCGCCACCACCTACGACTCCTCGAGCGCTTTCATCAGCGCTGTCTACGCACAATCCTAAATATACACTGGACTGACTATGTGACGAATGTTGCTGTCCTTGAACAAGCAGGGATCACCAGCATTGAGGCCATGATATTGAGAACACAGCTGCGCTGGGCAGGGCACGTTTCTAGGATGGAGGACCATCGCCTCCCAAAAATACTACTCTACGGTGAACTCGCCACGGGTCAGCGTAAGAGGGGCGCTCCAAAAAAGCGATACAAGGACTCCCTGAAACAACATCTCAGGCTTGGCCAGATTGATCACCAACGGTGGTCCGCCCTGGCCTCACATCGGGAGGCATGGAGACGCACTATCCACAATGCTGCAGCCTTATTTGAGAACTCACGACGAACAAGTCTTGAAGAGAAACGACAACGCAGAAAGAATCACAACCCAAAAACATCACCCAAGGAGACCTTCTGCTGCACTTTTTGCAACCGGACTTGTTTGTCTCGGATTGGCCTTTTTAGTCATCAGCGCGCTTGCAGAAGGCGCGGGATGAGTCCTTCCTGAATCTTCGTTTGCGAAGAAAAGCCAGAGAGAGATTTAATATCTGTAGTAGTCTTTCCTACATTAATATAAAATTAATATGAATTGTTTAAACAGGTTAAACTTTTTAGCTCTATTAAGTATTAAACCATAAGTATTTTTTAACTGTGCTTACTACTGTTTTTGAACTGTTGTGAGCCCCTTTCCCCATTTGTGCAGCACAGACCTTGATTTTTACAGCCTGTTCATTTAAAAGTTTTTTATTAGTTATAATGCTCTAAAGAATTTAATTCTTATGTAATTTATATATGATGGAGGTTAGGTTTACCTTGACTACTCTGAGTATTTTTTCTCTCAATGATGCAGTACCATAGTGACTGCTAACCCCATTTTTATGATGATCTGTGAAGCTTCTAAGCCTTTCACTCACATTATATTTAAAGGGACAGTGTCCTGTTTTGCTTATAGTACTTCCTACTTAGACACCCAATTATGGCTGTAAAATTTATAACTTATATGAACACAGATAAATCCATTCTGTCATTCAAACCATCAGGTTGCATGGATTTTGATTTATATATGCACAATGCTTCTCTTCTAAGTAACAATGTATTAGTCATAGTATCTTGAGTGGATTGGTCCTGAAGTGACTCTATAACAAAAAACTTGAAGGAATCAGATGAGTGATTTAATGTAATAAAATGGTCCACTAATGGGTTATCTGGAATCTTATTTTTTTGATTTTACCCCTGTGCTCTGTTATTCTGGTCCGGAGATTTCTTTCAGTTTTTCCAATGTAAAGTAAATTACAAGGACAAATTATTACATAAATGACATGCGTGGAACTACAGTTTGTAAAGGAGTGCAATTTATATTCAAACCCTGTTTTTGGATGTTTGAACGTTTTGAGTTATATTGCCTGCTTACAACTATTACAGTGGCCACATTATTTCTGTACTGTGGGTCTACTTGTATGTAAATCTGTATGCACCAACACATCTTTCAAATTTTTAGTTCTCTGAAATGCTACAATAGGAGAAAGCTCACATCTAGGGAGATTTTCACACAGGCTATATATCCCATGGCAGGAACAGAACAGGGTCGGGAAAGGTTTTCCCTTTTGGGTGACGTTGACTCTGTTCTGTCCTGCATCCATCCTGCTCCTGGGACTGTTCTGAAACAATGTAATCATAATTTTTCATCATGAATAGACCTCCCATTCTGTTGTTATCATGCAATCATGGGTGTGTGAACAGGAGCCCTGTTCCTGTTCTGAAATGACAGCCATGGAGGGGAGGTCCATTCTGAGCACTTCCTGGTACGATCTGGACATTCAGGTAAGTGGCACCCTTTATTTTACCCTCCCTGTTTTGATTGTGTGATTTAAAGTGTGTTTTTGTGCTTGGTGAACTGATTTTATGTTTGGGGGAGTTTTAGTTTTTAAATTTACCACCCTGCCATTATCACGTGATAATGAGATAACATGATAACGTTTCAGATGGCTGGTTGTAAAAGCAGCCTTATGACGGCTGCATTTATGGCCGGCCAACAAGGGGAGGGGGAGCCCGTTCCTGCCGCAGAATTAAGGTAAGTGTATGAAAGATTTATGTTATTCCATGGCAGGAACGGGAGAGGAGGTGGCGGGGCAGTAACGGGGCATTTTGGCCCCATGTGAAAATCTACTAGGTATGTGATTAACCACATACCAGTGTTTTACTATTAATTTCCTGATGTCCTGAAATGCTCGGTTAAATGTAAAAATTCTAACTATTCAACTTGAGGAGGAATGTTCCTTTTCTTGAAAAAGAGAATCTCTATTTCTTGTGAGTGCCTGTATCCTGGCTGCTTTAATGATTTGACTGGGATATGCCCTATTTTTTTAATGCTATTTGGTACTTATCAACTGCTTCTTGGAGATCATTTATTTGAGTTGAGTTTCTTCTGAGTCATAAACATTATGCAAAGGGAAGATTTCTCTTCAATGAATGTGGGTGGCAACTAGAAAAATGGACGTGGGCAGGGAGTGGAGCTTGCTAACAAGGGAAGCACCTGGAACCACCATCTTGGATTTTTGCTTTAGTGAACGAGAAATCATGTGATGAAATAGCCTTTTTCTTTTCTTTTTTATTTATTTAGGTGGAATATCATACTTTTGCACCTTAGATATGCTTTAAAAAAATAAATAAATACTGTTTGGCAGCAGCAAGTGGCAACAATAAAAGTGCAAATGATTCTGGTGGCACAGTGGTTAAATATCAGTACTGCAAGTCACCACGTTGCAAGTTCAATTCCAGCGGGCTCCAAGGTTCACTCAGCCTTCCATCCTTTCGTAGGTTGGTAAAATGAGTACCCAGCTTGTGGGGGCAATTAGCTAACACACATTGGAAACTGTTTAATGCAATGTAGATGTGTAAATTGCTATTGCTTTAAAACAATTTGTAAGCCGCTCTGATAGCCTTGTGGCTGAAGAGCAGGGTATAAATAAATAAATAAATAAAGATTCACTCACACCCTCCATCTTGATTTTCAGGCATGCCAGTTGGGACAGCAAAAGCAAATAGCTTCGCATGCCTGCAATTTTGCCAGAAAACCATTAAGAAAAATAGAAGCTGCTTCAAATTTGTGTTAGTGCACATCAATCCACATTTTTCCCCTCGTACAGACAGGCCCCTTAGAATGGAAAAACTGTTATGTTGAAGACAATTAGGCAGAATAAGATGGCTGCTTCAGGAAACAGATTTTGGGTAGCACAAAAGGGCAGAAAACAGCTTTTTGGTTTTTTGCACAGGAAGCAGTGCAAAAGATGTTTGCAGAAACTAATTATTTTTTCTTGCAGAATAGTCTTGGGTAGTGAAAAGTCTAAGAGATTGATCACTTTCTCAATATGGTGTCTCAATGGGTCAAGATGCCCTTTCTTGTTGACAACATGAACTTTCTTTGTAACTAGTTGGCTAAGCCATTTGGCACATGGGACTGAATGGAGCTGATGGAACAGCATCTCAAGAAGGAAGATATCATGACCTGGCCTGTATTTTTTTTATTGAGGTTGGTCAGGCATTCTGCATTTGTGAACAGAAATTAGTTATGGGGCCCTTCTCCCCCATAAAATGGCCATCTCTGAGTTATGAGTTCAGTAACAGTTATCTTGATTAACACTATCATTAACAAAACCAGTATTCCTTATTCGGGCCACACAGAATTCTTCAGCTTCAGAGCATTTTGTTTGGTATTTTAACTCCCACTCCCAAGCACATCTAAATCAAGGTATCAGTTTGTCTTACTGTTAGATCTGAAGCTATCTGCCTCAGGGAGATCTCTCAGATTGACACCTGAAAATGGATAGCTCTTCTCTTCCCCCCCCCCCCACTTCTTTGGTATTTGCATGTGTCTCCAGCTCTCTTTGGAACAGGAAATATCTAGTCATGTATCTACCATTAACAGACATTTCAACAGCTAAATGACTAAAACACAAGCCTATCTAATAGAAGCCTTTCATAGAGAGGGAGCACAGATAACATGGAGTAAAGTATAAAATTGATTTCCAGACTTCTGGTGTTAAATAAATTGCAAGGCTTTACATGGCCTATGGTGCCTTCATTTTATCTGACGTTTTTGTTTTTGTTTCACTTTGCTGGATGTTCTCCTACAGAGTCCCCCCTCCCTTCCTTGACAGATATTTTTTTACTGGATCACAAGCTTTTGTTTATGATGCTTCCCAGTTAGAGAAACTGGTTATGATAAATATATTAAGTTTTCAGTTTGGGTGTTAGCTACAATTTAATGCATATTGTTTTCTGCTGAATTCTCATAACCTTTTAATACTTTGCACTGCACCCTGAGGTGCTTGCATTGAGAGTGATAAAATAATTGACTGGTTCAGTGCTTTGCCAATTTGTTAAACTGTAAGAAATCCCACTGCTCCACTTACGTAGAAATTGCTTCCTGCTATTATTGATGAGATGCATTGGGAAGAAGACTCTGCTGCCTACTGTCATGCTCAGCTCACTAATTCATGACACATTTGACCAGTTTCTGTCATTCTTCTGCTTTGTTTACTATTGTGCCTCTTGAGTTATGATTCATGTACTACTAATACCATGGGCAGCTATGGCTGACATCCTGTATTGTAGTTAGGGATTAATAATCTAGAATTATGGATCGATAACTGTTTTGTATTCTATTATACTACATATTCATGATGGTGGCAATATTGCCATGATCATAAATACCCCCTGAATCCCACCTTAATCTCCAGGGAACCAATCTGAGTGGTGGAGGCTTGTTCTGCTCCAGATTGGCACTGTTGCCATGTAAATGCCCCTCAAATCCCATCTTAAACTCCAAGGGCCGGTTTACACAGCAGATTTATTGCGGCAACTTGCGGTTTAATTATTTTCCGCAGCTGTGCCAGTCAGGTTTTTTTTCTAATTATGTCGCTTTGCAGTTCAGACTTGAATAAGTGTGGGGTGTGTGGCTCTGTGTGTCTCTGTAAATCTGCCTGTAAATGAACTCACTCCATAAAGCAGAAGGAGAGTAATCTTTCTGCTAAAAGACCATGCCGTGGATCCTATTTCCCCCTCCCTCCTTCCCCCAAGCAGAGAGAGAGAGAGAGAGAGAGAGGGAAAATAGCAGTTCAGCTTGCTACAGCCCTTTGTGAAATGGTTTCTCTCCCTCCCCCGTGCACAGGATAAAAGTGACGAACCTTTACATACTTTCAAAACAGCAGAGGATTAGAAGGAATGCTCCAGGAATGAAAGAAGTTGGGAATCCTTTTTTTTTGTTTCCAAACTGGCTCGCAAAATAGCAGACAGGATTTTTGCAAGTTTCTTCTCTAATGGCTACTGTCTTTGCCTCCTCCCTGCCCCTCTTTTAAGCCCACCCCTGCATCATCAACCAATCACAATGCAGCTGTGCTTTAACCCTTAGCGGAATGCTAGTTTACACTGCCAGTAAAGCACTACATTGCAAATATTCCTGCAAAAATAGCGACATGCCCTGCCACGCTATATTTGGGTGTTTTACCTTCCCCCCTTCTGAATGAGGCGATGCTGTGCTGCGATCCGTGGGAACTATGAGCTATCTTAGCGGTATATTTAGGGGAATATTTGCCCGTGTAAATGACCCCCAAGAAACCTCTCTAAGCCATGGAGATCTGGTCTGCTGGTGATTGGAGAGCAGCAGGATGCTGCTGTAACAATCAGATGTAGAACCCCATTGCAACTCTTTGTTTTACTTCAGAGCACTGGTGGGAGGGGGCTGGAAACATCATCCTGCTGCACCCTGATTGCCAGCAGAACCCCCCCCCCCAATTACTCAGTGTGGCTGCTGGCTGCTATGGTGGGTTTGGGGGTTGGGCAAGGAGATGATACTGAGTTACACATTTTTAACCAGATCAGTGATATAGGATCTTGCCCTATTTTTCTATTGCTTGATGGGAAATAACTGTCACTCTCTATAAGGAAACAAAGAAGCAAAATGTGCCCAGAGTGGCTTATTAATTAAGCTGCAGGTTTTTCACTTTTGTGGATTCTTCCTTAGGGACAACTGGTTGAACCCATCTCTTTCTTTTTTTAAAGAGCAGGTATATTTTCAATATTGTCTTAGAGTCAAAGATATTTCTGGGGCTTGTTTGTTTGTTTTGGAAAGAATGAAATCACTTCTCCCTGAAGAATAGTCAAAGGACTCAAAATGCCTAGGATCAACAAACCATTCTCTGTGCACCTTTGATCACTATATACAGCAGCTACAACATGGAGGGTTCATATTCTCAAAGGGTGTTTCTAAAGGCATTCCTGAAACCTGATCTGAAACCTGATCCTGAACCTTTGCACAACAACTCCAATAATTCACCAGAGGAGTCTAGCTACTCCTCTTCAAAAGCTCACTGTCAGCTCAGGAGACCTAGTTTGCCATTCGGTTTGTTCCAGAGGTGGCAGAAGGCAGTCAAGAGCATCAAATGCTTAAACATAAAACATTGTTGTTCTCCCTATGAATACACCTGGGCTCAGATTCTTATCCTAGACCTTTGCCATTGAATACTCAGGACAGATGGACAAAAAAATATGCTGGATGGTGCCCAGACTAGAAGAACCTTCCAAGAGAAGTCTACATGATGTCATCTCTGCTCATCTTGCAGTGGACATCAAACACCAAAGTATTTCTGTTCACATGTTCCATGTGAGTTTTTCAAATAAAACGTGATAGCTGCTACTTGGACCAGTTTGATTGATATTTTTGATACTTTTAGTGCTTGGGTGTTTCATTGTTGTTTTAGATTTTATTTGCTCATTACTTGAATTTTGTTAACCATCTTCATTATAATGTGAAACAAAGATAGGGGCTAGAATCCTGTTGTTAATCTCAAGTAGCGTATACCCACTGAATCAATGGGATTTACTGATGTGCTGAAGAACCCTTCAACAATTAATTTAATAGGTCTAGTTTAGATAGAACTAACTAATAGGATTCAGATAATGCAAACAATTTAGCACACAGTCATTTGGATTTGATAAATAAACCAGGGAAGATGAGAAGAGAGCTGATTTCAAGTACCATCACTTAAGGCAGTGGTGTGCAACTAAGTGGGAGGCAAGGACCAGTTTTCCCTTAGACACGCCCCTGTAGGTTGCACCCTGCATAGCAACCCTACACAGCTCCATTTCCCTCTACTGTACCTCTCAAAATGGCAGCTGGAAGTGACGTGAAGTTACTTCCTGTCATTTTGCGAACTACATAGGAAAACAGAGATATTTGGAGGTAATATAGGTCCTGGAGGGCTTCTGTGGGTGGGATTGGGTTGTTTTTGTTTGTTTTCATGTGTTTGTAGGTTTTTCTGTGCTGTTTTATTCAAAAGTGCCCCAACACTTTGGTGATTTTTTTATAAAATGGGGGGGGGGCGTTGGGGACCTTCTGGGACTGGTGAGGAGCTTCAGGGGCCCCAAAAGTACAGGGTGGGGAGCAGTGATAGGTCTGGGGGCTACTCTTCTGTTCCTGGGACTGTCTGATGAATGCATTGAGTGTCAAAAAGGCAAAAAGCCCAAAAATAACAACAGAAAACCCCAAACCAAATAAAATCCAAACTGGAAGTAGCTGGAAGTTTGCATCTTTTTTATTTTATTTTTTTAATGACACAAAGGAATCCTGTAGCACCTTTGAGACTAACTGAGAGAAAGAAGTTTGTAGCGTAAGCTTTTGTAGACTCAGGCTGCTGACACACGGCAGAAATAATGCAGTTTGACACTGCTTTAACTACCATGGCTCAATGCTATGGAATTCTACGATTTGTAGTTTTGTGAGAGATTTAGTCTTCTCTGTCAGAGAGCTCTGGTGCCACAACAAACTACAAATTCCAGGATTGCATGGGGTGGAGCCATGATAGTTAAAGTGTTGTTAAACTGCTTTATATCTGCAGTGTGTCAGCAGCCTCAGTCTACTATGAAAGTTTATGCTACAAACTTCCTTTCTCTTGGTTAGTTTCAAAGATGGTACAGGATTCCTCTGTAGCATTTTATGCTGATACAGACTAACATGACTATGAGCTTGTCTACATGGGCTATCTTGCCCCCATCTCAGAAGCCTTGCAGTCCATATGATGCAGGGTATTTGCCCTGTTCTACCCCCATGCAGTCATCACCACCCCCTGGGCAGATATGGGGCTGAGATGGGGGAAGGCAGGGTAGGGCCTAATAAAGCTGTATAGGAAAATACCCAGTTTACTCTGGATTGGGCCCCACATGTCTGCAGGAGCCCATCTGGCATGCTGGTCCTCATTGCCACCACCATCTCCCTGGCTCTCCTGGAAGCCAGGAAGGAGCTCCTTTGCATGTGAATAAGGCAGGTCACATCCAGGGACCCTTCCTGCCTTCTGAGTCAGCAAAGAAAATCGCAGCTACAGGGACAGGATGGTGTGCCTGCATGAATTCTGACCCATTCTGTTCGGGTAACCAAGGAAGAACGGGCCAGCTCTGCAGCCAGGATATACCAGCGGGGAGCCAGTGTATCCTGGGTTGTGTATATGAGTTCTATGTCTTTGAATGCTATTTTTTTTTTTAAAAAAAATTAAGCAGTGAAGGGGGACCCTGCAACTTATTTAAAAGGTGAATTGCCACTCCTGAAGGCTTCTAGGAGTGTCAATTCACCATTTTTTTATGCCCAGAAAAGGAGTGGTCTAAAGAAACTGGAAGGGTTGAGGGTTGCTGAAACAGCCTTGGGGGTAAAGAGAGATGAGGCCTGAAATTTTGACAATTCCTGTTCTAGACACTGAGACATTTAAACAGTGTTGATTTTTCTTATTAATATAATTCCAGTATACAGACACAATGTATAGCTGGCAAATGATTAAAAATGGCATTGAGTCAAAAGGGAAAATATAGCTTTTAAAAAGCAGCATTAAGGTGAAGGAAGTCACCTGAAAATAGTCCAAGCATCTTCATTTGTCACATATAGATGCAAATATTCATTGCCTCTTTCCTGCTAAATCATTGTTCTGTGTTTGATTTCTGTGAAAAGTTCCTTGAAGAAAATGAGGGACATTGAATTTCTTATGACAAAACCAATGGGGCTGCCTCTCCCTCTTTTGCTCTAGCGATGTTTAAGATGTTTTTTCTGATGACAAGGGGGCACATTGCAGCTGAAGAACCTGGAGAATGGACTTTTTAAATAAGTGAACTGATTGTAACCATTTATGTTGCATTTTGTTATGAATGAATTAACAGAGGCCATGATGTGCAAAATTTCCTGAGAGCTCTAACATCACATGCTCTTCTGAGTGTTCTCCTATCACATCCCTTCTTGGACAGCTAGAAGGCATGTGGCCTAGGTGAATAGTGTGCATCTTGGTAGAGAGTTGAAGTCTGGATAAAACAGATTTGTGGTGGGCATCAATTGCAGTTTACTCATCCCTGGCACAGTGAATATGCACTGAGTTTCAGACATGCTAATTTGCAGGTGCTGAAGCCTACCCAACTGTTGTTATTTATCTCAATGGAATGGAGGTTCCATTGATGTTTGCAAAAAGTTCACATTATCATAGAAGTCTAGTACTTTTGAAGGAGATCATGGAACATTACTTTTCAGAAGAGTGGATATAAGGCAGGGCCCGGAGCATTGTCTTACCACTGCTCAGTTGTGGAGGGCATCAGCATATCTTTACATATATTCTTCTTTAAAGTAACACCCAAGCTCTGTTCTTAAGAAACTAATGACAGACATATTTCTTCCTTAGGAAGTATCTCTTAAGTGAGAATATCAGCCTAGAAGTCTATGAAGTACATTTGTTGCTACATCTCTAGAATACTCATGAGCAGAACAAAATGGAAGATCCTTCCAAGTACATAAAAACAGATTACTTTCAAATTTGATATTCCTGTAATAGCGGCATCAGAAATTGCTTTCAGTTTGCAACCAGCTACTGTTTCTCATTCCACAAAATCAACATTTATAGTTCACCAGCATCATGAGTAGAACTTTGCTTCCACTTAGATTCATGTATTTTGTCCACAATGATTATTTGCTATAGCATGTTGGAGAAGTGAAGATAATTGATGCAAAGGAACTGGGTAGAATGTGTAACTGTAGAACACAGAGAGGGCCTGTTCTCTTTTGCAGTAAATGTTTCCATCAAGGCAAGAAGAATAGACAGGTCTCATAATGAAGATCTAGTCCACAACATAATCTAATTGTGATGATCCAGTTCCAGACATGAACCACGGACCCTGTCTTTGCAAGTCAACATCATACATTTGCTGGCTTCTATTTAGTGACGTAGCATGACTGTGGTTGACTATCTGTCAGGATTGGTCCCTAATGGGGTCTAATCCTGCCATTTTCAGTTATTTTTCTGTAACCTTAATACTCATTGTGTTTTGCTTTTTGGTAGTTGCTAATGAGTGTTCTTTGCCAACTGTGGAGGGAGGGAGTAATGGTTTCAGATGGTTTGGGGAAAGACAAGAATGCAGCTGAAAAATTGGCCTGGGAAAAGGATGCTGGCTGGTATAAGGGAATGCAATGTCAGGAGATGATGGTTAGCCAATGGTATTAGAGCCCACCAGATTTTATAGATTGTAATATGCTTATGTTTGGAAGACTTCACAAAAGAGTCTGGAGCAATAAACGCCTGAGGCAAAGCACAAAAATCAGTGTGTATAGAGCCATTGTACTGTCTATTCTCCTTTATGGATCTGAAACATGGGTCACCTATCGCCACCACCTACAACTCCTCGAACGCTTTCATCAGCGCTATGTACACACAATCCTAAATATACACTGGACAGACTGTGTGATGAATGTTGCTGTCCTTGAGCAAGCAGGCATCACCAGCATTGAGGCCATGATATTGAGAACACAGCTGCACTGGGCAGGGCACGTTTCTAGGATGGAGGACCATCGCCTCCCAAAAATACTACTCTACGGTGAACTCTCCACAGGTCAGCGTAAGAGGGGCGCTCCAAAAAAGCGATACAAAGACTCCCTGAAACAACATCTCAGGCTCAGCCAAATTGATCACCAACAATGGTCTGACCTGGCCTCACATCGGGAGGCATGGAGACACACTATCCACAATGCTGCAGCCTTATTTGAGAACTCACGCCAAACAAGTCTTGAAGAGAAACGACAACGCAGAAAGAATCACAACCCAAAAGCATCACCCAAGAAGACCTTCTGCTGTGCTTTCTGCAACCGGACTTGTTTATATCAGATTGGCCTTTTTAGTCATTAGCGTGCTTGCAGAAAGTGCAGGATGAGTCCTTCCTGAATCTTCGTTTGCGAAGAAAAGCCAGACACAGAGAGAGATGTTTCAGTTCTCAACAACAACCTTGCATGATATGCTTCTTAGATTTCTATGCCAATAAAGTTTCCTGATCACTCTGAAATTGATGGTCACTACATCTTGGAATGCAAGTACATGACAATATCCTAGGACAATATATTTATGAGAGATTTAAGAAGAAAACGCCCTGGCAATCTGGAAGAAGTCTTGGACTGGAAATAGACTCTCTCTTCTGGTTAACCAAAGATTCAAAGATTCTCCAAAGTCTTCTCTGTGACCAGGAGAAGGGATAATGAGTTGGCTGAGATATGCTTAGAGTAAAGCCACTGATCTCAGTGGCATAAGTTAGTAATTGATTTTATGGAGTCTTTCTGTCTTTTTATGGGGGTGGGTGGGGTGGGTGGTGTTTTTAGTCATTATTATAATGTTTTAATTGTTGGAAACTGCCCCGATTGTTTTTAGCAGAGGGGCAGGGTATAAATAAATTTTATTATTATTATTATTAGTCTGCTCTAAGCATGATCCAACATGATCTAAGCATGATCTAGATCCAACAGGCATGTCTAAATGGCTCATTGATTTATGCCACAGTAGCAGATCCAGTGAGCCCACTTTCTCCTGAGTGGGAGAAGCAGAGACATTAGCAGCCAGTCCTCAGATTACACTAACAAATCAAAAATGGATCTATTGTCTTGTACTAAAAATAACCATAAATTCTATGTGCCCATTACCAAAAGAAAAAAAGGGGGAAAAGGTCTGTGCTAATAACCTTCTTTCTAAAATTAACCTTGCTAGTACAAAACCTTCAGTCTTATGCCCATGGAGACAACATCTAGCACTACTTAGTGTCACTTTTCCGAATCTCATTTGCTCATTGTTATTCATTGGTGCTCACAGTTCCACTATACAGGATTCAAGAGTGGATATGAATCCTCTCATCTTGGTGTGATATGTGCTGTTGGATTAACACCTGCTCCTCCTCTGTTTGGGGAAATCACAGAATTCTTGTCTCTTGTGATTTCAGGTTGAATAAATTCTTCCCTCAGAAATCTGCACATCAAAGGAGAGGAGAAAGGTGCCTTTTATACTTAGTCAACAGATGCATTTTGAAGCCATTTCACTTAAAATAAAAAAGAAAAAGAAAGAGAGAGAGAGAGAGAGAAAATAAGGAGGGCAGAAGGAAATGCCTATGGGAGGTGTTTACCATGCTAGTGTTTATCATCTGTAAAGCTTAGCTAACTGAAGTATTCCAACCATTTGCATGGCAAAGGGACTTGAACCAGAGCTGAAGGGGATTCTTGATCCAATAGGGGACCCTGGGGCAAAAATGGGTTTGTATCATAGGGAGAAACATCTACACAGAATCTGACTCATAAATAAACATCCTACCCTGAGACAATACTTACTGGACTTTAGCATTCAGAAGGAGATGTCTGGAAGTGGTTTAGAAGAGGGGCAGTGTGACAAGAGGAAGTATTTAGCCTTCCCTTTAAATTCGCCTACAGATACTGTAGCTGGCAGATGGAGCTCAGCTTTCCACAGAAAAGATGCTAAGTGTCCCGTTAGAACAGGGGTAGGCATGGTGTGGCTGCCACTGGACCCAATTTTTGTGCCTTGTGCACTGCACTGCATCAGTGCTCCAAAGCCCCCAACATCCTTTAAAAAAAGTTGATGCTATTTTCAAGAACTTTTTGCTCCTGAACCATGCAAAAGCCCCCCAAATACATGAAAACTGTTGAAAATCCCCACCCCACCCTGCACCCTAGAAGACTATACTACCTATTTTCCTAATATCTATTTTCCTCTACAGTTCTTCTCAAATGGCAACAGGAAGTCACATGATGTAACTTCATGTCACCATTTTGAAAGGGTCTGCAGGGAAAAATGGCCCTTATGTAGTTGCCCACCCAAGTTTGATGAAACAGGCAATAGGTGGTGCAAACTAGCTGCCAGTCAAAAGTAGACAATGATTGTATAGATGTAAAACACCCTGATTTGAAAGAAGATAGGTCCCATGTTCATCTCTCCCATTTTGTGGGTTCATAGCTGTCTTTGGAGACAGCCACTCCAGTCGCTCTGCTCAAAGCAGGAATTGCCCAGTCTCAGGAGAACTACTCCAGTCAGTCTGGTGCTGGAGCAGCTGGACTCCGTGAGAAAATGCCATGAGAAAAACTAATGCCATTATGTTTCTTTAGGCTGCAAAGGAGCATCCCCTTTGACCTGATGAGCAGAGCATGGAAAAGTTATTTTTTCTTGCGTACAACTCCCAGAACTGTATAGCCAGCGTGTAGAAAAAGTACCTTTCCCAAGCTCTGCCTTTGAAAAAGGTCAACTAAAAAGGATGAAATAATCACAAAAAGTCAACATGGGTTTCAGAGAAACAAGTTATTCCAGACTAATCTGATCTCTTTTTTTTGATAGAATTACCAACTTGGTAGATGAAGGGAATACTGTGGATATCACATATCTTGATTTCAGTAAGGCCTTTGACAAGATTCCCCATGACATTCTTGCAAACAAGCTTGTAAAATGAGGGCTAGATAAGTTAACTGTTCAATGGATTTGTAATTGGTTGACCGGCCGAACCCAAAGGGTGCTCAGCAGTGGCTCCTCTTTGTCTTGGAAAGATGTGACCAATGGGGTGCCACAGGGTTATGTCCTGGGTCCAGTGCTATTCAACATCTTTATCAATGACCTGGATGAGGGAATTAGGGGCATGCTTATCAAATTTGCAGATGACACCAAATTAGAAGGAGTAGCTAATACCCTAGAGGACAGGATCAAAATTCAAAATGACCTGGATAGTCTGGAGAGCTGGGCCAAAGCTAATAAAATGAATTCAATACTGAGAAATGTAAGGTACTGCACTTAGGGCGAAAAAATGAAATGCATAGATATAGGATGGGGGAGACCTGGCTGAATGAGACTACATGTGAAAGGGATCTAGGAGTCCTAGTAGACCACAAGTTGAACATGAGTCAACATTGTGATGCGGCAGCTAAAAAGGCCAATGCGATTTTGGGCATCAATAGAAGTATAGTGTCTAGATCAAGGGAAGCAAAAGTGTCACTCTATTCTGCCTTGGTCAGGCCTCACCTAGAATAGTGTGTCCAGTTCTGGGCACCACAATTCAAAAAAGGATATTGAAAAATTGGAGCGTTTCCAGAGGAGGGCAACTAAAATGGTGAAAGGTCTGGAAACCATGCTTTATGAGGAAAGACTTAGGGAGCTGGGTATGTTTAGCCTGGAAAAAAGATGGTTAAGGGGCAACATGATAGCCCTATTTAAGTATTGGAAGTGGTGTCACATTGAGGATGGAGCAAGCTTGTTTTCTGCTGCTCCAGAGACTAGAACACGGAGCAATGGATGCAAGCTCCAGAACAGAGATTCCATTAGGAGGAACTTTTTGACAGTAAGAGCTGTTCGGCAGTGGAACACACTCCCTCGGAGTGTGGTAGGGTCTCCTTCCTTGGAGGTCTTTAAACAGAGGCTGGATGGCCATCTGTCAGGGATGCTTTGATTGTGTATTCCTGCATGGGAGGGGGTTGGACTGGATGGCCCTTGTGGTCTCTTCCAACTCTGCAATTCTACAATTCTATTATTCTATGAAATATAATTAATAATGGGAGACCCTACCTGTGGCTATTATGCCACCGCCAGCATAGCTCAAAACGTCATTACAGGTCAAAACCGAAGGGTCTGACAAAGAGCGTCAAAGGGCAGGATGGGCTCTCTAGCCTTATGGCAACCGTCCTAGGAGAAGGAAAACTCTAATCCCAAACCCGGGCAGATGGTGCTCGTCCAACCCTGTAAGGTCAACCATCTAAGAGAAGGAAACTCTAATCAAACCTACGGCCTGAGGACCTCGCTGCCACGTCCATGCTTGCAAGGCCACGGCAGATGAATCTCTGGTTTAAAGGGTGAGGCCAGTTCTGTGCACGCTGCGCTCCACCAGAAAAATCCATTGCACAGGCTCGAAGGACAAATCCATTTCCAAAAAAGCCCTGTAGCGACTGGCGAGGGACGAAACCGGCAGGTGTAAAGATGCACTGGAAGCCGCAGCCCCAACCCTGCATGCAGGCGGTTCAGGACATTGGTCGACAACGCAGAAAGAATCACAACCCAAAAACATCACCCAAGGAGACCTTCTGCTGCACTTTTTGCAACCGGACTTGTTTGTCTCGGATTGGCCTTTTTAGTCATCAGCGCGCTTGCAGAAGGCGCGGGATGAGTCCTTCCTGAATCTTCGTTTTGCGAAGAAAAGCCAGAGAGAGAGATAATTAATAAGAACATAAGAGCTGTACTGTATCAGACTGATGTGTCTTCTAGTCAAGCATTCTGTTCCCACCGTTGTCTATGAGAAACCCATAGGACAGGGCACATCAGAACTCTCTTGCTCATGTTCTCCAGTAATGGTCATTACAAAGCAGACAGACTCTGAAACTTGAAGCAATACGTCACAAGATGATCCCCTAGGGTATAGTGATCACACCTCAAATTGGCACACTCTTCCTAAAGTAATACTGCCACATGTATCCCTGCTGGATCTGTTTCCACTACTCTGTGTATCAGGTTGCTCTTTATTTCTGTAGTTTAGTCTCTGTGCTTTCATAGAATCATAGAATCAGAGAATCATAGAATTGCAGAGTTGGAAGAGACCACAAGGGCCATCCAGTCCAACCCCCCTGCCACGCAGGAAATCTTGATCAAAGCATCCCCGACAGATGGCCATCCAGCCTCTGTTTAAAGACCTCCAAGGAAGGAGACCCCACCACGCTCCGAGGGAGTGTGTTCCACTGCCGAACAGCTCTTACTGTCAAAAAGTTCCTCCTAATGGAATCTCTGTTCCTGGAGCTTGCATCCATTGCTCCGTGTTCCAGTCTCTGGAGCAGCAGAAAACAAGCTTGCTCCATCCTCAATGTGACACCCCTTTTCTGTAGTACTGGCAATATGTTAACAAAATGGTAGGCTTAGTTATGATTAATCACAAATACAGCTTTATTAACTATTCTTTGCTTTAACTCTTTATCCTCCACCCTATAAATATTTGTTGTTACACCTGCCCTTATTTAATACACTGCTAACAACCCCTCTCCTATACTGCCACTTTCCTCACATGGAAAGTGACAAGTCTGGAGAGAAGCTCCTGTTTTAATCAGGACTCTCTCCACAAGCAAGATCCAGATTTCCCCAGACCCCTTGCTTGGGTGGAGAGTCTCACACGAGCAGGAATGACTCCTATTCAAACTTGGCACTTTTCACATGAGAAAAACTAGGGGCTTGGTTACACGGTGAAAAAAAACCGTGAAGAATTCACCAAGATTCCTAATTGTTTACATGCATTGCGGCACAAAGTCGCCTCTTTCAGAAGGAGGGGGGCACAAAAACCCATTAGTAATGCAATAAAGGATTTTGGGACTTTTCCTGACTTTTTTGAAAAGTAGCACATTTTCGATAGTCTGAACAAGCATTACACTACGTGCTGTGTGAATTACCAGCAATTTTTCAGATACATTCACAGCAGATCTTTGCCATGATTGGTTGAACTCACCAGGGAGGGGTTTGGACAAGGAGGGGATGGAGGACAGATCCATGTTGTTTCCAGCCACGAAAAAGACTGTGAGTGCTAGCCTTGTGTGTGTGTGTGTCTTTCCTTCTCTCCCTCCCGCCTTGCTACTTTCAGTCTCAGTGTGTGTGAATGATCTGTTCTTCCCTCCTGAGATCACGTCTCTTCTCTTCTCCTTGTGCTTGGCCACGAAAAAGACTGGAGTGCTAGCCTTGTGTGTGTGCGTCTTTCCTTCTCTCCCTCCCTCCTTACTATTTTCAGTTCTCTCTGTGTGTGAATGATCTAGTCTCCCCTCCTGAGATCCTGTCCCTTCCCTTCTCCCTATCTTGTGCTTAGCCACGAAAAAGACTGGAGTGCTAGCCTTGTGTGTGTGTGTCTTTCCTTCTCTCCCTCCCTCCTTGCTATCTTGTGCCCAGCTGCTACGATCTGAAGAGTTAAGCAAGCCTTTTCCAGTCTCTCTTGTGTGTGTATGTGAATGTTCATCTCAGGCATTCCTGTGGTAATCAGAGGATGTGCTTGGGAGGCCACGCCCCTGTCTCAGTCTGTGTGTGAATATCAAAGCGGAACACAGCTGAAAACTAAACCGATAGATCAATTAAGCAATATATCATCTGAACGATGCACTACAGCTGCGAAACAGCGATAAAGTGCAAATTACCGCAATAAAAACTGTCGTGTAACTGAAGCCCAGGACTATTGAAACTTAAGTTGGACTGTGTCAAAATAGCTTCAGTCTCTGAAACCTTAAAACGAGTAAGCTTATCTTTCCCTCCATTTACATTTGGTATTCACACTTAAATCCTGTTAGCACATCATTGATGTGGACCCACAAGGTCATTATTTTGGTTGATGAGAGGCAAGAGTAACTTTGTACAATTCCCTCAATTTCTTGTTCATTTCTCCCATGAGGAAGCCCATGTATAATTGAAATGACCTCTTGTTTTCATTAATTATGTAGCTGCTGAATTGCTGCTGAAGAAAAGGAGCTGGACTTTTCATCTGTGACAAATCCCCACTGTTGTTTTGCATATAAAAGGAAAAGGAATCCATTTTAGGACATGAACTAAGGAGATAATTAAATAAATACACTGTCACTGTAAACTGGGGGAATAAAACATATCAAATTATATCAAATTTATTGATATTTGTCTCACCCTTACACAGAATGTGATTGGATAGAACGAGGGATGGAAAGAATATTCAAAGAACTGAGAACCAACCAACCAAAGTAATAACTGTCAAGCAATAATGATGTGTACCCCCCCAAAAAAAACCACGTTAAAAAGAAAGAAAAAAGGAGCTTCTCAAATGTTCAGAAATTCCAACCTTCCCAAGTCACATCCAGTCCCCCCTCCCATTCCTTGAATCTAAGGACTACATTCCTGCACCCCTCCAGTCCCAGACCTACTCTTTTCCTGTCCCCATCTGCATAATCATGTAGTGGCTGACAGGAGGGCAGAGACAGATAGATGAGGATTACTGCCAGTATAGGCCAGACACCACAAGGATATCTTCCTGTAGGATCTCTGAAGGGCCACCAAGGGATCCCAGAGCTTGCCTGCTTGGACATGTGAATTGTTTATAACCACCAGTCCTCCTTGCTCAGCTGTCTCTTTCTTCCTTCTGCCCAAAAGGCTTCTACATGGGTGGGAAGTGGGTGGGAGAGAATAACCAACCAAGGCATGCCTGTCACCAGCTGGTATTACCTGATTTGCATGAGCTCTATGGAGGACCCTCTAATGTCCAAATATTAATATGGGGGATATTTAATTAGCTCAATTATGGCAGCGAGAGGATGGGCAACAGTGGAACCTTTTAACCTATGTTAAACTCCTTTTAAACTAAGGAGAAGACACTGGAGATTATCAGATGCAGGGGAATGTGCAAAAAAAAAAATAAAAAAAAATCAGTCCCAACCATGTCAGAAGATCACTAAAAGAACAGAAAGGGCAACCTTACCAGACACCTGTGTCCTTCTGCTGTTCCTGGGGCAGAACGCTGCCACAGATGAGACTTCCCTTTTTCATTGACTAGGACAAGCCACCAATAAAAAGAGATGCCTTCCTGATGCCCACGATACATCCCCAGAACACTGGAGGATGACATCATCTGGTAAGGTCATGCCTTCCTGTTCTAGTAATCTTCTGACATGGTTTTTTGCCACATCTGATAATCCCCTCTAAGATAAAAGGTACAATTAACTGATCTTTATTGGAAATTAACAGTAACAGCATCCACACACACACACTCAAGCTTCAGGCACTCACTCAAGGCTAATAGAAATAGTAGGAAGTATTTGGATAGAGGAATAGAGTGAGGGGATGATGGGTGATACAACACCTGCCCTGCAGCAAAAGCTCAGAGTTGGTTCTGAGGTTCTAGCAGCAAACTGGCAGCATGGATGTAGGAAGAGGAGCTGAAGACAATTGGGTAGTGTTCTGGGGTGATATTTATATGAAATAATTCCCCCGCAGGGATAGGATTTTGAGTGAAATACAATGGTTCTTGAAAGTTCCCAGGTCAAAATGATGGGTACTTCAGAAGAGTTAACAATCATTAATGATCAATATTTTTGTAATTGAAAAGCAAACAGGCAAGGTCTTTTGTTGGAAGAGAGTAGGAGAGGAAAATCCTGTTTCACAAACAATAAGGTCTCATGCTCGTTGAGTGGATTAGTGAATGACTCACCTCTAGGTGCTTATTTATTTATTTATTTAGGTTTTTATACCCCACTCTTCAGCCACAATAGCACCTACACATCTACATCACTTTTACAGTTACAGTTATCCCAGCCTTTTTTATTTTTTACTGACCAAAGAAGAAGGCTGGGGATGGAGGATTAAAATCTCTGAAAAGCCAGCTATAAGGCATGATGCCTTTCATAATTTCCACCCCCTGAATTGATGATTGTGGCATTGGTTGGTGATGTGCATGTGGGAATGCAATGTCTTATTGAAAATAGTCCTAGCAGTATTCCCATGTCACTTGGGATGCAATGATTTTCCAACTATCCTGTCAAACATTGAGTTCTGGGTCATCAAGTGCTGAGAAATCAAATAACGTTTATTTGAGAAGTGATTCATAAAGATTAGATTCCTGTTTGTTCAAGTAACATTATTGGGAAATAATAATATTGGCTCCCCATTATTTGATCATTTACCCATGACCACTTTAAAATGCCTTTTTGCTGTTGTAGTGTCTTTGCAGACTCTGGGACATCAAATCTGAGGCTCAGACCAGAACTTGGAAAAGTTAGACTGCAACTTCCAGTCTTTCCCAGTAAACATGGTCATTGGCCCTGCTGGCTAGGGGATTCTGGGAGCTGCAATCCAGAAAATTAACTTGGTCATTCTCCAGTTATGACAATTATCTCCAAAGATCACTTGCTGATTTTGAACCACAAATGTTGTAAAACCCCTGGTCCAGTGCTGAAAATTGTGGTCCATGCTTGATCACTTGTCGAATTTTCATTTCTGGCTGGTTCAATCTAGGTAGCTTTCCTCCCTGTAGTGATAACTGCAGATCCCTTAATAATCCCAAGAGGACCTTGTGATGCAGTTATTATATTATTCAATCTATTCCATTGTGACTCTCATCCTTCCAGGGCTTTAACATGCCAAAAATATTGTTCCCAACTTGTTGTTTGAGAAAATGTTATCCATTTCCCCCTTCCAAATAAATGTATCATTTATTCTGTTATCACGAAATGTTTAATATCTGGGGAGAAATTATTTGATATAATAATTCAAATCACCTCCAAGGAATTACAGTTTAGGAAACCCTAGGTTTTACTTCCTTTATTAAACACAGCGTCATATAATTTAACAAGGGGGGTGAGGGGAGAGAGAGAGAGAGAGAGAAAGACAGCAGCATTTCAGTTTGCAATTTGTTACATACATCTAGTGGATTTCACACTGGTCTGTATTCTGTGCTACAAGTCAAGTATCAATAATGCTCATAATGAATCTCTATTAAATCTCACTATATGTGTGTGTGTGTGTGTGTATGTGTGTGTGTACTTAAGTCTCAGTATTGGGAAAAAGGAGGGATATTAATGAATAAGTAATAATAACTTAATTTAAATTAGGCATTCATGGTGAGACAATTGGGCAGTGTGTATGTGATATGTTTGTTTATGCAGGGTGAGAGACGATATTGGGGTTGTATAGTACAAATCACTGCATGTGGAGCGAACTTGTTTTCAGCTGCTCCAGAGACTAGGGGCTCATCTGAACATGCCAAGATACGTCTGCTTCCCACTGGCTTATCCTGGCCAAAGACCTGGCCCATTATTCCTCCATTCCCTCCATGGAATAGGAAGAAGTCCAGACAGGCATGCCAGCCCATTGCTTAAGCTCCCGCCACCTCCTTCACTCTCTCTGAAGCCAGGAAGGTATCCCGCAACATGTGACCAAGACCCCCCTGCGTGTGAGCATCCTTTGTCACATGCTGTGGGACTCCTTCCTTCTGAGGCAGACTGGCCGCTGCTAGGACAGGCTCCTGCAGTCACGTGGGGTCTGATCCGTTTCTTCCCAGCAGGAATGGATTAAACCTCGTATTATCTTAAACCATTTTATTGGGCCCTACACCAACTCCCCCGCCCCATCTTAGCTCTGTCTCTACCCCAGAGATCATGAGGACTGCATGGGGCAGAATGGGGAAAATGCCCTATGTCGTCAAGACTGCAGGACTCTAAGACGGGGACAAGACAGAGTTAAGACAGGGTATATTGCCTGCGTAGACAAGCCCTAGGGCAAGAAACAGTGGATTCAAATGGCACCAAAAGAGGTTCCACCTAAATATTAGGAAGACCATCCTGATGGGAATAGCTGTTCAACAGTGAAATGGATGGCTTCAGAGTGTGGTGGACTCTCCTTTACTGGAAATCTTTTAAGCAGAGGTCAGGTGCCATGTCTTGGGTGTGCTTTAGCTGGGTATTCCCAGATTGTGGTGGTGGGGATTGGACTAGATTCCCAGTGCAGTCCCTTCCAACTTTATGATTCTATGTGGATTTATGCATGGATCCTGCTACATCCTTGCATTTAATGACAATATTGTGCAACTGAATACATAACCAACTGTGCAAGAGTACAAACATCTTCATGCACAATGGTGCAGCATGCACAACTCCACTCTCACAAGCTTGAACTGAATGCAGATATTCCATATTAGACAAAAATGTTCAAACATCCAAACACTTCTGCACGAGCACATGTGTGTGTATAAGACACCAACAGTATCCCAGCCTATATCTACATCTGCATTTTATTTTATCTTAGTTATCATCTATACCACATATTACGTTAAAAAATTCAAAGAGGTTTACAATGTTGCAGTGTTAAAAATCAGAACATGATCAAATAAAGTGGTAAAATAATAAAGGAGCAATAAAAATAAAACAATAAATTATTTCACTGAAGCCACTAACAACATCAGACGTATTGGAGTAGGCTGGTGATCCAGAAAATGCCAGAGCAAACAAATTACACTTCAACTGGCAGCAGAGGCCTCCACTGGGAACCTACTTGACATCATACCACATGGTAGGCATCACCAAAGAGAAGGCTCCCATACCCTCCAGCATGGCCAAGCAACCTCAGAGTGTGGTCAAGATAGCAAAAGTCATTAATGGGGAAAACATACAAGCTTGGAGAAGTTGCAGCAGTTTGTTTTTGCCTGAGCCTGCTGAAAAGGACAAGATTCTACCTCCTCATTTCTTCTTTCTCTTGCTGAATTACAGTTGGCCCTCTGTATCCACGAATTCTATATCCATGGATTCAACCATCCATGACTTGAAAATATCCCCTGCCCCCAATAAAAAATAATCCAATAAGCAAACCTTGCTGTTTGCTAGTTTATACAAAGGACATCATTTTACTATGCTATTGTATAGACAGTAGTGGGACTTGGGCATCCAAGGATTTGGGTATCCATGGGGGAGTCCTGGAACTAAACCCTAGCAGATACCAAGGGCCCACTGTAATTGAGTGAAAGCTACTTTTGCACTTTGGATTCAGTTTGCAGCAACTGAAGTAAATAGATGATGATAAAGGGGGAAAGCAAGAAGAGGGAAGGGAAACTGGGACATTTTAAAAGCAGCTGAACAGTGGGGTGGCAGATTAATTGGGACTGTCCCTGCAGAATGGGACAGTTGGAGGATGTGTCCTCCTCTACACTGTAATTAAACAAATTTAACTTGGTGGTGCTACAGTAGGCAAGGTCTCCACCACAGAACATAAAGACCTGATCACTCTATGTAGAAGGTCTTTCAGATAACCTGGTCCTGAGCTGTTTAAAGACCTTCTAAACTTCTCTGTGTTTAAAATGTTTAGCTGTTTCTAACTTTTTTGTTGTTTGTGTTTTAACTTTCATATTTTCCTGATTTTAACAATGTCTTTTTATTGTACACAACTTTGAGCTCCAAATTTGGGGAAAGCAGGATAGAAATAATAAAGATATTAATTAATTAATTAATTAATAATAATAATATGCAGCAACACTTTGAACACAGTGTTTTCAGGACAGGGTTGGTATGTGTCTTGTGACAATACACATAGGCCTTAGAAGTAAAACCACCAGAAGCAGACATATTCAAGACCATTCCCAAATTATGCCCCATCTCTGTTGGGAGAAAGCAACCCCATCTTTCAGGGATAGATTCCTCAACTCCTGTATCAAGGAAATTGCCCACTGACAGAGTTTCCCTCTTTCTGGGATTCCTCATCAGTTTATTAGCCACCATCCAGCCCTCCAGGTATCAACCATCCAACCATTTAGATATCAGTGTACACTCTGCATGGCCACATTTGACCTAGGGGTAATAGAGAAATAAGGCTGAGTGTTATCTATATTTATAAATTGGTCTATACCAGAGCAGTGATAGTGGATGCAGGAGCCATTTTTTTTTTGTCCCAGCAGTGGGCTACTCAGTGCTGCTTTTTGGCCACAGAATTTACCAAAAATCACTTCAGGTTGTGACTTCCAAGTCTTGCAGCAAGTTTTTTTTTTTTTAAGGAAATTACTATTCTTGGGGCACATTTACATGGGCAAATATTCCCCTAAATATACCACAAAGATTCCTCATTGTTCCCACACATCGCGCCACAGTTTCGCCTCATTCAGAAGGGGTGAAGGTAAAAAACCCAAATATAGTGTGACAGGGGATGTCACTACTTTCCCCATCTTTTTTGACAAGTAGTGTGACTTAGCACATTATTGATAGTGTGAACGATAAGTCCATGTGAATTACCAGCAATCTTTCCGATACAGTCACAGCAGAGCTGCGCTGTGATTGGTTAGGAGGTCTGTAGCTGAACTCTCTCTCTCTCTCTCTCTCCTTTCCCTCCCTCCACAAGCTGTGTGCAGATTGCTTAGCTGCTAGGGAAAAATTACATCCAGCGTTTCAGTGGGTGAAGGGGAAGGGCTCCTTGGCTTTAAGAGGCAGGCATTTGTCAGGCATTCCTTTCTGCTCTTTCCCTCCCTCCATCAGTTGTGTGCAGCTTGCTTTGCTGCTAGGGGAAAATTACATCCAGCGTTTCTGTATGTTTTCAGTGGGTGAAGGGGAAGGGCTCCTTGGCTTTAAGAGGCAGGCATTTGTAAGCCATTCCCCCCCCTCTACTTTTCCTCCCTCTGTCTGTGCTTGGGAGGCCATGCCCCTGCACCTTTTCCGTCTGAACCAGAAAGCAAAAAAGTAAACAAAGCAACTGAATCCCCCATAAATTGTCTAAACTACCCGGCACTGGTGCGAAAAAGCGCTAAAGTGCAAATTGGCACAATAAAAACTGCTGTGTAAACGCCCCCTTGGAAACCTCCAAGGAGGTTTGGCCAGTTTGGGATGAACAACTGCTCCAGCTCTTACTTTTTTAGAGAGGGGCTCCAGGTAGGTTGCCAGCATTGGGAAAATCAGGAGGGGGAAACAGAAGAAACACTTGCAGTGTGCATCTGGCCCACAGGCTGTAAAATTCCCACTCCTGATCAGGATATATACATAAGGTAACTGTGCTTATACAAAACCTAAAGCAGATATTAAATATTAAATTTGGGCAAGGGCCTGTTATTACAAAAAAAGGGGGACACAGCTGTCATTTTAACTGCATAGATTTTTCTTCCATGTGAATGACAGTATTTGTATAAAGCATTCATAGGGAACCTTAAGCAGCACTGCAGATAAACAATACAACAGAAACATTCCCTATAGGGGATTGAGAGTCATGGCTCATTAAATTCCTTGGTAGTGCTCACATTACTCTTTAATTGTGCAAAGCACAGGTAACACTTTGTTCCAAATTCTGAATCATGAAGCAAACACCATTTACCCCAAGGTATCCAACTGAAAATGCTTAGCTGAAATGATAAGGTCTAATGATATGATTTTGATGTTATTATTTAAAGTCATGGCTTAACTGAATGATTCCATTCATTCCAAATGCCCGATTTCTATTAGATTCTTTCTTGTTCCTGACACAAGTACCTCAGTAGCGTGAATCTCACATTTCCTCTCTTTCAACATTTTTTAGTTTCTATTGCCTTTTCTTTCAAGTGAAAAATAATGTGCTGGATTATATTCTCTGCTGCTGGTAAGAACCTGGATTGATGGATGTATCATAAAGTTCCTCATAGGGAGAATTATGAAATGTCTCCCACTCACATCCACAATTCACCTTTTAAGTTCCTACACTCCCACCCTCAAATATGGGCATTTCTTTGGTTGCTGGAGAGTGGATGGTGGTGGTGAAGCATCCAACTATGTTCTTACAGCTAGATGCACAGTGAAAGCCATCCTCTGGGACCTACCAGGGCTGCTCCAGAGGTCCTGGAAAATGATGTCATTGCTGTGCATCAAATTACATAGCTGGACGCTTATATGCTTCCCTCCCTGCTCCTCACGGGCCAGTAAATGGCCATATTGGGGGGCTGCAGCAGCCAAAAGGTGGGTGTTTGGGAGGGGTGAGTTTGGTTGTTGTACAACCTTGATAACAACCAAAAATGTGACATGCAGACATAACTTGGATATATTTTTTAGTAAATCAGACCTTGTCTAGGAGGGCAATTTACCCCAGCTCCCCACTGTGTTGGAGCCCTGCAGTCCAAATGACATAGGGCTCTTGCCCTGGTTTGCCTCCAGACAGTCCTGACAATGTCTGGGGCAAAGCCGGGGGGGGGGGGAGCCAGGGGAAGCCCTTTTACACCTTTTCAAAATAACCCCTAGGAAAACCCGCACCATGTGGGAAAACCCGGATGGGTCTGGCACGGGAGGGCAGAGTCTGTATCTGTATTCCAGACTGTATCACCACCTGCTGCCACCGCCATTTGTGTTGTTCTGAAGCTGGGAAGAAGGACCTAACCAATGTGAACAAGGCCCCCTACATGTGACCAGACTTGATCACATCCTGAGGGCCTGCTTCCTGACTTCAGAGTGTGATGTGCCACAGTGGGGGAGGTTCCTGTTGAAACCACCCAGTGTGTAAATATGGTAGCCAGCATGTACATGAGGACTTCTGCCCATTTCATTGGGGGGTGGGAACGGGCCAGCTCTGGGGTTAGATGACACCGGCTGGAAGGTGGAGCATTCTGGCCAGTGTAGACAAGCCCTCACTCATAGGATGCCAGTCATTACGTTTTCCTCACTGTGCAATTAAGAGAATGCTAGGAGGAATAGAAAGCCCCTTAAATTGTTACAAAATAAGATAAATTCTTACAAAAGAAGATAAGACTCCTGTGCTTTTAATGACTGGGTAGCAAGAAACATTTGGTGGATAGGTATATTGTTACCTGTCATTACACGCACCCCTCCCACCAATAATTCATAATTTGGCAATATTAGTTCATGAGGTTGCTGGTAGGCCAGGCCAGCCACAGAATTAGGTTTGAGTGAAGGTCACAGAAAGACCTAAGAAGTTTGCTTGGAAAGCCCCCAGCAAATACACCCAGGGCATGATTAAGCAAAGCCCCCCACCTTAAACAGTTGTTAGGGAGAAATCTGCCAATCTCTTCTGGATGCCCCTGGCAGTGAAACATACTCCAAAAACCAACAGTGACCAGAATACCTATTATCCCCACTTGTCCTGGTAAATATCTTTCCTTCATACCTTTCCCCATCCATAATACAGAGGAGGCCAGAAACCCATCAACCTTAATGTTCTGACCATTAGAAGCTGGAGTTTCCATTGTTTAACCCTGGGAAACTAACCCAAGCATTGTTTCACACTCAAAACACCCCTTAAGGGTACAATATTGTGTATAAATACTATTGCGAATCATAGCCAAATTGCACACAGTCCTCATATTCTGTTACTCTGCTGGTTTCCTGTGCCACCCATGTGCACATTTCCTCACAGGCTGTCATTCTGCCCTACTGCTGTACAGCCCTCAGCTTCAAGCCTGAATCTTGCATCACAGCATAAATCTCTGCTCTCCGGACAGGTAATTATAGCCTATTCCCCAATCTGTTTCTCTATCCAAATACTTCCTCCTGATTCTTCCTTAGCCTTGTGTGATCTCTTGTGAATGTGAGTGCATGTGTGAATGCTTCCATGATTATTTTCCAATAAAAAAACATTTTTGTTCTGAGGAGACAGATTTGGACAATATTTGCATGCACATACACATATTTAGAAACAATTACTATAATGTCAATAGTAATTTAAGACATCTCACCAAAGCAAAAGTCTCCTCAGTAAGTATTGGTATACACAGGTACAAAGTTCTTGTTAAGTTAACCGACCTCTCACAGCCAAACCTTTGAGCTAACTAAAATTCCCCAATATAATATCATAATTTGAGTGTTACGAGTGGGTCCCATAGCCCCCCACGCAATTTGGGTAACAATATCATGAAAGACTGAGTAAATGTATCACTTAAGCAGGCTTTAACGAGGTATTTCACTGACTGAGGCAACAACAAAATGACTCCTTCCTCCCTCATTCCATATACAGAAACCAAACTGAACTGGCAGATGAATCTTACCCTTCCATAGCACCTGAGGGCAGCAGGGTAGGCTGCATGGCACACACAATTCTGTTCCACAACCCTTCGCCAGTGCATCCCTCCAGCATCAGCCACCACTGTGCTCAATAGTAGAGTCATCAGCCCTGTCCTTAACCAAAGGACCTGCCAAAAAATACTATTCAAGAAAAGTAAACTGCACTTTCTCGCCCTTCCTCTTTCTCGTCCTTCCACATGGCCAGGGATTTATTATAAAACACTTTAAAACACTTTAGATGCTTCACAAATAAAACTATTACAGATATTGGAGCCCTTTTCCACCACAGCATCCAATTACTTTAGGCCCAAGAAAGACAAGTCACCTAACTCTTGTTTTCACTGCCTATGTCTCCCATAAAGAAGCTTTTATATACCTGGATTTTGTAGCAGTAATTGGCTTGCTAGAGAGAAGTCTTTCCTTAGGGAATATGTCCATTAAATGTGATGGTGGAGTTTGTAAGTCTGGATGGCAAGGAGTTTTAACATCTCTTTTAATACTTCTGTGACAGGATGAGGTTTGGCAGGCCTGGCTCCCCCCTCCCCCAAATGTTTGGGTTTTAGCCTTTCGCCCCTTCTATCTGCTTGCCATGCAACTGGTGTCTTATGTGCTAAAAACTAATGGAAAAGGATAGAAATGTAAGTCCTTATGGCATGAAAAAGATGGGCATGAGGATGGAAAGGAGGGACAAGGATGGAACTCACAGCGATGGCCACTTTAGGCATTTTGAGGGATTGCAAAGCTTCTTTTTAAATTACGGTAGTAATATCATTATACCAGTAATGTTACTGTTACTTACAAGCTTTGTAAAAAAATGCATCACCCAAAAGGAGGAGAATAGAAGAGACAGATTTGGACAACATTTGCATGCACATACACATATTTAGAAACAATTACTATAATGTCAATAGTATTTTAAGGAGATTTTCAGACAACACTGTTATAGTGTTACTATTCCACTTTATTTGCTATGGCTGCCTCCTCCTGAATCATGGGATTTGCAGTTTAGGGAGGGGCATTTTACAACTCTCAGCCAGAGAGCTCTTAGGCCTCACTAAACTACAAACCCCAGAATTCCACAGGAGGAAGCCAGAGCAGTTAAAGTGGAATAGTAACACTATAACACTGTAGTCTGAAAATCTCCTAAGACATCTCACCAAAGCAGTGAAAAGTGACCTCTGTGCCCATGTAGTTGGCTGTTCATGTGATGAGCAACTTCAAAGCCCTTGCTGTCCCTTCTTGTAGCTTTTTGCTTTAAAACAGATTTAGGCCTTGTCTAGATGGGCTATTTACTCCATCTTGGCTCCTGGAGTCATAATGACACAGTGCTTTTGCCTTATTTTGTCTCCAGGCAGTCCTCACAATGGCTGGGCCTAAGACAGGGTAAAGCTCAATAGACAAGTTATATTAAACACCTGGAAAAAAGTTTCTCTTCAGAAAAAATGGATTGGGTCCCACAGGACCTCAGGAGGCCCTACTGTCATGACGGCCCATCACTGCAGCTGCTGTCCATGTTGCAGTCTCTGGATCTGGAGAATGCGACATGGGTGGCAGAAGCTGCAGGGATGGGCCAGCATGGCAGTCTGGACTCCACCCCATTTCGTGCCAATAATGGGGTGAGGAATGGACCAGATTCACAGCCAGAATATGCTGTTGGGGAGCCGGTGTATTCTGGCTCATGTAGATGAGTTCACAGACTAAACAGTCTTTCAGACAGAGAATGCTCAAAGAGAGGACTGCCCCTTGACATCCTTTCAGATTGAGGATGGCCCTCTGTAAATTTGGACACATGGCCACCCTAGATTCATAGTTACTTCTATTTTTATTTCTATCTTGTCTTTCTTCCAGAACTGGGGATCAAGACAGCTCCTGATGCTTTACAGGTTATTGTTAGGATAAAGGGAAATAAGAGGGGAAGTCAGACAGCCCTCTTTTTATTGGCTTTGAAGCTGACTGACTTAAATAGTTGGAAGAAACTGTGGCTCCCCCAAGCAATTCTTTGGAAAGTCTCAGACTGGCTGTTCTACAGCAGTAATTATTTAAGCCTTATTGTTATTGTCTGGGCCTTACTACTGCTGTTCCTAAACGTAGGGCTAGGTCTGGTAAATTTAGAATGATAATTCATCCTGCTTATAGTCTTTCTGTATCCAGTATTCCCCATGATTTCTTGAAAAGCAACTTTGTGAGTGTTGTTAGAAGGATTTGAAGAGGGAATAGGCTGATAACAGGATGCTCTAGTGAAAGCCAGCATGTTGTAGTGCTTTGAGCACTGGACTGGGATTACAGGAGACCAGGGTATGGATCCATGTTTAGCCATGGATACCCCACTGGGTGACCTTCAGCAAATCGCACTCTCTCAGCATTGGAGGAGAGCAGTGGCAAACCTTCCCTGAATACATCTTGTCAAGCAAATCCTCTGGTATGGTTGCTATAAGTCTGTGTCAGCTTGAAGGCACACAACAACAAATGCTGATCTAGCTTTCTGCCAAAAGTATTATACCGAGACACCAGATTTAAACCTGATCATGTAGAGTATAACTTTCTTGAACTCTCTGTTAAGCCTCAGAGTGCTTTTGACTACTTGGCATACAGGTTCCTTTCTTCTCCAGGGGGAGGGAAGGGAAAAGTGGTTTTACTTTGGGTTACTTATAGCTCTGCCTTCCACTGGGAAAGATGGAAAAGAAGATGCTGGGGACCACATGGGTAGGAGTGTGATGCTTCTGTGAGGCCATCCCTCTTTTCTTTGCCCAAGGGTTTATGACTGAGGAAAATCTATGAGCTGAAATCCGGTTGCTTAGTTGCAGCTAGGGAAGACCCACTGATTCAATTATTGAAAGCTAAGTCAATACCAGAGATAAATATAGTTGATCAAGTGGGGTGATTCTAATTAGAACTAACCATAGGATTTAGGCCATGAAGTCCAAAGTTAAAGCTTCCTAACACCACCACTTTGAGCTTGTCTACACTGGCCAGAATACTCCATCTGCCCTTCCATTGTGACAACAGAGGGCTGTCCTCACACCTGTGGCACATGCACGAAGAGGTGCCTCTCTCCCCCACACTGGTTACACCTTCCAAGGCCAGAAACCAGGTGCCTGGCTGTGGCCTTGCAGTGACCTCAGCAGATGTGATGCATGCAACCTGTCTGGGAAATGGCTGTGCCAGGCACGGTGTGCCACATGTGCAGACACACACACACACCATTATGGTACTCACATTTTTCTCCAGAAAAATCATAACAAATAATGAGGTTGGGTTTTTTTTTTAACCATTCTGTGTCTATTCTGTTTTAAGGGGTATTAGCCCTGGATTCTCATCAGAACTGCCCATACATCATCTGGACATTCAGACTAGGATTGGGGCAAAATCCCTGCATCATCTGGACTGCTGGGTGTGGGAATGGGGGGAGGCCATTTTGTTTGGCCCACCTAGACAAGCCCTTTGTCAACCAAGATGCAAAAAAACTATTAATCATAGAATCATAGAATCATAGAATCATAGAATTGCAGAGTTGGAAGAGACCATGAGGGCCATCCAGTCCAACCCCCCTGCCACGCAGGAAATCTTGATCAAAGCATCCCCAACAGATGGCCATCCAGCCTCTGGTTAAAGACCTCCAAGGAAGGAGACCCCACCACGCTCCGAGGGAGTGTGTTCCACTGCCGAACAGCTCTTACTGTCAAAAAGTTCCTCCTCATGTTGAGGTGGAATCTCTGTTCCTGGAGCTTGCACCCATTGCTCCGTGTTCCAGTCTCTGGAGCAGCAGAAAACAAGCTTGCTCCATCCTCAGCGTGACATCCCTTCAAATACTTAAACAGGGCTATCATATCGCCTCTTAACCGTCTTTTTTCCAGGCTAAACATACCCAGCTCCCTAAGTCTCTCCTCATAAGGCATCGTTTCCAGACCTTTCACCATTTTAGTTGCCCTTCTCTGGACACGCTCCAATTTGTCAATATCCTTTCTGAATTGTGGTGCCCAGAACTGGACACAGTATTCTAAGTGAGGTCTGACCAAGGCAGAATAGAGTGGCACTATTACTTCCCTTGATCTAGACACTATACTTCTATTGATACAGCCCAAAATCGCATTGGCCTTTTTAGCTGCCGCATCACACTGTTGGCTCATGTTCAACTTGTGGTCTACTAGGACTCCTAGATCCCTTTCGCACGTAGTCTCATTCAGCCAGGTCTCTCCCATCCTATATTTATGCATTTCATTTTTCCGCCCTAAATGCAGTACTTTACATTTCTCCGTATTGAATTTCATTTTGTTAGCTTTGGCCCAGCTCTCCAGTCTATCCAGGTCATTCTGAATTTTGATCCTGTCCTCTAGGGTATTAGCTACTCCTCCCAATTTGGTGTCATCTGCAAATTTAATAAGTATGCCCCTAATTCCCTCATCCAAGTCATTGATAAAGATGTTGAATAGCACTGGGCCCAGGACAGAACCCTGTGGCACCCCACTGGTCACATCTTTCCAAGACGAAAAGGAGCCACTGCTGAGCACCCTTTGGGTTCGGCTGGTCAACCAATTACAAATCCATTGAACAGTTAACTTGTCTAGCCCACATTTTACAAGCTTGTTTGCAAGAATGTCATGGGGAACCTTGTCAAAGGCCTTACTGAAATCAAGGTATGCGATGTCCACAGCATTCCCTTCATCTACCAAGCTGGTAACTTTATCAAAAAAAGAGATCAGATTAGTCTGGCATGACTTGTTTCTCTGAAACCCATGTTGACTCTTTGTGATTATGGCATTGCCTTCTAAGTGTTCACAGACTCTCTGTTTAATCATCTGCTCTAGAATCTTCCCTGGTATTGATGTCAGACTAACTGGACGATAATTGTTGGTATCCTCTTTTTTCCCGTTTTTGAAGATGGGAACTACGTTTGCCCTCCTCCAGTCTGCTGGGACTTCTCCTGTTCTCCAGGAGTTCTCAAAGATTATTGCCAATGGCTCTGAGATTATATTTGCCAGCTCTTTTAATACTCTTGGATGTAGTTCATCTGGTCCTGGAGATTTAAATTCATTTAGATTAAGAAGGTATTCCTGTACTACCTCTTTACTTATTTTGAGCTGGATTTCCCCTATTGTGTCGTCTGTTCCATTCTCCTCAGGTTGGTCCTCCTTTTCCTTTTCTGAAAACACTGAGGCAAAGAAGGTGTTGAGTAATTCTGCCTTTTCTCTGTCCCCTGTTAGCATTTTGCCATCTTCTCCACGTAGCGGCCCTATCATTTCCTTCTTCCTCCTTTTGTTGCGGACATACCCAAAAAAACCCTTTTTATTGTTCTTAACCTCCCTAGCAAGCCTGAGCTCATTCTGCGCTTTAGCTTTTCTGACTTTACTCCTACACGTGTTCGCTATCTGTTTGAATTCTTCTTTGGTTATTTCCCCCCCTTTCCATTTCCTATACATGTTCCGTTTAAAACTTAGCTCCATTGAAAGCTCTTTAGTCATCCATCCTGGTTTCTTGAGACACCTCCCATTTTTCTTCCTCAATGGTACTGTTTGAAATTGTGCCTTCAGTATCTCCTTTTTGAGAAAGTCCCATCCGTCTTGAGGTCTCTTCTCTTTTAGTATTCCTGACCATGGGATCACCCCCAGTATTTCCCTGAGTTTATTGAAATCAGCTCTCCTAAAGTCAAGAATGCGTGTCTGACTATGCCTGGCTTCTCCTTTCCATTGTATAACAAACTCATGTTGTACTGAAAATTGTTCAACAATTTCTTCAAAGTTTTTTCCCCCCACAGAAAAAAGATTCTGCTCCTGTGTGTCATTTCCCAGGTGCATCATAATTCTGCATTTCTGTTGGTGATGTTTTGAGCCTCTCTTTTCACTGTGAGATGACCAAGGGTGTTGTGACCACCCCCCTTATTACCCATCTCTCCATCACTGTGCAGCTTCCACAGTTGCCTGTCTGGAAAACTTCCAAGACAGGAGTTACTTCATGTTGCTTCTCCTGAATTTTAATTCAAATGTGGGAAGCCTGGGAGGCTTCCAAGATGATTGTATAATTATGCACATCTCTCAGCCACCTCAAAAATTAAGGTAAGCAGCAGAAGAATTGTGCCAACATTTTTGTGTCTCTTTGAGCATGATTTAAAAAGCATTGTCTGTTTGAGGAAGCCAAATGAGAATGGTCAAAAATGTGGAAGGAATTTTCAGCAGAGTAGTTACGGTAACAGAATTTGCAGAGAGAGAGGGGTGGGGGAAGAGGGAGAGAGATCAATGAAGCAAGTGGCAGTCAAAGCCCTGGTTTAGCAAACCGTCACCCAATTCTTATTGAGGACCTTCAGCCAATCTAACTGCTGATCTAGATTTGAAGCAGTGAGGTTATCCCTTTCATTTTTCAGATTCCAAGCATTGGCGAATCTGACCTATGATCCCCTGAAGCTGAAAAAGCAAATCATATGCAGGAACCATTTCTGTGTTCAATTCAACAAAAGGTTTCAGTTCAGCTCCTTCTCCACACAGTCATCAAGAAACAATTTTGTTCTATATCATTTGGTTACCACTTTGCAACAGTGATGGCACTAGGGAGGGGGTGTGAGAAGCCGAAATGCACCAGCTGACACTAGGGAGGGGTGACAGCAGCCTTAATGATGCCACAGCCCTTGCAAAGAGTTAAGACTCAAATGAGAGCTTCTTGACAGCATTATAATTCCCTGATACTATCTGTTGATGGGCTCTTTCACACTTTCATGATAATAGCCCTTTGATTCCACTTTAAATGCTATGGCTGCACCCTTTGGAATCTTGGGATGTGTCATTTAGGAAGTGGTGCCTAGAATTTTCTTCCAAACAGCTGGAATCAAAGTGCTAAAATGGTGTGGCGTGAAAAGCCCCAGATCTAAACCCCAGCATGGCACGTGAAAAGACAAATCCAAAATTATGAATTCTAGCTGAAGTACCCACCGTTATTACAAATATCTCTTCAGATGTCTTCTAATGTCAGGCAAGTATCTGACTACCAACAGCAAAGAGAAGGGGTTCAACCATATGTATGTTGAGGACCAAATTCCACCCTTCCGTGAGTTGGATGATGCAAGCCTTACATTGTAAAGGATGTGACCACATCCTCGGATATCACTAGATTCTCTCCTCCCTCCTTCTCTACACCAGAAAGTGCCTACTCTGATGGTCTTCCTTCCCTTATCCCCTTTAGTCTACAGGGATGGGACTCCAGTGTGAGGGAGAGGGTGACCAAGAAGCTTCTGCAGGCTGGATCCAGACTCTCCACAGGCTGGATTCTGCCCACTGGCTGGAGGAGTCCCAGCCCTTGTTATAGAACAAACATTCAGATATTTAAATAGAAATTTGTATCATATAAGTCCAAGTGAGATGATTTTTACATATTTTCTAAGGCTGTCATGTTTCTGCTAATTTCTAATGGCTGAGGTGTTAAAACCATTTCCTGTCATGATGGGCTTGTCTACACTAAGGATAAAATGAGTACTTATCCCGGATCTGGTGCAATTTGTACGCATGACACACACAGCAAATCTGCTCCAGAGGCCTTCCATGTTCCACAGCAAATCCAGAGAGGCCTTCCATGTTTTGCACATGTGGACAGCTGGATTGGGCTGGACATGGAGCAACCCAGCTGTCCACACGGCTACACACCCAGTGCATCACCCCCACTGGCCCATCCCTAAATGGCTTGGGTCCAACTTATCTTCGGAACCACCTCCTCCCATACAATCCTCCCCACACACTCGGGTCCTCTGGGAGGAATTTGCTTCATCCACAAAAATCTAGACTGTCTGCAACCTCCCAGAGGGCCTTTTTGGTAATCGCCCCCAAATTATGAAATGGCCTGCTGAATTAGATCCGTCAGATGATGAGCCTGAGTAGCTTCAAAAAAGCACTAAAGACGGATCTCTCTCAGCAGGCCTCTCCTGATTAGATCCTGGCCTCAGGAGCTCCTAGCCTCTTTTAGTCTGCTGGCTATTTATTATTTTTTTTTAATGTGATTTCAGATTAGTTGTTTTTAACTTTTATTGGTTTAATATCTTTTTATGGAGGAGGGTGGGGGTGGGTGGTATTCAGGGATTTTAATCTGTACTTGTATTTTAATTTTTGTAAGACACCCCAATTGTTTTTAACAGAGGGGCGGGGTATTAATAATAATAATAATAATCCCTCTGTGTGCCATCACCACCTTTGCCTCACCTGCCAGCCAAGCAGCTCTCCGTGAAAGTATGACCATTGCTGTAGCTGCTGGTGAGGTTAGAATGGGGGTACAGCAACATGTGAGAGCAAGGAGGGGGTCACTCCGCATTGATCACAGGATTGCCTCTCATTGAGAGCTGCTTGGCTGGTAGGCAAGTTGGCAGCAGTGGCACTGAGGGGGATTGGCCAGTGGGGCCGATGCAGTGTCGGCCTGTCTGGACTATGGCACAGCTCCAGAATAGATCTGTGCCAGTATGTGTAACCAGCATTGTGTCAATCCAGGGCAGTGCTGGTGCATAATGCTCCAGATTGGCCCCGAATAATGGTGCCAGTGTAGATGAGTCCAACATTTTATTTCTGAATTGAAACATTTTGTTTTGTGTATCTGTACACCCATTGACCCACCAAGCTAAATTTTTAATGCATCAAGCCCTTGGGTTGTCATGGGTTAAATCTAAAATAAAGGGCAAGGGGAATTGAAGAAAACAGATGGTTTGTACTTTGTGAAATCCCTCTGAAAATATTAGGTTCCTATGACATTTTGATCTCTTCTTTTAGGCTTGGAATGGCTGTCATCGTTTGCTTCCTAGTTATCCCTTGGGTTTTTGTGCTGCTTTCTTTCTGAATAGTATTCTGTAATGCAAAACAGAAAAAATGATGTACTGTCTTTTCAATATTAATAAGAATGCAAGGTATTATGACATTAATGTAGTTTATAGAAAAAACACCAACTCATTCATTGCAATTTCCCTTCTAGCTCTTTTTAGGCTTTGTTAAAATTGGCTTTTTCCATGTTGGCAACTGACTAACATTCTGTCTTCCCTTAATCACTCACAAAATGTCATTTTGGCCATTTCCCAATAGAAATCAGATTGTTCTTTATAGATTTTCTTAACAGGTTGAGGGGTGGGGGATCCATTCATTTCCTAATCACAGGGAGAGAAAGAGAATTACCAAGGATTTTTGTTTTGTAAAAAAATGCCCAATAGATCTAGCTTCTTGGGAAATGACTAAAGAAAGAACAATTGATGCACAGCACTTTGTTAATGAAGCTGGTGTTAACTGATTGGTATCCAAGTGTTCCAGGGTCTGTAACCTCAAATGTTAGGTCTGGTAAATGAAGGAAGAAAAAGGAAAAAAAAATATTATAAAAACATCAACAACAGTCAATCCACAAATAGGATTTGGGCTGTAGAACAACAACAAAAAGTGAGATTAATCCGATTCTCCAGAGAGGATACAATTCCAACATGAGAAAGAAATAAGCAGCTTAGAGCCTTAGGAAAGAAAGAAACAAAATTATCTGTGTTCCAATGCCAGCCTGAAACAACTGATACCAAGGCAGGGAAGGAACAATTAACAAGTCTTCCAATCACTGTAGAGTTGGCTTGTTTCTGCAGACTTTGGCACTGTATAAGAATAATGACTCTATGAATGAGAAACACATACAAAGCAATAAGGTGGTTAGTGGGCAAAATGAACATGGCCTAGTCTACACACAAATGAGGGGGCTGGGGGATGAAGTTGCCAGGGAAATTCCTGACCTTGAGTAAATGAACTGCATGCTTGTATATGTATCCCATTTGGTTATTTTTGGTAATGGTACATCCCACCAGAGTGACTGGCTAAACAATCCAGGAATAATGACCTAAATCCAACAGCTAGTCCAAAATTCAGTAGACATATTGAATCAATAAGGCTGAGTTATCATTCAGTAATAGATTCAGTGGGTCTCCTTTAGCCTGGAATTTAGGACACTTACTGATATTCTTACATCAGCTACTTAGTTATGAATGCATATCTAAGTAAAGTCTCCTGGCCCAACCCCAACCCAAAAGTCCACATGACCAGCAGCTGGGTCAAGTGAAATCTGCTCAGTGGCCAAATGGGACACAAAGTGGATGATGTTTCTAGCCCTCTCTAATTAGTGAGCAAGACTGTGACAATCAGAAGTAGAACCCCATTGCAAGTCCTCATTGCAATCTGGCTTGCTGGTGGGAAGGGTGGAAATGTCATCCTCCTTGTGAGCTGAACAGAACTCCTTCACTCAATGTAGCTGCTGGCTGTTAAGGTGGGTTTGGGAACATTTAGTGTTACTGAATATGGAGCTGTTCAGATCTATAACTCAATGTTACAAATCCTTAACTGCAGTACAGACTACCATGTATGCCACAGAGGTGGGAATCATGCGGCCCTCTACAGGTTAAGAGCTACACACATCATGTCTCAACATTACCTGCCCTGATACCCCCCATTCTTTCCATAATTCACTATTTGGCTATATTTCATAAATTTGCTTATTATTGGCACTCCACATGGTTGGTAGTAGACCAGGGACCCCCCCCCCCAAATACAAGGAATCAAGGTTTGCTCAGAAAACCTGAGAAAGTAGACTGCTAAAATTCCTAAAAGACACGCCTGGGTAGGAATTAAGTGGACCCCTCTGGAACTGATGAGTTAGGGTGGAAATGGGCTATTTCTCCTGGATGTACATAGAAATGAGACATTCAACAATCCCATCAAGGTAGCTGGACACTCTTTGCCTGCAAAATTGGTCTTTCTTCCCACCTGTCCTGAAACAATAGAGGTTTGCCTGAGATCCATCCATTTTGATGTTTCAGCCATTAGCAATCATTAACACATCCGGAGAATCCATTGTTCAACCCTGTGAAACACCATCAAGATGTAAAATGAAATGTGTAATTGAATATGCATCTGCCTGTGCATCTGCATTTCCATGATCTTAAATTAAAAATAGATGTTGTGCATTTGACAAAAATGTCCAGTTGCTCCCATGGGGAAGATTACACCAGCTTAAAATTCTAGCTAGGATCTGGCCAGTAAATGGAGGGCCAAACTACAGGTCGCCCCCTGTATCCAAAGTTTCAGTTATCCACAGCTGAAAAAATAGGGACAGATACCATAGAGTCATGGTGGAAAATGTCTAGAGAAGTGTCTTCTATATGAATTGCTAGGTCCTCCAACACACGTCTAAGGTATTTTTTGTACCCAAAGTCCTTTGTTTTAATAGGCTTTACTATTATCTTTGGTTTCTGGTATCCATGGTAAATCCAGGAACTGAACACCCACGGATATGGTGGGGGGAGACCTGTATTCCCACCCTATGTTATAAGTGATCAACATTATTTGTATCACATTACTTTGGGGGGTAGTGAGAGCTTAACAGCATTCCTCTTCTTTTTAGTAGTGGCTGCTAACAGCATTACATTTTTTGTATAAGTAGTAGCATTTAGCATTTATAAATCCTCCATCTTGCACTGTGGTTCATCTGGACTGAAAAGGAGATGGTGCAGGTCATATTAACTAGGTAGTGAAATCAGGAAGAGTTGTTTGGCTTGTTGTACAATGTATGGCTTTCCTTGGCATTTTCAGTTGTCTGGCACTACTAATTACTCTGCAACTGTCTTCTTTCAGCTCAAGATAACACTGTGGTTGGAACTGATGGCTAGACTCCCCTTCTCAGCAGAAATTTGGTACTAAGCTGAAATGTGTACCTACCAAATTTTGCCATTTTGATTACAGGCTGTGAAACTGAGCCACGGCCCGTCGATGACTTTGAGGACCAGAGGGGTTCAGACAGTGTGATGTGTGGGATAAACTATCCAGAGCTCAGTAAAGTTGCCATTCTGGATGAAACCACCCAGACTCCCTGGTAGATGGAGATTATGAGTAAAGTAGAGCAGGACCCCCGTATCCACTGATTCATTATCCATGGGACACAAAACAGTACACCTACTATAGAGTCTTCCTAGAAAATGCATCCTCTCTAGCCATTTTCTAGGTCCTTCAAGGCAACTCTATGGTATTTTAAACTGGACTCCCATTATTGTCAATGGTGTTTGCTATTATCCATGGTTTTCAGTATCCACACCCCCCTGGAAACAATCCCTAGTGGATACAAATAATTCTGGGGTTCAATTGATGGCTTGGGCCATCAATAAAAAAGTATGACTTTTTGACAGTACATGATCATGAAAGGGCAACATTGTCTGGTACATGTGCCCTTTCACGATCATTAGGCATCCTTATGATGCTGTATTTGACTTGTCTGATAAAGTCCTTAGTTTGTACATCCTTAAGCTCAGCTACACCCCTCTAGCACCCCTTAGATTAGTCAGGAGTAGGGTTTTGGTATCTGTGACATCATTTCCCCTCTTGTCCTTTGAGACACAGCTTAGAAACAGCTTGTATTGAATATAGACTTCTGTTGGTTTCTACTGCTATTTTTTCCTGTCTTTTAAATAAAGAAATAATTATTTTTGCTGCAAAATTAGCTTGTCCTTGACTTGATTTCTTTCACTTTGAGTCACTCTGGTTAATTTTCCATTTTAAAAACCTTTGGCCTATAAGGTCCTGCAGAGAGTTAGTGCCTGGGAGAGCTCCCCTACTCCAAACCCAGTTAAACCCAGTGCAGCACGCTTAACAGTACAAGCCTGTGATACAAGAGGTATTCTCTTTCTGTCTAGCTCACTGTCACTTCTCACACAGAGTGGTGTTACAACAGCTGGACTAAGGTGCTGATGTAGGAGAACTTGGGAATTGCTGTTAGCCTATGAAGTTTCCATGTAAGCCTGATAGTGATCAGTGTCAGTTTAAGGCACCAGCGGCATCAGCATCTGCAGGGGGGCCCATCATTGTAGGGGCCCCCACAGTAACCCTCCTCCTGCAAAAACATTATTAGTAATAATCTGAATATCCTATACTGTGAATAGCTTAGGTTGAGCTAGGTTACATTGACCTGAGATAAACATATGGGACTCCCAAAATAAAGCATAGCAGCAAAATTCCTTAAACTGGTCCTGATAGTGATATTTTGAAAAATGAGAAAAAATTGTGCTGCATGTTAATTAAATTAAATGTTGCACAAAACATGTCCCAGTTCCCACTTCACTCTCAGAAACAACTCACTCCCATCTACCTCCAAGACCAAACCAGTATACATCAGTCCAATATGTATCAGATGCCTTATAAACTTCAATCAGCAACTGCTCCCATAGAAAGATGTCACATTTTTTATATAGACAAAAGGTAGCTTGCACAAAAAATTAAAAATCCTTGGTTGAGATCCTGTATTGTGTGGCTGGAGCATAATGTTCTATCCACAGAGTTCCACAGTCTTTCTGTTCCCTCCAAGCAACTTCCATGCATTGGGAGTGCACTGTGATCAACATTCACTGATGGTGGTAGGGGGAAGGATCATGGGAGACACTCAGGCAGTACCTGGTTTTAACTGTGTGGTTAGGAGAAGAGAACTAATGTTGCCCTCCCGGATCTCCAGTGAGCACTTGAAGTTTGGGAGGGTGACACCAGCTTTTTGGGCTGGGTGCTCCTTTGGTGCCTACTACCCATTCCCAGCCCAGCTTATAAATGGTCATCATAGCACACCCCAGCAAGTAAGGGTTCCAAAATGAATTGGAGGAGGCTGGACATTGCACAAGGAGGTAATTAATACATCAAAGAAGGACGTATGCATGGACATATCTCACCATCAGAGTTCCAGTCAATGGTACCCTGTGAAAAGAAATGAGAAGCACAAAATATAGGGCTATTTCAAGACAGAATAAATTAACAGAATGAAGTTCTTCATGGCCAATAGCTGTCACAATAAGAAGAAATTAAACACATGCAGTTTCTCATTAGAGAACTGGTGTCATGCCTCTACACTGCGTACAGCAAAAATAACAGAGTCTTGAGGCATCGTAGACTAACAAATTGATGATGGTGCCAGCTTCCATAGAAAAGAGATTCCCTCATCAGGCTCAAGAAAGCAAGAGGTGGCTTAATCAAAGTCTAGGAGTCAAAAATGTCTTTTGTGAGATTTGTATGCAATGCATTCACCATTTTTCATTAGTTAAAGGCAATTAATGCTTTGTTTCAAAACAGCAGGGTTTCCACTGTAGATAGACAAGTATAAAGAATCTCTCACATTATATGCAGAATATATCATACTTGATCAACACCATGGATATATGCTTGTATTCACCATAAATCGAACAAATAAATGCATTTTGGTCTGAGTGAGTGGTTAAAATGAAGTCAATTCCATTTCTCCAAGGTATGACAACCTTAGCATTAATAACACATAGCATGCAGCCACAGGAATAACTGGGAGACTAACCACTCTTCTTGGTATTCAATTCAATAGCTTCCAGTCCTTTAAAAGATTAGGTTTACAAATGTATTCCGCAATGGTGTGGAAATCATTACCTTTGGAAATATAACACATTTACAGAAAAGCCACTTAGAAGATTCCACAGCATGGTCTTCAGTTATACATTAGAGTCGCTGATCTCTGATAATGGATACGTAGGCCAGTCATCATGAAAGAAATGCTGCTGGGAAAAGTGAATACAAATTCCTCAAGACTCTATTAATCTAATAAAGCCTGTTTATACCTCCTGTGGAAGACAAGATCATTACTTACACCCATCATTGGACAATAAATTAATCTGAAATGTTAGCTGCTCTACATTCGGAGGGCAAGAACACAGGCAAATTGGCATTCATTGTTATAATGTTTGTTTGAAACTGCACAATAAAATAAAGCGTCATTTTACTGAGGTTAAAAAATATGGGCTATTCAAATCAGGTGTGGTTTTGCAAAAGGATTATAATTGCTCAGCAATACCAAGCTCCGTGATATAAAAGTGGTTAAAAATGAAATTTTGAATTGAGTGGAGAAGGTAGAAAGAAGGTAGAAAGGGAGCAATATCTCATATAGGCAGAGCAGCCATCATAGTTTAAGAGCGTTAAGAAAATCTCTAATGCTGGATTGGATCAAAGGCCTAACTTGTCCAGCCTTATGCTCCCACATTGGTGCATTTTTTTGTCTGTGATAAGCCTACAAATAGGACATGAAGATTGGATCCAAATAACAAATCTTGCTAAGCAGTGTCACATTCCATAAAGGATATGAGAAACATGAAGAATAAGCAAGATCCAGACAACAGATCAACTCTAGAGAGCTACTGAAAGTCCTTCAGAAATTATTCTGGATTTTAAGGTGCTCTTTTCATGCAACATGCTTTCCTTAAGTCAGAAATAGTGATTTAATTAGCATCTTTGGCTCTGGCCTGAAAAATACATGGGGCAGGAGGAGGTGGAGAGAGAGAAAGAGATAGAGAACAAGTTTTGTCTTGTTCCAGGCTATTTATAGATTCCATACTGCCTGACAGCCACAAGGCCCAATGCTGCACATCTCTTTACCTTCTATGACTGAAGTGAAGACTTGAATATAACACATGACATCCACAGTAGATTATTGGGTTATGTCTTAGAAGATTTTCTTTTCAACAACAACAAACAACAACAACAATTGATATTCTGCCAAGTCTGGGACTCAAGGGCAGCTTACACAGTTAAAATGAACATAGTTAAACATTCACAGTATGCAAAAGTTAAAAAGCAGTTAAAACCTCATAAAATTTGAAACCAGTTAAAATAAATTAAAGCAACAGCAACAAATAAAAGTCCGTCACATTATATAAACCCTGTTTCCCCTGTGGCACAACAACTGCAACTGCACAGAAATTTTCCTCTCTGATTTTTGGTAACACAAAAGTCAGTAGGATTGGATTGCTCCCTGTGAACACTTGGTCCCACGAGACTTAAGATCAGAAATGATCCATGTGCCCTTGGATGCTATGGGGTTTCCTCCTATCATCTGGGTCATTAGGTCTAAAAGCCCATTCTTTATCCACCTGCTTTCATTTCACTAGTAAATGGTATTGGAGTTCCTTGTTCAGAAATTTCTGCAGTCTTTACTTTTGGTGGGTAGAAACAGGTGATAAGCAATGTGCAAATATAGTGATGATTAACTCTCTCTCTCTCTCTCTCTCTCTCTCTCTCTCTCTCTATATATATATATATATATATATATATATTTGCTGTCTTCCTTTTTGTTTGGCCTTAAAGAAGGCCCCAAAATATCCATAGAACGAAGCACACTGGGTTTTTTAGAAAGTAAAAGCCATCCTGTGACATCATGAGGTATGCCATTTTTCTCTTCTGGATTCTCCAGTTTTTGTTCTTTTCACAGTAGACATAAAAAATGAATGCAGACCTATTGTTGTGTGCCTTCAATTAATTTCCAATTTCTGGTAACCCTAAGGTGAACCTATCACAGGGTTATCTTGGTAAGATTTCTTCTGAGGGGGTTTGCCTTTGCCTCCTTCTGAGGCTGAGGAAATGTGACTTGTCCAAGGTCACCCAGTGGGTGTCTAGAAATAAAAACCCAATTTATGAATATAAAAGGAAATTGAAAAGATATGTCAGAGCAAGATATTTTTGTTTTGTACACCAAAATGTTGAGTCATGAAAAGAGTGTTTCAGTTGTGACAATATCCATATATCCATTAAAACACATTGAAGGAGAGATAATATTTTCAAGCTTTTCAAATACAAACAATGAATGTATTGTTAATTCTACACCTCACAAGTGTTTCACCATCCAAATATGCCATTTTGTAGAGCAGAAGAAAAGCAAAAGTGAAAGATTTTGGAGGATGAATGGTTCTGGTTTTTTACCACAGAAAGCAAGCTGAATGATAGATAGAACCTCAAATATTCCAAAACTATCAAGAATCAATTTGTATCCTACATAGAATATTCACTGGACTTTTATTTTCAGTAGGGTTGCCTTGCTGTTCATTGTCACACCGCATAATCCTTTCTACGTTTAGTTTCTATAAGGTCAAGTTTGCATACTGAATCATCAAAGAAAGAAGATTTAGAAGAAAGATGAAAAAGAGACCTACTATTATCTAGGTCCTGCACTTGAATGCTCACCTCCACACATGACACAAAGAGAATATTAGGATATTTAGTACCATTGCACACTGGTCTCTGAAGTCACAAAGAAAGCAACAGACTCCAGATCAGACATCACAAGAACAGCCAGACCCAGAAAAAGCCACAGGAATGAAGAAGAAAAAGAGCCACCCAAAGGGAAGGTATTTTTACCATACATCAAAGGAGTCACAGACAGAATAGGGAAACTGATGAGGAAACACAACCTCCAAACAATCTACAGACCAACCAAGAAAATCCAAGAAATGCTATGCTCAGCCAAGGACAAGAGACCCTCTCATAGCTGTAGGAGTTTACCACATCCCATGCAGCTGTGGACAAGTTTACATAGGGACCGCTAAACGCAGTGTGCAAACACAAATCAAGGAACATGAGAGACACTGCAGACTGGGCCAGCCAGAAAAATCAGCAGTAGCAGAACATGTGATAAACCATCCTGGACACAAAATGTTATTTTAAAACACCAAGATTCTGGACCAGGCCAACAACTATCATGTCAGGATGCACAGAGAAGCTATTGAAATCCACAAACACCGGGACAACTTCCACAGGAAAGAAGAAATCCTAAAAGTAAACAAAATCTGGCTTCCAGTTTTGAAAAGCAATAGAATCAAAACTCAACACTTACAAAGGAACTCCACCCAGGGAAAGGGGGATTCCCAGCAGATAATGGCCCAACAACCAACCATTAGCCAAACAGACACGAATCCTCCTTGCATTTCTATACCCAGGGGTTCACAGGATATAACCCTCCCCCACACACTTCTACCCAACCATTCTTTGATGATGCTAGCCACAGATGCAGGTGAAAAGTCAGAAGTAAACCCTTCCAGAACACGGCCTTACAGCCCAGAAAAAAAACCCAAGGAAAATCTAAACATATATTTTGTTTTCAATGAGCGGAGAAACAGCATTTCTTCTGCCAAATAGAATAATTACTATTGCTGCTGTATTGCTGCTCTTGTAGTTTTCCTTCAGTAGGCTGTTGACTTTAGTAGCAGTTTCTCAAAGTCCTTGGGATCTAACAATTTCACCCAAATCTGTACAGGGATAGAGTATTAAACTGTTTTAAATTGTTGTAATTGTTTAACTTGTCTAACATGGTTTTCAACTGTTGAAACCCTTCCCCACTATTTTAAATTATGTTAAATTGTTTTAAGCTAATTTTATCTATACGATGCCATGAAATCCAGTGGTATAGGATGATATTGAAATAAGTAAGATGTTGCAATAAGTAAATAAATAACCACTGCACTTATTCACTGCACATGAGGTTACCATAATGTGAGGGTATGAAGGTGGCTAGTATTGGTTTCCCCTCTTGGCTCTATAATCTACCGTCCTCATGCTGATGATCAAAGGAAGTGATGGAAGAATCTAACAATTTATTTTTCTCTTACATTCAGATTTCCCAAGTTCTTTTGTCCCAAAATTTCCAAATTTTGATTAATTCATCTTACTGCAACTGAGCAGAAACTGCAATCTTTATTTTCTTCATGGGCCAAATTCAGTAGGTATAATTACTTCAAACCTGGAGAAGATGATGTTATACCTGCCTGTCATGTAGCTGCTAAGGATGAGTAGCATTCCAACAAAAAGTGGTGGCAGCTATTCATTCAGACTGGATTGTAAGAGCTAAGTGCTTAAAACCCTGGGCCTGGGTGGATGAATTTGTCAGTTTTACTGTTTCAGTTTTTCAAATGTCTAAAATTCTGGAATTGCACATGTTTTGAAAATGAATAATTTTGTGAATTTCAGTAAATTCTTGTGAGAAACAAATTGAAGCAAAATACCCATTCATACTCTACTGCACACACTACTGCAATATACAAAGTGAAAAATCATCTTGTTAGTTGTTCACAAAGGGCATTGCTAGAAGAAGATTGTTAAAAGATGTCCAAAAGAAGGGCTCCTCTGAGACCACATACTTGTGTGTGCACGTGTGTAAAAGAAATGTTGCTTAAACCGCTCTAGTCAAAACCTCTTTAGCTGTGAAAACCAGCAAGCCCAGACTGAATAATCTCCCAGACTGAAAATGCTGTTATTTTAATGGCCACTTTGGCCACAATCATAAGCAGGCATTATTTGTATATTTCATAAAGTTGATGGCACTGCACTGAAATGTCTAAAACTATACTTTAAAAGCCATCACATTTTGACAGGTCCTTTATCAGCAAAGTAGATGTTCACTGTGCAGCATCTGCATAAAATCCCTGACATTCCATATAGATTATAAATTCTGTATCAGCAAAAGACAGACACGGTAAAACACCATTGCAGTGTCATTATAATGATGAAATCTGGATGTTCAGTTAGGAAAGGGATATTGTTTGTTTTGCCAAAAAAGCATAAAATGCAAATGATGCACAGTAATATGTCTCTATACATAAATGGAGTAATCATGAATGGTTCATAATCCCCAAACAGACTTTCTTGTCTTTTAAATTATGGTGTCCAAAATCTTATATCTCATTAGTTTTCATCCGTTGACTGATGGGGTTCTTGTTGAGAGTACTGAGTTTCTGTGTTGTGCTATGTATGTTGTAACAAAGCAGCCTGAAATCATGAAGAAATGCCTTTTCTCTATAGTGCCCATAACAATTTGGCTTGAATTCAACAGGGAGTCCCACTTAGAGTAGACCTATTGAATAAATAGAACTAACGTGAGTGTTAATTTACCAAATTCCCATTGATTCAATTGCTCAACAGTAGTAGAATTCCTCTCCATTGATGCCCCCTTGTCGTGGGAGAGAGGCTTGCGTACCTTAAAGATGTTTTGAGCTATGCTGGCCACCTATCACCACCACTTACAACTCCTCGAATGCTTTCATCAGCGCTGTATATGCACAATCCTAAATATACACTGGACTGACTATGTGACGAATGTTGCTGTCCTTGAGCAAGTAGGGATCACCAGCATTGAGGCCTTGGTATTGAGAACACAGCTGCGCTGGGCAGGGCACATTTCTAGGATGGAGGGCCATCACCTCCCCAAAATAGTACACCACGGTGAACTCGCCACAGGTCAGCATAAGAGGGGCGCTCCAAAAAAGCGATACAAGGACTCCCTGAAACAACATCTCAGGCTCGGCCAAATTGATCACCAACAATGGTCCACCCTGGCCTCATATCGGGAAGCATGGAGACACACTATCCACAATGCTGCAGCCTTATTTGAGAACTCACGCTGAACAAGTCTTGAAGAGAAACGACAATGCAGAAAGAATCACAACCCAGAAACATCACCCAAGGAGACCTTCTGCTGTGCTTTCTGCAACTGGACTTGTTTATCTCAGATTGGCCTTTTTAGTCATCAGCATGCTTGCAGAAAGTGTGAAATGAGTCCTTCCTGAATCTTCATTTGTGAAGAAAAGCCAGAGAGAGAGATTAGTAGAATTAGAATTGGATTTAGGCCAGTATGCGTGATTTATTTGCTAAAATATTTCTAGACGGTCCTTCACTTACCAAAATGGGTTCCTGGGTGATAAGACAAAATTACATCTACAATACAATAAAGGCACACACACACAAAATCTTAATCCATAAAATTGAAGAGATCTAAAACAAAACCCAGCATTCAGCTAATTAAAGCACATAATCAGAATAAACCATGAAATGCCTGGGAAATGAAGAAATTTTCACTTGGTGCCTAAGAAAATATAATCCAGGAAGGCATTCTGGAATTGCAATCAATTGCAGAAAACACCCTCCCCTTTGTTCTTTCATAATCCACTGTTTCAGCTTGAAGGCACTCATAGGAGAATCACATCTGATGGATTTAATAGATGGCCAGATTATTAAGGATGAAGGTGTTTCTTATGTTGATAAGTCCCAGGCATTTCCAGTAAGCACCAGCACCTTGAAATGTCCCTAGAAATGACCAGGCAGTCAAGATAATTCTTGATGAACTGGTATGACATGGATTCTGCCAGACTGAGGTTTGAAACATATGGCCCTCCAGATGGTGTTGGACTGTATCACTCAGCATTCCTCGCCCTTGGTTATGCTTGCTATGGTTATTCTGGGAGTTACAATTGAGGAATACCACATGATTCCTGCCCTTCTTCTAAACCAACCAGTTAGAACTCTCTCTACTGAATTCCTGAACAAGGTGACACCTGTGTGCATCAATAGTCCCACATATTACTGCAAAACTGTAATTCACCCTAGACTTTACCACAGCATGGCTAACCAATGCCAGATAACCCCTTTCAAAGAAAGACCACAGCTGGTGAGACAACTGAAATTGATAGAAAGTATTCTGAGCCACCAAGTCCACAATGATCCAACAACACTCCCAAGCATAGCTACTCATTCAGAGGGAGAGAAACCTCACACAGACCAGGATATACACCAGCTTTCTTAATATGGGAACCATCTATCCACTGCTTTTGTCTCATCAGGTTCAGCTTCTGTTTGCCATCCCTCATTAGTGACAGTGGTTGTCATTTAGATGTTTAGTATTTAAGACCTAGTTCCACTACCCTATCTATCACATGCTACTGGGACCATACTGTTACCTGAAGAGGTGGGGGTGCTTTAGAGACCCACTCCTAATATTAATATTTGGGGGAATTATTATTAGCACAAATGGAAGGCTGAGAGAGGCAGGTAACTTTGAGACCTTTTCACCAGTACTAACTGCAGAGAACTCCAGGTTAAAGTGGAATAAATGTTTTTTTATTGGAAACAACACAAAAAGCATTCATGCAAGCAACACACATATACAAGAACCACACAAGGCTAATGAAGAGTTTAAGGCAGAAAGGTTGGATATAGGAATAGGTCTGGGAAATAGGGCAATAGTTAGCATTCTTGAAGAGGAGTGAAGTAATGAAACTGAAGCCCAAGGGTGGTACTGGAAGTTCCAATCCAGGGATGTGCTGACAGAGAGTGTCTGGGTTTTGTCCACAGTGGCACATGTTGCTATTATATAGGCTGGGATATTTATAACCCATTTCATGCCTTGGAGATGTGTTTTGGCTACAGGGCTTTTTTTGGAAATGGATTTGTCCTTCGAACCTGTGCAATGGATTTTTCTGGTGGAGCGCAGCGTGCACAGAACTGGCCTCACCCTTTAAACCAGAGATTCATCTGCCGTGGCCTTGCAAGCATGGACGTGGCAGCGAGGTCCTTGGGCCATAGGTTTGATTAGAGTTTCCTTCTCTTAGATGGTTGACCTTACAGGGTTGGACGAGCACCATCTGCCCGGGTTTGGGATTAGAGTTTTCCTTCTCCTAGGACGATTGCCACAAGGCTAGAGAGCCCATCCTGCCCTTTGATGCTCTTTGTCAGACCCTTCGGTTTTGACCTGTCTGGCATGGGGGACCCTACCAGTGGCTATTATGCCACCGCCAGCATAGCTCAAAACATCATTAGGGTACGCAAGCCTCTCTCCCATGACAAGGGGGAATCAATGGTGAGGGTTTTGGCTACAACAATGGCTAAATGACTCTCCCACAGGAGGAACAAAGGAGAACAAAACTCCACTGATTGTCTTAGATGGCTGGGATATAGGAATTGATGGGTTTATAATAACCTCACATTGTAGGACAGGACAGAGGGTCTGAGAGATTTTTCCTGGGGATTTGGGTTATGTAGGTCACTTGATTGTTTAGGATGTGTGATTCACCACCAAGGGGCCCAAGAAGGAATGATCCCATACCTCTTAGGTGTTGTTGTTTACTAGGGGTTCCGTTTAATCCTAGCTTGGGTGTGTTTGCTAAAATATTTCTAAGACACCTTCCAATAATAATAATAATAATAATAACAATAACAATAATAATAATTTATACCCAGCCCCTCTGTTAAAACAATTGGGGTGGCTTACAAAAATTAAAATACAATACAGATAAAAATCCCTAAACACCCCCCAGCCCACCCTCCCCCATAAAAAATATTAAACAAATATAAATTAAAAGCAACTGTCTAAAATCACATTTAAAAACAATAAATACAATAAATAGCCAGTGGACTAAAAGAGGCCAGGATCCCCTGAGGCCAGGATCTAATTAGGAAAGGCCTGCCGAAAGAGATCCGTCTTTAGTACTTTTTTAAAGCCACTCAGGCTTGTCATCTGATGGATCTCATTCAGCAGGTCATTCCACAATTTGGGGGTGATTACCAAAAAGGCCCTCTGGGAGGTTGCAGACAGCCTAGATTTTTGTGACTGAAGCAAATTCATCCCAGAGGACAAGAGTGCATGCGCGGGGAGGATTGTATGGGAGGAGGCGGTTCCAGAGATAAGTTGGACCCAAGCCATTTAGGGCTTTAAAGGTAATAACCAACACCTTATACTGGGCCCGGAAACTGATAGGCAGCCAGTGGAGAGATTTTAATACTGGAGTTATATGGTCTTTCCGAGATGTTCCCGAGACCACCCTGGCTGCCATATTTTGTACCAACTGAAGTTTCTGGACCAAGCATGAAGGCAGCCACATGTAGGCTGCATTGCAGAAATCTAGACGAGAGGTTACCAGCACGTGCACCACAGTCTCGAGGTCCCTTACTTCCAGGAAATGGCGCAGCTGGCGTATCAGCAGAAGCTGATAACAGGCGCTCCTGACTGTCGCATTCACCTGACTTGTCATCTGAAGCGATGAATCAAGGAGCCTCCCCAGACTGCCAACACAGTCCTTAACGGAGAGCATGACCCCGTCCAGGACTGGAGGTTGCAACCCAACTCCTAGTTTTGGGGGTGCTACTGTGAGGACCTCCGTTTTGTCTGGATTGAATCTCAATCTGTTTTTCCTCATCCAGCCCATTACTGCTTTAAGACAGTCATTAAGCGGAGAGACACCATCGGAATTTGAGGCCGATGATTGGGACAAGGAGAAATAGATGTGGGTGTCATCAGCGTACTGATAACACCCAGCTCCATAACTCCGAATAATCTCACCCAGCGGCTTCATATTCATCTTAAACAGCATTGGGGACAGGATGGCACCCTGCGGAACACAAGTAAGCTCCTTTCTGCTGGAGCAGCTGTCCCCGAGCAACACCCTCTGGGACCTGCCCGAGAGGAAGGACCAGAACCACTGGAGCACAGTGCCTCCGATTCCTAACCCACACAAGCGATCCAAGAGGATGCTATGATCTATCGTATCGAAAGCCGCTAAGAGGTCTAAAAGCACCGACAGGGTCACACTACCCCTGTCGATGCTTAGACGCAGGTCGTCGGTTAAAGCAACCATGGCAGTCTCAACTCCAAATCCCGTCCTGAAGCCAGTTTGAAATGGGTCTAGATAATCGGTTTCATCCAAGACCACTTGGAGTTGAAGCGCAATTGCCCTCTCAATCAGTTTGCTCAAGAATGGTTACATAGAAACCGGCCTATAGTTGTTCATGTCCAGGGGGTCAAGGGAAGATTTTTTCAGGAGCGGCCAAGTGGCTGCTTCCTTTAAACAAGATGGAACACACCCTTCTCTGAGGGTTGCATTGATGATTTCCTTAAGGAACACCATCAAGGCAGTCCCCCCTTGGATGGCCAGCCATGAAGGGCAAGGATCGAGAGGGCAGGTCGTCTTCCTAACCCTACCAAGTAGCTTGTCCACGTCTTCGGTACTTACGGATTGAAATTCATCCTGTAAACTTACATCAACGGAGTTGCTGGACACCTCATCAATTGTTTCTGTCAAATTATTGGCATCTAAGTCGGCTCTTATCCGAGAGATTTTATCTACATAGAAATTGTTAAACGCATCACAGCAGGCTGTCGTTGGGTTAAGGAATGGGTTCTGCGCAGGTATAACCTGCGTCATCTCCCTTACCACCCTAAACAGCTTTGCTGGACGGGATTCTGCAGATACAATATGTGCAGAGGAGAAGCATCTCTGCGCTGCATGTACTGCCTGTCGATAGGACTAAAGAAAGTTCCTATGACGAGTCCTGTCGGATAAGAGTCGAGTTTTCTGCCAGTTGCGCTCTAGTCGTTGTCCAACCCACTTCATTTTCCTAAGCTCTGTGGTATACCATGGCTTACGGTTTGGAGTGGGTTGGAAAGGACGCTTCGGAGCAATCATGTCAATAGCCTTGGTAAGGTCAGTGTTCCAGGTATTAACCAAAGCTTCAACAGGGTCACCGGCGTTACCAACCATTAAACCCTCCAAGGCTTTCTGGAATCCTCTTGGTTCCTTTAGCCTTCGAGGGTGGACCATTCTAATGGGTCCACCACCCCCGGTCGGGCGGGAAGAGACTCTTAGTTCAGTCTTGACCAGGAAATGATACGTCCATGACAATGCGGTGGTTTTTATAACCTCCGCCCACGGATATTCCTGCTCTGTACTAAAGACCGCATCGAGGGTATGACCCGCACAATCTGTTGGCCCAATGACCATTTGGGATAGGCCCATGTTTGTCATGGTTTCCATGAACTCCCGAGCCGCACCAGTCAGATTTGTCAAGCTGGTCTCGAGTGGAATGTTGAAGTCGCCCAAAACTAAAAGTCTGGGTGACTCCAACAGCAACTCTGAGACCAGCTGTGTCAGCTCGGTTAGGGAGTCTGCTAGACAATGGGGTGGTTGGTATACTAGCAGAATCCCCAAACTATCCCTGGTCCTCAGGCTAAGGTACATACACTCAAAGTGGACTGTGTTTCGGACAGTCCACTTCCAAGGTTCATGTGACGTCCATCTTTCCTCACTGTTGGATCTCCCCAGACTACTTAGACCCCTACGAAGTGTCCAATATTTCAATTATGAAATATTACAGGGAGGTAGGAGTAGGACATTAAGAATACCACCTATGGGTACTTTGTACATGTATTAGATCAGTGGTGGGGAAGTTTTGTCTTCCAGAAGTTTTGGTCTACAACTCCCACCAGCCACACCCATCATGACCAATGAGAAGATACGTCCAAAGCACTGAAGGGGCCAAATATTTCCCATTCTTACACCAGATAGTTACAGTTGTCACAACATATGTATCCTATATTTAGAAAGCGGTTCCACTCTGTTTTAAAAGGCAATGCAGGTGTTTATGACATTTTGAACCACTTCAGTTAATTATCCTACGAATTACATGTATAACATTAGCAATCCAGAAACCCTTGTGTAGATATCATGTCAAGCGCTTTTGCTTTATGTGAAGGTTGAACATTGACAGATGTGTCAAAAAATGAGATCAACTCTTTATGCACATTTGAAAGCAGGTAGAGTTTCAAATTATCTTTTATATATCTTAGTGTTGTTGTTAATGTTAATTTCCATCAAGTTGACTTTGACTTAGGACAACCCCATGAATGAGAAACCTCTGAGTCACCCTTTTATCAACAGACCTGCTCATGTCTTACAGACTCAGGACTGTGGCTTCCTTGGTAGAGACTATCCACCTATAATGCAGTCTTTCACTTCTCCTACTGCCAAGTATTACTGTCTTTTGTAATGCTTTACCAAGCATTATTGTCTTTTGTAATGAGTCATGATGTTACTATGCTCTACACCCCCTCCCTATAATATCTCATAATTGGCAATATTAAGATGCTTCAAGAGGTCTAGTAGACCAGGATAGACCAAATGGTGAGGTCAAATGGAGGTCACAAGGACCTGGGAAGATGTTGTGGAAAATTACTACCAGACACACCCAAGGCAGGATTGAGCAAGCCTCTAGTAAACAATGCCATTACAGAGGTATGTGCTAATTTCCTCTTAAGCATCCCCAGTGAGCAGTCACTTCACAAATAAGTGACCAAAACAACCCTTATCTCCAGGAAATATCTCTCTGGACCCTCCTTCTGTCCTACAATGTGAGGTTGTCATGAACCAATCAATTCCTGTCTCTCAGCCATAAAAAAAAAAAAACAATTGGCAGAGTTTCAGTTTCTTTTGTTAAAATGGTGGCAAACCTATCTTAAGCACAGTTCTAAGCCCAAATACCCCTTCAGGACATGAAATACTATATAAATATTAGCCCTAAATAACAGCAAGGTGTGCCACTGTGGACAAGGCCCTGCCAATGTCTCTGTTGGTGCAACTCCAGATTGAAGTTCCCAGTGTCACCCTCAGACCTCCATTCTTCTCTACTCTCAGGACAAGTAACTATTGCCTTATCTCCTGAATCTATTCCTCTATCCAAGCCTCTGTTCCATTATCCTCAGGTTGGTCCTCCTTTTCCTTTTCTGAAAACACTGAGGCAAAGAAGGTGTTGATTAATTCTGCCTTTTTTCTGTCCCCTGTTAGCATTTTGCCATCTTCTCCATACCATTTCCTTCTTCTTCCTTTTGCTGTGGACATACCTCCCAAAACCCTTTTTATTTTTCTTAACCTCTCTAGTGAGCCTGAGCTCATTTTGCACTTTAGCTTTTCTGACTTTACTCCTACATGTATTCACTATCTGTTTGAATTCTTCTTTGGTGATTTCCCCCTTTTTCCATTTCCTATACATGTTCCGTTTAAAACTTAGCGCCATTGAAAGTTCTTTAGTCATCCATCCTGGTTTCTTGAGACACCTCCCATTTTTCTTCCTCAATGGTACTGTTTGAAATTGTGCCTTCAGTATCTCCCTTTTGAGAAAGTCCCATCCGTCTTGAAGTTCCTTCTCTTTTAGTATTCTTTTTGCATATATATTCTTTATTAATTATTTCTTCACAAAGTTCCATCTTCTTATCATCCCACTTTACAATTACATTTTACACTTATTATTGTTACAATTATTACACTTATTTCAATATTTTTCCACAATTCCTCTAAGTCTCTTTAACTTATATTTTCTTCTGTTTAACCTCCCAAATTAACTTCAGTAAATCGGAAAAAAAATGACTTCCCCTTCCGTCAGTTCACAGTTCACAAAAATACTTCCTACCCCTTGCTGTTCTATCTTTCATTTCCTTCTTTGTGTATATTGCTTATACAATAGCTTTCTCTCCTTTATTTGATTTTTTTAATTACTATAAATCATTATCTCTTATTCACTTATGGCAATTTTTATACTCTACATCATTTATTTTCTCATTATCGCGAACTTTTACTAAATTATGGGTACACATTCATTCCCTCATAATTACGATTCTCCCTTTTCTCTCTCTTTTAATCCTCTTTCCTATCTGCGTTTTGTGTTATCTATATCCTTACTCTCGCCTCTTATTTATTTATTCATTTATTTTTCCATTTTCCCTCATCCTTTGTCTCTACACTTTATCTCTATCTTTCCATTCCTGTATGTATGACCACACAGGATCCCACGTTTCAATAAATAACTTATCTTTTTTATTCTCTACAAGATATGTTAATTTCTCCATTTCAGCTGTTTCTAGTAATTTCTCTATCCACTCCATTTCAGATGGGATCTCCTCCCTTCTCCAGTACCTTGCATATACAATTCTTGCTGTGGTACACATATGCCATTATAACCTTTTTACTCTACCATTTTCATTTACAATATTAGTATTCTCGTAAATGCCTAGCAAAAAAATTTCTGGCTTCATTTCTATTTCCTTTCTTAAAATCTTCTGAATTTTTACTCTAATCATCTGCCAAAATTTCTTTGCCTTTTTACATCCCCAACATTGATGAAAGAAAGTTCCTTTTTTTTCTTGATATTTCCAATATTTGTTGGAAGCTCCCTCTACCATCTTTGTAATTTTTACCATCTCATCATTGTTTTTAAGGCATTTCCCTGCAAATTATAATATCTTGAGAATGTTGCTATTCTATACCACGATGCTTCCCATCCTTCCTATTCAATATCCTGTCCTATATCTATAGCCCAGTTTACCATATATTCCTTAATTATTTCTGATTCTGTTTCCATTCTAAGTAATAACTTATATATTCTGGACAGCAAGTGTACATTTACTTTTTCTATAATTTCTTCAAAAGCTGATTTTGATAATTCAATTCCATCTTCTGCCATATCTTTCTTAAATCTCTCTTTTATTTGAAGGTATGGAAACCATTGTAGGTTCCTACCTTCTTGCTTCAATTGCTCACAATCTTTCAATTTAAGATTGTCTTTGGTACCATTTACAAGTTCTTTATAAGTAATCCAGTCCGATTCACTTCTTAAACTTCTAATTGATAATGCTTCCCCTGGTGATACACAGCTTGGTAATTTTGCGAACAAGTATCTTTTATATTTAGACCATATTTTATAGAGAGATTTTCGAATAGAATGATTATTAAACTGCTTTTGGACTTTTACTTTTTGATACCAAAGGAAGGAATGCCAACCAAAATGAAGTTCGTGGCCCTCCAGTAAAAGCAGTCTTGGGTTATCTAATTTGAGCCATGTTTTAATCCACATTAGGCCACTTGCTTTGTAATAAAGCCTCAAATCTGGTATACCCATTCCACCTCTGCTTCTCATATCTGTCAATACTTTAAATCTTATTCTTGGTTTCTTCCCTTGCCAAACTAGTTTCGCTAAATCTTTATTACACTCTTTAAACCATATCGATGGTATTAGAATTGGAATCATCTGAAACAGGAATAAAATCTTGGGCAAAATACTCATTTTAATCAGGAAGATTCTCCCCATTAGGGACAAATCTAACTTTTTCCAAACCTCCATTTTATTTTTAATTTGCGACCACACCAAACCATAATTGTTTTGAAAGAGTTGTCTATTTTTGCCCGAGATTGTCATTCCTAGATATTTTACTTTCTCAGCCGATTTAATTCCCCACTTTTTTCCCAACTGATGTTCTTCTTCTTTCTTTAAATTTTTGCTCAAAAATTTCATTTTTTCTTTATTGATCTTAAAACCCGCCCAATCTCCAAATACTTTTATCATTTCCATTATCTTCATTCCATGTTGCAGTGGGTTTTTTAAATACAAAACCACATCATCTGCAAATGCTTTGTATACATATTTTTCTTTTCCAATTTTAATACCTTTGATTAAATCATTGAGTTGAATATCTCTTAAGAGTACTTCCAGAATTAATACAAATAACAACGGAGAGAGGGGACATCCCTGATGAGTAACTTTCTGGATGTTGAAACTATTTAGTCTTTCTCCATTGACAATTAGATGGGCTTTTTGTTCATAGTAAATAGCTTTAATCCATGATATAAAGTTGTCCCCAAATTTCATCAATTCTAATGTTATTAGAAATCCCCATCTCACCATGTCAAATGCCTTTTCTGCGTCTAGGAATACCAGCACTCCTCCTTTCTCTTTATGGAAATCTAAGTACTCAATAATGTCCAATGTGGTTCTTAGATTGTCTTGCAACTGTCTACCCAGAAGAAAACCCGTTTGATCCTCCCTTATGTAATTCAGTAACACTTTTTTTAATCTCGAAGCTAATATAGATGCAAAGATCTTATAGTTCTCATTGAGGAGTGAGATTGGACAGAAATCCTTTGCCGCTGGATATTCTTCTTCATTTTTTGGGATCAAAACTATTTTGGTTTCTTTCCAGCTCTCTGGTAATTGTTTGGTATCCTTAATTATATTCATTGTTTCTTGTAATGGTCTCTCTAATTGCTCCCGAAAACATTTATAATATTTTGCTGTTAAACCATCTGTACCCGGAGCTTTATTCATTTTTAAATTTCCAATAGCCTCTTCCACCTCTACTATAGAAATTGGTCTGTTCAAAATATTTCTATATTTGTCTTCTATTTCTGGCAGATTTTTAGATCTTATATATATTTTTTATTCCCTCTTTATCTTCCATTACTTGTAGCCTATATAAATTTTGATAATAATTATGTCAGATTTTCTGTATTCCTTTTTCATTGACTACATATCTTGTCCTTTCTGTTAATCCATTAATCATACGTTTTTTCTTTTCTTTGCGTATTTTATACGGGAGCCACCTCCCAGATTTATTCGCATTTTCAAAATAGTTCCTTTTCACAAATTTCAATTTCGTTGACATTTCCTCAACTGTTAATAAGGACAATTGGTTTTGTAATATTCTGATCTTCCTTACATATTTTTTATTATCTGGGCTCTGTTTAAGCTTCTCTTACCATTCTCGTATTTTATCATTAATATCATCCATCTTTTTCCTTCTCTGTTTTTTCCATTCACTTGTTTTCTTAATAAAGATGCCTCTCATTACTGCCTTCGAGGTGTCCCAAACTTTTTGCATCTTAACTTCTTTATTAACATTGTTAATAAAGAATTCTTTAAGCTCTTTTTGACAGTACAAGACCACCTCTTCTTGGTTCAGTATATAGTCATTTAGTTTCCAATTTCTTAGCCCTCCTCTCTTCTCTATTTGGATCTTAACAGCATTATGATCGCTAAAGGATTTGGGTAGAATTTCTGAAGATTTAACCATATGAATTAATGAACTCGATAACCACACCATATCTATTCTTGACCAAGAACAGTGCCGGTCAGAATAGAATGTGAATTCTTTTTCTCTAGGATGTTGCATCCTCCATACATCCTTCAACTGATATTCTTCTATCATTTGAGCACACTCTTTTGAAAGTTTACCTATAGGTTTCCCATTATTTTGTATTTTTGAAGATTTTCTATCTAATTTTGTATCCCCCACCTCTTTGAAATCTCCCATAAGGCAAATCTTCTCTTAAGAATATTTTTCCAAATGTTCCTTTAAATCCTCATAAAATTTTTATGTTCATTACCCGGCACGTACACTCCAATCAACAAAATATGCTGTCCATATAGATTCACTTCTACCCCCAGAAATCTACCCTCTTTATCACTAAAAATTTTCTTTGGGCAGAGAGTAGGTTTGATAATTCATGTAATTCCTTTCTTTTTTTCCTTAGTTGACGCACAAAATATTTCTCCCATCTGGGGGAAATTCAGTACTCTTTCATCTTTTTTTTTTTTTACATGAGTTTCTTGAAGGCAACTAATTTCTGGGTTGATTTTCTTTAACCAATGTGCTATTTTTTCTGTTTAATTGGGGAGTTAAGTCCATTTACATTCCAAGAGACAATTCTGTATTTCATTATTTTTTATTACTCAAAGCAGCTAATTCATCAATATCCAAATCCAGTATGCTAGTATCTGGGTTAATCCTTTTATCCTTATATTCTCTTAAGTTCTTTTCGCCTTTATCCTCACCTACTAATTGTTTTAACACATCAAATTCCCTTTCTGCGTCTTCCTCTTTTTGATTTCCTATAACCTTCTTTGTCTTTGGTGTGGATTGCCTTTCCTTTCTTAACGGTGGCCCAAATTTACCTAGAAACTCTCTCGCCTTTTCAATGGAATTTATCCGATATATCTGCTGTTGATAATTGAAAATTATTCCTTCCAAACTATCCCATCTAAACAATATTTGATTCTCTTTTAGCCTAGAAACTAAAAAATCATAGTCCTTCCTTTTCTTTAGGATTTTTACTGGAACTTCTCTCATGACTATCAATTGTTTCCCTTCCACCATAATTGGTGTCTTATTATGTTCTTCAATAATTCTGTCTTTTATTGACTTCTTAGAAAATTGCACCACTATGTCTCTTGAAAGTCTTTTACGTCTTGCCAAGTCCAATTGTACCCTATACACAACATCAATCTCATTCTCCTTTATCTCTCCTTCAACTTCCATAAATTCTGCTAATATAGTCACAATTCTCTCCTTTATATTTTCATCTTTATATTCCTCCAGACCCCTGATCCTTATCCATGATTCCATTTGTTTCTGTTCTAACAGAGCTAATTTATCTAATTGTTTTTCTATCTCATCTAGGGATTAACTTGATTTTTTTTTCAGATCCTGAATTTCCTCTTTATTTATGTTTATCTCTTTTTTTATTTATTTCCACATCTTTCTTCACCTTTTCTAATTATTCTTTCATTTCCCCAACTTGAGATTTTAATTCAGATATGTCCTGTTTTATCTCTCTCGTGAATGTTCTCATCTCCTCCATGAACTTCCTATGATAATCTGGGGGATCATCAAATGAATCTCTCCTTTGTTGACTCTGTGGATCAGTCCCACGAATTTTCCCCATCCTTAATTTTGACATGTTTATCTCCACTCCACTCCACTTTCTGTATTACTTTTACCATATATTGTTCTCTTTTTCTGTTATATTATCTCATAGTCAACTTCAACATAATCAACACAAATTCATTTACTTAAGTGATCTACCTAATTCATTTATCTAGCCAATTCACTTGATCCCACAAAATTAATTTCCTTAATAGTTAATTGGAAGTAAATATTTAAATTAATTAGTTATGCTACCTCCTTGGTCTCACTTAATCAATACTCAATTCATTGATTAATCACTTAAATTACTAAGTTTACAGACATCATCTTTCAATTCCTTCATTAATTAATTCACTCATTAGTTAATAACTTAAGTTTCTAAGTTCATCCAATTAATCACTAGGATAACACCTCTTATACATCTTATAAATTCATTCCAAACCAATTCATTTATCAACTTATTGTTCTCCCACTTCTTCTTAATATCTTCACATACAACCCACTTCCCATTCATCAGTTAATTAATCATTTAAGTATCTAAGTTCATTCATGTATCACTAAAGTAATCAAATTTTCTTCAAATAATCATTAATTACCAATCAATTAATTACCACTCAAATATCCAACTATTCATTCAACAATTCATTCAGTATCACTCTCTAATAATCAACTGCTTTTAAATACTTCTTTTAATTTCATTCCACTCCAATTCATTTGTCAACTTATTAATTTCCCCCCTTTTAAAGCGTGGAATCCTCCCTTTTAAGTCTTTAAACATAAATCCTTAGTTCCCCCCTTTCTCTCAACATTAAGCTATCGCTTTAAACCCCACGTACTCCAACCTTCCCCCTTCACTCCAACCACTTAACACTCTTATTCTTCCTTAGCCTCTTCTTCTTTCCTTTCTCTTTTTTCCCTCCTTTTATCTTCTATCATCTCCTTCTCCTTCTTCCTCTTGTTTTTCCTTTCTGCTTTCCTTCCTTCCAGTCTTTCAGAGCTAAGGTTAGTTTCTTAAAGAGTCTTTCCTACAAACTGGATTTCACTTATCATCCCCACCTCCAATCTTCTTTTCTCCTGCCCAGAAGTCCAGCATAGAGTGGGGGGGGAGAAAAAATTCTTCACAATAGTGTGCTAAGGAACATTGTATGGAATACTGTTAACTCAGTTCCATAAAAGAAAGAATGGGGAAAAAGGGGAAAGGAAAACAAACAGTCTCTCCACGAAGCAGCAAGCACAACAGTTTTCCAGCTTACTAGCACCTCAAACGCAGACCTTCCACCCTTCGCGAACCTGCTTCTTTCAAGGTAGTTCTACTGGTTTACCAACAGAGTTCTTTTCAGATCACGCCTCCTTTCCTTATCCTTTCATTGTCTCATGTTGTCTTGTATATTTCCCTTGCCTCTTGAAAGGGGCTTTAGCTTCTATCTTTTGTTTAGTTCTTGAAGAAGCTCGGTGGCTGGGACAAACGGTTGGGCATTGCCCTCCACCGTAGCTGACTGCGAGGGATGAATGGTATGGCTGTAACTACCCAGCCAGTTCCTCTCCTTCAGCACCTCCGAGCCAGCCGGGGAGGAAAGGGCTTGGGCTATGTCACTTGCCTTCTCTAGCCTGTCTCCTTTTCTTCAGAGGCAAGACAAACCGCTTAGTTTGAAAAACTTCAGGCGGTAATCCCCCATAGTGGCGAGTCTCTATGGAGCGCTGGAGACTCGTGGCTCCCTCGCTCGCGTCCCGAACCGGAAGTCCTCTCTTTTAGTATTCCTGACCATGGGATCACCCCCAGTATTTCCCGGAGTTTATTGAAATCAGCTCTCCTAAAGTCAAGAATGCATGTCTGACTATGCCTGGCTTCTCCTTTCCATTGTATAACAAACTCCAGGAGAACATGATCACTCTCACCTAAGGATCCCACCACTTGCACCCCATTAACCAGGTCATCCCTGTTGGTTAGGATCAGATCTAAAATAGCTGACTCCCTTGTTGCCTCTTCCACCTTTTGGATCATGAAATTTTCTTCCAGGAAAGTAAGGAATTTGCTAGGCCTTGAAGATTTGATTGAGTTAGATTTCCAGCAAATGTCAGGATAGTTTAAGTCACCCATCATTACTACATCTCTCCTTTCTGCATGTGTGGTCACTTGTTCTAGAAAGTCATCATCCAATTCCTCCGTCTGGTTTGGGGATCTGTAGTAGAGTCCCACAATAACATCCCTGTTGTTTCCCTCCCCTTTAATTTTTATCCAGATGGTCTCTACCTGGCTTCCAGTATTGATATCATGGATCTCTTCACTGGTGTAAATATCCCTGATATATAATGCTATTCCTCCTCCTTTCCTGTTTGGCCTGTTTCTCTTATAAAGGTTATACCCCTCTATTCCTACATTCTAATCATAAGACTCATCCCACCAGGTTTCAGTAATGCCTATGATATCATATTTGATTTCTTGTGCTAGGAGTTCAAGTTCATCTTGCTTATTTCCCATGGTCTGAGCATTAGTATAGAGACATCTAAGACCATGTGCTCCCTTTACTAGCTTCCTGTGCAAGTTTTTTTTTTTTGCCTCCACTGTTGGGTCCTTGCACTGTTTGCCTTATTCCCTCTATGACAGTTTGACTATTTTCGCCAGCCCTTTTGCCTTCCAGAATACTGTCTCCCTCCCCCATATGACTCAGTTTAAAGCCCTTCTGATCAAATTCTTGAGACTGTTGGCAAAAACGTTTCTGCCAACTGTTGTGAGATGCACCCCATCCCTTGCCAGAACTCCCCTCATGGAAACGCAGTCCATGATCCAAGAATCCAAATCGTTCTCGGTGACACCATCTATGGAGCCAGTTGTTTACATTGGATTTTTTCCTCTCCCTTCCTCCACCATGCCCTTCAACTCGCAGAAGAGACGAGATGACAACCCATGCATCCATTTCTTTCAGCTTCCTCCCGAGAGCCTCATAATCTCTTCTGATCTTGGGAAAACTGTGCCTTGCAGTATCGTTGGTTCCCACATGGACCAAAAGGAAGGGGTAATGATCTGTAGGCTTGATGAGTCTTGTCAGCCTCTCCGTCACATCACAGATCTTTGCCCCTGTGAGACACCACACCTCTCGTGACATCTTGTCAGGCCCACAAATGACTGCTTCTGTACCCCTCAGCAACGAGTCTCCCACCACCACCACATGCCTCCACTAAGGCTTAGCAGCAGCCGTTCCTTGCAGTGGTACTCTCAGGGTCTCCTGCTCTGCCCCTGAAGTCTGTCCATGCTGTTCTTCATCATTGTCCTTGATAAGGGAGAGAGCTTCAAATCAATTCTGTAGCTGCAAGCTGCCAGAACATTCCCTGATTTTTCTACTTCTGTGTGTTATATTCCTCCAGCTGTCTACTTCCTGTGCATGTGAACTGACCCTCTCATCTGCAGCAACTTCCTCTGTGTGGTCCCTGTCCAACAGTGTTCATTCTGTCCTGTCCAGGAAAACCTCTTGCTCAAGAATATGGAGAAGTGTAGCTACCCGGGTCTCCTGCTGCTGGACTTTCTCCTCCAAGAGCGTTACAAACTTGCACTTGGTGCATGTGAAGTTCCCCACCTCTGTAGACAAGAGGACAAACATCCCACAAGTGTTGCAGGTGACTGCAGCAGTCTCCTCAGTGTCCATGCTGAGAAGTCTTAGGTAATCAGTGCTGCTTATGCTGTAATTTTGCTTGGTTGAAGGAGTTATATAGAGCTAGGCTCCCAGCTCCACCCCCTAATGACTCACAGATGTGACTCACAGAAGCTCCACCCCCTCAGCAACAAGCACACTTTCCCAAGAGTTTTTTAAAAAATCAAACTTACAGAAGCTCCACCCCTCAGAAATAAGCACACTCTCCCAAGATTTTTTTTAAAAAATTCAAACTTACCCACTCAAAATGGCTGCTCAGAAACTGCTCTCCTTCTTCTCCCTGGCAGGAATAGGGCATAATATCTGTCACATGCTTGGCTGGAGTCCTTGAACCACATCCTCATGCCCAATATTCATTTTAAAGGTTTAGGACTTTTTTTAAAAACAAGCATTCTGCTTCAGCAGATAAACAGAATGACCAAGATCCTTTATTAGAGTGTTCAATGCATAATGAGGATGGAGCTACCTCGACATCATGATAAACAACCAAGCTAGTGAATTTTGACAATGCCCAACAGGGCACCACACTAGATGTCCAACTGGGTAATTGTGTTCCCATTGCACAATATGTTCCAAAACACAATATATCCCAAGGTGCAATGTGTCCTGTTGTGCACTGAGAAATGCTGTACATTGGGACTGTTGCACAATGGTCATGCTGCTGGATCTGTTTGCACAATGGTCCCAGAGACATAGATACATGTCTACGCCTCTCCTGAGAATGTGAGCATTGGCAAAATTCCTATGATGATGATGATGATGATGATTACTATTATTATTATTAACCCTGTCTTTCTCCCGTACAATTCACCCCATAAACTCAGGTCCTCTGGGGGAAATGTACTTCAACCAGCCAGGACTAGACTGGCAACTATCATCCAGAGAACCTTTTTCGTCGGCCGCCCTTAGACTATGGAATGACCTGCCAGAAGAGATCTGACAGCTAAATATGCTGTCAGAATTTAAAACAGTACCAAAGACCTATCTTTTCAGGCAGGCCTAACCTATGAATTTTAAATTTGTATGGATGATTTTAATGTAATGTTTGTTTTAATCCTATGTGTTTTTACCAGTGTGTTTCAATGATTTATGTTATGTATTGTATTTCAATTCATATTGTATCCTGCCTTGAGCCTTGGGGGAGAGGCAGGTAAGAAATAAATTCATCATCATCATCATCAGGTTGGAAGATAGCACAAGGGCCATCCAGTCCAATCCCGTCATGCATGAATACACAATCAAAGCACACCTGACAGATGGCCATCCAGCCTCTGTTTAAAAATCTCCAAAGAAGGAGACGCTACCATACTCTGAGGCAGCACAGTCCACTGTTGAACAGCTCCTACCATCAGGAAGTTCTTCCAAACATTTAGGTAGAATCTCTTTTCCTGTAGTTTAAGTCCATTGCTCCATGTCCTAGTCTCTGATGCAGCAGAAAACAAGCTTTCTCCATCCTCAATATGACATCCTTTCAAATATTTAAACATATTTAAATAACAAACAATTATTAAATCAATCAACAACCCCCCCTTCAGGTTAAGATGTAATGTTAATTGCTCCATGTCCTAGTCTCTGATGCAGCAGAAAACAAGCTTTCTCTATCCTCAATATGACATCCTTTCAAATATTTAAACATATTTAAATAACAAACAATTATTAAATCAATCAACAATCCCCCCTTCAGGTTAAGATGTAATATTAAGGGCTTTCAATGTTCAGTCAAGCTCAAAAATGCTAGGAATTTCAAGCTGTTAAGAACCAACTTAAAAGTATTATTCAAAAACATTAGACCTGGATTGAGCAACCTTGAATGGCCCACTCAATCATATAAAAATCTGAAGTGGCCAGAAGTTCCACTTTTTGTTTTAGGCCCATCTTATTTTTCTGATTTTAAATTCACCACCACCACCCCAAACACATGGGGACATGCGCTGTGGTTTAGGAACAATCACACTTCCTAGAGTGTGATTCTCCATAATCTAACAAAATATCCCCCTGCTTGGGATGTGGGATCAGGGTTGTAAACAGGGATGCAGGGATGTAAATAGAATCATAGAATCATAGAGTTGGAAGAGACCTCAAGGGCCATCCAGTCCAACCCCCTGCTATACAGGAATGCATAATAAAATCATTCCTGACAGATGGCCATCCAGCCTCTGTTTAAAAACCTCAAAAGAAGGAGACTCCACCACACTATGAAGCAGTGCATTCCACTGCCAAACAGCTCTTACTGTCAGAAAGTTCTTCCTACAGTTTAGGTGGAATCTCTTTTCCTGTAGTTTGAACCCATTGCTCTGTGTCCTAGTCTCTAGAGCAGCAGAAAACAAGCTTGCTCCATCCTCCAGCAGAATACAGTGGCACTATTACTTGCCTTGATATAGACACTATACTCCTATTAATGCAGCCTAGAATTGCATTAGCTTTTTTAGCTGCTGCATCACACTGCTAACTCATGTTCAGCTTGTGGTCCACTAAGACTCCTAGATCCTTTTCACATTTACTGCCCTCAAGCCCTCCGTGCACTTCATTTTTTGTTCCCAAATGTAGTATCCTACATTTCTCCCTGTTGAAATTCATTTTGTTAATATTGGCCCAGCTTTCTAATTTGTTAAGGTCATTTTGGATTCTGATCCTGTCTTCTGGGGTACTAGCTACCCCTCCTAATTTGGTTTCATCTTCAAACTCGATAAGCATACCTTCTATTTCCTCATCCAAGTAATTGATAATGATGCTGAATAGCACTGGGCCCAGGACAGAACCCTGTGCCACCCCACTGGTCACTTCTCCCCAGGATGAAGAGGAGCCATTGGTGACTACCCTTTAGGTTTGGTCAGTCAACCAATTACAAATTCACCTAAGAGTTACATTGTCTAGCCCACAGGTTACTAACTTTTTTGCAAGAATATCATGGGGGACCTTGTCAAAAACCTTACTGAAATCAAGATACGCTACATCCACAGCATTCACTTCATCTATCAAGTTTGTAACTCTATCAAAAAAAGAGATGAGATTAGTCTGGCATGAGTTTTTTTTGAGAAATCCATGTTGACTTTTGGTGATCACAGCATTCCTTTCTAAGTGCTTACAGACTGTCTGTTTAATGATCTGCTCTAGAATCTTTTCTAGTATTGATGTCAGGCTGATTGGGCGGTAATTATTTGGGTCTTCTTCCCCCCCCCCTTTTTTTTTAAAGATGGGGACAACACTTGCCCTCTTCAAGCCTGCTGGGACCTCTCCTGTTCTCCAGGAACTCTGAAAGATTATTGACAGTGGTTCTGAGATTACTTCTGCCAGTTCTTTTAATACCTTTGGATGAAGTTCTTCTGGCCCTGGAGACTTGAACTCATTTATACTGGCCAGGTATTCCTGAACTACCTCTTTACCAATTCTGTCCTGTTATTTCCCCTACTGCATTATCTGCTCCATCTTTCCCAAGTTGAGCACTGTTCCCCCTTTGGGAGAAGACTGAAGCAAAGAAGGTATTAAGTAGTTCTGCCTTTTTCTCTGTCCCCTGTTAGCCTTTCACCATCTTCTCCCCGCAGCGGCCCTACCATTTCCTTGTTCTTCCTTTTGCTATGGACATACCCCCAAAAGCCCTTTTTATTGTTTTTAACCTCTCTAGCAAGTCTGAGCTCCATCTGAGCATTGGCTTTTCTGACTTTCCCCCTACATGAGCTGGCTATTTCTTTGAATTCTTTGGTGATTTCCCCCCTTTTCCATTTCTTGTACATGTCCTTTTTATGTTTTAACTCAGTTGAGAGTTCATTCAACATCCATCTTGGCTTCTTTAGACATCTCCCCTTTTTCCTACTCATTGGAACTGTTTGAAGTTGTGCTTTCAATATCTCAGTTTTTAGAAACTCCCATCCTTCATTAACTCCTTTATCTTTTAGTATTTCTGACCATGGGATCACCTCCAGTAATTCCCTAAGTTTTCTAAAATCAGCTTTATTAAAATCTAAAGTGCATGTTTAACTACGCTTGGCTTCCCCTTTATTCTGTATAACAAACTCCAGGAGAACATGGTCACTCCCCCATCGGGATCCCACCACTTCCACACCATTGACCAGGTCATCTCCTTTGGTTAGGATCAAATCTAAAATAGCTGATCCCCTTGTTGCCTCTTCCACCTTCTGGACAATGAAGTTGTCTGCAAGGCAAGTGGAGAATTTGTTGGACCTTAAATTCTTGGCAGAGTTGGACTTCCAACAAATGTCAGGATAGTTGAAATCCTCCATTACGACTACATCTCTCCTTTCTGAATGTGTGGCCATCTGTTGCAGGAAGGCATCATCCAAGACCTCGGTTTGGCTTGGGGGCCTGTAGTAGACCCCCAGAATGATATCCCCGCTGTTTCTCTCTCACCTAATTTTTACCCAGATGCTCCCAGCCTGGCTCCCAGGATTTAAGTCATGGATCTCTTCACAGGTGTACACAACCTTAACATATAATGCTACTCCACCACCCTTCCTGTTTGGTCTATTTTTCTGAAATAGGCTATATTTCAGGAAGGTATGGTCAGAACGGAAAAGGGAGATATGGTCGGAACAGAGTGAACAGATGTTACAAAAGAAGGCAGGATCGCTGTTTGTTAGCTATCCCACCTTCAGTTCACCCTGTTTCCCAGAACGGATTGGAGAGCGTACCAACCATTCCACAGAACCTTACATTGCTCCTCTGCAATGCCAGGTCGGTTAAGAAAAAAACTCACATTATTTATGATCTTCTTTGGGATGAGGATGCCGACCTGGCTTGCTTCACAGAAACCTGGCTGGGAGAGGATAGCACTGTCATGTGGATGCAGGCCCTCCCAGCCGGGTATTCTGTCAGTGAGCAAGTGAGGGGAAGTGGGCGGAGGGGGGGCGGAGTGGCTCTGGTTTATAAGGACAATCTGACCTTGACCAGGAGACCTGTCCGAAACACAGTCCACTTTGAGTGTATGTACCTTAGCCTGAGGACCAGGGATAGTTTGGGGATTCTGCTAGTATACCAACCACCTCGTTGTCTAGCAGACTCCCTAACTGAGCTGACACAGCTGTTCTCAGAGTTGCTGTTGGAGTCACCCAGACTTTTAGTTTTGGGCGACTTCAACATTCCACTCGAGACCAGCTTGACAAATCTGACTGGTGCGGCTCGGGAGTTCATGGAAACCATGACAAACATGGGCCTATCCCAAATGGTCGTCGGGCCCACAGATTGGGCGGGTCATACCCTCGATGCAGTCTACAGTACGGAACAGGAATATCCATAGGCGGAGGTTATTAAAACCACCGCATTGTCATGGACAGATCATTTCCTGGTCAAGACTGAACTAAGAGTCTCTTCCCGCCCCACCAGGGGTGGTGGACCCATTAGAATGGTCCACCCCCGAAGGCTAATGGAACCAATAGGATTCCAGAAAGCCTTGGAGGGTTTAATGGTTGGTAATGCTGGTGACCCTGTTGAAGCTTTGGTCAATACCTGGAACACCGACCGTACCAAGGCTATTGACATGATCGCTCCCAAGCGTCCTTTCTAACCCGCTCCAAACCATAAGCCATGGTAAACAACAGAGCTTAGGAAAATGAAGCAGGTTGGACAACGACTAGAGCGCAACTGGCGGAAAACTCAACTCTTATGAAACAGGACTCGTCATAGGAACTTTCTTTGGTCCTATCGAGAGGCAATACGTACAGCGCAAAGATCCTTCTCCTCTGCACGTATTGTGTCTGCAGAGTCCCATCCAGCAGAGCTGTTTAGGGTGGTAAGGGAGATGACGCAGGTTATACCTGCGCAGAACCCATTGCTTAACCCAACAACGGCCTGATGTGACGCGTTTAACAACTTATTTGCAGATAAAATCTCTTGGATAAGAGCCAACTTAGATGCCAATAATTTGACAGGAACAATTGATGAGGTGTCCAGCAACTCCGTTGATGTAAGTTTACTGGATCAATTTCAATCCATGAGTACCGAGAACATGGACAAGCTACTTGGCAGGGTGAGGAAGACAACCTGCCCTCTCGATCCTTGCCCTTCATGGCTGGCCATCCAGGGGGGACTGCCTTGATGGTGTTCCTTAAGGACATCATCAATGCATCCCTCAAAGAAGGGTGTGTTCCATCTTGTTTAAAGGAAGCGGTCGTTAGGCCACTCCTGAAAAAACCTTCCCTGGACATGAACAACTATATTCTATGTTTCTATGTTACCATTCTTGAGCAAAGTGATCAAGAGGGCAGTTGCGCTTCAACTCCAAGTGGTCTTGGATGAAACCGATTATCTAGACCCATTTCAAACTGGCTTTAGGACGGGATTTGGAGTTGAGACTGCCATGGTTGCCTTGACCGATAACCTGCATCTAAGCATCGACAGGGGCAGTGTGACCCTGTTGGTGCTTTTAGACCTCTCAGCAGCTTTCGATACAATCGATCATAGCATCCTCTTGGATCGCTTGCGTGGGTTAGGAATCAGAGGCACTGTGCTCCAGTGGTTCCGATCCTTCTTCTTGGGCAGGTCCCAGAGGGGACAGCTGCTCCAGCAGAAAGGAGCTTACTTGTGTCATTCCGCAAGGCGCCATCCTGTCCCTGATGCTGTTTAACATCTATATGAAGCCTCTGGGTGAGATTATTCGGAGTTATGGGGCTGGGTGTTATCAGTACACGGATTACACCCAGATCTATTTCTTCTTGTCTTGATCATTGGCCTCGAATTCCAATGGCATCTCTCTTAATGATTGTCTTAAAGCAGTAATGGGCTGGATGAGGAAAAACAGATTGAGATTAAATCCAGACAAAACGGAGGTGTTCATGGTAGCGGCCCCAAAACCAGGAGTTGGGTTGCAACCTCCAGTCCTGGACGGGGTCACGCTCTCCGTTAAGGACTATATTCGCAGTTTGGGGCTGCTTCTTGATTCATCGCTTCAGATGACTAATCAGATGAATGCAACAGTCAGGAGTGCCTGTTATCAGCTTTGGCTGATACGCCAACTGTGCCCTTTCCTGGAAGTAAGGGACCTCGAGACTGTGGTGCACGCGTTGGTAACCTCTCGTCTAGATTTCTGCAATGCGCTCTACATGGGACTACCCTCGTCCTTGGTCCGGAAACTTCAGTTGGTACAAAATATGGCAGCCAGAGTGGTCTCTGGAACATCTCGGAGAGACCATATAACTCCAGTATTAAAATCTCTCCACTGGCTGCCTATCAGTTTCTGGGACCTGTATAAGGTGTTGGCTATTACCTTTAAAGCCGTAAATGGCTTGGATCCAACTTATCTTCGGAACCGCCTCCTCCCATACAATCCTCCCCGAGCATGCACTCTGGTCTTCTGGGAGGAATTTGCTTCAGCCACAAAAATCTAGGATGTCTGCAACCTCCCAGAGGGCCTTTTCGGCAATCGCCCCCAAATTATGGAATGGCCTGCCGAACGAGATCCATCAGATGATGAGCCTGAGTGGCTTTTAAAAAGCACTAAAGACGGATCTCTTTCAGCAGGCCTTTCCTAATTAGATCCCGACCTCAGGATCTCCTGGCCTCCTTTTTAGTCTGCTGGCTATTTATTATTTTTTAAATGTGATTTTAGATTAGTTGCTTTTAATTTATATTGGTTTAATATCTTTTTATGTGGGAGGGTGCGGGTGGGTGTTGTTTAGGGATTTTAATCTGTATTTGTATTTTAATTTTTGTAAGCCGCCTTTACAAAAGAGGGGCGTGGTATAAATAAATTTTATTATTATAATATTATTATTATACCCCTCTATTAGTACATTCTAATCATGAGACTCATCCCACCAGGTTTTAGGGATGCCTGCCATATATTTGTTTTGCTGTGCTGAGAGTTCAAGTTCATCCGGTTTATTTCCCATGTTCTGTGCATTGGTATAGAGATATCTGAGACCATGAGCCATTTACCCTATTTGCCTTTTAAAGGGTTTATTCCTCCCATTGTTGGTTGGTTGTGATATTTGCCTTGTTCTCTGTATAACATTTGGGCTATTTTCTCTAGCACTCAATGAACTCCTGCCTTCAAGAGTACTGTCTCCCTCCCCCCCACAACTCAGTTTAAAGCCCTCCTGATGAGATCTTTCAGACTGTTTGCAAAAACATTCCTACCAACTGTTGTGAGGTGCAGCCCTCTCTTGCCAGAAGTCCACTTCCCTGAAACTGCATCCCATGGCCCAGGAAGCCAAATTGTTCCCGGTTGCACCATCTGCATAGCCAGTTGTTCACCTCCACCTATTTTTCCCTCCCTTCCTGGGCCATGCCCTTCCACTGGAAGGACAGATGAAATGACTATCTGTGCATTCAGGTTCTTCAGCTTCCTACCCAAAGCCTCATAGGATAGGATCAGGGATAGAGATAGGATAGAGATAGGATCAGAGATGGGGAAATGGGAGGGGTTCCTGCAGTCCATAAACTATTATATTAAACTAGGGAATTAAGGGAAAAGAAACTTTGCTAATTCTTCTCGCACAGGAAGCAACAAGTAATTTTAGCAATTTTCCTTCTCTAAGAGAAAGTCTTTGAAAACTGTGCAGTTTTTGAAGAGTATTCATAGTCCAAAATATGTTGTGTGGAAAATCCACATGTGGTACTTTTGTGCAGAAGACAGCATTTTCTGTGAAGTAAACAGCTTTTTCTGCATAGAAATACTATGTATGGTTTTTGCACAGAATAAGTCTCAACTTTAAAGATTCTCATCAGTCCAATTTTCTCCTTGTCAAGCTTTCCCAACAGTTGAGAAACACATTTTTGACCATTTTGGGGGAGATATTTTTGGATATTTTTTCCATATAGTGTGGTAGGCTATGCTTCTAGATTTTCTACTACCTTGGAGGCAGATGGCTGTCATTGGCAGCATGCCTGACCTGGGTCTAAGGCTTATCTATTTACTGGAATAGACCCGTGGGATCTATGCAACAGAGGCCATCATAAAACTGAAGTTGACATTCCATGTTACAAGTATCCAACTTGCAAACATTCTCATTTATGCAGAATAATAGAACTGAAACAGACATTGAAGGAAACTTTATTACTGATAACTTTTCAAACACCGAATTCCAACTGTTTGTCCCACTTTTCTTAATGTAACTGTCCATGGTGCTGAAAACCTGTTTTGGAGTGTTAGGCTGGCTGCCCCTGTCTCCAATTGCAGAAATGGCTTGTGCTTACAGAAGCTGGCCACTGGCATCCAGTCCTATAAATACATCATTTCTCCATCCCTCTAACTCACAACTGGCACAGTCCATCACACAAAGGACCTCTTGTATGCTGCCAAGTTTCAGATCAATCTTGGGAGGCTTTTTTTTTTTTTTTTTTTTTGAGAATAAGCTATGGAACCTACTGCTCAGTCCTATTTCTGTTTGCAGAGTGTGATTACTCTAACTCACCATTATCACAGGGCTGTGACAATGGAGTGGCAGCTGTGCTACCATCCTTGCTCAGGACACATGTCTGTAAAAACATCTACAGATGACTTCCTTTTGTGAAAACAAATGAGTGAGGTAATATATCTCACATGCTAGGCTATGGGAACTGCTTCCCTCTGTGATTATGATACAACACCACAGGAGTGAGACAACAACAGCATTCAAATGTCCCTTAGTTGCACTAAATCGCTACACCTTTCTCACATTCTGCTGCTGATAGTCAGCTGCATAACCATGACATGACTGGGGCAAAAAAAATGTTGGAATTGTTGCCTCTTCAACAGACACATGTTCCTTCTCCATTCACCAATATCTGCCCCCTTACCAAGACTTTTTGCACTCTTTTCAGAGGAGTATGGGAAAATACTGTAGGGGGTACTTTTTCATGGGCGAGTTGAAAAGCATTTCTGAAAAATCATGTTTTGTTCAGCCAGTTCATTAGCACTCCCTTCCTCTTCAAAAGCCAACGGTGTAGGAAAGACTTAGCCAACTGGGCTATCCACATGGTGGGAATATGGTCATATACTGCCCAATTGTTATGAACATTACTCAATGGTGAAACAGCTTACATTATGCCAAAAGCATGTGTAAAGGGAGTTTAGAAGCCAGTTAAAATTGATGATTGGAATGTTTGAAAGCTTAAAGTCTGCCCTGAAATATGTATTTAATCTCTTGGTATGATAACCAAACATTTGATTATATGAATATATTTAAAATCTGGGTAATAAAACCATAGGAAGTTGTTTATAGTATGACTCATACCCATCTTCCTTTGTTCCGTTTATCATCCCCATCTGTTTAAGCCATAGTGACACATTTTGGCTTGTATTAGAAACAAAAGGGAACATTTTCCTGTTGAGTAGACAATGCAGCTTGCCCTTTTAATAAGCACTTTGGGTCTGTGAAGCAGTCACCTCAGTTCAAAACACCCACTTGGTATCTCTACCTTTGGGAAGTAAGAAACCCTAAGAAGGTATCCCTCACCCCCTCCAAAGTGGCCTGGAGAGTCACTGACTTTTGTGGTGGTTTTTTTGAATCCTAGGCAGAGGGGTGGGGAGAGAAATTCCTTGCAGTTACAACACTCTCTACGCGCTGTACTTTTCTACCATTCTGTCATGGTGTTCCTTTAGGAATAGCAGATAAGAAGCTCAGCTTATTTCATTCTAAAAATTTCAAGCTCAGTATTTCAGCATATTGGCTAAAGTAGAAGGACTAAGAGTGATGATAGTTTCTAGACTGTTTTCCTACAGGGCTGGTTTGTCTAACATGAGAATCTAAGTAAGCATGAGGATCTTGCAGCACCTTTGAGACTAACTGAGAGAAAATTGTAGCATAAGCTTTTGTAGACTTGATCTACTTCCTCAGATGCTGGAGGAAGTAGACTAAGTCTTATGAAAGCTTATGCTACAATTTTCTCTCTCTCAGTTAGTCTCAAAGGTGCTATTAGATCCCCTATGCTTATTGATATTACAGACTAACATGCCCATGTCTTTGAATTCTGCCCCTGTGAGATCTAAGGAGAGTCCTGGTGGATCTGCCAAAAGGACTTTGTAGCCCTGAATTGTTGTTTCCACAGTGGCCAACAATTAAGGAGAAGTTAATGAGCCTGATATGAGCACAACAACACTGCCCCATCCACGTTTTCTGGAGACTGGCATTCAGAGCAGAAGCAACCTACACAAGATATGTATAGTGATAGCCACCAATGTGCTTTAAAAGAAGAGCAGACAAAATCATGAAGGATGCCCATATTTTTGCCCATTGGATCCATAAGATTGGATCAATGGGAAAAACCATGGAGAAAAGGTTTAAAAATGATCAGGGCAACAGCCATGAAAGAAAATTACTATATAATTTTCTTTAGGTGGCACCTCACACCAGACAGACTTTCGAAGATGTTTAAGAACCAAGACAATAGAAGTTGGAAGTGTCAGCAATCGAGAGGAGCATATTACCACATATGGTGGTCATGTACAGAAGTACAAAAATATTGGTCAAGATACAAAAATTAATAACAGAGATGATAGGTTGGAATGTACAAGAGAAACCGGAGTTATTTTTGTTGAATATAATGAATGAAACAATCCCAGAAAGATATCAGATTACTATATTACATTTAATAACAGCAGCCAGGATGCTTTATGCAAAATATTGGAAAGGAAAAGCGATTCCAACAATGCAGGAATGGAAAATAAAGATTCTAGAAATTATAGAGAATGATAAATTAACAAGACTTATAAAAGAAAATTCTTTAAAGAAATTTTATAGAGATTGGGGAAATATACTAAAATACATAAAAGAAAATTAAGAGAACGTTAAAAAGAGAATACTTAGGAAAACAAAGGAAGTGAGGTGCAGTAATATCATTGAAATAGATAAGGGGATTATAGTACAAAAAAGTAGCACTAGCCAGTAGGGCACAAGGAAGTGCTGAAGTCATAAAGAAATAAGAGTAAATGCTAGTTGGCAGTACGTTGGTACAAAATGGATAGAAGCTGAAGGGAGGAATGGTAGCACATAATAGAAATTAAAAAAATGAAAAATGTACTTTAACATGTAACAAGAAATGTTACTAATACAGGAGAAATGGTGTTTAATTTAATAGACACTATGAATTTGTTTATGGATGGAAGATATGTATAAATAACTCATTTGTTCTTTCCTGTATTTTTAAATTTGAGGAAATTTTTTTAAAATAAATAATTTTAAAAAATCATGAAGGATAAAGTTATTAATGGATGCAATTACTTCTGTTAATGGGCACATGTTAACTTCATGTTACTTCTAGTATAAAAGCTGGCAATATTTGTGGTGATAACCATATCTTAAACATTGTTACCATGCCTTACATCCACTCCTGATAATTATGAATTTCATAATTCAGCAATATTAAGACACTCCACAAGGTCTAGTAGATTAGGGAGGACCATATGTGAGGTCAAGTGGAGGACATCAGGACCTAAGAGAGGCATCATGGAAACGTACTGGTATCTACACCCAAAATAGGATTATGTGGAGCCCCTTAGTAAACAAAGCCATCACAAAGGTATGTACTAATCTCTTCTTGGTCACATTGGCAGTGAGTCATCTATCACAAACAAACAGTGAGAAGAACCTCCATTATCCCCCAAACATCTCTCCTCACACCTTTCCTATCCCACAATGGGGAGGTTGTCATAAACCCATCAACTCCAGTTTATCAGCCATTAACGACAATTAGTGAAGTCACGGTTTCCTTTATTTAACTGTGGGAAACCCATCCAAGCATTGTTTTACACTCCTTCGGGATATGAAAGTGGGTATAAATATTAGTCCCAAATAATTGCCAAGTGTGCACTGTGCTACTGACACTGTCACTCTGCTGGATTGCTGTGTCACCCTCAGTTTCAAGTCTAAGTCTGCTTCGCTACCTGAAACTGTGCTCTTTAGGACTGATAATTATTGTCCATACTTCCCCGAATCTATTCTTCTATCCAATCTTTGTGCCTTAACTCTTTGTTAGCCTTGTGTGGTTCTTGTGAATGTGGGTGTGAATACTTCTGTGTTTAATTCCCAATAAAAAACATTTTATTTCATTTTAACCTGGAGTCTTTTCAGCGAGTACTGGCATACACAGGTGCAAAGGTCCCACAAGTTACCTGACCTCTCACAGAGATTCATTTGAGCTAATTATAAATCCTCCAATCAATATTATTATTTTAGTGTCATGAGTGGGTCCCCCATGGACCCCATCAATTTGGGTAACAGCATTAAGTACACAGAATATACTTAAACATTCTATTCTCTAATTATACTCTGTGTTAAGAAGTACTTCCTTTTGTCTATCTTGAATCTCTCATTATTCATCTTCATGTTACTTGGGCTTGAGTATTATGAGAGAGGGACAAAAACTTTTCTCTACCCACTTCCTCCACACATGGTGCATCAAGCCACAGTCTACCTGGACTTTGGCTATGTTCTTTATAAATGCTTTATGTGGTCCCCTAAACATCCTAAACAGAGCTTTGAAATTACTGTTTAAAAATAATTGATTGTGCACCTCTCTAGGACAAGTGTGGGCAAACTGTAGCCCACTGGCCACCCACCACACTTGGACCTCACGTTTGAGGCCTGAACACCCCATTCATCCCCCAAGCTCCCCCGATTCCTTTAAAAAATGGCATGATTTCTGGGTAATTTTGTCCTCAAGCCATGCAGAGGCCCCCCCTCCCCATGTATTAAAACACATGGAAATACCTGTACCCCATCCTCACAAGGATACTCAAACCTATACCACTGCCAATACCTCCATTTTCCTATTCAATCCTTCTCAAAATGGCAATAGAAAGTGACAGAATGTCAGTCCCTGTCACCATTTTGAGAGAGGATGCAGGGCGAAATGGTGATATTTGGGCTGGCATGCGTGTGTGCATGTATGTGTGTGTGTGCAGCCTGCAGAGGGATCTGGGAGGAGAATTGGCCCCTGGCCCTCACGAAGTTACCTATCCCTGGTCTAGGAAAAGTCCCCTCTAGTAATTCATTATCATTAATGTTATATTTTTAAAAGTAACACACTGTGTTTGTTATGTGTTACATTGTTGGGGGGAAAGAATCAGGTGAACATGGCATGATTTCTGGGACTCCTTGCTGAGGGGTACAGAAGCAGTGGTATGTGGGCCTGACAAGATGACTCGGGAGGTGTGTTGTCTCCCTGGGGCAAAGATCTGTGATGTGACCGAGAAGCTGACAAGACTCGTCAAGCCTACGGATCATTACCCCTTCCTTTTGGTCCATGTGGGAACCAATGATACTGCAAGGCACAGCTTTCCCAAGATCAGAAGAGATTATGAGGCCCTGGGGAGGAAGCTGAAAGAAATGAACGCACAGGTGGTCATCTCGTCTCTTCTGCCAGTTGAAGGGCATGGTCCAAGAAGGGAGAGGAAAATAGCCGACGTAAACAACTGGCTCCGTAGATGGCGTCGCCGAGAACAAATTGGATTCTTGGATCATGGACTGCGCTTCCATGCGGGGGGACGTCTGGCAAGAGATGGGGTGCATGTTACAACAGTTGGAAGAAACATTTTTGCCAACAGTCTCAAGAATTTGATCAGGAGGGCTTTAAACTGAGTCAAATGGGGGAGGGAGACAGTATTCTGGAAGGCAAAAGGGCTGGAGAAAATAGTCAAACTGTCATAGAGGGAACAAGGCAAACAGCACAAGGACCCAACAGTGGGAGGCAAAAAAACTTGCACAGGGAGCAAGTAAAGGGAACACATGGTCTCAGATGTCTCTACACTAATGCACAGAGCATGGGAAATAAGCAAGATGAACTTGAACTCCTTGCACTACAAAACAAATATGATATAATAGGCGTTACTGAAACCTGGTGGGACGAGTCTCATGATTGGAATGTAGGAATAGAGGGGTATAACCTTTATAGGAGAAACAGGCCAAACAGGAAAGGAGGAGGAATAGCATTATATGTCAGGGATATTTACACCAGTGAAGTGATCCACGACATCAATACTGGAAGCCAGGTGGAGAGCATCTGGATAAAAATTAAAGGGGAGGGAAACAACAGGGATGTTATTGTGGGACTCTACTACAGACCCCCAAATCAGACGGAGGAATTGGATGTTGCCTTTCTAGAACAGATGAACATACATGCAGAAAGGAGAGATGTAGTAGTGATGGGGGACTTCAACTATCCTGATATTTGCTGGCAATCTAACTCAGCCAAAACTACAAGGTCTAGCAAATTCCTTACATGCCTGGAAGACAATTTCATGGTCCAAAAGGTGGAAGAGGCAACAAGGGGGTCAGCTATTTTAGATCTGATCCTAACCAACAGAGACGACCTGGTTAATGGGGTGCAAGTGGTGGGATCCTTAGGTGAGAGTGATCATGTTCTCCTGGAGTTTGTTATACAATGGAAAGGAGAAGCCAGGCATAGTCAGACACGCATTCTTGACTTTAGGAGAGCTGATTTCAGTAAACTCAGGGAAATACTGGGGATGATCCCATGGTCAAGAATACTAAAAGAGAAGAGACCTCAAGACGGATGGGACTTTCTCAAAAGGGAGATACTGAAGGCACAATTTCAAACAGTACCATTGAGGAAGAAAAATGGGAGGTGTCTCAAGAAACCAGGATGGATGACTAAAGAACTTTCAATGGAGCTAAGTTTTAAACGGAACATGTATAGGAAATGGAAAAGGGGGGAAATCACCAAAGAAGAATTCAAACAGATAGCGAACACGTGTAGGAGTAAAGTCAGAAAGGCTAAAGCGCAGAATGAGCTCAGGCTTGCTAGGGAGGTTAAGAACAATAAAAAGGGTTTTTTTTGGGTATGTCCGCAGCAAAAGGAGGAAGAAGGAAATGATAGGGCCGCTACGTGGAGAAGATGGCAAAATGCTAACAGGGGACAGAGAAAAGGCAGAATTACTCAACACCTTCTTTGCCTCAGTGTTTTCAGAAAAGGAAAAGGAGGACCAACCTGAGGAGAATGGAACAGAGGACACAATAGGGGAAATCCAGCTCAAAATAAGTAAAGAGGTAGTACAGGAATACCTTCTTAATCTAAATGAATTTAAATCTCCAGGACCAGATGAACTACATCCAAGAGTATTAAAAGAGCTGGCAAATATAATCTCAGAGCCATTGGCAATAATATTTGAGAACTCCTGGAGAACAGGAGAAGTCCCAGCAGACTGGAGGAGGGCAAACGTTGTTCCCATCTTCAAAAAGGGGAAAAAAGAGGATCCCAACAACTATCGTCCAGTTAGTCTGACATCAATACCAGGGAAGATTCTAGAACAGATCATTAAACAGAGAGTCTGTGAACATTTAGAAGGCAATGCCATAATCACAAAAAGTCAGCATGGTTTTCAGAGAAACAAGTCATGCCAGACTAATCTGATCTCTTTTTTTGATAAAGTTACCAGCTTGGTAGATGAAGGGAATGCTGTGGACATTGCATACCTTGATTTCAGTAAGGCCTTTGACAAGGTTCCCCATGACATTCTTGCAAACAAGCTTGTAGAATGTGGGCTAGACAAGTTAACTGTTCAATGGATTTGTAATTGGTTGACCGGCCGAACCCAAAGGGTGCTCAGCAGTGGCTCCTCTTCGTCTTGGAAAGATGTGACCAGTGGGGTGCCACAGGGTTCTGTCCTGGGCCCAGTGCTATTCAACATCTTTATCAATGACTTAGATGAGGGAATTAGGGGCATACTTATCAAATTTGCAGATGACACCAAATTGGGAGGAGTAGCTAATACCCTAGAGGACAGGATCAAAATTCAGAATGACCTGGATAGACTGGAGAGCTGGGCCAAAGCTAACAAAATGAAATTCAATACGGAGAAATGTAAAGTACTGCATTTAGGGCGGAAAAATGAAATGCATAAATATAGGATGGGAGAGACCTGGCTGAATGAGACTACGTGCGAAAGGGATCTAGGAGTCCTAGTAGACCACAAGTTGAACATGAGCCAACAGTGTGATGTGGCAGCTAAAAAGGCCAATGCAATTTTGGGCTGTATCAATAGAAGTATAGTGTCGAGATCAAGGGAAGTAATAGTGCCACTCTATTCTGCCTTGGTCAGACCTCACTTAGAATACTGTGTCCAGTTCTGGGCACCACAATTCAGAAAGGATATTGACAAATTGGAGCGTGTCCAGAGAAGGGCAACTAAAATGGTGAAAGGTCTGGAAACGATGCCTTATGAGGAGAGACTTAGGGAGCTGGGTATGTTTAGCCTGGAAAAAAGACGGTTTAGAGGCGATATGATAGCCCTGTTTAAGTATTTGAAGGGATGGCACGCTGAGGATGGAGCAGGCTTGTTTTCTGCTGCTCCAGAGACTGGAACACGGAGCAATGGGTGCAAGCTCCAGGAACAGAGATTCCACCTCAACATGAGGAGGAACTTTTTGACAATAAGAGCTGTTCGGCAGTGGAACACACTCCCTCGGAGCGTGGTGGGGTCTCCTTCCTTGGAGGTCTTTAACCAGAGGCTGGATGGCCATCTGTCAGGGATGCTTTGATTGTGATTTCCTGCATGGCAGGGGGGTTGGACTGGATGGCCCTCGTGGTCTCTTCCACCTCTGCAATTCTATGATTCTATGATTCTACATGACAGACTCGTACCTGACATGCCAGAGAGGTACTCCTAATCAGAGTATACTTCATTGGATTAGACTTCACCAGGAACCATGTGACCTGAATTGCATGGGGTCTGCAAGGATCCCACTAGTGTCCAAAATTAATACAGGGGATATTAATTAGCTCAAAATGGCAGCAAGAGGCTGGGAAACAGCAGGATCTTTTAACCTATGTGTATCGGTAGTAACAGAGGAGATTCTCAGCCAAATTGTACAATTAAATGATCTTTATTGGAAGTTAACAGTAACAGCATTCACACAAACACTCAGGCTTCAGACACTCACACAAGGCTATCAAAGACAGTAGAAAGTATTTGGATAGAGGAATAGAGCAAGGGGGTTGTGGGTTATACTATACCGATCCTGTAGAGCTGACATCATGAAGTAAACCAACGGTGAGGAGGACCGGAAGACAGAATGGTGACACAAACTGGCATGAAGTCAAAAAGCAGGGGATTCATGCACCTGGCTACACAGTCTGATGTGGAGTTGAGAGAAAGAGGATCTGTGCACACTTTGGTGGTGTTTTAAGGTGATATTTTTATGTGACAATTCCCCTGAAGGGTTGGGATTTTGAGTGGAATACAATGGTTTGTGGAGTCTCCAAAGACTAGACAAAGGGTGCTCCAAAAGAGCTAATTATCATTAATGGACAGTGTATTTAGAATTGAATAGGAGCAGGCAAGGTCTATTGTTGGAGGGGGAAGGGGAGAGAAAGAACCCATTTTACAAGCATCAAGGACTCTGCCATCTTTGAGTGGATTAGTGAACAACTCACCTCCAGGTGTTACTCTCTGAACTATTTGTTTGGGGGAATTTCCAAAGGCTCCTCCCTTGGTTATATGTGAGTCCAACCTTGGTATCTCAGGGTCCCTGGTTTACTTGCTAACCACAGGTAGGCCACATAAAGCCAAATTATTAAATATTGCCAATTATGTGATATTCCAAGATGAGAGCTATCAGGGTAGGTGACACTAGATGCTGCTGAACTCCAGATGGTGTGGCAGTTCCAGTCCAACATTTGGAGGGCTACATGATTCCTACCTATGAGTTCAAATAATAGATGGAGAGAGAATGAGACTTGGTATAAAGCAGCTTCCTATGTGAGACAGTGCTGTCTTTCCCCGACATCTCATGCAAACCTATTTGTGTGTGGATGTCTTTTGTAGACAGTCTATGACCTTGTCATTCTTTCTTTCTTAACTGGAGTGTTGGGAGCAGTACATGATAATTACACTGTGGCGTCATTCTTCTGCAGTTTGGCTCTGTTTCAAAAATGGCAAATTAAATGTATTAAAAACACGGCCAGCAGTCTTGCCTCCCTGATGAGCCATGATATCTGCCAGAGAACTAGCAACATGTCTTTATGTCTGCATGCTGAAGAACAGAGAAATGTTTTTGTATTTCAAAGAGAGGTACAATGAATACATAGCACAGAGGCTAAAGCTAAGGAATACCAATAAGGCTGGAGGTAATGAGATTATATGTCTTATAAACATTAGCAATTATATTCCCATTACTAAAATACACCATGTTAATGAGGACAATTATACTGTAGCCACACTGGGAACAGAACATATTACAAAGTATATACTAGAATCTGACAAACAGTCTCCATGTTTTTATTTGAACTTTTCTGTTGTCAAGCTGGCACAAATTGGTACATCACCATGGAAACTGGTGGAGCTATAAAGGTTTAACTCAGATAGATTCAGAGAAAAGTTCAGACTTCTGAAATGTTTCATTTTTTTATGGATTTATTCTATTTTACATAGCACCAAGTGTATTGTTACCTGTGATGGGGTGGGTCACAGTTTGTATAACATTGAGCTGGATGATGTTTCATACAAACATAAAATATAAATTTTCATAAACTATCTGACACTTTTGAACATGAAACATTTTTCCACAGCTCAGTGATGGAGCACCTGCTTCCCTGGTCAAAGGCTCCACTTTCTGTATCTCCAGATAGAATTTATCAAGCCACTTTGGATCCCACATAGGTGAGATGGAAATTAAATAAATGAATGAATATGAGACCTGTCTGCACCTCAGAAGAGCCACTGCCTGACAGTGTAGACTGGGGTCTACTGGATCCACTAAATAAGTGACCACGTATTTAAGACCACCTTTAAGCCAAATCACAACTCCCCTTTCAACAGTGCAGGGTAGATTAAAAAACTTACACTGTGTCAGAGGCAGGAAGGTGGGCCAACAAAGAAGCCAGAAAATGAAGAACAGGGGGCAGTAAGGCCTTTATAGCACCTCTAGCTCCACCACTAATCTCTTTATGTCATTGTGCATGATGCCACAATGCACTATTACATGGCCTCCATTCATTACAGCTGTGCAGTGCTGTAAGGGAACCGAATTTGACTAGAAAGTTATTGGAGCTTCAGCAAGAAATTCATTATTAGGGCAAGTGATGGAAGTGTGAAAACTAACTGGCAGCAAATTGAAGCCCACTCACCCTTTCCTCATTGCAACATATTAATTCTATGTAATGTGGTAAGTTTACAAGCTAGCACACTGAAAACACTGCTAGAGAAAACCCATCACTTGGTGGTATTTTCAGGAGACCATTCCACCACTTAAAATTTGGAAAGAAAGTTTCCAGCTCCAAAGCATTTGTGTGGCATGTCCCTTTATGCTGGTGAAATAAGTTTCAAGGTTGTGGCACAGGATGGTGGTGTTACCTACCCTGACACCCCCTGCCCCATATCTATAATAATTTGGCAATATTTAATAATTAGGTCAAACGTGGTCTTCCACATTGTGCGGCCAGTAAAGCTGGAGAAATTCCAAAACCAGGAATCCCAAAGACTAGCATTCAGATTCAGTCCAGAATGCACTTAAAAGGAGGAACCAACCCAAATTCCAAAGAAGGATAATTTGCAAGGCAACTGCATGCCTGAACACCTGGCTAATCCTATCAGCCTAAACCGAGATACTCAAACCTGTAAAGAGTCCTCATACCTTTTACCTCCCCCAAACAAAGAGGTTGCTTCCTCTATTCAGTTACAAAGTATCTGCACATTAAGTTCCATTAGCATATCCGGAGTGCCCATTGTCTTGCCTTGAGAACCTCTGAGAAGCATTGTCTTCCACTCTAAATCCCATCCCCTGAAGGAAACTATTGACTATATAAACCCTTCCAAAACCCCACTCAAGTGTGCACAGATCCCCTTCCTGTGGACACTATGACCGTATGTGTTGCTAGGCTCAACTGCTCTGGCTTCAGCACCCCCACTCTGCTGGTTTCTTCTGCAACCTCATCTCCTCAGATTGGTACAGTATCACCTGAAAACAACCTCCCTTCATTATTCTGTTATCCCAATACTTCCTACTTTATTCGCAAGCCTTGCGTGAATGCTTGAGTGTGTGTATGAACATAGCTATTCATATTGTTTTCCCAATTAAAGATCAAATAATTGTACTATCTAGCATAACGTGTCCTCTCTCACAAGGTCTTGCTATCTGTTGCCCTCTCTTGCATACCCAAGCTGAGTATAGTAATTCCCTAAATTGATATCAATATTTGGAGGGTCCTTAAAACCCCCAAGCTTTTAGGGTAACAGTGTATTCAGTATTGTGTAGGGAATGTGAAGGTTAATTTCAGTTCACATTGGAACTGTGCATTTTCTGTTCCATGAAAGAAGAAAGATGGGAAGCAAAAACTTGTCACAGCTTGTTTTTTGGTCTCCTTTTAGCTTCAAGTGTCCCTCCTCTCTTTGTCACCCTGCAGTTTATGCAGTGAGACTGCTAGAGGGAGCTGCAAACTAAATTGCTTCCTACACCCAGAATATTGGTGTGCGTCAGATGAAATCACATCCAAGCAAACTTCTATTCTCTGTAGTGTTGATTTAAATCAAATCAATATATTTGCTAGTTGGGACATGATTGGAAGTATATTTACTTTGCTACATCTCCTAACAGCCCTGTCATTTAACTGAAGCTCGAGCGAAGAGTGAAAAGAAGAGCCACTGAATGACAATTGCTTTCTACATGATATAGTTTCATTTTGCTCCTGTGTGGAGTTGCTCTTAACCAACAAAGAGTAATTTTAACCCTCCCTCCAAATCTGCAGGAATATATATGGGTCTTTTGCTTGTTTTCTTTTCCTTTCTGTTGCTTCCAGAGATATTATTAGTCTGTGCACAACAACAATTTGTTTCTTTTGGATTCTAGCTTCAACTAGATTTTATTTATGGCATTTGGCCAAATGTTTTGCTAATATTTGTGTTCCTTATATCTTGTTCTTGTTTTTAATGAGAAATTGAAGTATACCCTGGCTCCACTGAATCAATAAGCCTGAAATGATAATAGCAAACCACTGCAATTTTTTTAAAAAAATCTCTTAACATTGCTGTCCTATAGTCTCTGATATGGCCATGGCTATGACTTCAATGTAGAAGATCTAATATTTGATCTTCCCTCCATGTCCTCTTGTATTTTTCAGTGGTTTCTTCTAAAATCAGAGCTCCACTGTTAGAAAGTGGGGAAAGTCAGCAGATGAGGAACATAACATGGGAAGATGAGGGGAGGTTTTCAACATTCAGTATCCAAATACCACCACCACCACAACCTGTCACACCCATGCTGGATTTACCATGGATGTATGAAATTGTGGATAACAGCAAACCCTATTGAAATGAATTGCTTCCAGCCCAACCTCTGCAGAAGCAGACTATAGACTCATACTTGAGGACCTAGGAAATGCCTAGAGGGGACATATTTTTTTCAGATGTAGATAAGTGAAACCACAAATACTGGTCCTGTTGATAACAAGACTGACCTGTACTTCAGAGGAATGAAGTAGCAAAACCACCTCCGAGTATTCCTTGCCTAAGAAAACCCTATAACATTCCTGGGGTACCACGAGTTGATAGGTGACTTGAAGGCATAAATATACACATGATTGCATTTGATTTCTGCACCAAAAATGGGACAGTGTCCTCTGTTGCTCCTAAGGGCAGCAGTGTGACAGACTGCACAGAAGAAGGAGTCTGCCTTCTTCTGGATTCAACCAATCAAAGCCAATGTAATATTGGTTTTGCCTGTTAAGAGACAGTTGGATATGGTTTTGGCCAAGTGGCAGGATTCTGGCAGAGGGTTGGTTGAGAGAGGTTGTGGAAAGGCCATGGTGTGATATGAATATATCTGTGGGAACTGTGAAGTAAAACCATTCTGAAAATATTATGTGTTTGGAAGATTCATTATAATAAAAGTTCTGTTTTCATGCTAACCCACTTCCTGTAATTCTTCTGTACCAGGGATTTAAAGGTTCCTGGCCACTCACAATCAGATACATGGGGGTAAACATGCCTACATATATTACTGAAGTCATCTTATTACCCTTCAGATAACTTGGTAGTGGGCTTAGAGAAAGAGTTGAGATGAGGCTGGCCAATCCAGATTATGGAAGGTGCAAGTAGATGTCCTGTCACAAGTGAGTTAGTTTAGGAAGTCAAGGAGAGGCCACATCATTCACACAGAGAGAATGATGTCCTCCAACACAAGGGAATGGCTAGGGGAGGAATGCTGATTCATTCCCAAGTATCTGCCACCAGAAGCAATTGTATCATTTTGCCTAATATCAGGGCAGGCTTTGCTAATTCAAGCCAACAAGTTCCTTAACTCTCAGTTACTTCTTTTACCAATAGGACAGTTATGCTTGAAATGTGTTACCAGTCCCAACTGTCAGCCACCTGCTTCAAATCCCCTTCCTTCGCTGGCAAATAAACCATATCCCTAACATCTGTGTGGGTGTTGTGCAACTTTCTGTCAGACCCATAACTCCTCCTCTATGCATGCCATGCAGAGAGTGTTCATGCATTATCCCATCTTTAAAAAGGGGCTTTGCACTAACATAATTTGAAGAGAATACTACTTCTCTAGGCACAGATCTAAGACTTTTCCTGGCCTCTTGCAGCTATTGATGTATTGATGTATTTATGCTAGCACAAAGTACCATGTGTTATTCAGTACACTCTGAATTTTTGATTCTGTAACCTGAAGAACTTTACATTCTTTTTTCTTTTTGTTTTAGTAGATGAAAGATTCTTCTCTATGATGGCATGATTACACCTGAATTTGTACACAAACGGTACAAATCTGTGAAAGGACTGGTGCAATTTGACTTGTCTATCTAAAGAAATTATATAGATATATAACAGGTGCGAGCATTGGCACCAGGCAGAAGAAATATTTTTTAATATTAATGTGTTATATTTTTGAGACAGCTATATAAATTTAGATCATCAGGAATCAATGCAAGAAAAAGCCTATTCATATATTTGAGTCAAAGCAAGTAACTGTTGCATCAAAATTTCACATGCATAACTAAATTGAATGCTACTTGTGTGGCAACTCATGTGGTTCAGGATGCACATAGGTACTGGCTTTTTAAAAAGTGCTCCTCTCAATTTCTGTTAGAAAAAAAAACAATAGTTCCAAATCAGATTTTGCTCCTGTTATTTTTGATCAAAATAAAAGACAATGAATATCCTAGGTTCTCAATCTTGGATACCTTCAATGGCAAACAGCAGATTATGTTCTCCTTACAATCATAATTATATGCTTAGAATAATTATAATATGCATGAACTGTGCAAAGGCTGGCTATCCTAGTAATAAATGATGTCCCTCAATTTGCAAATGGCTTATATTTGTGAAAATCTATTGTAATGAATGTGAGTACATGCAAAATGAGAATACCAAGTTGCTCCCCCTTGTCCTTCCATCTGTAGAATGCTGTCACAAGTTGACTTACTGTGTTGCTTTTCTGGGCTTTTTTGCTTCATACACAACACACATTCTTCTAGTACCTTAACAACTAATGATTGTAGCATAACACCCCATAGGCTAGAGTCTGTCCTATAATTTAACTGTATTCTTAAGTGACAAAAAGGCAGAAAAAGTATTTAGTCATCTGATCACTCTTTACGTGCAGAGAAGGACAAATTATAGTCATCAGTTATTGAGATATGTTTCTTTTTCTACCAAGGGCAGAGTGCAGTGATGGTGAAGACTAGCACAAGAGCTCTCTGTTGCTAAGCCTGAAATGCTATGCACACTTAACTAGGAGTAAGGAGATTATCACACTAAACTGTTATAGTGCTATTATTCCACTTTAACAGCTATGGCTGACTCCTGTGGAATCCTGGGATTTGCAGTTTTTTGGGTGGGCATTTGGAATTCTTAACCAGAGAACTCTTAGGCCTCTCTAAACTAGAAACCACAGAATTCCACAGGAGGCAGCCATAACAGTTAAAGATAGCACAATAACACTTTGTTGTGATTAAGGAGATTATCAAATGCATTAAAAGTGGTGTTACAGGAATGCCAGGAGATCGCAAAAGGGCTTCCTTTTCAAATGACACCATTCCCCTCTCGTAATGCACCTTTCCCGCCGGCACTGCTTTTTACTGATGGGAGAAGCCATCAATAGAGCTCCCATTCTGTTCCTGTCACAGATGTTCCTGCATGTGATAAGGTGCCCCATTGTGCTGACGGGATCCCAGCGTCAATGGATGGTCCGTGCCAGAACACTTTTGGGTGAGATCGGGACAGGTAAGTGACACAATTTTTATGATCCTCCCTGGGTTACTTCTACTTTTTAAAGTGTGTTTTTGTGCTTGCTGTATTTTTTTCATGTTCTTTTTATTTTTATTTTTGAATTTCCTACACTTGTGTCTTCTTGTGAGAATCTGCGGGATTTCGATCCAGGAAGTGAAGGGAGCTCTGTCAGGGCTCCACTCACTCCTAGGTTGCTGGAATGACAGAAGTGGAGGTAAGTGTGGTGGGGAGAGTGATTGTGGTGTGACAGGGATGGGACAGGGGCAGGAGTGGAGATTGTGGGATAGAAACACTTTTTTCATTCCTGTTTGATAATCTCCAAAGTCCTGAGTCCCGTTGATGGATATTATTTCTGTGAACAGGCATATATATACATATACCTAAAAATTGTTGATATTGAGTGGCCTTTTCCTTTGCTTTTTGGTAAATGACTCCAAAGCCAATTAGTTATGGGTGGTGGTGAGGGCTTTGCCCCCATTAATAAGAATTCTGCCCTCCCCCAATGAAATTTTCCTTCAGTCTCCAAATCTCTACCATTGTGACATTGAGTGAGACACTGAAATTTTTTCACATGTAGAACTGTTGTATGTAATAATAATAATAATAATAATAATAATAAATTTTATTTCTATCCCACCCCTCTGCAATGCAATTGGGGCGGCTTACAATATAAAAACTCCATAATTACAGTACCCTAGCCCACTCACCCCTTAAAATAATATTAAATTATAAAAGGTTAAAAACATACAATAATTAAAAATATATTAAATTAGAAAAAATAAAACAGACAATATTTTTTTAAAAAATCCAATTGCATCTCAGAGGGAAGGACAGCTGAGTCTTGGGCCAGGATAGCTATTCAGGAAAGGCCTGCCAGAAAAGATGCATCTTGACAACTTTTTAAAAACTGTCTAAGGTGGTAATAAGATGGATCTCGTCTAGCAGGCCATTCCATAATCTGGGAGCGGTAGCAGAGAAGGCCCTCTGGGAGGTTACCGACAGCCTTGTATTCATAGGTTGTAACAGGTTCCTCCCAGAGGACCGAAGTGCGCAGGGAGGGTCATACAGGAGCAGGCAGTCCCAGAGGTAAGTTGGACCCAAGCCATGTAGGGCTTTAAAGGTCATAACCAACACCTTGTACTGTGCCCGGAAACGAATAGGCAGCCAGTGGAGAGCTTTTAGCACAGGTGTTATGTGCTCTCTTCTGGAAAAACCAGAAACCAACCTGGCTGCCATGTTCTGAACTAGGTGAAGTTTCTGAGTCAAGCACAAGGGTAGCCCCATGTAGAGTGAATTACAGAAATTGAGACGGGAGGTTACCAGTGCATGTACCACAGTTTCGAGGTTCCTGGTTTCCAGGAAAGGGCACAGCTGGCGTATCAGCCAAAGTTGATAACATATGTGCTGCATTCACATACCATTGGCAATTTTGCCTCTTCTCTTTGGATGCCTAAATTATATTTCTAAATGCTTGATAGATATTTAAGTTACTACAGTGTTAGAAATTTGGGAACTGAAGAAAATTTCATTAAGTGGGCAGAATTCTTATGGAAGACATGGCCTCATTTTGTCTCCCTGTAATTACATCCCTGTATATCCCCCATCCTGGCTGGGCCATAATCATAATACATACTGTAATATGTCCAAAGTAGGAGGCATTTCTAGGAGTAGGTGTGATTTCTGTAGTTTCTTGTTTTCCTAATCTTAAATTAATTCCGGCCCACTCCTCATCATCCTGTAAAGCTCATCAATTCATATGTACCATCGTGTGCATTTCTCCTACTTAGGAAAAATATCCGACCAATCCCCTCCCTCCTCTTACTCCCTCAGCCAATCCCCACCCACATGCAAATTCCCTCTCCACCTCACACTCCACTACTGCCACTCAATCTGAATCTACAGACTCACAAGGTCCCCTCCCTCCTCTCACTCCCTTAGCCACTCACCACCCACATGCAAAACAATGCAATATTTTTTTCTTAAAATAATAATAGCATGTAGCTGAACCGTGTGAACCTTTCAAATCTACTATAACAGCATATGTTACTCTGGGTACAGCTAGTACAATTTTGCTTATTATAAAATGTTAATCAAAACTATTTCTCATCACATAATACTGAAACACACACACACATACACATATCCCTGACTTCCACATATTTCTACACATTTTCTGACTAGAGAATTGCTTCACAAAATTTGGAAAACTGAATACTGAAGGATAACTGCATTCTAGTTTGCAATATTGATCTGGGCAGTCTAAATTAAAGAGGTACATATTGAACTAATGTCTTCCTGCAGCCCTTGTGGCCAGATAATCTTTGATCAGAATCTTGCTGATTCATAACTAGTGAGCAGCTTTTGTGCATCAAAATTCACCTCTCCTTTTAGGATCACTCAAAACTGATTGGACAGTGTACATGTACGCACATATGGGTAGCATTATTCTCCCCAAAGCATTGATTGAAAGGAATAAAAATCCTCTAGATGTTATTTGTATCTTTGAATTTCTACCACTTATTTATTTGGCTGGTTCAGGAAAAGAGCTTCTGGAAGAATATACCTCCTTTCTCCTGTTTCTTTCCATCTTCTAAATGGCTGCCTTTCTTCTCTTTATTATTGCTAGAAAGCTCTGTGTTACATATCTATTTCTTACTGAATTTACTGCCTTTCTCTTCCCAGGGTGTAGCCCATTAAATTCTTCATTTGCCTTAAACCTGGCAGTTTGATTGTCTTCACTGACTGCCATCTGGTACTTTGGAATATGGTGGCCTTGGGCTCTTGAGTCCACATGCCACAGCCAGGTGTGACAGATGGCTTGGAAGTCTACGAGATAGAAAGGGAAGAAAAGCCTGCTTGCCTGAAAAGAAATCGTGCTGTGGACCAACGTGTGTGTGTGTGTGGGGGGGGGGGCAATGACAACATTAGCTCATGAGAGAGAGAGCTACTGCAGAATATAGAACTTATTATTTTCAGTCTGTTCTACTGGTGGATAAACTAGGCCAACTAGTTGAGGATGAAGTAAAAGAAACATGTGGGGTATTCACTGTGGGCAAGCAAATGGAGTAGCCTGAGGAGAATCTGATAATGGAACTGAGCGTTTGTTGCCAAGCCCTCTTCTTTTGATATCATGTTTAATAAATTTGTAGGTGTGCAGCTTAAGGTGTAGTCCTTCACATAATTATCAGAGTCTATCCCACTGAAGTCAGTGTGAGAAGACATACAAACAGTACAGAAGACATCTATTATAGCATTGGCTATTGAATGAGAATGAGAGTCACTTATGGCATATATGGCTAAATCCAACTTTCCACCAGTGGAAATTTCAAAAAATAAAATAAAAATCTCCTTCCCTCCAGTCTTCCTTGTAGCCTTCGTGCCATACAGAAATAATCTCTAGAGAATTCCTACAGTCCTCTAGCTGGGTGGGTGCACATGAGGCTGAGGTGGGGAGGGGGATTACCTCCTTCCTGGTTCTGTTAGTAGGGATGTAAATCCTCAACTGATAATTAAAGCAGTTTTTTTCTTGCAGCAGTATTTTTCCTATCTTAAACCACCCTAAAATGTTTTAAAAGAATTATTCTGTGGTGAAAACCCTTTTTTGCACAAACACCTGTTTCCTGTGCAGAAAATACTATCTAGAATACTGTATCAGTTTATACTTAATTAAGTACATAACTAAGAGGCTTATCACCCTCCGAAGTAAGCAGCAGTGCCGCAGGAAGGTTTCATCTTCTGTGCTGCCTTACTGCACAACATCATAATTCTTTTATTCCTGTCTCATGGGAGACCTAGGTATAATTGCTTATTTTTGCTAACTGGAAAAACCCATTAGCAAAAAGATGCCATTTTACATTGGTCTCCCACAGGATTGAAATGAAAGAATGTGGGGAGAACGACAATGTCATGCAGAAAGGCAGCATGGAAGATGGAACCTTCCTGCTACACTGCCACGGTGAGCCCCTAAGTATCTTCTCCTGGCATGATCCCACCAAATCTGATGGAAACATCCTTCAACCATGTTCCATCATTGACAGAATGGCTCTGTTTCTCCCCATGCAACTGATGCCCAGCATAGTAGGTGGGGATGGGAGTTAAATCATGGCAATTGTGACTAAATTGTGATTACGAATACTAAATGGTTACCTAACCAAATCGTTTGGTATTTTATTCTTTCTTATTTGTTTAAAATAGTCTATAGTTTATAGTTTAAAATATGGGATAAGACTGAACCCTGAGAGACTGCACAGGCCAGTAGCCAAGGGATTGAACAGGAATACCCCAGAACCACCCTCTGAGAGCACCCCTCGAGGAAAGAGTGGAGCCACTGTACCTCCAAACCCAAACCCAAAGAGGCAACTCAGAAAGATGCCTTGGTAGATGGTAACAAAAACTGCTAAGAGATCCATCAGAACCAACAGGGATATGCCCCCCCCCGTCCAGTTCCTGGCATAGGAACAAAGCTGTCTTTGTTCCATAACCAGGTCTGAAACCAGACTGAAATGGAACTAGGTAATCCATCTCATCCAGGAAGGGAAGCCAACACACTCTCTAATACTTTGCCCCAAAATGGAAGGTTGGGGACTGGCCTAAAGTTATCTAATGTAATAAGATCCAGGGAAGGGTTTTTTTTTTTTCCCCATAAGAGCTTTTACCACAGCCTCTTTCAGTCATGTTGGGACCCTGCCTTGTTGCCTTGTACTTCCCTTACCCACTCAGCTGGTCCTCCTCCAGCCTGCTTAATCAGTTGGGAAAGGAAGGGAAGGGAAGGAGTCTAGTACAAATATCTCAAGTTACTAAAGGACTGGCCTAAACCAATTTAATTTACTGAATGATGCAGTTTACCTCTCTGTGCTTCAAAGCACAAACAACATTTTTAATGAGAAAAGAATAAGCCATTTCTGATGGTGTGTTCACCTTAACTGAAATAAATAAATACCATGCAACACCAACACGTGTTTGTTTATGCCTCCATGTGTCCCTTGTCAAAGGATTTTAAAAAGTGAACAAATATTTGGTTGTTTTGAAACTTTAATTAGCTCTGAACAAGAAAGCACCAGTGTAACCAATTAGAGATCTAAGAAGTAACATGTGCACAGGCTGCCATTTTTCAAGCAATTAATTGATAACTAGCTTACCGTGGGCTATCTAATAATTAAATAGGAAAACATCCAGAGCAAAATGAAATGCAGTGATGCAAATGAGCTCAGCATTTATCCCTCTTTCAGATTCACTGACCACAATATTTAATGTGCTAGGAACAGCACTTCCTGCCCCACATGTGTGACACCAGTTACACCACACTGAGGCTTAAACTGAAGTTCCTAAAGCTCTAAATGCATACTCCAGTAACCTTTAATTGGCTTTGATGAATAAAAATGCTTTAACAAGGTGCTCATTGGCTGAGATGTGGTAGGTAATTTATCTATTGGCTGATCTGCCCCGCTCCCTTTACCCCATTTCAATATTGGTCACTTGTTTGTCAAAGCACTTTCCTGTCTTGAGGTTTATTTTGGGAGGAACTAGACTTTCAGATTGGTAATACTTCTATGAACTCTTCAATCTACCAAGAAGAAAAATCTCTCCGTATTTTGAAAAAAAAACAAAAAAACAAAAAAACAAAAAACAGATTGCTGCTGAAGCAGCCTTTGTGCTGGCCAAAGACTTCAGTTTCCCACTTTCTGCAGGACTTGTGTAACAAATGAAACATCTGACAAAGAGGGATATGGAATGGCTAAATTGCTCAATCCAATCCTTACAGGCAGAAATTGAAGCTATTTTTCTGCTGAATGTAGCTGTGATCACTGGGAATAGGCCCTTATAGCCAGGGAACATACCTATCACCATCACTTTGAAGTACAGCAATCTCACACCTACCTCAAAAATGGAGGGCTTGTGCTTTGCCTATTTTATGATATCTTCTTCATCTGGACAGACAGCGAGGTAAAATTGCACAAGCTCTGCTAAAGCATTAAATGCTTCCCATCCATTCAAATGGAAGACTTCCTTTCGAAGATACCACCTATAACTTGAACAAAACAATTGCCTCCATCACTAGGAAAGCAGTGGACCATGTTAAGTACATATTCTACTCAGAGTATCCTTCTGAAACAGAGAGAGAGACCTGTAGGATATAGCCAAGTCTTTAAATAAACTTCAAAACAAAGATTTCTTACGGAGTTTGATCAGAAAAAGAGATACCTTCTTGGAAACCATTTGGACATCTGATCTGCATTTGTAGCCAATTCACTTAGCAAGTTTGCATCAGAGGCCCCAAATACATAGTTCCAGTCCTAGACGAGAGTTTCTAGTTCTTTATGCATTATGGTTTCTTGGGGAAGGTGTACATAGAGGCATAAGTGAAACTCTCATAACTTCAAAAAACAGGGGAAAGGTACAGTGACAGATCAATTTGTGGAATAAACCAGGAAGAACTTCATTCAGCCAGGATAGCCAATGGAAAATCAGAGTGAGCACTGAAGTATATTGGAGTCCAAGCAACATTTTAAAAAATGAATATTAAGAAGAGGATTGAGCTGGTGATCAGATAAGAGTACTGTTGCCCCAATTCAAAGCCATCCTATCCAAACATATCTCCTGCTTGCTTCTAGAGAACAGCATTTTCCTGCATCCAATGGCTTGAATCTTGTTGGTGACATACACAGGTGTAACCTCTGCTTATATCTGGATATGTGACTTTTGGGACATTGAGGGATAAGATATTCAGTTCCTCCTTCCACAATGGCTCCATGCTTCCCATTACTTCCTGTGCATATCGTCACAGATATTTTTGAGGTGGGTGGAGGTGAGGTGTGCTGGATCAGTTTTCTGACTGTAGGAGAGAAAGATATCACACAGAGAATGATATCGAATCTCCTCTCCCTGCTTCAGAAGTACAGCCAAATATTGTTTGAGTGCCTCCACCATCCCCTCTGGAGGTCCATGAGTGACAAGAGAAAACTCACAGAAGAGAAGCCCCATGGAGGTATGGTTACAGAACATTACACTCTGCATGATGTAGCATCACAGTCATCATGGCTTCAATTTCTTGAAGTCCTCACAGTTTCATGGCCTTCTGACATGGAATATTTTATCTCCATGTCAGGATGCGGCCAGTTGGCAGTGTTTTTAAATTAAGTTACACAAACTTGTTCTGTGACTTCTCCTTTTCTCCTATGAAGTGCCACTTACTCAACATGTCTTATTACTATGTAAACTTGGTGAAAATGGGAGTATGAAGAACATCATATTTTGACTCAGATCTAAGGTGTTTGTTTCTGCTATTATATGGGCTACATATTGAACTGTTTTCTTATTGTAGTGTTTCACAAGCTTGGGCATATTTCTGGACTTTCACTCCTAGAATTGTTGGCCACTAGCCATCCTTGTTGGGGATGCTGAAATCTAACAACACCTGATGACTCGAGCTTGGGAGTTATTCTCATATTTCATCAAACACTAGTTGAAATCCCTCCTAAACTGTCTCAGACCCACACTGAACTGTTTGCTACCCTATACTAATTCCCATGCAAGCAAAGTGATGCTCAAAATTCTATAACAAAGACTTTTACCATATAGAGAGCAAGAAATGCTAGATATCAAAGCTAGGTTCAGGAAAGGAAGAGGAACTAGGGATCATATTGCAAACATACATTGGATAATGGAGTGCACCAAAGAATTTCAAAAGAAAATCAGCCTGTGCTTTATAGATTATACAAAAGCCTTTGATTGTATACAGGATGAAAAACTATGGATTGCTTTTAAAGAAATGGGTGTGTCACAACATTTGATTATTCTGGTGTGTAATTTGTATTCAGGACAAGAGGGTACTGTTAGGACAGAATACAAAGAAACAGAATAGCTTCCAATTGGAAAAAAGGTCAGGCAAGGCTGCATTTATCACCATATAAGTTTAACCTGTATGCTGAACATATAATATGTAAGCATGATTAGACTTGGAGGACAGAGGCATGAAAACTGGAGGAAGGAACATCAACAATTTAAGATATGTGGATTACACCATATTAATAGCAGAAAATAGAAAATACTTAGAATGATTATGGAAGAAAGTCAAGGAAGAAAATGCAAAGGCTCGTTTACAGCTGAACATTAAGAAAACAAAAATAATTACCACAGATGATTTACATAACTTTAAAATAAACAATGAGGACTTTGGAATAGTTCAAGATTTCTATACCTTGGCTGAGTCATTAATCAGAATGGAGACTGCAGTCAAGCAATCAGAAGAAGACTAGGACTTGGAAGGGCAGCTATGAATGAACTAGAGAAGATCCTGCAGTGTCAAGATCTATAATTGAATATTAAAGTTAGGATTGTCCATGCCATTGTATTCCCATTTGCATATATGGTTGTGAAAGCTGGACAATGAAGAAAGCTGATAGGAAGAAAATGAACTCATTTGAAATGTGGTGCTAGAGAAAAGTTCTATGGATACCATGGATACCAAAGATAAATCAATGGGTCCTAGAGCAAAAGAAACATGAACTCTCCCTAGAAGCTAAGATTACAAACTGAGACTGTTGTACTTTGGCTGTATCATGAGAAGACATGACTCAATAGAAAAGACAATAATGCTTGGTAAGGTAGAAGGGAGTAGGAAAAAAGGAAGACAGCATTTCAGGTGGGTAGATTCAATCAAAGAAGTCATGGTCCTGATTCTGCAAGACCTGAGCAGGGTTGTTGAAGATAGGGTGACCTCATTCATGGGGTTGCCATAAATCAAAGTTGAATTGACCACAGTTAATAAGAGCAACTGGTCTACCAGATGTCTTATAAGCAATCTTTTCTACAACATATTCAAGGGTTGACAAGATATTGTATACACAGTTGTACAAGATGAGATCCTATTGTATACACATACTAAGCTTATGTTCAGGCCAAGGGATGTCACCAATCTCCCTCCCCACCCTGCCATTCTTTTCTCTGTTTCTCTAAATCTCCAGAACAGGTTTTCAGAGGGCATATATCATAGTGTTGGAGAGGGAAAGAGGAATGGATGATAATGGTCTCCCCTCCCAGAGAGAGGACAGTGAGTGGGATTCCAAAACTCTGGATCTAAGCAATTGTAATGAAATGAAAAATGAAAGGTATGAATTTGAAGTGTGAGCCAAAGAAAGAGGTATCATCTCTCATTCATGAGATAGGCACTGTATACTCATATACATTGTGTGGATTGAACATGTACTGAAACATTCGTTTAACTGGCTGGGAATGGCCCACAAGGAAAGTATCTCAACATATTAAAAGGGGGAGACTCTTCATTATCTCTTTGAGCAACTCATTACAAAGTCTGGAAATGCAGCAATTCACAGTGCCAAGAAAACAGCATCCCCACTGTTCACAGAGTGAATTCTGCAGTGTTTTCCTTTACATATTTCTATTTTTCCTCACTCAGTTCCCAAAGGTTTGCAACACATCTCAGTAAGAACTACCATGTGGCATATATCTTTTTGTAACAACTGTCTCGGTTTCAGAGAAGGTTTTTAGATTTTTTTTTTTGGTCAATGTATCATTCAGAAGGGTTTTTTTTTAAAAAAAAAAATAGTTGCTGAGATTGTAACTTTTCCTTCCAAAAATGGAACTACTTGTGATATGATTTATACACTGAGATGCAATGAAAGGGTCTTAAGGGGCAGATATTCTAAGGCAACTCCAATGAAATATACATTTATGGAGACTTGACACATATGTTTAGGGAGAAGACAAATCCCTAAAATTGTACTCAACCATCCTTAATATATAAAGCACACATTCTCAAATTGTAGTTGAAGCTGGAGCTGAAATACCCTCGTAGCCATGCTGTTCCATTGGGCAGAATGAAGAGAAAGAGAAGACTCCATTTCCAAAACTTCCTGGAGCTTAAATTTGATGGCTTTAATTTCTTAGTAAGTATACCTGCTTTTACAGGGTGGGTTCAGAGATCACTCACCTGCCAAGAGAATGTGAAAAGTCACCTGTAAATCAAGCCATGGAGTGGGTCCTTCGGCTTTATGCTAACCACAGCCAGAAAGCTCTAGTTCCTCACAAAAATAAAAATCCCAGGACACTGTAGGATACACCTATGCCAGTTAAAGTGGTATCAAACAGATATAGCTATGCACTGTGAAAGGGGTCTCTAGCTCCAGTGTGGCCTCCTGAGATATAGGGTGCATCTGCATTGCATCATTATAGTCAGTGAACCCACTTTAAATGTTATGGCTCTATCCTATGGAATCCTGGGATTTGTAGTTTGAGGAAGGACTTAGAATTTTCTTTGCACTCTCCATGAAGCACAGCAGTTGAGCTCTCTAGCAGAATACTCTTGTGTGCCTCCCCAAAATTCTATCCTCGGGATTCCATAAGATGGAACCATGACAGTTAACACTGGATAAAATGGCTTTATCTATGTAGTATGGACATAAATAAAATTAATCAGATACTTAATCTCCTCCTTATCCACCCTAACCTGAACTCTGGAAATGGGCAGCACAGTCTAGGCTCAGAAAACCACTTCAGTTTATGGTTCTTTAAAGCGTAGAAGACAAAATACCAGCTGTACTGAGGTTGAAACAAATATGTCCAGTTTTGATTTTAAGATGTGATTTTTGGCAGGATGTTTATATTGTTCCTTGATTCCCTTTGGGGTTGTTGTTTCTTCTGCCTTCTAGGCACATCATGTGGTTGATCTCACCTAGAGGTTGTCTGCACTGGCAAACTGTACCGTAGTCAAGGAGAAGTCCAGAGTACAGAGTCCAAGTCCAGTCCAATCTGAGGAAATCCAATCCAAACAGCAAGCAAAGAGTAGTCCAAATCCAGTCCAAGGTCAGTAATGAAGGTAGGAAGAGAAATCCAACAATAGAAGTCTGAGGTTTCCTTCAGTGCTGCTCACACAGCGGAAAAAAAGGAACTGAGCAGTTGGTGAGGGGTGGGGGCTTATATAGGCCAGGGGTGAGGGGGCGGAGCTACTGCCCAAAAGTTTGAATTGAGGTTTCTAGAAGTTTCCGACGTGCTCTGCACAGGCGCAGGATTAACCCATTGTGTGCATTCACAGAGACCACAAAGAAGAATTCTGCTTCAACTTACATTTTTCTGGTCTGCAGTGACCCCATTAATGCCATACATATCCTTTTTGATGTGAAGTGAGAGCAGCATTACCAGACACACATTTCCCCCAGGCGAATTCACTTTGGTGTAAAAGGGCAGTCCTATTATGATCACATGTCCTACACTTCACATTATTTTCAGCCACATTGCTGTGGCCTCTCCATTTTCACCACCCCCATCATGCACGTGAAAGGGGACTGACCATCCTATCATGTGAAATGGCATGTTGAATTTAAATGCCAATAGGTGGAGATGTGCTAATACTTATATGCAAGTATCTGTAAAAATGCACTTTCAAAAAAAAAGGGGGGGCACCTGCATGGTGGGAAAACCCCTTCCTGGCAGGAATGATCAGGTGACTGCCTGGCCCAGGTAACCTCCCATCAACCTGTCTCTCTCTCTCTCTGGCTTTACTTCGCAAATGAAGATTCAGGAAGGACTCATCCTGCACTTTCTGCAAGCTCACTGATGACTAAAAAGGCCAATCCGAGATAAACAAGTCCGGTTGCAGAAAGCACAGCAGAGGGTCTCCTTGGGTGATGTTTCTGCATTGTCATTTCTCTTCAAGACTTGTTCGGCGTGAGTTCTCAAATAAGGCTGCAGCATTGTGGATAGTATGTCTCCATGCCTTCTGATGTGAGGCCAGGGCGGACTATTGTTGGTGATCAATTTGGCCGAGCCTGAGATATTGTTACATGGAGTCCTTGTATCGCTTTTTTGGAGCGCCCCACTTACACTGACCTGTATCATGCATGAAAAACTCCACCTCTGACTCCATACCAAAGCTGACTTGGACTGTAGGGCACACATACAATAAACCTGTTTTTCTAGGAAAGAATGGGGTAAAAGGTTATTTTTAAAAAAATCAGATTTAAGCCCCCAAGCATGAGTAAGAACTGTATTAAATTTGAATCCTCAAGAATATTGTGTGTTCTACCAGCACTGGGTATGAGATGAGTATGATTTTTTCCACCGGTGTAAACAACATCTTAGTCAGGGATCATATATTGTGTGTGTTTTAATTCATTTTAATTGTGATTTTAAGTGTTTTGTGAGCCACCTTGAGTCCCACTTTGGGAGAAAGGTGGCATAGAAATGGCACAAATAAATAAATAAATAAATAAAGCAACACAATCAGTTCATACCCTCCAACAGTTCACAGATGAAAACAGGGATATGTGTGGCCAAGCAATGTCAGGGCGTGGTGAAGATGGCAAACGTTATCAATGCAGAAGAACTTACAAGTTTAGGAGAGGCTGCTGCAGTTTGCTTTTGCCCGAGTCTACTGGGAAGCGTAAGATTCTGCCTCCTTGTCTCTTTTACTGCATGCTATTCTTGCACCTTGAACTCAGTTTGCATTGACTGAAGTAAGCTGAGGTCTAAGGGGGAAATGAGAGGAGGAGAATAAAACTGGGACATTTTAAAAACATCTGAAAAAGTGGATGATGGATGATCAATTGGGACTGTCCCTGCCAAATTGAGACAGTCAGGAGGTATGTGGGTTATATCCAAATCAGCTTTGTGTGGAATGAAAAGTTAGTTTTAATTCTCCATTTTGCAGTCTTTGCTGTGTCTCCTGGCCTCTTTTAGTCTTCCTTGTTGTTGATTTTTGTATTTGGGTTTTTTTTAATGTTATTTTAGTTTAGGTGGTTTTAATTTTATACTAGTTTAATATCTTTTTATGGGGGAGGGTGGGGGTGGGTGGTGCTTAGGAATTTTAGTCAGCATTGTTGTATTTTAATTGTTGTAAGCCGCCCCAATTGTTTTTAGCAGAGAGGCAGGGTAATAATAATAATAATAATAATGACCTCTGGAAATCCTTTCTTGAAGACAGGAGCCCTTCCAGACAGGCTTGACAGGTGACACAGGGAGCTGCAGTGGGAGGTGGGAATCAGGGAAAGGAAAAGTCGGGCTGAATCAGCTTGTAAAAGTGTTTTTACGTGAATGCAGCTTTGGAGAAATCCCTATATATACAAGCAGTTATTCATTGTTGATGAGGTAGGCTCGTCAAAATTCCCATAGAGATTTTTCCTATAGTACAAGAGTGACAATGAGTCCTTTGGGGGCCTGTGGTTTCTACAGTTTGTGCAAAACCGTCTGTGTGAAAATCTACTGTCTTTTCACTTGTTAAAGCTATTAACACATGGACAGCAAGACCAGCTGATTGCTTGAAAAACATGAGCAACTCATCCAACACTTCTAATTTTTAAAAGTCTATACAACAAGGCAGCAGCTGTTGTACATAGTTTAGCTATGGATTTTGGACAATTTTTGGAAAGAAATATTCTCACAAATGTGAAAACTCTTTCAATACTGACAGAAAAGATTTCACCAGCTGGTAGGTGAAAGGAAATATTTTTGCAATTTCTCATTCTTGCATAGGAGAATGAGGCACACACAAGTTTATTTTCCTACTATGTGATGATGTCAGTGAAGACAAAGTCCCTTTTGTACTACACCACTATAGGTTGAACCACCACGGCTGCATCCTATGTCATCTTGAGGTTTGTAGTTTGGTGTGGCACTAGAGAACCTCTCTGATTGAGGATTCTTTCCCTAAATGGCAAATCCCAGGATTACAAAGGATGGAACCTTAGATATTAAAGTGGAATCATTGCCCTAAAATAATTTAGCATGAAAGAGCCTCAAGTGGAGTTATTTCAAAATGTGGGCATTTTAAAGGTCCAGCACCATTTCTAGCTGACAAAATGTTGAAAATATTTTAAGAGGGACAATTTCTCTTTAATATTGTCTGAACTATTCACTGAAAACACACACATACCCACACTACAATTTTGGCTCACAATGTTTTTTGGTCTATCCTCCATCTCTCCTTGTCTCTGCATCACCAGTTAATATAATATTAAAGTTTTATCTGCACTTCTTTCTACCCTAATTTACAGTCTTCCAATTTACTGAATGTTGTATTCACAAATATGTCTGGGTTTTGCATTTTAATGTGGCGATTTATATGATGTATGCTTGATTTATAGCACATTCAAGTATCTTGCAATGCCGATTCATCCCATCTACTCTGGAAGAAGGATAAAACAACCATGTATATAGCCGCAACAAGAATAATCAAATATTTAGTATGCCAGTCAAACAACAGCTTCAGCTACTGCTGCTACGTGATGCAACTGTTTTCCCCACTACCACCTTCTAACTAAATGCTTTCTATAGTTTGCCTTTTTTTTCCCTTCCAGCAGGGTGCATTGTGGTCGTTTGCTTCATCTCATTTCTTACATCAGCTCTGCAGAAGGGAGATTCTGTTGTGTGTCTGCATGTATTCTGTCTGTGTGTCTGTGTCAGAAGAAAGGCTGTGGTGTGTTGCTTTTAGGGAAATCATTTCAGAACATTAAGGAGAAGACAGCCTGTCATTTAAGTATGATATGCAAAGGAGGACTTGGAGCTGAGAGAAGCCCAGATCAAATTGCCATTGCTCTGAGACAGAGAGAGAACACAGTTCCTATGGTAGTCACTTGTGAGATTTATGTTGTCTATTTGACATTGAGAGAGTGTGTGTGGGGGAACTCATTAGAAGCCAGGATGGTAATTTGACACAGTGAGATTCTGCACACAGAGTGGAATAAAGATGTGGAATGCTTAAGACACACAGAGCGCCCAGCTACCATCTTGCAATGCCAAGTGATAAACCGTATGGGGCTTATTTATAAAGAAGAGGCTGTGTCTAAGTCATACTGTTATCACTTTATTGGCTTGCCCTTAAACACACAAAACACTATATTTCTATCTGGAACCTTTGCCTGCGAAGGCAGTTCTTCACACAAATGGAATATGTTTCACCCAAGGCAATAAACATAATAGCAACCCCTCCCCCCACATAATCATAGCTATATGTTCTGGATTCCATGAGGGATTCACAGGTTGTTTCCTTAAGGCACTTCTTACATTATGATATTAGGAGATGGCCATCCAGTTCGGAGTTTCTTCTATTGCCAAAAAGTCTTATCTGAACAGACATAAGTTATGGAGTGCTTCACACTCAATATATTTTCTAAGTAAGTGAAAGGGGAAAAAAAGCAGAATCCTGAGGCTAACTCCCCCAGTCAACAAATATACATTGTAATTAGAGCTGTGTTAGTACCCCTAATAGAGCCACATCCCCAGAAACCTCAAAAATTGGCTTATTAATAATTTGGTTTATTAATGTGGCCTTCCATTAGGAAGAGCAGTGTAGTGTCAGGGACTTGCTAAAGGCACTGGTGTGGATCCCAAAGAGACATGTGCACATCTCCCAGGAACAGCTACTGGTAAATTTCAAAATTATGAGGAAACATCAAGGGCTCAAAGGGACACAGTCTTCACCACACACCTAAGTGGCAGACAATAGATAGGTGGAGTAATTCTTTGTTTGCAGGTATAGAACTTCCCTTCCCTCAATCATCCAGCCATTAAAAGAGGCAGCTCAAGCTTTGTGAATCCGGTCATCAGACATTAAGGGCAGTTTGCAACACATTAGCATCTTCAGACACCTATTGTCAAGACCAGGAGTCTTCCTGGAACTCATTGTGCAATCTTTGAAGGGTCCTGGAATCTATTGTTTCAACCCAGGAAACTTGCTCACCTCAGGACATATTTTTGGGATAAATATTGGCCCCACAGTCTGCTTCATTGCGCACAGAATCCCTGCTTGGGGACATTATGCTGCTCTGTGTTAGCCACTCCAGATTCATCCATCCACTCTGTAGGCTTGTTCAATGACTTCCGGACTACAAGACAGGTGTTGTATCCCCAGAAATCTTCCTATCTATCCCTCTGGAAACCTTTCTTCTTCCATTCCTAGTGGTGTTGTGTGAATGCTGTTTATATGAATGTGTGCATGCTTGGTGTTATTATTTTTATATCTTTAATAAATATCATTGTTAATTCTTCATTTAGTGCTTGTGTGCATATGTTCAGAGAGAGTTGGGATATACAAAGGTGTAAAAATCTCTCTTTCTATTGCCCCCTTTTGCATTGCTAAGGTTGAGTTGCTGCTAATTTCCCCAACATATTAGAAACTTGATATTTTCTATAAATTCCCAAGACCTCTTTGGGTAACAGCTGTATACATATCAATTCAGGGATGGGCTTATCAGTCTATTTCTGTTCTGTGTTGCCTTTGCACTTCTATGTCTTTCCTGTTCCATTAATCTTCACCTCTTTTCTTTGAAAAGAAGTACATGAAAATTCACAGTTTAATATATAAAATTTAAGTCCACTTTCATAGAATAGAGAACTACAGTAAAATGTGCAGAATTAAATTGAACAGAGACAAATGCAAAATTCTGGGTTTATGCATAAGCAAACATAAAACATATAAGTATAGGTTGGGGGATATCTGGCTGGACTGTAATATATGTGAAATGGTTTTCAGAACTGTAGCTGAACAAGCTGAACAAGAACCAACAGTGTGGTGCCGGTCCAAAAAAGTCCACGTTATTTAGGAAAAGAAGGACACAACACAACAGGTGGATTGATTCAATCAAAGTAGCCATGGCCCTGAGTTTTGAAGGCCTGAGCAGGTGAATAAATGACCTCTCATTCATAGGAGATTTTCATACCAGGGCTAAAAGCCCCGTTTCTGTCCTGCCACCTCCTCTTCCATTCCTGCAATGGAATGGAGGTAAATGTTCACACACCTACCTCCATTCCACTCCAGGAACGGGCTCCTTGCTTCCTTGCCTGGCCGGCCATAAATACAGCCATCATAAAGCTATCTTTACAACTGGTTAGCTGAAATCCCACTCGTTCTCATGAGACAATGAGTGGGAGGGAAATTCAAAATTACCCCCCAGGCGGTCAAATCAATAAAAAGGCAACCCCCCCCCCAAAAACAACAACAAGGAACCCGGGGAGGGGGGAAGGGTGGCACTTACCTAGCTGTCCTGATCGTGGCAGGAAGTGCTTGCCATGGAGCTCCTCCCCCATCCCTGTCATTCCAGAACAGGGACGGAGGTCCTATTCGCACACCTGTGTTCCATTATAGAAACAGAACCGGGTGTTTAATAACGACTTCTCCCTGTGAATACTACTATATCACAGAGAGAAAACAGAATAGTGACACTTTGGACATGAAACAGGGTGAATGTCATCTGAAAGAAAAATCTTTCAGCAACCCTGTTCCGTGCCTGTAATGGGACAAATTGTCTGTGTGAAAATCTCCATAGGGTCTCCATAAGTCAAAGTGAACTTGATGGCTCATAACAACAAACAATGGCAAATTGGGAATCATAGTATGGAAAATAAGTCCTACATGGAAAGGTCAAAGGAACTGGGTATATTTAGCCTGTAAAAGAGAAGAATGAGTAAGGACAGGTTAGTCATCCCGATACCAAAGAGCTATCACACAGAAGGGGATTAAGACTTGTTCTCTGCTGCCTAAAGAAAAGAACTTGACATAAAGATTTTCTGCGGGGTTTTTTCCGGGCTGTGAGGCCGTGTTCTGGAATAGTTTCTTTCTGATGTTTCGCCTGCGTCTGTGGCTGGCATATTCAGATAATGGTTGGGTAGGTGTGTGTGTGGAGTTTATATGCTGTGAACCTCTGTGGAGTATAGTTTCTGGGTATAGAAATGCAAGGCTCATTAGTGTCTGTTTGGCTAATTGTTAAAAACACAGAAATTCTAGACCAGGCTAACAACTATCATGTCAGAAAGCACAGAGAAACTATTGAAATCCACAAACACCTGGACAATTTCAACAGGAAAGAAGAAACCTTAAAAGTAAACAAAATCTGGCTCCCAGTTTTGAAATACAATAGAATCAAAACTCAACACTTACAAAAGAATTCCACCCAGGGACAGGGGGATTCCCAGCAGATGATGGTCCATCAACCAACCATTAGCCAAACAGACACTAATGAACCTTGCATTTCTATACCCAGAAACTAACCATTCAATTACACAAATTTACATTTCATAGAATCATAGAATCATAGAATTGTAGAGTTGGAAGAGACCATGAGGGCCATCCAGTCCAACCCCCTGCCATGCAGGAATACACAATCAAAGCATCCCTGACAGATGGCAATTCAGCCTCTGTTTAAAGACCTCCAAGGAAGGAGACCATACCACACTCCGAGGGAGTGTGTTCTACTGCTGAATAGCTCTTACTGTCAAAACGTTCCTCCTAATGTTGAGGCGGAGTCTCTGTTCCTGGAGCTTGCATCCATTGTTCCATGTTCTAGTCTCTGGAGCAGCAGAAAACAAGCTTGCTCCATCCTCAATGTGACACCCCTTCAAATACTTAAACAGGGCTATCATATTGCCCCTTAACCATCTTTTTTCCAGGCTAAACATACCAGCTCCCTAAGTCTTTCCTCATAAAGCATGGTTTCCAGACCTTTCACCATTTTAGTCACCCTTCTCTGGACATGCTCCACTATGTCAATATCCTTTTTGAATTGTGGTGCCCAGAACTAGACACAGTATTCTAGGTGAGACCTGACCAAGGCAGAATAGAATGGCACTATTACTTCCCTTGATCTAGACACTATACTTCTATTGATGCAGCCCAAAATCACATCGGCCTTTTTAGTTGCTGCATCACACTGTTGACTCATGTTCAACTTGTGGTCTACTAGGACTCCTAGATCCCTTTCGCATGTAGTCTCATTCAGCCAGGTCTCCCTCATCCTATATCTATACATTTTGTTTTTCCGCCCTAAGTGCAGTACCTTACATTTCTCCGTATTGAAGTTATACTCCACAGGGGTTCACAGCATATAAACTCAACACCTACCTAACCATTCTCTGAAGATGCCAGCCACAGATGCAGGCGAAATGTCAGAAAGAAACTATTCCAGAACACGAACTCACAGCCTGGAAAAAAACCCACAAGAAAAATCTATGGATGCCTTCGACTTCACATTCACATAAAGAGTTTGAGCTATAGAAGAGCAATGGTGGCTTCTGATTCCACTCTGAATTTTAGTCTGAACTAAAAGCTATCCAAGAGCTATCCAAGATTCTGAACCTATTTTGGGGGTGGGTTTCAGCACTTTAGATGGCTCCTTTAAAGTACAAACTATGCCTCACAGTGGCTTCCCTGTACTATTGACACTGGAACTGCTGGCTGCTCCATCAGGACTCTTGATTTGGGTTTATGTTCAGGAGATGGTAAGAGAAGTTCAACCATGGCAACAACGATCAAAAATGGTAAGGGGGTATTTCTTGCTGAAGATCTTTAAGGAGATTCTGGAGAGCTATCTGTTGGTGATGGTCTAGCTCTGGACATCCTGTCTCTCCTTCTCTCTGGCTTTTCTTTGCAAACAAAGATTCGGGAAGGACTCATCCCACGCTTTCTGCAAGTGCACTGATGACTAAAAAGGCCAATCCAAGATAAACAAGTCCGGTTGCAGAAAGCACAGCAGAAGGTCTCCTTGGGTGATGTTTCCGGGTTGTGATTCTTTCTGCGTTGTCGTTTCTCTTCAAGACTTTTCAGTGTGAGTTCTCAAATAAGGCTGCAGCATTGTGGATAGTGCGTCTCCATACCTCCCGATGTGAGGCCAGGGCAGATCATTGTTGGTGATCAATTTGGCCGAGCCTGAGGTGTTGTTTCAGGGAGTCCTTGTATTGCTTTTTTGGAGCGCCCCTCTTATGCTGACCTGTGGCGAGTTCACCGTAGAGTAGTATTTTTGGGATGCGATGGTCCTCCATCCTAGAAATGTGCCCTGCCCAGCGCAGCTGTTTTCTCAATATCATGGCCTCAATGCTGGTGATTCCTGCTTGATCAAGGACAGCAGCATTTGTCACATAGTCAGTCCAGTGTATATTTAGGATTGTGCGTAAACAGCGCTGATGGAAGCGTTCGAGGAGTTGTAAGTGGTGGTGATAGGTGACCCATGTTTCAGACCCATAAAAGAGAATAGACAGTACGATGGCTCTATACACACTGATTTTTGTGCTTCACCTCAGGTGTTTACTACTCCAGACTCTTTTGTAAAGTCTTCCAAATGTGCTCTATGCCTTCGCTAATCTGTGATCGATCTCTTGCAGTAGCTGATTCAGTAGACCAGATTCCCTCCAACACTATGAACTCTGTGTTGATTATAATTCAATAAAAACTGTGTGCTGGACCACTATATTTGAGGAGCATTAAAAAAAACAACAGTCTGGTTAGAACTTGGATGGGAGCACCAAGGAATACCAGGTGCTGTAGGTTATATTTCAGAGGAGGGCAATGGCAAACCTTCTCTTAATATTCCTTGCCTAAGAAAATCCTATGATATTTTTGGGATTGTCTTAAGTCAAGAAGAAACGTGAACACACACACACAAAGGTCTTTGAAGATCTTTATGTTTAACTATGAAACCATAGTATGTCCTGAATTCTATCCTGTACTTCTCTTTGTTGAGGTTTGTTTGGTTCTTTTCATTTTGACAGTAGTGTGTTTTTATACCACTTTTGCACTTGCTTGAGAAAAGAATTGTTCAGATACAAAAGCAGTTCTGAATTAAGTCATCTGTGAATAATGTGTCTGTGGTTCCTTTGCTGTTTTTTCTTCTTTTATGATTATGCACTGGATGCAGTTATGTGTATGGCAATGAGGCGGGCACATAAGTGAATGCCGTCTGGAGTGGGAGAATTGTGTTTGAATGAATTGTAAGCTGTACTGTAAGCTAAAAGAACCTTGGCTTTACAAAGTCCAGGGTGAAATATTACTTATTATAGCCTCTAAATCAAAGATGCTTGACAGACTAATAATGGAGCACTCTGCTCTTAGTGACACAACCATATTGCTGTGACAGCTATTTAACTGTTGCTTCCTCCATCAGTGCTGTCTATGGTTGAACTGAGGTTTATACGTTTGTAAAGGAAGCTTTGGAGTAACTTTCAGAAAACAAAAACACAATTTTATGAAATAAATATAACTGGAAATGGGCAGGTTAATATTTTGAGGTATAGAAACCTTGAACTCAGAGGCTCAGAGCTATGACTTACTGCAACATTGCAAAGCAAAAACTGAATTCACAATAAGGGAATATAAAAATAGCACCAACACCAGACTTCATCACCCCTGTGATTAATCCTTGAAGAGTTTTAAGAAATGCCTTGACTAGACTTGGCCACAGATATGTGCTGGCTGTAACAATCAATTCTTGAAGAGACTAGAAATCTTCTATATTCAAGGTTTCCTCATGAAAGGCATAGTATATTTTGGGACGACAAGGAGTTTTAATCAAGTTGCTCATGTCAGCAAAGTTTAGTAGACAGTTCCCTTTGTATCCTCTGAACCTCATAGGCTGAGTGTTAGTATGAAAACATTTTCTGTCATTCCTCCCCCCTCAATTGGAAAAACAACTAGGTACTTATATGACCTCTAGAAAACTCCATTTGATATCAGTAGATACTAGCATGGTGTGGTGATTTAAATGTTCATTCATTTATTCATTTGCTTTCTATACCGCCTTTCTCCCAGAACGGGACCCAAGGCAGCTCACAATGTTGGACTATGATTCTGGAGACCAGGGTTCAAATCACTGCTCAGCCATTAAAACCCACTGGGTGACCTTGGACAAGTCATACTCTCTCAGCCTCAGAGGAAGGCACTGGCAACCCCCCTCTAAGCAAATCTTGCCAAGAATATGTTTGCCTTAAGGTCACCACAAGTAGAAAGGACTTGAAGGCACAAAACAGCAACAGCAACAACAACAACATTAATGTAGCACTGTGTTAAGATGTTCTGCTTCAAAAACTGAAAATAATGCTGGAAACTTTTGACCTATGTATACTGGTACTAACTGATGAGACAGCCAGGAAATAAAATTGTTTTTATTGAAAAATAATCTCGGAAGCATTAACACCACCACTCAGGCTTCAAGAAAACTCATAAAGCTATTGAAGAAAGTAGGAAGTATTCAAATAGAGGAATAGAGTTTGGGATGATGGGCTATACTAAACCTGTCCAAAGAGCAGAGATTCATGTAGCAGAAGATACTCAGACAGAGCTCAGAGGGTCACACAGCAGCTGGATAGAGTGACGAGATGCAGAAAGCTTGATCAATTTGACTGTGTTTTGGGGGTGATATTTATGCCCAATATTTACCTTTAAGGGGTGTTATGAGTGGAATGTAATGTCAGATGGAGTTTCCCACAGTTAGAAAATGGAAGGTCCAGCTATGTTCATGATCACTAATGGCTGTGACATTGGACTGATGGACATCAGGCAACCTTCTATTGTCAAGGAGAGGAATGCAAAGGAACATCAGTTTCCAGAGTAATGAGTGTTCCATTCACTGAATTAGTGAATGACTCACTTTCAAGTACATCCAGGAGAATTAGCACATTCCACCCCAATTACCCATCCAAGTTGGGAGGCTTAGCATAATTGCTACCCAGGTGTCTCTTTTTGGGAATTTGGAAATACCTCTTCTTTAGGTTTTGAGCAAACTTTAGCTCAGTCCCTATTTTTGGGGAGTCTGGGTCTACTGCTAACGGTATGAAGTTTCAATAAATAAGCCAATTTATGAAATACAGCAAATTGATGAATTATTGGAAGGGTGGGTGTTGTCATGGCAGTAACACTGTGAAAAGCTTAGAGGAGACAGCAATCCAGAACCCAAGGGAAGATGGTGGCATTGATGTCAGTGAGCTACTGAATCCTTTCTCTATTTTAGTCTTTCTGCATTTCAGTCTGTACTTTAAGGGAGCTATCTAGGGTGCTGAAACTATTTTGAGCATAGGCTTGAATGGCTCCCTTAAATTTTAGTCTACAACCCAAGGTAGATTCATTTTTTTCACTGAGACCTGTCACCAGTCTCTATTGCCAGAAGCTGAACAAGAGTTTTATTGCCTTTTCCCCATCAAGAATGGAAAACTAATAAGAAGCTCTAGACTCCATCCAGGTATGTCTGAGTCCCGTGCCACCTAGTGACTAAGCTATATAATGACACTACCTGGAAGGAAGGATCATTTAATTCAATGGGACTTACTTCTGAACAGACATTTATAGGATTGAATGGTAAACATAAGACTATATTTTAAAACTGAACCTGTGGATTTTGGCTGGGAATTTGGAGCCAGAAATTCTAGACCAGGCCAACAACTATCATGTCAGAATGCACAGAGAAGCTATTGAAATCCACAAACACCTGGACAACTTCAACAGGAAAGAAGAAACCTTAAAAGTAAACAAAATCTGGCTCCCAGTTTTGAAATACAATAGAAACAAAACTCAACCTTACAAAAGAATTCCACCCAGGGACAGGGGGATTCCCAGCAGATAATGGCCCGTCAACCCACTATTAGTCAAACAGACACTAACGAGCCTTGCATTTTTATACCCCAAAACTAACCATTCAATTACACAAACTTACATATACTCCCCAACAGGGATTCACAGCACATAAACTCCACATACACTCCTACCCAACCATTCTCTGAGGATGTCAGCCACAGATGCAGGCAAAATGTCAGAAAGAAACTATTTCAGAACACAGCCTCACAGCCCAGGGGGAAAAAAACAACCAAGGAAAATCTAAATATTGTTCTCTCTGTTTGTATTGCCTCCATTGCTTGTGAGGGAAGGGTTGGGAGAATGTTTTGGAGCTGTGGTTGGTTGAGAGGGCTTTTGCAGATGAGAAGTGAAGATAGAAGAAAGCTGAAAATTCTTCTCATGATCTTTCTGAATTTCTTTTAAAGTCAAATGAGGTTTTGAGGTGTTATTCAACCTTGATCTGGGAGAATTTTTCCAGTAATTCTCTAAGTTCTATGCAACCTCGGCTGGGCCCCACTGGATTTCTCATCCCTGAGTCTACTTCACAGTGGAAAAGTGAACCCTATCTCCTCATGTTTGGGTTGTGATTGGCACATTTGGTTATTTTACCAAAATGAACAGCTGAATGATCACAGAGGTGGAATAGCATTGCACTTCTGTGTAGTCAGTGGTGTAATTTAATGTCATACATTTCATTTGAAGAGCCATTAAGCACCCATTGAGTCAATAGGCATGCAGAGTATTACTGTCAAGGAGGTAGACTTTACCTTAAACTTGACAGTATTATGATTGTAATTTCCAGTACCATCTGGTTTTAATCAAATAATCAACTTTTCAGATGCTCAGCCTAGCTTTCAGGGAAAACACTTGCCACATGTTTTTCCTGTGTACCCATAGTTATGTGGTAGAACAGATGTTTTGAATGCTGAGCATCCCAGGATTGACCCTGAGAAAATTCTATAGGGCAGCCCTTCAGTAAGTGTTGATAATACTGCACTAGAGGACCAATGGTCTGGCTCACTATAAGGCAGTGTCCTATGTATTTTTACAGGTTTGGGTATTAGGTGGACGGATATGCCACTGTGGCAATACTGCCCTGTCATTTTCCCATCTGAAACTTTGCAGAGCCTATTAAATTGGCTGTATTTTCCCCTTTAGAGGCCAGATAGTGTAGTTACAACATAGAATCATAGAAATGTAGAGTTGGAAGAGACCACAAGTGCCATCCAGTCCAACCTCCTGCCATGCAGGAAATAACGATCAAAGCATCCCTGACAGATGGCTAAGCAGCCTCTGTTTAAGGACCTAGTGGTGTTAATAATAGGGATGAGCATCAGATTCAGGTAAATCCCAAATCCTGTGTCTCTTTGGCCTATCTTGGTTCTTTCTGAAGCTTCCCAATGAAATGACCAGATGAAAACCTGAACTGTACAGAAGACTCACTTCGTGCTTCAGAACTGCAGTTTCATCACCAGAAACAGCATGTTTTTAGGTTAAGCTTCTGTGAAAACACTGATGGTGGGAAAGATGGGGAAATGAGGTGTAGGGCTGAGAAGCTAACAGGACCATCTTCTAACAGGAGGTTATGTTTTAACATGATTTTTCCTGCCATTGTAGTAGAGGGTGTGGGTGTTTTAATTCCATCAAATTACAGTGGCTTTCTCTTTTCATGCTTTATTTGGTTGAGAGAGATTGAAAGTGAAAAAAGAAAAGACAATAGTTTAGGGGTGTTTTATGTGTAGGTAGGATGGTAGGAGAGCCAACATGGCATAGTGGTTTGAGTGCTGGAGTGCGACTCTGGAGACCAGGGTTCAAATCCCTTGTTTGGCCATGGAAACCCACTGGGTGACTTTTGGCAAGTCACACTCTCTCAAGAGTCAGAGGCAAACCCTTCTGAAGAAATCCTGCCAAGAAAACACCATGATAGGTTTGCTTAGGGTCAGAAGCAACTTGAAGGCACACCAACGATGGCACAAGGTTAAACTTAAGATTTGCTATTACTAGATACAGCAATGGCTGCCAAGACTGGTGACTGCAAATTCACATATCATAAAGCTTAGCAATGGTTAGTAGCCATAGTGACTATGCATTACCTCCAGTGTCACAGACAATGGACTTTTTCGGATGAGGTTTTATAACGCTAGCAGCCTCATCCCCGTTGCGAGGCTACTGCACTGCAGGGCGTCCCTTTCGGATGACGCTCTGCCCTGCTGATCCTCTGCCGATACTGTTGCGTAACCGCGGGGATGCTGCAGCATTATATTTGCCGGTTTTCTAATCATGATCAACTTTTGTGATTAGAAAACTGCCAAATATAACGCTGCAGCATCCCTGCGGTTACGCAACAGTATCGGCAGAGGATCAGCAGGGTAGAGCGTCATCCGAAAGAGATGCCCTGCAGCGCAGCAACCTCGCAACAGGGATGAGGCTGCTAGCGTTATAAAACCTCATCCGAAAAAGTCCAATGTGTCCCTTATGTCTACTAGTTGCTGCTTGTGGAATGCCTATGGGTATCTGTTAAACAGAAAGGTGGACTGTATAGACCTTTCATCTGATCTAGTATGCCTCTTCCTGTGTTCTTGGTTGATTAATCTAATACCATTTACTGAACACTGAAAGGAACTTTTTAAATATTTCCTAATATATTATGTAAGGCTTTTAATAAAAGGAAATACCTGTTCCTTGGCTGGGATGTTGATGCATCCACGAATCATAGGGTTTGATGCAAAGACAAAACCAAATGTATCTGCATTACATTAACTTTTAGGGCATTCTGTTTAGTGAATTGTCATCCTTTTTTGGAAAAAGTTGAAGGAGGCAGAGATTGGGCAGAAGAATATGCTTCCAATGGCTCCCTACTGTAGTGAGTGGATGATACTGTTAGTATTGTGATGGGAACAGAGATCTTTACTTGTGGTGTGGCCTGTATCGGCCCATACATAATATTTGGTTGGTTGCCATCTTGGTGCCATTGCTTAGCTATAAGCATGATCTAGATATCTTTAATAATTAAATAAAGGAACAGGCAGCAAATCAAAACTAAACAGATTTACTTTGAGCAAAGGAATATTGCATATTTGAAGTGGTCCTTCTAGCAACTTTCAGTTTTGATTCACCACAGCTGTAACATGATATTCAAAGCTGGAGACATGAAACCACAGCTGTAACATGATATTCAAAGCTGGAGACATGAAACCATTCACACTGAATTAGTAGCAACAGCTCAGAAATAAATTCAGATTTTGTAAGTGAGCATATTCATAGAGAATTCTATTTTATTTTAAATTCACCTTTGACTAGTGATGATAGAAAAGCAATGTTTCAATATTTAGAAGGGGTCAGGTGTACAATTATGATAAAAAGTTGGTTTTTTATTATTATTTGTATGAAATGATTGTGTTTTTCATCATTTTTTGGAACCACTCTGACACCTTTCATTAATCAAAAAGCAGAAAGTAAACTGTAATATAAATACATTATATCACATTATTTATATCTATTTCTTTAAATAAATGACAGAGGAACACAGGAAGCTGCCTTTTACCATACCTAATTAATCCTCTGTTGTCCCACTTTTTCTGCTGCTTTTACAATCCCTCATCTTCTCTCTCTTCCACCACTTTATCCTTGGGTTATTTCCATTGCTGCAAACTGAATTCATAGTGCAAAAGCAGTTTGCAATCTGTTAAATCCACACTACATAAATAATCCAGTTGGAAATTGGATTATTTGTCATGTCTCCTTCCTACTGAATTCTGGGATTTGTAGTTTTCAAAGGTCTTTAAGCTGTCTCTGTCAAAGAATGCTGGTGCCTCACCAAACAGGATTCCAAAGGAGAGAGCCATGGTAAATAATCCAGTTACAAACTGGGTTATTTGTGTTCATCATCTGTACATAACTGTAATTCAAATTCCATCTTTGTGTGTTCAAACCCATATGTTTTTAAATCAATTTTACACCTCTCAATAAGCTATATATATTATTACTATTGAAAATTGTACCGATGAGACATCAATTCTTCATTACATTTATAACTGTATTGATCTTTTCCAAAGAGTAGGGGACCTTGGTAAGCTCCCATTTTTCTTTCCACCCTCTAATCAATTCTATAAAAGGCTTCTTACATAGAAATCCATAAAAGACTCTTAGGGACGTAGGTTTATATCTATTCCAAATTCTTAAAGTGGCATGTCTCACATAATGATTATTAAAATCTGCATTTACTTTCACTTTATCATACAACAAATAACCATACCATCCAAGACAGCATTCCAGCCACATCCCTGAGTCTGCAAGACCTGAGCAGGACTCTTGATGATAGGGTGACTTGGAGGTTTCTCATTCATGAGGTCATCATAAGTCAAAGTCAACTTGATGGTGGCTAACAACAAAGTCCTAAAGGAATCAGTGGGGCTTAATTCTTAGTAGTTATGTAGGATTGCACTGTTTTTATACTACAGAACACTGACAGCCTACTAAGCCTTTGAAAATCTGGAGCAGTCCTATCTGTTATGTATTTTTCATGTTTCACCCTCCAGTTGCATTTTCAGGACACCTAACAAATAGGATACTGAAAACACAATAAAATGAATAATATATAAAATTATCAGCAACTTTGCCCCTCTTTAACTGAGAAGAGAGACATTGCAGAAAGAAACAATTTAAATTCTGGTACATAAATAGGGCCCTGCTTTACCAGTAGTCCTATCAGGAAACCATTTAACTGGACAAATGGCAAACATGTATTGATTTTAGCAGGACTTATCCTCAGATTTTAAGACCGGCCTTTTTACTGGACTCTAGTACTGGACTAAGAGTAAAGAGTGACTAAATTTATTGAAGAACTTCACTAGAAAAGTTGCTGATTTAATTTGCTATTTGAGGAGCTACTTTTTTTAGAAGACTAACTGGAAAAAGTCAACATAAGCTTCTTATCCTTAGAAGAGGAATTCTTCACATTGAGTATGAAATCACTGTTAGGCTTTGGGTTCTTTCTATTTCTTTAAGCTCTCATGACAAATGGGGCATATCTTGAACTCCAAAACTTATTACTTTGGAATGAACCAAAACAGCATGTACAAACAGTTAAAATGGTGTGTGTTGTAGTCCAGCAACATACAGGAATATACTGAATTAAAAGAAACAGAAGGGTAGATAAAAGAAAACAATGTCAAACAGTAGCTGGCTGGTAAGTTATGGGCTTGGAAAAGAAATAGGAAGAGACACTTCTGTTGCTGTGACTTGTGGGGAGGAGGAATGGAAAAGGATGAAACATGTTTAATGGGGGAAATGACACTTGGGGTTGTTGCTGGTGCACAGTGGCTAGGAGCATCTAGTCTGCAATTTGCATGGCGCCACTCAGCCATGGAAACCCATTGGATGGCCTTGAGTAAGTCACATTCTCTCAGCCTCAAGTAGGCTGAGGTAGGCAAAGACAACCCCATTCTGAACAAATTTTGCCAAGAAAACCATTTGATGGTTTCACCCTAGGGTCACCATAAGTGAGATATAACTTGAAAGCACACAACAACCAACTCCAGCCATCTGCAGCTTCTAATGCACCTTCTATCTTCTTTTATGTCAACCACCCTCTGCTACACATTTTGCCTCTTATCTGCCAGCACATCTCACCAGCTGGCTCTGGCAATATCTTTATAGAAGCATTTATTATTGTGTTTGTTTTAAACCCTCTGGTAAAACATCTGAAGAAATTATATATATATATATATATATATATATATATATATGAGAATGATTTTGGGGGGAGGTGTTACCCAAAGTAGTGGTGAGTGCTTTAGAGCCCCACTCATGATACCAAAAGTATATTAATATTTAGAGGAATTATTATCATTAACTCAAATGGAAGACTGTGGGAGGTGGGTAACTTTGGGCTCTTTTCACAACTGCAGAAAACTCCAGGTTAAAGTGAAATAAATGGTTTTAATTGGAAATAACACAAAAAGTATTCACACATGCAACACACTCACAAGACTCACACAAGGCTATCAAAAAGTTAAGGCAGAAAAATTGGATGGGGAATAGATTTGGGAAATAGGGTGATAATTACCAGTCCTGAAGGGTGGAGTTTTGAAGTACTCAGACAGAGGTCTGAGGGTGACACTGTAAATTCTGACTAGGGGAAAGCTGAGGAAGAGAGTTGTTAATAAGGCTAACAGTTCTACCTCAGAGACCTCAGAAATTGACAAATAATAAAACTGGTATATTAATAAATTGGCATATTAATAATTTGGTTCATTAATGTGGCCTTCCACAAGGGAAAAGGCAAGAAAGTCTCAGAAAGGTCATCTGAGTGCCATGCTTTACCCTAAGGAAGACTAAGACGAAAAGTCAAAAGGACACATTTCCCAGTAGAAAGGGACATAATGGATGGATGAATCCATTGTGGATGCTGATTTTGAAATTTCCTCTCCTTAATCCCCAACCTTAAGACAGAAATTGTGCAAGCTTTTAAAATCCAATCACTGGACATTAAGGATAGTTTGAAACACATTCGCATCTTCCACACCTATTGTCAAGACCAGGAAACTAATTGTGCAACCCACAGAAGCTCATGGAATCTATTTTCCAACCCATGAAGCATCCACTCCCCTCAGGTGTATTTGGAGGTTTAAATATGACCCCCTCAAATCTCCCTCAATTGTGCACAGTCACAGTTACAGGGGAGACGCTGTCACTCTGTGTTATCCACCCAGATTCCTCCATCCACTCTGCCAGATTGGCCAATGAATTCCAGACTACAGGACAGGTTGTATCACCCCTAACAAATCCCCTTGCTACCCTCTATCCAAGTTTTTCCTACTGCCTTTCTATAGCCTTGTGTGAATGCTTCTTGTGTGACTATGTGTATGACTGGTATTATTTTTGAACTTTTAAATAAAAACCATATTTAATTTCACATGTGTGTGTATTCCATTTAGACTAGTACTGGTAGACAGAGGTTCAAGATTCCCTTGTTACCCCCTTTCGCATAGCTAAAGTCAAGTTGCTGCTAATTTCCTCAACATATTAGAAACTAGATATCCTCTTGGAATTTCCAAAGAGCATTTTGGGTAACAGAGGGGCTGGGTCTTGACCACATGGCACACATTTCTGTTGTTAGGGGATAATATTTATACCTTGCTTCATATCGGGGTACTTTGGCTTAAGACAAAGCTTAGATGGATCTCCAACTGAATAAACAAAGGATACCAAAACTTGGCTGATTGCTTATAATGGCTTGGCAATAACAATTGATTGGTTTATGACAACCTCACATTGTAGCATAGGTGGTGTTTCTGAGGGATATTTCCTATTGATTGGGATGGAATGGTCAATTGATCATTTAGGTTATGTGACTTATTGTTGAGGGGCCCAAGAAGGAATTCACACATGCCTCCTTAATGGATTTGTTTACTAAGGGGCTCCTGCTCAAAATATTTCTAAGACGCCCAGGTCCCTGTGACCTCCATCTGACCTCATTTGTGATCATCCCAGCCTACTAGACTTCTTCAAAGTACCCAAAGCTTCCAATTACAGGCTATTAAAGGGAGGGGGTAGTAAGGCATGCTAACAGGGGTAGGGGATCTACCTTCCCCTTGCTGCCACCCCACTGCATGCTACTACCTCACACTTTCAAAGGAGAACCATTTATTTCATTTTCCTTTCGGACAATACAGTCTGGTCTGCAAGGAAAAGTCATTTTCCAGTTTCTGGGGATTTATTGTCATTTATATGTGCCTTGTTTTGTAGCATTCCATTCCAACAGCACACTCATTGATTCTGGGCACATATAGTACCATAATAACATGAGCACACCCAACCTCATCTAGTTTTGGAAGCTATGTAGGATCAGCCTGGTTCAAACTTGGATGAGAGACCACTAGAGCTACTAAGGATCTTCAAGCAGGGCAAGAACTGCATCCTGCCTGAAACCCTGGACAGCTATAGTTGCCAGTTAACAACAATGGTCTGGGTGGACCAATAGTCTAATTCAATATAAGGCAGTTTCTTATATTCCTATGTCCCATATATTGGTCAGTCCTCCATGAGAGTAAAGAGTGCTGAAGCTCTGATGACACCACTTTGCTTCTCTAATTCCTCAGGGTCAACATGGCTCACTCTTCTTGCTGCTTCAGTTAAGCTGGTCTCAGCTTGTTTAGTGTCCAGAAGGGAGATTGTCAGAGAATCCCACATAGGTTGATCTGTGCTTCCTGAAGGAAATGGGGAATTACACAAAACTTTTATAAAGCAAATAGCATAGGAAGAAATATTCTGTCAGATCAAAGGACAAGGAATGCAGAAGGGCCAGGGGGGCTTAATGTGTCTTTTAAAGTTCATATGAGAAGCATCCTGATGATGGATGGTAGAAAATTAAATGGAAAGTAAATTGTGGCTACACTAAATCCCAACAAGGGCTTACGTGTTCCTTTGCTTTACTGATTGGCAAAGGACAGAAAATCACTTTTAAGAAATCCATATCCTTTTTTTAAGCAATCTTTTCTTTGCAAGATTCAATTTTAATGGCAACAATGACAGGAAAACTGAAAAAATAACAGATAAGATCACACAAACATAATAAATAAGGCCTTGTTTACACTACTGAAAAAACTCTAACTCCCCTTGAATCTGGCCCAATAAGACCTCACTATGTGCAGCCTTTTCCCCAAATCTGATGAAATTAGTTTACACACTATATGGCCCTATCTGCACTAAACTTGGGAATACCACCTTACTCTCGGTTTTAGAAACTCACAGTTTTATCTGGAGTTTGCTTGCAACTCTGGAGAAAACTGTACGGTGAACAGTAGATTTGGAGGTATGTGGGGAGGAAGGCCCCTCTTCGGCACCACTTCCTCATTCAGAAGGCAGAGCCCTGGTGTATAGTGACAATGACAATGACAGTGTCTGGGAAAGCAGCCTAAAATGCCAGTAAGATAAACAAGGTCTGGGAAAGCAGCCAAGCCCCATTGATAGCAAAGATAATTAGGGAGAGCCAGATAAGGTTTGGAACAAGCAAGGTTCCATTTCTTGAAGAAGCAGCAATACAGGCAAGAAGGCACACAGAGTAGAGTCCAGAATACAGTCCAAAGGTCAAGGCTTACAGAAGGCAGCATAATCAAGAAGTAAGTCCATGGGTCAGCAGGATCAGGTAACCGTGTAGTCAGGAACAGTTTGAGGTCAAGGCATGAGTCAAGGCAGCAAGGCAACGGAGTCAGAAGGAAGCTCTCTCCAGGAAGATCAGTTGATCTCTGACAAAGCCTCTATTGTCTCTTCCAGCATATATAACGTAATTAAGGCTTTGCCAGATGTTTCTTAATGAGCAGGTTTTTCTCATAAAGTCTCAGAGACTTCCTTTGAGCTTCCTGTTGAGCTCACTGCTGGGTATACAATGGTGGAGGTAAGTCCCTCTCTTCTTCTTTGTCCTTATCTGAGTGGGTAGGAGTCTCTGCTGGGACTGATGCCAACTCACTTAGACCAGGCTCTTCCTCTGCTCGAGTCTCTAGGTTGGCAGGGTTCCCTGCTGGCACAGGTGCAGATAAACCTGTCCAGGATCCCTAGAGTCATTCCCTGCCATGTCCTCCTCTGACTCTATAGACTCATCAGGCTCATGGGGCATGACAGACAGCTGGAGACTGACAATGAAAGCTGGAGCTGTCAAAGTAATACCATGTGTGTTACCTGAATTGCATGGGGTACATGGGGACCCACTTGTGACATTCCAATTAAGATATTCAGTTGGGGAATTTTAATTAGCTCAAAGGTATGGCTGCGAGAGGACAGGTAACTTATGGGACCTTTGCACTTGTGTATACCAGTACTCACTGACAAGACTCCAAGCCAAAATGAAAGAAAAAATATTTTTATTTGAAAATGATCACAGAAGCACCCACACATGTACACCATCTCACAAGACAGCCACACAAGTCTAACAAAGAGTCAAAGTAGAAATATTGGGATAGAAGAATAGATTTGGGAAGAATGGGCTATATTTACCTGTCTGAAGAGCAGAAGTTCATGTGGCAAAAAACCCCTCAGACTTGAAGCTGAAGGTGAGATAGCAGTTGGGCAGAGTGATGGTATGAGAAGAACTGGTGCGCACATGGCTATTATCTGAGGGTAATATTTATGCCCATTATCATACCCTTAAGTGGTGTTTTGAGTGTGCTCAAAACAATGCTTAGATGGGTTTCCCATGGTTAAACAAAGGAAACTCCAGCTCTGTTGATTGCCACTAATGGCTGAGGTATTAAAGTTAATGGTTTTATGGCAGCCCCTGTATTGTGGAGAGAAATAGGTGCGAGGGAAAGTCATTTCATGGATAAAGTGGATTCCGGTCACTGTTTGTTTGGAGTATGACTCACAGGGAAGATTAGCATGTTCCTCCTTAATGACTCTCACTAAGGGGTTTTGCATTAAACTTGTCCTGGGCATTTCTGTTTGAGAAATTTCCAAGATAACTTCATTAGGCCTTTGAGTGACCTTCACTAGAACCTAATTTTGGTTTGCTTCAGTCTACCTTACACCCCGTGAACTGTCCAATATTGCCAAATTATGAATTATTGGAGGGAGGAGGTATAAGACTGGCTAACATGTGGCATTAAATGTGTCTTACATCAGAATAGCCCATTGCAGTTCAGATATGGCAGGTAATTTTATTAGCTACGGCAGGGTCTCAAAGCTTTTTGAACTAGGCATCTGCTGATATAATTCCTGGGCCTTTCCATCTTTTGAATCAATTCATATGTATATCATGTAGATTAAAAAACTCCTAAGAGAGGTTCTCATCTTTCTTAAGGTCTGTTCATGGGCAGACCCACCTTCTACACAGAATGGCAACTTGGCCTCAATGTGCATAAAATCAGAAGAGTCTTTCTAAGCACCATAATTTTCCTTAACTCTTAAGAGATGGAGGAAATTCTAGAGCCAAAGAAATGGTTCTTTGCTAAGTAGATTCATCACTGAAAATCTTGCTTTGGGACCACCTTCCAGATCCACTGACGTCTTTCAATATGCCCCCATTAATAGGTTGGTAGCACATATTCTTCAAGATACCAACGTGCCACCATTTTGTAATCAGTGCACTATAACCCAAACCAGCCTTTGGACTTTATCAGATGGGCTGAAATTGTGGAATGACAATGTGATAATATCACAAATGGGTTCCCTTTATCGCACAATGTCATCCTCCCATAGTCCGTGTGTGCTGCACCCATTAATTAGGTGTAACTTTTATTGATGGGGAAATAGCCCTCAATATTGCTCTTTTCACAGTGTTAATGAGTGTGCAATAATCACGTTCCTCTGTAATTGCGCAATTACAGTGTACTGGGCAGTCCTCTTCTCCTCCTACCATTTCCCAACTAGAACACATAATTAAACTTCCAGGGAAGAACGTGAAGAAGACCTACAGGATGCTCTTTTAATCAACTGGCACCTTTTCTTGGTATCTTTCTATGTTTGTTTAAGTGTTTATTTGTGAATGTCTTTGGTTATTTATTTGTTTTTTCTTGTTTTAGAATAAAGTCACGTCTTCTCATGAGAAAAGCCAAAATCTCATCCATGCAAAACTGCGGAAGTAAGAGAATTTTTTCCTTAAAGGGACATGTGTCGGCCAGCAAGAGGCATTAATACTCTGTCATTAGACAGCAACAGAAAGGCAAGTGTTACTATAGTGCGAGCTGAACTTCCATTCTTGAACTACTAGTGGTGGTCATGGAATAATTCCATAGCAGTAGTATTGTGTGATTATGGTGACATGCAATGATTACTGTAATCATGATGCTATATTTCTGCTTTCTTCAAGCATGGAATTACAACATTTTTAGACTCTAGTCTTATAAAGTCCTTAGACTAGAGATGGATTTTAATTCAGATCACACACCATGAAAGAGAGAATGTGTATTTGATGTTGACTAAAAGAGAATAATGAAAAACAGGTCTTTACACAATCCCATCCATTTTGTCTTAAAATGTTGTCTAAAATCTGAGAATGTGCGTAGTAAACACACATCAGGTTAGGTGCTGTCATTCTGACAAACATAAGCAGCTGGTGTTGTTATCACTTTCATTGGGGCACCAGGGTGCATATCACAGCCTACTTGACACCTTGCAATTCTTTGGATGTCAGAACATATTTTTTGAGAAGCCTGACATATTTGTTGATTCCCCCCACCCCCATCCCTGGGATCACTTTTTCAATGGCTATATTTGAAAATCTCTCTTTGTTGGTCTGCTTCTCTTTCACTCTACAATTTTCGTGATGTGCTAGATAAGATAAAATGCTTTAGAAGAAAGGCGAGATGATACTACGTAGTTATTTTGCTTATATGAAATGAAGCATCATGGAAACATTACAATAAGCTGGGCTACCTAGATGCCCTTTAGTGTTAACTTGTGAGCTCATCCCTGTCTCTTCAGCGACCTTGTCCACACATTCCCAGCATCAAAGAGCTCCCATGCTGGTTGTATTCATTGCCTGCTTTAGTGCCATCTTCAGGGTGATGTTTTCCCTTTCTCAGTGGCATCTTTTCTCTGGCTCTTTGATCTATTACCTCACTAATAGGATCCAGGGTTAATCAGGACATTATTTACTGGTACTTCAGTTTCCCCTTCTCTGGTTATATGATAATTCTCATGTTAGTGGTTGAGATTTTTCAGAATGCTGCTTAACAGGTGAATAAAATTGGGTGGGCTTTAGTTCTGTTGAGAACTAGACTCCTCTGACATTCATCCCAACTTTGAAGGTTTGTGTGCAAAGGAAGTCTCTCTTACTGTCTGATTAGCAGAAGAACAAATGTCCAGTTGTGAGACTTTGGACTTTATCAGACCACCATCCTCAAAACTTCTTTTTGGGGCATATTTTGAAGTGTATTTCTGCCTGCAAAAATACCCCCCCCACACACACACCAGACCTTAAAGCAGCAGCCCAGGCACTAACGGAGAGTGAATGGAGCTCCGTTCACTTCCTGGTTCAAGATCCCACCAATTTTCGCAAGAAGATGCAAGCAAGGCAAATTCAAAAATAAAAGTAAAATAAAGACATAAAAAGTATGCACAAACACAAAAACACACTTTAAAACTCCCAAGTACAGGGTGGTCATAAAAAGAGTGTCCCTTACCTGCCTGTTGCAATCTCACCCAGAAGTATTCTGTCATTGACGCTGTATTCACGTGCATTAAATGGCATGAGGATTCAAATGCCGGCAATGCCAGCAACGAATTGCCATGGGAGATCAATTGATGGCTTGGCCTGTCAATAAAAAGGAATGGGTTTTTCTCAATACATAAGCATGAAAGGACAACGTTGTCTGGTATGCATGCCCTTTCACAATCATTAGGCATCCTTACAATGCCATATTTCCTGCTTCTGATAAAGTCCTTTTAAAGAATTGGTTCCTGGATCTTATGGATGGGCAGTGTGATCCTAACTGAAAGATGCCACAGCTGTAGGTGGTTAGTGTTGTGTTTGGCAGCTTGAATTTTCAGAGGTAAGCCTGTAGGATCTTCAGATACTTTAAAATTATAGGGTTGATTATTCTGCAGTTCCTTCCCCTTTTAAGGGTAGACTTTCCACACAAGTCCAGGATATTCTAAGAAACCTGGCCTGGATTAAGGAATGGATCTGCTAGAAGCATTACAGTTGGCAATAGTGGCTAGTACTTGCTATTTCAGTGGGGTGGTGAATCCACTGTGGGGTTTAGTCTGAACTTATCCGCCCAAAAAGTTCAGCATTTTGGAAAGTCCTTTTAAAACTCAGACTAAAATTTGGATGTTGGTCAGTGAATTCAGTGACATGGGACCCACTACCTGTCGTTAGGACTAGTATTAGGCACAGCTCCCATCACCAGAATCCACTTTTGCCAGCTGATTGCAGAGATCTGCCAACAGTGCAGTCTCCCTTGGAGACTGCTCTGGGGGACTAAGACCTGCTGGTAGAAGATCCAAAAGGGGGCAGAGAAGAGGTGGGACAAGATACAATTCATGTTATGCCAGATCCGCACCTCCTCCAGCCCAGCAACACAGCCACAATTCTGGCACAAATTAGGCCAGGGAAAGGGTTGCCCTAAATCATTTCCAGCATCACTAGGCTTCTGTGTGTATGCGTTTGGATTCAAGACCACTTTAGCTGGCCTAGTTTCAGCTCAGCTGGCTGTAGACCCTCTTCACCAGTTAGAATTGCTCTTGTATTAAAGAGGAGTACAGCAGTTCATCAGCTGGGTGACCAAACAAGTCAACAAAAGGAATGTGAAACCAGCTGATCTTCTGGCACCTACCAGCTAAGAAAACCATGAGTAGAGAAAAGTTAAAAAACAAACAAACAAACAATCTCACTTCCTAGGCTTTTTCTTCCTTCTTTATAAACACAGATGTCACTCTGGAGGCCTTGTGTGAAGGAAATGATCATTCAGGCACTTTGAGTGCAAACCCCCAGGCACTGAGCTGGTAGGCATTCTTCCATACTGTGTTGTTTGTTGGAGCTGGGAGATTAGGTCCACAGAGGTTGTTATTACTTGCTAGTGTTCCATAGGTGAGTGTGCTGTCCATCTTTTGAAAGTTGTATGTTTATATACTACCATACAATGCAACAGTAAAGAAATGTACAGCATAGCATGACTGCATTGGCAGTGGGGCAGGGGAGGAAGCAAAATCTGATAGTGAGGGATAATCAAAAGTAATTTTCCTTTTGTAAATATTCAACAAAAGGGAAATGGTGGGTTTTGAGTTTTCTGATACTTCCTTCCATTTATTGTGTTCAACAAATTGTATAGCAATAAGGAGAAGGCAATAATATCCAGCATCTCACTATTAGTCTGCCATGGCTGCTTGTTGCTTCCTCTGACTGAATGCCATGCCAGGTCAAGCTTTTCCTTCAGCAAAGTACTGTTTTGTTTTGGGTTTTTCAAAATAATCATTACTGCTGTGTTGGTAAGGAAGAAATGAATCCAAAAGACTGAAAACCATTTTTGTTTTCCCTTATGAAAAACAACAACAAACCAACTTGGAACTGCTGTACCTGGAATGGTGTTATATGATTTGTTTTGCAACTACAAATGAGATATGGTTCTGGGCTGCACAAATGACCCATGAGAAGTTTGTTTTGCTGATGAGTCATTTAATTGGGAAATGGCAAGAAGAATGTTGACCCAGAGGCATCTGAGAGGCAACCCGATGTCAGCAGAACTTCAGCAGTCTTTATGGTCAGGGGTAACTAACAGGTACATGCCCAGAACTTACTGTGGTGTTGCAGTGCTGCAAAACAAGGGGTCATGAAAATAGCAAGAAACCCTCAGTAATGGGGATGTGGTTGAAGGCACTGTTCCTTGTGGAGGAAGAATCGTTTTTCTTTGGAAGTGTAAGTCTGTGTGTTCATGCGATTTCTTAAACATATTGAGATATTTATTGTTGTGGATTTTTTTTTCCAGATTTTTAAGTGTGCCTTTTGAAAAGTCTTCTCAGTGTCAATTATTGTGGAAAGGTCAGAGGGTGACCATCAAGTCTAATTTTAATTTAATATTATTTTAAGGGGTCGGTGGACTAGGGTATTGCAATTATGGAGTTTTTATATTGTAAGCTGCCCAGATTGCGTTGCAGAGGGGCAGGATAGAAATAATTTATTATTATTATTGTTATTATTATTATTATTATTAAGATTATCAGACACATAAAAACAACAACAACACAAGAACACCGTGGGAGGACAACGTTACTGTACTGCGAATGGGATCCAGTTTCAGACATCATCATCATTGTCGTGTATTGCTTCTGTGCTGCAGCTGTGAATAAGATGTTGCTTTCAATTGACAGGGTTTTGAATCCTGCTCTCCAGAGTCACAGTCCAACACTCTGGTCTGATAGTGTAAAGGACATGAGATGATTCTAACATGTGTCCATGGCTGCCAACACACTGCAGAGATAATGCAGTTTGATACCACTTCAACTGCCATGGCTCAATATTGTGGAATTCTGAGATTTGTAGTTTTGTGAGATATTTAGCTTTCTCTGTCAGAGAGCACAACAAACTCCAAGTCCTAAGATTCTACAGAGTCCTAAGATAGTTAAAGTGGTATCAAACTGCATTATTTTTGCAGTGTAGCAGCAGCCTAAGGAGATTAGCAGACACATCCCAAAACCACAAGAGCAGCATGTGAGGATGACATTACTGTCCCGTGAACAGGACCCGGTTTCAGACGATGCCATCATCTTTGCATGCTGCTTCTGTGCTGCAGCTGTGAGTAAAACTGTGAGGTCCTGTCAATGAAAAGTGATGCCTTACTCACAGCTGCAGCACAGACAGCATGCAAAGATGATGACATCATTTAAAATCAGGTCCCGTTTGTGGGACAGTAACATTGTCCTCGTGTGCTGCTGTTGTGTTTTTTGATGTGTCTGATAACTTTCTAAGTAAGGAAGAGCCATGCTGAAGGCAAACATATCTCCAACCAGTGAATTTTTTTTTAGAATCTGCAGAATTATTAGGCTCTTAGGAATCTCAAGGAAATGCAGGTTAAACAATTCCATATCATTTAAATACTACTACTAACTAATTAGGTGCTTTCTACTAACAACAATAACTGTGAAAGATAAGATAAAGATTCCACATGAATAGTTTTCACTTGGATCTTGCTGGGCAATTTTCCATTATTTCCTAATGACTGTTGTTTCAAGACTGGCAAAAATATATCTAAAGCAGTATTGTGATTTGCTGTATGTTACTTACTACGTGCTCTTGTGGGATAGATTTTCCAAAATGCTATAAATGGTAAGGTGTATGTTTGGTTTGGTGCCAGACTGCTCAGTCTGAATACTGAAATCTGGACTGGCATGTCATTAAATCTGCTGTCTTCAGTTTACTAAAGCATCTGTTTTTAAGTGCAAATGGGAGAAGGAGGGGGAATTTCCCCGACATCAGTGTCTTTTAACCTTTTCTTTACCAGGGACCCCTTTTAAATATCTTTATTGCCAAGGTCCCCCAAGACTTAACTCAAGATTTACAACAACAACAAAAATAACAAAAGAGTCCTGGTTAATAATAATAATAATAATACAATTATACCATCCATTAAACCTTCTGTCAAAGGGGGAAGGAAAACTTTTCTCCTGTTTCTTCCTGCAAGTTTTTGGCTGGAGTGGATTGAATGACAATGTGCAAGCCAAGCCAGCCAGCCAGCCAGTCAGCCTTTGTCTTGACTCCTGTCACGTGGTTGCTCTACTGTGAGGAGGTGGTGAGTGGAGCAGCCTTCAAGCCTTTGTGGATCCCCGTAAGGACATTGTGGCCCCTGGGGGGAGTCATGGACCACAGGTTAAGAAACACTGCTCTACATAGTTCAGGTGGCCAGGACCTGAATCCGGTTGGTCATAGGTGAGAATTATGTAGACCTTCAGATGTTGTTGGACTGCAAGTCCTAGGAGGCCTAGCCAGCATAGCCAATGGTGAAGAATGCTGGGAGTTCAACAATATATGGAAGCTACATGACTCACACCCCTGCTGAAATCCTATTGTTAGTCCCAACCAAAACAGACCTATTGCATTCATTGTTAGCCAGCACTTATGTAAGTCTCAATGATTCAATAGATCTACTCTATTTGGGACTAACAATAGGAGTCATGCCCAGATGACAGTCTTGTATTTGAAGGGCTGTCTACTCCAAGTCCAATTTAAAAATAAATTAAAGAACCAGAACAAGGGAGAACAGGGGCTATGAATTTACACATCAGTACTGAGTACCTGATGGGCTAAAGACACCAGATCCCACCTGATCTTGGAAGCTAAGCAGGGTCAGACCTGGCTAGTAGTTGGATGGGAGAACACCAACAAATACCAGGTGCTGTAAGCTATAAGAAGAAACTGTTAAAACCACCTCTTTGTATTCCTTGCCTTAAAAACCCCCCTATAAAATTCACAAAAGTCAACAGGTGATTTGAAGGTACACACACAGAGACCCAGTGAGTACCTGGATAAAGCAGACTGAGCAGACATGGGGGCCATCACATCACAGCTTTCTTCGCTAAGGTGATTTGTTTCACACTAAATGTTCACCCCAGTGAGCAAGCAGGAGCAATAGGGCCTTTTGAAACATCCTGCTCTCACTTTTCAAGTTACAGAGTATGGGGTTTAACAAAATACAGAAGCCCCACTCCTAGATTTCTTCTAATACAGTCGCCAATGATGCTAGTGTCATTGGTACTGTGAATCCTCTCTGGGTTTTAGCCAGAAGTTTAAAGGAACTTTCCAAGATACTGAAACTATTTTGAGGATCAAGCTCTATTCAAGTTCAAAATAAATCCAACAGAAGCTTCACCTCCCTACCAACATCAGAGTCACTAGATGCACTGACAATACCCTTCTAATATGATAGCGGGGGGGGGGGCGCTCAGAATGTGTTATGGAATGTGCTATGGAAAAGTTACTTTTTTTGGACAAACAACTTCCAGAATCCCCTGGCCAGTGGACCTTCTGTCTGGGGGATTCTGAAAGTTGTGGGTTTCTTCTGCTGGGTTTATTTTGAGCTTGATCCTCAAAATAGTTTCAGTATCTTGAGAAGCTTCTTTAAAAATTCAGTCTAAAGCTCAGAGTAGATCTACTGTTCCAATGACAACAAGGCCATTAGCCTTCATTGGCTACTGTATTAGAAGGCTATAGAAAATCAGGAAAAAATTAGGGGCCAGGCTTCCCCATACTCGGTCACTCAAAACATGAGAGCAGGCTATTTCAAAAGAGCTTACTGTTTTTGGTTGCTCACCTGGGCAAACCTTTAGCCTGAAACAAAACACAAGCTACAACCCTGCTCCTTGGTCATCTTTTGGCAACTACTGTATTACATATCATAAACTGATTCACAGGCTTCTTCAGCATACTGGAGATACTGTTGAAATGTATTCAGAGAGGAAAGATAGAGGTGTCATATGCTGAAACTTGGCTATTCAGGTCTCCTAATGTTAAAATGTTAGCTCTTGTCTTGGGAAAGGTATAATCTGAAAAGCTGTTCATCACATTAAAAGGAAGAAGTTTCATTACAAACTGAAACTCGCTGTAAAACAAGGTGCCAACTATTGCGAACACACCCTAGGGAAGAGTTCCACACTGACAGCAGAAGAAAAAGTTCAATGGCAAAGTAGGTCTTTTTCATTTCTAACAACTATCATTTTGCAATATTATTTCCGCTATGCTGTTCACTCTAACAACCCTTTATTTTAAGATCAACATCTGCCCCTCATCCCATCTAGTGATCATTGGTGGTAAAGTTTTCATGGGAAAGATTTTTTATGACATGTCTTTTTTTCTTCTTCTTCAAATGGACGAGACCTTTTTTCAGTCACTTGGCAAAGATTTTGACATGTCCAATAATACTGAAGACCTGTTTGTAGAAGAAACAACAAAAAGAACAAAAAATAAGGAGGGAAGTTTTGGAACAAGCACAAAGGTCATTGATTCATAGGAGATATTGCAAAATAGTCTTTAGTCACTAGGCAGCACTACCATACCACTAGTTGCAGTTTAGACTGATCTGGCAGTGACATTTTGTGATATGATTCCTTGGAGACATATCTTTCCCATTTCCAAAAGGAAGGAGATTATCAGACGCAGCAAAAACCATATCAGAAGATAGTGAGAACAGGAATAGGTGATATTATCAGATGATGGCATTCTTCAGCATCCCCCGGGGGCATAAAATAGAAGTAAGTCATCCCTTTTTATTGGAGGCTTGTCTCCATCAATAAAAAAGGGAAGCCTCATCCGTGGCAGTGCTACACCCCGGGAATGGCTGAGGATGTGGGAGTCTGGTAAGGTCACCCTTTCTGTTCTCCCATTTTTCTGATGTGGTTTAGCACATGGTTTTTTGCTGCATTCTACCACATCTGATAATCTCTGAAATTTGCCAAACTGCGGATCTGTTGTTGTTGTTGTTGTTGTTGTTGTTGTTTATGTCCTACCTTTTCCTAGTTCAGGACTCAAGGCAACTTATAACAGATTAAAAATAAAATAAAATAGACAAAATACAAAAGTTAAAAAGTGATTAACGGTCAAAAAATTAAAACCAGTTAAAACATAAGTGATTAAATAAGCACACAAAACAAAAAGAAAATATGGCACATTGTTTAAGTGGAATGGGCTTTGTATGGTCAGTCCTCAAAGGTCTGTTGAAACAGAAATATCTTCATAGGTTTTTCGTGTTTTTGTTCTGGGCTGTAAGGCTGTGTTCTGGAAGAGTTTATTCCTGATATTTTCCCTGCATCTGTGGCTGGTATCTTCAGAGAATGGTGGTATAGGGGTACGTGGGGTTTATATACTGGGAGTCCCTGTTGGAGAGGATATGTACATTTGTGTATTTGAATGGCTAGTTCCTATGGTGGGAGGATATGCAAGGAGGATTAGTGTCTGTTTGGCTAATGGCCCATTGTCTGCTGGGAAGCCCCCTGTCCCTGGGTGAAGTTCATTTGCATGTGTTGAGTTTTGATTTTGGTGTTTTTCAGGACTAGTAGCCAAACTTCATTTACTTTTAGGGTTTCTTCTTTCCTGTTGAAGTTGTCCAGGTGTTTGTGGATTTCAATAGCTTCTCTGTGCATTCTGACATGATAATTGTTGGCCTGGTCCAGAATTTCAGTGATTTTAAATAACTTTTGTGTCCAGGTTTATTTATAATGTGTTCTGCTACTGCTGGTATTTCTGGCTGGCCCAGTCTGCAGTGCCTCTCATGTTCCTTGATTCATGTTTGCACACTGCATTTAGTGTTTCCTATGTAAACTTGTCCACAGCTGCATGGTATGCGGTAAACTCCTGCAGCTGTGAGGGTCTCTTTTGTCCTTTGCTGAGCGTGGCATTTCTTGGAGTTTCTTGGTTGGTCTGTAGATTGTTTGGAGGTTGTGTTTGGATTCCCTATTCTATCTGTGACTCCTTTGATGTATGGTAAAAATACCTTCCCTTTGGGTGGCTGTTTTTCTTCATTCCTGTGGTTTCTTCTGGGTCTGGCTGCTCCTGTGATGTCTGATCTGGAGTAACCATTAGCCTGTAGAGCCCAGTTTAGGTGCTTCAGTTTGTCCTCCAGGTAGTGGGGTTTGCAGATCCACAAAAAACCCATGAAAATCCTATGGATGCCAGCCATGAAAGCCTTCGACTTCACAGAAATCTTCATCTGTCTGTGCAAAGACAGTAGGGAAAGTGCCAGGCTAACCTCTCTGGGAAGGGAGTGCCAGAGTATGGGGATAGCCACTGAAGATGCCTTCTCCTGGTTGTGGGAGAGAAAGAAGCATCTCCCTAGCAGATCTCAAAACATGGGCAAGGCCATAAGTGAGAATACAGTCCATCAGATAACCTGGACCTGAGCCGAGTAATATTTGTTAAATAGTCCATAGAATGGCATCAGAAGATAGGTTTTTATGCCACAGCACCTTGAAACATCCCATGTAATGTTGTTGTTGTTGTTTTTAAAATACACTAGACATTTTTCAGTTTTTTAAAAAACACAATGTCCCTTTCAGTTGTTTCCAAGGATGCAAGTAAAAGAAGGGATTTTCTTTCTTGGTGTTGCCACCCCAGTTAGGGAGCTTCCTTCCATCAGAAATTCAGTTTTCCCCAACACTTCTTTTAGGTACCAGTTTCAAAACATATCTATACAGGCTTTGGGTTGTTGAACACTTAAAGTGTTGAACATTGACTTTTGTGCTTAAAAACATAAGCACACACCATAGACTCAACCTTATGATCCTAGAGTAAAGCCATAATATCTGACACCATGAGGTTGATGGGGGATTTAATCCTATACATTCCTATCAAGTTGGCTGTAGCATTAGGGAAAAGAAACAACATGAAGCCTCTGCTCAACAGAATACTAGAATATCAGTTTTGCCTTTGGCAGGCCAAAGTCACATGGTCCCAACAGACCAAACTCCAAGCCAGCCATGTCCATAGAATGAGCGGGCTTTTTAGACAAGGACAATTCCAAAAACAAGGTCAAAAGGCAGTGAACAAATCAAGCTATCATAGTCCTACCGGAAAACAGATAAATCAAGTTGAATGTGATTCAGAGAGAAAGTGAAGAAACAGTGCAATGCTCAAACCATTAAAATCCAACCAGAGCTCAAGCAGGTCATGCAAGGATATGTCAAGAGTAGGGTCAAACACTGTACAAGTTCTCACTCACCAAGGGGCCAGTGAAAGCAGGAGTCTCAAAATGGTTGACACCATCTAGAATCAGACACAGGTATTGTTTGCAGCAGCTTCTCTAGACTGGAACTGAGGCTTCTGCAGGCTACACCTCAGCTGTAAACACTTTTATCAGGAGATATTCCACAGAGTAGGGCTCTCCTCTTGTAGAAATTCCATATCTCCAAGGAAGCCAAAACTTTTGAGGAGTCCTGTCTTGCAGGTGTGCATTTGCTTGGGTCACTTCTACCAGTTGTGCTTTCATTCTGAGTGACTTTCTTGGGCTGGGAGGAAGCCCTGCCTAATACTCTGATTCAGTAACTGGGCTTTCTGCCTTTTCAGGATGACATTCTTCCATCTTTCTCTGCAAGGGTCCAGGATCTTCAGAGGTGGTCAGCTCCTCAGTACCATCTGGCTGAAAGTCTCTGCTAGAGAGATTCCCTGCAAAGTGGGCATAATATAGAAGAAACTGCAGCAACCATTTTGAAAAGTGCAAATATAGATATCACTGAAGATTATTTCATGCACAGCTCCCAGACTCAGCCCTTAGCATTATCAGTAATCCATACCATTACCCAAGGTTATGCTGATATCCGCCCCCACTCCCCTCCAGGTCTAGTAAATCCCTTCAATAGGACAGAGGACCAATGTCACTACATGTGTGGTTTGCTTATTATTTAGAACCAGTATTTCTGGCATCTTTCAGAGGAAAAAACAGAGCTCCTCAGAAATGTAAAAGGGATTATTCTTCCACATCAGTGGAAGAACATGACAGAATACTTACTACATCTCAGAATGTTAGCACTTTCTGATCCTGTGAATCAGGACTTAAAGGAAACAATGACAACTCAGTTCTTAATGGAAAATGGTTGAGAACAACTATTTCAAAGGAACCTATATGGGGGCAAAAACATCTTTAAATTACAAAGGAAAATAGAGGCTGTGAGCTACATAGAGAACTAATACTTCTACAGCAAAGTTGGGCAACTTCCTATATGTTTTTGGGGCGGGGGCGGGGTCTCACTGTCCCTTTGGAGACTGCACCTTCCTTTCACCTTCAAAATAGATGCCACCACCATTGCCAGTGTGCTGCTTCCATTTCCACCGTGGAAAAAAAACATTGGGAAATGGGCTCCTTGCAGCAAAACTGCAGAATCTACTGTCTAAAACGGGGATGGACAAAGTGTGCCCCCTGCATGCTGTTTTGTGGCCCTTGGCCTCTCCAGATGGATCGATTCAATCAAGGAAGTCACCATTCTGAGTCTGCCTTACCTGAGCAGTGAGGCTGGGGGGAACTTTCTGCTTTATTATGCATGTGACCAGAACTGTGTGAGCATTAATAAGCAAGGGAGGGCACAAGTTTAGCTGAATAAAGAATTGGTTTCTAAACTAAGGAGATTATCAGATATGGCAAAAACTGCATCAAAATATTGTGGCAAGAACAGGAAGGGACAACCTTATCAGACAACATCATCTTCCAGCATTCAGGGGGCGTAGTGTAGGCATCAGTAAGGCATCCCTTTTGTTAGCAGCTTGTCCCCATCAATGCAAAAGGGAAGCCTTGTTAGTAGCAGTGCTATGGCCCTGGAATGGCAGAAGGACATGGATGTCTGGTAAGGTCGCCCTTCCTGTTCTTGTAGCGAACCTCTGACGTGGTTGGGAATACAATTTTTCATTTTCAATTTTTCATATAATCTGATAATAGTCCAAAGTTTACCAGTCTCCTCAAAGCATGTGACTCACTGAATTGAAATGTGTGTGGAAAGCATAATAGGAGAAAGGTTAGGGAAAGCCATGAGAGGAGACACAGTAGAGAGGACACACTCATTTTTCACAGCTGAAAGTCTCGGCATTCTGCAAGGGCCATGGCTGCTTAATAGCTAGGCAAATATGGCAGTCCTTCTCCCCATTCCATTTCATACCAGAACTTTTTCCTTATTTCCCTTCTTCTTGAATCCAGTCCCCACTCTTCACTTGCTTTTAGTAAGGATGTGCTATGTTAAACAATGTATTCCTCTAAGGGAGAGTGTAATATCCATTGTAGCAATAAGGCAAACTCACAAAGTGATAAAGGTCCATGACAGCAGAAACAAAGTTTATTCCATCAGCAAATCCAGCCAGGCATTCTGAAATGGACTGCCCCACACAGAAGCCTCAGCCAATTAATTACATACAGCAGGAGTAAGAGTACAGTTAATTTAAAGAGACACTACACCACAGAGAGTGGGGTGGGGAAAGAGGAAGGCACATGGGGATCTCAAAGGTTGTAGCTTTCCAGGATTTTCTGCTGCCTTCTCTCCTCACCCATTCCTATGTGATATCAGGTGTGTGTGTGTGGGGGGGAGGGAGAGGAAGACAGCCAAGGATCTGGAGGCTATAGTCCTCCAGGATCCTCTCTGGGCTTTCCTAAATTTGCTGGTCCTGGAACATCAGGAAGCGAATGTATTTGAGGACTTGGGGAAGGAAGCCGAAGAAGGGATTTCAGATGGATTCTCCTCATTGGGTGTTTTAGACACTCAAAAACTCTCTTTCTTATCCCCACCTCCAAGCTGCCCGTGATTGAAATATGACGCGGAGCCGTCCCAAGCTTCACGGAAGTGACACGGACGGTTTCGCCAGAGGCACAGCGTCGTCCGAAGAAGACCCTTGCCGCGCAGCAGTTTCGGGAGGCTGCTCGCGCAGCAAAGAGCGATTTTTGCCTGTCTGAAAATCTCCAGAGATTCCACTTCAACATTAGGAGGAACTTTTTGACAGTCAGAGCTGTTCGGCCTCGGCAGGGGAACACACTCCCTCGGAGCGTGGTGGGGTCTCCTTCCTTGGAGGTCTTTAAACAGAGGCTGGATGGCCATCTGTCAGGGATGCTTTGATCATGATTTCCTGTGTGGCAGGGGGTTGGACTGGATGGCCCTCGTGGTCTCTTCCAACTCTGCAATTCTATGATTCTATGATAATCTATTTTCTGTTTAGACCTTCCTGAATCTGCAAGAGGAAGAGCCACCCACTCTAATGAATTCTAGCACTCTAAAATTAGCCTGTTGACAAATAGAACTAACTTCAGTGGTAAATGGAAAATCTAGTGGGTTAAACCAAAATGACAGGAAAAAATTAGTGTGCTGACAACAAGTTCATTAACTAGTCACCTCCAAGCTCTGGTACTCAATACCTCAGTGACATTAAAGTGACATATACAGGTGTAACAGGAGAGTCAACTAGCAATGGTGGCCTGGGCATGAATTCTCTCAAACATACATACCAGTCACACACAAGTGTAAGAAAGCTGTGAGAGCTATGCATTATAGGTTTGACATTTATTTATTTATGAAGAAAGGTGGTAAATTTGAACTGTTGTAAATCAACTGCTATTGTAGGCACCCTTGTTCTAGGCCTAGTAGACCCACTTAAGGATTCTTAGGAAAACAAAGGTCTTTACTGATTCAAGCCCTAAGGTAGGGGTGGATCACTTGAGTTGGTGCAGATGTTAAGTAAAACCCTTGTGTTCACAGAAAAGGTCCATGCATGTACCGGTCTTAAAATGGGGAATTATAGCAACTCATTGGCACTGTGAGAGGCTGCATAACATACAAGATCTTTTAACCTATGTATACCAGTGAAGCTTAGGAAGAACATGGAGCAAGAGACCAAAAATAACCTGAAGAAACTTTATTAAACTGTTTAAACTGCATTCAGACATACAAGCATTTGTCAAGCACATAAACACGCAAGACTATCAAAGTAAGGCAGGAAATAGTTAGAGGAGAATTAGACTGAGGCTTTGGGACTATACTGCAACTGATCATGAAGAGCAGGTCTCCTTAGAAGTAACAGCAAACTCATGCACCAAAAGTGGGGCGGGCAGAACTAAAGCAGGCAGTGAAGGTTATGGGAAGAGAGAAGGAAGCACCTGTTCAGGGAACTTTAGCGGTGTTTGGAGAGAGGAAGACAGTTCAGACTGGTGTGGGAGGTAGAGGCAGGGAGGTCTGAGCACAATTAACTGATTTTTCCAGGGGTTTTTATAAAGAAAATGTCTTTGAAGGTACAATCTTGATAAAAGAAACATTTGTTTTCAGATGGTTCGCAATGATTAAACCAAAGGAATTCCGGACTAGCCAGGAACTGGGAAATGGGGATACCTTTGGATCGGGTGACTGACAGACCACCTTCCTTTGACTTGCAGATATCTAGATGAGGAAAACGTTTAGCAGGGCAATAAAAACTCCCAACTATATAGATGTATGTCTGCCTTGTCAGTGAGGCAGGAAGAATCTTTTCTACATCAAAAGAGATGTTGACTAGTTGTGTCAAGGTGTGAATGTTTGGCGAATTTGAGGGGGATCCTTCCTGGCTTATTACTTGCTTGTCCCAGCATTCCTCTATTTCCCATCACCCCATGAAAGGCCCAGGCTTGGCCAAATCAATGCTAAACCATAGCCAATTATAAGTGAATCAAGGTGGGGAATCATAGGTTTTGCAGTTGGGTATGATGGGTGTTGTTACAGAGGGGAGAATTCCCCCCTCCCCCTGGACCTACCAGGAACTACACCATTCAACACAAATATTGATGTGTGTGTGTAAGGATCCAGTCAGAACTTCATTTCACTCAGACAACAATCACTAGTCAAAGTGCTTTATTGCAAAAGTAAACAGGTCCAGAATCATTGGCAGAACTGCTTCACAGGAAAAAAAATGTAGGGTTTAAATCAGAGGCTTGCTTCACCTCCCTTACCAGCCCTCTTCCTATTCCCATGGGGTCAGTAGATGTGTGTCTTTGGACATAGGCCATGTGGTCTCCAGGCCTGGGAACTGTAAGGTACTCACATTCCAGTCCCCCACCTCCCAACATATAAACAATTCCAGACACCTCCTGCACAGGACAGGAACCTGGTTGGATTTAAGCTAAGTGAGGCCTGGTTCAGACAGGATTCCTGACATTGTGCCCTTTTAAAAAAAACCTAGAAGTGATCAGAAGCTTTGAAGAAAAAAACCAGAAAAGTCATATGCACACACTAAAATAAGACCTTCTTCTGGGGGTATCTGGAGGTTCTGTAGCCAGCCTTGGTTAGCAATCTGGCTGCAACTTTTTGGACCAGCTGAAGTTTCCAAACACTCTTCAAAGGCAGCTCAATGCAGAGCATGTTACAGTAATCCAAACTAGGTGTAACTGAGGCATGTGGTTGCCAGACCTGATGTCTAGAGACAAAATGGCCCTTGAGGTGTCTTCCAACTCCATGATTCTACCATCTTATAACATTTGAACAGTCTAGGAATAAAGCAAGGGATGCTGTCTTCTGTATAGATCACTTGCAATTGTTGCTTCTGTCCAGCTGCTTGCGTAGGACTTTTCCATAATCTTTTCTGCTGAATAGTTCAAACATACCAGGCCTTTCAGGGAACTCCAGTGCCTTCCTTATTGTCAAGAGAGTCCCTAAAGCCGGGTAGTCCAGACCCTCTGATCTCACGCTGGTCACTGTTGTTCTTGCAATTGCATCTGCAGCCCCAAATGTTATGCCCTTTGCCATTGGCTTTTCTGCTCTGATGTCACGGCCTATCATGCTATAAAGAGACATGAGCTATAAAGGTACATTGGGAGAATCAAACATCTTTTAGCTTACAGTCAAGTTCCATCAGTTTGGAGGTATAAAATGAGTTAGACTAAAATAAGGCAGTATAAAACAAATTCTGGATCCAACTCACAAAGTAACTCAGTGCTGGTAGAAGCTACAAAATATTTCTGCCACTGCTACTGCCACATATGTTTTTCAGTTTAAAACCAATATGTCTGGGGATAAACAGAGTGAATTTTTCAGTTGCTTTTAAAATATCCCAGTCTCTCCCACCAGTTTTGCCCTTTGTCCTCAACTTACTTCAGCTGCTGCAAACTGAGTTCAAAGTACAAAAGGCACTTAATGAACTCAAAGTGGAGGTGAGGAGAAGAGGTATGGAGTCTTGTTCTTCTCAGTAAGCTCAGGCAAAAGCAAACTGCTGCAGCATCTCCTAGCTTGTGTGTTCTCCATTAAAAATGTTTGCCATCTTGACCATACTTTGATGTTGCTTGTCCACACATATTCCAGTTTTCATCTGTGGAATCTTAGAGGGTATGCATCATGAATCTATTTCCCACTGCAATAAGCATCCTCCAGTTGTAGTTGCCCACCTTCTGTCCAAATGATATGCAAAACCCCGGTGTCCATGGAAAAAGGTCCATGTCTGTTTTGATCTTACAACTGGGAATTATAGCAACTTGGTTAGCATGCGAGTGGCTGCATAACATGGGAGATCTTTTACCTATGTATACCAGTGGAGCTAAGGAAAAACATGGAGTTCAGAAATCAAAATAACCTGAAGAAACTTTATTGATGGTTTTAAACTGCATTCACACCACACACTCATTCATCTAGCACATCCTCATAAGACTATTGAAGTAAAAGCAGGAAGTAGTTAGAAGCGGATTAGACAGGCTTTGAGGTTATACTGAACCTGATCTTGAAGCGAGAAACTCCTTGTGAATAGTGGAATTACTCTTGAGTAGCAGCAAGTGGATGCACCAAAAATAGGATGGGGAAGTTAGAGCGGGAAGTCAAGGTTGCAGAAGTGGGGAGGAAGTGCCTGTCTCAGCAAGATGGCAACCAGGGGTTGGAGAAGCATTAAGGGATTTGAGAAGAGAGAGGGAAGGGGAGAAAGCAAACATGCAGAGGATAGATCAAGGGGGTCTAAATGCTATGAACTGAAAAACCCCTTTGAAGGTGGAATCTGAAAGAAAGAAGATGAAAGCAACATTTGTTTTCAGAATGTTCCCAATGACTGAAACAAAGGAATCCCGGATAAGCCAGGAACTGGGAAATGGGTGTTTCTTTAGACCAGGTGATTGACAGAGAACCTCCCTTTTGATTTGCAGATGAGAAACTGTTTTTAGCATGGCAGTGGGGACCCCCAACTGTATGCACTGTTTTCTTTTCCAAAGATGATGCAGGAAGAACCTTTTTCTACTTCAAAGAGCTGTGGTGGGATCTCCTTCCTTGGAGGTCTTTAAACAGAGGCTGGATGGCCATCTGTCGGGGATGCTTTGATCGTGAGTTCCTATATGGCAGGGGGTTGGACTGGATGGCCCTCGTGGTCTCTTCCGACTCTGCAATTCTATGATTCTATGATTCTTCTGTTATGTCAAAGGTGTGAATGTTGGATAATTTGCTCAGCCCCCTCATGGCTTGTTACATGCTCCCCTGAGCCTGACCTTTCCCATCAGCCCTCGAAAGGCCGTTGGCCAAACTGATAGCAAACTATTGCCAATTATAAGTGAACCAAGGTGGGGGTGATGGGTCCTGTTTTAGGGGATGATGGGTCTTGTTACACAAATAACACACAAATATGATATCTACATCAAGGGTGAGTGAATATGTTGGCCTTGGAAGCCAGTTTTCTGCCCCAGCACTCTCCATTGAGCTGCAAGTTCTGTCAAAAATGCAAAATCAAAGCCAAAATAATAATAAAAAACAAGCCAAATCCTAACCAAACAACACCCACCCCCTCAGAAGTGGCCAGAAACTACTTCTGATTTGGGAAAATTGCTATTTTGTTGATGTTGAATGTCACACGGGATCCTGCAACTTATTTAAAAGGCATATTACCTATTTTAAGGTTCCCAGGAAAGGTAATTCACATTCATTTTTTGTATTTGTGTTGGGGGGGGGGAGAGCAGAAAAAGGATGTGCTAGCAAGTCTAGAAGGCCAAGTGCCTCAAAAATAGCCCTCGAGCCACACTTTCCCCACTCATTCTCTAGGTAGTTTCCCAAATGTGTATGTATTGTTCAATGAAGTGGTATGAAACCCAATAAAATGTTTTTTTAATTTTTTTAAAAAAATAGGAAATGAATCTATGGTAGTGGAGAAAAATATACAACCCTTTTAAACTTTAGTAATTGTCTGTACTTCCAGGTTTCTCAGGGGGAGAAGTGTAAGAAAAGACTTTCAATATATTGCAACAATGAACACTGTCTTTGAAGCCAAAATGAAGTCTTTTTAAATGGATGAACCATCCCCCACCAATAAAAACAAGAACACTCAGAAGTAATTGTAGATATTTCAGTACCAGAGAGAGAGAGAGAGAGAGAGAGAGAGAGAGAGAGAGAGAGAGAGAGAGAGATAAACCTCTTTGCTCAGCAAAATTAAAATGAGTCTTTCCTGACAGAGATTTCTTTGGGAGTTACAAAAGCTATTGTTGTGTTCTCAACAGTTGGCTTCAAACCAAAGCTCAGAAACTGAAAGACAGCAAGGAAAATGAAAACAAAGCTCTGTAATTTACAGAGAACTCTGAAGGGTTCAGAAGGGTCAAAAACATAATAAGAACAGCTATCTACAAGGGCATCTGGGATATAACTCATTATTAACCATTTTTTGCCCTGATCAATCCAAGGCACACAAGTTTGCAGAGAAGTGACACATCTTTGAGTTGATGGCCTCTGCTTTTTGTCATGGGAAGGTTTTGCAGAAAGAAGGCTTGCTTCCTTGCAAGCAAAATGGAAGCTTTTGGCTGCACTGTCAATAGCAGCAGGACTGGAAATCTGACAAGTAATTATTAGGAGGCAATATCAGATGGTGAGCTGTTTGTGTGAAGTGGCTCACCATGCCATTTGGACTATTTGTGCCAGTTAGAACAACTCCTTTTGTTTTTCTTGGATAAAAGCTTTCCTGGAATAATTGGTATGAGTGGACCACAAGTCAGTAAGTAAGATAGTGGGCCACAAGTCAGTAAGAATGTGAGAAAAGTGACTTATTGGGAGCAGAAACTGATCTATGGTTGGGTTTAGATGGACAGAATGAGGAGGTAGTGTTGGAAATATAACATTCCTCCTGCACCCTCCCCCCACTTGCTAAGTTTAGGGAACTCCTTGCATGCTTAAGTTCCTACCCCTTTTCCTCAACCTATCATAGTTATTTTGTAGCTCATGGAAACTATATGATATGGGTTGACCTGTTAAGTCATCCATCACATGACCTCCTGATTTAAATGTTTTATTGCTCTCTGTATTCTCTCTTCTTAGGACTTTTTCGGATATCTCAAATACACCGCAAGCAGCCTCGTCGCGTTGCGAGGCTGCTGCGCTGCAGGGCGTCGCTTTCGGATGACGCTCTCCCCTGCTGGTACTGTTGTGGTACCGTGGGGACATTTGAGCGTTATATTTGGCCGGTTTTTATGCACGAAAGTTCGTGATTAAAAACTGGCGAAATATAACGCTCAAATGTCCCCGTGGTACCGCAACAGTACCAGCAGGGGACAGCGTCATCCGAAAGCGATGCCCTGCAGCACAGCAGCCTCGCGACAAGGCTGCTTGCGGTGTATTTGAGACGTCTGAAAAAATCCTTAGAGAAGCCTCAATATGAGGCCTACTCTCTTCCACCATCATCTCTCTTTCCATGCACCTCACTAAGCATGCATGAAGAAGAGAGTTTAAGCTCCCCCTTACCCGCATTCACCTTTTTCTGAAGAATAAAGAAATATATTTACTGGAAATAATATTAGGGAATCCTGATTTGTTTATTGTATTCTAACCTGAATCCTTTGGATTGGGTGAGTTTTACCCTGAAGCCTTTTAGTTAGTTACCTTTGCTTTTGAATATCTAGATTGCAAGACTTGTTAGTAAATGCATTGATATTCTCTTTAAAACAAAGTTTCTCTTTTTCTTTATTTCGTTTGAGTGGCTTTAATGACTGAGTGATTTAGGACTTTTTCGGATGTCTAAAATGCAACAGAAGCAGCCTCGCCACGTTGCGAGGCTGCTGCGCTGCAGGGCATCCCTTTCGGATGACGCCCGTCCCTGCCGGTACTGTTGCGGTACCGCAGGGACATTTGAGTGTTATATTTCAGCGATTTTTACTCATGATCAACTTTCATGAGTAAAAATTGCCGAAATATAACACTCAAATGTCCCTGCGGTACTGCAACAGTACCGGCAGGGACGGGCGTCATGCGAAAGGGACGCCCTGCAGCGCAGCAGCCTCGCAACGTGGCGAGGTTGCTTCTGTTGCATTTTAGACGTCTGGAAAAGTCCTTAGAGTACTTACCAATGCAAATTGAGTCTGGTTTGCTTTGTGTCCCTGCCTACCTCTGTTTAGTAAACTGAAACTTTTCTCAAGAAGATATTCCCAAAGGGCTTGCTCCCTGGGATCTTTAATATTTTTTTTTTAATTTTCATGTTCATACACTCCAACAGATAGACCCTTTGGATGGTAAACTGAGCTAATATTCCTAGTGTAATAGTGTTCATTCACTGGGAGTTGTTCACAAGTTAGTGTGCAGATCAGTATAGCATCCATACCCTGCAACATTTCACAGATTTGTGGCCAAGCAACAACAGAGTGGCAAGCATCAGATGATGAACATTAATAATAAAGAATGCGCAAGTACGGAGAGACTGCAGCAGCTTGCTTTTTCTTGAGCCTAGGAGGAAGGGCTGAATTCCACCTTTCTTCTCTTTCCCCTCCCCTCTGCTGAGTTAATTGAGAGCAAACTATTTTTGTAATCTGAACTCAGTTTGCAACAAAGTAAACAGAAGACAACAGGAAAATGAGAGGAGGAGAGAGAAACCTGGACATTTTAAAAGCAATTGAAAAAGTCAGGTGACAGAGAATTGATTGGGACTGTCCCTGCCAAATCAGGATAGTTGCAGTATATGAGCATCTTGAAATTTCAGCTGAGGAGGGAACCACATATTCAAATGCTCCTTGGAGCATTCCTTGGATAAATGCTTTGCAAGAAGTTTACATGGCTAAAATTGTTTTCCTGGATATGCTAGTTTTCTTCCCAGAAACCGAGAGAGAGTGAAAGAGGCTAAAATGCCCCGTGGTCTCTTCCAACTCTGCAATTCTATGATTCTATGAAAATCCAGTTGCTAGCTCCAAATACAGTAGGCTCATTAAATCAATGGGAATATGGTAAATCAACACATATACAGTCGTCCCTTCACATTCGCGGGGGTTACGTTCCACGGACCCCCGCGAATGTGAAAAAACCGTGAATACTGTTTGCCCCCCCCTTCCCTGCTATAGCGACCATGGGGCCTCCGGAGGCCCCATAGTCGCTTTCCCCCGCCTCCCCAGGGCCTTCGCGGGGCCTCCGGAGGCCCTCCGGAGGCCCCGCGGAGGCCTTCCCTGCCCTCCCCACTCCCCCCCAGGGCCTTAGTGGGGCCTCCGGAGACCATCCGGAGGCCCCGCGGAGGCCTTCCTTGACCTCCCCACTCCCCCCAAAGGGCCTTCGCAGGGCCTCCGGAGGCCCCGCGGAGGCCCTCCCGGCCCTCCCCACTCCCCCACAGGGCCTTCGCGGGGCCTCCGGAGGGTCTCTGGAGGCCCCGCGGAGGCCTTCCCAGCCCTCCCCACTCCCCCACAGGGCCTTCGCGGGGCCTCCGGAGACCCTCCGGAGGCCCCGCGGAGGCCTTCCCTGCCCTCCCCACTCCCCCACGGAGGCCTTCCCTGCCCTCCCCACTCCCCCCACAGGGCCTTCGCGGGGCCTCCGGAGGCCCTCCGGAGGCCCCGCGGAGGCCTTCCCTGCCCTCCCCACTCCCCCACGGAGGCCTTCCCTGCCCTCCCCACTCCCCCCACAGGGCCTTCGCGGGGCCTCCGGAGGCCCTCCGGAGGCCCCGCAGAGGCCTTCCCTGCCCTCCCCACTCCCCCCAGGGCCTTAGCGGGGCCTCCGGAGACCCTCCGGAGGCACCGCAGAGGCCTTCCCAGCCCTCCCCACTTTCCCACAGGGGCTTTGCGGGGCCTCCGGAGGGTCTCCGGAGGCCCCGCGGAGGCCTTCCCTGCCCTCCCCACTCCCCCCCAGGGCCTTAGCGGGGCCTCCGGAGACCCTCCGGAGGCCCCGCAGAGGCCTTCCCAGCCCTCCCCACTTTCCCACAGGGCCTTTGCGGGGCCTCCGGAGGGTCTCCGGAGGCCCCACGGAGGCCTTCCCTGCCCTCCCCACTCCCCCCACAGGGCCTTCGCGGGGCCTCCGGAGGCCCTCCGGAGGCCCCGCGGAGGCCTTCCCTGCCCTCCCCACTCCCCCCCAGGGCCTTAGCGGGGCCTCCGGAGACCCTCCGGAGGCCCCGCAGAGGCCTTCCCAGCCCTCCCCACTTTCCCACAGGGCCTTTGCGGGGCCTCCGGAGGGTCTCCGGAGGCCCTGCGGAGGCCTTCCCTGCCCTCCCCACTCCCCCCCAGGGCCTTAGCGGGGCCTCCGGAGACCCTCCGGAGGCCCCGCAGAGGCCTTCCCAGCCCTCCCCACTTTCCCGCAGGGCCTTTGCGGGGCCTCCGGAGGGTCTCCGGAGGCCCCACGGAGGCCTTCCCTGGCCTCCCCACTCCCCCCACAGGGCCTTCGCGGGGCCTCCGGAGGCCCTCCGGAGGGCCCGCGGAGGCCTTCCCTGGCCTCCCCACTCCCCCCCAAGGGCCTTAGCGGGGCCTCCGGAGACCCTCCGGAGGCCCCGCAGAGGCCTTCCCAGCCCTCCCCACTTTCCCGCAGGGCCTTTGCGGGGCCTCCGGAGGGTCTCCGGAGGCCCCACGGAGGCCTTCCCTGGCCTCCCCACTCCCCCCACAGGGCCTTCGCGGGGCCTCCGGAGGCCCTCCGGAGGGCCCGCGGAGGCCTTCCCTGGCCTCCCCACTCCCCCCCAAGGGCCTTAGCGGGGCCTCCGGAGACCCTCCGGAGGCCCCGCAGAGGCCTTCCCAGCCCTCCCCACTTTCCCACAGGGCCTTTGCAGGGCCTCCGGAGGGTCTCCGGAGGCCCCACGGAGGCCTTCCCTGCCCTCCCCACTCCCCCCACAGGGCCTTCGCGGGGCCTCCGGAGGCCCTCCGGAGGCCCCGCGGAGGCCTTCCCTGGCCTCCCCACTCCCCCCCAGGGCCTTAGCGGGGCCTCCGGAGACCCTCCGGAGGCCCGCAGAGGCCTTCCCAGCCCTCCCCACTTTCCCACAGGGCCTTTGCAGGGCCTCCGGAGGGTCTCCGGAGGCCCCGCGGAGGCCTTCCCTGCCCTCCCCACTCCCCCCCAGGGCCTTAGCGGGGCCTCCAGAGACCCTCCGGAGGCCCCGCAGAGGCCTTCCCAGCCCTCCCCACTTTCCCACAGGGCCTTTGCGGGGCCTCCGGAGGCCCTGGCCTCCCCACTCCCCCCCCAGGGCCTCCGGAGGGTCTCCAGAGGCCCCGCGGAGGCTTTCCCAGCCCTCCCAGGGCTTTCACGGGGCCTCTGGAGGCCCCGTGTCGCGGTTTTGGGGGGGCCCTGGGGGGCCCTCCCAAAACCGCGAATACTCGAAACCGCGAATGTCAAATTCGCGAATGTGGAGGGACAACTGTACAAGATCCATAGATTCAGTGAGTTTACTGTGTTTGAGACTAGCAACTGGATTTAAGCTAATGTAGATTTAGTGGAACATTACAAACAGTATACTTCACCCAAATCATGAAACAATGCATATCTAGTCTGAACCCTTTCACACTACACAATTATACCATTAACTTTCCACTTAACTGCTATGGTTCTATCCTATGAAATCCTGGGATCTGCAGTTTAGGGAGGAGTATTTGGAATTTTCTGCCAGACAACTCTAGTGTCTCACCAGACTACAAATCCCAGGATTCCACAGGATGATAGCCATGATAGTTTAAATGAAATCATGGCAATAGAACTGTACATTGTAACAAGGTCTCAGACTAACAAGGTCAGAACCCATAATAAGTGAAAAGAACCAAAGGAAAGCTCATGAATGAAATTTTAAACTCACAGACAACTTCCATGAGTAAAATATGGCCCGGCTACCTCCAATCATACACGGAAGTGACATGGACGATGCCAAGAGAAGGATGGCGTTGTCCAAAACGGACCCCCTGCCATGCAACAGTGTCGTAACTATTCCAGAGTCTTCTTGTGTGGTAAGTCCTGTCAGAAAAAGTCCTGAGAGTCTAAGAAACAGGGGTGGCCCCTGGTCCAAGTAGGGGCAGTGATAATCTCTCCCTTCCAATAATTCATCAATTGGTTATATTTCATAAATTGGCTTATTTATTGGCCTTCCACATGGACGAACACCACCATCCCCACATTGCCGTTGGCAACTCTGTGCTCCAGTCCGTTCAGCAGTTCACCTATGTGGGAAGTATCATCTCCTCAGATGCCAAGATTGACAAAGAGATTCATCACAGATTAGCAAAGGCATATAGCGCATTTGGAAGACTTCACAAAAGAGCCTGGAGTAATAAACACCTGAGGTGAAGCACAAAAATCAGTGTGTATACAGCCATTGTACTGCCTATTCTCCTTTATGAGTCTGAAACATGGGTCACCTATCGCCAACACTTATGACTCCTCGAACGCTTTCATCAGTGCTGTCTATGCACAATCCTAAATATACACTGAACTGACTATGTGACGAATATTGCTGTCCTTGAGCAAGCAGGGATCACCAGCATTGAGGCCATGATATTGAGAACACAGCTGCGCTGGGCAGGGCACGTTTCTAGGATGGAGGACCATCGCCTCACAAAAATAGTACTCTACGGTGAACTTGCCATGGGTCAGCGTAAGAGGGGCACTCCAAAAAAGTCATACAAGGACTCCCTGAAACAACATCTCAGCCTCAGCCAAATTGATCACCAACAATGGTCCGCCCTGGCCTCACATCGGGAGGCATGGAGATACACTATCCACAATGCTTCAGCCTTATTTGAGAACTCACGCCGAACAAATCATGAAGAGAAACGACAACGCAGAAAGAATCACAGCCCAGAAACATCACCCAAGGAGACCTTCTGCTGTGCTTTCTGCAACCGGACTTGTCTATCTCGGATTGGCCTTTTCAGTCATCAGTGTGCTTTCAGAAAGCACAGGATGAGTCCTTCCCGAATCTTCGTTTGCGAAGAAAAGCCAGAGAGAAATGGTTGTTAGTAGACCAGGGCCTCCCAAATGCCGGGACTCAAGGTTTGCTAAGGAAGAGGCCCCCAATTTCCTAAAAGACATGCCAAGGTAGTAATCATGCAGACCCCCCACACACACCACCACCACCCCACTTGGACTGGTAGTTAGGATGGAAATGGGCTAATTCTCCTGGATGTACATGGAAGTGAGTTATTCACTAATTCAATCAAAGTGGCTGGATACTCTTTACCTTGAAAAACTGGTTTTCCTTTACACTTTTCCTCAAAACAATAGAAGGCTGCCTGGCACCCACCAGTCTTAACATTTCAGCCATTAGCAATTGTTAGCACAACTGGAGCGTCCATTTTCTATCTATAGGAAACTGCAGCAAACATTGTATTCCACTCAAAACACCCCTTCAAGGAGAATATCAAATATAAATATAACACCCCCCCCCCAAAAAAATGCCACCAAAATGTGCTTAGTTTCCCAGAGACCATCCCACTGTTGGTTTACTATGTCACCTGGTACACATACCCGTGCTTCTTCTCAGCACAAATCTCTGCTCTCTGGACAAGTATAGTATAAAACTTCCTCCTATTCTTTGCTAGCTTTGTGTCATTGCTTGAAGCCTGAGTGTTGGGTGTGAAAGCTGCAAAAATTATTTTTCAATAAAAACATTTTTATTTTATTTCCTGGCTCTGAGTGTCATCAGTTGGTACCGGTATACATAAGTCAAAAGCTCCCCCAATTACCCGGTCTCTTGCTGCCAAATTGAGTTAATTAAAAATCACCATATCAATGTCTGGACATAAGTGGGATTCCCACGAAACTCCAGTAATTCAGGTAATAGCAGACTCTCACTCTGAAATGAGTGGCATGAGGCACCCCTGCTCAGACCATGGGTGCTCATGCAAAGAGCATAAGAATGGCCATGCTGGATAAGGCCAAAGACCTATCTCATCCAGCATTCAGTTCAAACAGTGGTCAAACTGCTGCTTATGGGATTCCTGCAAGCAGAGTAATAATGCAACATCACTCTACCTCCAATACTCCCTAGGATACCACCTTTGCTACCAAAAATTATAGATAGCTATCCTGACTGGTAGCAACTATTGGTCCTGTCCTTCATGAATTTATCAAACGCCTTTGAAAGTTATCCAAGTTGGCAGCCATCACTAAGTCTTGCAATAGTGGATTCCAGAGTGTCATTATGTGTAGTGTGCAGGGCCAGTTTAAGGGCCCTGCAGCACCTGTAGCCGTGTGAGGCCCCATCATAATAAAGCCTTGCAGGGCCCCCCAAATTCCTTAAACTGGCCCTGATGCTGCCCATCCTTCCAGCCCAACCTTCCCGGGGTTTGATCTCTCTCGCCCTCCTCTCCGTAGGTTGGCTGGGAGGCTGCTCCCCTCTCTTCCTGGTTGCCTTAGCAACCCACCAGCCAGCCAACCCAACCCTCTGGGTGCACACATGCCAGCGCAGGAGAAAGTGGGGTGCACACCAATGACTGCAGAGCCACTTTCAAGTCAGGACGAGAGAATTCAGCAGGGAGAAGGCAGGAGAGGGAAATAAACCCTCCCCCAAATCCAGACAGCTTTCTTGATATTAACAAACCAATTATAGATATATATTTTTTAATCTTTGTCAAGAGCAGGCCTTTTGGAAAGAGAAAGGGGTCTTAACTGCCCATTGAGTTGTTCGGCAGTGGAAAGCACTGCCTTGGAGTGTAGTGAAGTCTCCTTTGAAGGTTTTTAAGCAAAGGCCAGATGGCCATCTGTCAGGAATGCTTTGTTTATTCTGCATGGCAGGGGGTTGGACTAGATGGCCCTTGTGGTCTCTTCCAGCTCTATGATTCTGTGATTTTTGTGAAACCATCACATTCGCAGGTCTAAATGGCTCCCATTAAACAAGATGCTTTCTTTTAAGTAGCCCTATCCAGTTCCATAACAGTCCCAGTGGGTTCAGGAGCAGGAAGGGGAACATCTTTGGTGCATTCACTCTTGCACAAGGCTCCCTTGATTTAACAGGGCTTACACAAGAGGAGGGGGTTTCTTTAGGAACAGGGTCTGGGGGCCTTGATCCTGCATCGTTTTGAAAGAGATACAAGCTTTGCAGCCCCATTCACTGAATGTGCGGGGGAGGGCGGGGGAGCACAGAAACGGATGGGTGGACAAGATGGAAGAGGTGGTGATTTTTCTCTCAGGAGAGAGAAAATGGCCATGTCCAGTCCAAAGACATTATTAGTAAAAAAAAAGAGAGAACAGGTTTAACTTCCCGCTGAAACTGTCGTCTTTAAAATCCCTTAATCTTCCAGTTCATTGCTCTGATGTGTTCAATGTTATTTGTGATTTTAAGAATTTGACAAGAAACAAGGAAGATCTGAATAACACTTGTAAGAAGCTTGCAGATACTCTTAAAGATCTGAAACAAAAGTCAGGAGATATAAGTACATCAGATCTTGCTAATGAATTAGAAGTGCTATCCCCCATGCTACCACAAAATTCCAACAGTTGTCTAACAGTACTTCAGTATATCCATTAAAAGCATTTAGAAGACATTTTCCCAAATGTGTCAGTTTCATTAAGATTTTTTTTGTGTGTGTGTGCATGTCAGTGTCAGTGGCCTCTGCAGAATGGAACTTTTCTAAGCTGAAGTTAATAAAAAGTTACTTGAGATCATCTATGAGTGACGGACGACTAATAGGCCTTTCTGTAATCATAGAATTGAAGAGTTGGAAGAGACCACAAGAACAGTCCAACCTTCTGCCATACAGGAACTCACGATCAAAGCATCCTTGACAGATGGCCATCCAGCCTCTGTTTAAAGACCTCCAAGGAAGGAGACCCCACCATGCTCCGAGGGAGTGTGTTCCACTGCCAAACAGATCTTACTGTCAGAAAGTTCCTCCTAATGTTGAGGTGGAATAGATAGCACATTTCTTAGATATTGAGAAGTTAGTGAAGGAGTTTGCTGCTCAAAAAGCAAGAAAAGTTAAGATTTAGGTGAGTAATTTTTTTAAATTCAAAGAAGCTAGAAAAAAAAGTATATTTTTATAAATGTAATGTGACGAATATTGCTGTCCTTGAGCAAGCAGGGATCACCAGCATTGAGGCCATGATATTGAGAACACAGCCGCGCTGGGCAAGGCACGTTCCTAGGATGGAGGACCATCGCCTCCCAAAAACAGTACTCTACAGTGAACTTACCACGGGTCAGCGTAAGAGGGGCGCTCCAAAAAAGCAATACAAGGACTCCCTGAAACAACATCTCAGGCTCAGCCAAATTGATCACCAACAATGGTCCACCCTGGCCTCACATCGGGAGGCATGGAGACGCACTATCCACAATGCTGCAGCCTTATTTTAGAACTCACACCAAACAAGTCTTGAAGAGAAATGACAACGCAGAAAGAATCACAACCCAGAAACACCACCCAAGGAGATCTTCTGCTGTGCTTTCTGCAACCGGACTTTTTTATCTCGGATTGGCCTTTTTAGTCATCAGTGCACTTGCAGAAAGCGCAGGATGAGTCCTTCCTGAATCTTCGTTTGCAAAGAAAAGCCAGAGAGAGAGAGAGAATTTTAAATTTATACAAATTTTATGTAAGCTGGTTAAAAATAATTTTAAAAGAATAATTCAGGCTATAGTTTGTATTTCAGAATTTACAACCTAAGATTGTAGAAGTAAGAAAGGACACAATGCATTAAATATACCAAATTAGACTCAGCTCTTTCTTTTCCTGACTTCAAATTCTGCATGCTGAAACTAACGTTTTGTACTTTTGATTTAGGACATTTTCAGACACGTCTTACTGTGCTACAAGCTTGCGGGAGAGCTTCGGCGCTGCTGCGTGGCAGGAACTCCATTTCAGATGATGCCATCTGGCGAAATCGTCTGTGTCACTTCCGTGTAGGATTGGAGGTGGCTGTTCCATATTTCGCCAGATTTTATTCATGGAAGTTGTCCGTGAATAAAATATGGCGCAGCCGCCTCCAATCCTACATGGAAGTGACACGGACGATTTTGCCAGAGATACGGCATCATCCGAAATGGAGTTCCTGCCATGCGGCAGTGCCGAAGCTATCCCGCAAGCTTGTAGCACGGTAAGATGTGTCTGAAAATGTCCTTAGTATGAATGGGCTAATCTTTTGAGATTTGTGTAACAGAAATGATCTACTTTAAATATTGGAAGAGTGTTGCATTAGAGTATTTTGTGACACTAGCTATACCTGGTGTAACATGCACCGTCCCCCCCCTGCACTACACTCCCATGGTGCACATGCCATTCCCCCATGCCACACTCCCTGTGCTCGTGCTGCCCTCCCTGTGCCTGTGCCACCCTCCCCATGCTTGCCTCACCCTCCCTGAACCCCATGCTGCACTCCCTATGCTTGCACCTCCCTCCCCGTGCCCTGTGCCACCCATGCCACCCTCCCCGTTCTCGTGCCACCCTCAACACACTTGCACCACCCTCCCTGCACCCTGTGCTGCCACATGCCACCCTCCCCATACTTGCACTGCCTTCCCCGCAATCTCTGCCGCAACATGCTGCCCACCCCACACTCGCACTTCCCTCCCCACACCCTGTGCTGCCCTCCCCACACTCACACCCCTCTTCCCTCACCCTTTGCCACTCTCTCTGCACTCACACCACCCTCCCTGTACCCAATGCCACCACATGCTGCCCTCTCTGCACTTGAACTGCCCTCCCTGCAATTGCACCCCTCCCGCACCCTGTGCCACCATCCCTGCACTTGCACCCCCTCCCGCACCCCATGCCACCCTCCCCCCACTCACACTGCTCTCCCTGCACCCTGTGCCACCCTGTGCCGCCATCCCTGCACTCGCACCACCCTCCCTGCACCCCGTACATGCCGCACACACACACCCCATGCCACATCCCCCCATGCCTCTGCCATGTTTAGAAAGGAGTGAAACTTCCACATGGTCCCACCTACAGCATGTTGCTTGGCTGCCCAACAGAGCTTTGATTGGCTGGTCAGTTTCCTAAGCAGCCAATCAGCAAACTGGAAACAGCAACATACCTAAGAGCAATATATATATATATATATGTGTGTGTGTGTGTGTGTGTGTGTGTGTGTGTGTTTCTATTCTGTTAGGCTAAGGAAATCTACACCATTATGTTTACTGATCATAAACAAAAATATTACATTTGTGCCTATAATATAGTTTTTTTTAACTAAATCATTGGTGGCAAATTATGTAACAATCTGAACATCCTGTACTATGAATAGGTTAGGTTACATTGACCTGAATAAACATATGGAGCCCCCAAAATAAAGCATTGCAGAGCCCCCCCAAATTCCTTAAACCCAGCTCTGGTTGTGTGAAGAGGTGCTACCTCTTATCTGTTCTTAATCTCATAACATTCAGCTTCAGAGGATTGCCCTGGGTTCTTATATCATGTGGGAGGGAGTCTATTCCATTTTTTAAAAAGACTTCAGAACATTACCTAAAATTTTCTGACACAGCAAATAAACTCTCTAACACAGAGGGTTTCCATTCTGTTGTTTTAAGGCTTTCCTTGATCTAGTAAATGTTGCATAAATCCAACTCTGTTTTATGTATTATTATTCACAAATTGAAATTCTATGTATACAGAAATGAAGGTGTGAATTATTTTAAAATTAATTCAAGCTTTTTTGTTTCACATACTTAGAAATGGGCAAACCTCCGCTCCTGACATAACAAATGGCCTGTACTTTCAAAAAGGGTATTATGGCTTAATATGCCCATAATCTGCAGATAAATATTCCCTGAAGAATACATTTGTGATAAGGTAGGTTTCCAGGCTGAAGTGACAACACTAAACAGATACCAAAGCCTTGATATTATGCATCAGTATGACAGAGCATCTATCCACCAAGTGAGCTGGGGCTGTCAACTAAGTTTTATGCCTCGGTTGTGGAAAAGATGTTCATTTAACGATATGTACGCCTCAGATACCTGCCAACTATACACTGTTTTAATAGCACTAAATAAATCATACAAAGTAAAGACATTCTGGAGGGTGTATCTTGCTTTATTGTATATGGTATTTAAAATATTGCAAATGTATAATTCCTAGATGCCTTAAAAATACCCATTGAGGTGGAATACAATGTGCCTGGAATCTCAATCCTAAATACATAGCATTAAGATAAAGGTACATGTTTTCCATATTTGCACTGGTATTTCGTGAGAGAAATTTAAAAAGCAGGGGTGGGGAGCCTTTGGCCTTTCAGATATATTGAATAACAACTCCCAGAATCTCTTACTATAGGCCATGCTGGCTAAGGGTTTGGGGAGTAAAAGCCCCAAATATCTGAGCAGCAAAATATCTGACCACCCCAGTTTAAAGTACAAAATCTCAAATATGCAAAAACTTTTATGACCCACTGTGCATAAAAAGTGTTATTTATTTATTTATTTATTTATTTTCCTCCCTATACCTGAAGATCTCAAGGTGGCATACAATAAAATCAATTCAGAACAACGAACAACTATAACAATACATTTTAAAAGGCTTAAAAATATCAAATTATTTATCACTTAAAATCCATGTTAACTAAATGAGTGAATAATCCCTGAGGAATACTTTCATGAGGTGGCAAGGTAAAGACTCAGGTCTTGTCTATACAAGGGGGAAAATATAAACACGTCTGAACAAACAAGCATTCTCAATGATGTAACCTGTCTTCACGGTCAAAAGAGCCCCCGTAAATGCCGCATGACCCCTAGCCAAGATGGTGGCTGCAAGTGATTTACTCATGATTTTAAATCTGCCGCAGCTATTTTTTAAAAAATGTTTCCCATGTTGCGCACAAGCGATAGTTCATACTTTAAAAATAGAAAGAAAGAAAGAAAGAAAGAAAGAGTATAAGATCATTGTTTGATCAACTTACCAGACCCTCGATTAGCCAAAAATCTAACATGGCGGCCACAGGTGCTTTCCCTGTTTGCTAGCCCCACCCCCATGCTCATCCAGCCAATCAGATTACGCTGCCTGTTCGTATCTCTGTGAATGCGAGTGTTCAAACGATTGCACATTCGTATGTCATACGGAGCTTTTAAAAAAATCCATATGAAGCCCCAGACACAACACGATGCACATGGACTTTGTGGTGGATTTTGCTGCCCCCCTTCCAAATGATACATATTTGTGTGAATGTCCATATGAATGCATCACCTTTTGTTCATATGCCATTCATATTATTTTGATGGTATAGACAAGCCCTCAATCACTTCCTACTTTATAACTGCCTCCTGTGCCACACTGCCATAGCATAAAATGACATTGGGGACCTCTGACAGTGATGGTTTGAAAATGAGGAAAATATGGGGTGGTTTGTGGTCACCAAAAAAATAAAATAAAAATTGCTGGCATATATCCATTTAATTTTCTATATTACCACTAGTTACTTTATTATGGCAATACTTGACAGGAAAAGAGAGTAAAGAATATATGTTTGGAAGTGAGAAATTGAAGAGAAGATGAAATTCCCTAAATCAACACTATGCATTTGACCACAGGGCAGCTCTTTCTGATTAACTGGTCCAGATAATGTGAGTCAAAAGGGGGCACTATATGGATGGCACATAGCAGTCAATTGCACTCTGCTTTCCTTATTTATCTTGATCATCTGTGACATATTGAAATAAAGGAAGGAATTGCAGTAATACAGAAAGATCTCATCTCTGCAATTTTGCTTTTCAATCTTATGTTTAATGTCATTGTTATCTAACTGTGAGTTAAGACTAGGCATATGACACCAGCTGATCATTACAGATAGCAGAATGTTTGACTGATTCCTATAGATATGACGTGGATGACTGATAAGCTCTCATAAATTGTTTTTACAAGATGGATTACTTGCATTAAACTGATATTTCTAACAGCACACTAGATAGCTGACTTGTCAAATTGCATCAATAATGTAAATCCTTTATAGGGATTATGGTCTTTTATTTTGAAGTTTTGAGCATTGTTCAGACAATTTAACTTAGTTTTACTTCAGTTTAAGAATATGCATATGGAAAATACCTGGAAGACTTACTTTATCATTTAGATACTAAATATTTCAGGGAGAAAATATTAGTAAGATTACTACTGAGTGTATAACTAAAGATGGGTTTTACAGCTAGTTATAGAGATTTAGGCAATGCATGTAAATGTGTGGATTTTAAATGTTCAGGGTGTGACTAGTCTGTCACATTCTCCACTGTTGGTGTATCTTGACAAAATTATGGCTCATCCTGTTACACTCAATGGGATAATGAGATCTGATGCTGTTTGCAGATTCAGGGCTTTTCTATATGGGCGACTTACCCCAGCTTGCCCCCATTCCAGAGCTCTGCAGTTCAAATGACACAGGACATTTACCCCAAACTGCCCCTGGGCAGTCAAAACAACCCCCAGGGCAGATACAGGGCTGGAACAGGGGCAAACCAGAACAGGGCCCAATAAAGCATTTTGAAAAAAATACATCGTTTATCTAGGAAAAACTGGATTAGGCCTCATGTATCCACAGGAGCCCATTCAGCATGACACCCCTCGCTGCCACTGCCAGCTCCTTGGCTGTTCTGGAAGCCAGGCAGGGGTTTCTCAGCATGTGACGGAAGCTTGTCCCACACAGGGGGGCTGCAATCACATGTTGCCTGGCTTCTGCGTCAGTGGAGAAGATGATGGCAGCTGCTTCAGTGATGGTCTGGCATTCTGTGTGGACTCTAGAATGGGACAGCCTCATTCTGTGAAAGTTCAGGGCCAATATCTGAGATGGGGTGTGTGTGCAGCCTTGTGATCTCACAGAGATGGCCAGGCAACAGTTAAGCAGTAAGTGGGACTTTTTCTAAGTAACTAATTAGGGAAACAGGTACAATGGCAATGTGCCTAGAATCTGGGTAAAAACTGGAAAAGGACATGATAGAAAGCTAATTACTAGTGTAGGAATTTGGTGCTGGAATGAAGCCAGCATTGGCACCAATTTAGATCTCCAAAGTGAGGGTATTCCAGAACAAGGGTGCCACTGGAGGCCATCTCCAACAACCTCCCAGAATATATTGGCCACAGAGGAGTGTATATCCAGAAGACCTACATCCTTGACTGTAACTGTCTATAGTGAGAGATGCTCTCAAGCCAGTATCTTGAATTCAGGTTGGAAGCATATCTGCAGTTGGTAGACTTCCTTTAAAACTAGTGTTTTATGGTTTCTATACAGTGCTTCAGTCTGTAGTCTAGCTGTTCCATAGTGCACTAGCAGCAGCTTCTGAGTTATCTTCATGACAACATTGCAGTACAGTTGTCCCTCCACATTCGCAGCGGTTAGGGGTGCAAGACCCCCGTGAATGTGAAAAAAAACCATGAATAAACATACACCTCCCCACCGCCTGCTTGCAACCCTCCCCCCACCATTCCAAAGTGGTGACGGGGCTTTTGAAGCCTCGTAGCCACTTTTCAGCCAACAACCCCCATCTCCCAAAGCTGTGACGGGGCTCGAAAAGCCCCGAGAGAGTGGGGAGTTGGGAGCTTTTGGCACAAACTCCCTGCTCTCTCGGGGCTTGGCTCTCCACTTCAAACAGAGCCAAGCCCTGAGAGAGCAGGGTCTTCAGGGAAAAAGCACCCCACTCCCTCCTCTCCTGGGGCTTGCCTCCATTTGGAGTGGAGAGCCAAGCCCCGAGAGAGCGGGGAGTTGGGAGCTTTTGGCATGAACTCCCTGCTCTCTTGGGCCTTGGCTTTCCACTACAAACAGAGCCAAGCCCCGAGAGAGTGGAATCTTCAGGGCAAAAGCAATCCACTCCCCCCTCTCCTGGGGCTTGCCTCCGTTTGGAGTGGAGAGCCAAGCCCCGAGAGAGTGGGGAGTTGGGAGCTTTTGGCACAAACTCCCTGCTCTCTCGGGGCTTGGCTCTCCAAACAGAGCCAAGCCTCAAGAGAGGGGGGTCTTCAGGGCACGAACGTGGAGTTCGTTCCCTGCACCCATTCCCTGCTCTCTTCAGCATGATGCTCCAAAGGGCTACAGCAGAGCTCGAAGAAGACGACGGCATCTATATACGTTACCATACTGATGGTAGCTTGTTTAACTTAAGCCGTCTGAGGGCTCGCACTAAGACTCTAAACTATCTAGTCCGTGGGCTGGTCTTCCCTGATGATGCGGCCCTTGTTGCCCACACAGAAGCAGCTCTGCAGCACCTAACATCCTGCTTCACAACAGCTGCAGAGCTGTCTGGGCTGGAAGTCAACCTGAACAAAACGGAAGTTCTTTACCAGCCTGCACCACAGGACGAAGACCACCATCCCCATATTGCTGTCGGCAAATCTGTGCTTAAGTCCATTCAGCAGTTCACTTTCCTGGGGAGCATCATCTCCTCAGATACAAAGATTGACAAAGAGATCGATCACAGATTAGCAAAGGCATTTAGTGCATTTGGAAGACTTTACAAGAGTCTGGAGTAATAAACACCTGAGGCGAATCACAGAAATCATTGTGTATAGAGCTATTGTACTGTCTGTTCTCCTTTATGGATCTGAAACATGGGTCACCTATTGCCAACACTTGCAACTCCTCGAACGCTTTCATCAGCGCTGTATGTGCACAATCCTAAATATACACTGGACTGACTATGTGACGAATGTTGCTGTCCTTGAGCAAGCAGGGATCACCAGCATTGAGGCCATGATATTGAGAACACAGCTGAGATGGGCAGGGCACGTTTCTAGGATGGAGGACCATCGCCTCACAAAAATAGTACTCTATGGTGAACTTGCATAAGTTCAGCGTAAGAGGGGCACGCCAGAAAAGCAATACAAGGACTTGCTGAAACAACATCTCAGCCTCAGCCAAATTGATCACCAACAATGGTCCGCCCTGGCCTCACATCGGGAGGCATGGAGATGCACTATCCACAATGCTTCAGCCTTATTTGAGAGCTCACACCAAACAAATCTTGAAGAGAAACGACAATGCAGAAAGAATCAAAACCTGGAAATATCACCCAAGGAGACCTTCTGTTGTGCTTTCTGCAACCGGACCTGTTTATCTCGGATTGGCCTTTTCAGTCATCAGCGTGCTTGCAGAAAGCGGGGGATGAGTCCTTCCTGAATCTTTGCAAAGAAAAGCCAGAGAGTGTTTGCGTAGTATTTAAGATATTTATATATTTCTTTCTATATCACTTTATTCATGTCTTTGTATATATCATCTGTATCTTCCCAAAATTTCATCAATATGGACCATTCCCTTCTTGTTCTTGTTCTGCTGTTCTCATTGTCTCTCAACCTGTTAGTTAGTTCATCTAATTCTATCATGTCCGATAGCTTCATTCTCACAGCAGGGAGAAAATTGAGAGCCTTACCTCACTCCAAAGAAAAGCAGCAAGACATTAGGAATGTTCCATCTTCCCTGCTGCTTTACCACATGACACCACTTTTTTTTTCATTCCAGTCCCATAAGCGACTGAGGTAAAACTGTGCATTTTGCTAACCAGACAAACCCGTTTGCAAAAAGGCACAGTTTTAACTCGGTTCCCTACGGGACTAGAACAAAAATATGCCGGAAGAACAGCAAAGTCATGTGGTAAGGCAGCTTGAAAGATGGCATATTCCTGCTGCCTTGTCACTTTTCTTCAGAGTGCAGTAAGAATTTTAAGATGAATCACATCACTATAATAAGATACCATGCTCATTAGTATCAAAAGCCACAGAGATCAACAGGGTAGTACTCTTCCTATGTTTCATCTGCAGCAGGATGTTAGGGCAACTATTTTTGTTTATTTTTATTTATTTATTTTAGTTGTATCCTGACTTTCTTCCAGCAAGGTGGCTCACACCAATTTAAAAAGAGAAAGTACGGACTGCCGGTTGGAAAATGGTGGGACAAAGTTCGGGACCCGGCACGGTGCCCGGGAACCCTAATGCCAATGGTGGTAGAAATTGCAAAATAACTAAAAATAGTCTGTGGTTCAGATTCCCCAGTTACGGTGGATGCTGAAGGGCTGTACTGAATCTGGAGCAAGTTTCTGGTGGCCTTGGATGGAGGAAGGTCCGAGAAACACGGCTGAGACAAAGAGATCCTGGGCAGCTGTCTCCGTGAAAATGGCTATTTTCTAGTCAGGACAGCCCACCACCAAATAATTTAAATTGAGGAAGAAAGAAGATTGAGGCATTGAAAAGTAACCCACAAATTCTGGAAGCAACTAAAGCTCTCTTTTGTGATTAATCCTCCATTTGATGTGTATCTACAACTCCAAAATTCTTTTGTGGCATAAAAAGAAATATGGGTTCTGGAGAAGGGGACGAAACAAGTGACAGTAATAACAAAAGAAGAACACTTCTCCTTTGGTAAACATAAGAGTAAAGAGACAGACAAAGAGGAAATAAGTGAAGGCCAGTCCTGCCTTTGAATGTGGTAGGAAAACAGTGAATGGAAGATTATCCAGAAGTGAATGCAAAGTAGATTTTGGGTAGTATTCTTTCAATCAATAAGGAACCTTTGGAAAGTTAAGTAAGGGAATTTAATAGAATCATAGAATCTTAGAATTGTAGAGTTGGAAGAGACCACAAGGGCTATCCAGTCCAACCCCCTGCCACGCAGAAAATAACCATCAAAACATCCCTGACAGATGGCCATCCAGCCTCTGTTTAAAGACCTCCAAGGAAGGAGACCCCACCACGCTCCGAGGGAGTGTGTTCCACTGCCGAACAGATCTTACTGTCAAAAAAGTTCCTCCTAATGTTGAGGTGGAATCTCTGTTCCTGGAGCTTGCATCCATTGCTCCGTGTTCCAGTCTCTGGAGCAGCAGAAAACAAGCTTGCTCCATCCTCAATGTGACACCCCTTCAAATACTTAAACAGGGCTATCATATCGCCCCTTAACCGTCTTTTTTTCCAGGCTAAACATACCCAGCTCCCTAAGTCTCTCCTCATAAGACATGGTTTCCAGATCTTTCACCATTTTAGTTGCCCTTCTCTGGACACGCTCCAATTTGTCAATATCCTTTTTGAATTGTGGTACCCAGAACTGGACACAGTATTCTAGGTGAGGTCTGACCAAGGCAGAATAGAGTGGCACTATCACTTCCCTTCATCTACACACTATCCTTCTATTGATGCAGCCCAAAATCACATTGGCCTTTTTAGCTGCCGCATCACTCCGTTGGCTCATGTTCAACTTGTGGTCTACTAGGACTCCTAGATCCCTTTCACATGTAGTCGCATTCAGCCAGGTCTCCCCCATCCTATATCTATGCATTTCATTTTTCCGCCCTAAGTGCAAGTGACCCTAATAGAGACACTTGGAAAAATAGTGTGTGTGTGTGGGGAAAGCAAAATAGTACAGAAACAATCCTTTACAAAACTTAACAAATCTTAAACCGGAGAACAAAGATTTACCTAGTGAAGTGGGTGTTTATCTTGCTGATGAGATAAGCTCCTGACTGACTTGACCTTGCCTCTGTAAGCCATACTGTGAGTACTTCCACGTAAAGTTGAATACATACTAAGAATGACAGAATGAGGAAATAAGATAGAGGGCAGCAAGAAGCCGAAAGAAAGAGTGGATCTCAAAGTGAAACAGTGACACCCAGTGGAGGAGGATGAAATGACAGAAAGGCGGGAAAATGTAAAAGACAAAAAAAGCCATAAGCACTAAGAAAATCACAAGAAATAAGAAACACTAAGCTAGAAGAGACATCAAGAGTCATTAAGACATTGCAAATATAGTAGTATATATTAATAAGGATCTACCCCAAGTAATCAAGAACAGCAGAAAGCAATAAGAGAGATGAAAGGGGAGAAAGGATAAATAATAATAGAAAAGAAAAAAGAAAATATATTTAAATATAAAGCATCCAAAAGCTTAAAAATAAAAATAATTGTATAAGAAGAGAGGATTAAGAAAAGATGGCAACAGGCAAAAGGAGAATGACAGCACAATTGCAAGGACAAAGAAGAAATTCCTTAGACCAAATGACAAAAAGTCATCATGGAACATATCCAATCTTGAAGAAATAAGGAAAATGAACCAACAATTTAGTGATGACTTCAAAAAGGAATTAAGATGTGAAATGAGGAAAATGAGGTCTGAATTAAGAAAATACATAAGGAAGGAAATGCAGGAGCTGATACATTGGACAAACAAATGAGAAAGTACAAATTATACAAGAAAAAAACAAGATACTTAGAAGAAAATGTTGAAAGAACTATGTTGGACCTAGAAAGAGAGAAAGATAGAAAAGCACTAGATGAACTTAAACAAAGAGAGAGATGTCTAAAAGTTAGAGGCCTATCAATAAAGAAGGATGAAAGTTTATATAAATTTATAATCCTTATGCTGGCAGAAATATTGGACAGAAAAATGAACAATTTCAGGGGGAAGTAGACAAGATTTTCAGGATTAATTCAAGATTGGCAAGACAAAAAAAACAAAAAACAAACAAACAAAAAACAACTAGCCAAGAAATATAGTGATTTATTTCCTGAGAGTAAATACAAGAGGCAGAATTCTACAATACCAGTATGAAAACAGAATCAAGTTTGAAGAATACAACATCTCAGTTTACAAGTACATACCAAGCAGAATCTTAAGGAAAAGGAAAGATTTCCACTTTCTTACTATGAACTTGATTTAAAAAGGAATTCACTTTAAGAGGGAACAAGTGGAAGGAAGCAGTAACAAAAGAGATTCAGACTCAATACAGTTCAGAAAGCAAGAGACATTTGGTGTAATAGAAAAGAATTTAGTTCAAGGGACAGAGAAGAAGAAGAAGAAGAAGAAACCACTACTCAGAAAGTAGGACAGGAAACAGAAGAGTCAAACAAGGAAGGAGAAGAAGACAAGTCATGAGTGAAGAAAAACAAGAACAAAAGGGAGACGAGACCCAAGAAAAGTGTTTGGAAAGAGAAGGAGATATAGAAGAGGATGGATATTAAATCTATTTCCCCGGAATGTAAGGGGTTTAAAAATTCACAAAAAAGAAGAAAAAATCATCATCTAGGTAAAAAAAAAATAATTATGTCTACAAGAGACCCATATAAGGAAATCTGATATATGATTATTAAAACATAGGAAATTGTGTGACTAAATCTTTGCAGCAGACGAAAAAATGAAAAGAGGGGTGGTATTATACCTAAGGAAGGATTTAATGGCAGAGGAGGTATTCCAGGATGGGAGAGGAAGGTATAATACCTCCTCCCATACAATCCTCCCCGTGCAATCCTCCCCGTGCACTCCAGTCCTCTGGGAGGAATTTGCTTCAGCCACAAAAATCTAGGCTGTCTGCAACCTCCCAGAGGGCCTTTTTGGTAATCGCCCCCAAATTGTGCAATGACCTGCCGAACGAGATCCGTCAGATAACAACCCTGAGTAGCTTTAAAAAAGCACTAAAGACAGATCTCTTTCGGCAGGCCTTTCCTAATTAGATCCTGGCCTCAGGGGATCCTGGCTTCTTTTAGTCCGCTGGCCATTTATAGTATTTTATTGTATTTATTGTTTTTAATTGTTATTTTTTTGATCAGTTGGTTTTAATTTATAATTGTTTAATATTTTTTTATGGGGGAGGGTGGGGTGGTGGGTGTTTGGGGATTTTATCTGTATTGTATTTTAATTTTTGTAAGCCGCCCTGATTGTTTTAACAGAGGGGCGGGGTATAAATAAATATTATTATTATTATTATTATTATTATTATTATATAGGTGCTGAAATAATAATATATGGTGAAAAATATTTAATACTAGAAATTTACGCACCCTTCCATGAACAGAAAACATTTGTTTTACCAGGAATTTATGTCCAGACTATTGGACTAGAATTATAAAAATTGCTTGATGATGGGTGATTGGAATGGGGAAATCGAGCTGAAATTAGAGAGATTTTCTGGTTCTTCTGGTAAGAGAGGAAAGAAACTAAAATGAAAAAGTTAATTACTCAAGGAAAACTTCCAATTACATTTTTTGCAACTGATGGAAAATTTATCTTTATTAAATGATTGGAGGTACAAATCTAGGGAAGCAAAGGACTACACTTACTATTCAGAAGTACATCTATCCCATTCGAGAATAGAATAGACATGTTCTTATTGTCTAAACCCTTAGGTCCAAAGATATATAAAAAAGAAATTTTACCTAAACTGGTTTCAGACCATAACCCAATTCAACTGAGATTAAGAATAAGGGAATGATTGGAAGATTATGCTTGGAGATTAGATGATTCCCTACTTTATGATGACCAGGTGACTCATAGAGCAAAACGAAACAACAACAAAAAAACCCTCTAAAAACTATTTAGAAGAAAGGTACCTAAATGCATGTAGTTTGGGAAGTAAGTAAAGTTGTCATGAGAGGCTTCTATATTCAGGAAAATGTAATTAGGAAAAGGAAAAAAGAGAAAAATTTTAAAAAATCATGTTGAGATAAAGGGAAAAGAGGAAGAATTAAAGAAAGAAAATCTCTCTAAACAGGACAGTAATGATTTGTGCATGGAAATCAAATTATTACAGAAATGGAAGATACATTGCTAGAATTAAAGAAAAAAGTAGATATGTAACAAAGGTTGTTTGAAAATGCCAATAAAACAGGCAAATGGCTTGCTTACAAACTGAGGAGAAATAAGAAAAAAAGATGATATTAAAAATAAGGGATAATGGTCAAATTTACACAGAATTAGATAAAATAAAAAAACATATATATTTTTCAAACTTATTAAAAAGAAATAAAATTTACTTGGAAAAGACAGTGACACCTGATTTGAAAGCAGTGCATGTGGAGAGAGTCTAGAGGTCAGGATCATCCCTGAATTCTAGGCTTTGGAGTAGAGTTCATGGAAGACCCTGACATGAGGCTGCCTCTGGCTTGTTTCCCTTGCCTAGGCCTCTAAAGGTTCTGGAGGGAAGCCAGCCCGCCTTGTTGGCCTGGGAACGCTGCTCTCCACTGCGGCTCAAGGTCAGTTCTTCCAGGTGCAAGCTGGGCCGTTGTTCCTCCCCAAATACCTTTCCCACGCTGTGGGGTTTATCTGGGGTTTTGTTTCAGTTGTATTCAGTTTCGGCTTTGTTCCATGTTCCTGACACACGAATCCTTGCCAATAAAGAAATTTATTGATTGAATGTGAGTGTGTGTGCTTGGTACATCACAACTGACCACATGCAAAATATGAGTCAATGGTGTGATATTGACCAAAAATGACAATGACAAAGTTTAGAAAGGTTCTTTTCCAGAGAAGGTGCACTATAACCCTTTCAGATGGCAGGACTTCACATAGTGAAACATTTACTTGGTCACACCTGATCAAATCACTTCTTTTTGAACGTAACAGCCAAGATGGGCCAGGGTCAAGCTGGTGGGACTGACTGATTCAAGTATCTTGTCTGCATCATCAAACTGTAATAACTGAAATTGATCCCAAGAAACCTGACCAGATTGAACACTGCACATTTTCCCAGACTCTGAAATATTTGTGGCATCAGGTTCTCAGAGGATCTTCATTCTCAAAGTATTTAGCAAACTTGTCATAGCAGGCAACTGATGATTCTGCTTCTGGTTCCTCTGAGCTTGATCTCAACAGTTTCCTCATCACTCAGAAAATGACTGTTGAGGGGCATTTGTGGGTGTAATATTAGAAGTAAATCATGCACTCTTTGTCACCAATCTCATCACTGTATAATAGACATACCAAAGAGTCTTTTGATCATACTCCATGACCTATCCCACCTGCACTCTAGCCAGTGTCTAGCCTCTTTCATTGGTCATAAATGTTCTTTAAACCAAGAGGAATTACGAGATCCACTGCACCAGAGTCAGCACTTGTGTGACAATTTCAATTTCACCCTTCCATAATGAGAGCAAGGACTTGACTGAATTGCCAGATCAATCAGCTGTAAAATTCTCCAAAAGAATCAGGAATTTAATCAAAGGTCTATCAAAGGTCTCTGGGGTGGGCCATTTTGGTCAACACCACAAAACCAAAGTTTACAAGCAAGGGATGTCATGATAATGACAGAATTATCCTCCACCAAGAGCAAAAACCAGGTCTAGGGTATGCCCTTCCACATGCATTTGGCCAATAATGCATTGAGATTGCTCCAAGGTGGTCATAGTAGTCATGAAGTCCTGAGCTGCCCCCATCAGGACAGTGTTAGCGTGGATATTGAAGTCCACCCCCTCTCCAATTTGACAATTCTGTGATCTCCAACACTACCTCCAAGACCACTTCAGCCCTCAGCTCACAGGCTGAAAGGCATTAATGCAGCCTTGGTCTACAGTTTTGATACTATAAATGATGCATATGAATGTCCAAACAGATCACCACATTAGCCTGTTGCAGCTGAATCAACCAAATTCCTGTGGATCCTTAAAATAAATACATTTAACATAGCTACAAGTTTTTGTGGATGACCACCCATTTTGTTAGATGACTGGAATATCATCCAGAATTCCAGGTATCCTGTAAATAGAGTTGTGATAATGGGGAAAAAGCTGTACCACGTAGTGGCAGCGAAGGGCAGCTTAGGGGTTCTCGGGAGCCAGAAGAGCCCCCAGCTCTATCACAAGAGTACACACAGTTGGTAGTGACAATATAGGTGGTGAGATTGTTGGCAGAGGAAAATGAAATGCAGAAGTATTGACATGGCTTATTTACAAAACCAATGTCCATGACACAAATGTCCTGGTACTATGTTAACTCAATTAACACAGGTAGCACAACAAGAAACCTTCATCTAATTCAAGCCCTAGGAATGGATTCCAACCACATCTGCAGGACCATCAATTCCCCAGACCTGATCTATAACTCAGTTCAGTTACACCAGCATCTGCTGTCACTCAATAGCCATTGGGTACTACAGTCACATGTTTACTAGGTGTCAACTGATGAACTGGTGCTGGAGACAGAGGGCTTAACTCATGAGTCACAAATCCTGAGTCATAAACCCTGAATCCCCCTGAATCCAGCCTGATAATGCCACATGATGTGCGGCCTTTTCCCCAAATCTGGTGTGATGGTGATACACGCAGTTAGGGCCCCATTCTCACCAGATTCAGGGAGTATCCCCTTAATCCAGATTTTAGAAAACTTGCCTTTGACACTGTGAGTAGAAAAGGCCTGTGGCAGATCCTGGAAAGACTAGGATGTCCCCCCCAAATTCCTTAAAATGATTATCTTGCTACACGAGGGCCAGCAGGGTCAAGTCAGATATGGTGATGCTCTTTCAGAACTGTTTCTACTAACTAATGGAATGAAGCAAGGTTGTGTTCTTGCGCCAACCTTATTTACTATCTTCTTCAGCATGATGCTCCAAAGGGCTACGGCAGAGCTTGAAGAAGACGATGGCATCTACATACGTTACCGTACTGATGGTAGTTTGTTTAACTTAAGCTGTCTGAGGGCTCACACTAAGACTCTAAACTGTCTAGTCCGTGAGCTGCTCTTCGCTGGTGATGCTGCCCTTGTTGCCAGGGCCGGTTTAAGGAATTTTGGGGCCCCCTGCAATGCTTTATTTTGGGGGCCCCGTATGTTTGTCTCAAGTCAATGTAACCTAACCTATTCACCGTACAGGATGTTCAGATTACAGTAGGACCCCCGTATCCATGGATTCATTATCCATGGGACACAAAATAGCACACCTACCATAGAGTCTTCCTAGAAAATGTGTCCTCCCTAGCCATTTTCTAGGCCCTCCAAGGCAACTCTATGGTATTTTAAACCAGAAGTCCGATTATTATCAATGGCGTTCACTATTATTCATGGTTTTCAGAATCCGCTCCCTCCCCCCGAACCAATCCCCAGTGGATAAGAGGGGCCTACTGTATTACATAATTTACCACCAATAATTTAGTTTAAAAACCATATTATAGGCACTAACATAATGTTTTTTGTTTATTAGCAATTAACGTAATGGTGTAGATTACCTCAAAGAAAAGAAAGAGTGGACTACAAGCTGAACATGAGTTAGCAATGTGATGCAGCAGCAAAAAATGCCAATGCGATTCTAAGCTGCATTAATAGGAGTAGTGTCTAGATCAAGGGAAGTAATAGTACCACTCCATTCTGCTTTGGTCAGACCTCACCTGGAATACTGTTTCCAGTTCGGGGCACAACAATTCAAGAATGATACTGAGAAGGATAGTGGGAGGTCTGGAAGCCATTATGCCCTATGAGGAACGGCTTAGGGAGCTGGGTATGCTTAGCCTGGAGAAGAGAAGGTTGAGAGGTGATGTGATAGCCATGTTTAAATATTTGAAGGGATGTCATACTGAGGAAGGAGCAAGATTGTTTTCTGCTGCTCCAGAGACTAGGACACAGAGCCATGGGTTCAAACTACAGGAAAAGAGATTCCATCTGAATATTAGGAAGAACCTCCTGACAATAAGAGCTGTTCAGAAGTGGAATACACTGCCTTGGAGTGTGGTGGAATCTCCTTCTTTGGGTCTTTCTAAACATAGATTGGATGGCCATCTGTCAGGAATGCTTGGATTGTGTGTTCCTGCAGGGCAGAAGCCGATTGGATGGGATGGCTGTTGGGGTCCCTTCTAGCCCTATGATTCTATGATTATAGGCTGCATTCAGAGCCTGGGAATGTTATTCTTGGATTACACCTCCCAGAATCCCCCTGCTGCTTCTTTCTCTTTCTCAAGGTCTGGTTGCATTGTTTCTTTTCCAGCATTCTCTAGCCCAGTGGTTCTTAACTTGGAGTCCACAATGTCCTCACAGGGGGTCCACAAAGGCTTGAAGGCTGCTTGGCCCACCTCCCTGTAGTGGAGCAGCCACGTGACAGGAACCAAGGCAAAGGCTTGCTGGCTTGGCCTGCATATTGCCATTCAATCCACCCCAGCCACAAACTTGCAGGAAGAAGCAAGAGTGCCTCTGAGGGAAAGTTTAATGGATGGTGTAATTGTATTGTTGTTGTTAGCTATTATTATTAGCTATTATTATTAGGGTTTTAAATCTTGAGTTAAGTGTTGGGGCAACAAAAGATATTTAAAGGGGGTCCCTGGTAAAGAAAAGGTTAAGAACCACTGCTCTAGGCCAATGCCTCTCACAAAACACTAATGGGATACTGGTGTTTTAGTGACAACAATAAAACCATTGTTCCCAGTAATATTACTCCAAATTTCAATTTATATTCTTTATATTCTTCTGTTAAAAGAGCTAGAGTGTTGTAGAAGTTTCAACATTGCACTGTGACTATGGAGACCAGGGTTTGAATCCTTACTCAGCCATGAATACCCACTGGCTGACCTTGGGCAAGTCACACTCTCTCAGCCTCAAGGGAAGGCACAGGCACACCCGCTTTGAACAAACCTTGCCTAGAAAACCCCATGGTAGGTTCGCCTTAGTCAGAAATGACTTAAAGGCACATAGGCAAACACACACAAATTTCTTTTGCAGGCTGAACCCAGTTGGCAGCAAGGGGAGGAAGCTGAAGACCAAGGGGTGAAGGGAGGGAGGGCAGAGACCCCAGGAAGCCATGTTAAGAGGAGCTGGAAAGATGGGCTGGAGGGGATCTATGTGGAAGGAAGGAAAGGGAAGGAAAAAAGAAGCCCTTTCTGAGGGAAAGAGAAAACCCGTCTCTCTCTCACACACACACACTCACCCCCTCTCCGACATGCCTAGATGGCTTGCATTTTGCAGCAGCAAACTCCCTCCAGCTTCTACCAGGAGGGCTGCTTCTTCTTTCTCTTTCTAGTTTGGGAGACACTGGTTTTTTTGTTTTTTAAAAAAAGCCAGCAGAAGGTTTTTGGAGGAGGAAGGTAGGAGGGGGCTACAAAGCAGCGGCTCCTCCTGGCTGTCTCCTTCATCAGATAAGGAGGTCAGCAGGGGGCCCTCTTTGACCTTGGGGCCCCCTGCCAATGCTGATTTGGCAGACTGGTTAAACTGGCCCTGCTTGTTCCCCACACAGAAGCAGCTCTGCAGCGCCTAACATCCTGCTTCGCAACAGTTGCCGAGCTGTTTGGGCTGGAAGTCAACCTGAAGAAAACAGAAGTTCTTCACCAGCCTGCACCACAGGACGAATGCCACCATCCCCACATTGCCGTCGGCAAATCTGTGCTCAAGTCCGTTCAGCAGTTCACCTACCTGGGAAGCATCATCTCCTCAGATGCCAAGATTGACAAAGAGATCGATCACAGATTAGCAAAGGCATATAGCGCATTTGGAAGACTTTACAAAAGAGTCTGGAGTAACAAACACCTGAGGCGAAGCACAAAAATCAGTGTGTATAGAACCATTGTACTGTTTGTTCTCCTTTATTGATCTGAAACATGGGGCACCTATTGCCACCACCTACAACTCCTCGAACGCTTTCATCAGCGCTGTATACGCACAATCCTAAATATACACTGGACTGACTCTGGAGATTTTCAGACGATCCTTGCCGCGCAAGGATCGTCCGGGACAGTTTTGTCGCAGCAGCGGGGCAGGGGGTTGATTTCGGATGATGACGTCGCTGCTGCGAGATTGTTGTTCCCTCTCGCGCTATGGCTTAGAGCCTGCCGCACTATATTCGCCAAAATTTTATTCACAGTTTTCTCCAGATTTTGCTGGAAACTCTGGGGAAAGTGCTGTATGAACAAACCATCTGGACTGGATAAGGAGGTGGGGTGGGGAGGAGACGAAGGACAAGTTCTGCTTGAGGCACCACCATTCCCCCTCCCCTCAGCTCCACTTCTCATTCCAAAGGCAGAGCCCCAGCAGTAGTCACTCTCTTTGAGGCCACAACCCCTGGTGAGCCCCACCATCAGAAGGCTAGCTGCCTGTTCTGGGTTCAGAGGGGGGTGACTACCACTGGTGCTTTGTTTTCCAGTGCACCCCTCTGAGCTCCAGGAAGAGAAAAGCCTAATGGTAGCCACCTGATCTGGCTTCAGAGAGACAACTCCTGCTGGCACTTTGCTTTTCCTTGATGGTTGGATGCTGGAAAATCAAAGCCCCAATGGGAGTCACCTTCTTTGAAGAACATGTGGCTTACTCATGATGGTGGGGCGGGTGCTCATTCTGCCTTCAGAGTGGGTGAGTCCTGCTGTTGCTTTGCTTTTCAGTGCACAATCACCTGGGAAAAGCAAAGCACCAGCAGGACTCACCTGGTGTGAAGGCAGAACAAACCCCCACCTTACCATTGCAAGTAAGCCACTTATCCTGCCCTCAGACATGGTGAGTCCCACTGGTGCTTTGCTTTTCTGACACCTAGTCTGAAGGCAGAACGAGCCCTTTGCCCTGCCATCACAAATACACCACTCATTCTGCTTTCAGACTCATTGTGCGGGTGCTTTGCTCTTCTGGTGCACAATCACCTGGGAAAAGCAAAGCACCAGCAGGACTTGCCTGGTCTGAAGGTAGAACAAGACCCCCCCTCACCACTGCGAGTAAGCTGTTCCCTTCAGAGGAGGTGACTATCACTGGGGCTCTGACTTTCCCAGAGCTCAGAGTCAAGCATGAGTAACAGGAAATTATGAAAAAACCCAATGCAGATTCAGCTTTGGCAGACATGGCACTGAAATCTGGGCCAGAATAGTCCGAATTTCACACACTGCAGCTCTGGGCCAGAACCCCCTCTGGATTTTTACCCCCTCCCCCATCCCCATGTAGTAGACTCATATCAATGTAGCTATTGATCACATCTCACATTCTTAACATTGTATTCCATTTTCAAGAGTTAATATTTCCACATTCAAAGAACTTGGGAACTATGTATTTTAAAATATATAAAACACAGCTTTGAAATTGTGCCACTGATCCATAGTGATGATACTGTTTAAATTCTGATTAAAATATTAGAACAATCCGTAGGAGGTGGTAAAACACCATTTATGCCTAATACCATATAACATAGAAAATGCAGTTGCAATGATAAGAGGTGTCAGAGAACATCTTAATTGCACAGTTTTTTAAATCAATACTTGAAATTTACATATGTACCCACAGAGGGCAAGTTACAAAGTTCTAAGAATAACAACTTCCTTCATTTTTGAAAGAATGGAAATCAGATACCTCCTCTCTCCTGTTCTTGGGTTCAGTCACTTTTCATCTTTAAATTCAAAGGGCATTATTTATAATCTTCTTTCTTGAAATTCATAAAAAAGAGCTTAATTTTTTCCCCACTGCAGCTTAATTTTTTTCAATTTAACATTAGGACACAGCTGAGATACCCTCTATTTTATCACAATACCTGAAACGGAAATCAGTGGAGATAGAAAGAAAAATGGGTCTGTCCATCCATTTGAATCAGTCTAAGGGACAAAGTAAATGCTATGTGAAAGAAATATATTTCACACATTATATATATATATTTTTTCATTTTAACTGAGAAATAACTCCTAGTATGAGTAGAACAATGGTGATGGGGCAAGATGAAGGTTTTCGAGCACTGTGAATTAGAAGGCACTTAGGCAGCTGTTTCATCATGATCTTTTCCTAGTTGCATAAAGAAAAATAACAGAAGAAGGAGTGGGAATACATGGGAAGGTTGTGAACAGAAGCCCGCCATGACTGGAGCTTGTCATCAGAGCCTCATCTAGGAGTAATCTTGGACAGATTTTGACTGCAAGCACAATTCAACAGATATGACCCATGTACTTTGGACACATCATGTAATACTTTGGATACAGCAAGAAAAGACAATAACGCTGGGAGCAAGGAAAGAAAGGGGAGTAAATGAAAGGCAGTAGAAAAAGATGACAGACTGCATTACAGATGGATTGATTCACTAAAGGAAGCCACAGCCTTGAATTTGGAAGACCTGAGCAGGTCTGTGGAAGACTGGGATGCTTGGAGGTCTCTCCTTATCAGAGCATGCATAAGTTAAAGTTGACTTGATGGCAAATAATAACAAAAACAGCTTGCTGCCATCCAGCCTATTAGTGCTTTTTCCATATTGAGTTTGCTATCTTGGACAGGAGGCTATTGAAAGAGGATTATGTTCTCCAGGTTAGTCCATTCACATCTGGTTTTCTTTCCAGTGTCTAATCCTGGATAATTCTCTTTGCTGAATTTGTACTTGTCTGTGCATCTTCCCCAGCACTGCTAATCCACCAGAAGTACCAAGCAGCAAACGTCACCCATTTTTTAAAAATTGTAAAGTCCCAACGCCTCCTCTACAGCCCTTCTAGTAAACAAACAAACTTGGACACTGTATAATGGATGACACACAGATGCTTAACTACTGACCTGCATGGCCTCAGATGAAATGTGCCAAGCAATCAAGTAATGACTTGGAAGGGACTTGCTTAATTACTTGCAAGATATGACTGAGTAAGCCACAGCAGATGCTAATCACGGTTGAGTTTATTTATTAGGGGTTTGTGGACATTGATTGAATTGGTACTCTCCTTCTGATTTCTTCCGGGAGAATTTGAAACATTGGGGCCTACCTCTTATGTGATTAAAATACTCAGGCAAAAAGAAAGATCATCATTAAAAAGGTCACTTTGAGATAGGGAAGACTGGACAGGACTGGGGTCCTTGTCAACGTGAGACATCTATAATCAGACAGCATGAATAGCCTAATGTAATTATGTGTTAATGCTCAGGCAGAGCTCAGCAGAAACATTAACTTCTTAATCTTTAAGCCACTCCTGCCTTGTTTGAGGGAGGAAAGAATTTAGTTGCCATCACTTATCAGAGAAGGAAAAAGTATACAAAGAAATGAAATGGAAAAATAATAGTGCTTCGGTGTATGTATGGGGAAATAGGGCAATTTGTGTTGTGGAAACTTCGGAACCTTCGCCTTTCCCCCCTCTTTTCTTTCATTGTTTGTTAAATGAGATTAAGTGAAACAAACTTAAGAGCGTTTATACCCATCATTTAATTGATGCTGTCTAGACTCAAGGTCTGACATCAGGATGCTTTTGAGACTCTTATGTGCCATTAGGAATCTTATGTGCCATTAGCAGAATATATATATACAGATTTAGGCATAAGGCTGTTATGTTTTCTAAATGAAGGGGCTGAAATAAAGATTACCTTGACATTTTGCTGTTTCCACTTAAAAAAAAACATGTACTAGGAGATGCCTTCCCCCCCCAAATGCATGGTAACCAAAAATGCTTGGTTTAAATAACAAATTGAATTTAACCATGAATGCTGAGATGAATGACAACTCCAAGGGGTAGGGTGGGGGATGTTCCAAAATGAAATATCCCTGTTTGTTTATATTTATTTATTTAGGTATTTATACCCTGCTCTTCAGCACAAAGGTTCTCACAGTGGTTTAAAAATTGTTAAGCAATAGCACCTACACAACTACACTGCTTTTATAGCGTGCTAGGCACTCTCCATGCAGTTTCCAAGGTTTGTTAGCTAATTGCCCCCACAAGTTGGGTACTCATTTTACCAACCTATGGAAGGATGGAAGGATAAGTGGACTTTGGAGCCCTTTGGGATCAAATTCGCAACATTGTGGCTGCAGTACTGGCATTTAACCACTGTGCCACCAGGGCTCCCCTTGTTTAGGGTTGCAAGGGGTGCAGCCAATGAACCATGGCCTTTTGAAGAGTCCATTTCATTCCAGCATCCTTAACCCCAAATGATATTTAGAATCCTGTGACCACTGAGCATGCTTAGTCCTCATTGGGTTGTTTGATTCCCCCATCCCCAGTTTACCTCTTTCTTCTTCTCCCTCTGCCCCTCTCCCCACAGGAGGCTTATGACATGAACAAAACCGTTGGGAATCTTCTCCTCACAATGGTGGGAGGAAGTGCCCATGCTCTGTCCAAAAGTGTTATCTATAATAAAAATGTGGGGCCCAAAATCCCAGATTCAGGTGTGTACTGTCTCAAGACTGTCTTTCTCCCTTATTAACCAGAACTATGGGATCTTTAGCTTGTGAACAATGATGTGTGGTCACCCACTCAGAATAGCATTTCATGTAAGGTGAATATGAATTACAAATCAAGCCTTTGCCCAGATAAATGGGGAAGAGGTACACTGTGGGGTTGTTTATTGAGGCTGACTCTGTTTGTCAAGAACCAGAAGATTTTGTACCTGCCTAACAGTCAGCTAGAAGAGTGAGTAGGAGGAAAGGAATACGGTAGGTAATAGTAGTGTAGGGAAGGAGCAGAGATGACATGAAGGGAGACTCAAACAGAAAGTGTGTCTAGAGAGGGGGAAACAGATTCTCCCTTAAATGGGGGGGGGAGTGTATGGGGAGCAGGCTAGGGCTGGCTTTAGCAAAGTACAAGGAAAGAATGGAGGGAAAGTAAAGGAGAGGGAGGTTCAGACAGATTTTTCAGATGAAGTATAGGTATGCTGTCACTGGGATGTTTTGGATGCCCAGTTCAGTGGCCAGCTACATCATAACTTTCCTTTTTGCTAGTGCTGAATTTATACTAACTTGTATGTACTGACTTATGTGGGACTTCCTTATTTGGGTGTGCTTGTTTCTTATTTAGATGTGCTTATTTAAGTCTTTTATAGACCTTACTTCTTTTTGTTCCAACTCTTGTTTCCTGTTAGTCAAATCTCAACATTATATCACTAATCTTATCTTAATTCACATAAGCGTTACTTGCTCTGAAGATTTGTTATCAGCTCCATATCCTATCTCAGATCCAGATGGTTGACCCTTCTCTTTGTGGTTGTTGCATGACTTCAAGTCATTTCTGACTTATGATAACCCTAAAGTGAACCTATCACAGGGCTTTCTTGGCAAGAGTTGTTCAAAGGGGGTTTACCTTTTGCTTTCCTTTCAGGCTGAAACAGTGTGACTTGTCCAAGGTCACCCAGAGAATTTCCATGGCTGAGTGGGGATTTGGACCCCAGTCTCCAGAGTCATAGTCCAATGCTCAAACCACTACACAGCTCTAGTCCCTGGCCTAATTCTCATATCCTGCTATGTGGGTTCAGTAGGTTAACTGTTGCAATGCAACAGGATGGCTCATGCTACTCTGTTTCCATGACCATGGGTTGAATGTAGATGTTGTACTTTGGACAAAATGTCCAACTGCTTCTGTAGGGGGATATACACAAGTGTAAAACACCAACAGGATTGCATCCATAAAAGCCAAGCCCAGTGTTAGCTTTTGCTATAGTGACATTAGATACATGTCCAAGAACTGTGATCTTTAGGAGGGGCCCTTATCTGTTTCCCCACTGGTGGGGGTACTATGAAGTTGGAAGACGTAGGAGAGGGCCTTCTCATTTGTAGCACCCTGACTATAGAATGTTCTCCCCTTGGTGGTCTGGCTGGTGCCAATGCTGGTTGTTTTCTGGTGTCAAGCCAAAATATGGCTTTTTAGTAAAACCTGTAGGGACTAATTTACTTCAAAGTGTACATGTACATGGTTTTAAAATAGTTTTAACTGTTGTCTTGTTTAATATGTTTTCCCCCATTTTGCATGAATTATTTGTGGTTTTAATCTGGAAGTGTTTTAAACTGTTTATATTGTATGCTGCCCTCATATCTCATGATTAAGGGCTGGATACAAATATTTAAATTTTAATAATAATAGGATGATATGTCTGTCTGTCTGTCTACTTACCTATATATTCATTCATAAAGATTTCCTGCAATAGCAGAATCATGCAACTTCCCTGAGGAGGTTTTCATTTGTTCCCATCAAAAGACATATTAGGAGAGCCAGGCAGAGGTGTGGAATCGACCTTCATCTTCCTGAGACTGTAAAGGAGTAGCCCATGCTTCTGAGGATGGTTTTGTATTGGCAATGCTAGCTCCTGAGAAATAGCAAAGCAAGCAGCCAAATGGGGGCTTAAATACTTAATATGTTATTGCCTTTCTCCCTGTTTGCCACTGCTTCATCCCAGATGCTGTTACTGAGTGTCACACACTATAGAAATAGTTCCTCTTGCTGAGAGATGCCTTTAAGGCACTACTGGCTCTCAAACAAATATCAATATCTGCTTTGAATGGCCTAAATCTATTTTAAACAAGACCTTCTATTTAAAACAAGACATGAGGCTATAATACCCATGTTTTGGTGTTGTGTACAGTGTGCTCCAAAATAGCAATTAGGGGTCTGTTAGCACTTTCACTACAAGCTTTTGGTTTTGGGATGTTCTATTTCATTGAGTTCCATTGCTGGGGGGAGGGAAACTTGGCTCATAAAACATTCTCTCTCTCTCTCTCTCTTTCTCTGTATCCCCACAAGAGAGCAAAAATTATCCAGCAGTCTGTGTTTTAACTGTTAATAAATTATGCCACTGTGTAATGCTGAAAGTACAAGTCACTGCAAGGGGAGGAGGTATTCGCAAGGCATTTTACATACACAAAGGCAACCTCCATCTCCATACTCAGGATTCTGGTAAGAATTTTTAAAAGTTAGGATTCTTACTTGAAAGTAACAGTGTGCTATGGCAATAAAATTTTTATTGGGGTACTCAGGTGGGTTTAAAAGTTCAAAAGCCAACAAACCAAAGTTTACAATTCTTGGATGTGGTTTATTACCACTCCATCCCATTTTTGGCCAAACCCAAAAGTGACTTCTGAATTCCACTTCCAGTTTGGGAGTAAATATGGCTTTTGGTGTTTGGGGAGGGTTGGGGTGGAGTTAGGGTAGAAGAGTAAACTGATTTGTCATTATAAGCTATTTTTCAGCAGAAAAGATAATGCAGTATCTTTAAACAATCTTTTGAGGATCTGAAGGACTTTTTCTTAGGGAAGATAAGGGGTATTGGTCACAACCACCATCATCCCCACACTGGTGGGCTACATGGCATTTTGTCCAGGGAGTATATGAATGGAATTCCAGTTGGACTGACAATTCTTTGATTAAAATTTCAAAGCAGCTTGGGGATGAGAACAAAATAAGCCAAGAGATATGGAGTAACATGGATCCATTTTACGACAATGGAGCAGAAGGTGACCTAGTACTCATTAGGAGAGCAAGAAGGAGCAGACAAGGCACAGGGAGACAGGCACAGGGATACATATATCACCTTCACCATATGCAACATGAGTTGTTGTCTCAAAATTAGAGAAACAAAGAGAAAAGGAAGAAAATTAAAAAGAAAGAAAGGTTAAATGCCAGCGTTACCCATCCCATCTTGAAGGAAAGACACTCTTCTTCAGAGGTCTACCTGGAGCTAGAAGTTCACATGTGGGACTCAAGTGCCAGGTTTGTGTATGAAATCATTTTGATATCTTAGATAACAAGGTGCAGCAGGTTTTCTATAAACAGGACTAAAAGAGAGAATGAGAAAGAGAGAGAGAGAAGAGTTAGGGGGAGAGGAATCTAGATTCACCTTTAAGGCTAACTGATCTATTTTAGCATGCACTTTCATGGATATCAGTCCACTTCTTCAGATGCCCTGAGAGAAGTGGATTGATATTCATAACAACTCATGCCAAAATAGATCACTTAGGAGTTTATCAGACAAGCCTCTAAAAATGTTCTTTTGGCACTATATTTTACAGCATAAATATCCTGGCATAATAACATGTAATCATGAGACATAGAATTCCTGAATTCTAGCAGTACAACCGCTCATACTGCTTACTTACAAGTTGTCCGTGAGTAAAAAACAGTGCGGCCGCCTCCAATGCTAGCCGCAACACTCACGGACGATGCCGAGAGAGAAACGGTGTCGTCCAAAATGGACCCTTGCCGCGCAGCAGCCTTGTTACTGCTCCGGAGGCTGCTTGCGTGGCAAGAGGCTGATTTTAGCCATCTGAAAATCTCCTAACATGGTGATTTCTTTGAGAGCAGGGTGAAGGCTGTGATGGGAAACTGAGAGAAGACTAGCTTCCCTTGAGCCCTGAGCTAGAAAAAACCCAACCTTGGATTTGCCTTGAAACCTCCAAAGCATCAGAAAAGCCCAGTGTGGTGGCAAAACGATTGTTTTAACAGAGGGGCGGGGTATAAATAAATTGTATTATTATTATTATTATTATAAAACAAGAAGGTGGGAAATCTTGCTTTACAGAGAACCCTCCTCTGGAGGAAGTAACTAGTCACATTTCAAGGGTCTCTGTGATGGGATTTTCAATAGGTTTTCTAGTGGTTTCTGTATAATATAGTTCCACATTTAGAACTCTAAATGTATAATAACTGGAGAGCCTGGATCAGGAAAAAACAGATCAGAACATTTTTCTTTTTGGCAGGGGGAATCCCAAATTGAGATGATGAGAGTCACTCCCATGTTCAATGTCAGATTATCACGTTCACTGCTAAGCTAGTATATGCTTGGTGCTTTCCTACTTTGTATGGCTAAGGGGGCCTTTTTACATTACACAGTTATAGCACTATGAATCTATTGTTATAAAATTTGGTGGGGGGGGGGCTTTAAAATTCTCAGCCAGAAAGCTCTAGTGCCTCACCAACTGAAAATCCCAGGATTACATAAGATGTTGCAAGGGCAGTTAAAGTGGAATCATATATTACAATTGCACCATGTGAAAGGGCCCCAACTTTTTCCTTCTTGCACTTTGGGTGTCACGATGCCAGGCAAGAGAGTGTTCCTCCTTGATAACAATATGTAGCCAGCCCTCCACATTCATGGGTTTCACATTTGCAGTTTGTAGCTACTGCTGGAAAATGTCAACTTTAATGTTATTGCAAGACCTTGTCCTCCTTCTCCTCACCCTCCTCCAGTCTGGGAAAACCACAATCTCTGCACCACCATGATTCTGCAAGATTTGCAAAGTTGTTCAACCTCCCTCCACTCTGGCGGGAAGACTGGCTCTGTCCCCCCACACCCATCTCATCCTCGTCCTCTCCCACCTCTTCCTCCACTCCAGTCAACAACATTGCCTATTTCTCCCTTTCCCATGCTTGAATGAGAATGGACTTTTAAGGTGATGCAGCGATGTTTAGCTCCAGATTATGGTGTACAATTCATACCAGTTTGGATGCCAGGTGAGCATGAGAAGTGGAGTGTTGTTGCTGGCCGGGCAGAGGGAGTGGGAGGCAAGGGTGTAAAAGTTTTGTGTGCATGAGAACTGCTGCCACTGCTGTGGTAGGAAGTGTGTTTTCCACTTCAATTTGGGGGGAGATGGAGTAGAATAAGCTTTTTAAGGTGGGGTAGCTTGGTTTTGGTTCCAGGACAACATGAGATATGGGATGTTGTTGCTGGCCAGGCAGAGGGAGGGGTAGGTAAGGGTGGTAAAATTTTGTGTGCCCTCTTGCTGCTGCTGTGGTAGGGACTTTTTGCTTTGGTTTGGAGGGAAATGGGGTGGAATAACATTTTTAAGGTAGCGTAGCTCAGTTTGGGTGCCAGGACAGCGCAAGACATGGGGTGTTGTTGCTGGCTAGGCAGAGGGAGGTGGAGGTGATAACTGCTGCTGCTGCTGCTGCAGTGGGGACTGTGCTTTTCAATTCAGTTTGGGGGGAGATGAGGTAGAATAAGATTTTATTACAGGTATTGGTGTTGGTGGTGGAACACAGGGAGGGGAAGGCAAAGGGCGGGTGAGGTTTGCATGTGCACCTGAGAACTGCCACCATTGACGCGACTGTGCTTTTCAGTTGGGCTGGAGGGGAGAGGGGTTGAATCAGAGTTCTGAAGAGGAAATTTGGTTTGGATGCCAGCAGGGAATGAGAGGTACCGGTGTTGGGTCATGGAACACAGGGAGGGAGAGGTAAGGGTGGGCAAGGTTTGTGTGCATGCCTGAGAACTGCCGACATTGCCATGGCGACTGTGCTTTTCGCTTGGGCTGGAGGGGAGAGGGGCTGAATCAGACTTTTAAAGAGGCAGAGGTGGAGAGGGTTTTTTGCCAGGATAAGAGGATTGAAAGAGGTGTGAGGTCTAGCAACTTTGCAAATGGGGTGGAGGCATTGTTGATCGTGAGTAAAAATCACCTAAATATAACACTCAAATGTCCCTGCAGTACTGCAACAGTACCGGCAGGGACGGGCGTCATGCAAAAGGGACGCCCTGCAGCACTGCAGCCTCACAACGTGGCGAGGCTGCTTGCGTTGTATTTTTAATGTCCGAAAAAGTCCTTAGAGCTATTGACAGTCTTTTCCTGTCAGTTAAAAGGGATGCCACAGTAACAGTTTGAATCCAAACCAGCTACAAGACAATCACAACATTGTATAATAAAGTTCAGCCATAGATACTACTATCCTGCTTTAATTCCACTTTTCTAGCCTTGTGTAATAATCTCCATAGGCTGTCTGAGGTACAGTAGCAAATTGTGTCTCCCACTCACCCAAATGACGTAAACCCAGCCAAGTTATTTTGTTATTTGTTGCTACAGAGGCAGAAGAATCCCTCAAGCTCCACTCCTCATCTCTAGCACTAAAAAGACAGTTAACACCTAATTGAATAACTAACCATTTGCTGCCCTTTTATGACACCGGAGATCTGCTGCCCAAGGTGGCAGTTTCACTCTGCCTAACTGTAGGGCCTGCTCTTGGTTTGCTAAAATGGTTGCCCTTATATCTTACCATTCTGTGGGCAGTGTTATTTTCCTGGAGAAGAACAATCTGTGTGATTCTCTTCAGAGTTCATTCAGGCTAAGATTGCACCATGCATATTTGAACCTGTTTGGAGACTCGGCCTCTCCTGACCCCCGCTGTGGTCTATAGATGTCTCAGCCTCTTCCCTTAAAAAAATGATTGTAACACATCTGAGTGAAGTTTGTGTACACTGGGGATATTGGAGGTTTAAACTATTTTTGACTAGTGGCCCTATGCTGACTCTGAGGAGATGAGGGCCAGATTCCTGCAGCGTAATATTCCTTAGGCTTTTCTCTACGGGATTAAGAGGTTTCCTTACCTACTATTAATCTTTGGATTAAATAATGAAATCATCCTGTTCAGTGGAGCTAAAAATGGTCCTGCAGTTATACTGGAGGGTTCAGAATTATTTGTAGATGTGTATTTAACAAACTAAAATCTCAGTCTATCCAATTCTGCTTCTGCCCTCGTTCCCTTATCACAGTAAGCTGAAAAACCACAATGATCTCATTTCTAATATGCATTAATATAGGCTGTGAGCAAAATAAGAGCTCCCAGGAGTCCTGGTTGCTCAGACCCTATTCCAAATTCTCTGGAGGTTTTTCCTAACTTGTAGTGCACTCTGCTTGAATTTTGATCATAAAATAAGGGCTGCAGAGAAACAAACCATGAATCTAAGTGAGCATCCCTCTGTTCCCATCCTCTTCCATGATTACAATCTGACAAATTATGACCTGTGATACTATAAAATTAATAATACTGAACATTTTAACATAACAGTTGTTGTCTGCAATATTGTAATACTACTACTATTAATGCTAGATTTTGAAAAATGTGTATTCCTAGCCACCTTTTGATCACTGTGCATTTCTTATACATTAACTCAGTAATCCTTACAATGATCCTTGAAAGTGTGTCAGAATTATCACAACCATCTTCTCAATTGGGATAAGCCTGAGAGCAGGTGGTGTGCCTATGACCATCTGGTAGAGCACTTGGCAGAGATTATTATTTTTATTTATTACATTTATATACTACCCAATTGCCAAAGCTTTTTGGGCAGAGCTGAAAACTATTAAGCATAAGGCTATAACAATTAAAAATTACATAAAAATCACAGAGACAGAGGCTGCTCCCACACTGCTAAAATAATGCAGTTTGACACCACTTTAATTGCCATGGCTCCATCCTATGGTATCCTGGGATTTGTAGTTTGTTGTGGCACAAGAGCTTTCTGACATAGAAGGCTAAATATCTCACAAAACTACAAATCTCAGAATGCCATAGCAAGAAGCCATGACAGTTAAAGCAGTGTCAATCTGCATTATTTCTGCGGTGTGGCAGCAGCCAGGGGTGGGAGAGAGAAAGAATAGCAAAGGAAAAGCCCCACCAATTGAAAAATCGAAAAAGCATCAACATGGCCCTTAAAAGCCAAAGGACTGAAAAGACTGGGAGATTAACAAGGTCTTCATTGGGTTATAAAAAGACCACAGTGGAGATTCCACAAGGGCCACTGGGGAGGGTATTCTACAAATGGGATGCCACCACCAAAAAACCTCTCAATTTTTAGCTCTGTTTCATTTGGCTTATGCATTTGGAGGAGGGCCCCGGGAAGAAGCTCATAGAGTCTGGGCAAGAGGGAGGGACAACATACCCCCGACTCTAAGTTATTTGCAGCTTTGAACTGGGACCTTTCAGTGAATGCTATTTGCGACCATATTACCTTCTACAGCAGCTAGTGCTTGGGCTACAGGTACTTAACACATTACTAGTAAAAGAACTAGCATTTACTGTTGTGCTTTACTACAATGTGTAAGCTCTCAAATATATTGCCTTGCAATCTTATGATTGCCTTCTCAGAAGCAGTGGCGGGGGAATCATTTCATTTGGCCCACATATTTAAGCAAACTGACACAATTTACACTTCCCAGAATAATATGTGGATAGGTCTTCTTTGTGCTTCTTTGAACTTGGCTCAAAAACTCGGTACAAACAGCATATTAGGAAAAATGGCATGCAAAAATAAATGCCAATTTCTGTGTGTCTTTAAAAAACAGTTTTAGAATGATGCAGAAATAGGATATAACATAGTTAGAATGAACAACAGTCTCCTTCAAATGTCTGTACAGGAATATCTCTGCTAACCAAGCCTCTGGCAAAGAAGCTCCTTTTTACAAAGGCTTTTTAAGCCCCTGCATCTCCCTTTTCTTCCTCATCCTCTGTCTATCTGGAAGTTTTTAACAGTCTACCTTTGGAGGATGATGAGGGAAAGCTGGAGAAACACAGGCTTTTTAGACTCCCACAGGTTGCAGTGGCATCTCTGCAGTAAACAACACAATAAAGCCTGAGCTGGGAAAGAGTGAGTCTACTGTATCGAATCCTACTGTAGCTGTGTGTGTCTGCCTACAACAGGTAAGGTAAAATGACAGCTGCCTCCAGAATTCCTTACTGAGCCTGCATGAAGAAACAAGACAAGGGCCAAATCCACACTACACAGATAACCCAGTTTGAAATGGGATTCTTTGTGTAATGTGGATTTGGCCAAAATGAAAAGGGGAAAGCAGATAAGCCTGCCTCACTAGTTACTCCCAGCATATAAAAAACAACAACACCCATAGATTTCTACATTTGGCCACCAACATGGAAATCATAAGAAAAGTGGAGGCTGGTGAAAGTAGAAGTCATCTTTGGACACACTTTGGAAGATGCACTGAAGTGGTATCTAGAAAGTTCAACATGTTTTTCTTTACTTATGCAAGGTTTACCTGACCTAATTGTTTCATTCCACATCTGCATATTGTTTTTTGGAGAAAACATTAGCTGAAACATGTTAAACTCCTCTTCTTTTTTGTACTAAAGGATTTTATTTTTCCCCCCATGTTATTTCTTCCTCTATTAACAAATTTTATGTTAAAGAAGTAATGCCCAGAAACACATCTACTTTCTTATCTGAGGTATACTGTACTAAAAAGTAACCCCACTGAGTTCAGTAGATGAAACATTGCAGCCTCAGTGCTACAATCAGCTCCTGCACATCTTGAGGGGGGGCAGAAATGATGGGCTTGTGTACGTGGGCTAAATACCATGTCTTGCCCCTGTCTCAGAACCCTGCAGTCCATATGATGCAGGGCATTTGCCCTGTTTGGCCCCCAGACAGTCCTCACCACCCCCAGGGCATATACGGGGCTGAGACGGGTGGAAGACGAGGTAAGACATGACAAACCATTATAGGAAAATCCCCAGTTTACTCTGTTACTGCCAGCAATAACTGGATCGGGCCGCACATGTCTGCAGGAGCTCATCTGGCACACTGGCCCGCACTGCCACCGCCATCTCCCAGAAGTCAGGAAAGAATCCCTCTGCATTCTGAATCAGCAAAAAAAATGGTGGCAGCAACCACAGGGATTGGCCAATGTGACTATTTAGACTCCAGCATGCTCTGTACAGGTAACAGGAAGAATGGGCCAGCTCCCCAGGCAGGATATGCCAGCAGGGAGCAAGCATATCCTGGCTCAGGTAGATGAGCCCTGAGTTAGCATCAATAATATTACTAGGTAGGAAGTAGTAAAGATTAATGCACATGATCGCATACATTTGTGAGCATTCTGGTTCTGCCTTTCTAGTTGTTACCAATGCAGATTAGAAATGTTGCCTCCCACATAAAACAGTGTAGAAGCAATGATAATTATTCCTACCCTATTAATGGCTTGGACAAATGAAGTAGTTTAACTATGTTAGATTGGATAATATTATTATATGATTGTGTACATCAAATAGTTCTACTTAACTGGTCCTATTTTTTTAAAAAAAAAATCAATTATTTGTTCTCATTTCCTCTACAAAAGTACTTTGAAGCAAAACAATAAAGCAGAAAGAAAGGGAAGGCAAAAGTGGTGTGTGGTGAGGAATGGGAAAGTAACTTTTTAAGGCTTGCTTTGAAAGGTGACAAGGTTGCTTTAAGGCAATATCTTTGTAACCATCAGGTGGCAGCCAAGTGTGTATCTAAGGTTAGGAAAAACAGCATGGAATGTAGAAACTGAAGGGGGCCACTGCATTGTGACTTGTGAGTGCATTTGGAATGGTAGGATGGGAAGCAAAAAAATGAATAAGGGCCATAGGAAACCACTTCTAGTTCAACCCTATACTTGCTCTGCTATGGCAGCTGCTAAAAGAAGCTGTCATTCCAGACCCATAGGAAGAAAGGCCATGATGCGTGATGTGAAGGCACCATCATCTCAGAACATGAGGGTTGGGCTTTATGGGTGTCACACTGCCTTCACTCCTTCTCCTTTTTTTTTTTTTTTTTGCTATGGCCAGTCCTCCTGCCCCAAGATCAAGCTGTGCTTGGATGTCTTTATGGGGTCAAGTAGGAGTTTTTGCTACTTTTTGCTGATTGCCACTATTGTCAGTGGTGGGTTGTTTGTCCTACCCAGGGCTGACAGGGGCTGTGGGACGTTATGTCAAGATAGCTCTGTTCTAAATAGCTGCTCACTTAGCTCTGAAAGGAATAATCATGAGTATCCTTTGGGCACCTATTGGATGAAAGGGATGTCTCTGAACTTCCACTTTTGGTTGTGTGGCCCAGAGATGGAGAGGAGACTATTTGGTGGCTGTCCCTTCACACATCCCCTCAAGATCCCCTTGAATATCAGGATCTGTGAAGGGAAGCCTTCAGAGAAGGTCTCACCTAATATTTAAGAGCAGGCTGGTTGTAAACTATTTGTTATGGGGAGTACACAACTTTGTTGCAACAGCTCCACTGCCTGCTGGTCCATTTCCAGACACAATTCAAAGTGGTGGTTTTGACCTATAAAGCCCTATATGGCTTGGGTCCAGGTTATTTGAAGGACCGTATCTCCTTTATGATCCCAGTAGAGCTCGAAGATCTTCCGGAGAAGCCTTTCTGTCTGTCCCTCCACCTTCTCAGACTTGTTTGGTGTGAGCAAGCAAGAGGGCCTGCTTTCTGGGTGGCTGCTCCTAGACTCTGCAAGCACCTACCTAGGGAGGCCAGGATGGCCCCATCCTTGCTCTCCTTCTGCTGGTGGGTTAAAACATTTTTGTGCCACCAGGCTTTTAGAAACTGATTGGGATGGGCTTTTAATGCTGTGTGGTGCTGTTTTTATGGTTTGTATATTGTTTTAAGTGATTTTTTTTGTTTTAAACTTTAACAATTGTTTAATTGTTTTTTAAAATAGCTTTTATATTTATGCTTTTTTGATGTTTTGGATAGTTTTAATGTGTATTGTTCTTAAATATGTTGTTAGCTGCCTTGACTCTCATTATTGGGTGAATGACAGGAAGCAAATGAATAAAATTAACAACAATAATAAAAAAAAACCCAGCTCATATTAGTATTAGTATGGCTTGGGGTTGTGGATGGGGTAACATGCCTTTCTCTGACTAGAGGGAAGATCAGGAGGAATTCCTGACCAGACAGAAGCGTGATTTGGACAGTTCTCCCTTTGGATATTATAAATATTTTTACCCATATTTCTGTCCAGTCTCATTATTTCCTAGTGGGCAAGCATGTATAATATGAGGCAGAATGAAAGATTTAACTAAATATAGTAAAGCATTTAATGGTTGCTTGTATGAAAACATATTTAGGCATTAAGATTAAATATCCTGACATTAATTTTCTTATCAGTTTGTTGTCCATTGGAGATGGCCTTTTACGTTTGTTCTGGCCTCTGTGTGTTTGTCCTTATGTCCATCATATGTGTCTTTTTCATCTTTCATTGGATATAATTATTTTGACTATCCTTTTCAAAGCTTCTGTTACCAACCACACCTAAATTTCTCTCTCCCTGCTGCTTCTAGATTGGCTCAGCTAGACTGTACTACTCACCTAGGACAGGTTACCAAGGTAACAATCCCAAGACAGCATCTTGAAAATCTAATTGGCGTTCACCTTAGAAATGCAGTGAGCTCTTCATGCCGTGGAAACAAGCACTCACTTCTAATCTCTGCACATGTGTCATTCCTTGTTACAGGATGATTGCACACACTTTCCAAATAGTTGCTCTTCCCTTTCTGGCTCCCAAAAAGGGCTGTGTGAGGATTGTTTTGTATGTGTAAATTTTCCTAATCCACATCTCCTGGAACCACGCACAGACCTGGCCACTATTTCCATCTTGAAATCCATACTTTGAGGCTTTTTTTTGTTTTAAACTTTAACAATTGTTAAAGTTTAAAACAATTGTTAAATTGTTTTAAAACACATTCCACAAAACAACACATTTAAAACACATTCCACAAAACAACAGCAAGATGCACTCCTTTCAAAAATGTGCAAAAGAAAAATGTATTGCCTTTCTCAAATGTGCACAAATAGGCACACCCTTTAATCCATGGATTGATATGTCTAAAAAACAGGATAGACTTGAAAAAAGGGTTCATAATAATCTGTTAGTAACTTTTTCCAAGATTGTTCTCAAAGCAATGGGGAAGATCAAGCTTGTTATTAACCCCCTGTCCCCACTCCGCACAGGAACAATTTTTTTTAGAATGTTCCAATAACCCCAAGTCTTCACCCCCATATTACTCTTGTCTCCCAAAGAAAAACAGGGAAACATGACATTCCTAAGCTTTATGTCATGTCCTCCTCCTGGAAGGCAGAGCTATACAAATGGGGAGAGAGATGGGGTGGGGTGGTGATTCTGGGTTGGCATAAACAGGAAAAAAATATCTGTAGGCATTTTACTGAAAGGACTGAGATCCAGAGAGTGATGGAATTAACATTAACTTAATAACAAGGCTTGGCTCTGAGAAAAACTCACTTTAAGGTAATGATAAATTAAGCATTACAAATTTTGACCTTACTGAATATCAAATTAAAAATTGGAAACCAAGATTATTTTCAAGATTTTGTCCCTATATTCCAATTGATATGTTCCATATATTTTTAGATGGAAAAAAAGTTTGAGTTCTCTTTTATTTATTTAATGCATTTCTCTACTGCCTCTCATCCCTGAGGGCCCTGAAGCAAAGTACAATGGGTAAAAACATTTAAAGCACTAAATACGTAAATAAGAACATTAAGAACAGACTAAAATATCATCTTTAAAAATAGTTTTAAAATCACAAACAATTAAACAAAAACCCAACCCAAGCAACCACCCCAAATCTTAAAAACCAAAGTCCAAGCAAAGTGGTGTTTTTTTTAATGTACAGGCAATCAAATTTAGTTTTGGCAGATTCTGTTCCATTACTCCATTCAAACAGAGTAACAAACTTTGATCTCTTTCATTTTTGTTTATGCTTACCTGTTAAACATTTTTTTAAAAGATGACCCAAATTTCCTTCAGAATATATATACACAGTTTCAACACATGCTAGTTTAAAACTTTATGAGGCATTACTCAGATGTTCCATAATTTCAGGAGGGCACTGTTAATTATGTCATAGGGCTCATCTACCCGGCTTGTGGGGGTAATTGGCTAACACACATTGGAAACTGCTTAATGCAGTGTAGATGTGTAAATTGCTATTGCTTAAAGCAATTTGTAAGCCGCTCTGATAGCCTTGTGGCTGAAAAGCGGGGTATAAATAAATAAATAAATAAATAAATAAAATAAAAAATCTACACAAGTCAGGATATGCTGGCTCCCCGCTGGCACATCCTGGCTATAGATCTGGCCCATTCCTCCCCCGTTACCTGTATGGAATGGGCCAAAGTCCAAACAGGCACATTGGCCTGTCCCTGCAGCTGCCGCTACCTCCATTTTCCTCACTCTCTTCGAAGCCAGGAAGGGGGCCTGCAACATGTAACTAAGGTCTCCTAATGTGACCAGCTTTGTTCACATGCTGTGAGACTCCTTCCCAGCATCCAGGAGAGCCAAGGAGATGGTGGTGGCAGGGAGGGCACCTGCGGATGTGTGGGGACTAATCTGTTGTTTGCTGCCTATAATGGAGTAAACCAGGTATTTTGTAAAAATGCTTTATTGGACCCTACCCCATCCCCCATCTCAGACATGTATCTTCCCCAGAGGTGGTGAGGACTGCCCCAGGGGCAGAATGGGACAAATGTTGTGTATTTAGCCTGTGTAGACAAGCCCATAGTGCTGTGTCAGAGGAAAAGAAATGGTTGTTAACTCAATTTCACCTGCAATCCTATATTAATTTACTTGGGAGTAAGACCCACAGTACTCAATGTATTAGTACTGTAGTGCTACAGTGTCATGTACACTTAACAGAGACAAAGCCCCATTGAACACAGGGGAACTTCTGAACAAACGCACAGTAATTAATACAGACAATATATGCCTTAGTCTTTTGGCATTCTCCTTCTACTTAAGAACCTTTTTAAAAAAAATAAGGAAGAAGAGATCTAACATTTTCTGCCTCTCAACAATGATCCTTAAAAGTGAAGTACTTTTACCCCTTAAACTTCAAGTGTGTGTATATATCATAAAGTTCAAAAGAAAAGTTGTTCTGAAGTTAGAAAGAAATATGCAAGTGCTGCTGTTCAGACCCATACAACTGTTGTTCAGTCATTCACCATGGGGGAAAAATGCATCTCATTTATTGTCTCATCTGGCTCTTCAAATCCCAGTGCAACTATGTCTCCATATGAAGGAGGCTTTGATGTAAAGTAGCTCTACAGAGCCACACTTTTCTGCTAGCATTTTTATTTTGTTGCTGTGAAAAACAATGCTTATATCCCACTTCCATTTATATGGCACTGAACACAAGATAAAAACAATTCAGAATATATTTTAATAAATCCCACCAGGTAATGATCCCCAGTATTGTTCACAAGCAACCACTCCGGATGTCTGCAATCATGGAAGACATACTTAAATGATACACACATCAATAGTTTTGTGGGACTCAGAGCATGTTCACAAAGAAATTGGCAGTCTGCAATACCTAAAGGAACAAACTATGATGCTATTGGATGTGCATTAATGGCAGTACATGTGAAGGGGATCTAGGAGTCTTGGTGGACCACAAGCTGAACATGAGTCAGCAGTGTGATGCAGCAGTTAAAAAAGTCAATGCGATTCTAGGCTGCATCACTGGGAGTATAGTGTCTAGATCAAGGGAAGTAATAGTGCCACTTTATTCTGCTTTAGTCAGACCTCACCTGGAATACTGCATACAGTTCTGGACACCACAATTCCAGAAGGATATGGACAAGCTGGAACGTGTCCGGAGGAAGGTGACCAAAATGGTGGGAGGTCTTGAAGCCATGCCCTATGAGGAGCGGCTTAGGGAGCTGGGTATGTTTAGCCTGGGGAAGAGAAGGTTTAGAGGGAGCATCATAGCCATGTTTAAATATTTGAAGGGCTGTCATACTGAGGATGGAGCAGGCTTGTTTTCTGCTGCTCTAGAGACAAAGACACGGAGCAATGGACTCAAACTATAAGAGAAGGGATTCCATCTAAACTTTAGGAAGAACTTCCTGACAGTAAGAGCTGTTCAGAAGTGGAATACACTGCCTCAGAGTGTGGTGGAATCATCTGTCGGGGATGCTTTGATTGTGTATTCCTGAATGGCAGGGGGTTGGACTAGATGGCCCTTCTGATCTCTTCCAACTCTATGATTGTATAATTACTATCTGACACCCAACTGTTGCATTAACAACCTGTTTCCTGTGATATCATCCTAGAGATAGTGGACTTCATCAGGAATAGTACCTTAGTGTCAGGGCACTTAAGATTATAGAATGATAGAATTGAAAAAGACCACAAGAGCCATCTAGTTGAACCCCCTGCCATGCAGGATTACCGAATTAAAGTATTCCTGTCAGATAGCCATCCAGCCTCTGTTTAAAAACCTCCAAAGAAGGAGACTCCACCACACTCTGAAGACTTTGCATGGAGAAAGTTCTAAGACGAATCCTAGGTAACAACTCTTCTTTTAAAGGATTGGACAGCAGGCATATGAAAAGCTGCCTGAAATTCCAGCTGACAGACAATAATAGGTAAAATAATATTGGCTGGATGTATCCATTTTGGTTTCTCTCACATTCTCAATTTTTTATCGATGGCCAGGGCACAGTGGTGCATTCCTTGTAGACATTGCTGCTTTTATCAGAATCAGTTACCTTCTCTTTCACCTAAAATGCCCCCTTCCCAGAGCCTCAGCCTTGTTCCAGAGTGTTGGAAACCCTTCTGGCTTTTGGTACCACAGAAAGAAGCAATGACAAGTGGAAAGAAAGTTCTGATTCTGCTGGTGCTGGATCTGGAACTACACCTTTTGATCTTTTCTATAGGTCCTTCTGTCCCAATTCTTTACTACTTTGTCAATGGAAATTTCCATTTCATCATTGGAACTTTGTGGTCTAGTTGCCAAGTGTGGGCTAAAATGGTCAGGACACCAATGACCACTGAACTTGGAGACAGAACAGGAATTTGAAAGGCGTGATCTGTACCACTCAGTGGTGGGCATTCTGTTGCTTATTGCAAACAACACAAGGCCTGACATCAGTTTTGCAGTTGGGATGCTCAGTAGAAGAGTCTCCAAGCCAAGGAGGGCAGATTGAGAAACCCTGAAGAGGGTGGTCAGATTTCTCAAGGGGACCAGGGACATGCGTTTGAAGCTGACAGGAAGTCAGGTGACCCTAGAGTGCTATGTGGACAGTTCTTTTGCTGCTGAGACTTCAGATAGGAAGTCAATGACCGAGTTGGTGCTCATGTATGCTGAGAGCTCCATAGTGTGGAGATCAAGAAAGCAGAACTGTGTGGCCATTAGTACCACTGAAGCTGAATTTGCAGCCTTGTCTGAGATGGCAAGAGAGGTACAATTGATTAGACAGATGCTTGCAGACCTTGGGGAGCCATGCCAAATGCCTGTTGAGGTGCACTAGGACTCACAAGCCTTCATAGCTATGTCAGAAGCAGAAAGCCTGAAATGTAGGACAAAATACATGGTGGTATGCTACCAATATGTGAGGCAGTTAATATAAGAAGGTGTCTTGTGTCTGAAGTACTGTCCATCTGAGGACAATGTTGCAGACCTGCTCACAAAAGCCCTTCCAGCAGGAAGCCATGAGGAGATGGCAAAGAGGCTGGGCCTTGTCACTAATGTGTAAAGTGAAAGGTGTCAAAAGAGAAGGACATCCAACAGGCAATTGATGTTCAACAATGTATGTTAATGATGTTATGTTGTGATGATAACATGTGTCCTGTGCAGTAGTTTGACCATTTTGGAGGGGATTGTCAGGAATTAGAGACTGAACTCCATTTTAAAATGGCCAAACAAACTGCAGAGTCATGCTGAGTCAAAATGGCTGACTCCATGAACTGCCTAGTCTTCCTTAGGTACAGAAGGAGGGTTCTTATTGATGTGTAAGATTGTGTGATTGAGTAAGCCAATGCCCTGTAACTGTGTATATGGGAGGGCTCAAAGCAGAGCTCATTTCTCTTCTTCCTGTGAATGCTGAGGCCTGGTGAAGCAGTTTCTCCTTGGATTGTAAATATTTGTATATATTGCAACTGTTTGAGTTCGAAGATAAAAGTGCCTCCTGCTTATTTGGACATCAAACATTCTGTGTGAGAGTATTCTTGAGAGCGGGTTGCTACTAAGTCTACTGAGACAGTTTTTGGGCTTCTGCTGGGGATTGAGTGTCCTATCACCCCCTGACAAAAACAACATATGAAAACAACATACTAGCAACAAAAATTTAAGATCATTAAATTGCCAATCCAATGGAAACAATTTAAAACAATTTAAATTGTTAATTGAGAACAATTCAAAACACATTCAACACATTAACATATAGTAAAAAGTATAGGACATCCATCACCCCAATATATTCTTTGTATAAAACTTGTAATACATGAATTTTTACATATACGTTTGCTTAATACACACATTTTGGGATGTAAGCAGTTTTTTTTTCCTTATGATAGTGTTGATTTGTTCATTTCTGATACAAATGGACTTTTTTGGGGTGCACCTTCTCCAAAATACACTTGTTCATATGCAGTTTCCCCTAATACATGCATCTTTGTATATTTAATTACTGTGGGGAAACTGTTTCAAAATATTCAGAAAAATGTGTCTGCTGAAGAATAACTATGCTGCATACATTGATTAGAAAGTGTGTCTTGGGTAATTTTCATTGTGATGTCAACTAAACAAAGTTCTCCTGCTTCCCTATAATAGTATGATTTGGAAAAAGCCAAATTCCTAATCACAAATACAAAGTGTGGGGCCATTATGCATTCCTGTAATTGCAAATGTGTTAATTTAACACTGAATATTGATTTTCCCCTCAACACAGAACTAATTTTATTAGACTAGCTTCAAAACAATATAGGATGCTTCATATGATGTAGTCATGCAGAGTGAGCTGAAGTAAAATAAAGATTTCATTAGTGTGTTAACTCTTTAATTCTTCATTTATTTTTTAAAAAGTTATGCTGCAGTTCATGAAGAATGTCACTGAGATGTTAGCAACATTGAAAATATCCATGAAAATACAGTTGGCCAACTGTATCCATGGATTCTGTATCCAGGGATTCAACCAACTACAATTCAAAAATATTTTTAAAAAAATTAATTCCAAAAAACAAACTTTGATTTTGCTGTTTTATGTAAGGGGTACAATTTTACTATGCCGTTGTACATAATGGGACTTGAGCATCCACAAATTTTGGTATCTATGGGGGATCTTGGAACCAAACCCCAGTGGATACTGAGGGCCCACTGTAGCAATAAAATGGCAAACAATGAGAGAGGAGTATTAATTCGATCAGTTAAAATAAATATCACAGCTTCTCTATGTGAGTGTTTCAACATTTTGTCTGGTGTGGGATGGCCATTTTCAGTTCAAAATTGCAGAAGAGTTGTGCATGTGGCACCATTGCTCATGGTTTCACATTATAGATGGCTTCACAATGTGCATGGGTTGCACTTGCAGAGGATGCTGCACATTCAGTTGCAATTTACAAATGAAGTGGCATTTCCGAACCACTGCTTATCTTTGCAAGCAGAAAGCCCTGTTCTGTTCTCCTCAATGTAGGATCACAGCCATGGAACACTTAGGCAGTATTCTTACAGTTACTTACCTGGGAATAAGCCACACTGAACTCAATGAGACTTCTTTCTGGGTTGGGTGCATATAGGATTGCATCGCAAGAGGATATTAGAATAGAAAAGAGATCTCCCCTTGCTTCTGAATGCATGAGTGTTATTATTTTGATAGACCAAATCATTCTGAAGTCTATTCCCAAAAACACTGAAAAGCCTACATCACTTCCTTTTTCCAGTGGAAAGGGACCTTGAGAAAATTATTATTATACATTGGGTTGATAAATTAAAGAAATATTAGAATGCAGAAATGTCTGATGAATTATAAGTTCAAGATGTGAGAGAGGCTGTTGCACCAAAGCATGTTTAAAACAGGACAAAGCAAAACAACCTTGGCAAATAATTTAAAGTGATTTTTAAAATTATTCTCCAATTAATGTGATATAAGTCTAAGAACTTTTTCAGACAAGGCTTACCACGCAACAAGCTTGCGGGAGAGGTACGGTGCTGTCACGCGGCAGGGGGTTCATTTTGGCACCGCCATCCCTCTCTCGGAATCGTCCATGTCACTTCCATGTATGATTGATGGCAGCTGTGCCATATTTTACTCAAGGACAACTTCCGTGAGTAAAATATGGCAGGGCTGCCTTCAATCATACACAGAAGTGACATGGACAATTCCGAGAGAGGGATGGCATCATCCGAAATGGACCCCCTACCATGAGACAGCACTGTACCTCTCCCGCAAGCTTGTTGCGTGGTAAGCCTTGTCTGAAAAAGTCCTAAGTCTAATATCAAGACATTGTTTCATCTATTTCATCTATTTCTCTAGGCAAATTCTATAGAAGGAAGCTCAGTATGGCTCTATTTATAGTGCATTATTGACTGGACTCCTTCCTGCAATGCAAGGGGTTCTAATACATACAGCGTTCATTTGCTGAAAATCACAAAATGATCCAGATTGTTGGATAGGGGAAATGTAGAGTTTCCTTTGGAACAATGGAAGATGCACTGGGCATACGAGGGGAAGACAAATTGGAGAAATTTTCACACATACATACCCCTTTCTGATCTGAAATCCTCCAAGGACTGCTGCTTTCCTTTGAAAGGACAGAGCCTTTTTCATTTGTGGAAACAAAAGCCTTATGCCAATCTGTAATGTGCAAGGCATGTAGCTTGTACAGAATCATTTCAATCAGTTTTAGGTTTCCTAGAAATTCCAGGAAATTGGCATCGTGATATTTTGTTGTTATTACCTGAGTCAGTAGTGATAAAGGTATTAGCACTACCATTTTATCAAACTTTTCTTTATTCATTTTTCAAGGAGTCATTTCATATTGCACATTCTGTTCTGGATTGTGTTGATTTTATTTGCCATTTTTTCTAACACTGGATCCCACTCATGAACATGTGCTTGTGGAAATCATTTGCACCAGCTTAAATGGGAGCAATAATGTCACTTGAGCAAACATAAGCTGAGTTGTGATACACTGCAAGTTGTTTGCTTTGTTGTTTGTTTGTTTGTTGTCGTATGCCTTCAAGTAGTTTCTGGCTTATGTGTCACTAAGGCAAAGCTATCACAGGGTTTTCTGAGGGCTGCCACTCCCCAAAACCAGTGTTGTTTCAATACTGAATGAAATGTTTACCATTTCATCACTTGCCAGAACTCAAATACTTTTGTAGTGTCTGAAGACTTGGGATTTGGAAACACAGAAAAGCAATCAAATTCCAAGAAAAAAGAAAGAGAACAATGCCTTGCTTCAGGGAAATATTTCAATGAAAGAAAAAGAAAAAGAGTCATGGCCTGTAATATTACTTAGCTATATACTTAAAGTGAATTAGAAGATTAAAATAATATGTAGTAGAGCTCTTCCCTCCTCCTACTCCTTCTGGAGACCTTTCCTTTCTGCAAAAAAAAAAGTTGGGAGATGACTTCACTCATGTGAAAAACTAAGACACAACATAGAGAACTAGTGTTCCATGATTTTTCAATGGAGTAGGCTTGTTCCATAATGATTTACATAACTTTAAAATAGATGATGAAGACATTGGAATAGTTCAAGACTTTCCATACCTTGCTTGGCTCAGTTAAGAACAGACTGCAATCAAGAAACCAGAAGAAGACTAGGTCTTGGAAGACAGCTATGAAAGACCTAGACAAGATCCTGAAGTGTAAAGATATATCATTGAATACTAAAGTTTCGATTATTCATGCCGTCGTATTTCTTATTTCTATGTATGATTGTGAAAGCTGGAGAGTGAAGAAATCAGATAGGAAGAAAATCAACTCATTTGAAATGTGATGCTGGAGAATTCCACAGATACTGTGGGCTGCTAAAAAGACAAATCAGTAGAGCTCAATGGGTTCTAGAGCAAATCAAGGGGTTGTCTATATGAGGGAAAAAGAAGCGGATTGCTCTGCAGTAATGGCAATTTGCAGCAGCTGTGGTTTGTCTTAATGTTTGTTTGTTTGTTTTGTTTCTTTTTGCAGGCATGAGCTTTGCGTGCCTTTGGGGCAAGATGGTGGATGCAAGTGAATTACTCGTGTTTCTACTTACCTCATTGCTGCCTCTGGACAGTATTCTTTTAAAAGATCCTATCCAAGGTGCAAAAGAGTGAAGAAAGGTTGTGTTATTGCCATAGTGCTCACTCGCTAAGGCAAAAATCCAACATGGTGGCTCCAGGCACTTGCCTTGTTAGCAAGCTCCACCCCTGCACGCATCTGACCAATCAGCTTTCAGATTCCGCTCATATTGGGAAAGCGAATCAAATGGTTGCTTGTCCTAAGGAGCGAGAATGCACATTCCCCACAGAGCTTTTTAAAACAGGAAAAGCCATGACTCACTATAAAAGACATAATGCTTGGTAAGGTAGGAGGCAGTAGGAAAAGAGGAAAACCACATTCCAGATGGATAGATCCAATCAAGGAAGCCATGGCCATTGATGGCCAACAGGGCTGTTGATGATAGAGACTTGAAAGTCTCTCATTCATAGAGGTTGCCATAAATCAAAGTCAACCTGAAGGCAGTTTACAACAAAGGCTTGTTATTCCTTTAGAGGAATAACAAAAAAGAATCTTGAAGCCCCTTTGCAGGTGTGTGAGGAAGAAGGTTAAGTTCAACACCTATCCTGCCATTCTAGCCTTTCACAGCTAGAGAGACTGATGTTGGGGATTTCAATGCCACCATAAAATTTATGCAATTATGACTCTATAGTTCATGTGTATTATGCCCAAATTTCACTGTTGAAGTTTCCAACCTCCTCTTGCCAGTGAATGAGGCTGCAACAAGGACTTGTGACAGAGGTCCTGCTTCTGATTGTCACAGCCTCACTGGAGGCAGCTGAACAGACTTCCTTCACCCAACTGAGCTGTGGCTGTAAAGTGGACTGAGGTGGTTGATTTAGGCAAAGATAACCAAGTAGATTACTGGTGGTGGCTGATGTTTCTGCTTCTGCCCCCCTCCTCTTCCTCTTCCTCTTCCTCCTCCTCCTTGGAGAAGTAGCTGGCAGCATGCTTTCCCTTCTCAGAGGAGGAGGAGAATCATCACTGGACTTTATCAGACAAGGCAAATAAGGCATCATAAGGACACCTAATGGTTGAGAAAGGGCGTGCATACCAGACAACATCATCCTTTTGCAATCATGTATTGCTAAAAATCCATCCTGTTTTATTGATGGCCCAAGTTGTCAATTGATCCCCTGTGGAGCTTTTGTGCTGGCATTTGAATCTGCGCACCATTGTACTCATGTGAATGCAGTGTCAATGGCCGGTCTAGCGAGAACACTTCCAGGTGAGATTGCAACATCCAGGTAGGTGACACAATTTTTATGACCCTACCCAGTTTCCTTGTAAATTTTTAAGTGCCTTTGCGTGCTTTCTTTTACTTTTTGAGTATTATTTTTGTTTTTGTTTTTTTAAATTCCCATGCTAGGTATTCTCACGAGAATCCATGGGATCTCAGACAAGGAAGTGAACAGAGCACTGTTCACTCCTCATTCATTACTGGGGAAGCCTTTTGCCAGAATGCAAGGTAAGTGTGGCATAGGGAGTTCTATTGCTGGCACAAAAATGGCAGAAGCTATGCCAGCAAAATAACAGGTTTAGGGGGGTGGTATGATAAAGTCCACTGTGTCTTTCCACTCTTCTGAACAGGGGAAGCACAGCTGCTGGATCTGTTAACATATCTTGTCTGCTTCTAGGACCCCTTTTTCTAAGCAAGGAAAGTGGAACTGCCTGCTCTTTAACTAGCAAGACATTTCAGAGGGAGATGGCATCTATGCTTTTCCTCCTCAGAGGAGAAGTGTGTGGAAGCCAGCTCATAAAATGCCTTCCTTACTCTTTTTAAAAGGAGGGTCTGTGGCAGCCCTGGTGGTGCAGTGGTTAAATGCACCACCAGTTGCATTTAATGCATCGGTTGTCCTCCCTGAGCTGTAATCATTTTTTAAATCATTTTTTAAAAACTATTGTATGTTTTAATATTTTTCTAATTTACTGTATGTTTTTAATCTTTTATAGTTTAATATTATTTTAAGGGGGGGTGGGCTACGGTACTGGGACTATGGAGTTTTTATATTGTAAGCCGCCCCGATTGCGTTGCAGAGGGGCGGGATAGAAATAAAATTTTATTATTTTTTATTATTATTATTATTATTATTATTATTATTATTATGCCAGTAGTGCAGCCACAACGTTGTGAGTTTAATCCTGCAGGGTTCCACATTTGACTCATCCTTCCATCCTTCCCAGGTCGGTAAAATGAGTACCCACTTGTTGGGGGCACTTAGCTAACACATTGTAAACCACTTAGAGAGTGCTTAGCACTATAAAGCGGTATAGAAATACAAGTGCTATTGCTATTGCTATCGCTATGGCAGGGAGGTGGGGGTGTGTGGTTTGCCAACAAAATTTCATGGCAAATTGTGACAGCTGAACAAAAATGGCTAGTTGGGATGAGGATTTGGTGTGTTTCTCTCTGTGTAGAAAACTGGAGGCAATGGGAACCACTGGGGGGCTGGAAATGGGAGCTTTTGGAAATTTAAATAGTTAATATTTCACTTTTCAAAAATGAGAGTCAAATGCAAATGTCTGGTTACATATTTGAAGTTATACTATCTTTTAAAAATCTGTTAAAATAACGCTGTTCATTTCACCTGTTAGAAATTATTCATTGATTTTACAGAAGATGTCAGATCAGATTAATAGCTCAATATGCACAGATTTCATACTTCATAACAATGAAGAATTGACTATCTTTCAGTAGTTTGGCTGACCTTCATTTAAATGGCTTAGGAAATGTATGTATTTCAGAATGCTGATTTGATTCTGGCCAGAATGGTAATGGTGAATGTGATGGATATCTGTCATGGTTATGGTAAGGTTTGTCCTAACACAAGCATCTAACAGAATTATGAGTCAACCTGAATGTTATGGTATTCACTTTATGTCATGACCCTGAACAACTCATCATTCTGTGTCCTGACCTTCAAACTGCTAATTATTATCAGGATAATTTCAGGAAATTCTGATGAGCAGGTGATGAAGACCAAAAGCAAGAGGTGTACAGTATTAGCTATAAATAAATGCCAAAGAGCATTTAGATGTTCACATTTGTGATCTGTTGTAATTCCCCCTGTAAAGCAAATGAGCACAATATGGGAATGCAACTCACATAGTATGTGGGCAAATGCTAACCAGTACTTATCCCATGTTAGAGTATGCAAGTCAGCCTGTAGGAAGAAGATACTTACTAATGAATAGGACTACACAGGTCTGAAGGAAATTGGCATGGTTAGTCCATGAAGGTTGGACCCATTATTTAAACAGTTTTGGAAGAAAATGAGTTTGTGGTATGCATTGATAGATGTTTCTTTTTTTAAATGAGATTACTGTTACAGATCTAAGCATTAAATGAGAAACATATAAGAATCCCATTAACCATTTCATGTTGCCTGCTGTAAGGAGCTGGAGGGACTCACCAGAGTAGAACTTGCTTGGGCACCCAAGGAAAATTGGAGAGGTGAGAACACCATCTATATCAATCAGGTGGAACAAAGCCAAAGAAGAAAAGTAGACAACTCATCTGCTTGCTGGCCTCAGCAGGGTAATCTGAAACTCTTCAGAAAGGGTGTGGCTATTACAGGCTCCCCTGGAAAAGCTAGCCATGAGGGTAAGTTAAAAGGGAGGGAGAAACAATCAGAGAAGAGAGGTGGAGCTCCCAGTGTGGTTTTTCAAATGCATTGGTCAGGCTAGGAGACACTGGGCCCAGTAACTCTTTCTAGGACCACAGGGAATAGAAGCTGCTGCAGGACATTTGACAGACACCCCAGTCAACAAAGAAGACCCAGGAGTCATCACTGAACCTGGTGAACCTAGAACAGGTGTGGGCTGCATCCGCACTGCAAAAATAATCCAGTTTGACACTGCTTTAGCTGCCATGGCTCAATCCTATGGAATTCTGGGATTTGTAGTTTTGTGAGATATTTAGCCTGCTCTGTCAGAGAGCACTGGTGCCACAACACACTACAAATCCCAAGATTCCATAGCATTGAGCCATGGCAGTTAAAATGGTGTCAAACTGGATTATTTCTGCAATGAAGATTCAGCCTTGGCCAGACACTGATGAGAGCTGTATGTAAGAGACTGGGAACTCTGGAACCCCAAAGGGAAGGCTTACTGCAGGGTTTCTTTGCTTCGAATGAAGAAAGGCAGGCACTGGCAAAAGGCTGTGATGTAACCAAGCTTTTGAAGATGCCATGCTTGGACAGGACCCACTGTTATAATCCCATGGGGAAGAAAACCCTGCTCAGTAAAACATCTTGAACCCTAGAACCTGATGTAGGACTTCCAAGAGCAAAGGGGATTTGATGTTCACCTACTAGAGGATGGTGAACATCATCCTACTATATGGCTTTTCTTCATAAACGAAGATTCAGGAAGGACTCATCCCGCGCTTTCTGCAAGCATGCTGATGACTAAAAGGCCAGTCTGAGATAAACAAGTCCAGTTGCAAAAAGCACAGCAGAAGGTCTCCTTGGGTGATGTTTCTGGGTTGTGATTCTTTCTGCATTGTCATTTCTCTTCAAGACTTGTTCAGCGTGAGCTCTCAAATAAGGCTGCAACATTGTGGATAGTGAGTCTCCATGCCTCCCGATGTGAGGCCAGGTCAGACCATTGTTGGTGATCAATTTGGCCAAGCCTGAGATGTTGTTTCAGGGAATCCTTGTATTGCTTTTTTGGAGCACCTCTCTTACGCTGAGCTGTGGCGAGTTTAGAGTACTATTTTGGGGAGGTGATGGTCCTCCATCCTAGAAACGGGCCCTGCCCAGCACAGCGGTGTTCTCAATATCATGGCCTCAATGCTGGTGATCCCTGCTTGCTCAAGGACAGCAACATTCGTCACATAGTCAGTCCAGTGTATATATATACAGTAACCTACTTTCACCTACCTCATATGACTCAGGCTGACAGAGGTCATGATTCAGACCAGCGTAGCTCTCTTCCTCATGGAAGATCTTGTAGCAGTTGGAAGACAGTGGCCTGACTCCAATTGTTAGTCTCAACTAACCATTTAAACAAATGGTTTAGTAGACTATTTAAACAGGTAGAACATTTCAATAAAATAACTTACATAAAGTTTGAATGACCAAGTTTCCAATGATTCAATGGTTATAGAGCTGGTTTAAGGAATTTTGGGGCCCACTGCAACTCATTATTTTGGGGGACCTATATGTTTATCTCAGGTCAATGTAAGCTACGGTAATCTATTCACAGTACAGGATATTCAGATTATTACATAATTTGTCACCAATAATTTAGTTTTAAATCTGTATTATAGGCACTAATGTAATATTGGTGTAGATTTCCTCAGCCAACAGAATACAAATGTATTACAAAACACTCTAATGCAACACTCTCTTAATATTTAATAATAATAATAATAATAATAATAATAAAATTTATTTATACCCCGCCCCTCTGTTAAAACAATCGGGGCGGCTTACAAAAATTAAAATACAATACAGATAAAATCCCCAAACACCCTCCACCCCACCCTCCCCCATAAAAAATATTAAACAATTATAATTTAAAACCAACTGATATAAAATCACAATTAAAAACAATAAATACTATAAAATACTATAAATGGCCAGCGTACTAAAAGAAGCCAGGATCCCCTGAGGGCGGGATCTAATTAGGAAAGGCCTGCTGAAAGAGATCCGTCTTTAGTGCTTTTTAAAAGCTACTCAGGGTTGTTATCTGACGGATCTCGTTCGGCAGGTCATTCCACAATTTGGGGGCGATTACCAAAAAGGCCCTCTGGGAGGTTGCAGACAGCCTAGATTTTTGTGGCTGAAGCAAATTCCTCCCAGAGGACTACTATTTAAAGTAGATTATTCTATTAAACAAATCACAAAATACTAGCCCATTCACACTAAATCAAAATTACAAAACACTAGTTTCAGCACGCAGAATTTGAAGACAGGAAAAGAAAGAGCTGAGTCCAATTTAGTATATTTAATGCATTTTGTCCTTTCTTGCTTTTACATTCTTATGTTGTAAATTTTGAAATACAAAGTATAGCCTGAATTATTCTCTTAAAATGGTTTTAACCAGTTTACATAAAATTTGCATCAAATAATTTAAAATTACAACATTTATAAAATGGACTTTGCTTTTCTTTTCCAGCTTCTTTGATTTTTTTAAAAAAATTACTCACTTAAATCTCAACTTTTCTTGCTTTGGGAGCAGCAATCACCTTCACTAACTTCTTGATATCTAAGGAATGTGCAATCTGCCTTTCCACAGCTATTACAGAAAGGTCTCTTAGACCAGGTCCTCCCTAGCAGTTGACTGGCCAGTTTGAATGTCCCTTTTCCTTTCCCAGCTCTCACTGAAATATATTTGTGTAGGAATTCTTCTTTTGTCTTTTAGTCTCTAGCAAACAATCAAAACAAGATTATCACACTATACTGTTGTTGTAGTACTATTATTCCACTTTAATTGCTAAGGCTGCCTCCTGCGTAATACTGGGATTTGCAGTTTAGGGAGGGGCATTAAGCATTTTCATCCGGAGTGCTGTAAATGAAACAGTGCCGTCCTCTTCCCGACCTTGGCGGGTTCCCCCCCCCATTTGAAAAAGTCCTGCCTTTGAGAAATTATCTCAGGTACTTCATCTCCCAGTATCAACAATTTGGGGAGTGGTGTAGCACTGGTGTGCTGTTCCAGAGGGAGGATCATCATGCCTCCCCCCTTTTAAGCATGAGTTCCTGGACAAAATGGTTATCACATAGACTGATGATTTTATTTGCAATTACAGTTGCCCCTCCACATTCGCGACTTTCACATTCGTGGTTTTGATTATTCATGGAAAGACGCCTGCCCTACCCCACCGCTCAACACCCCATCCCTTCCCAAGGCAGTGAAGGGCTTCTCATGAAACCTGTTGCTGCCTTGGGAAGGGTGTGTGTGGAAAGCCTCCTTCCCACCCGCAGGCTCATTTCTTATTCACGTTTTTTTCCACATTCGTGGGGGTTGTCTACCCCTAACCCCCGCAAATGTGAAGGGATGGCTGTATATTAAATTCTCACTTGATTAGTGGGTGGAAAATGCTTCAAAGTAACAAAGAAGAAACTTGCTAGGAGGCATTTTAGAAATATTTCATCCACTTAAGATGTAGGCAACATGTGGCCCCCATTGTTGCAGCCTCTACACTGTCAAAATGCATAAGCCAACCTCTTGTGCATAATACACTTTGCTGTGAATGTTCAGTGTAGTGCTAGTAATCATTCACATTCTTCTTTTTAAAGATTGCCATGAGTCATACTATTGCTACTCAGTACATTCTGTATCAACATTGCAAGACTACAGCTTAGGAATCTCAGCACCTAGTCCATAAAAATGAGATGTACCCACTCCCCTGAGCTCCATCCTGTTCATCTGTTCCAAGCTGACAGCAAGAGAGGCTTGCTTCTCAAGCAAGCAAAGAATGTTGTTTCCTGAAACTTTCTTTAAAGGTTGTCTCAGGTAAATATTAGTAAGCAAAGGATCTTGTAGCACATTTGAGACTAATTGAAAGAAAGAAATAGTAGCATGAGCTTTCATAGACTTAGTGTACTTCCTCAGAAGCAGGTAAATACGTGTATTGTTATTGTCAGGATAGCCTGTTACTTCACTAGGTGGTCCTCCCCCCCCCCTTTCCCTTGAAACAAGTATGGTTCCCCAACCCTTTTTAAACTGAGGGATTAAGGGTTCTTTGCTGTTTGTCAGCTAATATGTATCTGTTTGGAGGTCCCTTTTGTCACCATCTGGCAACCTCGGCTCCTAACTGGTGACCAGTAGTAAAATCCAAACAGGCAGGGTTAGGAGATGATCAGACAGGAACAAAAAAAGTGTTCCTGCCCCACAATCTCCATCCTCACCCCTGTCCCATCACTGTCATGCCACAATTACCCTGTCCACCATGCTTACCTCCACTCCCATTGTTCCAGCAGCCCAGGAGTGAACGGAGCTCTAACGGAGCTCCCTTCATGTCCTGGATTGAAATCTTGCGGATTCTTGTGAGAAGACACGAGCATGGGAAATTCAAAAATAAAAATACAAAGAACACGAAAAAAATGACAGCAAGCACAAAAACACACTTTAAAATGTTCAAGTAACCCAGGGAGGGTCATAAAAAGGTGTGTCACTTACCTGGATGTCCCGATTGCACCTGGAAGTGTTCTGGCAGGGAGTGTCCATTGACTCTGGGATCTTGCCAGAATAACGGGGCACCTTGTCGCATGCAGGAACATCTGTGACAGGAACGGAATGGGGGATCTATTGATTGCTCCTCCCATCAATAAAAATCAGCACCGGCGGAATAGAAGCAGAATGGGTGCATAACGAGAGGGGGGATGATGCCTTCTGAAAAGGGAGCCCTTTTGCAATCTCCTGGCATTCCTGTAATGGCACTTTTAGAACGTCTGATAATCTCCTTAATATCAACATTCCACTTAAGCCCTCTTAAGTATTTGAATCTCAGGATATTTACATGAAAGAATGAGCAGGCTCTCTTTTATTCTTTTAGGCTATTTTATTAAACACCACCATCCCCACATTGCCGTTGGCAAATCTGTGCTCAAGTCCGTTCAGCAGTTCACCTACCTGGGAAGCATCATCTCCTCAGATGCCAAGATTGACAAAGAGATCGATCACAGATTAGCAAAGGCATATAGCGCATTTGGAAGACTTCACAAAAGAGTCTGGAGCAATAAACACCTGAGGCAAAGCACAAAAATCAGTGTGTATAGAGCCATTGTACTGTCTATTCTCCTTTATGGATCTGAAACATGGGTCACCTATCGCCACCACCTATGACTCCTTGAATGCTTTCATCAGCACTGTATACGCACAATCCTAAATATACACTGGACTGACTATGTGACGAACGTTGCTGTCCTTAAGCAAGCAGGGATCACCAGCATTGAGGCCATGATATTGAGAACACAGCTGTGCTGGGCAGGGCACGTTTCTAGGATGGAGGACCATCGCCTCCCACAAATACTACTCTACGGTGAACTCGTCATGGGTCAGCGTAAGAGGGGCGCTCCAAAAAAAATGATACAAGGACTCCCTGAAACAACATCTCAGGCTTGGCCAAATGGATCACCAACAATGGTCTGACCTGGCCTCTCAAGTGCCATTACTCCAGACTCTTTTGTGAAGTCTTCCAAATGCGCTATATCAGACCTGGCCTCTCATCGGGAGGCTTGGAGACGCACTATCCACAATGCTGCAGCCTTATTTGAGAACTCACGCCAAACAAGTCTTGAAGAGAAATGACAACGCAGAAAGAATCACAGCCCGGAAACATCACCCAACGAGACCTTCTGCTGTGCTTTCTGCAACCGGACTTGTTTATCTCAGATTGGCCTTTTTAGTCATCAGCATGCTTGCAGAAAGCGCGGGATGAGTCCTTCCTGAATCTTCGTTTGCAAAGAAAAGCCAGAGAGAGAGAGAGAAAGAGAGAGAGAGAGAGATTACACACAGTAATAGATATATAAATATCTATTCCCCTTAAGGAGGAACACTTTTCATCATCTAGGCACATGGCTTACTATTAATTTTACATTACATGCAAGACATCATGCTTTTACATATTTTATCATACATCTTATGATACAGCATCTTATACAGTTGCCATCACTTGCCATCACATGATTGACATAGACTTGCATTTTGTAAGGAACACTTCTTCAGATTCTTTCATATTCATCTTACAAAACATTCACTAGAAGGCATTTATACATTGGTCTCACATTTGGAAAGAATTGAATCTTTATATCCTCTTTTTTCTTCCCAGCAGGCATCTCTTACTTAGAGGAACTTAAACTTAGATTTTCCTTGGGTTTTTTCTTGGCTGTGAGGCGGTGTTCTGGAATAGTTTCTTTCTGACGTTTCACCTGCATTCTGTGAAGATGCCAGCCACAGATGCAGGTGAAATGTCAGAAAGAAACTATTCCAGAACACGGCCTCACAGCCCGGAAAAAAACCAAGGAAAATCTATGGATGCTGGCCATGAAAGCCTTCGACTTCACATTGAACTTAAACTTACTTCCAGTTTGGATTTTGGGGAAAAAAAAGCCAGCTAGCATCCTGCAATACCATTATGGATTTGTAACTTAGGACTTTTTCAGACGTCGATCTGTAGCGCAAGCAGCCTTGTCCCTGTTGCAAGGCTTCCACATGGCAGGGGGGCAGTTTCGGATGATGCTGTCCCCGCGCCGATACTGTTGTGGAAGAGCTGGGAGGCTGCAGTGCCATATTTGGCAATTTTCTAATCACAGTCAACTTCCGTGATTAGAAAATCGCCAAATATGGCACTGCAGCCTCCCAGCTGTTCCCCAACAGTATCGGCAGAGGACAGCGTAATCCGAAACTGCCTCCCTGCCACGCGGCAGCCTTGGAACGGGGATGAGGCTGCTTGTGCAATGGGGACAAGGCTGCTTGCGCTACAGACAGGGCCGGTTTAACCTGTCTGCCAAATCAGCATTGGCAGGGGGCCCCGAGGTCAATAGAGGGCCCCGTGTTGGCCTCCTTAATCTGACGAAGGAACAGCCAGGAGACAGCCGGGAGGAGCCCCCTCTTACCCTCCTCCTCCAAAAACCTCCTGCTGGCTTTTTTTAAAAAAACAAACAAAACAGCCTCTCCAAACCTAAAGAGAAAGAGAAAGAAACAGCAGCCCTCCGTGGCAGAAGCTGGAGGGAGAGGCACATCGGAGAGGGTAAGTGTGTGTGTGTGAGAGAGAGACAGGGAATTTGAGGGTTGTCTCCCTCAGAAAGGGCTTCTTTTTTTCTTTCTTTCTTGCCCATGTGCCTTCAAGTCATATGGGGGCCCCAAAGTAAAGCATTGCAGGGGGCCCCAAAATTCCTTAAACCGGCCCTGGCTACAGATCGAAGTCCGGAAAAGTCCATAGATTTACAAATCTTTAACTGCTCTAGATACTCCTATGGTATGCATTCACAGTCATGGGATTATTGCCATGATTGTAAGTACTCCCTGGAATCTACCTTAAACTTGAGGGAGCCACTCTGTATGATGGAGTTCTGTGGAGCAGGCAAGTGGGGCACTTCAGAATGATGCAGCTAGCCTGCTACCATCCCTTAGCCATGGTGCAATGAGCAGAATTTTCTGCTCACTGCACCACTGCTCAGGGGCAGAAATCGGCTGGCTATGTCATTCTGAAGCATCCCACTTACCTAAGCCGCAGACCTCCATTGCACAGAGAAGCCCCCTTAAGATGGATTCTAGGTGTTGATTCCTTAGGAAATTCATAACTATGACTGTTGTTGTTGTTGTTGTTGTTGTTGTTGTGTGCCTTGAAGTCATTTTTTTTGCAATATATTTTTTATTGATTTTCATACAACATATATATATATATATATATATACTGTATATATAATATGTTACAACATATTAAACTTATTACTAAATGCTGTACTTATAATATCTATACCCAACTACAAACACATTTTAGACATTACAAACATAGTGCATAATATGACTTCCCCTCTCATAGCTAATATCATTATTTTAACCAATATTTTCAAGTTCCTTAGTATTACATACAATCTTTAAATCTTATCCTTACAGCATCCATCCTTCCAAGTATCTTATATCACAAACTCTCCTAGTATATTTAGATCTTCCTTCTTACTGATGTAGTCTAGAAGAGTTTTCCAGTCTTTAATAAAATTTTGTATGGGTTTCTCCTTTTAATAATTGTGAAGCTTGAGGGGGTTCTTCTGCCTGAGAACCCCTAAGCTGTACTTGTGTGACAAGCAATCTTGGAGATTCTTCTGCCTGGGAATTTCCTTAAATTGTGCCCCCTATTGATCTAGTTGCCACCACCCTTCGAATTCCACACCCTTTTCACACAGTTCAAAGGGAAACTGTGAGTAGTCCTTTTTTCTACTCCCTGCCACTTGCACAGTTATTACCACCCCTCCCCTCTGTCCTGAAGAATAATATTGAAAGTTTATCCATCTCTGCTATTTTAAATAGTTTCAGGATCCAATTTTGATTAGTTGGGATCTCTGTGCTTTTCCATTTTTGTGCATAAAGCACCCTTCGGCAATTATCATATAATGTAGCATTTTGTTATTTTTTAAATTTTAAGATAGTCATTTGAAATTCCTAATAAAATTAATTCCTGTTTCAAATGTATTTTCATTTTTAATATCTCTTGCATCCATGTCTGAAATTCTTGCCAAAATTTCTTTGCTTTCATGCACATCCACCACACGTGGAAAAATGTACCGTCTTCTTTCTCACATTTCCAATATATTTTATTGGCTTGTTTGCAGATCTTAGACATTTTTGATTGAGTCAGGTACCATCTAAATTGAAGTCATTTCTGACTTCTGACTTAAGAGGTTTTCTTGGCAGATTTGTTCAGTGAAGGTTTGCCTTTGCCTTGCTCTGAAGCTGAGAGTGTGTGATTTGTCTAAGATCACCCAGTGGGTTTCCATGGCCAAGCAAGGATTCAAACCCTGGTCTCCAGTGTTACAGTCCAAACCACTACATCATGCTGGCTATGTAAACTACATTTACCTCATACAAATGTGATATAAGATCTTGGTCACCATTTTTAATCTTTGTGTCTCATGGGGCAAATCAAATGAAGCTGCTGAATTTTTGAGCAGTTTTGCAGTGATTCAGAATTTTTTTGGGGTGTGTGTGACTCCTAATCCCAAAATAATTTGGGCAAGTTGAGTGCTTTGGGGAAGCAAAAAGGGGCTAGAGCCAAATGTGCCATGGGGCAATGCATTTTCCCTAGCCCTGAGATAGTGTATGCCTGGACAACAGCAATATTTTGAAAATCTGGATGAAGGCAGGACCTCAATTACACCTCGCACTATTTAGATTGTTTCTAGGAAATTGCAATCTGTACCTGGATGACTTATGAAAAGACTCTGAAAATACCATTGTATTCTACATTGTGTATTCTACATTGTGTAGAATACAGTGGAGGGAAGTAGGAAAAGATGAAGACTGTATTCCAGGTGGATAGACTCAGTCAAGGAATCCATAACCTTGAGTTTGCAGGACCTGGGTTGGGCTCTTGATTGGGTGACTTGGAGGTTTCTCATTCATAGGGTTGCCATAAATCAAAGTCAACTTGAGGGCAGTTAGCAACAATGACAATTTTTACATTGTATTTGTCAGACCTTGGAAAAGTTATGTTCTTTTTATTTGCCGTGTATTCTTGCAGGGCAGGAGGTTGGCTTGGGTGGCCCTTGTGGTCTCTTCCAACCCTGAGTCTATCATTCTATGAACTTTATGATTCTAAGAACTCTCCTGCCAGCCTTAGTGGCCACTGGACATGTTGGGCTGGGGATTCTAGTAGATCATAGAATCATAGAATTGCAGAGTTGGAAGAGACCATGAGGGCCATCCAGTCCAACCCCCCTGCCACGCAGGAAATCTTGATCAAAGCATCCCCGACAGATGGCCATACAGCCTCTGTTTAAAAACCTCCAAGGAAGGAGACCCCACCACGCTCTGAGGGAGTGCATTCCACTGCCGAACAGCTCTGACTGTCAAAAAGTTGCTCCTAATGTTGAGGTGGAATCTCTGTTCCTGGAGCTTGCACCCATTGCTCCGTGTTCCAGTCTCAGGAGCAGCAGAAAACAAGCCTGCTCCATCCTCAGCGTGACATCCCTTCAAATACTTAAACAGGGCTATCATATCGCCTCTTAACCGTCTTTTTTCCAGGCTAAACATACCCAGCTCCCTAAGTCTCTCCTCATAAGGCATCGTTTCCAGACCTTTCACCATTTTAGTTGCCATTCTCTGGACACACTCCAATTTGTCAATATCCTTTCTGAATTGTGGTGCCCAGAACTGGACACAGTATTCTATGTGAGGTCTGACCAAGGCAGAATAGAGTGGCACTATTACTTCCCTTGATCTAGACACTATACTTCTATTGATACAGCCCAAAATCGCATTGGCCTTTTTAGCTGCCGCATCACACTGTTGGCTCATGTTCAACTTGTTGTCTACTAGGACTCCTAGATCCCTTTTGCACGTAGTCTCATTCAGCCAGGTCTCTCCCATCCTATATTTATGCATTTCATTTTTCCGCCCTAAATGCAGTACTTTACATTTCTCCATATTGAATTTCATTTTGTTAGCTTTGGCCCAGCTCTGCAGTCTATCCAGGTCATTCTGAATTTTGATCCTGTCCTCTAGGGTATTAGCTACTCCTCCCAATTTGGTGTCATCTGCAAATTTGATAAGTATGCCCCTAATTCCCTCATCTAAGTCATTGATAAAGATGTTGAATAGCACTGGGCCCAGGACAGAACCCTGTGGCACCCCACTGGTTACATCTTTCCAAGACAAAGAGGAGCCACTGCTGAGCACCCTTTGGGTTCGGCCGGTCAACCAATTACAAATCCATTGAACAGTTAACTTGTCTAGCCCACATTCTACAAGCTTGTTTGCAAGAATGTCATGGGGAACCTTGTCAAAGGCCTTACTGAAATCAAGGTGTGCAATGTCCACAGCATTCCCTTCATCTACCAAGCTGGTAACTTTATGAAAAAAAGAGATCAGATTAGTCTGGCATGACTTGTTTCTCTGAAACCCATGTTGACTTTTTGTGATTATGGCATTGCCTTCTAAATGTTCACAGACTCTCTATTTAATGATCTGTTCTAGAATCTTCCCTGGTATTGATGTCAGACTAACTGGACGATAATTGTTGGGATCCTCTTTTTTCCCCTTTTTGAAGATGGGAACAACGTTTGCCCTCCTCCAGTCTTCTGGGACTTCTCCTGTTCTCCAGGAGTTCTCAGATATTATTGCCAATGGCTCTGAGATTATGTTTGCCAGCTCTTTTAATATTCTTGGATGTAGTTCATCTGGTCCTGGAGATTTAAATTCATTTAGATTAAGAAGGTATTCCTGTACTACCTCTTTACTTATTTTGAGCTGGATTTCCCCTATTGTGTCCTCTGTTCCATTCTCCTCAGGTTGGTCCTCCTTTTCCTTTTCTGAAAACACTGAGGCAAAGAAGGTGTTGAGTAATTCTGCCTTTTCTCTGTCCCCTGTTAGCATTTTGCCGTCTTCTCCACGTAGCGGCCCTATCATTTCCTTCTTCCTCCTTTTGCTGCGGACATACCCAAAAAACCCCTTTTTTATTGTTCTTAACCTCCCTAGCAAGCCTGAGCTCATTCTGCGCTTTAGCTTTTCTGACTTTACTCCTACATGTGTTCGCTATCTGTTTGAATTCTTCTTTGGTGATTTCCCCCCTTTTCCATTTCCTATACATGTTCCGTTTAAAACTTAGCTCTGTTGATATTTCTTTAGTCATCCATCCTGGTTTCTTGAGACACCTCCCATTTTTCTTCCTCAATGGTACTGTTTGAAATTGTGCCTTCAGTATCTCCCTTTTGAGAAAGTCCCATCCGTCTTGAGGTCTCTTCTCTTTTAGTATTCCTGACCATGGGATCACCCCCAGTATTTCCCTGAGTTTATTGAAATCAGCTCTCCTAAAGTCAAGAATGCGTGTCTGACTATGCCTGGCTTCTCCTTTCCATTGTATAACAAACTCCAGGAGAGCATGATCACTCTCACCTAAGGATCCCACCATTTGCACCCCATTAACCAGGTCGTCTCTGTTGGTTAGGATCAGATCTAAAATAGCTGACCCCCTTGTTGCCTCTTCCACCTTTTGGACCATGAAATTGTCTTCCAGGCATGTAAGGAATTTTCTAGACCTTGTAGTTTTGGCTGAGTTAGATTGCCAGCAAATATCAGGATAGTTGAAGTCACCCATCACTACTACATCTCTCCTTTCTGCATGTGTGTTCATCTGTTCTAGAAAGGCAACATCCAATTCCTCCATCTGATTTGGGGGTCTGTAGTAGAGTCCCACAATAACATCCCTGTTGTTTCCCTCCCCTTTAATTTTTATCCAGATGCTCTCCACCTGGCTTCCAGTATTGATGTCGTGGATCACTTCACTGGTGTAAATATCCCTGACATATAATGCTATTCCTCCTCCTTTCCTGTTTGGCCTGTTTCTCCTATAAAGGTTATACCCCTCTATTCCTACATTCCAATCATGAGACTCGTCCCACCAGGTTTCAGTAATGCCTATTATATCATATTTGTTTTGTAGTGCAAGGAGTTCAAGTTCATCTTGCTTATTTCCCATGCTCTGTGCATTAATGTAGAGACATCTGAGACCATGTGTTCCCTTTACTTGCTCCCTGTGCAAGTTTTTTTGCCTCCCACTGTTGGGTCCTTGCGCTGTTTGCCTTGTTCCCTCTATGACAGTTTGGCTATTTTCTCCAGCCCTTTTGCCTTCCAGAATACTGTCTCCCTCCCCCATTTGACTCAGTTTAAAGCCCTCCTGATCAAATTCTTGAGACTGTTGGCAAAAATGTTTCTTCCGACTGTTGTAAGATGCACCCCATCTCTTGCCAGAAGTCCCCCCGCATGGAAGCGCAGTCCATGATCCAAGAATCCAATTTGTTCTCGGCGACACCATCTACGGAGCCAGTTGTTTATGTCGGCTATTTTCCTCTCCCTTCTTGTACCATGCCCTTCAACTGGCAGAAGAGACGAGATGACCACCTGTGTGTCCATTTCTTTCAGCTTCCTCCCCAGGGCCTCATAATCTCTTCTGATCTTGGGAAAGCTGTGCCTTGCAGTATCATTGGTTCCCACATGGACCAAAAGGAAGGGGATATAGTCCAAAAAACTAACTTATCCAAACTTTGATACTGACTTACATGCAAGTATATGCCATACTTTATCCCACATGTTTTGGGAATATCTGTTGTTTATCCAGTGCCCATCCTTTTCTCTTGATTTGACTGATATTGAAGTAAGTACTATTCTTTGTCAGACAGTATGTCAATTCTGTTTCTGCTTATATTGTTCATCTTAGCATTTGTACCCTGCCCAAATAATCCAGGGCAAGTTTCCCTTGGTGTCAATGTGGGCAGCACATTCACTGCTTGTTTGCCTTAGAACTGGAGCAAGACACTTAGGCGTTTGATGTCCCTTTTCCTTCTAGAGGTGATTTCAGATACAGCAGTGCCAAAAGTATTAAAAGCATGCAAAACAAGCTATCAAAGTGTGGCTGTTCCCTTGAACACTTTATGCCAGCCACGCATCAGTGATTAAATGCTTAAAATCTTTAGCCTTTTACAAATGGCTAAGCAATAAAGATTTCAAGCTGTGCAAGTGTGTGAATCCACAGGTGGTTCTACCTGCCAGTACTGAAAGCATATGTGAGGCTTATATTAGATCAATGCTTCCTGTTATTCTGTACTCTTAACACACAGCAGCTGCCACTGAAATGGCAAGGAGAGACCAGAACTCTCAGCTCAAAAGTTTGCTCATTTTTTGGCACTCAAAAAATTAAGTTGCCTGTTCCTTTGGTAGTGCTTGCTTTTGGAACATCTGTAACTTATCCAGGTTAGAATTCACCAGGGGTGCATCTACATTGTAGAAATAATGCAGTTTGACACCGCTTTAAGAGCTGTAGTGCCATCCAATGGAATCTTGGGATTTGTACCATAATTGTACAAGGTCTTTTAGCCTTCTCTGCCTCACAGTAGGAATCCTGGCAGTCAAATGGCAGTTAAAGTGGTGTCAAACTGCTTTATTTCTATAGTGTAGATGCAGTGCATGAGGCCCCTTCCAACTCTATGGTTCTATGATTCTATACAAAAATGTGGATTACTTTAATTTTATTATTGAATCATTAATTACAATAATGAAAAACATGGTTGTTTTTATGTGCGTTCAAGCTACTTCCAGTGTATGGTGAACCTTCATGGTGTTGGTTTTTTTTTTTAACAAGATTTGTTCAGAGGGGGTTTGCCTTTGCCTTCCTCTGAAACTGAGAGCATGTGACTTGTCCCAATTTCCATGGGTTTCTGTGGCTGAATGGGGATGTGAACCCTGGTCTTGAGAGTTTTAGTCCAGTGCTCAGCCCACTACACCACACTGGATACTGTTGATAAAAGACAATAAAATATTTAAAAGTCCAGCATATTCTTCTTAAAAATCTCATATTGTAACAGGTGGTCAGTAACTGAAGACCTGTCTGAAAAGAAGTCTTTTCCTGCTGGTGGAAGGACAACAGGACACAGGCTTGCAGGCCTCCTTTGGAAGGAAGTTCCATAATTTAGCAATGGCCACTGAGAAAGCCATCTCTTGTGTCTTGTGTCTCTGAAGGTGGTGGGACTGATAGTAGGGTTTATTTTTATGTTTATTTTATTTATTTATTTTGCAGATCTTCAGACTCCAGGCAGGCATTTTTAGATAGTGAGGACTCAAGTAATTTGTACCAGCATTCCCCCATTGTCTCTCATCAGCACTGTTCAACCCCTCACCCAGTGAAACCAGACCCTAACAGGACAGTTGCTTCTCCAGTCATATCTCTCACATGCTAAGGCCTTTGCTATTAACACCCTTTTTGTCTCATTTTAAAGCATGATTGCTTTGTTTCTTTGAAAAGAATGCTTATTTCTGCTGTGTAAATGGTAAAAGTAAGGGAAAATAAAGAGGAGGGAAAACCACAGGCTGCTTTATCAAATGGCAGTCTACAAATCTAAGGGCAATTTCATTGACAGTCCAGGTGAATGTTTGAACCATCTTCCTTTACTATCATCAGATTTCATTCCACTGAAATTCTGGCAGGAATTTCAGGTTCCAAGAGTTCAGTAATAAATTTTGTGCATGTGACATCACCATAATAAATAATAAAAAGGAAGATCCTCCATTGTTCCAGTGGGATTCCTCTAAATAGGATTAAATCTGGCTCCAACCCATGTTTTATTAAAATGTGGAAATATATAGTGCCAAGGTAGTTTGAACAAATTGTATGTCCACATGCATGCACACACACACACACACACACACACGTGCAAAAGTCTACTATGTGGGGCCAGGAAAGCAGTATTCAAGTGTCTGGTTAAAAAAAATGCACCCTCCCATGTTACTTTGTACATTTGTTCTTGTGAAAGCATTAGATGTAATTTATGTGCTGTTAAAAAGTGGAATACTCCCAGCCTTATCATATTGCAGTTCTCTCTGGACTTTATCAGACGAGGAAAAAATCGTGACCAAAAGAAGTGATTTTGACAGAACGCGTTGTCAGTATTAGATGATGTCATTCTGTTCCCATGGCCAGTGTGTCAACTGGCTGCTAATGCACCACTTTTAATTGATGGCATAAGCCGTCAATAGATTGGCTGTGCTGGCTTTTTGCCGGCATTCCCAGTGAGTGAAACCTCGGGCCATCTAAATCACGTCATTACAATGTGAATGGCCAGACTGGGCATAACACTTCTGGCTGAGATACTGACATCCAGGTCAGTGATGAACTTTTTATGACCCTCCCTAGGTTCCTCGGAGGTTTTTAGTGTGTGTATGTGCTTGGTGTGACTTTAAATGTTTTATTTTTTGTTTTATTTTTGAATTTCCCGCATAATTAACTCTCACAAGAATCTGTGGGATTTCAAATGTGGAAGTGAGTGGAGCTCCGTTCACTTCCTCTTTATTGCCAGGGAAGCCTTTTGTCAGGAGAGGAGGTAAGTGCGGTGTAGGGGGCATTCTTTTGCTGAACAAACTTTAAGACTATGAAAATCAGATGTCATAAGCAAACGTTTCTCTTTTTCTCTAATGCATATAATGAACCATAATGCATATAATGAACTTAATATGATCCATAATGACACTAAGGAGCACAACATTGAAATAAAGTCATTTAGAAGACAGAGGATGGAGGAAATAGTCAATTGCAATTAGTGGAGTAAGAAAACAACCTTTATTGCTCCTGTACCTTCACCGTAACACCTTAGATTAGATTCTGTGATCAAAGCAGAAATCCTCCAGGTAAGCAAAATGTCTCCCTGTTCCTTTTGACCCATACTGCTTTGATTTACTTCTAGACCAAACACTGCATACACCTCTGACCTTGAGCTGTGTGCTTTGGAAGAGATAAGAATCTGTAACCTGGGAGAGGTGCATGAAAAAGAATCTTTATCTCAAATGAGCCATTTTATGAAGAGCAGCCAATAAGAAATCAATAAAGGCTACTACACAATATGATTAAGTATTCCCTAGATAAAAATGCACAGACAGGGCCAGCTAGTTGAGCAGAGAGGGTATCTCAAAATCTACGGGTCAGATTTAATGATTTTAATGTATCTGCAAAGAACAATGATGCATGCAGCAGTGTATATTTGCTGTCAACCTATGAAACCATGGTGGAAGTGATCAAAGATACAAAGAGTTTGATGCTAGTGTCCTTTTTTGAGTTGTATATGTCAGGTAGGTGTAATACCTGGGTAGCCTAAGATGTTTTGTTGCCTGAGGTGGAACAGAAAAGTTTGCACCCCACAACCAACCCAAATCAAGGTGTATAGACTCAAACCCAGCCCATTTATTATGGCACATGTTGGAGAAAGCCCTGCCAGCACATAGAATCATAAGAGTTGGAAGAGATCACAAGAGCCATGCATTCCAACCCCTTGCCATACAGGAATATACAAACAAAGCACTCCCCATCTCTGGCAGTAAAAATACAATTAACAGCAAACTAAATAAGCAACCTTCTTTCTGCCTTTAATGACATCTAAAATATGCTGCTTGAGATGGCTGCCTCAATCTGCCTAATGGTAAGGTTGGTCCTATCAGTAAGTTCACAAGCGTATGGTTACTGTCACTCTTCTTATGAGATGGCTAGATGGGGAGGGCTGTCCACCACCCCAAGTCTCTCAAGGGGATGAGGAAACTGGACTTGGACAAGGGGCAGAGAGAGAATCCAGAAACAATGTACACAGGCTTCCCTCATCTCCACAGCTGCAGCATGTGAGGAAGTGCAATGAGGCATCAGAAGGGAGGGCAAAGCCAGGAAATGGAGCAAGGACTTTAAAAGGGAGAGGGAGAGAGAGAGAGAGAGATTAGTGGGAAAAACATGTAGAAAGGCAAGAGGAAAATAATAAAAAATGATGCTGAGGCAAAGAGACCCAGAGTGCATTCACACTATAGAAATAATGCAGTTTGATGCCACTTTAACTGCCATGGCGCCATCCTACAGAATCCTGGGTCTTTTAGTTTTGTGAGGCAACAGCACTCTTTGACAGAGAAGGCTAAAGACTTTATAAAACTACAAATCACAGTATGTTAAGCCTAGAGAAGAGACGTTCAAGAGGGGACATGATAGCTATGTTTAGATATTTGAAGGGATGCCATAATGAGGATGGGGCAGAACAGAGCTCTGCTGCTCCAGAGACTAGGACACGGAGCAATGGGTTCAAACTACAGGAAAGGGGATTTCACTTAAACATTAGGAAGAAGTTCCTGACAGTAAGAGCTGTTCGGAAGTTGAATACACTGCCTCATAGTGTGGTGGAGTCTCCTTCTTTGGAGGTTTTTAAGCAGAGGCTGGATGACCATCTGTCAGGAATGATTTGATTGCGTATTCCTGCAAGGCAGGAGGTCAGACTAGATGGCCCTTGTGGTCTCTTCCAACTCTGTGATTCTATGATTCCAAAGGATGGAGCTATAGCACTTAAAGTAGTGTCAAACTCCATTATTTCTACAGTGCAGCTTTACCCACAGAGATATAGAGACCCCAGAAACCAGAAGCATCCTCTCCCTTAGCAGATGTGAGGGCATTATTGGGCCAAAGGTAGAAACAAAAATGGAACATCCTCAAGAAACAGGTAAAAAGATCTCAAAGACTTCAATGAGAAATAAAGGGGTTGCTTACCTGAATTACCTATCTGCTCGGGGAGGGCTTTCTCTCCTTCTGCTAAATGCCAAGACTTACTTACCTGTGATGCTTGAGGAGTTCAAAGGAATAAATAAGTCAGAAATAAAAAGTTGCAAAAGAACAAGACTGTGAATGCATACACAAGCCCATGGAGATTAAAAAAAATTGCTTGGACCAAACCCCTGTGTCTTGAGCCATATTTCTAGGATCCATTATGAAGTAGCTGACTGACAGCATCCACACTCTGGGAGTAGGGCCCCCAGTCCACATTATGATCTGTACTCCTATGACCTGTACTCTTAGCCCTAGGATTTCTCTCCATAAAAAATAATTTGATACATGACTATTTTCTCTTCATTTTTTGGCAATAGTTTAGATCCAACTGTTCTCTTCCTTTGAAGGAAATCCTTCAAAGGAATTTTTGTATCCCACACATCACGGCAAATCTGTTATGCCTTTTCTGTCTATTGGTTCTTTCACAGTCTACTTCCTAAAGATAAATTATTGATCTGGGTGACCTTAACTATGGATAAAATTGTCTTTAAGCCCCTTGACTTTTTCTTTCAGAGCAAGACACACTTATTTGAGTTTCATGTCTAACATCATGTTTTCTGATCTTTTCAGAGATGACTTACTTTCTTCCCTAATCCCTGAACACTGAAGTAAAAGAAACACTCTCCTCCCTTTCCCACCTCCCTGAAATCTTTCTTTCATACACTCGTACCTGCACACTCACAGATAAAGTTCCAATAAGTCCATCTGCTTCTCTATACATGTCTGAAATCCACCCATCACTTTATTTATACTTTGCTTCTTTTCAAAATTGGGAGTCATGGTGCCTTATCAAATAAAGATAATGATAATAAAAGCACATATGGTTAAAAACATAGAAGTTGAGATTAAACAGTATTAAACTGACAACAAAACTAAAACTGTATAAAATATTTCTCTAAAACAAAGAATAAAAGCAGTACAGCACCACTAAGAAAGCATTTTCTTGTGAAACAATCAACTCCCAAAAACTTGCTTGTATAAATATGTCTTCATCGGCTGCTGAAAAAGCAGCAAAAAAAAAAAAAAAAAAAAGTAGCCATGCTAGCCTTTTAGGAAAGAGAGTTCTGGGGCCAAATCCACACTACAGCACAATCCAGTTTGAAACTGGATTATTTGCCATGTTTCTTTCCTATTGAATCCTGGGATTTGTAGCTTTACACATCTTTAGCCTTAACTGCCAAAGAGTGTTGGTACTTCACCAAACTACAAATTGCAGGATTCCATAGGAAGGAGCCATAGCAAATAATCCAGTTTGAAACTTGATTATTTGTGTAGTGTGGATTTGGCCCCAGAATCTGGGAACAGCCGTGGTAAAACCCTCTCCGGGGAACAGCAGCTGCGAAGCCTCGGTGGAGGCGTGTGGTGGTGGTGGGGGACTCCTTGCTGCGGGGTACAGAAGCAGTGGTATGTGGGCCTGACAAGATGACTCGGGAGGTGTGTTGTCTCCCTGGGGCAAAGATCTGTGATGTGACCGAGAGGCTGACAAGACTTGTCAAGCCTACGGATCATTACCCCTTCCTTTTGGTCCATGTGGGAACCAATGATACTGCAAGGCACAGCTTTCCCAAGATCAGAAGAGATTATGAGGCCCTGGGGAAGAAGCTGAAAGAAATGGACGCACAGGTTGTCATCTCGTCTCTTCTGCCAGTTGAAGGGCATGGTCCAAGAAGGGAGAGGAAAATAGCCGAAGTAAACAACTGGCTCCGTAGATGGTGTCGCCGAGAACAAATTGGATTCTTGGATCATGGACTGCGCTTCCATGAGGGGGACTTCTGGCAAGAGATGGGGTGCATCTTACAACAGTTGGAAGAAACATTTTTGCCAACAGTCTCAAGAATTTGATCAGGAGGGCTTTAAACTGAGTCAAATGGGGGAGGGAGACAGTATTCTGGAACGCAAAAGGGCTGGAGAAAATAGTCAAACTGTCATAGAGGGAACAAGGCAAACAGCGCAAGGACCCAACAGTGGGAGGCAAAAAATCTTGCACAGGCAGCAAGTAAAGGGAACACATGGTCTTAGATGTCTCTACACTAATGCACAGAGCATGGGAAATAAGCAAGATGAACTTGAACTCCTCGCACTACAAAACAAATATGATATAATAGACATTACTGAAACCTGGTGGGACGAGTCTCATGATTGGAATGTAGGAATAGAGGGGTATAACCTTTATAGGAGAAACAGGCCAAACAGGAAAGGAGGAGGAATAGCATTATATGTCAGGGATATTTACACCAGTGAAGTGATCCATGACATCAATACTGGAAGCCAGGTGGAGAGCATCTGGATAAAAATTAAAGGGGAGGGAAACAACAGGGATGTTATTGTGGGACTCTACTACAGACCCCCAAATCAGACGGAGGAATTGGATGATGCCTTTCTAGAACAGATGAACACACATGCAGAAAGGAGAGATGTAGTAGTGATGGGTGACTTCAACTATCCTGATATTTGCTGGCAATCTAACTCAGCCAAAACTTCAAGGTCTATTAAATTCCTTACATGCCTGGAAGACAATCTCATGGTCCAAAAGGTGGAAGAGGCAACAAGGGGGTCAGCTATTTTAGATCTGATCCTAACCAACAGAGATGACGTGGTTAATGGAGTGCAAGTGGTGGGATCCTTAGGTGAGAGTGATCATGTTCTCATGGAGTTTGTTATACAATGGAAAGGAGAAGCCAGGCATAGTCAGACATGCATTCTTGACTTTAGGAGAGCTGATTTCAATAAACTCAGGGAAATACTGGGGGTGATCCCATGGTCAGGAATACTAAAAGAGAAGAGACCTCAAGACGGATGGGACTTTCTCAAAAGGGAGATACTGAAGGCACAATTTCAAACAGTACCATTGAGGAAGAAAAATGGGAGGTGTCTCAAGAAACCAGGATGGATGACTAAAGAACTTTCAATGGAGCTAAGTTTTAAACGGAACATGTATAGGAAATGGAAAAGGGGGGAAATCACCAAAGAAGAATTCAAACAGATAGCGAACATGTGTAGGAAGAAAGTCAGAAAAGCTAAAGCGCAGAATGAGCTCAGGCTTGCTAGGGAGGTTAAGAACAATAAAAAGGGGTTTTTTTGGTATGTCCGCAGCAAAAGGAGGAAGAAGAAAATGATAGGGCCACTACGTGGAGAAGATGGCAAAATGCTAACAGGGGACAGAGAAAAGGCAGAATTACTCAACACCTTCTTTGCCTCAGTGTTTTCAGAAAAGGAAAAGGAGGACCAACCTGAGGAGAATGGAACAGAGGACACAATAGGGGAAATCCAGCTCAAAATAAGTAAAGAGGTAGTACAGGAATACCTTCTTAATCTAAATGAATTTAAATCTCCAGGACCAGATGAACTACATCCAAGAGTATTAAAAGAGCTGGCAAATATAATCTCAGAGCCATTGGCAATAATATTTGAGAACTCCTGGAGAACAGGAGAACTCCCAGCAGACTGGAGGAGGGCAAATGTTGTTCCCATTTTCAAAAAGGGGAAAAAAAGAAGAGCCCAACAATTATCGTCCAGTTAGTCTGACATCAATACCAGGGAAGATTCTAGAACAGATCATTAAATAGAGAGTCTGTGAACATTTAGAAGGCAATGCCATCATCACAAAAAGTCAACATGGTTTTCAGAGAAACAAGTCATGCCAGACTAATCTGATCTCTCTCTTTTTTTTTTTTTTGATAAAGTTACCAGCTTGGTAGATGAAGGGAATGCTGTGGACATCGCATACCTTGATTTCAGTAAGGCCTTTGAGAAGGTTCCCCATGACAGTGTTGTAAACAAGCTTGTTAAATGTGGGCTAGACAAGTTAACTGTTCAATGGATTTGTAAATGGTTGACCGGCTGAACCCAAAGGGTGCTCAGCAGTGGCTCCTCTTTGTTTTGGAAAGATGTGACCAGTGGGGTGCCACAGGGTTCTGTCCTGGGCCCAGTGCTATTCAACATCTTTATCAATGACTTGGATGAGGGAATTAGGGGCATACTTATCAAATTTGCAGATGACACCAATTTAGGAGGAGTAGCTAATACCCTAGAGGACAGGATCAAAATTCAGAATGACCTGGATAGACTGGAGAGCTGGGCCAAAGCTAACAAAATGAAATTCAATACGGAGAAATGTAAAGTACTGCATTTAGGGTGGAAAAATGAAATGTATAAATATAGGATGGGAGAGACCTGGCTGAATGAGACTACGTGCGAAAGGGATCTAGGAGTCCTAGTAGACCACAAGTTGAACATGAGCCAACAGTGTGATGCAGCAGCTAAAAAGGCCAATGCGATTTTGGGCTGTATCAATAGAAGTATAGTGTCTAAATCAAGGGAAGTAATAGTGCCACTCTATTCTGCCTTGGTCAGACCTCACCTAGAATAGTGTGTCCAGTTCTGGCCACCACAATTCAAAAAGGATATTGACAAATTGGAGCATGTCCAGAGAAGGGTGACTAAAATGGTGAAAGGTCTGGAAACCATTACTTATGAGGAGAGACTTAGGGAACTGGGTATGTTTAGCCTGGAAAAAAGACGGTTAAGAGGCAATACAATAGCCCTGTTTAAGTATTTGAAGGGATGTCACGCTGAGGATGGAGCAGGCTTGTTTTCTGTTGCTCCAGAGACTGGAACACGGAGCAATGGGTGCAAGCTCCAGGAACAGAGATTCCACCTCAACATGAGGAGGAACTTTTTGACAGTAAGAGCTGTTCGGCAGTGGAACACACTCCATCGGAGCGTGGTGGGGTCTCCTTCCTTGGAGGTCTTTAAACAGAGGCTGGATTGCCATCTGTTGGGGATGCTTTGATCAAGATTTCCTGCGTGGCAGGGGGGTTGGACTGGATGGCCCTCGTGGTCTCTTCCAACTCTGCAATTCTATGATTCTATGATTTTTGCCTGTAAAGATTGAGATAGCCTGGACCTGAGCTGTGTAGGGCTTTTGTAAAGATGATATAAAGATGATGAGTGTGGACATAAGGCATACATAGACCAAAGATTGGTTGCTCTGGAGGAAGGCAGGGCACTGCTGCATTTTGCAGCAGTTTTGTGACTATTTTTCAGAATTTTACGACATTTTACAGCTGTCATTTATGACCACTGCTTTTCGGCACTGAGGTCGCGTATATAACCTGGCCTCAGCACTGTATTTCTCAGTGGCTCTTTGGGAGCCAAAACCCACCCACCCTCCCTTTAATTTCTTGTTGTAGGCTATTTGTTGCATATATTCTTTTCCTGTCACAACCTGGGGGCAGTTGGCATGGGTCCTGATCCAAGGTCTTCGGTAATGGAGGGGTCTTTGTCAAGTTCAAGTTCACAAAGACCCCACTTTTTCAAGTAGATTGTGAATAAGAGGAAGGCAAGGGGTTGTCAGGCATGCAGAGCCTGGCTAAGACTCCTCCCCCTTCCTCAGTGGTGGTGTTGGTGGTTAACCAACAGTGGTATCATTAATCAGCATTCGGGTTGGTCAAGGTCTGGATCTGGACCCATGCAATTAGAGCCAACCATTGCAGCTGTTATCACTACAGTTGTGGCCTTTATTGCCTATACACACACACACATACTTATCACTTCCAATATATCTTTCCAAATGTATAAATGTGTCTGTCATTATTTAGGGAAAAGGGAGGAAGGGGAGAATGTCCGGCCTGGGCACGCAAGAAGGAATACTCCTATCTCCTACCAGCATGACCCCCCCCCTTCCTCAAGATCTTCCAGCATCCATGGAAGTTCTGGGGGACAACTATATATATTAATCATCCCATATGTTTGATTTTCAATTAAAATGTATATGGCCATGCCACAATTTAAAATGTAGGAAGAAAGAATCACTTTTTTAAAATTATAGGGTGCCCCCACTAATCTGATGGGTTAGGGACTGAAGGACTGTCAGAAAGTGGGATCAGTTGAAAAGTGGAAACCAGTTTTTTAAAGCTTGCCACTGAAACACAGAAATATACACTATATATCACTTTTGAATTTGTGCAAAAGCTAAATCAACACATGATATGTGTGTGTGTGTGTGTGTGTGCTTAGAAGACTCTCTTTCTTACAGGCTAGGGACTCTTTCACTTTGCACAATTACCACACTTTGATACCACTTCAACTGCCATGGCTGAAGCTTATAGATTTCTTGGATTTTGTAGTTTGGGAATTCACTACAGCTCTGTAGAAGAGAATTCTAAATAGCTTTGAAAACTACAAATCCCAGGATTCCATAGGTTATAGTCACAACAGTTGAAGGGGTCTCAACATGTTATCATTGTACAGTGTGAAAGAGATAAGTGTTCCCAAGGAATGGGTATAGTTTCTGTGCCAACCTCATAGCCAACGTAGGAGGCATTGCTTTCACCCTGAACAGGTGGCCCCCTCTGCCTCTATTAGCCACCAGCTAAAAATTCATTGAAAAGACTCAATTTCAGCTCAGCACAAATAGAAATTTCATTGAAGTACAGCTATTCAACACATAAATGGCAAGAAAACTGATTCCTTCACATTGACATCAAAAGTAATTGCATGACTCTTAATCAGTTATTTTTTGGGGTGGGGGTGAGACAATGCAATCAAGTGTAATTATGGGATCAATGTTTCCTACTTTTGAAAATGATGTTTGCATGTGTCCTGATTGTTATTCCCTGTCAATGCCTCTGCTTTATTCCAGTTATTTTTCAGCAATAGGCCATTATGCTTCAAAAGTACTCCATTCAATTTATATTGTGTCTTAAATGAACCAATTGCTCTGACGTTTGTAGCTTCTATTTACCACAGCCCAAAGAGTTTTACTCATATGTTTTTGCAATGCAGTCTGCCCAGATACCTTAATCTGATGGAATGTGCTGGTCTTGGTGGCAATAGTACAGGACTCAGCTTCTCTCACTGACTCTTGAACTTTCCCAAACTGCAATTATAGAAGAATATACTTCAACAAGCAGTAACCCCCCTCCACCAACAATCAGAGCTTTATCTAGTCAGAACTGAATGAGTATCAGAAATGAGTCTCAGAATAAAATATCATCCCCTTCTCAGTCTGTAGTGGTTAACTTCCAATGTCTTCTTCTTCAGTGGAAAAAAAAAAGAAAAAGTGAAATTCACAAATGGAAGAGGTTCATGCAGAGACTATAACATTCAGCAGAAAAGAAGAATTTGCTTTAGAATTTGCCATTGACCTGAATAGGATGGCTACAGAAGCAAGAAATGAAGGATACAGATTGCCCTTCCTTTTCATAACATGCTGCTTTGGAAACAGACCATTATTTTGCTCTGCATGTATTCTGATGTATATCAATATTTCACTAAATAAGAGGTTCTTCTGCTCCTCATATTGAAGCAGGGATTGGAGGGCTGGTTTATTGGCTCTGGGATAAGCATGACCTGGTGGGGGGAGGATTTCAGCAGTGGATGAGGGACAGAGCAGTGGGAGCTGATGGTTTTGACATCAGTGGAGTGATGAATGTACTGTGGCTTTCAGCTCAAACTTTGGCTATAAGAGCTATCCAAAGTGTTGGATCCCCAAAACAGGTCCAACACCTTGGACTGAAACTTTAAAATTTGGGTTAAAACCTGCAGCAGTTTCACCACTGAACTGACATTTGAGCCACCAACATCCACTGGACCACAGTAGGTATAACCACCCCTATTGTGAACACATGGCCCCATCACAGACCCCAGGCCCCATTTTTCTCCCATTCCTCACTTGCACTCCAAGCTGGGTTCACCTGTCCTTCACCTTTCCTATAATGAATGGGTATAGTGATGATTGAAACCTTTAAAAGCCACCCCTTTAAGGCACAAGGAGTGCCTTGATGTGGTGGCTCCCAACTAAGCCATCTTCTTTCACCCCTTGCCATTTCTAACAGCAAGTGAAGCAGATGAAGCAAGTGCCCCTTGAAGCAACATGTCAGTTGGGAACTGGCTTTAATTCTTTCAGGTGGGTGGAACTTCATGGAGTGGGAGGACCCTCAGTGCAGGCACTCATGAATTGGATGGAGAACCACCATGGGCCAGAGGATTTCCATCCTTGTAGCAAATCATCCATCAATCATGTTCTGTGGAGAGTACAAACTCCAGCCCAACATCTGCTGAGAGTAACTGTATGGCAGTACCTAGGCAAGAGGCAGTCCTTTGATGCTTCAGGGCACAGAACAGGGTGGAGAATGGGCATGGTAAAATACAAACATGGAAAAGGCAATAACAACGGGCAGTAAATATAAAGCTAAATGTATACTGGCTTCTGACAGATTTTGCTTCTAACCTGCTGCAATCTCTTCTAAGGTCAGTTTCCAAGACCATGTTGTGTGGTGTGTGGATAGGAGATGTATGTTAGACAGATAAAGTACAGGAGGCACAGCCTTTTCAATATTCCATGTCATGGAGTTCTCCATCTCAGGATATTTATATAGCCCTATCCTTGTTTTTTTTTAAATTCTTTGACTAGCTAATTGAAAAGCTCATTTGATTAACAATTCTTTCAAACACAATTAATTAACATCATGTTGAAATTTAAAAAAAAAACACTTTAATCTCAGCATTCAGTTAGTTAGTTTCTGTGCTATGACTATTTCTTGGATTTTCGACCAACCCTTGGCTGCAGCAGCTGGCACAGCCTCTTTGCAGACTCAGGCCCTGGCTGTGGGAGTCTTGGAAGAACCAGGGCCAAACTATAAGATGCAGCCATCTGCAATCATGAAACACACCTGAAGCAGACAGGGGAACTGTTATTTAAGAGCAGCATTTGGCCTTCACTCTTGGTCACCACAACATGGTCTTCTGTGCTGTGTGTAGCTACTCCTTGGGTCTTCTGTGCTGTATGTAGCTACTCCTTGCTCTTGGGCTGTGGGGTTGAAACATGTGGAAAGCTTCAAGTCCTTTCTAAACATGGTGGTGGAGGGGTGCTCATGTCCTGGTGTGTGTGTTTGTGCATGTGCCTGGTGGTGGTGGTGGGGCTTTCATGTCCTGGTTTGCATGGTGTGTGTAGTGTGTGTGTAGCATGGTGTTTGTGTGTATGCTGCTACATGGTGGTAGCCGAGGGGCTCTTGCTTCCTAGAATGTGTGAAGTGTGTGTGTGTTATATGGTGTGTGTGTGTATAAGCAGTTGCATGGTGGCAGCAGAGGGGGCCTTGTGTCCTGGCACACATGAAGTATGGTATGTGTGTATATGTGCAGTTGCATGGTGGTGGAGGAGGGGCTCTTCTGTCCTGGTGTGCATGGTAAGTGTGTGTATAGCATGGTGTGTGAATGTGTTTGTATGCCCGGTTACATGGAGGGGCTCTTGGCATGAAACTGGTCATTATAGTTGATTTGAAAGGTTATATGGTAATGTGTTAAATGATCATACTCTTGACGTGTTTCCTAAATGGCTGATCTGCAGAGTGGGAAGAGAAACATACTAAAGCGTCTTATATATGAAGGTAACGGTGTGTTACACCAAGTATAACTAGTTCTTCAAATTTTAGAACTTTTTGCCAAAAAAAATTTTGTTTGCATGAAAATCTCTTTGATGCAAAAGCAACAAATTATGTTTTCTGCAAAATATACTGTTCAAAAACATTGTTCACAATAAAAGGCAAGGATTGTTTTTTGGGGGGAGGACAAAAAAAGCCCCAAATGTTAAGAAATAATTTTAAAAAATGTGGATAGTTCCTCATAATCTTGGCCAGTGGAGAAAATACTTTTAAAATTATTTGTTTTAGCATGTAAGACTGAAATAAGCAAAGATTTGCAGTCCCTGCTCTTCATTTGAAGTAATGGATTGAAATTTTAACTAGGTGTTTTTGTATCATATTATATTTGGGTATGGATTTATTAGGGGAGTCAGCATGGTGTAGTTTGAGCATCCAATTTCAACTCTGGTGAGCAGGGTTTGAATCTTCACTTTGCCATGGAAACCCACTGGGTGACCTTGGGCAAGTCACATTCTCTCAGCCTCAGAGGAAGAGAAAGGCAAACCCCCTCTGGACAAATCTTGCCAAGAAAACCCCATGATAGGTTTGCCTTAGGGTTGCCATAAGTTGGAAATGACTTGAAGGCACAAACAACAACAAATTGATTTATAACCATTGCACCCTGTAAGGACAGCATTCCATGGGGAATTTTTTTAAAGTCTTTTCATACAGCAAATAATTTCCATTCAGCACTGAAGTTCTTGTTCTACATCAGCCTAGCTTATTTCATGAGCTTATATAGAGTGTGTGGAATCTATGTACATCATCATTTTTGGGAGGCGATGGTCCTCCATCCTAGAAACATGCCCTGCCCAGCGCAGCTGTGTTCTCAATATCATGGCCTCAATGCTGGTGATCCCTGCTTGCTCAAGGACAGCAACGTTCGTCACATAGTCAGTCCAGTGCGTAAACACCATACTTATGGTGCTACACAGTGAATCCTGTCCCAGTCCCTCCAATCCCCACTTTTTGGGAAACACATTGTGATCAACCATTGGCCAGCTCTCCTGTTGCTCAGGAAGCAGTTGGCTGACATTGCCACCCTCTCCTGGGAGTGATCTCTGGTGCAATAGACAGAATGAGGATTCCTGTCCAAATTCCCCCCTTGCACTGGAAATCACTCACACAAGGGAGGGGTGGATCTATCAGCTAGCTGCTTCCCAATCAATGGGAACAGACTCCTGTTGACTACAGCAGCTCCTACCCAGTAAGTGCAGACTGGGGGATTTTCAAAATTCCCCTGTATCCTCTAAACTAGGCGTATGTAGGGACTGTGAATATGGAACAGTCACAATTTCGTAACTGTAGGTTATGTATTCATAACTGCCTTTCAGGTTTCTGACTGCTGTAAGTAAGGAGGAAGGTATAGTAATGTAATCCAACAAAAAAGCAAGATCAGAATATACCTAGATCATTAAATTTTCTACATGAGAGTCAGGAAATTGTGGCATCCCAGCAGCAAAGAGGTATCTGGTTCTGAATGACAGGTTTTCCAGAAGCAAGCTTAATTGATTTTGTTATGTTCTTTTACACCAGCCCAGCACAGAGATAAACTGTAGTATGGCTCATCTGGACTAGGGCAAGATGACAGAAGTTGATTATATGAGTTTTTATTCTTTATGATTATTATGAGCGATGCTTCTGAAATAGCCAGGTGCCAGCACATTCTTAACATAAGAGAGCCAGGGAATTTAAAATGCAAAACAGCTGGGTTATATAAGGGGCATTAGGTTTTGGCATTCTTTGCCAGTTATAATGACCATAAAAATGAATATCCAGCACTCTCAAATCATCTACAGAAAGCTCCATGCATATGTTTTAGTTCCTTCAGCTGGAAATGGAAATATAAGATGAATTACATGGCCATAAAAACATGTACCCAACTGAACCTCAGTAGTGCTGAAACATTCAGTTCAGTCTTTCTTTCATGAGAATATATAGATTTTGCCTCTGATAACATTCCATACATTAGGAGCATAGTGGCTAGATCAAGGGAAGTAATGCTGCCACTTTATTCTGCATTGATCAGTCCTCATCTGGAATACTGTGTCCAGTTCTGGGCACCATAATTCAAGAAGGATATTGACAAGCTGGAACATGTTCAGAGGAGAGCAACGAAAATGGTAAAAGGTCTGGAAGCCATGCCCCATGAGAAGTGGCTTGGGGAGCTGGGTATGTTGAACCTGGAGAAGAGAAGGTTAAGAAGGGACGTGATAGCCATGGTTAAATAAGCAAGCTTGTTTTCTGCTGTTCCAGAGACTAGGACATGGAGCAGTGGACTCAATCTACAGGAAAAGAGACTCCACCTAAATATTAGGAAGAGTTTCCTGATGGTAAGAGCTGTTTGACAATGGAATACACTACCTCAGAGTTTGGCAGAGTCTCCTTCTTTGGAGGTTTTTAAACAGAAGCTGGATGGCCATCTGTTGGGCATGTTTTCATAGCAGGGGATTGGACTGGATGGCCCTTGTGTTCCAAAGACAAGTCATGCCAGACTAATCTTACCTCTTTTTTTATAGTGTTACAAACTTGATAGATGAAGGGAATGCTGTGGGTGTAGTGTATCTTGATTTCAGTAAGGCTTTTGACAAGGTCTCCCATGATATTCTTGCAAAAAAGTTAGTAATCTGTAGGCTAGACAATGCAACAGTTAGGTGGATTTGTAATTGGTTGACTGACCAAACCCAAAGAGTAGTCACTAATGGCTCCTCTTCATCCTGGAGAGAAGTGACCAGTTGGGTGCCACAGGGTTCTGTCCTGGGCCCAGTGCTATTCAGCATCTTTATCAATGACTTGGATGAGGGAATAGAGGGTATGCTTATCAAGTTTGCAGATGACACCAAATTAGGAGGGATAGCTAATCCCCCAGACAACATGATCAGAATTCACAATGATCTCAACAGTTTAGAGAGCTGGGCCAAAACTAACAACATGAATTTCAACAGGGAGAAATGTAGGATACTATACTTGGGCAGTAAAAATGAAAAGCACAGATACAGGATGGGTGACACCTGGCTTGATGGCAGTACATGTGAAAGAGATCTAGGAGTCTTAGTGGACCAAAAGGTGAACAAGAGTCAGCAGTGTGACACAGCAGCTAAAAAAAAGCCAATATGATTCTAGGCTGCATTAATAGGAGCATAGTGTCTAGATCAAGGGAAGTAAAAACTCTCCACTGGCTGCCTATTAGTTTCTGGGCACAGTACAAAGTGTTGGTTATGACCTTTAAAGCCCTACATGGCTTGGGTCCAACTTATCTCCGGGACCGCCTCCTCCCATATGACCCTCCCTGCACACTTCGGTCCTCTGGGAGGAATCTGTTAACCTATGAAAACAAGGCTGTCTGTGACCTCCCAGAGGGCCTTCTCTGCTGCTGCTCCCAGATTATGGAATGGCCTGCTGGACAAAATCTGTCTTATCAAGACAGATCTTTTCTGGCAGGCCTTTCCTGAATAGCTATCCCGGCCCAAAGATTTGGTTGCCTTTTCCCTTAAGCGGCCAGTGGATTATTTCATTTCCCCCTTCTTTTTAATTATTGTACATTTTAATCTTTTTTATTTAGTATTGTTTTAAGGGGTGGATGGGTTAGGGTATTAATGTAATTATGGGATTTTTATGATTTAAGCTGCCCCAATTGTGTTATAGAGGGGCAGGATAGAAATACTGTTAATAATAATAATAATAATAATAATAATAATAATTATGCCACTGTATTCTGCTTTGGTCAGACCTCACCTGGAATACTGTGTCCAGTTCTGGGCACCACAATTCAGGAAGGATATTGAGAAGCTGGAACGTGTCCAGAGGAGGGTGACCAAAATGGTGGGAGGTCTGGAAGCCATACCCTATGAGTAGTGGCTTAGGGAGCTGGGCATGTTTAGTCTGGGGAAGAGAAATTTGAAAGGTAACATGATAGCCATGTTTAAATGTTTGAGGGGATGTCATACTGAGGATGGGGCAAGCTTGTTTTCTGCTGCTCCAGAGACTAGGACATGGAGCAATGAGTTCAAATTACAGGAAAAGAGATTCCACCTAAACATTAGGAAGAACTTCCTGACTATAAGACTTCGGAAGTGGAATACACTGCCTCGGAGCATGGTGGGGTCTCCTCCTTTGGAGGTTTTTAAACAGAGGCTGGATGACCATCTGTTGGGAATGAGTTGATTGTGTATTCCTGCATGCCAGGGGATTGGACTGGATGGCCCTTATGGTCTCTTCCAGCTCTATGGTTCTATCTTTCTATTAAAAATGGCAGAGTTGAGAATTGAGCATAATAAGACCTAGGACCACTTCACTGAATTTCTGGTATTTCCTTATAGCAAAGTCCCCTTTATAAATACAGTATACCCAGGAGCAAAGGAGCCATTTCTCCATGGTGCAATAAAACATCACACTGGAGAATACAACTGAACATCCCAGACACCTGTGGCAACCTGTGGTCTTTCATGCCCAAAGGGGTGATGATGATGATGAATTTTATTTCTGTCCTGCCTTCTCCCAAAATTGGAACTCAAGGCAGCTTACAATTTATAACAAGTAAAATACTACTAAAAACATGCAAAAGATGTACATTAAAATCAGATTAAACTGTTTGCAATATTTAAACAATTTAAAACATGCACTTAAAAAAGAAAAACCAATTAAAAACAGACCAGTTTTTTTTTAAAAAAATACAACATGCTTGTAAAAGCCCATTCTTTAAAAACCTTCAGTTCTAAAAGTCTGTCAGAATAAAAAAGGTGTTTGCTTGCTGATGGAAGGACAGCAAGGAGGGAGCTCCCCAGGAAGGGAGTTCCAGATCTAAGGGGCAGCCACTGAGAAGGCCCTATCTTGCATCCTCACCATCTGTGCCTGCAAAGGCATTGGGGTGGAGAGAAGGGCCTCTCCTTGGAAAGGATGCCTCTGTAAATTACTAGTTCTCCTACTGAATTGATACTGCCCATATAGTTGACATATTCAGACATGCTGTCTAGATTGTGTGAATGTACCATGGGAAAGCAGATCACAAACTCCAATGACATGTAAGCAAATTACAGTGGGGGAAAGGGCAGCCCACAGACTGCATGTGACCCCAACCCCCACTTTTGTTGCCCTCACAACCACCTAACTTTTTTTAAAAAATTGGGCAGTTTTGAGATGATTTCCACCCAGAAACAACCAAAAATACATGAAAACCATGTGCATACACAGCTGCTTCATTTCCCCTATTCACCAGAGCCACCTAACTCGATTTTTTTAAAGTATGCAAACTGGACAAAAGTTGTGACTGGAACTGATATGGCTCCTTTCAGAGCACTGCAATGCATCATGGGGGTGGGGGGAACTGAAAGAATCACTGACACCACATTTCATAATTACATTAAACAATAAAGGCACCCATGACAATCTGAAACGTCAGTTACACGACAGTTTTTATCATGGGGAGAAATGGGATTTTCTGATCCTGAGTTCGTCCCTTGTTGTTTACATGCTTTGTCACTGGATGAAAAATATCCCAGGACTGTTGTTTACATGACAACATTTTTCGTGACTAAAGCAAGATCCTGAGACATAGTATCCTGTGTTTTTTGTTTGTTTACATGGGAAAAGGTTCCAGGATTATTTTTTCAGCTGTCAGTCAAGGATGCAATTACTCATTTTTTCACAACCTCAGTGACGTATTTCCTGTGGAGTTTCCCACCACAAGCAATGCTATTGGCTGCCACGAATATTTGCTCAAGTTTCAGCATTGGTCAGAGAAGGAAGGTGAAGCCAACCCCCTCTGAAAAATGCCTTAAAAAAAAAATCCCCTGATGGGCTTGCCTTAAGGTCTCCAGCTCCATTTACTGCAAAATAAAACTTGTTTGTCTTTAGGAACCCACAGAAATCACTCTTGAAAACCAGGAACTGTAGGCTATATTTTAGAGGAAGGAACTTTTAAATCCACCTAGGCAGCTTGAAGGTGCACGTGCACCCCCCCACACACACCCATGTGTGCGCCTGCTTGATTTCAGCCAAGCTGGAAGAGAATGGTTTGCAATCTACTGAGGGACATACATACACACACCTGCATGTGCCTACTTTGATTTCAGCCAAGAGGGAGAGAGTGATTTTCAATCTACTGAGGCACACACACCTGCTTTGCTTTCAGCTGAGAGGGAAGAGGGTGGTTTGCAATCTACTGAGGGACACACACACACACATGTACACGTACACAGATGTGCCTAGAGGGAAGATCAGGAGGGGAAAAGAAGTGAGTGGTTCGCAGTGAGAGAATCCATTTAAAAAATACACATCCCTTTAAAAGGAAGATTGATGGCACAGGCGAATGGGGAGCTTCAAGCTTGGTAGTAAGAGAATCCATTTTAAAACAAAAGCCTCCATGCAGGGGACGGGGAGGGTAACTGACCCTTCCTTCTCACAACTCTGAGCCTGCCCCTGGCCATCTCAATTTCTGGCCATCACCTACTCCCGAGATAATTTGTCCTGACCTGTTCAGATATCCGATTTTCCGTGATCTCCCGTGACATTTTTAAAAACACGGGACAAACAGCAGGACAGAAAATCCTGCAGGTTGAGGGATAAAAGGTGCCCCCCCTTCGAAAAGCTCGAGACTGTCACACAGGATGTGTGAACTATGAGAGATCAACACGAATTCATCTCACTACATTTTCATCACGTAAACGGCGCCTGAATTCCACAGTATGACCCCCATATCCATGAGGAATATGTTCCCAGACTTACCTTGGAAATGTGAAACTTTGGATAATAGCAAACCCTATTGAAATGAATGATTTCCAGTCCAATTTCTGGTGAAAGCATATCACAGAATCATGCTGGAGGACCTAGAAAATGCCTAGAGAGAACAGTTTTTTAGACTTAGGTAAGTGAAATTGTGGAAATGGATCCCATAGATATGGGGATCGTACTGTACTCCTTTAGAGTCAGGTTCTCCAGAAAATTGCTTTATATAAGTACTGTCCTGAAGTAGAAATGAGGAAGAAATCTTGCTTACATTTCCAGACATGCCACCAGCAAGCTGAAAGGAACACAGAGAAGTTATAAACTGACCCAAGAGAATGGCAAACTAAAAATCACAAAGCAATGGGTTTATTTTCAAGTTTCATAGAACTCTCTCCCACCACCCCTAAGATGTGTGTTAGCCTCTCCCCAAAGGGGATGAAAGGTTTTGGAATTTTGTTCCATCCCCCCACTGGTGCCTTCTATTTTTTAAAAGGCTATTTTAAATTGTGTTTATGATGCCATTGTGTTTAAACATTCACATTTATTTGTGTTTTGGTTGCATCTTGTCATGAACCACATTGAGACCCATTCTTCAGAAGAAACTTGGGCTATTACACCAATAAAGAAATAACTAAAGACGGGTGGATGGAAGAATGGAGGGATGGAAGGAAAAATGTGCACTGGTACAGGAAAAAGATGTTGGCAATGAGATGATAAATTCAGTAGTATCCTCCCCATGCCCAATCTTTGTTTGTGTATTTTTTTAATTATTATATTTCTTCAAATAACAAAAATATAAGAAGAAATTCATACAAAAGCTTATACTTACACATCAAGATTATACGAAGATATACATACAAAAGCTTTCCTTACATCAACATATTCTTCGGTTCCCAATATTTCCTCTCCAATTAATTCTCCATGTTGAAATACATATCTTATATTATTATACATGTTCAGTTTCAAACATCACTATATCTTTGGTTTAGACGGTTTAGAGGCGATATGATAGCCCTGTTTAAGTATTTGAAGGGATGTCACGCTGAGGATGGAGCAGGCTTGTTTTCTGCTGCTCCAGAGACTGGAACACGGAGCAATGGGTGCAAGCTCCAGGAACAGAGATTCCACCTCAACATGAGGAGGAACTTTTTGACAGTAAGAGCTGTTCGGCAGTGGAACACACTCCCTCGGAGCGTGGTGGCGTCTCCTTCCTTGGAGGTCTTTAAGCAGAGGCTGGATGGCCATCTGTCGGGGATGCTTTGATTGTGATTTCCTGCGTGGCAGGGGGGTTGGACTGGATGGCCCTTGTGGTCTCTTCCAACTCTGCAATTCTATGATTCTATGATTCTATGTATTCTCCATTGAAATTATATTTTTTCCTTCTCATTTGACTTCCATATATTTTCCAATGGTCAAAGTAGATTTGTTTGGCAATTACATTTGACTTTGTATAATTGTTCTCAAAGTATAAAATCTTTTGAAACTTGAAACTAGTTCATTGTGTTGTGATTTTTAAGCCTTTCCTAATAAAAATATGCACTTAATACCCCGTTTGGATTATTTCATAAATAATATTACAGTGTTAGTTCTGGGCTCTGTGAATTTCAGACTTTAGACTGTTGCTCTTGACTCCTCTTCACCTCTGCTTTAATGGAGTACTAAGAAAAAGGTCAGAGTCCTGAGGGATTCTAAAGGAGTTGAGTTGACTGGCCACTGTTGGTTGACACTAGTCTTCATTGCTCCTTGGCTTTTCTCCAGCTAATGATTTGACTGTATCTTTCCTCCTATACAAAGGATGGTGTTCAGCAGCCCAAGCAGTAGAATGATCAATAACATTAGAATAACTGTCAGGCTGTTTCTTGCTCATTAGATCATGCCATCTATTCGTTCCAACAGGCTCTCTCTGTGCCCGTCACTTGAGAGGTATAAGATCAAACAAGCTGCCACAACAGCATGGAATAAAGGCTGAAATATCATGGCAAATGGTTCTGAATCCAGCAAAGGTCACAGACAGAAGGAGAAGGAAGGGGTGGGGTGGGGAAGGCTTCCAGCAAGAGACTGCTTTGCCTATCCTCATGTCAAGTCTTACTTTGATGGTTATTCTTAGAATAGAAGCAGGCTTTAGGCCCAGTTCCTGGGGCCATCATTGAAACATATGAAAAACTGGAGGGTCAAAATGGCATATCCATAATAAGAATCGCCATGCTGCTTCAGAAGCAGTCCAACTAATTTTGTAACTTCCAGTGGGTAGGTGCATTAGGTACAACAATTCTCCCCCAAGACTAACAAATATATTATGGCAGAAGCTCTGGGGACTAGCCTCCACTTCATACAATGTAAAAGAGATTATCTTTAGTTAGCTGGCCAGATATTTTATCTACCACATTGAGGAGAAATATTAGGAGACTGATAGACAAAGAGAAAGAGAGGGGCAGAGGAGAGGGATAAATGTAGGCAGTAAATTGAGGTACAAGTTATATGCAAAAAGCAAGTAAACAATCATAAAAACCATTAGAATAATTATGTTGAAGTAAAATGAGCATACATTTACTTTCTGGCTGAACTTCAAAATGCATAATTCGTACTGTGATGGACCGCTATGGAGACAAATGAAAACAGTGGGCTTCAGGAGCCAGTCCTCTGAGAGGAGACAGCAAGGGGAGGGGCTTCTGGAGGTTTTTAAGTAGGTGTGACAGGAAACGGTTATGTTATCTTTGTTCAATAACAAACCATTCTTTATGTTTGTTATTTATATTCAGTTCATTTAATCAGTCCATCACCCTTATAAACATCCACACCTAAGTACAGGTACTATTCATTTAATTGTGGAACTGCAGATTCTACTAGTTATTCATTCTGTGACAACTGTGGGAGGTGGAAATCCCCTGTGGCACAGGCATGGTGAAAGCAAGAGTGACGAGGCGGCCTAGATGAAAGGTGATTTGGGCTGGCATGCAGGGCACCACACGTATTATACAGGTCAACCCCCATATTCACGAGGGATATGTTCCAAGGCCCCCTTGGATACCTGAAACCATGGATAATAGGGAACTGTTTTATTTTCTACGAAACCAACACAAGAAGTTGACCATAGAATTGCATTGCTGGACCTTGAAATGAGTAGAGGGAACATATTTTTCAGATGTGGATAAGTGAAACTGTGTATACTGCATCCGTGGATACAGGGGTTAGCCTGTATTAAGTACCCCTACTTTTGACTTAAATTAAAATTATCATTTTCAAAGACTTATGATTAGCTTATGGCCTGGAATGTGGCAGAGACCTTTGATGGGTCTCAAACTGTATGCAGGAATGTCCACATAAGCAAAGAGGTTAACAATACAATCATATACTCTATCTCTGGCTTTTCTTTGCAAACGAAGATTCAGGAAGGACTCATCCCGCACTTTCTGCAAGCAGCTGATGACTAAAAAGGCCAATCCAAGATGAACAAGACCCGTTGCAGAAAGCACAGCAGAAGGTCTCCTTGGGTGATGTTTCGTGTTGTGATTTTTTCTGCGTTGTCATTTCTCTTCAAGACTTGTTCAGCGTGAGTTCTCAAATAAAGCTGCAGTATTGTGCATAGTGCGTCTCCATGCCTCCTGATGTGAGGCCAGGATGGACCATTGTTGGTGATCAATTTGGCCAAGCCTGAGATGTTGTTTCAGGGAGTCCTTGTATTGCTTTTTTGGAGCGCCCCTCTTACGCTGACCCATGGCGAGTTCACCGTAGAGTAGTATTTTTGGGAGGTGATGGTCCTCCATCCTAGAAACGTTTCCTGCCCAGTGCAGCTGTGTTCTCAATATCATAGCCTCAATGCTGGTGATCCCTGCTTGCTCAAGGACAGCAACATTTGTCACATAGTCAGTCCAGTGTATATTTAGGATTGTACATATACAGCGCTGATGAAAACATTCGAGGAGTCGTAAGTGTTGGCAATAGGTGACCCATGTTTCAGACCCGTAAAGGAGAATAGACAGTACAATGGCTCACTGATTTTTGTGCTTCGTCTCAGGTGTTTGTTATTCCAGACTCTTTTGTAAATCCAAATGCGCTATATGCTTTTGCTAATCTGTAATCGATCTCTTTGTCAATCGTGGCATCTGAGGAGATGATGCTTCCCAGGTAGGTGAACTGCTGAACGGACTTAAGCACAGATTTGCCTACAGCAATGTGGGGATGGTGGTGTTCATCCTGTGGTGCAGGCTGGTAGAGATCTTCCATTTTCTTCAGGTTGACTTCCAGGCTCTGCAGCTGTTGCAAAGCAGGATGTTAGATGCTGCCGAGCTGCTTCTGTGTGGGCAACGAGGGTAGCATCATCAACGAAGAGCAACTCACAGTGTTGACAAATGTTACATAGAGACCCTTGTTCTGCTCTCTACATTTCTATTGCAGTTGTCTAAGGGCAAATATCATATCTGTAGTACTCCTATTGGCTCTGAAGCCACATTAGCTTTCAGGAAGAAGTTCTGCAATAGCAGGAACTAATCTCTTCAGGAGTATCCTTGTAAGGATTTTTCCAGCAATAGAGAGCAGTGTTATGCCTTGACAGTTTGAACAATCGGATTTTGCTCCTTTTTTCTTGTACAGGGTGATGATGACCGCATCTCGGAGATCTGATGGCAGTTCCCCTTTTTCCCAGCAATTCACAAGGAGTTCGTGATTTAACATGGAGTACAGTCATATACAGAGCAGAGATAATTCATATAATCGGCCAATGCTCCCATATAGGGATGGAAAAAAATATTCATTATTCTATCCTGTCCAAAAATTGAGTTTCTTAAACTTGGTAACCCAGTGGGGCAGAAATACATGTAAAATAACTCATACTTCTGTGCAGAATAATTATCCTGCAACACTATGGGATGTGTAAATGCTGGGCAACAGCTGCACACATTTCTTGCTACGGTGTTGTTGTGCCCAAAACACAACTTCTTGCACTGTCCATTTCCCAAATTTGTTATGTACTGACAACAACTCTATTTCCAAACAGTCGAATGGGTTCTTTTCTCTTTCTTTCTTTCTTTCTTTCTTTCTTTCTTTCTTTCTTTTTTTTTTTTTTTGTGCATGACTGCTTGTTTTTTGTGCAAAACTCAACACCTTTCACACATACACACACACACGACCATGTGGTTTTCTGGGGAAATGGGTTCTTTTGCAGGAAAAATATGTTTTTTCACATTTAAATTACATTTTTCCACAAAAATGATTCTAGATACCCACATGTGTTTTTATAAGCAAAATTGCTGTTCTTTTGTGCAAGAGGCACTAAATTTGCACACATGTGCATGTGCACCTGCACACATCCATATTGCCACATGGGTTTTTGGAAAGTTTTTTTTTCAAACAACTTTTTTTTATCAAACAATCATTTCCAGATAGCCATGATGGGTATATTTTCTGTACAATATTGGTTTTTTTAAAACACAAACCATTGGTTTTTTCACTAAAAAATATGTGGCATTCTAGAAACAGTTTTTTATATGCAAAAGAGTAATGTGTATTTTTGGATAGAATTATTTGCTGGAAAATATCAATGTGTAAGTACATCGCATGAAATGTGATGAAGAACTCATTTTCTCCCAATGCAGAGAAAAAATATGGAAATTATTCATTTTTCTGAAGATGAAATAGTTCAATGTTTATATCCTTACACCTAGATAAGTGGCTCTACAAGGATAGGAGTCATGTGGCCTCCAGATGTTTTGGGTTGCAACCTCTAGAATTCCTTGCCATTGGCTGGGGTGGCTAGAGACAATTGCAGACAATTCCAATGAGCAAGAAAAATGAAACTTGTCTGAAGAAACCAGGGTGTACAAAGAAATTTCAGATGAGCTAAAATTAGAAAGAATCATGTATAAGAAATGGAAGAAGATGGAAATCACCAAAGAGGAAGACAAACATATAGCCATTAAACGTAGGGTGAAAGTCAGAAAAGCTAAAGCTCAAAATGAGATCAGGCTCACTCAAGAGGTTAAAAGCAATAAAAAGGAATTTTTGACTATGTTTGTAGCAAGAGGAAGAACAATGAAACAGTAGGCCCACCATATGGAGAAGATAGTGAAAGGCTAATAGGGGACAGAGATAAAGGTAGAACTGCTTAAACATCTTCTTTGCCTTGGTCTTCTCTCAAAAGAGAAACAGTGCTCAACATGGGGCTCATCTACATGAGCCAGGATACCCCGGCTCCCCACCAGCATATCCTTGCTGTGAATCTGGCCCGTTCTTCCCGTTACCTGTACAGAACAGGCTGGAGTCCAAACAGGCATGCTTGCCTATACCTGAAGCTGCCGCCACCATTTTCTTTACTGACTCAGAAGGCAGGAAAGGGACCCACAGTATGTGACTGAAGGCCCTCTGCATGTGACCAGCCTTGGTCCCATGCTGAGGAACTTCTTCCTGGTTTCCATGAGAGCTAGCGAGATGGTGGTGGCAGCAAGGACCTGTGTGCTGGATGAGCTCCTGTGGACATGCAGGGCCTGATCCAGTTTTTGCCAGCAGCTACAGAGTAAACTGTGTATTTTCCTATAATGGTTTATAGGCCCTATCCCTCCTTCCTCCCATCTCAGCCCTGTATCTGCCCCAGGGGTGGTGAGGACAGCCTGGGGGCAGAATAGGGCAAATGCCCTGCATTGTACGGACTGCAGGGCTCTGAGACAGGGGCAAGATGGGGGTATTTATCCCATGTAGACAAGTCCTTGCTGAAAACAGAGCAAATGGTGCAGCAAGGGGAATATAGAATAGCATAGATAATGAGGTTGTAAGGGAATACCTAGTTACTCTGGATTAATTCAAGTCTCCAGGGCCAGATGAAGGGTACTTAAAGAATTTACAAATCTCAGAGCCAGTAGCAATAGTCTTTGAGAATTCTTGGAGAACAGGGGAGGTCCCAGCAAACTGGAGGAGGGCAAATGTCCCCATCTTCAGAAAGGGGAAAAAAGAGAACTCAAACAACTATCATCCAGTCTGCCTGAAATCAATACCGGGAAAGATTTTAGAGCAAATCATTAAACAGACAGTCCTGTGAGCACTTAGAAAGGAATGCTGTCATTACTAAAAGTCAGCATATAAAAGTTTATATGTAAAAGAGCCTGGAATGAGGAGTAAAATGTTTAAGACAAGGTTTTCACATATTTACTGCCCCAAAACATTTCTAAATACTATGTGACAGGAAGAATTTAATGTAACACTGTACAATATCAAATTATTACAATTCCTAGGCTTGGTTTCTTCTTTTCAGTTTTTTAATGGGAGTGAATGTGTTATGCCTGCTTGATGCTATGGAGAAATAATTTTTGTTCTATTAATGTCAATGGTTTCTTCTATTTTCATTATTTTTTTGCCTTCTCAAACCAAAGAGGTTACATATAGTTCAGCTGTTCTTTACTGTTCATGACCTCGTAGCTCCATTTATAACAATAAATAAATAAAAATAAAGTTTAATTCATAAGCTGTATTTCTAACATGTCAAACATGATAATTTTATGACAAACCAAATTATATATACTGTATTTTATGTGGATCAGAGTGATTTTAAACCTGTAAAGGGTGCTAATACTGCAATCTTTTTTTTTTTTCTGAAAGTGTTTGTTTTCCTTCCAAACCCCACCCCCAGTAAAATTTGGTATTTTCCCCCATGGCTTTGAAATTTCTGGAAATTTTACTTTTTTAGTAAAAAAATCTTGCAGGCAATGGGTGTCAGAGCACTTACTATACCTCAGGCTATTATTCTAATAAAGCTGATGTGTGTAAATGATGAGATCTTATAAAGTAGGGGTGGGGAACTTGTGGTCCTCCAGGTGTTGGATTCCCTAGCTACTATGGTAAGGGAAGATTGGAGGTATAGTCCAACAATATCTTCAATGGAACAAATGGATTTTGAGGAGAGATTTGATGGAAGGAAGTAGCTGGACAAGCAAAGCTCTTCATGCTTTTAATAAAGCTGTACAGCTAATTCTTCTGTGTTTTTTTCTCTTAAGCATTTGTCATCGCCTATGTTATTTATTCCTGGGGAACCCAAGAATTTGAGCGTCTGAAAAGAAAGAACCCTGCTGATTATGAAAATGATGAGTAATCTGATGTAAACAAAGAAAGTGCTTGCCAGCATTTACTCTTGCTTCCACCTTGTTGACATGCCTATTGCAAGTATTTATAATATTTTGACAGTTCAATAAACTTCTTTCTCTTCCAGCCATGACAGTAATGCCTACACTTTCTAAAAGGGATGCAAAATAATTACATTTTAGGTATCCTTTGCTTTTCCCAGATTTTTTTTTTTATAATTTGCAGTACTTGTTTTGTTAAAATATTTATATCCTTCTTTTTGGTCCTGAAGGCAACTTATAGCAATAGCAATTGGATTTAAAAAGCAGCAAAACTCAGTCCAAAAAAAATCAGATCAATAGCAGAGAGCACAACAACTCCAGTGTAAAAATGACATAATAAATTGAGTCCCAAACAGACTACATTGAATTTTATTCTCTGTATGCCTAAATCCTACTAAAGGGGGAACCAAACAGACCTCCAATCAGACCTCCAATGAGGCATTCCATAGCTTGGATGCTGTAACTGAAAAGATTTGCTCTGTATTTCATATACTGTACTGTGTTAATTGGGTGGATGGCATCATGAGTTAGAGAAGGAAGAAGGACCTTTAAACAGTTTCTGGGGTGTATTTACACTGTAGAAAGAATGCAGCTTTACACCACTTTGGGTGCTGTAGTGCCATCCTGTGGAGTCCTGGGATTTGTAGTTTTATCAGGTCTTTAATGTTCTCTGCCAAAGAGTTCTGGTGCCTCCCAAAACTACAAATGCCAGGATTCTGTAGGGTGGAGCTATGGCACTTGAGGTGGTGTCAAACTGCATTATTTCTATAGTGTAGATGCACCCTTAGTTTCAAACTACATATACAGTTGACCCTTCATATTCGCTGGGGTTTGGTTCCAGGAACTCCCCGCCCCCATGGATACCAAAATCTGTGAATACTCAAGTCCCATTATATGCAATGGTATAGTAAAATGGTGTCCCTTATATAAGATGGCAAAATCAAGGTTTGTTTTTTGGATTTTTTTTAAAGAATATTTTCAAGCTGTGAATACTTCAATCCGTGGATACCAAATATGTGGATATGGAGGGACAACTATATAGAGCTTCAAATGTCCCCAAAAGGTCTACGTTTTGCAACTGTTGACATTTCTGATTGTCTGGGTCAATCCCACATATGGTACTTTGTCTTGCAGTCACACCTCTTTTACTTTCGGGTAATTTACTCAAAGTGCCTCTCAATTGTGTTAGTGCACTGGGGTCAGAAGACCTATGGCAGGGATAGCATCTTCACCATTCACAGAGTGTACGAAAGTTGAAATCTTTCAGCCTCCACACTGTATTCAACCACGAACGAACTTCACCAGGAGGAAATGCAAGGCTAAAGTGTTAGGTAGCACATCTGATGAAGCGGTGGTGGTAGAAATGGCAGAACGGGATGCAGTCTGGTAAGAAGTACTATGCAAAATGAGGGACCCATTCCCAATGGGTTTTGCCATGCTTTCATTAGGGAATTAGATAGTGACCAGGGTGTAATGTGTTACTTTCAAAAACTAATGGTGGCAATTGAAGAGATGTAGGAGCAACTTTACATAGAAGCATCACAGACAGGAATTTTTCCACTTCTCTGTTTATCTTTGAGTGTACACACACACACACACACACACACATATATATATATATATATAGAGAGAGAGAGGGACCTCTCTATATGTATATATTTATATATATAAAGTCTCTATCTATCTATCTATCTATATATATAAAGACTTCCTTGGAGGTCTTTAAACAGAGGCTGGATGGCCATCTGTCGGGGATGCTTTGATTGTGATTTCCTGCATGGCAGGGGGTTGGACTGGATGGCCCTCGTGGTCTCTTCCAACTCTACAGTTCTATGATTCTATGAAACCATGCCAGACTAACCTTATGCTTTTTTTTTTTTGATAGAGCTAAAAGCTTTGTTTGATCAGAGGAATACTGTGGATGTAGTGTATCTTGATTTCAATAAAGCTTTTGACAAGGAATATTCTTCATGATATTCTTACAGACAAGCTGGTCAAACGTGGACCAGACTAGGTGGATTTGTAAGGTATTACTCTTAGACAGGAAAAGTGAAATACATAACTATAGGATGAGTGACACCTGGCTTGACAACAGTACATGTGAAACGGTTTGAGGGGTCTTAGCAGACAATAAGCTTAACATGAGTCAATCATCTGATCTGGCTGTCAACAAGGCCAATGCAATTCTGGCTTGCATCAACAGGAGTATAGTGTCCAGATCAAGGGATTTAATAGCTCCACTCTATTCAGCTTTGGTCAGACGTCACCTACAGTACTGTATCCAGTTCTGGGCACTATAGTTCAAAAAGGATGCTGACAAGCTGGAACATGTTTAGAGGAGGGTGGCCAAGATGGTAAGGGGTCTGCAAATCATGTCCTATGAAGAACAGCTTAGGGAATTGGTAATGTTTAGCCTGGAGAAGGGAAGGTTGATAGGTGATACGACAGCCATTTTTAAACATTTGAAAGGATGCCATGTGGAAGATGGAGCAAGCTGCTCTGGAGATTAGAACACAAACCAATGGATTCAAATTGCAAGAAAGGAGATGCTGCCTAAACATAAGAAAGAACTTCCTGAGAGTAAGAGCTGTTCCACAGTAGAAGAGACTGCCTCAGAGGGTGGTGGATTCTCCTTTGTTGGAGGTCTTTAAACAGAAGTTGGATGACTATCTCTCTTGGGAGTACTTTGACAGTGTGCCAGCATGGAAGGGGTTGGATTAGATGGCCCTTGTGGTCCCTTCTAACCCTATGATTCTATGTTGGGAGCAGCAGTTCAATGTTACCTGGAAGAGGATGCATGATTCTAATCCCTGGAGCATAGGCTCACATAAGCTCTCTTTTTACTAGGGATTTTTCCACGGCACCTTCCGAGGTCCTGGTGACCTCCATCTAACCTCACTTATGGTCTACCCTGGTCTACTAGACCCTGTCAAGTGTCTTAATATTATGAGTTATAAGATATTATAGGGTGTAATGCATGGTAACAGAGATATGAAGAGGATACAACCTGCTTCTCAGCAGTGATTATTTCATAGAATCATAGAATTGCAGAGTTGGAAGAGACCACGAGGGCCATCCAGTCCAACCCCCCTGCCACGCAGGAAAGGTAATGCCAATGGTTACCCCCCTTCCACCAGTTTATCCAAGGGAAACATCTCTGAAATGATTTCTCATAATTGTTGGTATCATCTTGTAGATGAAGATGTGCTAATATACTATGTTCTAAAGCATAGAAAAATGTGCTTTGTCTAACATACAACTTTAAAATAGAATCTGGAGTCAGGTTCGCCAAGTTCAGACCCTTTGTAAAGAACTGCTTTCCTGAGAGGTCCTTTGAAGAGTGGTACTGTGAGAGAGGAGGAGAATGTGCAAGTGATGCATTTTCTTTTGATCTGTCCTTTGTTTCTGCTTATTAAGAGAGAGCTGGTCTAGGAAAAGGTACTCCCCCCATGTGTGTATGGACATTTTCAGATACGTCTTACCACGTTAGAAGCTTTCGGGAGAGCTTCACGCTGCCACGTGGCAGGGACTCCATTTCAGATAATGCTGTCCCTCTGGCGAAATTGTCTGTGTCACTTCTGTGTAGGATTGGAGGCGGCTGCGCCATATTTCACCAGATTTTATTCACGAAAGTTTTCCATGAATAAAATGTGGTGTGGCTGCCTCCAATCCTACACGGAAGTGACATGGATGATTTCGCCAGAGGGACGGCATTGTCTGAAATGGGGTTTCTGCCATGTGGCAGCACCAAAGCTCTCCCGAAAGCTTCTAGCGCGGTAAGACGTGTTTGAAAATGTCCTATGTGTTTGAAAAAAGAAAGTAAAAGAATGTTTGGTCTCCTTTTGTGAGCCAGGTCTCTCTCATTCACTTGATGCTGTTATTAATTTGCTTTCCTTTTCTACATATTTTCATACAACATCAGATATAATTTGTGTTAGATGTGATTTGGGCTAGAACTTCCTTTTATATAATTTCTGCCCTCCACTCTTAAGACACTCTTAAGACGCCTGCCCTCCACTCTTAAGACAGGGGGCAAAAATCAGTTATTAGTAGTATTGGTTATTAATATTGTCAGTGTTAAAACAGTTGAGTTTCAAGGCATTTTAACATAAAACAGAAAATCAGTGGCTTTTTTATTCAGAAGAGAGTTTGTTTTTCACTGTAATTTTGGAAGGAGAATAGAAAATGTGTGTGTGTGTGTGTGTTTAAATAGTGTTTGATGTTAGGGATGGACTTTTCACAGTCAAGAAAAAGTGATACAAAAGGTAGAGGGGGGTGATTCCAGGACTTTGTTATGTATCTGGAATCATTCTTCCAGTGAATGCTTGAAATAATTTACAGCAAAACAATTTAAAAAATGAAATGAAAACATTTGTGTGTGTGTGGGGGGAAGCTAAAATAAATACATTACAATACAACAGGGAAATCTTATAAAATATGGATGGGAAATATGAGGCATTGTTGGATTGCAACTCACATCATCCCTCACCAGTGGTTGTCAAGTTTAGGATCAAGGGAAGATGAGGCCTGACATCTGGGGTTGGGGTGTTCCCCATCACTTTAAAATCAGCATTAAAGCAACAGAAGGAACCTATTCACTAAAAGTTTGGCAGGCAGCATAGTTCACAATATCAGGCATCTAAAAGGATTCCTCCAAGGGAGTGAACAGAACCTCAGTGTGGAGTTCAAGAACTGTGGTGCAACCACAGAAAAGGTCCTGTCTGAACTTCCACTAACATCATCTTTTTAGGAGACAGGCTTGCCAGGTTGGATACAGGGTGGGGCTGCAGTAACATTCATCCTAAACAGATGTGGAGAAGAAAGGTACCATAAAGCTCCATCAGGCCAGATGAAGGTACCTATCCTCCCCCTCCCAACAAAGTGATTGCCTCCATGGTAGAGAGTTGAGGCTAGGCACAGAGGAGAACCCAGTTCTCCACTTGTCACCAGCACCTTGTGCGCCCTTCCTTCTCACCTGATCTTTGCTCTCATGCGTCCCACTCCTTGAGGAGGATTCTCCCCCATTGGGATTACCCTTTCTTACTTATTTGCTTTTTCCTTATCTCTTTGAATATTCTTGAACTGTTTCAAAATCCCTGTACAGTCTTGGAGTGGGAAGCCATTTTCTAATTCAAAGTGTTGGTTAACACTTAAGCCCTATATGGCTTAGGTCCAGACCATGTGACCGACTGTATCTTTCCATATGATCCTTGAGGTCCTTAGAAGAGGCCCTTCTCTCAATAGCACCACCTTCACAGGTCCAGCTGTGGGTATGTCCAATCTGGCCTTTCTTGATGGCTGCCCCTAGGATATGGAACTCCTTTCCTGGGGAGGCTAGAATGGCCACTTTCTTGCTGTCCATCTGTTGACAGGAGAATACTTCTTTTTAACAACAACAAAAAAATTCTGACAGGCTTTTAAAACCGCTTTTTTAAAGGTCTTTAAGGGGCTGCTGTACTGTTTTGACTACTATGTTTAAACTGCTTTTTATCATTTTAAGTGTATGCTCTAAGTTTATATTATTGTTATTAGTTTAATTCTATTTTAATGATATTTTATATGTTTTTAGCTGTATTTTACTCATATAAATTAGCAAGAACACTTGAATTCCAGTTTTGAGAAAAGGCAGGATATAAATAAATATTGTCATCATAATCCTCATTTTCTTGTAGCCTAAAAACCATCGAAAAATTGTTGGCAGGTCAAAGGAGATAAAAATGACAAAGCATTCTAAACACTGAAAGGGGGTACAGGAATGATTGATCATAATTATTACAGCAAGTGTTGTATACTTGTACAATATAATTCAACTGAGTGTTGGCAACATTACAGTCAGACCTGAACACACACACACACACACACACACACTAAGAGAGAGAGAGAGAGAGAGAGAGAGTATTACACACACATATAGGTGAATGTGATAATATTGAATTCTGTATAATTGTGTGATAAAAACCTGGAAATAATATCCTATTGATTTTTCCCAAGAAATGGAAAAGTGGGAAGATATCTGTGTCCATAACTTGATGACCATGCTTTCAAAATAATAATAAAAACTATATAAAAATTTGCTTCTTTCTCTTATGGCTATTGATGTTTTAATAAAAAATAGGCTGGCTTTCATTTGCTTGCCTTCAGTGATTTTTCAGAAGCTGATTTTTTTCAGTTCATTCATTTAACCTCTTCTTGGCTTTAGTCAATAACAAAGAGTAGGCAGAACAAAATGCCATTCTGACATTCTCCAGCACTGCAGACATTTAGAAATGGACTAAGATAATTCTGACTAAAAATACAATCATTGTGTTGCACTTAGTTTTAGCGCTCTCTGTACAAGATAAAATATTCCATGTGCAGTGCTAGAACACAGCTTTTCCTCTGCCTGCTGAGGAGGAATTAACTAGGATTCCACTTCACTTTATATCAGAATTGTATCACCCTCCAGATATTGTTAAACTGCAAATCAGAGCAACCCCAATGAGCATAGTCAATGGTGAGGAATGCTGGGAGCTACAGGTCAACAACATCTGAAGCACCACAAAGTTCCCACTTCTAGTTTAGATTATTGCTGGCTTGCTGTTCATAGAGGTGTGATAGGAAACAGATTTCAGGTCAAGGTTTCACATATCTGACTTTCTAGAAAATCCAAAGAGGGTCGTGATTTCCCTTTTGATGTTCTCATACGAACACAAGAACATTAGAAGAACCATGCTTGATCAAAGGATGGAAAGAATATTCAAAAATGGTCAAAAACCCTTTCTGTGGTGGTGGTGGTGATTTTAGCTTCAGGAAATGAAACTAAGTGGGATGGGATGCATCTCACAACAGTTGGCAGAAACATTTTTGCCAACAGATCATTTGCCAAAAGAATTTGATCAGGAGGGCTTTAAACTGAGTCATATGGGGGAGGGAGATAGTATTCTGGAAGGCAAAAGGGCTTGAGAAAATAGGCAAACTGTCATAGAGGGAATAAGGCAAATAGCACAAGGACCCAACAGTGGGAGGCAAAAAAACTTGCACAGGCAGCAAGTAAAGGGAACACATGGACTTAGATGTCTCTAAACTAATGCACAGAGCATGGGAAATAAGCAAGATGAACTTGAACTCCTTGCACTACAAAACAAATATGATATAATAGGCATTACTGAAACCTGGTGGGATGAGTCTCATGATTGGAATGTAGGAGTAGAGGGGTATAGCCTTCATAAGAGAAACAGGCCAAACAGGAAAGGAGGAGGAATAGCAATACATATCAGGGATATTTACACCAGTGAAGAGATCCATGATATCAATACTGGAAGCCAGGTGGAGAGCATCTGGATAAAAATTAAAGGGGAGGGAAACAACAGGGATGTTATTGTGGGACTCTACTACAGACCCCCAAGTCAGACAGAGGAATTGGATGATGCCTTTCTAGAACAGATGAACACACACGCAGAAAGGAGAGATGTAGTACTGATGGATGACTCAACTATCCTGATATTTGCTGGCAATCTAACCCAACCAAAACTTCAAGGTCTAGCAAATTCCTTACTTGCCTGGAAGACAATTTCATGGTCCAAAAGGTGGAAGAGGCAAAAAGGGGGTCAGCTATTTTAGATCTGATCCTAAGAAACAGGGATGATGTGGTTGATGGGGTGCAAGTGGTGAGATCCTTAGGTGAGAGTGATCATATTCTCCTGGAGTTTATTATACAATGGAAAGGAGAAGTCAGGCATAGTCAGACACACATTCTTGACTTTAGGAGAGCTGAATTCAATAAACTCAGGGAAATACTAGGGGTGATCCCATGGTCAGGAATACTAAAAGAGAAGAGACCTCAAGATGGATGGGACTTTCTCAAAAGGGAGATACTGAAGGCACAATTTCAAACAGTACCATTGAGGAAGAAAAATGGGAGGCGTCTCAAGAAACCAGGATGGATGACTAAAGAACTTTCAATGGAGCTAAATTTTAAACAGAACATGTATAGGAAATGGAAAAAGGGGGAAATCACCAACGAAGAATTCAAACAGATAGTGAACACGTGCAGGAGTAAAGTCAGAAAAGCTAAAGTGCAGAATGAGCTCAGGCTTGCTAGATAGATTAAGAACAATAAAAAGGGTGTGTTTTTTGGGTATGTCCACAGCAAAAGGAGGAAGAAGGAAATGGTAGGGCCACTACACAGAGAAGATGGCAAAATGCAGAATTACTCAACACCTTCTTTGTCTCAGTGTTTTCAGAAAAGGAAAAGGGTGACCAACCTGAGGATAATGGAACAGAGGACACAATAAGGGAAATCCAGCACAGAATAAGCAAAGAGGTAGTACAGGAATACCTTCTTAATCTAAATGAATTTAAATCTCCAGGACCAGATGAACTACATCCAAGGGTATTAATAGAGCTGGCAAATGTAATCTCAGAGGCATTGGCAATAATCTTTGAGAACTCCTGGAGAACAGGAGAAGTCCCAGCAGACTGGAGGAGGGCAAACGTCGTCCCCATTTTCAAAAAGGGGAAAAAAAGAAGAGCCCAACAATTATTGTCCAGTTAGTCTGACATCAATACCAGGGAAGATTCTAGAGCAGATCATTAAACAGAGAGTCTGTGAACATTTAGAAGGCAATGCCATCATCACAAAAAGTCAACATGGTTTTCAGAGAAACAAGTCATGCCAGACTAATCTGATCTCTTTTTTTGATAAAATTACCAGCTTGAAGATGAAGGGAACGCTGTGGATATCACATACCTTGATTTCAGTAAGGACTTTGACAAGGTTCCCCATGACATTCTTGCAAACAAGCTTGTAAAATGTGGGCTAGACAAGTTAACTGTTAAATCGATTTGTAATTGGTTGACTGGGCAAACCCAAATGGTGCTCAGCAGTGGCTCCTCTTCGTCTTGGAAAGATGTGACCAGTGGGGTGCCACAGGGTTCTGTCCTGGGCCCAGTGCTATTCAACATCTTTATCAATGACTTGGATGAGGGAATTAGGGGCATACTTATCAAATTTGCAGATGACACCAAATGAGGAGGAGTAGCTAATACCCTAGAGGACAGGATCAAAATTCAAAATGACCTAGATAGACTGGAGACCTGGGCCAAAGCTAACAAAATGAAATTCAATACGGAGAAATGTAAGGTACTGCACTTAGGGTGGAAAAATGAAATGCATAGATATAGGATGGGGGAGACCTGGCTGAATGAGACTACGTGCGAAAGAGATCTAGGAGTCCTTGTAGACCACAAGGTGAACATGAGTCAATAGCGTGATGTGGCAGCTAAAAACACCAATGTGATTTTGGGCTGCATCAATAGAAATCTAGTGTCTAGATCAAGGGAAGTAATAGTGCCACTCTATTCTGCCTTGGTCAGGCCTCACCTGGAATACTGTGTCCAGTTCTGGGCACCACAATTCAAAAAGGATATTAACAAATTGGAGCATGTCCAGAGAAGGGCGACTAAAATGGTGAAAGGTCTGGAAACCATTACTTATGAGGAGAGACTTAGGGAACTGGGTATGTTTAGCCTGGGAAAAAGATGGTTAAGGGGTGATATGATAGCCCTGTTTAAGTATTTGAAGGGGTGTCACGTTGAGGATGGAGCAAACTTGTTTTCTGCTGCTCCAGAGACTAAAACACGGAACAATGGATGCACGCTCCAGGAACAGAGATTCCACCTCAACATTAGGAAGAACGTTTTGACAGTAAAAGTTGTTTGGCAGTGGAACACACTCCCTCGAAGCATGGTGGGATCTCCTTCCTTGGAGGTCTTTAAACAGAGGCTGGATGGCCATCTGTTGGGGATGCTTTGATCGTGATTTCCTGCGTGGCAGGGGGTTGGACTGGATGGCCCTCGTGGTCTCTTCCAACTCTACAATTCTATGATTCTATGAAACACGATGAGCAGGATCCTAGATAGAAGGGAATCTTTGCAGGGACTTATTCTCTGTGGAAAATGTAATTATTATTATTATTATTATTATTATTATTATTTTGGTACAAAAATGGGCAGAAAACAAGTCTGGGCACCACAATTCAAGAAGAAGGGTATTAACAAACTGGAACATGTCCAGAGTAGGGTGACCAAAGTGGTCTGGAAGCCATGCCCTATGAGGAGCAGTTTAGGGAGCTGAATGTGTTAAGCCTGGAGAAGAAAAGGTTAAGAGGTGATATGATAGCCATGTTTAAAACTTGAAAGGATGTCATATTGAAGAGGGAGCCAGCTTGTTTTCTGCTGCTGTAGAGACTAAGGACACTGAGCAATGGAGAAAAATTACAGGAAAGGAGATTTTAACTTTAAACATAACATTAAAGTAACAATGAAAACATTGAAATCATTAAAGATTTTCTATACTTTCGCTCAGTCATCAATCAGAATGAGGACTGCAGTCAAGAAATCAGAAGACTAGGACTTGGAAGGGCAGCTATGAAAGAATTAGACAAGATCTTGAAGTGTAAAGATATCTAATTGAATACTAAAGTTAGAATTGTCCATGACATTGTATTTCCTGTTTCTATGCATGGTTGTGAAAGCTTGACAGTGAAGAAAGCTGATAGGAAGAAAACCAACTTATTTTAAATATACCAATGGGGAAGAGTTCTTCAGATACTGTGGAGTGCTAAAAATCCAAATCAATGGGTCCTAGAGCAAATCAACCCTGAACTCTCCCTAGAAGCAAAGATGACTAAGCTGATACTGCCATACTTTGGCCATATCATGAGAAAATGTGACTCACTAGCAACAACAATACTGCTTGGAAAGGTAGAAGGCAGTAGGAAAAGAGAAAAACCACATTACACATAGATAGACATAATCAAGGAAGCCACAGCCTAGAGTTTACAAATGCTGTGCAGGGCTATTGATGGTAGGATGACTAGGAGATGTATTATCCATAGGGTCACCATAAGGCAAAGTACACTTGACACAGTGAACAACAATGTTGGCAGCCATCATTATTACGCCATATGTTTAACTATGCAATGTGGAATGTAATATTTTCTCCTATCAGTCTTGAATGCTCTGTCATGCAACTTCAGCAGATGACCCTGGCTTTGCGTGTTAGCTAGTATCTCATGTTATCTATCTTTCCCACATCATGCTTAACACAAGTGGGCAAAGTGCAGCCAGTGGGATGCATGTGGCCCTTGGGACCACAAAGTGTGCCCCCCTGAAACCCTCTCAAAGCCCCTAGGCTCCCCATTTTAAAAAAGTACGCACCAATGTTGGGGTAATTTGTTTATACCCAAGCTGGCCAAATGTACCCCAAACGTACTGCAAATCTCACAGTTTACCTCCCATGCACATTCAGGGCCCTAGAATGCCACCAAAAAACATCCCCCCAAATGGTTAAAAATAGACAAGAATAGTGATTGGAATTCACGTGATATCATTTCCAGCATGCTGAAATGCAATGGCATAGCCCACTGTGGATGAAATGCTTCCCTTTCTCCAAGTTGTCCACTTTGATGCAAAATCTCACAATCCCTCTATCCTGTTTGTCCATCCTGTACATTTTTCTAATCTCAACAACCCCAAATATTGCAACCTTAGGGGAGTCGTTTCAGTGACAGAACTAAGGGTGGGCTAGATGCAAAGGTGGGGAAGGGAGAATGTCCATGGATGCAAGCATATCCCTAGTCCTTATGTGCAGTGCACGTCTGTCTACTTTGTTAAAGAATCCAGTGAAATACTCTAGGATTTGTAGGCAGCTTAATTAGTGACTGAATCATTTATTTTAAATCATGATTCCTGATAGGTATGTAATGGGACTGAGAGCTAGTTTGGTATAGTGGTCTGAGCATTAGACTGTGACTCTGGAGACCAGGGTTCAAATCCTTACTCAGACATGAAGATCCACTGGGTGACCTTGGGCAAGTCACTCTCTCTCAGCCTCAAAGGAAGGCAAAGGCAAACCCCCTCTGAACAAATCTTGCCAAGAAAGCCCTGTGAGAGGGTTGCCACAAGTCAGAAAATACTTGAAGGCACACAGCAACAATGTAACAAGAATACAGTAGAAGGAGTTAGGCAAAAGAAAATGGAACCCTGGTTAATATATTTTTTTTCCTAGCCATGGAGAAGAATGAAGCAGAGTAGCAAGTGTGCAAGACCAGGACTGCACTTGGGTTGTGGGTTTTTTTTATGTGAACCATTTTTTTTAGAGCAACACAGGAACCCCACATACAAACATGTACAGTCAGATCTATGTCATGATTTTCAATAGAGCAACAGTTGTGTGGCATGAATGATTATTTCTTTTTTTGTACCTGCTGTTTTTCAGCTCAAAATCATACTGCACTGCTCATTCCACCTTCCTTTATTTCAAATGAATCTTTGTCTGACTTTTGAGCTCAATATGTATAAAAACCATGAGTGCAATGGGTTAGAACAAAATCCTCTGCCAACTCCCCATTCAAAATCTCTGGTGAAACTTTGATGTGGGCTTCTATTACCCAAATTGCTTGGGGTCCATGGAGACACTCTAATATCCTAATATGAACATGGGGAATTTAATTAATTCAACTTGGCATGTGAGAGGCTGGGTAATGGCAGGATCTTTTAATCCATGTATACCGGTAGTAACGGAGGAGACTCTAAGGCAAAAGGTACAATTAAATTATCTTTATTGGAAATTAGTATCAACCGCATTCATGCATACACTCAGGCTTCAGAAACTCACACACAAGGCTATTGAATATAGTTGGAAGTATTTGGACAGAGGGCTAGAGTAAGGGGATTGAGACCGTGAAGGAAACCAACAACGCGGAGGCCCAGACGATTGGGTCTGGCAAAAGGGTTGTGTATATTTTGATTTAACAAGTCAAGTCATGGTGGCTCAAACTATGTATTGCACCAAATCATGGCTCACCATATCTTACGATCTGCCATATGAAGCACTTCTTACAAGTCTCCATCAAATACATAGGCTGCAATCCAACATCCCATAAGCATAATGTAAATATCTACATGCAGAAATATACTACACCAGCAAATGCAACCCACCCCCATGCAGAATAGCAACATTTTGCAACAAAAATGTCAATGACTAGGTGCTGTTGTGCAGTAGGGATGGAACGAGTATTCAAAAATATATTTTTAAAAATGGTTTGATTTTTTTTTTTAAGTCTTGAGAAACCCTGACTGGGAGAATCCTAGACTGACAAGAATCTTCATAGTTCAGGATTTATTCCACAAATAATAATAATAATAAATGCATGTGGTAGTTTTGTTCAGGAAACAGCATTTTCTGCAAGGAAAATAATATTTCAATGCAGAAATATTAATTCCTGCACAGAAAATGCTGTAATTGGGGATTTATTCTATGTAAAATTCACACATGGTTGATTTGCTTAGAAAACCAGAATCTTATGCCCAGAAATAAATATTTCTGCATGGAAATATTATTTCCATATTATTAATATTTCTGCATGGAAATATTATTTTCTACAGAAAAAATGTTGTTGCTTGTGCAGATAATACTGTTTTCTTCTCAAAACAATCATGTGTGAATTTTGTGCAGAAGAAGTCCTGAATTGCAAATAGCCTTTGAAAAGCATGTGGTCTTTAAAGGCTTTCCCGCACCAGGAACAAAATTGTTGAAATTACTCATTGCTACCTTTGAGAAGAAACCTAGTGAAGAGTTACATCCTTATTGTGAATAATGTGCAGGTGCAATGCAGAATGCACAATTGCAAAGTTTAGTGTACAGTGCTCAACTGCAATGCACAATGTTGCCATAGACCGCCACTGTGAATGTCAGCAGAAAACATCCATTATACTAATGTGAATAACTTCCCCTGCATGATTACTGTGACTTATGCATGTATTTGTCACTAACAGGATGCTAGCTATTATCTTCCTGATGGTAAGAGCTATTCAGCAGTGGAATGCACTGCCCCGGAGTGCGGCAGAGTCTCCTTCTGTGGAGTTTTTTTAAACCATCAAAATAGTTTTATTTCCAGTGTTTTAAGCAGATATCCACATAGGCATGATACAGATTTAGATTCATTAAAGTTTTAATCCACAATTATATTCTCAATAAAAGAAACCAGTTTCATCTAGGATCTACTATCTATACATCTGTTACAACATTTATATCAAATCTGGCTTAAACGGAGGCTAGATGGCCATATGTTGGGAGTGCTCTGATTGTCTATTCCTGCATGCCTGGGGGTTGGATAAGATGGCCCTCATGGTCTCTTCCAACTCTGTGATTCTATGATTTTCCTCCTCCCTTTAACTGAGAATTCACTTTTTCTCATAGCTATAAATTCCTGTCTTTTCTAAAGTATCTTCCCACAGAGGTTGTCTCTTTGTAATTCCACAGAAATCCCCTTTCCTATTGTGTCTTCCCATTTTATTTTTCTGGTTCTTGGGCTTTTCATACCCCCCTACCTCACCCAATTTTCTTCCATCTCAAAGATGTGTATTTATAATGGAAATGTATTTTCTGTCAATCCCAATATAGCAATTTCATATTTTCTGTGTTGCAGGCAATCTGATAAACTTGATTTCTGTTCACTTTCATAAGCTAAATGTCTTTTCTGTTCAAGTCTACCTTTTTATATATTTGCTTCTCCTTCAACTTTTTTTAAAATGTTCAATACTGTTACATTATTTGTGCCTTCTCAAGGTCTCATTTTCTTCCTTTCAAATTGTGCATTTTTCCACTGCCTCTTTCATGATCTCTGTTATTTTTATAACATTTTTGCATGACACAAAAATGAGCTCAGATCAGCCCCACAGAAGTTCAAATAATTTTATTTTTTTCTCAAAACAATAAAGATACTTTGAAGATAGTGATTTGATAGTTCTGTTTAAGTATTTGAAGAGGTGTCACATTGAGAATGGAGCAAGCTTGTTTTTTGCTGCTCCAGAGACTAGAACATGGAGCAGTGGATGCAAGCTCCAGGCACAGACATTAGGAGGAACCTTTTGACAGTAAGAGCTGTTTGGCAGTGGAACACGCTCCCTCGGAGCGTGGTGGGGTCTCCTTCCTTGGAGGTCTTTAAACAGAGGCTGGATGGTCATCTGTCAGGGATGCTTTGATCGTGATTTCCTGCGTGGCAGGGGGTTGGACTGGGTGGCCCTCGTGGTCTCTTCCAACTCTGCAATTCTATGATTCTATGTTGTGGTTTGTTTGCTCTTGTTTGCAGTTAGGGGCTCTCATGCCACTGGGACAGTGAATCTGGTCTTGGTCCTAGTCTGAACTTTATTTTTTTAAAATAATATATTTTATTATTTTATTAAAGAAAAACTACATATAACAATACATGATATATATCCCATATAAAATATTTACTACAACCAAACTGCAAATTTCAAACTACGAACAACTAGCTACTATAACATATAACAAAAATAAAGTTAAACAGATAACATATAACAGAAGTAAAAACTAAAGTTAAAACAGAATAAAAAAATAAAATTAGAATCATAGAATTGCAGAGTTGGAAGAGACCACGAGGGCCATCCAGGCTTAAATTAAACAGGCTTCTATTCTGAACTTTAAAGGAACTATTCAAGATGCTGAATCTGTTTTGGGAACAGGGTTCACCAGCTTGGAATGGGGCATAAAAATGGCTTTGTGAGGCTGCACAAAGGACATACAGGGAGGCTTCCTACAAGAGACTCCTTGCTTGTTCCTCACAGTCCCTCTTCCAAAGGGTAGGCACCTCTAGGGATGCTGTGGCTTAGAATCTGCCCACTTGCTGCAAAAAAGACAGATTTTTTTTCCACCTGGGCTGTCACCCTAGTGACCAAAATAAACAAATAAATCCATGTTGCTGTAAGGTTTGGTGCAAAAAAAGAAGTTCACAAAAATCCAGCAGCTCAGCCAAATTTAAACTAACATCACTGCCGTTTCAGTGGCATGACTTCAAAACACCATTGGCAAAACATCTGCCACCTGCCTGCTCACCTCTCAAGCTGCCATTTATTATTGTGACATGATTGATGGTTAATAGCTGGATGCCACCAGCACGGCACCCCCCTTCCCCTCTTGCCCTTTGATCCTCCCCTCCAGTTTGTTTGCAGCTTTACTTTACAAAACAAGAAGTTTGGATCTAAACAAATGTTGAAACTTTTCTTTCCTCCATCTGTGCCCCTCTCATTAAAATTTCACTGCATTGGGCCAGGTTCCCCCCACCAAGATGTTCAATACAATATTTTTAAGAGACTTTCCTAAAATAGGCTTCATGTGAAATCCAGAGTATTTCAACCTTATCTTGTCAAGATTTATTCAGAAGAACTTTGTGCTGCCTTCCTCTAAGGCTGAGAGAGTGTGACTCACCAAAGGCTACTCAGTGGTTTGTTTCTATGGCTGAGTAAGGATTCCTGGAACCCTAGTCCAACCCTCAAACTGCTACAGCACACTGACTCATCTAAATTGAGTACTATCAAATACCAGAAAGTTGGGTAGAAAGCCGCAACTTCAGGAAGAATAATATTCTAGCCATTACACTTTATAAACTCTGTCTCTTTGCACACATAAGGAAGAACTGCAAACATTTACTTGAGGGCAGGAGTTCATCAAGCACTGGAGATGTTATAGAGAAAACAATGAATAGTACAAGAATTCAACAGTAGAAGGGGGGAACCCCATAAATATGCAGTTAGGGGGAATGACCCATAGTCTTGGGTGTCTCTACACTAATGCACAGAGCATGGGAAATAAAGATGAATTTGAACTCTTAACACAGCAAACAAAGATGATATAATAGGCATTACTGAACCCTGCTGGGAAGAGTCTAATGATTGGAATGTAGTAATAGAAGGGTATAACCTATTTCAGAAAAACAGACCAAATAGGAAAAGAGGAGGTGTAGCATTATCTGTCAAGGATGTTTACACCTGTGAAGAGATCCATGATTTGAATCCTGGAAGCCAGGTTGACAGCATCTGGGTAAAAATTAAAGGGGAGAACAACAACAGTGATGTGACTGTGGGAGTCTACTACAGATGCTAAAGTCAGACTGAGGACTTGAATGATAGCTTCAAACAGATGACCAAACATTCAGAAAGGAGAGATGTAGTAGTAATGGAAGATGTCAACTATCCTGATATTTGTTGAATATCAAATATCAGTTGAAGTTCAACTCTGCCAAAAAATTTAAGATCCAACAAATTCCTCACTTGCCTTGCACACAATTTCATTGTCCAAAAGGTGGATGAGGCAACAAGGAGCTCAGCTATTTTAGATCTGATCCTAACGAACAGAGATGAACTGGTTAATGGGGTGGAAGTGGCAGGATTCTTATGGGAGACTGACTGTGTTCTCCTGGAGTTTGTTATACAGCAGAAAGGGGAAGCCAATAGTAGTCAGACACACATTTTAGACTTTAAGAAAGCTGATTTCATTAAACTTAGGGGTCGTTTACATGGCAAAATAAATCCTCAAAGAATGCGACAAGAAGCCTGATAGTTCCCACACATTTCGAAGCAACATCGCCCTTTTCAGAAGGAGGGGGTGCAAAAAACCCATAAGTTGCGCAGTATCAGCTTTCGCTAGTTTTCCGCACTTTTTGATTTAAGTTCATGAAAATGTGCATAATTTATCATGGGAACTAATGATCATGTAAACTGGCATCTGCCTTTTCGAATTACTGTGAGCAGAGCTGAATCCTGATTGGTTGGAGTGACCATTCTGCTTTATCCGAATAGACTGAGGGGTTGGAGAGAAGAAATTCAGCCTCCTTCTGCTTGCAACACACTTTGGAAAATCGAGCCCTTCCTGTCTGTCTTTGGGGGGGTGGGAAAATGCTTCACTGCTTCGCTGGTGTGAGTGTGTGTGTGTGTGCATTCGTGTGTGCTGGGAAACAGCCAGTCGCATGTTCGTTCTTTTGTTTGTTTGTCCTTCCATTCACTTCCTTTATTCAAGGCTTTGGAGGGAGGGAAAACAATTAGGAGTCCTAGTTCTGTGGTGTGTGTTTGCATGTGCATGCATGAAGGGAAGGGAGGGAGATCGCTCCACCATGCTTTTGCCTGTTCGTGCTTTCATTGACTCCTTTCTTTATAGAAGCCTTTTGGGGCTGGGGAAGATGGGGGAGTTTGACAGATCGCTCTTTCGATCGCTTCTTTGTTTGTCCTTTTTCTTTCCTCTCATTATTTATGGTCTCCATAACCCCCTCCTTGCTCCCTCCCCGCCTCCTGCCTGGCTTTAATAATCTGGAGGTGATTCCCCCCCCCCCAGCTTTGCCTGTGTAAACTAAGGGAAACAGAAAGTGGTTGGTTCTGGCTTCATCTTCCGAAAATGCCAGGAGTCGTGTGATTTATGCGCTCCTGATGCGAAAGAACGATAATCCGGAATCTTGCGAACCTTTTCCTGTCGTGGAACCGGCCCCTTAGGGAAACACTGGGTGTTATCCTGTGGCCAGGAATATTAAAAGAGAAGGGAGTTTATAATGGATGGAAGTTTCTTAAAAACTGGATATTGAAAACAGAGTTTCAAACAGTTTCAATGAGGAGGAAAAACAGGAAGTGTCTAAAGAAACCAGAATGGGTTTCTAAAGAACTTTCAACTGAACTAAGATTTAAAAAGGACATGTTCAAGAAATGGGAAAGGGGGGAAATCACCAAAGAGGAATTCAAATGAATAGCCAGCATGTGTAGGGAGAAAGTCAGAAAAGCTAAAGCACAGATGGAACTGAGGCTTGCTAGAGAGGTTAATGACTACTTAAAAAGGCTTTTAAGGTTATGTCTGCAGCAAAAGGAAGAACAAGGAAATGGTATGGTAGGGCTGCTGCATGGAGAAAATGGTGAAATGCTAACAGAGAACAGAGAAAATGCAGAATTACTCAACACCTTCTTTGCCTTGCTCTTCCCCCAGAAGGAAAACAGGGTTCAACCTGGGGAAAATGGAGCACATGATGCAGCAGGGAAAATGCAACACAGAATAGGTAAAGAGGTAGTACTGGAATATGTGGCTACTCTAACTGAATTTAGGTCTCCAGGGTCAGATGAACTGCATCCAAGGGTATTAAAAGAACTGGCAGAAGTCATCTTAGAACTACAGGCAATAATATTTGAGAATTCCTGGAGAAGAGAAGTCCCAGCAGACTGGAGGAGGGCAAATGTTATCCTGATCTTTAGAAGGGGGAAAAAACAGAAGACCCAAACAGTTACCAGCCAGTCAGCCTGACATCAATACTAGGAAAGTTTCTAGAGCAGATGTTTAAACAGACAGTCTATAAGCACTTAGAAAGGAATACCATGATTGCTAAAAGTCAACATGGGTTTCTCAAAAACAAGCCATACCAGACTATCCTTATCTCTTTTTTGGATAGACAACAAGTTTGGTAGACAAAGGGAATGTTGTGGATGCAGCATATCTTGATTTTATTAAGGCCTTCAACAAGATCCTCCATGATATTCTTGCAAAGAAGCTAATAAACTGTGGGCCAAGCATTGCTACTGTTAGGTGGATATATAATTGGTTGACTGACTGAACCAAAGCTCACCAATGGTTCCTCTTCATCTTGGAGAGAGGCCCTTTCTTGTAGGGATGCCACAGGGTTCTGTCCTGGGCACTGTGCTATTCAACATAACATTATCAATGACCTGGATGATGGAACAGAGGGCATGCTCATCAAATCTGCATATGGCACCAAATTAGGAGGGGTAGCTAATACCTCAGAGACCCAGATCAGAATTCAAAATGACCTTAACAGATTAGAGAGCTGGGCCCAAACTAACAGAATGAATTACAACAGTGAGAAATGTGAGATACTTCTCTTAGGACTTTTTCAAATGGGGAAAAAAAACCTGAGCAGGTCGGGAGAAAAATGGGGCTGTTGCACTTACAGAGCCCTGTTTCAAACATCACCATCCTTCTCCGTCCTCCTCCATCCTCCTCCCGACCTCCTCCCAACCTTCTGTGTTGCAGGTGCCGCTTTTTATTGACAGAGGTTTTCCATCAATCATTCCATCAAGCTGCCTCCCAGTAGCTTTGTTACTGTTACGGAGGCTTTTTGCATGGTAAGGGGTGTCTGAAAAAGTCCCTAATCTATATCCTCAGTTTACTCCATGCATCTGAGTTCATAGACAAAGTCTACGAAAGGTTATTCTACAACATCTTTCACTCAGTTAGTCTGAAAGGTGCTCAAAATCCTTTTGCATATGTGTCAACAATGTAATGTGATTGGCTAAAAATGTCAGTGCAATTCTAGGCTGCATTAATAGTGTAGTGTCTAGATTGAGGCATGTAATAGTACCACTCTATTCTGCTTTGGGTCATACCTCACATGCAATACTGTGTCCAGTTATGGGTATCACAATTCAAGAAGGATATTGACAAGCTGGGGTAATATTGTGGTAGCCATTTGCATTCTAATGTCTATTTGCTGAATGCTGTTACTTACAATTACTATTTGGGGTCAAACTAGATAGCCCATGAGACTCTAGAAGTCTGCAAAGTCTTTTCAATGTTCCTTACTAATCAACTCTATGTTCCAGAAACATGATAAGCTGAGGTAAACAAATTCTTTCTCTAATAGCGGTCGAACTGTACCTAAATGTTCCTAAGCTATTTTGCCTTGTACTTTCTGAACTATCAACAATTGTTGCAGAGAAATTGCTGACAGCAAAGAGAAGGAGGAGGGAATTGTTTTTGCATACAGTCATTAAACTGTATAAAGGTTTTCTGTAGTCATGACTCGGGGTTCTGACTCTTTGGAAGATATTCCAGTCAGGCCCACCGGTGTAATAAAATTCACTTTCCAATCCGTGGGTCTGCTGTTCCATGATTTCTGCATCATAAATGGGGGCTCGTCCGGGATTGAAGCAGCAGGTGATGGAACAGGAGGTGGCATTTGCCTGCTCTAACTGCCATGGCTGGGAAGGGGTCATGAGCACGCACACTCATTCTGGGCGCCACCAACCATTTGTTGGAAGAACGGGAGTCTGTGCCATGGCTGCCTGAACAGCAACGCGCACAAGGAGAACCCAGTAAACGGAGAAGGAAACTGAGCCCTACCTCCAAAGAAAACAGGCAAGTAAACAAGGGAAATATTGTGACCCACTCCATAAGAATGGCTTGATCACCCCCTAAAGGGCAACCTGAGTACCCAGATAAGACGCAGTGAGGGCGCACTGGTGAAACCATTGTACCATTGAAACATTGAGAAAGTGGTAATAGTGTAATATGGGGCAATTTGGGAAAAGTGGGAGGTAGGAACGAATGCCTGTGAATTGAATATATGCAATGTGTGTGTGAGTCTGTATGCGTAACTGCTGCGGTTCTTGATACTGGTGTCCATTTCATCTTGGTTTGGGCAATAGGACCCCTTATCTACTGTCCATGCATTTTTTTGTTTTTCCCTTGTGTCTCTTGTCTGTGTCTATTTTAGGAGGGTGGATATGGGTGGTGGAGGAAGCAATATTTGCACCCCTAGAGTTGTTTGTTGAAAAATTGTCCTGATTAAGCCCTCTTTCATAGTAGGATGGCCCAGTGGAGTATCTTTGAAGTTAGATAAAATTTGGTGTGTGTATTTTGTAAATGTTGGTGACCCAGAACATCCAAATCAGATTTAATAAAGATCTCTGTGGATTAAGATTAAAAAAGAGAGAGAAAGGTAATGAAAAGAAGCTTAGCTAAAACAGTATAAGCAGCAACAGAAATAAGTGTGAAGTAATGGTCAGAGAATTAATCAGACCAACAGATAGGAAGAAGGAGGGGGAAGTCATATGCTTGATTTATGAATGTGTAAATGTATTTTAGGTATGTTTAAAGAGTGTAGATGTGGTGTCTTGCTGATCTTCATGTATGTTTGTTTTTGTTTTGAAGATTGTAAGGTATATAAGTCATTTAAGTGTCTTTTTGTTTGAATGGTTAATTGTTTAATGTGTAACGTGTAATGTTTTAAGGTGTCAAATGTGGTCATTAAGTAGGAAAAATATTGACTCAGGAGATATAGTGGTCCTTGAATCCCCCCCCCGAAACATGTGACCCAGAAAGCATATTATAATTGCCAGGTTGAAATTGAGAAGAAATGGATTAGGCTAGATGGAGAAGATCCCAAGAATTGTGAGAGGTGTCAAATGCAGAAAAAGAAAGAAGAGAAATAATCTGACATGCTGTTATGATTGTGAAAAATGCGGGAACAGAGCGAACAAATGTTGCAAGAGAAGACGGGATCGCTGTTTGAAAGCTATCCCGTCTTCAGTTCCCTCTGCTGCCCAGAATGGCTTGGAGAGCAGACCAACCATTACACAGAACCTCACTCTGCTCCTCTGCAATGCCAGGTCGGTGAGGAATAAGACTCATATCATCCAGGACCTTCTCTTGGATGAGGACGCCGACCTGGCTTGCTTCACGGAGACCTGGCTGGGAGAGGATAGTGCTGTCACATGGGCACAGGCCCTCCCAGCTGGGTACTCTGTTAGCGAGCAGGTGAGAGGAAGTGGGCGGGGGGGGTGGAGTGGCTCTAGTCCATAAGAACCACCTGACCTTGACCAGGACACCTATCCGGAACCCAGTCCACTTCGAGTGTATATACCTAAGCCTGAAGACCAGGGATAGCTTGGGGATTCTGCTAGTCTATCGGCCACCCCGTTGTCTAGCAGACTCCCTAACCGAGCTGACACAGCTGGTCTCAGAGCTGCTGCTGGAGTCCCCCAGACTTCTGGTTTTGGGGGACTTCAACATCCCGCTCGAGATCAGCTTAACAGGTGCGGCTCGGGAGTTCATGGAGACCATGACAAACATGGGCCTATCCCAATTGGTCAACGGGCCCACACATTGTGCAGGTCATACCCTCGATGCGGTCTTTAGTTCGGATCAGGTATATCCGTGGGCGGAGGTAATCAGTACCTCTGCCTTGTCATGGACGGATCATTTCCTGGTCAAGATGGAACTTAGAGCCTACATCTGCCCCACCGGGGGTGGTGGACCCATTAAAATGGTCCGCCCTCAAAGGCTAATGGAACCTATGGGTTTCCAGAAAGCCTTAGAGGGCTTAATGGTTGGAAATGCCGGTGATCCTGTCGATGCTCTGGTTAATACGTGGAACACCGACCTTACCAGAGCTATCGACACGATTGCTCCCAAGCGTCCTTGCCAACCCGCTTCTAACCGTAGGCCATGGTATACACCTGAGCTTAGGGAAATGAAGCGGTTTGGACAACGACTAGAGCGCAGATGGCGGAAGACTCGACTCTTATCTGACAGAACTCACCATAGGAACTTTCTTTGGTCCTATCGGGAGGCAGTGCGTGCAGCGCAAAGATCCTTCTCTTCTGCACGTATTGCGTCTGCAGAGTCCCGTCCAGCAGAGCTGTTTAGGGTGGTGAGGGAGCTGGCGCAGGTGACCCCTGCACCGAATCCCCTGCTTAACCCGACGACTGCCTGCTGTGATGCATTTAATAACTTCTTTGCAGATAAAATCTCTCAGATAAGAGCCGACCTAGATGCCACTATTGTAACAGAAACAATGGACGAGGTGTCCAGCAACTCTGCCGATGTAATTATACTGGATCAGCTGCAATCTGTGAGTACCGATGACGTGGACAAGCTCCTTGGTAGTGTGAGGAAGACAACCTGCCCCCTCGACCCTTGCCCGTCTTGGCTGGCCGTCCAGGGAGGGGATGCATTGCGGAAGTTCCTGGTGAGCATCATCAATGCATCCTTCAGGGAAGGATATATCCCATCATGTTTAAAGGAGGCGGCTGTTAAGCCTATTTTGAAAAAACCTTCCCTGGACCCCCTGACTATGAATAATTATAGGCCAGTCTCTTTATTACCATTTTTGAGCAAGGTGATCGAGAGGGCAGTTGCTCTTCAACTCCAAGCTGTCTTGGATGAAACCGATTACCTAGACCCATTTCAAACTGGCTTCAGGACAGGCTTTGGGGTTGAGACTGCCATGGTTGCTTTGACCGACGATCTGCGTCTGAGCATTGACAGGGGTAATGTGATCCTGTTGGTGCTCCTAGACCTCTCAGCGGCTTTTGATACGATAGATCACAGCATTCTTCTGGATCGCCTGGGGGAGTTAGGCATTGGAGGCACTGCTTTGCAGTGGTTCCGGTCCTTCCTCTCAGGCAGGACCCAGAGAGTGCTGCTCGGGGACAGTAGCTCCAGTAAAAGGGAGCTCACCTGTGGAGTACCACAGGGTGCTATTCTGTCCCCGATGTTATTTAACATCTATATGAAGCCGCTGGGTAAGATTATTCAGAGTTATGGAGCTGGGTGTTATCAGTACGCTGATGACACTCAGATCTATTTCTCCGTATCTCGTTCGTCGGCCTTGAATTCTGACGGCATCTCTTCTCTCAATGAATGTCTTCGGGCAGTAATGGGCTGGATGAGGAAAAACAGATTGAGACTGAATCCTGACAAGACGGAGGTGCTCACGGTAGCGGCCCCGAAACCAAGAATCGAGTTGCAATTTCCAGTCCTGGATGGGGTCACACTCTCCTCCAGTGACTGTGTTCGCAGCCTAGGGGTGCTCCTTGACTCGTCGCTCCTGATGACAAATCAGGTAAATGCGACAGTCAGGAGCGCTTGTTATCAGCTTCGGCTGATACGCCAGCTGCGCCCTTTTCTGGAAGTAAGGGATCTTGAGACCATTGTGCACGCGCTGGTAACCTCACGTCTGGATTTCTGTAATGCTCTCTACATGGGGCTACCCTTGTGCCTAGTTCGGAAATTACAGCTGGTACAAAATATGGCAGCAAGGTTAGTTTCTGGAACATCTAGGAGGGACCACATTACTCCGGTTCTGAGGTCCCTCCACTGGCTGCCTATCAGCTTCCGGGCCCAGTACAAGGTGTTGGTTATCACCTTTAAAGCCCTAAATGGCTTGGGCCCAAGCTATCTCAGGGACCGCCTTCTCCCTTATAATCCTCCCCGCGCTCTCCGGTCCTCTGGGAGGAATTTGTTGCAGTCACAAAGACCTAGGCTGGCGACTACCTCCCAGAGGGCTTTCTCGGCTGTCGCCCCCAAATTGTGGAACGGCCTGCCCGACGAGATCCGCCTATTGACATCATTAGACAGCTTTAAAAAGGCTGTCAAGACGGTTCTCTTCGGGCAGGCTTTTCCGGAATAGCTAACCCCGGCCTCTGGAACCCCCTCTGGAGGTTCCTTTTGGATCTCCTAACAGATGCTGCCTGCTTAAAAGGATATTTAGCATATGGTACCACATATTGATTTTAACTTGTATTGATTTTAACTTGCATTAATTTAATAATGTTTTAAGGGGAGGGAGGGATTTTGGGTTGTTTTATACTGTCTACCATTTTATCATTGTAAGCCGCCCCGATTGCTTGCAGAGGGGCGGGATATAAATAAATTTTATTATTATTATTATTATTATTTCATATACCAAGAGAGTTTAAGAAAGGAGCAGGGCAGTGAATTTCAGCATATATCCTCCAGTTTTTCATGTTGGAAGACTTTGTGTACAGTTGGGAGCTTGTTTGCTTAACATTTAGCATACTGATTATAATGTCCACTAAAAAGCTAATATTTTCAATTGTGGGTTTTTTTGGTACCATCTTGAGAAATAATAGCACTATAAAAAGCTTTTAGGGATAACATCAAAATATGTTGATTTTTGATATTGTCTAGAAGGGTAAATTATAGTTTTTAAAGTTTTTTAAGTAATTAAGTTTTTTATACAATATGCGCGGGATGAGTCCTTCCTGAGTCTTCGTTTGCGAGGAAAAGCCAGAGAGAGAGTATATATGTACGGTATATGTAGTTACCTGTATATTGCTTCTGCGAGTTTCAGTAAAGTAGGTAAGCTCCAAATATCCTTAAAAGGGTTTGTCACTTGGAAGCACGCTTAACAATTTTAATGGCTGATAAATAAAATATAACAGTTTTTGGGTGTTTCCAACATATTCTTCCCTTATGGAGGAATAGAAATGTGGAAAATGTTACACTAGAATGTAAAATCTAAATGGCTTTTTTAGAGTAGTTCAATTGGCAAGAGTTGTCAGGAATGTAATCTATTATTTGCAGATAATTCCTGCAAAAGCTATACTGTTGATATCCTATTGAATTCCCCCCAGTGATTGAAAAGTGCCAAGAAATCCCAAGCCAAGGTTCTGGTAATTAGAAAAGGAAAATTGGCCAATAAATTAAAGCCAGTGTTAGATTCCCTGGGGAAATGACCTCATAGGGCCAATGACACCCCCCACCGTACATTACAGTGGAAGCGCAGCACCAGCAGCCTTATTATGAAGAAAGGAGGGGCAAGATGGCGACAGACTAATAACTCCTGAACTGTCCTCCCATCACTATCTGGTATTATCACTTCATATACTTAAAAATGCCACCCAATGACAAGAGGAGGATGACCAAAATGGTAAAAGGTCTGCAAATTTTGCCTTTGAGGAGCGGCTTAGGTAGCTGGGTATGTTTGCCGACCGATCGCGGAATAAAGAGACCACACACATGAAATGGGGTGAAATAAAGTGTATTTATTAATTTTCCCTATGTAATTCCCTTCTCATATCTTCAGCAGGGGGAGGCAACCTGGTGAGGGACCAGCTGAGGCAGTAGGTATATACCGTACCACACCCCTCAGCCTTCCCTGGCGAACACCTGGGCCCTGGAGAGCAACCCCAATTGCTTGGGGTTGCTCCCCAGCTGGCCCCCATCTGGAAGGTGAACCCAAAAGTCCCTAACCCAAGCCCCACGGATTGGGGTGAAGGTTTATCCTTTAGGCCGACCCCAAGGCGGGTCTCCTTCCGTCCCCTTAGGCCCCACGACCTGAAGTGGGCCTTCCAGAGACCCTACCTTCACCAAAAATTGGTGCCAAGGTGCCCACCGAAGCTACGCCTCCCCCTTCCCTGCCATAGCAAAAGGGAATTTACCTATTCAGAGACCACCCGAGCCAATTTCCCAAATGCCGCCATCCTAGTATGGGGTAGGCGAAAAACCCCCCTGGTAAAAAGGGGGGAAAAAATTCCTACCCGGCTCTGAAGCAACCAATTATCATACTATTCAAGCGGCGGGAGGGTGGGTCTGAGATCGCACGATTCAAAGAGGAGGAGGTGAGGGGCGGGAGTGCCTTTATACACTCTGGCCCCTCCCCTCCCCCTTCGTCGCAGGCTTTGACAGCCTGCGACTAAACGCGGTCTCCTCCGGCGAGCAGGGCGGCAAAGGACGGCTCCCAGCAGGCAGCCGCGCAGCGGCGCAGCGGGGGAGCCGGATTGCCGACCGATCGCGGAATAAAGAGACCACACACATGAAATGGGGTGAAATAAAGTGTATTTATTAATTTTCCCTATTTAATTCCCTTCTCATATCTTCAGCAGGGGGAGGCAACCTGGTGAGGGACCAGCTGAGGCAGTAGGAATATACCGTACCACACCCCTCAGCCTTCCCTGGCGAACACCTGGGCCCTGGAGAGCAACCCCAATTGCCTGGGGTTGCTCCCCAGCTGGCCCCCATCTGGAAGGTGAACCCAAAAGTCCCTCACCCAAGCCCCATGGATTGGGGTGAAGGTTTATCCTTTAGGCCGACCCCAAGGCGGGTCTCCTTCCGTCCCCTTAGGCCCCACGACCTGAAGTGGGCCTTCCAGAGACCCTACCTTCACCAAAAATTGGTGCCAAGGTGCCCACCGAAGCTACGCCTCCCCCTTCCCTGCCACAGAAAGGGGCAAGCGTCCGCTTAGTCCCTTTCCCCCACCAGCTCGAACAAAAGGTTCCTCATCCCCTGCTGAAGATCACTTAAGAATATCAAATTCCCAGTGTCCGAAAGGTGCACCCCGTCGGCTCTGTAGAGCTCAGGCCTTTTGGACACTATATCCGGGTGAGGCAAATAATGTCCCAACCCCCGAAACATGGCATTCTTGATTTCACGGTTGGCTCCCCTACGGGCTTTATCAAGTGAACGGGGGTCGCCCTCCCCCCTCCAGTGCCGTCTTGGCAACATGGCCGACCACATGACGATCACTTTGGGCCACCGTGCCCTGATCACCTGTATGTCATGGATCGCTTGAAGGACCAATGCCTTGCCCTTCAAAAGCCCCAAATCATTTCCCCCTAAATGTATAATCAAAACAGTCAAATGAGTCAAAATGAGTCAAATGGGGGAGGGAGACAGTATTCTGGAAGGCAAAAGGGCTGGAGAAAATAGTCAAACTGTCATAGAGGGAACAAGGCAAACAGCGCAAGGACCCAACAGTGGGAGGCAAAAAAACTTGCACAGGGAGCAAGTAAAGGGAACACATGGTCTCAGATGTCTCTACACTAATGCACAGAGCATGGGAAATAAGCAAGATGAACTAGAACTCCTTGCACTACAAAACAAATATGATATAATAGGCGTTACTGAAACCTGGTGGGACGAGTCTCATGATTGGAATGTAGGAATAGAGGGGTATAACCTTTATAGGAGAAACAGGCCAAACAGGAAAGGAGGAGGAATAGCATTATATGTCAGGGATATTTACACCAGTGAAGTGATCCATGACATCAATACTGGAAGCCAGGTGGAGAGCATCTGGATAAAAATTAAAGGGGAGGGAAACAACAGGGATGTTATTGTGGGACTCTACTACAGACCCCCAAATCAGACGGAGGAATTGGATGTTGCCTTTCTAGAACAGATGAACATACATGCAGAAAGGAGAGATGTAGTAGTGATGGGTGACTTCAACTATCCTGATATTTGCTGGCAATCTAACTCAGCCAAAACTACAAGGTCTAGCAAATTCCTTACATGCCTGGAAGACAATTTCATGGTCCAAAAGGTGGAAGAGGCAACAAGGGGGTCAGCTATTTTAGATCTGATCCTAACCAACAGAGACGACCTTGTTAATGGGGTGCAAGTGGTGGGATCCTTAGGTGAGAGTGATCATGTTCTCCTGGAGTTTGTTATACAATGGAAAGGAGAAGCCAGGCATAGTCAGACACGCATTCTTGACTTTAGGAGAGCTGATTTCAATAAACTCAGGGAAATACTGGGGATGATCCCATGGTCAAGAATACTAAAAGAGAAGGGACCTCAAGACGGTTTTGACTTTCTCAAAAGGGAGATACTGAAGGCACAATTTCAAACAGTACCATTGAGGAAGAAAAATGGGAGGTGTCTCAAGAAACCAGGATGGATGACTAAAGAACTTTCAATGGAGCTAAGTTTTAAACGGAACATGTATAGGAAATGGAAAAGGGAGGAAATCACCAAAGAAGAATTCAAACAGATAGCGAACACGTGTAGGAGTAAAGTCAGAAAAGCTAAAGTGCAGAATGAGCTCAGGCTTGCTAGGGAGGTTAAGAACAATAAAAAGGGTTTTTTTGGGTATGTCCGCAGCAAAAGGAGGAAGCAGGAAATGATAGGGCCACTACGTGGAGAAGATGGCAAAATGCTAACAGGGGACAGAGAAAAGGCAGAATTACTCAACACCTTCTTTGCCTCAGTGTTTTCAGAAAAGGAAAAGGAGGACCAACCTGAGGAAAATGGAACAGAGGACACAATAGGGGAAATCCAGCTGAAAATAAGTAAAGAGGTGGTACAGGAATACCTTCTTAATCTAAATGAATTTAAATCTCCAGGACCAGATGAACTACATCCAAGAGTATTAAAAGAGCTGGCAAATATAATCTCAGAGCCATTGGCAATAATATTTGAGAACTCCTGGAGAACAGGAGAAGTCCCAGCAGACTGGAGGAGGGCAAACGTTGTTCCCATCTTCAAAAAGGGGAAAAAAGAGGATCCCAACAACTATCGTCCAGTTAGTCTGACATCAATACCAGGGAAGATTCTAGAACAGATCATTAAACAGAGAGTCTGTGAACATTTAGAAGGCAATGCCATAATCACAAAAAGTCAGCATGGGTTTCAGAGAAACAAGTCATGCCAGACTAATCTGATCTCTTTTTTTGATAAAGTTACCAGCTTGGTAGATGAAGGGAATGCTGTGGACATTGCATACCTTGATTTCAGTAAGGCCTTTGACAAGGTTCCCCATGACATTCTTGCAAACAAGCTTGTAGAATGTGGGCTAGACAAGTTAACTGTTCAATGGATTTGTAATTGGTTGACCGGCCGAACCCAAAGGGTGCTCAGCAGTGGCTCCTCTTCGTCTTGGAAAGATGTGACCAGTGGGGTGCCACAGGGTTCTGTCCTGGGCCCAGTGCTATTCAACATCTTTATCAATGACTTAGATGAGGGAATTAGGGGCATACTTATCAAATTTGCAGATGACACCAAATTGGGAGGAGTAGCTAATACCCTAGAGGACAGGATCAAAATTCAGAATGACCTGGATAGACTGGAGAGCTGGGCCAAAGCTAACAAAATGAAATTCAGTACGGAGAAATGTAAAGTACTGCATTTAGGGCGGAAAAATGAAATGCATAAATATAGGATGGGAGAGACCTGGCTGAATGAGACTATGTGCGAAAGGGATCTAGGAGTCCTAGTAGACCACAAGTTGAACATGAGCCAACAGTGTGATGCGGCAGCTAAAAAGGCCAATGCAATTTTGGGCTGTATCAATAGAAGTATAGTGTCTAGATCAAGGGAAGTAATAGTGCCACTCTATTCTGCCTTGGTCAGACCTCACTTAGAATACTGTGTCCAGTTCTGGGCACCACAATTCAGAAAGGATATTGACAAATTGGAGCGTGTCCAGAGAAGGGCAACTAAAATGGTGAAAGGTCTGGAAACAATGCCTTATGAGGAGAGACTTAGGGAGCTGGGTATGTTTAGCCTGGAAAAAAGACGGTTTAGAGGCGATATGATAGCCCTGTTTAAGTATTTGAAGGGATGTCACGCTGAGGATGGAGCAGGCTTGTTTTCTGCTGCTCCAGAGACTGGAACACGGAGCAATGGGTGCAAGCTCCAGGAACAGAGATTCCACCTCAACATGAGGAGGAACTTTTTGACAGTCAGAGCTGTTCGGCAGTGGAACACACTCCCTCGGAGCGTGGTGGGGTCTCCTTCCTTGGAGGTCTTTAAACAGAGGCTGGATGGCCATCTGTCGGGGATGCTTTGATTGTGATTCCCTGCGTGGCAGGGGGTTGGACTGGATGGCCCTCGTGGTCTCTTCCAACTCTGCAATTCTATGATTCTATGATTCTATGAAAACATTAGGTGGAGGCCCCTGGCGCTCCTCAAAAAGCAGTGGCAACAGGCCACGCCAACGTAAGCCCCTCTTCCCCAACCACTCAACAATTACCCCATCCCCCAGACTCAGGTGAGGTCCAAAGTGGCAAAAACGGGCCTGTCGGGCCGCCCAGTAAACCATACTGTGGCCATAGATCAGCACCCGCGTCCTCCCCAGCATCGACCTAGAATCTGTAAAACAAAAGGGGAAGATGATCCATTAGAAGGTGAGGGAACGCACGTAGCACCGATAGGAGGAGGATCTCCATCGACCAATCCCTTGGATTGCTCTTGCAGGCATTCCCATTGCAGATGCTGTAGAAGCAGCTCCTATGCGAAAGGAGTGCGTCGCAAAGCGTACCCCTTGGAGACCCAACTTACCTAATGCCTTGGTCGTCAGGGTCCAAAACTGGTATTTCGTCAGAGGGGTCAAATCGGCATGAACAAACAGAGGCCCAGGTTGCGGACCCCGAACCCCTAAAAACTGTTGCAAAGCCCTAACTGGGCATAAATCTGGGTCACTACAAGGCAGCAAGGAACATAGCTTACCCTTTCCCCACTGGTCTGTCTTCGAAAAACGCAGAGTCAAGGTGACTTGGTGACTCTCTAACGTAACATCCCTAAATTCAAGGGCCCTATGAGAAGTATCCTTCTTGGATGCCTGCACAAGCTTGCTAATGCGCAATGCACCAAAAAAGGCAGTCAGTGCCGCCGCATGAAAAAGCAGCACCTCATAAGGGGACGTACAAATACTAGACCAGACTTTAGCTAACCCTTTTAAAATGGCAGGAGAAAACGGAGCCCGTCTATCAACCCTACGGCCTTGTTCCCTGGACCAACCTTCCAGGGCTTTCCGAATACGGAAATCCCCCGTAGTATCAGTGATGCCCTGTGCTTTCAGCCAGAATGCAATTGCCGAAAGACGAATTTTTATAGATTGGATGGACAACCCCTTACGGTATAGAAACAAGCAAAATTGAAACAGGTGCTCAAAGGGAACCGGCACACTGCATTTTAAGCCCGAACGTTCCCTAAACTGAAAAAATTCTTTCAAGGACCTAGTGTAGCCCTTCTTTGTGCTCTCAGCCATGGACATACCTAGAGCCCTTACAAGCTCAACCTCCCAAGCCTCCACAGACTTGCTGGCATCGGATCGCCCTCGGGTGCTGCGTCGGGGGCCAACTCCCTGAAGCGCTCCATCTGCATGCGGGAAAGAGCGTCAGCAATCCCATTGTTAACGCCCGCCACATGCCGAGCGACAAACAGAATATTGAACTTCAAACACTGTAACGTAAAAGCCCTGACGAGCACCATCACCCGAGGAGACTTTGAGGTGAGGGAGTTTATTACCTGGACGGTTGCCATGTTATCGCACCAAAAGTGCACCGACGAATTTGCCAACTCCTGAGCCCAAATATGGGCTGCCACCAAAATTGGAAAGAATTCAAGAAATGTCAGATCAGTCACGATGTTTGATATAGCCCAATCAGTCGGCCACTCACTCGCGCACCACCGTCCACCAAAATAAACTCCAAACCCCTTAGATCCCGCAGCATCGGAAGCTATCTGCAGGTTACCTTTTAGCCTGTGTTCGTCCCGCCAAAAGGAGATGCCATTAAAATGCCCCAGGAACTCATCCCACACCCGCAAGTCCGCCTTTAAACCTCTGGTTACACGGATGAGAAAGTAGGGCTGACGAACATCCTTAATGGCATCACATAATCGGCGAAGAAAGGCCCTGCCAGGTGCCACCACCTTGCATGCAAAGTTCAAATGCCCAATGAGAGCCTGAAATTCACGCAAAGTAGCTTTGGTTTTTGTTAAGAACGAGGACACTCTATACCTCAGATCGATGACCCGAGTAGTGGACAATCTACATTGCTGGTTGACCGTGTCAATTTCTACTCCTAGATATTTCAGCACCTGAGCAGGGCCCTCCGTTTTTTCAGGCGCTAAAGGGACACCTAGTTCCCCCGCCAATGTTTCGAATTGATGCAACAGGAACCCACACCTGCCTGATTGATACGGTCCTATCAACAAAAAGTCATCTAAATAATGAACTACACCAGTCAGGCCAGTCCTGGCCTTCAAGGCCCATTCAAGAAAGGTGCTGAAGGTTTCAAATGCATTGCATGAAACCGAGCAGCCCATGGGGAGAGCACGGTCCAAATAAAATTGCCCATCGAACTGGAAACCCAACAAATCAAAGTCGTCTGGATGAACCGGCAGAAGACGAAAAGCCGATTTAATGTCGCATTTTGCCAGCTCAGCTCCCCAACCGTGCGATCGCACAGCCTTAATGGCTGCATCAAAAGATGTATATTTCACCGTGCACAACTCATGGGGAATAGAGTCATTCACTGACTCCCCTTTAGGGTATGATAAATGATGAATAAGTCTAAATTCCCCCGGGGCCTTCTTAGGGACAACACCCAAAGGTGAAACACGCAGGTTGGGAACCGGAGGACTGGCAAAAGGACCCAAAACACGACCCTCACTAACTTCCTTACTAATTTTTTCTCTAACTACGTGCTCCATACCTAATACTGATTTTAGATTGCGTGCCAGAAATGGACGCCTAACACCTTGAAATGGAATCCTAAAACCAAACTGAAAACCATCAAGTAAATATTTAGCTGCCTCCCTATCCGGGTAGGGTTTTAGCCATAACTGTAAGACTTCATTATTGATTGGGCTGGGTCCCTTTCTGAGGCTGATTACTGGAACCTCCACCTCTCCCCGCTTGATTGGCCCTGCCCCCCCGGGGAGCCGTTTTACCCCTGGGGCAGTTCCGAAAGGAATGTCCACCACTGCAGATGGAGCACTCATGGCTGAATCTGCAGGGCTTTCTGGCACAAAAGCCATGGGAACTAAACTCCCAACACACCTGCTTGTTAGCTACAGGCATGCTCGCAGGGAAGCGAGCCGCTGGGCTGCTAGATGATTTGACTAGGTGCCCACTATGTGTTTGCTCATCTTGAATTGGTCGAGCAGGAGTCATGAGTTGCATCCATAACTGAGGATGCATCAAATCCCATCTTAATGAGGGGTAAATAGCAGCCCTCATCCTAAAAGCCTCGTCGTATAAGAACCAAGCCGGGCCTGCAAAATCCCCGTATGCCCTGTGAATTATGTCTAAATATTGGAATAAGGCCGCAGCACGGTGAGGATGTGCCTTGACCACCACCCCGGCATAAATGAGAAATCCGGACAACCAGTTGGTCCAATTCCTCTCCACCTTTCTCTTCTTCAATTTTTCCCTCTCCTTCTCATCCATTTCCTCCTTATCTTTTTTTTCCGCTTCTCTGTAAAGAAGTGAAAATAGGTCCACATATTCCCCCTTCACAATCTTTTCCTTAGTGGACTGGTGCAAATGATCACCCAGGGGAAGGGACATTTCGCCAAAAGGAATGGCGGTATATGCCACTGAATCATAGCCCATCCCCTGAGCCATGTTGGGCCAACTGAGGGCTGACCCAAAAGGGGGTGCCATTGACCCAAGCCCATAAGGCAACCAAGAGGACCAATGCGGCGGTGCACAATTCAAGACTTGCTGTTGACATGGCCAGGATCCTGGCAAGGGCTGTGTGCCTGAACTGGTCTTTTCTACATTCTTTGGCATGGTGTTTTCTACATTCTGGGTTGTGGGGGGAAAAGCTCCCCAAGGCCAAGACATGCCCAAACCAAGATTAGCTGTCTGAAACATAGACTCACCTGAAGTCCCTGGTATCATGGTGTTAGTGCCCGACTGTTCCACAGCAGTAGTTGAAAGCTGTTCAGTCCCAGCAAGATCATCCGCCTGCCCGGACCCAGAGGCCCCATCTGGGTGGATTTTGCGCTCCAGTGCATCTAAACGTAAAAGAATATCGTCAGCCATTTTCCTCTTTTTAACACGTCCCTGTGGTTCAACCAATTCTTCCTGCTGAACACCCTGTAACTTCTCCAGTTGCTGAATACGGGACATAATTGCTTTCCAAGGGATTGGATCCTCCTCATCACTGGATGAATGAAGATCGGGCTCTACCGGGGCAGGTGTTTGTTGCTTAACAGCTTTCCCTTTACCCTTGTGACCTCCCTTTCCTTTTTTTGAAGCCATCGTGAAAATGAGAAAACACTTAACTCAGGGTCGAACAACCACCACAAAGCAAACAAGGCAGTTGTTGTGATTCTGTAACTGCACTGCTGTGGCGTGTATAATAGTTATTATTGTTATTGTTATCATTATTATTATTCAATAGAGACGCACAGCAATTATCACTCAAATGAAGATAATCCGCAACTTCAATCGCTAACCATCAAACTGGTGATGGTATTATTATTATTATTATTATTATTGATGCAACAGATCAGCCGTGCCAGTCACAAACCCAACAAGCCAGCCTAAAATGGCCGCCAAACTGCCAGTTAGCTATAAAAAGGTCCTAAAATGGCCCCCCAAGCCCACGAAGGGAGAAACGCCCCCTGGAAGCCCGCCCAAAGAACTGCAGGCAACAAAACAAGGCAGGCGTACTGTCAGTTGGCAGCCAAATATGCTTTAAAATGGCCTACCCAAACCCACAAATGGAGAGGGGCCCCCTAGAAGCCCGCCTAAGGAACTGCAGGCAGTAATGGTTAAACAGCTAATGTGACAGAAAGGACAGCCCCCTGGTGGCCCGCGAAAAAACTAGGCTTTAGGAGAGACAAGTCCCCAATAGCAAAACCAAACAAGCGAGAAGGCTAAACCAGCCCTCCCTTAACAAAACATATGCCAACCTTAAACATATAAAGACAACAAAATTGGGTAAACCCCCCCCTATCAAATGGTACTCCCTGAGAGGCGCGGAGGATGAAACCCGTCTCAATACGGTGAGGCTAAGTGGGGAAGTAACCAGCGAAGTTCCCCTGCCCCCGTCGGCGCTAAAATGCGACTGCCAGGGGAGAGCCCCAGGCGGTGTCAGCCGGGCAAACCTCCCAGTCACGAGACCCAAAGGCCCGATCAGCCAGCCACCACCGAACCCACGGCCCCCAGTCCCAGCAGTCACCACAGCGCCGAGGAAATGCAGGGCAAAGCCCCTAAAGCGGCACCGAGTGGGCGGGTAGCCTCTCAAAGGGAACGAGCCCAAGCTGGCCCGATCCCTCCAGACTGCCGATCCCCGCGTCTCTCAGCCCACCAACCAAACCAGACAAACTGGCCGCAAGAAGACTCCACAGCCTCGCTGCAGCACGAAACAGCTAGCGATCGAAACAGTTAGCGATCTCCGAGATCGCACGATTCAAAGAGGAGGAGGTGAGGGGCGGGAGTGCCTTTATACACTCTGGCCCCGCCCCTCCCCCTTCGTCGCAGGCTTTGACAGCCTGCGACTAAACGCGGTCTCCTCCGGCGAGCAGGGCGGCAAAGGACGGCTCCCAGCAGGCAGCCGCTCAGCGGCGCAGCGGGGGAGCCGGATTAGTCTGGAGAAGAGAAGGTTAAGAGGTAGCATGATAGCCAGGAAAAAAGATTTCAACTAAACATTAGGAAGAACTTCCTGATGGCAATGACACATTAGTGCACTGGTAACCTCTGAGCATGTCAAGAGGTCCAGGCAGAAAAAGAATTGTAGCAGAGTTTTCATTTTCCAGGCGAGGAAAATAATACACAGACACAGATATGTATCTAAATCTACTTCACTTTACTACAGCATAGCATAGAATATTTACAGTAAGCCAGAGACTCCTCTCTGAAGATAACATTACACAGCATTCAGCAGAATAACTGTCCTGTCACTACAGAGCCCAGACAGAACTGCTATGCAGTTACATTGCATAGTACAACAGTGTACAGCATACAGAGACATTCAATGTGCACTCAGGTTACAGTTCACTCTCTCAAAGAGATAAGCATATTTAAAGGTTAGCTGCCCAGGCCTTCAGTCTTGATACACTGGCCAGCTGTAGCTACCCTCCCAGTGCTGCCCCTGCAGGCTGTTACATGTTACACTTTTGCTCTTTACAGTATAAATTTATCAGATAGTATGTCCCATTACCCTGACAGGCAAAAGCTGTTCTACAGTAGAATACACTGTCCCAAAGTGTGGTGGAGTCTCCTTTGGAGATTTTTAAACAGAGCCTTGAGGGCCGTCTGTCAGGAGTGCTTTTATTGCATATTCCTACATGGCAGAATAGGGTTGGATTCGATGGCCTTTGTGGTCGCTTCCAACTCTGTGATTCTATGATTCTCTTGATGGGCAAATTCATGGAGCAATTTCACCCCCAGTGCACCTTGGTCTTGCCCCCCGCAACCCACTGCAGACTCAAATACCTTCATTTTCCTCTGCAGTCCATATCAAAATGACAACTAGGTGTGACATTATCACTTTCTATCACCATTTTGGAAGGACTGTGACAGAAATGGAGGTGTTGTGGGATAAGGAGGTTCTGAGAGTAGTATGAGTAAGGTGGGAGGTGTTTTCAAATGTTTTCATACATTTGGGAGGCTTTCTGTAAGCATTCAGGCAAAATTTGCCTGCAAATTGCACCATTTTTTTAAAATGGGAGGTTGGGCCCATTGAGGGACTAGTGAGCGACTGTTGTCAAGCCACACTATATAGAATAAGGGGAGGAGAAAACACAGCCCTGGGTTACATGTCACCCATGGAATGGATTTTTGTGGCCAAGGGCTCTCCTCTCCTCACTTTATGTAGTGTTTAGTGCACAGTGCAGGAGGAATATCTGGATACAGACAAGACCAGCCCCCTTCCAATCTGTCCTTATTACATGTCGGCTTAAAATCCTTAAACCTTGGAAGTAATTGAACCATCAAATTCTAGTCATGAGGCATGACAAATGGTTCAGCTCTTGTGACCTAAATATTAGAATTTTAGCATTGCAAAATGCAAAAATTAATTACGTTAGTTAAGGAAATAAATTTCATGACATTGTCCCTTATGGTAGAAAATTGCCAACTTAATTGATAACTTAGCTGATTTTAACTAATCTTTAGTATAGTAGCTCTTCATGAGGAGAGCACTCAATATCATAGTATAATGGGCCACACTAGTCCAACTCTGATCAAATAAGTTAGGAATTATGAATGGTGGCAAGATTTAGGAGAATGTGCATCTTGCAAGATGCCAATATACACTTCAAGGCAAGATGCTTTCTGACTGAATGGCAAATATGAGAAAGTGAAATAAAGCTTCTTTTTTTTTTAATGGTGTGAGATAAGATTACAACTGACAAGTGACAGATCCTACCCAGAGGCTGTATACTTCGTTTTTGACAGGAAATCAGACATGGGATAGTGGTTGTCAGGACTGTAAAACAATCTTACCAGCATATGGTCCAGTCTTTTCCCCCCTGTAGTGCTACTGATGGGTCCCCAGTCAAGGGTATGGATCTATCTGGAAAAGGACATGAGAGAAAAGAATTCAAGCCTTCTTCCACAGCACCATTTTCTTAGTCTTCAAGGCTGTCCTGCTGTTGTTGTTGTTGTTGTTGCTTCTACTGCTGTGGGCCTCCATTTCTGACATATAGAGACCCAAAGGCGAACCTATCATGCTGTTTTCTTGGCAAGATTTGTTCAGAGGAGGTTTGCCTTTGCCTCCCTCTCAGGCTGAGAGAGCGTGACTTGCCCAAAATCACCCAGGGGGGTCCCATGGCCAAATGGAGATTTGAATCCTGGTTACCAGAGTCATAATCCTACACTGAAATCATTGCACCATGCTGGCTCTCACTACAAAGCTGTCCTTTTATTTAGCAAAGCAATATTGTTAGGAGTTATAATCACAAATCTCTCATCAGATATTGGTTTGTTTATATAACACAGTGGCCATGCCTACTACGAGGTCTGTCTATTAAATAATGATACTGAATTTCTAACTTTCAGACAAATCAGGGAGAACTGATTGTGGACGCCTAAGTGGTGACTTTAAGCATGTCTGAACCTGCATGACAGACATTAACACTCTTGGCTGTACGATTAATTGTCAGTTGTTGTTTAAAGCAGCTATGTTGTCTGTTGTGTGCCGGAAAAATGCTAAGTCAAGCAACATGACATTCTGCAGCAACTTGTGGCAGACCCAAAGTTTTTTTAAAAAAATCATCACTTGGGATGAAACCTGGATCTTCCATTATGATCCTGAGACAAAACGACAGTCAATGCACTGGAAAAACACCATCATCACCGCAAATGAAAAAAGCACGTCAAAGCTAGTCCACATTCAAAGTCATGCTCGTTGTTGTTGTTGTTTTACATGAAGGGTATAATTTTGGCAGAATGGGTTCCAGAGGGCTGAACAGTGAACCAGCATTATTATAAGGAAGTTTTGACAAAGCTGAGAGAAAGAGTAGGGGAAAAGAGGCCAGAACTGTGGAAATATGGTTTCATTCTTCAGCAAGACAATGCACCAGCTCACACAGCACTTTCTGTGAAGCAGTTTTTGGCTGATAAACACATTACTTACACTTGAACATCCTCCATATTTACCAGATTTGGCACCATGCAACTTTTTTCTTTTCCCTAAAGTGAAATTGGTGCTTAAAGGAACATGTTTTGAGTCAACTGATGCAGTACAAAGAAAATAAGAGATGTATTGACACAGCTGACAGAAAGTGATCTGCTCCATGCCTTCGACCAGTGAAAAATAAGACGGCATTGGTGTGTGAGTGTGAACAGGGAGTATACTGACGGGGTTAGTCATTATAATTGTAATACCTATAAATAAAGATGGGTTAATGTATCAGTCTCATTATTTAATAGATAGACCTTGTACATTGACAGGTGCATCACTGTAACTTGTGTCAGAAAAATACACCAATAAAGCCATACAACATGAACAGAAGCTTTATAATTTCCTAGAGAAAGGTGGTGGGTGTGTGGACAAAATGTGGCCACAGTGTTCCAGTGGACTGCAGCTTCTATCAGCACTAGCCAGCATAAAGGACAATGAAGGCTGCAGTTCAACAACCTTTGGAGAGCTACACATTGCTCATATCTACCCTAAAGTGAAATGCAAATGAGAATAGAGTTGGTGATAATAATGATTTTCCAGGTAACACACAGAGCACAATCTATTAGCTTAGTTGTGAAATTGCTACAGGAAGATAACCATTGTGAAGGTGGTAAACCAAAATATTCACATGCGATAGTACATACAGATTGCCTACATTACACACTAATCAAGTATATTCAGTATGTGAATAGGAAAGATTCCCATATAGAGTTGGAAAGCGTATTCAGAAATATAGTGACAACAACATTTATTTATAACATCCTTTTCACCAAAGGGCAGAACATCTAACATATATAATCAAAACAAGAGAATAAAACACAGCATTATACAGTACTAAAATACTAAAAGAATGTGCTAATATACTAAAAACAAAATCCTCATCAGTCGCTACCCATCTTGGCCACCTTAGGCACACTCAGCAGCTTAATCCGGCAAATCAAAGAGAAAGGTCTTCAGCCCTTTATGAAAGCAAATAAGATCCACCTCCAGCCAGAGGTGCAAAGGAAGAACATTCCACAAATGCAGAGCCAGATCCTAAAATGCTCTTAGCCTTGACAGAGCCATATGCAGTGGTGGAACCACCAATAATCCTTTGTCCAAAAAACTTAAACTCCTTGATGGTACGTACCATGCTAACTGAGCTGCCAGATATTGAGGGAGATTTAAGGTGCAGGGCCTTAAATACCAAGACCAAAAGCTTGTAGTGAGGCCTAGCCCAGACTGGTAACCAATGGAGGAATCTACAAAGGGAGGAGACAAGTGAATATTTAGGGGGATTTTTAAAAACCCAGTCAATATTAACTCAGTCAAAAAGGGCTTTCTCTAAGTTTGAGGAAAGTAGGGATTTAATTCTACACTAATTGTATTATTGAAGGAAGCAATGAATAGTTTTAGCAATTTTCTTCCTGCTGTGAGGTCTTCAAAAACTGTGCAAGATTTCTGCAAAGAATACAGAATTTCTCCTCAGAAAATCCAGTTTTCTACCCCAAAAGACAATGTGAGGTTTTTTGCACAGAAAAAAATCAAAATGGGAATAGTCTTTGAAAACTGCAGTTTTAAAGGACTTCTTCACTATGAGGAGAAAATTGTTTACATTTCTCATTTCTTCCTTCAAGAGTGAACTCTGTGAAAAATTACATCCCTACACTCTATTCCTCTATACATGCCAGTCTTCTTGCAGTGTATGGGTACACTTCTGACTGCCAATTCTCTTGCCCTCATTCTAATGCCAGTTCAGGTACGTGAAATGACCTCTCACATCCTCACATTCAAGGCATCTACACGAGGCTTAGCTTCGGCTGTCTTAGAATGCTGGCCATTGTTGTGCGCTTGGTTTCTCATGCTTTATATGTTTAAGCTATCTTGTTTTTAAGAAGCCAGACACAATCAATGCAGTCTACGGAGGTTGGCCTTTGGGCTAAATCTTGGTGCACATTAAAAGCTAAGCACAATGCTGCATGCTAAATTAATTTTTACCCTTTAATTCATGCAACAGAATTAAATTAAACCTCAACATAAACAGGGCAGGCAGTAGCTATTAATCCTCCCAAGAGAATCCGTAATTATGTTGTTGCAAACTCTGATTTCATTTGCATACATACTGTTGAATTGTAAATCACAGTTCTTCCAGGAAAGGTAGTCTGTCCATAGCTAGATTAACTTCTAGCTACATGCAGTAAGGCACTTCTTTGGGTAAACTTAAGTGTTGGATGGAACTCTGCAAAGAACTCTAATCCTCTATCTTGATCAGCTCCCACCCGGACTAGTGGAACATATTCAGGTAAAGAACCTGCTGGATTGCATCCAATCCGTAGCTATTTAAGACAAGATAAAAGCAGCAAACACCACAGAAGTACCATACTCTCATGACCAGCTCCTTGCTGTTCTATTTGCACATTCATGCCAGCAATTATGTGGAAATTGCTTCTGAATAGGAAATAACTCCTTAAAAAATGGTCTCACATGGACAGTAAAGAGAGGTCAATTGTTGAAATCAAGGAAATAATTTGCTATAAATTACAGCCCCCTTTACTGCAAATAGCTATGCACATGAATAACTTTACGCTCATGCACTTAGCAGGAGTACTCATGTGCATAAGATTACATGTGTAAGTATTAGCAGCCTCAGGGGCTAACAACTCATGTTCTAATTGTCAACTGACAGTGGCTTACTTTGCTCCAGAACACAAGGCATGGATGTCTTATTTGCATCCGTCACTGCTTGCAGCACTCAAGCTTTTTTCCTCATAAGTTACTCTTCTGTGACATGGCATGGGTCGAAGAGATTTGGACTAAGTGGATGCCTATGCATGCGAGTACAATATATTAATTGCCTATTATTTCTCATGCCATGAAGCATGAATCCCAGTCTTTTCACAGGTTAAAATGAGATAAAACCATGTACCAGTAGTGCTTGATGGTATGCATGTCATTGTGGCTTTCAATCTATTCCAGGTTTTCATCAGAATTTTAAAAGAGCATGTAAACTATTGGATCTTATCCTTCAAATAGGTTAAACTCTGTGGACATCCCCATTAAAGTTCAAATTAAAACCCAAAGCATCCACTTTGCCTCACTGCCATGGAAATTGCTGGCTGCCACTGCCACACACATAGTGGTATGCATTTTGTGCTGCCCCTTGTGCTGTCTCAGGTCATTCAGAAACTTTTGCAACCACTGGGATGAGTGAATAAAGCTGGGAATTTGACTTTCGTGATCTAGCTGTTGTTTCTCGGGGTGGGGATGGGGTGTTCTGTTGTTTAACTTGCAATAAATAAACCTTAGTTTGCAATGGTCATACTGTGATGTGTAGCTCTGTAGCATGAGCTGTGTCTGTGTGGCAGGAGCAGTAGAACCTGCATGTCTGAAGACTCTGTGTGTTCCCATGGTATAGGTTTGACTGGGAAAAATAAAAAACTAGGGTGCCAATTCCACGACAGGATAAAGTTTGCAAAATTCCAGATTACCGTTCTTTCACAGCAGGAGTGCATAATTTACACGAATGCTTAGCTATGTGGAAGATGTGGCAAGTTTCGGTTTTCATTAGTTTTCACAGGCAAAGGTGCGGGGGCATGGCCTCCAGATGATTAAAGCCAGGCAGGAGGCAGGGACGGAGCAAGGAGGGGGCCATAGACCGTAAATTATGAGAAGGAAGAAAAGCACAAACAAACAAAAGAATGACAGAGCGATCTGTCAAGTTCCCGATCATCTTCCCTGCCCTGAAAGCCTTGAATAAAAAGGAATGAAGGGAAGCACAAACAAACAAAAGCACGATGGAGCGATCAGCTGGATGCAGCACACACGTGCGCACACACATACACACACACACCACCCAAGCAGGGGCTAGCCCCATTCCCGATCATCTAAACTGCCCCGAAAGCCTTGAATTTTGACAAAAGAGTGAAGAGAAGCACAAACAAACAAAAGCACGATGGAGCGATCGGACAGTTGCAGCATGCACACCCACACACACCCACACCACCCAAGCGGGGGCTAGTCCTATTCCTGATCATCTTCCCTGCCCTCAAAGCCTTCCTTTGAAACAGACAGGAAGGGCTCAGAGCAGATTTCTGAAAGTGGGCTGCAAGCAGAAGAAGGGGCAAATGGGAGGCTCGGTGGATTTCCCTCTCCAACCCCTCCATCTATTCGGAGAAGGCACAATAATCACTCCACCCAATCAGAATTCAGCTCTGCTCACGCTAATTCAAAAAGGTCCCTGCAAGTTCACACAGACATTTGCAAATGGTAAGTTCACATGACCAATTGTGCGCATTTTTTGCAAACTTTATCAAAAAAGTTGGGAAAACTAGTGAAAGCTGATACTGAGTGACTTATGGGTTGTTGTTTTTTTTTGCTCCCCCTCCTTCTGAAAAGGGGCTGTGGCTTCGAAATGCGTGGGAACTATCAGGCTTCTTGTCGCATTCTTTGAGGATTTATTTTGCCATGTAAACAGCACCTAGGCTTCATGGGGGAGTGAAACCAACAGTGTCCCAGCTAGTTATAGGGCTGCATTTCCTAGTTGTTTCATGACTTTCTACCACAGGCATTTTTTCTGCTTGTTGGGCAGCTCATGTATGAAATAGTGGAGGGGAATGCAGTGGCTGGTGTTATCACACTGACTTAGTAAGTGAGTGGTGGATATCTTGTGTGTGGGATTGTTGATTAATTAGTGACATTTTAATCTGGAAGCTGCAGCAGGGATGGTTACCCTTTAGCATTGCACTTATTTCCTGATGGCTACTGGAAACTTAATACTACAGCCAGAATGCTGACTGGAGCCAGTTATAGGCAGCATGTAACTGCTGTGTTAAAACATCTTCACTGGATACCAGTTTGTTTCCGGGCACAATTCAAAGTGCTGTTCATGACATATAAAGCCCTATAAGGCTTCAGTTCAAACTATTTGAAAGACTGTGCAGATTTTCAGGAGGGACTTATAAAAGTGTTCCCGTCTGGCAGTCTCCTCTCTCTCTCCTCACCCGTCCCTGTCCTGACACAAGAATCAAGACTTATACACCAACCTTTGCCTTGCATGCTTGGCAGCCCAGGAATGAATGGAGCTAGAACAGAGCTCCATTCACTTCCTAGTTTGAAATTCCAGCCAGTTCTTGTGAGAAGACGAGCGCATGGGAAATTAAAAAATAAAAAGGAAAATAAAGTAAAAAAAGTGACAGCAAGCACAAAAACACACTACAAACATAACAAGTAACCTGGGGAGGGTAATAAAAAGTGTGTCACTTACCTTGAAGTCCCGATCTCACCTGGAAGTGTTGTGACACGGACCTCCCAGTGATGCTGGCATCATGCTGTGGAAATGGGCACCTTTTCACTTGCAGGAAATTCCATTACAGACACAGAATCGGGATCCACTTACGGCTTAGACGGTGAATAAAAAGAAGCACTGGCGTAACGAAAGCTGAATGGGAGCATGACAATACAGGAAAGATGTCGTCTGAAAGGGAAGCTCTTTAACAATCTCCTCGCATCGTCATAACACCATATTTTGCCTGTCTGATAATATCCTGTATCTCCTGATATGAACCTGCCAGAATTTTAAGATCATCAGGGGAAACTTTCGTAGAACCATAGAATCATAGAATTGCAGAGTTGGAAGAGACCATGAGGGCCATCCAGTCCAACCCCCTGCCATCAAAGCATCCCCGACAGATGGCCATCCAGCCTCTGTTTGAAGACCTCCAAGGAAGGAGACCCCACCACGCTCCGAGGGAGTGTGTTCCACTGCCGAACAGCTCTTACTGTCAAAAAGTTCCTTCTAATGTTGAGGTGGAATCTCTGTTCCTGGAGCTTGCATCCATTGCTTCGTGTTCCAGTCTCTGGAGCAGCAGAAAACAAGTCTGCTCCATCCTCAACGTGACACCCCTTCAAATACTTAAACAGGGCTATCATATCACCTCTTAACCGTCTTTTTTCCAGGCTAAACATACCCAGCTCCCTAAGTCTCTCCTCATAAGGCATCGTTTCCAGACCTTTCACCATTTTAGTCACCCTTCTCTGGACATGCTCCAATGTGTCAATATCCTTTTTGAATTGTGGTGCCCAGAACTGGACACAGTATTCCAGGTGAGGTCTGACCAAGGCAGAATAGAGCGGCACTATTACTTCCCTTGATCTAGACATTATACTTCTATTGAGGCAGCCCAAAATTTCATTGGCCTTTTTAGCTGCCGCATCACACTGTTGACTCATGTTCAACTTGTGGTCTACTAGGACTCCTAGATCCCTTTCCCATGTAGTCTCATTCAGCCAGGTCTCCCCCATCCTATATCGATGCATTTCATTTGTTCGCCCTAAGTGCAGTACCTTACATTTCTCTGTATTGAATTTCATTTTGTTAGCTTTGGCCCAGCTCTCCAGTCCATCCAGGTGATTTTGAATATTGATCCTATCCTCTAGGGAATTAGCTACTCCTCCTAATTTGGTGTCATCTGCAAATTTGATAAGTATGCCCCTAATTCCCTCATCCAATTCATTGATAAAGATGTTGAATAGCACTGGGCCCAGGACAGAACCCTGTGGCACCCCACTGGTCACATCTTTCCAAGACGAAGAGGAGCCACTGCTGAGCACCCTTTGGGTTCAGCCGGTCAACCAGTTACAAATCCATTGAACAGTTAACTTGTCTAGCCCACATTTAACAAGCTTGTTTACAACACTGTCATGGGGAACCTTCTCAAAGGCCTTACTGAAATCAAGGTATGCGATGTCCACAGCATTCCCTTCATCTACCAAGCTGGTAACTTTATCAAAAAAAAAAAAAAAAAAAGAGAGAGATCAGATTAGTCTGGCATGACTTGTTTCTCTGAAAACCATGTTGACTTTTTGTGATGATGGCATTGCCTTCTAAATGTTCACAGACTCTCTGTTTAATGATCTGCTCTAGAATCTTCCCTGGTATTGATGTCAGACTAACTGGACGATAATTGTTGGGCTCTTCTTTTTTTCCCCTTTTTGAAAATGGGGACGACGTTTGCCCTCCTCCAGTCTGCTGGGACTTCTCCTGTTCTCCAGGAGTTCTCAAAGATTATTGCCAATGCCTCTGAGATTACATTTGCCAGCTCTATTAATACCCTTGGATGTAGTTCATCTGGTCCTGGAGATTTAAATTCATTTAGATTAAGAAGGTATTCCTGTACTACCTCTTTGCTTATTCTGTGCTGGATTTCCCTTATTGTGTCCTCTGTTCCATTATCCTCAGGTTGGTCACCCTTTTCCTTTTCTGAAAACACTGAGACAAAGAAGGTGTTGAGTAATTCTGCATTTTGCCATCTTCTCTGTGTAGTGGCCCTACCATTTCCTTCTTCCTCCTTTTGCTGCGGACATACCCAAGAAAATTCCTTTTATTTTTCTTAACCTCTCTAGCAAGCCTGAGCTCATTCTGCACTTTAGCTTTTCTGACTTTACTCCTACACATGTCCGCTATCTGTTTGAATTCTTCTTTGGTGATTTCCCCCTTTTCCCATTTCCTATACATGTTCCGTTTAAAACTTAGCTCCGTTGATATTTCTTTAGTCATCCATCCTTGTTTTTTGAGACACCTCCCATTTTTCTTCCTCAATGGTACTGTTTGAAATTGCGCCTTCAGTATCTCCCTTTTGAGAAAGTCCCATCCATCTTGAGGTCTCTTCTCTTTTAATATTCCTGACCATGGGATCACCCCCAGTATTTCCCTGAGTTTATTGAAATCAGCTTTCCTAAAGTCAAGAATGCGTGCCTGACTATGCCTGGCTTCTCCTTTCCATTGTATAACAAACTCCAGGAGAACATGATCACTCTCACCTAAGGATCCCACCACTTGCACCCCATTAACCAGGTCATCCCTGTTGGTTAGGATCAGATCTAAAATAGCTGACCCCCTTGTTGCCTCTTCCACCTTTTGGACCATGAAATTATCTTCCAGGCAAGTAAGGAATTTGCTAGACCATGAAGTTTGGTTGGTTAGATTGCCAGCAAATATCAGGATAGTTGAAGTCACCCATCACTACTACGGCCTTTTTCGGACGCATCAAATATAACGCAAGCAGTCTCGTCGCGTTGCGAGGCTTCTGCCCTGCAGAGCGTCAGTTTAGTATGACACTCTCCCCTGCCAGTACTGTTGCAGTACCGCAGGGAGATTTGAGCATCATATTTCATTGGTTTTTAATCACGATCAACTTTCGTGCTTAAAAATCGAAGAAATATGATGCTCAAATCTCCCCGCGGTACCACAACAGTACCGGCAGGGGAGAGTGTCATATGAAACCGACACTCTGCAGCGCAGCAGCCTCACAATGCAACGAGGCTGCTTGCATTATTTTTGACGTGTCCGAAAAAATCCTACGTCTCTTCTTTCTGTGTGTGTGGTAGTCTGTTCTCGAAAGGCATCATCCAATTCCTCTGTCTGACTTGGGGGTCTGTAATAGAGTCCCACAATAACATCCCTGTTTTTTCCCTCTACTTTAATTTTTATCCAGATGCTCTCCACCTGGCTTCCAGTATTGATGTCATGGATCACTTCACTGGTGTAAATATCCCTGACATATAATGCTATTCCTTCTCCTTTCCTGTTTGGCCTGTTTCTCTTATAAAGGTTATAACCCTCTATTCCTACATTCTAATCATGCGACTCATCCCACCCGGTTTCAGTAATGCCTATTATATCATATTTGTTTTGTAGTGCTAGGAGTTCGAGTTCATCTTGCTTATTTCCCATGCTCTGTGCATTAGTGTAGAGACATCTAAGACCATGTGTCCCCTTTACATGCTGCCTGTGCAAGTTTTTTTGCCTTCCACTGTTGGGTCCTTGCACTGTTTGCCTTGTTCCCTCTATGACAGTTTGATTATTGTCTCCAGCCCTTTTGCCTTCCAGAATACTGCCTCCCTCCCCCATATGACTCAGTTTCTCTTGGTCCTGCCATCATCACAGGCTCACTTGGTGAGGACATGAGAGAGTATCTTCTCAGTCGCTGCTGCCACCCTTTTGAATTCCCTCCCATGGCAGGTTAGGCTTGCCTCCCCTGCTTTTCTTTTGCTGGCTGGGAAAGACTATTTTATTCAAGCAAGCTTTTAATTTGTAGCTGCAGGCACAAAGTCTTTATTGTTTTATTCTTTTAACTTGTATCTTTATATATACTGTAATTCTTTTGTTGCCTTTCTCAGTGTGCTGATTGGCTGCTTAGCAAACATACCCAACCACTCCCTCAGCTAATCACCACCGACATGCAAATGTATATATGTCATACTGGGAGTGACCAAACAATGTGCTACAGTGTTGGCTGTAGTTACTAAGGCTTGCAGGTCTTTCCAGTTCACGAATTTCTCAGGGCTATTCAATTCCCACTTATGATTTAAGTCTACACAGTAATATAATTTCTGTTTCTGCTGTGATGGGACCCAGGTAGTCAACTGGCAATGGCCGCAGCAGTGGGAATTCACTGCTGCCACTGCAACAGGACCTAGGCAGTCAACTGGTGGCGCTAGCAGCAGGGCAACAGAGTGAGTCACCCTCAGCAATTCTGGAAAATGTGTGGAACACTGAGAAGGGGGAGGAGGAATTTAAATCCACAAGCCTACCTTATAGGGTTGTTGTGAGGTTTACTGGCCATTTTTGGGTGAGGTTCTTAACGGCATATGGTATGCCAGGTCCAACTAGTATGGTTTTATATTTAATTTCAAAGTGCAATGATTTTAATTATTTTTAACTTTTAACTGTCATTTTTAAAATGGTTTTTTATATATTGTGAGCCACCTTTGGTCCCATTTTGGGAGAAAGACGGCATATAAATAAAATAAAATAAAATAAAATAAAATAAAATAAAATAAAATAAATACCTCTTCCCTCCAGCATGGGAGGGATGGGTTGGATGCAGTGGCATTAGGGTAGTAACAGCAGACTTTCCTTCAAGTTGTCCTCTGCACTTTTAATCACTTTATTACTGTTTGTAGTGTCTTCTTCAGGTCCTTGTCACTGTTTTAGGACACATAGATGGGTCTTTCATTTTAGAAGGTATACTCTAACTGGTGTGAGCTAGAAGGTTGAGCAATCCTGTCCTATCTTATTATTAGTTCCAAATAATGCTGTTGCTTTACTCATTGCACCTTTCTGGCTCCTTATATTGGCTTGTCATAGCTGCACTTCCATTTAGCTGTCTGGTTACATGCTTCTCAGTTGTTCATATTTGTGAGATGATATAAATTTTACAATATGAAGTATTTCCACCAAGCATACCAACTCTCTGCATGGTATCTACATTTTATGTCCTGGACCACAAAACCCAGCTAACTTCAGAGAGTAATCTTGCTTGAGGAAGGCCAAACATTTGTTCAAATTTAAACATGCTTAAAGAACTGGCTTCCTGTCAACAAGGAAGACAAAGCTAACAGTAAAAGAGAGCACATAGCCACAACAAGAATGAATCTGCCAGCAATAAAAACAAAAATTCTTTGTGTTACCTTAGGTCCTGTTTTTCTGAACAAAGATGACTAATCCTCTTAATCCTGTCTTTAAAAAAAATAAAAATAAATCCTAGAATTCTTTTCTTCTTAGAATGAAAGAACTGTTTGCTGACCACTGAAGCTTAGCAACTGAGTTACTTAAACTTTTTCATTACACAGTGTTAGCGTATATCTTCAATTTGCATGACCTCTTTCTTTCTACCTTTCCTCAGCCTAAGAGGATGCTCTTAACTACAAAGCAGCTGCAAATTTCATCATTAATGCAAAGAATAAGGGAATTTTTTAAAAATCCCAAACTGCTGATATCTCATTTGCACTTTGACTAATTCATGGATGTCTGATTGACCAGAGGCTAGAATGGGAAATGCTGAGCAATTATTAACAGTGTAGCAACCAATGGCCTCTTTCTCAGAACTGCAGAAATTCAAAGGAGTGAGAACAACTGATTCCATACAAAAGATGTTTCAGAACCATACAGTGTGAACACTATATATCAAATAAGCTTTAACCAATTTTATTTTAAATACTATCGTAATATACAGGAGGACCCACATTTATATTTTGCACATTCCATTTCCAGCATGTGTGCCTATACTTGCTTGACATATCTGTCCATCCATCAATCTCTCTCTCTCTGGTTAAATTGGTTATATGATACAAGTACCAGACCCATCATGACTCATATTTGCTGCACTACTTTCATCTTGGCTTATGGTGTTTCATAGCTTGGTGAAAGTGTCCTCTTTCTCTGAGATCCATGTTTTACAATGCATAGTTTAAATTATTTTCACATTATTGTTCTGCATGTTCTCTTTGTGTATTTTATGCCAAACAGAAGGGGATGTTTATATGATGCAAATTATTGGGTTTCCGAGTGTCTAGGTAAGACATATGCATGCCTCTGAGCTTGTACATTCTCATTTGTTGTTGTTCTTGTTGTTGTGTACCATCAAGTTATTTCTGAACCTACTGTGGGGATTTTTTTGGCAAAATTTGTTCAGAGGGGGTTGCTTTGCTTTCCTCTGAGGCTGAGAGAGTGTGAATTGCCTAAGGTCACCCAAGGGGTGGACAAATGGGGATTCAAACCCTGGTCTCCAGGGATTGAGTTCAATGCTCAAACCACTACGCCATGATGTTATTTGGATTGTCGAAAAAGATGCACACTGATCACTCCAAAGCTTGATATCTTATGGGTTAATAGCATTTGGATTAACCAAGGAGTACTTAACGAAAGAGTGAGTTATTAACCTGCACATTGAGATAAGGTCATTAACTCACAACAGGCAAATATAATGCTAAAATTAATTCATATGGATGAGCAGGGTTCACTACACAATAGTGGGTATAATTATTGGGTAATGTGAGAGATATCAGTCTATCTTACATACACAATAATTAAGCAGAAAGTGAGCAACACCCCTACCCCATACAGGAGCAGAGAAATGAAGAAGGCTTAGTCTACTCTATAAAACCCTGCAAAGTAGTTTTATTTACAAAGACTAAAGGTTTCATACCATGTCATGGTAAGAGGCTCCATAATATACATTCTTCAAACATGGAGGAAAGAATGAAAATTGCAAGCTACAAAATGGGAGACAAATACTAAATTCAGACTCAGGACTGGTCTAGATGAGGAAATCAAATGTGAACCAGTGTGCAGTAGTGCCAATTCACAGCAGTTTTTAACTGATTTTTTTTGCAAGGTCACTGGTGTGCGAAGCTATCCGTGTTTGCTGTTCACAGGGAGACATGCCAGCAAATCAGGCTGGCAGGTGCAAGTGAATTACTCATGGTGCTATAGACCCCGACTTGCCCCCGCCAAACAGTATTTTTTTAAAAAACATACTAAAACCAAGGTGTGGAAGAGTGATCTTCCACTCAATGAAAAAAAGAAAGAAAGAACAGCGCTGAGGCTGTTCCATTGCCCCAGCGCACAATTACTATAATGACAATCCAACATGGTGGTTCCAGGGGCTGCTTTGTTAGCAAGTTCCACTCCCCACACATGTCCAATCAATCAGCTACTCTCTTCAGGAATGTGCTGCGCTGTGATTTGGTTGTCCTAATGAGTGGGAGTATGTATTTCCCCTACAGCTTTTTACAAATTTGGGAAAAGCCCTTAAGACTTTTCCAGCATAGTTTTCCTGGATTTTGCTCCCCTGCCCTCTGAAAACAACGGAATGCTGTAGAACTCTGCAGAATCCCATTTGGACACATGGGATTCTCCTTGGATTCTATAATGATTTATTTCACCATCTGGACTACCCTTCACTGCAGACTAAATGATGCAGGAAGAGAAAGGGAGTAGCTAAGACCAACAAACAAGAAATGACATGAATGCATGCTATACCTAAAATCTTATAGCACCATGCAAGCTCACAAGTACTGAGTACAGGCATGCTAACATTCCTTGCTCTAAGAGTAATTTACTAACATGTACTTGGGAGGCCAGCTGGGAGGACCTTTACAGCAGGCAGAAGAAGGAAGGAGAAGAGAATGCAGATGGAGGAATGCTGGAAGAAGGGAGGAGAACTGTTTGCAAGGATTGGAATCAGGGCCGGTTTAAGGCACCAGTGGTGTCAGCATCTGCAGGGGGCCCCATCATTGTGGGGGCCCCGTAGTAATCCTCCTCCTGCAAAAACATTATTAGTAATTATCTGAATATCCTGTACTGTTTATAGCTTAGGTTGAGTTAGGTTACATTGACCTGAGATAAACATATGGGCCCCCCAAAATAAAGCATTGCAGGGGGGTCCAAAATTCCTTAAACTGGTCAGATTGGAATGATATTTTTTGGGGAGGGGATGTATGGAAAATGGACAGAAGCAGGAAGAGGTAAACTTCAGAAATGAGGGAGTGGGTTATGGTAGGAGTTGAATGGGTCACACAGTAGAGAGGGAGGGCTCTAGCTGTGTTTGTGAGGGAAGAACAGCAGAAAAAAAGCTGTATCCCTCCCTGAACATATGCTCAGGAAAAGTTGGCAAAAAGACAGAAGCAAGAAGCCAGCTGGATTCCCCAGAAAGTTGGGGCAAGAAAAAAAAAAGTGGGGAGGGGACCAGGCAGGCTGATGGATATGCCTGAAAATGGTTTGAGGATAGGGTTATCATTCCTGTCCTGTTTTTCTTTTTCCTTGCCCAGCTTGAGAGTGTTGAAGGTGAGGCCAATGTGGGGTCAGCAACAGAAAGTGGAATGGAAGAAGAGAATGAAGTTGGAGGGGTTTCCACATGATTCCTCTTGTGGAAGAAATTCTTCTTGTGGGATCAGTAGGTCTTAGATACTGGAATGACTGCATGCTACCTTAAATTTGAGCTTAAACATTCAGACACTACTGGATGACTGGAAGCCAGATGAACTTGTTTAGTGGCTTGTGCGGTGTTTGTCTGACACAAAACTGACTCATAATTCTTCTTCCTCCCAGTTAACAGAGAGGTTAAAATAGCCAGGCCGAGAAGAACATTTGCATGGGGATTCTGCTACAGCTGAGGTTTGCAGGGAGTGGGGTGAGGTTAAGCAATAAATCGAGAGAGAACACTGGACCAGCTAGAGAAAGGTCATGCCCTTGTTCTGCCTGGCCTGGTCTTCTAAGAAAGCAAAAACAATTCCTACCTGGTGAGGAAGGCTTCCCCCCCTCCCACAGCCATAGATTATTTTCTCTGTAAAAGCAGAATACCGATAGGGTTATTTGTAGTCATAATATGAACACAATGAATGGGGCCTTGTCTTAATGAACTTTACTCTTACTGATGTCAGTGCACCCACCTCAAACATGATGATATCTGGAACTAGCCTGTTATAATCTATATCAACCCACTTTGTATACACAAAGAGAATATGGATATTGATACAAATTTCAGTACAGTATAAATGATGAGTTACCAACTAACTAAACAGATAAAGCTTGGAAATTGCAATGGCCATGGTGTTAAATCCAGTCAGGTAAGAACCTTTAAGTTCCATTCATTTCAGTGACAAACATATAAACAGCCCCTTAAAGTAGCAGTTTAATAATTTGTCAGTTTTACTTTCTTCCACCTTCTTTTTTATTTTTAAAAGCATTTTTCTTAGTTTCCTGTTTATGAAATGAAATGTATGCTTTATTCATTTTAAGGACTTTTTTAAAAAATGAACAAAACAGATTTCTTACCATCTCCACTGAAAAATCTATTCAACAAGATTTTGTCCCAGATAAGTGTGTATAATATTGTAACTGAAAGCAATTAGATACTACTGGTGTATAGAATGAGTATGAAGGGAGGCCTCATCCCACCGCTGTTAAATTAGGCACTTCCTCTGTGTGAGCCACAGTGAAATCTGGCTATAATAGAACTTGGAAATGTTACAGTTTGGACTACAACTGCCAGAATGCCTAAGCCAGAATGGGCATTGACTCTGATTATATCAGTTTTACCCATAAGAACAGGAAAGCTGCAAAGACAGACACTCTAGAACCAATGTTTTGATAACACAGGAAGGATGAACCCGTTTCTCAGGCTAGGTCTAGCGCAGGCTGGCACAATGAGGGGGATCTTTGAGGGGGATCCAGATAAAATCTGCCAGAGGAACTGCATCATATCACATTCCACTGAATTTGTCCATTTGTCCACTTGGAATTTGTCCAAGGTTCACTTAGCCTTCCATCCTTTCGTAGGTCGGTAAAATGAGTACCCGGCTTGTGGGAGCAATTAGCTAACACACATTGGAAACTGCTTAATGCAGTGTAGATGTGGAAATTGCTATTGCTTAAAACAAATTGTAAGCCACTCTGATAGCCTTTGTGGCTGAAGAGCAGGGTATAAATACCTAAATAAATAAAAATTTAAAAAAACATTGAACTTGCCTATATATACTTCTGTGGAGAATTCTACTCTGTATTCCACTCCATATGCCATTGCAGGTTCTGCTTACTGTGTCTCAGTATTCCACTGGTGAATTCTCTGTTTTGGTGTGTACTTCACAGTGTGTTTATACTATGGTTTGCAATAACCATCACCATTATTCTTGTTGTTTTATATATAACCTGCCTTTCTCCCAATATAGGGACTCAACGTGGCTAAAAATGAGTTTAAAGCAATGCAAATTAAAACAATACACTAACATTAAAAATATAAATATAAAAAAATTAAAAAACAAATTAAACAATTTATAGGATTAAAAAATATTAAAATATGGTAAAACTAGATATGGACCTTAAAGTCCATATCACTCAGCATTTAGAAGTCCAACCCCATATCAGATTGTAAATGCCTGATGGCTCAAGCATGGTTTTTATCTGTTGGCGAAAGGAGAGCAGAGATGGGGCCATTCTGGCCTCTCTAGAAAGGGAGTTCCAAAGCAGAAGGCCCTCTTCCTCATTCCCACCAAATGAGCCTGAGAGGGTGGTGGGACAGAGAGAAGAGCCTTTCTGGATCATCTTAGAGATCTGATGTTTGTGAACAACATAAATCTTGGGTTTGTTTCCTCTTCATCTATTATGACTACTGGCCTTTTCATGTCTTTTTCTGTTGTTTGTTTTAAAACACTGAAGCATTTATTCAGATGTCAGCTGAACACAAGACAAGGCAGGCTCCTCTCATGTCCACTCAGATATATCCATCTTTATTTTGACATTAACATTTTTTTTTTAAAAAAAATGTTTTTAGCAAAATTTCTCAGATTTTTTTTTGTCCTGCCTACTGTCAGCTTATATTTGCTTTGCTAGAGTGTGCAAAAAGCATTTCTTATTTGTCCAATACAGCACTTTTATTATTTTTTAAAAAAGAAGATTTTTGGTAGATTTTCCTTGGGTTTTTTCCAGGCGGTGAGACCGTGTTCTGGAATAGTTTCTTTCTGATGTTTTGCCTGCATCTGTGGCTGGCATCTGAATGGCCTATCATCTGTAGGGCTATATTCTCCATCATCTAATGTTCCATCTTCATACAAGGTACTGGCAATCACCAGACGGAATTTGTCACCAAGATCAACAGGGTAGATCTGTACATTCACGTCCAGGATTAAATCCATCTTGAAGGACTCACTCTCACAATGCAATTGGGAAACTCTGTCGAATTTCTTGCCCTCGAGGTCGATGCCCTTCACATCGAAAATATCCTCGAAGAGAATGCCAGCCTTGGAAGAAGAGGAAGATAGAGGAGGGTGTTTATGATGCTATATATGCATTGTGAGAGTGAGTCCTTCAAGATGGATTTAATCCTGGATATGAATGTACAGATCTACCCTGTTGATCTTGGTGACATATTCCGCCTGGTGATTGCCAGTACCTTGTATGAAGATGGAACATTAGATGATGGAGAATATAACCCTACAGATTATAGGTCATCCAGATGCCAGCCACAGATGCAGGGGAAACGTCAGAAAGAAACTATTCCAGAACATGGTCTCACAGCCCGGAAAAAAACCCAAGGAAAATCTATGGATGCTGCCCGTGAAAGCCTTTGACTTCACATTGAAGATTTTTGGCTTTGATAGTTTCTTTGATTGTGTTTGATACTGAATTCATTTGTCCTTTTCTTAATGTGGTAGATACATTTTCTCTGAACTACAGCCTGTTTACAGATGCATCCGGCTTATGTTATTCGCTTTGTAGGAAAATAATAGCCTTGTGGTTGAACTGACTTGTTTTTGGAAGGGTATAAAAATACTTGACAGTAAACAAATGGAGTCCACTTGCTTTGGGCTTTGCCCCTGGTGGTCCTCCTCTGCAGACAAAATAAAGGTTCTTTTACTTTTGATACCTGGCTGTTGAGTTTTATTGGTTTTAAACTAAGCAGTGATCTATTTTCAGAGATTCACTGATGAGATATGTTTGGACTTGCCACCACCATGGCTACTGTTTCTGAGAAACTGTATAAGGATTGTAAAAGCCTTTGTAATAAGGGCATGTGCTTCAGTAACACAGAAATACAGTGATTACATCAGATATAAATATGTTATTAAGCCCAGAACCCTTTGTAGCTGAAATAGACATGAAATCACTACCCAATGGAAACTCATCAAGGGCTGATGATTACATGCTGCAGATTTATAAGACTAGTGGCAGATATCATGTTTAAAATTAGTGAATTTTCTTCACAAATGTGATATAACCCCACCACAGTTTCCCAATGGTTGTGAAACTTCATGTACTATACAAAAGGAAATGGGGGGGGGTATCTGTTGTAAGTGTGCATGGATCCCCTAATTGCTTATTCACTTTTTTTCTTATCATGCCTAGCAATTATCATGTGAGCAATGTGTTTATAATACTGTTAAGCCAAGCTTCATTCTTCCTCTCACTAATTTTAGTGTTCCATGTGGTATAATTTTTTGTTTGTTTGTTTCCTTATGGGTGGGAATCAGTTTTTACTGAATCTCTTTTGAAGTGAAAATTTTAAGTGAATTAAAAGGATCTTGTTAGGGAGGAAAACACCTGTTGGGATATAGGATTCTTGTTTTTTTTCTCTATTATCTATTTCCTGATTTTGCTCCCCCCCACACCTCCATTGATACATTTTTATGGCCTGCACCAATCCTACTATTGGTTAGTCCCAACTAGAATAGAATCATATGTTGAATGGTGAGTCAAAAGTTAGCTAGATCTCATTAGTACAGTGGGTCTACTCCAGTTCAGACTAACAATAGGATTCAAGCCTATGCATATTCTTGTTTCTATCATTTTACAAATGTGTGTTTTCTCTGATTCTTGAGAAGAAAGTTTGTGTAATATTAGAAAATAATCATGGAACTAAGAGGTAGTTCCATATAAGATCTAACATAAAATTCTATTACTATGGTAATCATTTTTTCCCAGAGGATAATTCATCAATTTTGGTCAATATCATGTCCTTTCAGCAGCCGCAAATACTGAAACAGCAATGTTGCAAGCAGCTATTCTGTGTTTCTGCTTCACTTCATTGGTTGCAGCTGCTGCTGGAAAGTAGGGGAACATGGAATACATACTGTGATACACGTCATACGTAGGTGTTACTAAAACATCTTACATAGCCAAAGGGATGGGGCTGCACCAAAGAACTGCATCCTCCTTTTGCATATAATATAACTTCACCATTGCATATATGTGTGAACATCTGCAAGGGAAGTCCATCACGCATACCGCAGTATGGCTGGCATCCTGTTAGTCACATATAGAGGCACAAGGCCAACTTGCCCATCCCTCTCTCTCTACCCCCCTTCTCTGATTGTTGCATAGTGAGGGATTCTGCCCAATATTAGGCAGAGGGAGATATGGAGTGGGGAGACAGTTCTGTTACCATGGGAGAGGGTTCTGGCTGCCTACAAAATGTGCCCCACCCTTCAAAGAGTGTTGATAGCCCCAGCAACAGGCTCCCTGGGCTAAAAATGCTGCTGGGTTTTATAGATTTTTATATTTTTATAGCTTTTCTAGCTGGACAATCCTCAGGTGCCCCCCCCCACTCTCCCTTCTCCACTGCATGGCCATGTTGGGGTGTGTGTGCATGCATGTGTGCATGTGTGTGCATGCACACAGGATAATGTTGAGTTTCTGGGGGTGGGAGAGGGCAGATGTGGTGTAGTTCTGTACATGAAATCCTGCAGGATTTCCACACTACAGGATTATAGAGTTATGTTTCCATGTTAATGGCCATGTCTGCATCATATGGCATTCTGAGATTTGTCCTTTAGTGAGGCACTTGAACTCTCTGGCTGAGTATTCTAAATACCTCTCCCTTAAATGGAAACCTCAGGATGCAAAAGAATGGAATAATGACATTTCAAGTGGAAACATAGCATTATAAGTGTACTACAACAATAACAGCACTACCTAGGTTCCAGTTTCATAGAATTATAAAATCATAGCGTTGGAATGGACCTCAGGGGCCATTTTGTCCAGCCACTTGCTATGCAGAAAACCAGTGGCAAATCATCTTCTGAGATGTTCTATTTCACTGTCAAACAGCTCTTTCTATCAGAAAATTCTTCCTAATGTTTAGCTTCTTTCTTGTAATTGGAATCATTGGTTTTGGTCCCAAGCTTCATTGAACCCTCCATGTTTACAGCTGTACGCACAAAGGCTTCTGCCCAGCAGATATCCATGTTATATGGGTGGATGCCGTGTGAGTGATGCTGATTAGAGCATGTGATATCATGGCACATAGCTACCTAGCATGTTTCCAACCCTGCTCAAATAATTGCTAGGAATACTACCTAAATAGGACTATAATGGCAGGGATATTTTATCTAGGTAGTGGGAGGAGGGTGGGTGCTGGTGAATATAATGGATGAGTCCTATTTTCCTTATCAGAAAAGCAGTTGAAGTCCTGTCTACCACAAGCCTTGATTTGTAGCTGTCAGACTGGCAACACAAACATCCCTAGGATTTCTTTCAACCATTTCAGTAGTATATGACAGCTTTGTAATATTTCAAGAGGTATTTTGAGCCAGAAAATACTGTGAAATTCCTAAATGGGCAGCAACATTCCCAGGGCATGCTGTCTGAAGAGATTTGAACAACAGTCAGTGTTACCCAGTCAATTTATTCAAAGCCTGCAGAGTCTATGCTCCCAAATACCCTTTCATTTCCTTCGGGACAATATCTTTGCTGATAAAGTGAAATTATAAATAAATTTAGAAAGTATCTAAATGTTTTCCCATAACCCTGAAATGCTCTTGGGGTTTTTACTGTCTTTAAAATACCATGGCACTTGGGAACCAATTAAAACATAAATAACAGATATTTTGTTAGTTAGCAAGGAAAAGAGCAGAGGGATGGGTTAGGCTTCAAATATCTATAGGGTGACTGTTAAGAATCAATACTAGAAACACTGTCTTCTTGATTGATTACTGAGGTCAACTTGTAGAAGTGGGAAGTCTATTTTGTCCTATAGTGGAATATATAAAACTTTGCTATGCTTGGATCCCGTTGGATATTTCCAACTAGAATAGGCTCATTGAATTGATTGCTGAATGGTATGTAAACACATAGGCAAATACTATTGATTCAATAGAAACTCGTTAGCTGGAACTAAAATAGGATTCATAGCTTGTTTTTCATGATGTCTATTGTTTTCAGATGTATTATTCACTACATTCTCAAATAAACATAACATGAAAACATAAAACATAACAAGAAAAAAATGGGACTTCCAATGCCAGTACACTTGTCTACAGCTTCCTCTACTAGTAATTACTGTGCCAAAAAACAGGAGAAGATGAGTTAATGATATAGTTTAGTAGCTAGGGCTTATGTTGGAAGATAACAGTAGCTTGGAAATATGACTTCTTTATACTTGCAATAGTCTGAGCTACTTTGCATGGCTCTGTTGTATATGAGCACAACCACTATCCACCTACCAGGAGGAGACCTCTCCATCAATGATATCAATGATATAGGACTTTATAGGACTTTGTTAGCCACAACCTGAATTAAAAGCATAAAATCAATGAAAATACAACATTAAAACATTAAAAGCAGCACACTGATTAAAATTTAGTTCTCAAATGCCTGCCTAAATAAAATGTCTTCAACTACTGATGAGAAGAAAGCAGGCGCAGGGCCATCTGTACCACCCATGGAAGGGAGTTCCACAGTCTGGGAGAAGCCATGGAGAAGGCTATCTCCTGAGTCCTCACCAACTGCACCTGTGAAGGTGGTGGGGCTGAGAGAAAGCCATCCACTGCCAATCTTAACACTCAGGCCAGCTTGTATAGGGAGATACAGTCTTTCAGATAGTCTGGACCCAAGCTGTTTAGGGCTTTAAAGTTCAAAACCAGCACTTTGAATTCTGCCCAGAAATGGACTGATAGCCAATGCAGCTGTTTCAACGTGTGTGTGTGTGTGTGTGTCACATGATCCCTGTAGCCACATCAGTGAATAGTCTTTGAAAATTGTGAAGTTTTGAACTGCTTTCTCTCAGTGAAGAGAAAACAAGTACTCCCCCAAACCCTCCCACCAAACCTTACAGCAAGAATGAAATTTATGAAGATCTGCCTCCCTGGGAGAAATGAAAAAAAAAATGCCTTTAGATAATCGAGGTACATCAAAAAAAATCTTACTATACATCCACCTAAAGGGTGGCCAGAGGAGGTCATACTCCATGGAGATAGGGTGGAAGGGCAGAGGCAAAGAAAAGAAAAGAAAAGAAAAGAAAAGAAAAGAAAAGAAAAGAAAAGAAAAGGTAGTGGCATGGCAGCCTGGCTTTAAATAGGTCGCAATGCCTCCATATGTTGCAAGTGGGTGCAGCATCCTGGTGCTGGCATTCTCACACAAAGGAGGATGTCCAATCCAACTGTAGAATAGCTCCAAAGGAGCTATACACTATACACTGGGCCACAATATGGTTTGGTCTGATTAATTGTTCATAGATCTGCACCTGATCACTCAAGTGAGCTGGCTAAATGCCAAATACTTTATTTATATTTTATTTTATTTATATCCTACCTTTCTCTCAGTACGGGACACATTCATATGAGGGTATGTATTTTAAAGGGTCAGTCAAGTTTTAATGCCCTTCCCTTGCTGGTGGAACTTTGAGGACCACATCACGTAGTATAGTTCTCTATTCATTTAAACAATGGGCTTTTGTCCTATGTGACCATTGTAGTCAGTGAAAACAGCATCTGCTTTTGTCACCCGTGATCGCCATGGCTCCCACACAAGCAGTCAGTGATTTTGTTCTCAGTTACAGACATTAATGGTACCTTCATGGCCAATCATGATATACTCCTTTTGGATGTTGTTACTCCCCAAATTTTTAAAGTTTTGCTGAATGTCTCTTCTAAAATTTCATTATAAGAGATTAGGTTACATTTTCAACTGTTAGACTATGCGCTGGCGTCTAATAAAAATTAATCCGCCTTCAGTATTTATCTTACTTTCTTACAGCTGCCCAACAGCAAGATCAACACAATTCTCATGGGATGAGAGATTACTTTGAGCCTCAGCGAGTGCAGTGCTGTGTGGCTGAAGGATAAGCCTCTCAAAATAGAGGCTTAGGGGATAACCAAACACAATATTAAATACTGCTGTGCAAGGAGAGACACTTCTCTTTCGAAATTGCAATCAGAAATGACGCTTGGAATTTTTTTATTAAATGGAATCAAACAATCAGAAGAGCTGGAAGTAGCAACATAGAATACTCTTCCTAATCCCACAGTCTCTGTCAGATGTCTGTCCAGTCAGTTCCTTGAAGCCTCTAGTGAGGAAATTATACATTGTAATATCCATTGCTGTCCGCAACATACTAGTCTCATTTTCTTGGCAATAAACTAAAGTGGCACATGTCCCACTTTATAGAGGATAGTCCTGAATCTGAGGGACTGTTAGAAAGTCATCCTATATTGCAGAGGTGAGGAATTGTAGAAGGCTAGGGAGGCGCATTGCCCTCTCAGGAGACCTTGAAGAACAGTATACCCCACTGTAAAAATAATAATAATAATAATCCTATTTTCCCCATAAATGCCCTCTAGGGATTATGGAAGCATTTTCACCATGTTTTTAGCCCTCCTCCTTGGCCAGTTTAGGCCCAGGAGAGGCCGTTTTTAACAAAAAGTAAGCAGAAAACACTTCTGGTTCATTTCCTGTTTCATAAAAGGCTTCTAAATTGGCCTAGGGAGAACAAAACCCTGTTGAAAATGCCCCCAATGCCCTTCTAGAGGGAATTTTGGGGTTTTATTTTATTTTATTTTATTTTTTGTCCATGTGTGGGTCTCTTGGGCCCACAAAATGGCTCTGGGGCCACATGCAGCCCTTGGCCTGCAATTTGCCCATCTGCTCTACTGGAAGCTATCTTCTATTTGAAGGGCTAACCAATCTCTCTCTCTCTCTCTCTCTGGCTTTTCTTCTGAAATGAAAATTCAGGAAGGACTCAGCCCACATTTTCTGCAAGTGTGCTGATGACTACAAAGGCCAATCCGAGATAGACAAGTCCGGTTGCAAAAAGCACAGCAGAAGGTTTCCTTGGGTGATGTTTCCGGGTTGTGATTCTTTCTGCGTTGTCGTTTCTCTTCAAGACTTGTTTGGTGTGAGTTCTCAAATAAGGCTGCAGCATTGTGGATAGTGTGTCTCCATGCCTCTCGATGTGAGGCCAGGGTGGACCATTGTTGGTGATCAATTTGGCCAAGCCTGAGATGTTGTTTCAGGGAGTCCTTGTATCGCTTTTTTGGAGCGCCCCTCTTATGCTGACCCATGGCGAGTTCACCGTAGAGTACTGTTTTTGGGAGGCGATGGTCCTCCATCCTAGAAATGTGTCCTGCCCAGCGCAGCTGTGTTCTCAATATCATGGCCTCAATGCTGGTGATCCCTGCTTGCTCAAGGACAGCAACATTCGTCACATAGTCAGTCCAGTGTATATTTAGGATTGTGCGTAAACAGCACTGATGGAAGCATTCGAGGAGTCGTAAGTGGTGGTGATAGGTGACCCATGTTTCAGATCTATAAAGGAGAACAGACAGTACAATGGCTCTATACACACTGATTTTTGTGTTTCGCCTCAGGTGTTTATTATATGTAATATCAGTTCAAAGATATAGAACAATAAAGGAGACCATGAACTCTGAAGTTGCACATCAACAGATACCACCTGGATGGTGGATTCAGGGGACAACTTCACTTGGTCACAGTTTTCCCTATTATGGTAATTATGGTAAATGTTCCTAAATTTGTAGCTTTATCTATTGTCCTCTTTGTGGGCAATGCATTTCCTTGGGTTTGGGGGTGGATAAATGGCTACTGCCAAACAGAATGGAAACACAATGGCTTGGGTTATCCTAACTCTAGTATTCAGTTTTCTATCTTTGCACTTTAGGACCCTGAGTTGCTATAGCTCAGTAGGAAGACATAGATATGATTCACAGGGCCAATATATAAATATGACCAAGATAAACATTTACTGATTAAATCTGCCATGTCATTTATCTCTCACATCTCCTTCCCTTCTAGCCATTGAAGTACTTGCCATCAATATATTATTATTATTATTATTATTATTATTATTATATAGGTGTTAGGTAAAATTGCTTGAAAAAAGTGTAAGGCAATACTTGCATCCAAAATGAGCATATTCGAAAAAATGCACACAGAATTGCACTTAAATGTTATGCTTTTTTGATGCAGACATGAGAGAGAACTAAGTTGTTCTTGAAATATATGTTACCTACCTTGATAGCCCCCACCTTGGAATATCACATAATTGGCAATATTTAATAATTTGCCTTGTTCTGGACTTCCATGTGGTTAGCAGTTAAACCTGGGGCTCACAGACACCAAGGTTGGAGTCATGTATAACCAAGGGAGAGACCTTTGGAAATTCCCTAAATTAATACTATGGTCAGAGTTAACACCTTGAAGTGAGTCATTCATGAATCCACTCAATGATAGCACACAGTTCTTGATGCTTATAAAATAGGTTCTTCCTCTCCCCTTCCCCTACAACAATAGACCTTGTCTGCTCCTATTCAGTTCTAAATACCTTGACCATTAACGATAATTAACTCTTCTAGAGCACCCTTTGTTGAGTCCTGGAAAACTCTGAGAAACATTGTATTCCACTCTAAACTCCATCCCTTCAGGCTCCCTCCAGCCCAACTGCCACCGCCATGCCCTTGGAGAGAGAGAAGAAGAGGCAGGCAGAACTCCATCAGGCCTGGGCCCAGAAGCAGGTGAAAAGCCTTTCCTCCAGCCCAACTGCCACCACCCTGCCCTTGGAGAGAGAGAAGAACCAGCAGTATCTGCTGGATTTAATCCCTACCCCCACTGCCATTTCCTTTTCCTTATGTGTCATGTCTTATTTAGATTGTAAGCCTGAGGGCAGGGAACTGTTAAATTAACCATTTGTAAGCTGCTCTGATAGCCTTTGTGGCAGAAGAGTGGGGTATAAATACAATAATAAACAAACAAACAAACAAATATTCACATACAAATATCACCCTAAAATGTGACCCAAGTGTGCACAGACATTCTGCCTTCTGACTTCATGTCAGTTTGTGTCACCATTTTGCTTCCAGCACCTCCTCTCTGCCAGTTTACTTCGCAATCTCAGCTCTACAGGATCAGTA